>CM042964.1:21643898-23025148 GCA_023678885.1 Pogostemon cablin | reverse complement strand
AATTTAAGATTCAACATCTGGTGGTGGATTATGATGCGCTTCATATGTGAGATGATGAAAATGTTGACTTGTACTACTCAAGATTTTTATCCATTATCAGTCAATTTTATCTCTTGGGAGAGACAATATCGGAAGAAAAACAAATTCAAAAGATTATGAGAACCCTTCCAAAAAGTTTTAGTGAAAAGGTTACTGATCTTGAGACCTACAACAAGATTGCTAAATTCAGTCTTGATGAGCTCATTATAGATATTCGAACTTATGAGATGAACATAGGTTATGATATCGAAAACATGGGTATTGTTCTTTTTGCTGAAAAATCTCATCAATCCAGTGATGATGATAATGATGATGAGAAGGAACAACATATGAGTTGTGCTGAATTTGAAGAACATATGGAGCTTCAAACAAAGAACTATGGCAAGATAATGAAGAAGTTTATGGACAAAGCAGAAAAAAGAGAAGTGGTGATAAAAGAAGCTCAAAGTTAGTTGAGATGAAGTTTAAAAAGGTTCAATGTTTTGAATGTAAAGGATTTGGGCATTATCAGTATGAATGTCCTACCTTTCCGGGAAAGAAAAGATCCTTGAAAGAAACTTGGAGTGACTCTGAATCAGAAGAAGAACATTATCTTGCTTTAAAGGCTATGTGTAAGAATGTTACTTGCTTAACTGATAATGTTGCTGCAGGAAAGGAAGAACAAGATGAATCTGATGGGGAATTTTCCCCCACTATTGAAGACATGGAGTCTATGTTTCAACAAATGACTTTAAAGTGTTCTCAAGCTATGCATATGACCAAAAATCTGGAGGAACATGTTGCTGATCTTAAGAACATTTTGAAAGAATCAAATCTTGAGAACTCAAGATTTAAAAGTTCTCTCAATCTGCTGAAGAAAAATTGTTTAAAGCTGAAGCTGATCTTGCCAAAAAGCCATTCATTGACAAGTTGGAACATCAGCAGAAGGAATACAACTTGGATGTTCTTAATCAGATTAAGGAACAACTACTTTTTACTCAAAAGGAAAGAAACACTACTGTGAATCTACTCAAGGATCACTTGAAAAAGATAACTACTGAGCAACAAGTCATGATGGAAGTTATCAAGAGTAAGGACATGCAGATTGAGAAGGACAAGATGGAATTAGAAAGATTGAACCGATCAATCTATCGTTTTAATTGTGGAAAGACCAAGTTAAATGAGATCCTTACTTCAAGTGATGAGTACGAGAAAGTTGGTTTGGGGTACGCTGGTGAATGTAGTAAGAACACAAAAGTAAGCTTTGTGAAACCAACTCACAAGATGTTTGTTCCCAAGGAGCATAGAATAAACTTCTTTAAAGAAACTCATCAACTTGAGAAAAGTACAGTTGTGAAGCATGTTGAGATGAAGAAATATCCGTTGAATTCATCCAAAAAAAAGGTAAATTTGTTCCAACATGTCATTATTGTGGGATAATGGGACATATTAGACCTCGTTCCTATAAAATGCATCACGACATATGTACTAGAAACATTGTTGAGTGGAATTTCAGTGGTTTACCAGCAAGAAACTTGCCTCATAAACCTCAAAGGCGTATTGGTCCAGAAGATAGAGGTTGCATTAAGGAACAACAAAAGGAACACGTGTGTCTTTCTTCACTTTTCGGAGTTCATTTCACATCTTCCAAGTAGTGGTATCTTGACATTGGGTGCTCACATCATATGACAGGTACCAAATAAAATTTGAGTGATTTTAGGCCTTTGAATGTGAGTACTGTTGCTTTTAGTGATGGAAAAACCAACAGGGTGGTTGGTATTGGAACATTAAATGTTTCAGGAATGCCACATCTCAAAGATGTGTTATTTATTGAAGATTTAAAGACAATCTGATCAGTATAAGTCAATTATGTGATCAGAATCTTCAAGTCAGGTTTACCAAGAACTCATATTCCATTTTTAATACTGATAGTGTTTGTGTTCTTACTGGTACACGTTCTTTTAACATTTGTTATGTGTTGGATCAAATCAACAGTTCTCAAGCTATCTTAGATGAAGTTGAGTCCCTACATCTGAAATTGGGATCAAACTGTCCAGTTCACTTGTCGTAAGAGAGAGTTGATCGAGGTGTTCCTAAGCAGGGGAAAGAACATCAGATCTTTAGTTCATGTACAGTAGGTAATACTCTTAATTTTGAACATTTGTATGCTCTTGAATGTGAGTGGGTCAGTTTCCTTGAAAATATAAGTGCATCCAACGTTATGAAAAATTCGATCCCTTACCTAAGAACCAAACATATAGAATAGTGTTATCATGCAATCAGAGAACTTGTGGAGGGAGGTACAAAAGATTTTGGTCATTTTTCTATTGAAAGTCAGATTATTGATATTTTTACCAAGTTCGTTGATGCTCAAAATTTCATTGCTCCAAAAATTTCATTACCAAGAACTTGTGGAGGGATGTTCTTGCACTTGGGAAAAATTAAAGAGAAAAAATATATATAGATTTTTTTATGGAACTATTTTGAATGTTTGGACCCCATCAAATTCATTGCTCTTGTTTAGGGAGAGAAAATTCGTGATGTTGCATTGCATTTGGGCATCCCTTCTTTTTCTTTATTTGACTATTTTGGCTTGTCTGGGCTTGGTAATTATATTGATGGTTTCTTCTCATGTGAGATATGTACTTATTCATTGTAAATCCCTCATATTTTTTTCTAGAACATGAAACATATTTTTATGGATTTGCATAAAAAAGGGGGAAGATAATATAATTTGATGTCTTAATTGTCTTAATTATGCGTATATGTGGGGGGAGTTAGGAGAGATTGAGAGTTTCTATTCAGTTTCTATCCTTAGATTATGGGGGAGTTCGTTTTTCATTTTCTATTCATGTAAGTTTGCGTACTTGGTTGAGTCGTGATTCTCGTTGGAATTAATGTTGGTCTCGGTAAATTCTTATTGATATTCAGTTGTTTATGTTTCTGTTCATTTCTGATCATTCTCTTGTAATATGAAAGTTTGTTTATCTAACTGTTCCATTCAGGGAAGGACTCCTTGTATCGGTAAAAGAAATGAAGTTTTTTTAATTTTATTTTTATTTAATATGGAGGTAAGGGGAAGAGGAAAAGTATCTACATATTGAAAACGAATTAATTATGAGGAAGAATGTACTGAGGGAAGCTAACTGTAGATGACCAACTAACAGAGAAAAGATATTACATCTTCATAAAGAAATCAAGAAATGTGGATAATCCGCCTGATAGAGACATGTATTTATAGGCCATGTGGTGGGAGTACGAAAGTATATCCATTTCTCCACGTTTTTAGATCTTAAGGAGGAAACATGTTTCTTCCCGAGCCTTTTATTCAAGATAAAACATTTTATTTATTTTATTATTTGTTTTGTTTATTATATATATATAAATATATATATTTTCATTTTGTTATCTTAGTTATGTTGGCGTTCGATCGTTTGGTTAACATGAACCGTTAGGGTTCCATACATTTCTAACAGTCAGCGGAAGCATGAAAACAAGAAACGTATTACCTTTCACCAGGGTATGTTGGAGAAGATGAATTCTCTCCAGCAGCCTGCACAGCCTCACCGTTTTGGACAAAACTCTCTCTTCTGATCTCCGATTTGAGTGATCTACGTGCCAAAATGATCCTCTCTTCAGTGACTTTCCGTCAAAATAATACACGTCGAATTCTAACTTCTGTACGATTTTATAAAAATCATGCAAGTTGACGGACAGCAGCAGCAAACAACCTTTTGGTCTTCTGATGTATTCCCAAATCCAATCTCGACGTCGTGTGGGCGACGATCTTCGAGATCTTCTCAATCTGCTGTTCTGTCTACCCTCTTCACGTGTTAGGCATGTCTCACTAGGGTTAGCGAGCGCCAAGTGGATCACACGTCATGAAGCCCGACATCTCACACGGTGCCATGTGATCTCTCCCGCCAGCAAGCGACCATCCTCGATATCTACCGTGCGATCCTGATGTCATGCTCGTCGATTTTCTACCTCAACATCGTGATACTGTGGGAATTTAGAAGGATATTGATCATCCGATAGTCATTGAAAAGAAATGGGAAAGAGCTAAGAGGGAAAGAAACAAAAAGGATGAACTTGAGAGAGACAGCTTGGGGATTTCGAAGATAAAATATCCTTTTTCTTTTTCTTCTAGACAGTTGAAGAAGGGTCTTGAAGAGAAGTTTTTGAAGTTCGTAAATATCTTTAAGCAGATCTAAATCAACATGCCCTTTGCTGAAGCACTTGAGCAGATGCCACATTACGCAAAGTTTCTGAAGGAAATCATATCCAAGAAGCGTAGTATAGTCGATAAGGAGACAGTGCATCTTACAGAAGAGTGCAGTGCCATCATTCAGAGAAAGTTGCCACCCAAAGTAAAAGATCAGGGTAGGTTCACCATCCCAGTGCAGATTGGAAAGAATGACACTTGCAGAGCTTTGTGTGACTTGGGGGCTAGCATAAATCTTATGCCCCTAAGTATGTTCAAGAGTCTTGGTTTTGGAGAGTTGAAGCCTACTTCGGTTACATTGCATCTAGCTGACATGTCTATTACGCACCCTAGAGGAGTTGTTGAGGATGTACTTGTGAAGGTGGATAAGTTCTTCTTCCCTGCTAATTTCCTAGTGCTTGATATAGAAGAGGACAGAAATGTGCCTCTGATTTTGGATAGACCATTTTTAGCTACTGCTAGAGCTTCGGTTGATGTGGAAGATGGAAAACTGAGGCTTAGAGTGGAAGATGAGGAGATCATGTTCTCACTTGATGGTTTGAAAAGTCATTCTAAAAAGGCCAACTGCAAGTCCATTGATGTTGTTGATGAGATTGTAATGGAGAAGCTGCCATTGATTCCATCTAAGGATCAAGTGAAATCTTGCATCAGCAACATTCCTCCTTTATCTACTCCTGCTACTAATGTTGAATCTGATTTTTCATCTGATATTTTATCTAATGAACTAACAGATTGTTTGAGTGCTATAAATGTTTGCAGGAATGATAGAAGAGAGATGTCATGGATTGAAGGAGGAACATGGACTCAAATTCCACCAATCCCTCCGAATATATATGACTCTCATTGGTCTGATCTTGATGTCGATAGGAAGGAAACATATATAGATAGAGATCCAGATAAGTTGATTCTTGATAGTAAGAAGGGAGAGATGGTTTAGATAGATAGAAAGATTGCGAAACAACACTTCAAAGTGAAGATGAAAAATGAAGAAGAAGTATTGATGCATGAGTCCAAAAATCTCTGAGTCTACATTCCGTCGAGCTTCTCGACGTTAAATAAGAGCTCTTGGTGGGAGGCAACCCACCGTTTATTGTTTTTATTTTGTTTGGTTTGTTGTATCTTGTGCTAGGTGAATTATACTCAAGGTGCGTGCTTACACTTAAGGTAATAACATCCTTTTATACTTAGATTCAACTCACGTGTTCATCTAAGTTTGGGGGGTGTGATGTTCTTCCCTTGTTCCATCCGCACCCATGTATGTTTACTTTGTATTGTTTAGTGTCTATGTGCTTGGAGGTCAATTTATTTTAAAATTTTCAAATTTTATTCGATCTTTCAAATTTATTTACGACTATCCAAGTGCCTTGTGTGTTTTTGTTCATTTTTTGTGTGTCCCGTGATGTTCTGTCATTGATTTTTGTCTTTTTGATATTTTTATCTTTCCTGTGATGATGAGTTTGGTGTTTGAGCTTTTATGATTGAGAAGGTATTAAAGGTGATGAAGTGAACTTGCAAAATGTGAAGGAGATTGAAATCAGGTTACTTCGTTCCTTATTCTAAATTTTCTGTTAGTTTTGAATTCTTTTGAGTGAGGTGCGTAAGCTTTAAATTCTATGACCTGAATTTCGTGGGGATCTATGAGCTTTTATGATGCCTTTGATAAGATGTTGATTATGATTGATAAGGGGAACATGCTTTAATTCTTAAGTGCTTGAAGTTCTTTGTGTGCTTGTTATGATGTATGCTTAGCCTTGAAGAGTGTTCGTTCATTCCATGAAAAAGCCAAGTGAGATTTGAGCCTTTAAATCATGTTATATGATGCATGATATTTCTATTCATGCGCATATCGTTCTTGTGCGTGTATTCTAGAACTTGCCTTGAGTCTCCTTGAATATTCGAGAATAGTCTAGTGAATTATGGAAATGACATTTGGCCATCTTTGATTTTTAGCTCATCTTTTCCCTACACTTTACCTGAATTCATTTAATCATTAGTCAACCCTTTGAGCCTTGAAAATTCCATTCTTTGAATAGCCCGTTGAACTTAATCAGTATTTGATTTTTCCTTGTGTTACTTGGATCAGTTGAGTAATTGTTGAAGTGGTTAGAAGAAGAATGTGAATATGTTGGGTTGAAAAGGAAGATGGAGAAGGAGAGGAAAATGATATAAAAATCCTAATGAGTTGTAAAACAGAAAAAAATGGAAAAAAAAGAAGGAGTTGAAAAGAAAAGATAAAGGAAAAAAAATAATATTTTGTTTGGGAGTGTCCTTGATACTGAAAGAAAAGAAGAAAAATAATTTTCTCATTATTGTGGTTGAAGAAAAGAAATAAATAATGTAGAGTTGAAGAGAAGTTGTGCTTGAGTAAAAAGTGATGAGGAAGAATGAAAGATCAAGAGGGAACGCACGCTCGATTGATCCGAGTTTTGAGCCACTTATCCATATATATATCCCACATTTTCCAAAGAGCCTACGTTACAACCAAATAAACGACCTTTTTGATTCATGATTTGCTAGCTACAAGAAAAAGGAGAGTTGAGACAATAGGCAAGCTTATGGTTACACATGCACTTGAAATGAATTTGAGAGCACAAATATATATAACCCAAAAGGTGTACACTTTATACACCATAAGCGTGAGAATTACACTATATATATCCTACGAGCATAGATGAATTGAGCATTTGAATTGGTGAAGTAATTATCTTAACTAGCATGTTTTGAATGAATTGATGCTTTTGAATTTAAAGTTATGTAAACCAAGTTAAGGTTGATTACATCTTTTGAAGGCTTAGTTGATGTTTTGATCGTCCCCTTAGAACATGACTTTCCATCTCATTATTCTCTTGGTTTGTCGTTTCGTTGTTCGGGGACGAACAACACCTTAAGTTTGAGGGGTTTGATGAGAGTGGAAATTCATGTATTTTCGGGTCCAAATTGATACCTCTTCGAGTCTATAATTGCTATTACTTGCACAAATGTTAATACTTTAAATTATTATCGATTAAAATGTGCATGAGAGATATTTTTTTGTGTTTTGATAGGAAAAAGGTTCAAGAACACAAAGTTGGAATGAAGGATGAATTGGTACTACTTGCAAGCGAACAGACGTCCACTTTCTATAATTTTTTTGTATCTGTATGGAGGTCCAAATTGGTCATGTGATATATGGTTAGAAAGTTACAGAAGAGAAGATCATTTGGCTCAAGAAATACCTAAATCGAATTTCAAACGAGAACGTTATGATCAAAACGGTGACGTTGCACAAGTTGTTCCTGCTCAGCACGATGGTGCCACTTTTCAAGATTTATATGTGTTCTTTATATTAATAGAAAGTCAAGGAAGAGAGGATCGCGTGAGCACAAGAATCACTCAAGGAGGCCAGAGGAAGAAGTTATGCTCAAAACCATGCAGTTGCGCAGACTGCTGAAGCGCGCGCGGCGGCGAGCGCACGGTGAGTTTTGCACTAAGAATCGTGTCACACGATTCTTACTATGTGAGAAGTCTTGACACACGGTTGCTACCGTGTGACAAGACACAAAGTTGTGCTTGAGGATCACGATGCCGTGCGAGGAAAAATTGAGCACAGTTGCTGCCGTGCGAGGAAGAGTTGACACACGATGCTGTGCAACTACCATGCGAGGTGTCATGCACTAAGTCTACCCAGCGTGTTGCCAATCCTTGCATAACACGCCACTTATTTTTGGGTCAGGCCCATTCGTCCATATAAATACTCTAGTTCTGAAGTATTGAGAGAACAGACCGTATTACACACGCCTCATACACCAACAAAACCCTACCTTCACCCATATTCTTCCATCCTTCCACTGGAGAGACGATCATAGTTACTACGTGGATCAGAGACGGAGATTCCGATGGAGATCGTGATTGAAAAGTCGAATTTCTCCATAAAGGTTTTCTACTTTACATTTATTTATTTCTTTTATTTTAGAACAATGGTTAGGGTTTATTATATCTTTGTGATTTGCCCTCGTAATTCCATGGGCTAAGCTTCTTTGTTGGTAATATTAGGGCGCTAAGACAGATTTGACTATGTGAATTGATTGTCCTAAACTTGGATTTATTATTCTACATATTGTTTATTTCCTTATTGAAGAGGATATTTTGAGACTTCATATTATTGTGTTTTGAGTTTTGATTCCTTTAATTATTATTGACGGTAGCACTGATTGATAGTTAATAGGATTCTCTATTTCTGCATGATAATTGTTGTTTCTTGTGACAATCTTAGGAGATTGACCTATAATACCTAGGAGTGTGAAACAATCAATTTGGAATATTAATCACTTGGTAAAACATCATTATTAGGTAATTGATAAGGAGACAAAAGAGGTTAATAATTGTGTACTTAGAAAGGGAAGTCTAGTGCTCTAGCCTTAAATGAAATTTAGCATGAAGTACCTATAGAGGGAGAAAGAGTTAATTTCTTATTGATCCTAGGATTTTTAGCTCATTATAAGTGTTAGATCCTACCCGATCAAGGTGATTTAACAAGGCTTAGTGATCCTCTTATAAACGTCTGCAGGTAATTAATTTGGGTCTAGATAAATTAGTCACATAGTTAAACTGTTTGCCTGAGCATTACCATTTATCCATTCTTGAACTCTTAAATCGTTTTCTCTTACGTGATTTATTTTATTACATAATTAGTATAATTATTTAATTTTACTTTTTATTAGTTAAATAATTATTCTTCCAAAAACTCTCAGATTTGTCTTACAATCGGATTATCATTAATAGAATTATTTGTTAAATTTGTAACTATCTCGTGGGAACGATATTTCACTTGGTCACGCGAACTACAATCGATCCCTTACACTTAAGGGTGAAAGAAAATAGCGATCAGGGTGTTCCACGTATTTTTACCTATTCCATTAATGGTAAAAATACAGTCCACATCTTATCTACTTTTTACACTTTATTCATCAATTCCAACAATTTTATTTACTTTTTTACACTTCATTCATCATTCCCAACAATTTTATTTACTTTTTCTCTCAATATTACCAATTTATCCCTACTTTTTCATACATTATATATTAAAAAATAACACTTCTTAATTTTAAGTACCCATACAAACGGGTCAAAATACCCAGGATGGAGGGAGTAATTAATTTTACAGTATTTTAGATATGTAAAAAAAATAAATGACATAGAAAAAGAATTATAAAAAAATAATATTAAACAACGTATGATAAAAATAAAAATGAAAAGAAAAAATACAATAAATAGTTAGCTCAAAAAAGAAAAAAAATTAAGCATCCAAGGGTATTCAAACCATGTCACTTCAAAATTCAGAGAACATGCTTTATCCACTATGCTAGGTAAGTGTTTAGAATAAAATCCTATATATATATATATATATATATATATATATTATTTATAACATCTCAAGAGGGGCCCAGTGCCGCTCTTAACTCTAAAGTAGGTACGTCCCTGAATACCATATCTGATATTGTCAAAGCCCCGACATAGCATATTGATGCCAAATCCGATTTGTTAATCATATCATCGAATGTCGGTTTTGGTGTCGGTCAAGGCATCATAGTGCCGACATAAAATACCGATATTTGAACAAGGTTGGCATTCTTTTTAAATTAAAGGACACATCGGTTAAAAAAATCAAATGGTAAAAAAAATATTTTTACAAATATTGAGTGGCATTGATTTTTTACAATCAATATTGGTTACCTTTTGGTATTGGCACTTTGTTTATTTGAATTTTAACACAAAACATCAATATTTAGAGATTAAAGATCACTTTATATACTACTCTATTATTTCTTCTAATCAGACAAAACCGACAGATATTAATCATACTAACACAATAAATTTGATCCGCATTCATTAACCAATTAAGGAAGCCAAAAAACTCTCACTACATTCCACATCTTCCGACACAAAAGTGAGAGCAAGTAACCTAGTTTGCACAACTAGAATCCAACATAACAACATAATAACCCTAAAGCAATTTCCCAATAGAATCCAACATAACAATTATATCTAACTACCTATAACAATATTTAATCTCAATTTAAAAGACAACAACAAACTTGTCACAGACATTTTCAATTGAACTAAATGACACCATTTTCTACTAGGTCAATAAAGCAATCAACCATCTTTGCTTGAGAGTCTGAAGTATCTGTTCATGAAAGTGTCCCCATTTTCACACCTTCTCCTGCCATAAAGCTTTCGATATGCATGCATACTATCATCCCACAATCCAACGAGTAGGGTGATTGTTGTATCCAATCCTCCACTACAACTTTTTTTTTTTGAAGATTTAGTATATTTAACAAAGGGGTGTTTTGGCCTGCTAAACAATGAGATTCTCAATATATTCCACTTGTCAAATCACAATAATAAAAACACTGATATGATCTTTAACTGAAATTGATAATCTAATATAGCAACATGCTTTCTTATAAAATGTTGTTCTAACCAGAATTATGAAGTTTTTTAAGTTATCATCCACACTGTCTTTTCTTCTAGGTTTCATTGAATTGAAAAACTACCAAATACATTTGCTGAATGCAACCTTATTGATTGTCAAGTGATCATCCGTGCTTTTAAGGGGGAACACCAAGGCAGTTTTTTATTGCCTCGTCTATTTTTGCATCAACATAATTGCGTAGTGATTTATTGCTACTATTTTGATGACGCTCAATAAGTTCCTGCATATTTTAAAATAAATACTATTAAATCAACTACTTTCAAAACATAAGTTATTTCATTTGCAATTCTGCACAAAATTATAATTTTTGTACATTATATTCCCACATAATGTTTGTCGATGATTGGGATATGTAGTAGATGATATGCAATAGTGTTGTTCGATTCTTACCAGGCAACATGAAGAAAATACAAAGGGTAAATTTTTACATTTAACACGTTCATATTTTAGACATGTTAAATGAGTCCAGCCATTAATCACCTACAAAGTATAACATCAACAATTGGTGTCATTGTGCAAATCATGAGACAAAATTACATATTTTATATTTAAGTCTTATGTTACCTGAAATTCTTTTGTTATGTAAAATTTAACGTCACCCAACTCCGCACCCTTCCAACAACACATCTTGAAACAAAAAAAGCAAATTCAGATTTAATATTGCTAATTCAACCATTAATTATATCATTATCTTACCCTTCATCTCCAAATCTTAGCATTCTTTAATGGATTTATGTTCATCTCTGGTCCTCCTCAAAACCAATAATCTTTTGTCTAACTTGTAGTTTTCACGATTTTGTTTGTGTTGGAGCGTAAAAATCCTTCATTATACCCCTCGATAATCTCATTTAACTTGTAGTCGGCCACGATAGTTAAGGATGCTCACAGTTAACCAGCTGCCTGGAATCGAAACCTAAACGTATATGTTATTATTAGTCAGACATGCTGCTATGCTATGTATATAGATTACAATTGCATGCAAATTAACTTACTGGTTAAGAGATTGTTATCGGAAGCCACAATGGCCTCTCATTTAATGGGATAGTCGAGTTTGGAGTTCGTTTCGTGTCCCGAGAAGAAGAAAAACAACATATCCCCCGACTTCAGTTGATCGATCATGGTGGCCAGAGTGGTTTTGATTCTCTCTCCCGTTGGCATTTTCAGGTTTCGGAGTTAGTCGACCATCATCGTGATGCCACTGAGTGTAAAACCCAGCCTCACCGACAATGCCCTCTGCATTACCGTCGCATTATTATAGTATCCTTCCAAGCTGTAATCCGTTTCCAGATAATTACACCTAACGATTAGTGCGACTTTCTTCATTTTCTCTTTTTTAATTTTTCTTTCTCAAACTCTAAGTGATGATATAAAGTCAATTAGCCTCCTCCCCCACCCTTTTTATATACTTGGGAAAACACTTCTTAAGAGTTAGAAAAATTAAAACTAATAATCGACAATTCACTCACTCCATTCTATTATCCATTTTTATGAGAATAATTTAATGTTGTACTGAGGTAAGTAAAGTAATTAAAATCCCTTTATTACTAGAAAAAAATATGAAAAGATAACAAGTTATGTATTTTTTTAAGGATATATATTTTTATGGTAAATTTAAATTTAACAGTATTCCTTATTCCTTTGTTACAGGAAAACATAAATGTTAAAAGAATATTAAAAGATAGGGACACTCTCTTGTGAGATGAATAAATATACACAGATTGTGCGATGGGTCAACCATTCTTATTAAAGTATAACTGTTATATTGGTAAGGTATGTTTATTAAAGTATTACCAAGGGGTTGGCCCATTTTGATCAAGTAAGAAACGGACAATTTATGTGATAGAAAATAGAATAGAAGGTTCTTATCTTGGCTCATCTTTGTTGTTGTCTTACTCTTAGATTTGATTTGTTTATGAGAGAAAAACCAAAATACCATATTTTCACTATCTCAAAATCATTTCCAACCTTTATTTGTGTTTTGTTACTAATACACTCAAATAGCCAATATTTGCCCAAAATACCCCAACATTTTTTATTGTTTTATTATTTAGTGTTGGTAATGATGTCGAATATCTGACATAGGATACCGACATCATGTCCTACATCATCGTTATCGCATCGGATGTCGGATTCGATGTCGGTTATGTGTCAGAGTCCCAACACAGAAAACCGACATCATGTCCGAAGCCATCGTCATACAATCGAATGTCAGATTTGATGTCGGTCAAAGTGTCAGAACCCTGACATAGGATACCGATAACATCAGGGACGGACCCATAAATTTTGGTCAGGGGGCCCGATTTGTAATTACTCTATTTGCCTCAATTTTGAGTTTTTTGCATGAATATTAATAAATTTCAGTTTTTAATTTACATTTCGGTAGTTGTATATTATTTTTGATAATAAATAAATTATAGAATATGTTATGTGGTTTAGAAAGTAATGTAAATTTTGAAATTAAAATCTATTAAATGAATAATTAGTTAAGTGTTATTCCCTTTTATTAAAAAATGTGAATTTGGGATGAACAAAACGAATAGTGTGATGTTAAAGAATCAGGAGAAATGGAGTGAAAAAAGTATCGACAAAATAATTATACACCAAATTTTTATTTTAAGAAATTAAATTAATAATACTATAAAATATACTACATACATATATGTAAAGCATGAAATAAAAAATATACTTCCTCCATCCCGCTAAGCTCTTCACTCTTTCTACTATAGTCCGTCCTACTACACTCTTCACTACCTAAAAATAGTAAAAAAAATTACAAAATAACATTACAGTACTCTTAAATATCCAAAATGCCGTTCTATTTTAAATGTTAAAAATTCATTAACTGTTAATTATACATAATCTAATTAAACTAAATTAAAAAAACCTACTAACCAGAACCCAACCCACCCTTTAAACATTAACCCACTAACCAAAACCCAACCCACCAATTAACCGTAAACAGCAATACTCACCCATTTGCAATTGGGGATCTTTCTCATGTTATTCACTGTTCTTCTTTCTTCTATGAACCCTAATCCTATGTTCCATTTATTTTATCACGATTTTTCCTCGATTATGTCGGATATGAAATCTTCCACCTCTATCTTTGTCAAAAGTTCATCATTTCGTTGAGATGGATGATACTCTATGGGAGTCGGGGCAGATCTTTTGCCTTATGGACGATTCCGATGACTCTAGCGTTCAAATCTGTCAGATCTAAAATCTTCCACCTCTATCTTTATCAAAAGTTCATTATTTTGTTGAGATGGATGATACTCTATGGGAGTCGAAGCAGATCTGTTGCCTTATGGGCGATTTCGATGACTCTAACGTTATCTCGGAGTCCCTTGTGACCGATTCAGTGTCTAATGGCATGGATCTTACTTCTGAGTTCAAATCTGTGGCTAAAGAGACCCCTGATTTGATTTTCAACACCGTGGTGTCCGATTCACTCTCTCCTGACATGGTGTGCCCGATTCACCCTTCCCCGACATCCTGGTGCCCGATTTATTCTCATCCAATATCATGGCACCCGATTCACTCTATTCCAATATCGTGACTCCCTATTCACTCTATTCCGACATTGTGGTGCTCGATTCACTCTCTCCTGACATCGTGGTGCCCGATTCTCCACCCCTTGACACTGTGGTGGAGGAGTCTGCTAAGCTCAACATACTTTATATTGATACTGTGGTGCCTGAGTTCCCTTTGCCATACTCGGTGAAAAATTAATGATGATGAGGATGACCATCTTTACAAAATTATTTGCGCCCTCATTCCAGGATATAGGTACTCTGAAACCTAAACCTTTGATGATGTTTGGTATTTTTTGGTTGATTAATTGTGCCCTGTGTGGCAATAAGTGCTCTAAAATTGATGCATGTATGCTGGTATATAACATTGTTGAGCTTGATTATGTGCCTATGATGACAATTTTCTGAGGCCAGTGGCATGTACACTAATATGTATGGCAATTTTTTCTTTATAAATGATGCATATATGTTGGTATATAACACTATTGAGCTTGAATATGGGCCTATGATGATAATTTTTTGAGGCCAGTAGGCATGTACACTGATCTATGTGGCAATTTGTTCTCTATATATGATGTATATATGTTGGTATATAACTCTGCTGAGCTTGAATATGTGCCTATGATGATAATTTTCTGAGGCAGTGGGCATGTACAATTATATGGTGATGTTATGATGAAACTGAAGCCTTTGATGATTTTTTGGAAATTATGTGGCAATTTGTTCTCTATAAATGACACATATATGTTGGTATGACACTGTTGAGCTTGAATATGATCCTATGATGATTTTTTTCTGAGGGTAGTAGGCATGTATACTTATGTGGGTGTTGATATTGTACATTTGAGGCATTTGATGATGTTTGAAAATTGCTAGTTGATTATAATTAGATTATGTGTTGTCTAGTTAGGAGACTTGTGCCCTATGATGAATGTTTTATGAGGGTTGCAATCAATAATAATCAACTTGATTCAACAAAAGGTTTGTTTACAGCTTAAACAAAAGTAAAAACAACAAAAGGACATGCGTAGAGTCCATTGTTTATGCTGTAAACATTACAAAAGATAAAGCATTATCCTAGTTCATGTAATCTAAACCCACCAATAATATGATGCAATGTCATAAACGGTCTCTATATTCTGCCCATCTTCTATTAGCTTGTTTATACATCCTCTAACAATATCTTCATCAGCTTCCAAATGCATTGGCAACTTACCTTCCCTCATCAGCCTCGCTTTACCCATGTGTGGCACCTTGTAGTTGATTCCTCCATACACCTTCATTATCTCAATTAGACAACCCTGTAGACTTAGGAAAACATTGTTTAGTGTAGAAGCTGATAAGTTTTCAAATGAAATGAAGACATTCTTGATCAAATCGTCCACATTGTAGCTTCCAGTTTGCACTTTTAGTGATTGGATAGACCTAAACCATCCCAAATCATTTACATTTGTGTCTAGAGAGTTTAGGGGTTGACATAGTAAACTGATTTGAAATCCATTAGATGTAGCAGCTGCCCTAAAATCTGGATCATTATCCAAAATATCACTACAAGAAAATACGTCTAATCCCATACTCCTATTCGCACATTATAATACATGTGTCTTAATAGATAATATATAAATACATTTATATGTTTAGAACGTGTATTAAAATATTGTTTACATTAACTTTCACCACTATTAAGACATTAAATAAGTTAACATATTTATAATGATACCATTGCCACATTAATAAGTGAGGAAATGTGTTATTAACACTATTAAGACACTAAATAAGTAAATGTAATTATATAAATGCTATTGCCACTTTAATAAGTGAGGGAATGGGTAGCTAATATATTATCTGTATGAATTACATTTTTCTTTTATATCACAATTTTAAGTGTGGTGAAAACTTAATAAAAATAATATAATAAAGTAATTAAAAAAACCATTACACTTTTACTCATTATTATTATACTAATAAAAATAAAACAAGTTATTCTCTTCCCAATAACAGAATCATTAATTTAAAATATAACAGAAATAAGAGATAAGGAAATAGAACGCCATATCCTCTCAAATACAGAATTCAGCTGCAGAACATTTTTATCACTGAATTGTCATCATCTCTACCTTTGTCTTCCTCAATTATTCACAAATTCGATTGAAATATTCTAAACAAATTCGCATATTTATCTCCTACGGATCGAATTGCAAATTTTATTGCAACCCCCCACAGTTTCTGTCCCCAATCAAGAACGCATCATTTCCTTTCAACAATTGTTGGTCGCTTCTGCATTCACGTACGCCAAGCAGTTTCTGAAGTACTCCTCCGGGAGTGGCGGTTGTAGTTGTGTGCGGCTGTCTACGGAGCATAAGAACTCAAATCTTTTAACAAGCATCCAATCACAATTTCATTATCGGTTAGAGTCTAATTTGTTAATTTTGAAGTTAGTTCTAACAAAAGTATGGATTGAGAAAGATTATTAAGAGAGTAATTCCAATAAAGAGAAAATTTTCTTTCACCTAGAAGATGAGATTAAATATGTGATAGAGTCTTCAATCTGTTTGTTAGCTCGTTGTATATGGCATATGAATGCACTCCATGTGTTTGTGTTATTGCTTCCACAGTGTTGTGTTATCGATAGTCATAACAATTCCGTATGAATCATTTATCTATATCAGACTCTATAATTTCAAATAAGCCAGTAAGTATGTAGACGAAAAGTAAAACTATGTTGTTTTATTTGTGGAGATGTTCTTAGAGATATTGTGATAAGGAAAATATGTAATCTATGTGGATGTTAGTTGGAAAAATTATGGTAGAATAATATAAATAGCTGATTGATAAGAGAAGAAATTTTTAAAAAAATGATTTAGCCAAAATTCATAAATCATTCCAAATCACCACTCCAGTGAATATGAACTCCGGCGATGGTCAGGTCGGTAGGTTGTTTCTAGAGACTCATCTCTCCTACCGGTTCCTTCAGTGGTGAGATGTATAGCGACTTCCGGCGCCGTCGTGCAGAGAGCAGGTCCAATGTTTTTAGATGCCGACACTTCCAACTGCTTTTCTTCTATTTTCTCAGTGCAACCCGACCAGCAGTGCCCAGTGCAAGCATGTCTAGCACTGAATAGCCCTGACATCTGACGCTGTTCTCTTCTATTTTGGTTCCGTTGGGCTGTCAATGCTTGTTTGCGCTGCCAACCAGCATGAAGCCGGCGCTCCATGCTTTGCCTGTCAGCCTAAAGGAGATGGTCGCTGGTGGTTCTTTGTGCATACTGACTTGCAATTGGTTTTTGTGAGAACACTTTTTACTTGACATAGCAGCCTACTACCTATTATCACTCTCCTTACCTGCATCTCTTCCTCTTTTACTCTCCTAAGTTGTCCTTTGTGATGGAGACACCTCATTAGAATTTAATGCCATAGTGGGGCCCTTGTAGAAGGCATTTATTGCTTCACATGCTCATCCTTTTCTTGTTGCAGCCCATGACCCTCCTTGGCTTACCCTTAGTTTGCTGCCTTATGTTCCCCTTCTTTAGTTGGGAACTAATGAAACATGGTCATGCCTTGTTGTCCAGCAGCCCCATCTGCTTTAACCATCAACCCATTTTTTGGCTACCCTCCCAAATGCATCCATCTTCCATAAATATTCTATAGATACTAGCGTATAATAGTTGATCGTTTATAGTTTGCTAGTCTCTTTTAGGCAGCTCGTCCCGAGCTCTTTCGCTTCCGTAAATGCATTTGAACCCTCATTCCACATCTAATTACATGCATTTCCACAAGTGACCACAATAGCTAGATGGGCGAAACACCACAAACTAGACTAGGAAACTATTAGGTATATTAGATTGTTGCTAATATTCAATTACCTTTTGGGAACAAAGAAAAAATGGGACAGAAAAATTTTAGAAATTTGATGATATGGAAAATGTTTAAGCAAATGGGATGACTTTGAAACATATCTGGTAATGATGGGAGACGAATTAGAGAGTGAAAAATATATGGATGGAAAGTCTTATCAATCTAGTTTCCTAACAAAAAAGGGAAAGACATTTGGAATCATCAACAAAGAGTTATCCTCATTTTTTTTAAAAGTTGGCATATATATACGAGGAACTGCCAAACTCATGAATCTATGGCCTTTTAAATCTATCCAACTAATCTTTTTTTGGTCAATTCATTTCATTACTTTATTAACACATATAATAGTATTAGCATGAGTTTTAGTAGTTGATTGCCTTTTTGAAAGAAAGAAAATATTGCATAGAAAGATTTGAGCTGATGACAAAGAATTTCAACAAATTGAATAAAGAGATCTGATTGGAAATTAATTAGAATGTGAGAAATATAAGAATATAAAGCCTTGTTAATCTAGTTCTAAAAAAAACATAGAGGCATTTGAAATTTTTTACAAAGAGTTAAGGCTCATTTTTTTGTAAGATGTCAAATATATATGAGAAATTGTTAAACTCATGAATCTATGATCTTTTAAATCTATCCAAGTAATCTTTCTATGGTCAATTAATTTCATTTAACTTATTAACTTATATAATAGTAATGTGAATAAGTTTTAGTAGTTGATTGCCTTTTGGAAAGAAAGGCAAGATGGCTTTAAAAGAGTTTGAGCAAATTTGATGATAAAGAAAACACTTCAGCAAATTAGATAGTTGTGAAAAATATCTTGTATTGAATGGAAACAAACTAGGAAGTAAAAAATATATGAATAGAAAGCCTTATCAATCTAGTTTCCAAAACAAAAAAAAAACAAAAAGGCATTTGGAATTTTCTACAAAGAATTAGACTCATTTTTCTGAAAGGTGGCAAATACATATGAGAAATTGTCAAACTCATGAGTCTAAGGTCTTTTAAATCTATTCAACTAATCTTTCTTTGGTCAATTCATTTCATTTAACATCTTATTTTATATAATAGTAATGTGAACGAGTTTTAGTAGTCGATTGCCTTTTGGAAAGAAAGACGGGAGGGATGGCTAAAAGATTTTAAGCAAATTTGATTAACATGGAAAACTTCTTAGCAAATTACATAATTTTGAAAAATATCTGGTAGATAATGGAAACGAACTAGAAAGTAAGAAATATATGAATAGAAAGCCTTATCAATCTAGTTTCTAAAACAAATACAGAAAGGCATTTTTGAATTTTATGCAAAGAGTTATACTCATTTTTCTGAAAGGTGGTAGATACATACGAGAAAATATCAAACTCATGAATATATTGTCCTTTAAATCTATCCAACAAATATTTCTTGATCAATTTATTTCATTTATCTTATTAACTGATTTATGCATGAGTTTTAGTAATCGATCGCCCTTTGGAAATAAAGAAAGACACATAGAAAGATTTTGAGCAAATTTGATAAAATGGGAAAATATTTTAGCAAATTAGATAATTTTGAAAAAGATAGAGTACTGATTGAAATGAATTAGAACGTGAGAAATATATTAATAGAAAGGTTTATCAATCTAGTTTCTAAAACAAAATTTGGATAGGCATTCGGAATTTTTTACAAATAGCTAGGCTCATTTTTTTAAAAGGTGGCAGACAGGTGAAAAATTGCTGAACTCATGAATCTAAGGCCCTTAAATCTGTCCAACTAATGTCTTTTGGTCAATTCATTTCTTTTACCTTAGTGACTGATATAATAGTATCATGCATGAGTTTTAGTGGTCAAAAATTGAATTTTAGAGTTTCAAATGAATTTATAACTTATAAATTAATTAAGTGGTCATCAATGCATGCATGTTCTAGGTTCTTGTAATGGCTCTTATAAATAGAGCCACATTATATGTAATTGAGAATTTGATATGATCTAATACGTTTTGAGTGACTACTCTCGCTTAGAAGAATGATTTCTTCCAAGTGGCACTTAATCTCTTAGTGGATTCCTTAAGGTATAGTTAAACATACTTACCTTTTGATTCATGTAATTATCTTTGAGATCTATGTAGTATATATAATTGCCTTAGAACAAAGAGAATGACTTATGTTCATGTAGATGTTGTTCCATTATAAATTATTATATTATTTTTATTTGTAATTAATCGTTGTTTTTTTATATGTATAAATTTGGTAAATGTGTGACAAGAAGTGTAGCACGTGAACATTTGGTAATTGATGGATTTGTTGAGGGGTATAATGATTGGACAGCTCACGGAGAGGTTTCATTGAGTCATACTACAGATTCATTGCCTACATTTGATTCTAGAACTCTAGATACTGATGATGACATGCGTGGTTTAGTTCATGATACTTTTGGGATTCAAGAACAAGACATAAATTTTGAAAGACCAACGTGGTTCCTTAGAGATGAAGGAGAAGAAATTGCCACTGGGATTGCTGGAAACTTTTACAAATTAATTGATGATTCCCAAATGAGATTATATAAAGGTTGTGAAAAAATTTCAAAACTTTCATTCATCGTACGTTTGTTGCACATAAAAAATCTTGGTAGATGGAGCAACAAGCATTTTAATATGCTGTTGGAGTTGTTAAGGGAAGCATTTTCAGAGGCCATGACAAGTTTACCTAAATCTTATTATCAATGTGAAAAAATTGATGAAGGACTTGGGGCTTGGTACAGAAAAGATAGATGCTTGTCCTCAAGATTGCATGTTGTATTGGGGTGAAAATGAGAAACGGACTACATGTAAGACATGCAATAAAACAAGGTGGCAAACTTCAGAACAAGACATAACTGGTGAGAAAAGAAAGATAGCACATAAGGTCTTGTGATACTTCCCTATAAAACCAAGGCTGCAACGTTTGTTTATGTCATCAATAACAGCAAAGCATATGCATTGGCAAACATTTGAAGGTAAACACAAAGACTTTTCTTCTGACATACGTAATGTAAGATTGAGTTTAGCTGCAGATGGATTAAATCCATTTGGTAATATGAGTGTAGCGCATAGTACGTGGCCTGTCATTCTGATTTCATATAATCTTCCTCCTTGGATGGGTATGAAACAACCATATTTCATGTTGAGTTTATTAATTCCAGGTCCAAAAGCTCCAGGAAACAACATTGACGTCTATATGCAACCTCTTATTGCTGATCTGGCTGATCTATGGAAAGTGGGAATTGAAACATACGATGCATTCACTAAAAAACATTTTCAGCTGCGTGATTGCTTACTTTGGACAATTAGTGATTTTTCAGCTTATGCAAATTTTTCTGGATGGAGTACTAAAGGTAAATATGCATGTCCAGTTTGTCACAAATTCACACTTTCTTATAGGTTAATTCATGGGGGAAAATTTTGTTATATGTGCCATCGTATATTTTTGGATGATGATGAACATGAATATCGAAAGGATGATGCAGCTTTTGATGGTACAGAATAACACCGAAAAAGTCCACCTAAATTATTAAGTTCCAGTGTATTGGAAGAATTGAAAGACGTAACCTTCAAATTTGGAACAGAAGTGAAAGATAATCCGGAGTTACCTTTCAACTAGATAAAACCAAGCATTTTCTTTGAGTTACCATATTGGAAAGATGTTGTGGTGCGTCATAATCTTGACTTTATGCATGTAGAGAAAAATGTCTGTGAGAGCATTCCTAACACATTGCTTGGTGTTGATGGAAAAACTAAAGATAATGTTAATGCGAGGAGAGACTTGAAAGAATTTAGGATCAGACCTGAACTTCACCCGATTGAAAGAGGATCTAAAAAGGAGTACTTACCTCCTTCTGCCATTAATACGAGTAAGAAGGAAAAGAGCCAGTTTTACGACGTGTTGAAAAAGGTCAAGGTGTCGGATGGTTATGCTTCTAATATATAACGGGGTATTCATTCGAAACCGCCTAAGCTTGTTGGGTTAAAAAGTCATCACTATCATATTTTGATGCAACAGTTATTACCTATAGCATTGAGAAAAATTCTACCGAAGTCTGTGCGCCTACATCTAATCCAGTTAAGTCAGTACTTCAGGGAACTATGCTCTAAGATAATTTATCCACCCAATATTGTTCGATGGGAAAAAGAAATTGCTATCATTCTTTGAAAATTGGAAAAGGTATTCCCACCTTCATTTTTTGATGTAATGGTTCATCTAACCATTCATTTGGCTACAGAAGTAAAGTTTGCTGGGCCAGTTCGCTATCGATGGATGTACTCCATTAAAAGGTAATGATTAAGTTACAATACAATCTACTATGTTGTTATTTTCAGGTTTACTTAAGATATAATATTTTCTTTATTGGCAATTAGGTATTTGGGCACATTGAAATCATATGTTCGAAATTGAAGTAAACCAGAAGGTTCGATTGCTAAAGGATATATAGCTGACGAATGTTTGACGTTCTGCTCAATGTACCTAGCTGACTATGTTGAGTCAAAATTCAATAAAACAGCTAGAAATGAAGAGGAAATGGTATATACTGCACCTGGATTGGATGTATTTACGAAGGAAGGTCATGTTATTGGAAAAGGAATTTCGAAGAAATTAGATGATGATACTCTTAGAAAGGCTCATCAGTATGTCTTGTTCAATTGCGAGATGGTGGCACCGTACATTCAGTTTGTATCTAACTTTAATAGACTCAAATTCTCATGTACTTTTCAGTAACTACTTATAATTTCCATTTTGAGCTAACCTGAATGTGTTAACATTGTAGGCAACATCTTAGATTGGTGGAACAAGAACATCCTACAGCTGGACGACACCAATTAGAAAAAATTCATAGTGAAAATTTTTCTTAGTGGTTCTCCAATCACGTAAGGTTATCTCTACATAGAACGTCAAAATTCTTATATAATTATTTTTACTTGACTTTATTCTTTCTTTCTTTTATAGGTCAAACATTTGATGTTACCTGAAGATGATCCAGTATATCAAGATTTGAAATTGCTTGCTAGGGGCCCCAACATGATGGGAAGAACCTATAAAAGATACGTAGTAAATGGCTTTAGGTTTCACACCAAGGAAGTAGAAAAAAAAACACAAAATAGTAAAGTAGCTGTCAAAGCTACAACATCAAATTTTTCTAGTACAAGAGATGGAAATTCCATCCTAAGTGAACTAGATTATTATGGAGTTTTGACAGATATAAATGAGCTGCATTATGTTGGGCGCAATGTTGTTTTTGTTGGCGTTCGATCGTTTGGTTAACATGAACCGTTAGGGGTCCATACGTTTCTAACAGTTAGCGGAAGCAAGAAAACAAGAAACGTATTACCTTTTACCAGAGTATGTTGATTGTAGAAGGAATTTGTGTCCAACATAGGTTGATGATGTACACTTGAGGAGCTCATAAGGATTATCATGTAAACCCTGCAGGTGGATTTATTCCGGCATGATAATGAGGTTGAGTGGTACTACTCTTGGATGAGATATTAATTAATGGAGTTGTCAGTAACTTAATTAATTAATGGACATTGCATATCTTAAACATGGGGAGACTGTAGGGCTCATAATAAGAAAGAGCGCATAACGTAATTTTTGGATTAGAACGGTAGTGCAATAATAATATTTTAGTAGTATATATTATTATTATTGGACTTATTTATAAGTTTTGGGCTAAGCTTGGATACTTAAGCCCAATGGAGGCCCAACTCTAATTTCTCCTCCTGGTCCCTACTGTAGCCCATATATAAGTCATCTCAACTATTCTAACCCTAAGAGAGACACGCTTAACACGTGAAGAATGTAGACGAAATAGCAGATTGAGAAGATCTCGAGGATCGTCGCCCACACGACGTCGAGATTGGACTTGGGAATACAACAGAAGACCGGAATGTTGTTTGTTGCTGCTGTCCGTCAACTTGCATAATTTTTATAAAATCTTACAGACCTTGGAATTCGATGTGTGATATACTGACGGAAATCCACAGAAGAGAGGATCATTTTGACGCATAGATCACTCGATTCCGACATTGGATGAGAGAGTTATGCCCAAAACGGTGAGACTGCACAGGCTGCCGGCGAGAATTGCACACCATAGGGATAACACTATTTCCCAACTCATCGAGTTTGTTGATTTAATTACATGTAAATCTCACTCATTGATGAATCAAAGAAATACATACTGCCCTACGTGTCGAGGTTATTGTATAGGGATTAAGAGCACGAACATCCATAGTAACTGAGATCAAGTTTTCCTATAAGTCAGTATAAGTCGAACGATCTCAAGTAGTCCTGCTCAATACATACAAAGTACACTAATGTGATTCTATAGCCAAGATAAGTTAATACCAAACCACACTATAGCTATCCCGATAGTGAGTCCCCGTCTATCTCGGTTGTGAGCATCTGTTTATACTTTATAAGGAATTCGATAATATGATCTTCCACTTGTTGTCGCACAACATATTATCTACAGTATAAAGTAAGTGGACTATTGCATCAAATATATAAATAAATTATAAGACGAAATCATATGATCATATGATTCTCATTTCAAATAAATTGTTATACATTGTTCATACAAAAAACTAGACTTTTAGTATACAATCCAACAGTTTTATTTGGATGCGATTGGGTCTCAAAAGGCACGAGACTTAAACAAAATAGTGATGGATTTACTATAGCTAACTTTACCAGTGTCAAACGTCATAATGAGCCATTCATTTTGGCATCACAAGCTTCGTAGGTGTTTTTTGTAGCAGATGCAGTTGAGAGTGGTTGGCATGTCGTAATCTCGACAACTCCTAGAGGTGCTTATGATATGCATCCATTAGATGATGTTGAAACATACTTGCAGAGCAATCTATGCAAGCCTGTAGTTGATGATGAGAGTGGGGAAGTCAGATGGGTGCATGAGGATGCTGAAGGAGTTGATGTATGAACATGAAAATTATTTCTATTCCATGTAAGTTACAGATTTCTTTTCTATAATATTTTACTTCTGAACCTGCCAAATGACTTCACTTTATATATAGTCTTTGCTGCTCTATTGTTGTTCATTTTATTCTTCTAATGTATAACTCATTTCATTTTTCTCATGTTTTCTCTATTTTTTCTTGTGATTGTCACAGTAACATTAGGCTTTATGTTTGAACAAGGAACGATAGTAAGGTTTTGAAGCATTGATGTGTTTTCTAATTTGTTTATGCAAAATGGTTTCATGTTGGATTAGGCTTTTGCATAATGCTTTGGGAGCCGTCGAATGAATTCTTTACAAGTTGAGTTGGTGTCTACTTCTGTTGGTTGATGGTTTTAAAGTTATTATATGGAAACAATTGTTGTTTCAAGTTGCTAGAAAAAATTAAATTGTGATGTTTCAACTTGCTGTTGGTGATATCCAAAATCATTATGTTGTTCGTTTTTACACTCAAATTAGCTTAATTGTGGATCTTCTTTAACTTTTTGGGTCTTGCTCCATATCACAAGGTCTAGTTTTGTTGCATATTTCATTTTTCTTGAAAGCTATTATTGGTTTTGCTAATTTGTTATGGCTGAGTAGTTTTTGTTTCTTCTATGTAAAGTAGTAATAAAATCGGAAGCAAGCCCTCAACCAATTAGTGCAGATGTGATATTGAATGTTATGTTTTTACACTCAAATAAGTGGACTGGTTGTTGACCTATAGAATTGACTCAACAATTTGTTTGATGGACAACTCCATATTGCTACTTATGAGCATATATTTTTTGGGGTTGAATACAAAATTTATTATATTTCTTTAAATAATGTTGTTGTATATAAATCTAAATGTTGGTGTTTTCATCTGATGTAATTTTCACTTATGTCATTGGTTACTCTATTGATGTGTCTATCTATTTTTTTCAGGACTTCTCACTCTCATTCAATAACTGCTTGACAATCACTGGATGATCGGTATAATTTTTTCCACTTTTGCATTTATTTTGGTTCTACCTCTAGATTTCGCACCATGAGGTTTTAACAGTCATATCATCTCATTTTCCTTACGTCTTACTTTCCTATGATGGTTTTTATGTACACTATTCTCTCCTTTTAATTCTTATTATGATGAACTTATTTACATTTTATATTTGAATTATATATTTTGCAATCATACACCTTTAATATTTGTGTTACATAAAAATATATAATACTCCCTCTGTCCCATTCTAATGGTTATATATTACCTTTTTGGGCGTCCCATGCTAATGATTACATTTCTCTTTTTAGCATATGAGACCTACAGAAATTAATTATTACTTCTCTCTCTATGGACCCACACATCACACTAATACACCTACTCACTTTACATTAAAGAAATTTCTCTCACCTCAATACACATTAAAATACTATATTCATTAATCCACATGCAAAAAACAAACGTAACTATAAGGACGAGACAGAGGGAGTACTTATCTTTTATTTTTACAAGAATGATTTGAAATAAAGGAAAGAAAAACTATGATGGTTTAACAAATCATTTATTTGATGATTATAAATTATTATGTTATAAAATAGTTTAATTGAATGTTCTCTTTTACTCATTCTCACAAATTGGGTTATGTTGGATGATGTCAATAAAATTTTTATTTATTTATATAGATATAACCATTCTTCCTTCCTACAATAACTCGTATTTAGGGATGTTAAATAGGTCAGTCCTAACGAGAACGAACTACTAAAAAATAAATCTTATCCTAATCCTACTGGCTTTGGGCTAAACGAGATGCGGCCTGTATGATAAAAAAATAAAAAATTTAAATATAAATTTAATATAACTAATACAACAAATTTAAAATTAACGGATACATTATTTAAAATTTTAGAGAATTAAAATAAATACATGCAAATTATTGTTAAAACATATTATATAATAGAAATTGTGATCATTAAATTAATTCTAATATTTTTTAAGTATTATTTTATTTATTAGAGAAAAGGGTGGGTTAGAAGAGAAAAGTAATGAGAAAAAAATAAAAATTAAAGAGATGAGGAGAGTTTGTCCCATGATGGACTGTGGTTGGGTGCGAGGGAGTGGTTGATGAGTAGGTGATGGATGTTAAGGTAATTTAATAATAATAATAATAATAATAACTTCAGCCCTACGTGCCTCTGGCCTGGGGGCTAATCGGCTCAGGCCATAGTCATGGTTTTTAAACGAGCTACAAAGTTAAAGCCCTAACCCTTTTCTTAGGGTAATTGGGCCAGTCTTACGTATTTAGAGCTTTTTAATAATTTTACGCACTACCTAAAAAGGAAACACATCAATCTAATTACCTCAAAATTAATTTTAATTTAAAAAATTCACTCTCACTTAAAATACATAATATATTATATACTTAATTATGTACTATTATCTAAAAATAGTACATTACTCTAAAAAAATAAAGTTAGTAAATTTTTTTAAAATATTTATCTACAATAAAAATAACTGGCGATAGAGGGTGTCCTATTTATAAAATAAGAAGTAGATAGTTGACATGCTAACTTAAATTAAAAACTCTTTTAATTAATTTTGTTATAATGAAAATAATATATATCTTATCTTATATATACTGATTGTGAATATATTGTTCTATAAATAAATTTTTTAAAGTATGAGGTATCGTGATGGATTTAATTGTCGTATTTTTTTGAAAATTTTATTTTAATATCACATATATAATCTTTCTACTTTTATTTATTTGTTCATTATTATTATTATTATTATTATTTGATGTGTCGCGATGCGGTTAATTTAATGTTAATTTAAGATAAAGTGAACTAATAAATCCGTTTATTATACAGGAGGAATAAAACTAGTATTTTAATAAATTTATTTATTTCAACACTTAATAAATATAACTTAGATTATTGAAATAATTGAATTAAAAATTATATTTGAAAAATCTCATGAATTATTTTATTATGGGAGCTAATAAGAATTGATAATAAACAAGAATATGTCAATAGTAGTAAAAATATATTAGGTGTACGACATTAATTTTTTTTATTAAAAGATGTATTAAACAATTACGAAAAATATAAATAAAAAAGTAAGTACAAATTGATAATAAAAAAATATGTATAGAAAAATATAGGAGAAACAATATTAATCGACAATTTATGCTATAATAGAAAAATACATTAAAATAAATTAAAAGAGTAATACATCTACAGAAATTGGTGTTATAAATATTCAATCAGGGCTTTTTATTTTCACACACCCGCGTATAATTGGCGGTTCAATTTTCGACGGTTACCACTCTCTCTGTTGAGTGAAATTTGAGAACTCAGATAACCCCGCCTTTATTTTTCTCAGCAAGTAGTCAAAGGAGAAGCATGAACTGTAACCCCACACAGCGAAAGCCACAAGAGACACTGAATGGAAACCCATGCAATTGAAATCTACAGTAAGTAGAAGAGACGCTAACGGAAATCAGTAGAGACAATTGAGATATATTGGTGCATAGAAGAGGCACGACATAGAAAGAAAGCCGTATAAGAGGCATGAGATAGAAAGAAAGCCTTGTATATCTTGGAAGGAGTTTTGAAGACACTAAGGGTTGGCTCCAAACTCTTACTATCACTGTCTTTATCCGAATCTGCCTTTCAACAGTTTTGATTGATGTATGTTATAGACGATTATTTCTTGCGACTTGTGGTCCGTCTTTTGCCTTTTTCTTATAGGAATGACATAAGATAGAGAGAATTATTAGTTATTTAAGAATCTTTGTAGAAAAAATACAATGGGAGTCATTATTATTTCACGAAATCAGCAATATAGAAGAAAGAGTACTATGATTCTATCTGAAATTTGTGGTGTTTTGCTTTGTACTGTAAACTCGGGCTGCTCGAGTGGAACCTTTGATAAGGCTAACATTCCATTTCAATCGTCAAAATCAAACACAAAGCCTTCATGAAACTCGAAACTTTACTTCGCAACTTTCATGAAATTAATTTATTTGATTTGACAATGTTTGAATTATTAGTTCAGACTCAAATTATTTACCATTTGTTATGCATCCATTATTGCAGATCACATGGGGAAAAGAAAAACTGTCCTGATGCAACATTATCAAATAGCACGTTAGTCTCTATAACTTATCTTCATTTAGTATAGTTTTTGGTTTTTTCTTCTTCTCATTTTTAGATGTTAAATACTTGTTATCTATTTTTGCATAACTTGGTTCTTTTTTAGTATAAAATTATATATGATCTCATATTCTCTTCTTCATTCGACATGATGTTATTTTCTTTGTAGATTTGTCAACTAAACCCCGAAAACACAAGGAAAGCAGGCTTCATCTTTTTGATGAGATAACTGACCAGTCTCCTAGTAAGAAACTAAAAAAGGAATTTTTGTGTGTTTATGCTCATGGTTAATACATATATTTTTTACTTGTAGATGTGCTAAGTAAAAATCAAGTGGGAAGACGTGTATATAGTGGAGTTCCATCCAACAAATCTCTTGATTTGCAACATGCGGAGTTAACACAAGGAAACACAATTAACACTGCAGATGAAACCCACCATGTACAGAAAAGACAAATAAATTCTGAAGAAATGGGTAGTGTGGAATTTTTTTCTTCTAAACATTAATCCTCTATCCATATTATTCCATTTTTTATTTTTTTTTATCACATTTTTATTATTTTTCATGTATAAGAATTATGAATTCTTTGTTTGCATCCTTGTAATTGCAGCAAGAAGAACTCAAAATCATGAAAGGTTCAATTCCAATTTTTCAAGAGAGTCATGTCCGACACCTACAAGTAAGATTATGATTTTATGTTTTATATTCACTTTTTGCATTCAACTATGGTTAAATCAATATTGATTATCTCATAGATCAGTCAACCATGAGACATGTGGATGGATGATGTACTTTATAAAAAGTTAAAATTCAAAATTTTATATCTCCGTAATGAAGAAGTTGGACCTTTTCTGCATGATAGCCGGTTGTCGAATGAATTATGATTTTAAGCAATATGTTTGAAATTTTTTTGTAGGAATGACAGATATTACACCAGATCATGTAAAACGTAAGGCCATCCTCTTCACTGAGCGAATTCGACAACCTTCAAGTAAGATATATTTATAGAAAACACATTTCTCTATTAGGTTGCACTTATACTTTTTATTATTATTATTTTTTTATTATGATTTTTGGTTATCTAGTAGATATATCAAATGGTATTCCCATTGATAGACAAGTGCAGAATGGAGTTATAGACAACCGTTAAATCACTGAGCTAACAGTAAATCATTGTCACGATCAAAATAGCTTACAGCTTAATGAACGTGCAGGTTAGTGAGCTTAATGGATACCATTTAATATTATTAAAGAGAAGATTAGTCAAACAACATCAAATTAAAAGTTACTTCTAAAAAATGGTCAAATTTTAATATTTTCACTCCAAGTTTTATTTTGAAACTGCTGTATCATTTACATATTTTATATGAATTGAATGTTTTTCTAAAGCTGATGGAGTATTTTAGCGCAAGTTGTATTTGTTATTTAATTCAACTTTTCTATGAGACATGTAGGTGCTTTGTTCTTTGATCACTATGTTAATCTTTATAAAACTCGTTTCTTAGGCACCTTCTTTTAACTAGTTTGACGTAAATTGATATTTGTCCATTTTGTTGGTATAGTTTGGTCTCAATTTTAAAATTTAGCTAATGAAAATACCAAGCATAGGTATCCAAATGACGAACAAACAAGCACGATATTCACAAGGTGAAAACTCAATGCAAGAAAACACATGTGATATGTCTGATGGTAGCAATGATTAAGAAAATGAGCTACATTGTGATGGAAAACTTGGTAACAATTCTTCGCATTAGTTGTCCTAAATTTAGAATTAATGTTTATTACAAGTATATGTAGTATATTCATTATGAAATGATTGCTGAGGGAAAAAGAAGAGGTCCCACGTATATGGCAAAAATTTGGGGACAACCATCAACTCTGCCTCTAATTAAGGTTGAATTCGATAATTTTGGAAAGCCTAATGGAGAAAATAAAAGCACATTCATAGAATTTCTAGGCACTATTGCAAGAAATGGAAAGTATTACCCTATTGATGTGGTAAATTGGCATAAGATGCCAGAAGATTGCAAGAAGTACATGATAAAAATTATCGAAGTAACCTAAAGTATAGTTGGCTTGTATGTAAAAAACTGTTGTGTATCTATGTTATTGTGTAGGTACGTTTTGACATAGAACTTGCTGATGAAGAATGTATTCTTCATTCCATTAACGACAAATGAAAAAGTTGAAAAAATTTCTTAAAAGCACGGTATTTCATGCCTAATATAGCAGCTGCAAAGTTAATTGATGATGAATAGGAGGGTAGAGTCCTAAAATATCAATGGGCCAATATAGTCACTTATTGGAATAAACCAGATGTTGAAGTATTCCAAACATTCTCTTTATTATAAAATATATTTTTATTGTTGACATTTGTCTTTTATTTATGAAATAATGTTTCATCATTTCAGGCACAAAGTAAAAAAATGCAGATGCAAGATCGAAAAAAAACATGGAGCATCGAACTAGAAAAAGATCATTTGCACAAGTCTATGCTGAATTGGTTAGCTTATCTACTACTTGTATATTATAAAAGTTTGTTGCCTTGGAATTTTCACTAAAATCATAACTACTTTCAGTCAAAGAAAAAAACCGTCCAGCTCGTTCTGAATTGTTTGAGAAGTGTTATGCCACTTCTAAAGGAAAAAATTCTATTGATGTTATCAATTATCTGGTGAGTTTTGATTCATTAATTTATCTACTTATAGTTGATGTTTTATGTTGGGTTTTTCTTGTGTATAGTGTCTCTAAAATACTCTATATTTGTACATCTTAAAATTATAGGCATCAATGAAAAAACTAAAGGATGAACTCCCCAAAGGCTCTCAGGATACCATTGGAAAAAGTGATATATTTGCTCAGGTTATTGGCAAAGACATGCCTGGTTATGTGAGAATGTTTCCCGGTGTTCCCTCATCAAATATATTTGGAGATGTTCATAGTCGAAGCGCATACAAACGCATAATGTTGGAGCAGCGATCAGAAATTTCTAAAATGAGAGATGAACTGGCTGAGTTAAAATCAATAATGACATCTCAACAAGACTTTGTTTCACAACAGCCACAGTGTGTTTTTCCTAATAGTCGCTCTACGCAAACTTCAATCAAGCAAACTCTACAGGTAATGTTTAGTTCATTCTATATTACTTGATAATGTTATATTTTGTATTATGCTTGATCAGGCATGTGGATGCATAAGCTAATATTTGTTTAATCTTGTGGGACTTGGCTGCCAAGATACTTAAATCATAGTTTCAAAATTTGACACTCTTGGGCGATTTGGTTTTATGTAAAGTCTGAAATACAATTTCTTCTAAGTTATAAACTTCAATAATCTATAGTTGAAGAACTTGATGATTAGGTTAAAGTCAATATAAGACATTTTTGTTAAATATGGTTGCCCAAAAAATTCCTGATGGGCAAAAAGAGGAAATACTAGGTTTGATTTTCATACAACGGAAATGGACATTCTTGTGTTATAAGCATGTTTACTGTCAGGTTATATATCTGCTAGAAAAATATTAAGAGATATGATATTTGAATTATTAACAATGACTGAGTGGACAGGGGTTCTTCTTTTTATTAATATTGTTATTAAAGGCATTTTCAGTATTGTGTGCGTGTTTGTACGTTATTTCATGCGATAGACTTTTTCTCTTAAACTCAATAGATACACACTACCTAGATTATAGGTACTGAATATTATAAAAAGCATCTGGGATGCGATGTGTTTGGAATGTGGATATTTCATATTTTTCATACAACATTTCATCAAAGCAAGGTACAATAATTTATGTGGTTACTTGTTTCTGTGATGCACATGATATTGTTGTTATTATTATATTAAAATATTGGTCCATTCAATGTGGATCATAATACTTGCATTTGTGAGGTCAGAGGTGAGCCAAACATTAGGAGCTGACTCGGGCATTAAATGTTTCAGTAACATAGTTTATTATTCACATGACACTTGAGAATTGATCATATGGGCATGCTTGCAATCTAAGTATGTTTTCAGTTTTTGTTAAGTTATCTACTTTTAAAGGTGTGTAAAGATTGTGTAACTTATTGTTGCAAGATAAATTTGCAACTTAGAATATTGTCATAATCATTGCATTGAGGATTAATACAAACTTATGAATTGTAATTAGTAAGCACAATATGAACATGCATGCCTGCTTTGTAAATACATTTTGTATTCATTATTTTCAGGTTGGAGATTGTGTTGCTTTGAAAAGTCTATTTGATCTAAAAAAAAAGTTGTGGCAAAGGGTTGCATTCATTGCACTGATCCAAATGCTCAAGTAGAAGGACAAGTATAGGAAATGATTGGTGTCAAATACAAGTCAACGTAGTACTACAACCAGAAGAGCAATTAATTCGACCTTATTATTATTATAAAATACTCGATGATGCACTCGGTGAATTGGTTGCTTGGCCATGTCATTTGGTACTTCACTCTCCCTCTCCCTCTCCATAATAATTATTTAAGCCAAAATCTTATATGTACTTTTACTTCCAGGTGACACTAACAGAGCATTGTTGAAGAGATCACATTCCCTTTTAGAAGAAAGGAACAAATTGGGAGTGTTGTGGAGTTGGGAAAAACTGAATATGTATTGAAGCATAAATCTGAGACATTTTAGTTTTTTTTTTTAATTAAGTCTTGCAGATTATGAAAGGATTTACATTATGAAACTCTTTTACTATCCAAGATTGATTGTATGATTAGCATTGTTGATAAGACTCATTTAGTATATTTTTTAAGTAAATTTACAGGTTTATTTATGTTGTTTTAAATTAATTTTTTAAAATTAAAATATTATATAAAATTAATCTTTAAAGTTCCGTGTAAATTATTTAGTAGCATTTTACTAGTATTTTAATAAACTATCTATTAAGACACTTTTTTGTGTGAATATTGTGTTCAGGATCTTTGACAGTATATTAATAAGTCATTTTCAAGTGTGTTGATAAGTTATCTAATAAGGCATTTTAAAATGATTTAATAAATTATTTAATAAAACACTTATTGATGTGTTAAGAATACATCTAATAAGACACTTTTTAAAGGTAGTAATAACATATCTAATAAGACACTTTTTGGTGTGTGGACTCTTTTATTTGAATATTTGAAATTTACCCATCCCCACACTTTTATATGTGTTGATATCTAAATTATGTTAACACTTTAACGTGTGTTATATAAGTTTAATCTTAACATTATAAAGTGTGGTAAGCCTATCCCATGGCAGAATGGAAGACACAAAAATTCAACGTCGTTATTGAGAAAGCGTGAGAATAAATATTCTATAAATTCAATTTTCAATGTCTTAAAAGCTATTTTTTTGTAGTGTATGGACCTTGCAATTATCCTGCTGGATAATAACGGTCTTGCTCAAGTGAGGTGGCTATTTTGCCTTAATAGCTGGTATAATCTGTAAGTAGGAAAATATGTACGTTCATTTCATCATTAAAAATATAACAAACCCAGAAGTAATTATAGTTTAATTACCCTACAAACTGGAAGATGACTTTAAGAAAAAAGGCTTAAAGTTTACCTTGTTCACTAGGAAATCTTTGCTCACATTCTTTATGATGGAATCACTTTGTTTAGTGACCATGGTTCCCTTCAATCTATTCTTAGAGTTCCTCTTAGCTGGTTCAACTTCCACGTAAGGAAAAACCCCAATTTATCCATCAAAAGTAACTTGCCCATCACTATCAATTATGGGCCTTGACACTGCACACATAAACATAACATTAGGTATGAATCTTTTTGACTTGCAGGTTCGGTGTGGCCCTTCCTCCCCAGATAGAAGATAATACCTCTCACTCCCTCGAATCATATAAAACCATTTCTCATCTATATGCACAACATTGTGCATATCACCAAATCTGATCTTTTTATCAATGTCACCCTAGAGAGAGCTAACACAGAAAAGCACTCTGTGAATTTTATTCACTGTTGTAAGATCTGGTTTTATAGCATTTGTATATGGCTTAATCTTTCCCTCTTTGATCCATCTTCCAACAGTTGATTTGCTAGTTTTTATCTGTGTTGCTAGATTTCTAATGGTTGTTCTCACTAAAAATAGAATACTTTTAACTCTATCTTCATCAATATGCATCTCTTTAGCCCTAGGAAGAACCTTTTTATATTTTAAAAGAACTTGCGTACCTTCCTTCAATTGTTTTTTTTGTAGTGGCCCATATGTAAATATGCACTTTTTTTGTGACCCCATATTTATTAGCAGCTTCCTTGCACTTTCCATGATGCAATAATCTATTTGTGCTATCCTGTAAGAGCCACTGTGCTATTTTTTTGTGTATCTAATAATTCTCTTTTGAATATTGGCATATTTATCATGTAGTAATTGCTGATGATGGATATTTATGAGGGGTTATCCCTCTTTATATAGCTTGGCAGTGAATTTAATGTGTTATTATTGGGGGAAATTTTGAAGGTATTTGAAGAAAAGGAAGCATTTTCGTTGGGACTTGGGAGGGAAAGTTTGAAGATTAACCCTCCAAAAGTGAAGATTCAAAAAGCTGAAAATATTGCTGTGATGTCAGTGGAAGGAGTAAATCTTGGAGTATTTTGAAAATGTGTAATGTTAAAATGTAATTTTCTGTTATTTGAATGTGAAATTTTAAAAAATAGGTTTTGTGAACTGTGAACAGTAATATGGCTAGGGTGAATTTAACAGTGAACGTAACCATGACTTGGGTGCAGTTTCCAAGGGTTCCCATTGTAGTGGGATTAACTTTATTGTTAAAATTAATCTCAATGCAATTAAAGAAAATCTTTCGACAATTTTACCCTTAAAAAATGAGTTGAAAAGTAAAAAAACACACTTTCTTAAACTCCGTATCTACAGTAACAGTGAATACTTAGCTGGGATGGAGGGACTATAAGAAAACTATTTAAAAATAATAAAAGAATATATGAATACAAGAATATATAAAAAAATATAGTTAATTATTTTATAAAAATTACATATGTCAAATTATATAATTTAATTTTAAAGTATTGTAGATAAGTAAACAAAAAAAAGACATAGAAAAAAGAATTATAAAAAAATAATAATAAACACAGTAAGATAAAGATTAAAAAAATACAATAAATAGTTTGCTAAAAAAGAAAAATAAAATAAGCATCTAAGGTATTCAAACCATGTCACTTCAAAATTAAGAGAACATGCTTCATCCACTATGCTCGATAAGTGTTTAGAATAAAATCCTATATATATAGTAATTATTTATAACATCTTAGGGGGGCCATGTCCGCCCTTTACTCTAGAGTAGGTCGGTCTCTGGATACCATATCCGATATCGTCGGAGCCCCGACAAAGCACACTGATGCCAAATTTGATACTGTCGCCATATCATCGAATGTCAATTTTGATGTCGGTCAAGGCGTTGTTGCACTGACATAGAATATCGATATTTGAGACAAGGTTGACATTCTTTTTAAATTAAAGGACATATCGGTTCAAAAAATTCAGATATGGGTAAAAAAATCTTTTTACAAATATTGGGTGGCATTCATTTTTTACAATAAATATTGGTTACCTTTTGGTAATGACACTTTGTTTATTTGAATTTTAACACAAAACATCAATATTTAGAGATTAAAGATCACTTTATATACTACTCCATTATTTATTTTGATCAGATAAAAACTACAAATATTAACCATATTAATACCATAAACTTGATCCACATTCATTCACCAATCAAATAAGCCCAAAAATTCTCACTACAATTCCACATCTATCTACACAAAAGTGAGAGCAGGTAACCTAGTTTGCACAACTAGAATCCAACATAACAACATAACAACCATAAAGCAATTTCACAATAGAATCCCACATAACAATTATATCTAACTACTTAACAATAATTAAACTCAGTCTACATGCTAGCAAAAAACTTGTCACAGACGTTTTCAAGCAAACTAAATATTGACACCATTTTCTACTAGGTCAATAAAGCAATAAACCATCTTTGCTTGATAGTCTGTAACGTCCGTTCGTGAAAGTGTCCCTATTTTCACACCTTCTCTTGCCATAAAAATTTCGATATGCATGCATACTATCATCCCACAATACAACGAGCCGGGTGATTATTGTATGCAATCCTCATCTACAACTTTGTTTGATGCAAATTTAGTATATTTAACAAATGGGTGTTTTGGCTTGCTCAACAACAACTGCTAAACAATGAGATTCTCGACATATTCCACTTGTCAAATCACAACAATAAAAACACCGATATGATTTTTAACTGAAATTGATAATCTAATATAGCAACATGTTTTCTTATAAAATGTTGTTCTAACCAAAATCATGATATTTTTCAAGTTATCATCCACACTGCCTTTTCTTCTCGATTTCATTAAAATGAAAAACTACCAAACACAATTGTTCAAGGCAACCTTATTAACTGTCAAGTGGTCATCTGTACTTCTAATGGGAACACTAAGGAAGTTTTTTTATTGCCTTATCTATTTTTGTGTCAACATAATTGCGTAGTGATTTATTACTACTGTTTTGATGACGCTAATTAAGTTCCTACTTATTTTAAAATAAATACTATTAAACGACTACTTGCAAATCATAAGATAATTCACTTGCAATTCTGCACAAAATTGTAATATCTGCATATTATATTTCCACATAATGTTTTTTAAATGATTGGTATGTAGTAGTTGATATGCAATAGTGTTGTTCGATTCTTACCAGGCAACATGAAGAAAATGTAAAGGGTAAGTTTTTACATTTAGCACGTTCATATTTTAGACACGTTAAATGAATCCAGCCATCAATCACCTACAAAGCATAACATCAGCAGTTGGTTTCATTGTGCAAATCATGAGACAAAATTATACATTCTATATTTAAGTCTTACATTGCCTGAAATCCTTTTGTTATGTAAAATTTCGAGGATATTGTTGATAGTAACATCACCCAACTCCACACCCTTCCAACAACACATCTTGAAAAAAAAAAGCAAATTCAGATTCAATATTGTTAATTCAACCATTGTTTATATTATTATCTAACCCTTCATCTCCCAAATCTCAGCGTTCTTTAATGGTTTTTCGTACTTTATCTCTGGTCCTCCTCAGAGCCAAAATCTAACCTATAGTTTTCACGATTTTGTTTGTGTTGGAGCATGAACTTTCATCATACCCCTCAATAATCTTAGTTATGTCTATCTTATCCATTTCTGGTGACATTTCCTTCTGGACTCTTTCGGCTTTTATCGTCCTATCTTTCACTCTAAGCACTATTATCTTAGGAGATACTTTTTTATTATCTTCCTCTCTATACTTGCACAACTTAGCCATGGAATACATGAAATATTGCTTCTGCAATATTTCTAACATTGTTTATGTTATATTAGATACAAGGGTATATAGATGTTCTTTTAAAATGTTAGATGATATCATTGAACCAAATAAAAAAGAAACGTTTAACTAGAAAAAAAACTAATCGGCAAGATCATTACAAAAATAACTTTTTGGTCTGCTAAATCCCTATCTTTCACAAGAAGATTGGAGCTAATCAAGACAAATTTGTTTGCGATATCAAACTTTTGGTTATCTATAGTGAAGATTCCAGCTGTTGCAGCCCAACATGCGGAAATGATCTTCAGACAGTTCCTTCGAGGAACCAAATATAGCCTGGTTTCATGGAAACACATTACAGCAAGCAAGAAGGAAGGAGGTCTTGGGATCAAAGACATCAACTTGCATTGCTTGCTAAAGTGCTATAGGACATACATTTAGATACTGATAGATGTATTTTGCGCACTCCAATTTAATCCTCAAGTATAAGGATGTCAATTGTAGCGACAAGTACCCAAGTTAAATTATCGATCCCACTGAGACAGTTAATTATTTATTTACTATGAATCACTAACTAATGAGAATTAAGTAACCAATTTTCCAAAGTTTTGAGTGTAATTATCTAAATAACGAAATATTAAAAAACTGAATTAATTAAAGCAAAGGAAAATAAACAAGTTTTAACGAAGAGATAAACAACAGTTCTAAGGTATCAGGTATAGATCAATTAATTTGGGTTCCTAGACTTCCAATTGCTCATTCATGCAGCGTTAATGAAAATACACCACTTAATCCTATTAACCCACCAGATATGATCCGATTTTAAGCTGATGGTATATTCTAATTTATTTTTTAAGGTGCGTGAATATTACCAAGCCTTATTCCTAGATACTAATCAAAGCAAATAATAATACCTCTGGATAGTAAGTTCGACTAATAAGATATTCTCTGGAATTACCCCAAGATTTTATCCACTTCCTACTTGAATGTCCAATTGCATTGTTCCACTAAACAATTCAAGTATCTGATTTACCAGTTCATGGAATTAAAGTGTTTATAGCGGAACTACTTCAAACCCTAACAGATAGACAATACCAATCCTGAACGCACACAAGCTAACATAATAAATCAAGCATTATAGCGGATGTAATGAAAATATTATGAAGACGTTATGAAGCAGATAAACAAGTCTGAATAAATTAATTAAAATCAAAATATCAACTGCACAAAATCCCAATTTTGATCTAGGTCTCCAAATAAATTCAATCTAACCATCAAACCCTAGAACTGTATAAGAAATTAGCCCATGAGGTTACAATCAACACTCATGGCTATGCAATTTACACCAAAATCAAGATAAAAGGAAGGGAAAGATGAGAAACACAAAACCCTAGCGTAAGCGTAGTCCCACATTCCTTCTCTATCTCTCTGAACGTCCGATCTCTCTCAATTAGCACTTGGAACCCACTTGAAGATAGATGGATGATGAAAATCAGATTTGAATCTGATTGAGAGTGTTAGTAGCATGAATTCTTGATGAAATGTGATGGGTTCCCTCAATTGTATGTTGATTTCTTCCTTTTATACCTTGGGTTATTTGCAAGGCTTTTTCACGTCAAAATTAGTCCAAAACACGATTTGGAAGCCACAAATACACTGTTGTAACGAAGAAGCCGTGACTTAGCCTAAGAATCGCCCGCTCAGCACCCATCTAGGCCCGAGCTGGGTCTTGAATGCTGCCGAGCGGCATCCCAGCTGTATCAGGGCAACTTTCCATGTCACGTAGGACCCTCGGGCACCCAACTCAGCTGAAAATGGCTGCCGAGTGACACCAACTCGCCCCAAGTTGTCCGCTGAGCGGCTCCCGAGCTAAAGATTGCATTGCGCGACCTCACCATTTAGAGCATAACTTTATCATACGGAATCAGATTTGAGTAATTTTTACGCCAAAAAGATCCTCTCTTTCGTGGCTTTCCAACGATATATCACATGATCAATTTGGAATTCTACAAAAATACAGAAAAATTATTCAATGTGTACTTTGAATTTTTCAGCATTCCTTCACACTTTCACTCTTCTTTCTAACTTTGAACTTTTGATCCTGTTTTACCCTTCAAAAGTCAACAAAACACATTAGTAGCATCAAAATCATGTAAATACTCAAACTTATATAATTCCATGCAAAAACAATAACTTTCTTAAGCAAAACAGTGCAATGTGCACACATAAAATGCATGAAATTCCACTCTCAACATATACAAATTCTCTTTGGGTGAGATGGATGCAAATGATCCACCTTTTGGGAGGTAATGCAGCCCAGAACATTGTAGAAAGTAAGAGACTATATAGCCACGAGCTTTAGACTGGGAGTGAGTCTACAACATCTTCAGCAGTGCACTGTTGGTGATAGGATGATAAGCTCTAGAGTTTACTGGTTGCCGAGACCTGCCATATTGGAAACCTTTCTTTATAAAGTGATTTGGCACAAGTGGATTTAGCAAAGCAGAGTTTTAAATTATGGTTTCATCTAGACAGAAATTGCTTATGAAGGATAGGATGTGGAAGCAGATTGATGGTGACTTATGTGGCTTATGTGTTAGAAACGAAGTGTTGTATTGATAGACATGCATGCGTGGGTGTGTGTGTGATCACATATAGCAAGAACACACGTGGAAGATGTTGATTGGATAAGTAATGCACATGATCGAAGGTGAGGATCAGGTGAATGCTTGGAATGGAGGCTGTTAGATCATTATACATCACAGCCATGTGTTGAAGGGAATAAGAGTTGGTTTATTAGTTAGTTTGTTACAAAACTAACATGCCAGCTGGAAGGATCATGTGTAGCTGCATGTACAGCAGTTGATCGAACTGATGCTACACATATAAGTCAATTTCATATCGTTCGAGAGTATGAATGAGAATCAGTTACAAGATTAAGCATATTAGGGTTCATAAGTTGAGTTTATCTTCATCTTCTTGAGTTGTATATTGTAATCATCATAAGTGAGTGATCTTCTTCTTAAGAGTGGATGTTGGCTTACACCAAACCACTATACATCATTGTGTTCATCTCATTTTCTTTCTTGTTCATTTAACAAATCAAACGTGAGTGAATACTTGAGTGATAAAATAGTTAAGTGTTTGAGTTCTAGAGAGGAAGTTCAAGTTCTTGCTTTAGTTTCATAAAAATTGGTGCCTTCTGGGGGAAAGATAAGCCATAGACGACTGATCAGAGAAAAGAATCATGGTTACAACTAAGTGCGATGTGGAAAAATTTACAGATAAAGTAGGTTTTAGTTTGTGGAGGATGAAGATGAAGGCCATACTGATTCAACAAGGTTTGGCAGATGCAATCAAGCCTCTTCCTGAAAATCAAGCAACTGCAGTTGATGTAGTTGCACAAGCTGCAGATCAAGATCAACAATCCAAGGCTCAAAGTGCAATTATCCTGTATTTGAGAGACAAGACTTTAAGAGAAATTCAAGAGAAGCAACAGCAAGAGGTATTTGGATAATAGATGGCTTTTATTAAAAAGAGAAAAGAAAAAAGGGAAGGGGACAGTAAAAAGAAAAGATATTCAGCCTCAGCTTGTGTATCCAAATTTGTCTTAGCTGCACGAGAGAGCCTGTGTGTTGGAAGCCATATTATCATTCGCTTGCCATACCTTTTTAGGAGGTATAGGATTCCGAGTATCAACAAACGATGTATTTTTCTTTTTTCTCTTTTTTTCCTTACGACAATCAGATTCCACATGTCCAAGAGTATGAAAAGCACTACAAAAATCAGGGATGTTTTCATAGCCGATGGAAATAGTAATACTGGATGAGGGGATCTCCAAAGTGATATGCTCTGGAAACTATTGTTGCACATCAAGATCAATTAAGATACGAGCAAAGTGGTCCAATGATCCATTAAGCGAACATTCATCAATTTGAATAGGTGAGCCGATGGCTGCAGCTATTGAATTAAGAACCCTTTTTGTCCAGAGTTCTAGGGGCAACTCATAAACCCTAATCCATGCCGAAACAATAGATGATTTAACCCTATAAGGGTTAAAAGCAGGACTCCATGGTTGAACCCTAATCTTAACAGAATTAAAATCAAACCAACAAGTGTTGATAATATCCTTACTGCGAATAGGATCCATTATGAAAATAGAAAATATCCACGCCCTAGAGGCACCGCATGAAGAATCAATAAGTTCCATAAATTTGTAAGATTACGTACCATTGATTCTGTGGTAATCGGTGATTGACCTCACTCTAATAAAGTTCAAATGATGATCAATGAAGAACGGGCCTTTATCTTTACGGAGTAATAATCATCATCAATTGGAATGGAAATCTTACCATCGGAAACAACCGGTTTAAAGGTATTTATCGAAGGTACCTTATTCCCAAACTCGTTCATGAAGAACTATAAATCGTGATTAACAAGAGGGACACCTGGTTCCATCGATGGAGGAAGACGCCGTGTAAAGGATAGATGTGTGCCTTTAACCACGTCTTTGAAAGTACCCGATGCTGAATTCGGCTGTTGCAGAACCGACGAAGGCAGATCATGAGAGGGATGGGAAGCAGGCTGGACGGTGGTCAACAATGGCTGCTTGGTCAGTGGCATCCCATGTTATTTTGTTGCTGGTGTAGCATCACATGCGGTAGTCAAAGATGACGGCTTCTTGGGGGTGGATTGCCATGAGTCATTGGAGTAGCTTGCGTACCAATTAATGTCGGAGGATCACACGAGGGCTGATCCTGAGAAGGCTGGACGGTGGTCAAGAAAGATGGCTAGTTGGGATGAACAGCCGACGATCCAAGTATTGTATATTCTTTGTATAAAGTTCCTTGAACCATGGATAGGCTGCAATTTCAGGATGTTTGGCAAGAAAGTCTTCTGTTGAGGAAGATTCACGAATGACGAAAGAAGATGGACAGGAGGAATCGTCGAATGACGGCGATCCCCTCCATGCCGTGAACGTAAGAAGCGAGTTAGAGTAAGGGTTTTAGAGAGAAGGGAGAGGAAAAAAACCCTAGCTTGAAGATCTGTATATGGTAAAGAGTTTGGCAAATCGGTTGTACATGAAGCAAAAGCTCTACTCTTTCAGAATGATAGAAGATAAGTCTATTCTTTCTCAATTAGATGATTTCAATAAGATTATAGATGATTTAGAAAATATAGTTGTAGCTTTGCAAAGTGAAGATAAGGCATTGATATTACTTTCTGCACTTCCTAAATACATTGAAAGCTAAAGAGATACATTGTTGTTTAGTAATGTTGAGTCTATCACACTTGATCAGGTCCAATTAGCTCTGAAATCCAAAGAAATACAAAAGATTTCAAATACAACAGTTGCTGGTGAAGGCCTTGTGGCCATGAAGCAAAACAAGTGGAATAAAAATGATAAGAAAGCTGGTACAGATAAGAAAAAATCTAAAAAGAACAATCAGAGTGCACCAGCAGATGAAGAAAATAATAATTGCTTTCATTGCAATAAGCCTGATCATTTTAAGAAGCAATGTCATAAGTGGAAAGTTATAGTGGCAAGAAAGATTGCAGAGAAGGGTGGAAACCAAAGAATACATGCCAACCCAGTAATAGAGAACAAAGGAAATAAGGATCAAGATTATGTCGAGGCTTTGGTTGTTGTGTCAGGCTCTGTATCTGATCAATGGGTGTTGGATATATCAGTAAAGGATTGGTTTACTGAACTGAAGCCATACAATAAAGGATTAGTCTTGCTAGGCAATGATCAAGTCATCAAGATTAAAGGGATTTGTTATGTGAAATTTAAAATGTTTGATGGAACTATCAAGTTGCTGACAAATGTAAGATATGTACTAGGATTAAGAAGGAATCTAATATCTTTGGGGATGTTGGACTCTCATGGGTGCATATGTTAGTTAAAAGGAGCCATTCTCAACACTAAAAAAGGGAATTCAGTGGTGATGAAAGGTGTTAAGAGCTCTGATCTTTACTTCCTTATAGGATCAGTAGTTTCAGGACAGTGAAATACTTCACAAGATCAAGAGGATGTTCATCTGTGGCATGGCGAGGTTAGCTCTTGTAAGTGAGAGAGGGTTACAAGAGTTAGCAAGACAGAAACTATTGAAGATTAGTTCAACTTGCAAATTGGATTAGTGTGAAGATTGTGTTTTAAGGAAGGCAAAGAGATTGAAGTTTGGTTCTGGAGAGCATATTGTTAGATTGTATATTAAAAGTCTAGCTTTTGTATAAAATAATGTTTAAACAATTTATTTGAAATGAGAATCATATGATCAAATATTTTGCATATTATAATCTATTTATAAATTATTGCAAAAGTTCACTTACTTTATACTGTAGATAATATGGTGTGCGGCTTCGCATGGAAGATCATATTATCGTCTCCTTATAAAGTATAAACAGATGCTCACAACCGAGATAGACGGGGACAATCTATCGGGATGGTTGTAGTGTGATTTGATATTAGTTTGTCTTAACTATAAAATCACATTAGTATGCTTTGTGTGTATTGAGCACGACCGCTTGAGATCGTTCAACTTATACTGACTGTATAGGAGAACTTGATCTCAGTTATTATGGATGTTCATACTCTTGATCATTATACAATAACCTTGACATGTAAGCCAATATATATCTCTTTGATTCATCAATGGGTGAGATTTATTTATTAAATCAACAAACTCGGTGAGTTGGGAAATAATGTTGTCTCTGTGGTGTGCTGTTGATTGTAGAAAGAATCCGTGTCCTATTAAATAGGCTGATGATGTCCCCTTGAGGAGCTCATAAGGATTATTATGTAAATCTTACAGGTGGATTTATTCCGGCATGATAACAAGTTTGAGTGGTACTACCTTGGATGAGATATTAATTAATGAAGTCAGTAACTTAATTAATTAATGGACATTTTATATCTTAAACATGGGGAGACTAATGGGCTCATAAATAAGAAGGAGTTCATAACATAATTTGGGATTAGAGCGGCAGTGCAGTAATAATATTTTAGTAGACTATATTATTATTATTGGACTTAAGTATAAGTTTTGGCTAAACTTGGATACTTAAGCCCAATGGAGACCCGACTCTAATTTCTCCTCCTGATCCCTATTGTAGCCCATATATAAGTCATCTCAACTTATCCGGATCCCTAATATTGGCGCCTAATATATGACAGATTGAGGAAGGAAGCAGATTGAGAGAATCTTAAAGATCGTCGCTCACACGACGTCAAGATTGGACTTGGGAATATAGCAGAAAATCAAGAGGTTTTTTCTGCAGCTGTTCTTCTTCAACATACCCTGGCGAAAGGTAATGCGATTTTATATTCTTGCTTCCACTGATATAGAATTGCATGGAACCTTAATGATTCACGTTAACCAAACCATCGAACGCCATGCATTAAATAACAGAATTTTACTACTTGTGGTGATGCAGTCTAAGGTGGAGTAATATTGTATTGATAGACATACATGTGTGGGTGTATGTGTATCACATATAGCAAGAAACACGTGGAAGATGTTGATTGGATAAGTAATGCACATGATCGAAGGTGAGGATCAACTGCATGCTTGGAATGGAGGTTGTTGGATCATCATACATCACAGCCGTGTGTTGAAGGGAATAAGAGTTGGTTTATTAGTTAGTTTGTTACAAAACTAACATGCCAGCTAGAAGGATCACGTGTAGCTGTATGTACAGCAGTTGATCGAGCTGATGTTACAAATATAAGTCAGTTTCATATATTTTGGAGTATGTATGAGAATTAGTAACAAGATTAAGCATATTAGGGTTTATAAGTTGAGTTTATCTTCATCTTCTTGAGTTGTATTACATCCGTCCGCTTTAAAGAGTATCATTTTTCCATTTTAAGCGTCCGCCCCCAAGGGTCTCATTTTCTTTTTATCCACACACACCCACTAATACAACTAAAAAAGGGACCCACACCTCCATTAATATAACTACCCACTACACATTAAATAACAATACTCCTTAATCTCCGTGCCCAAAAGCAAATGGCACACTTGAATCCAGACAGAGGGAGTATATTGTAATCATCATAAGTGAGTGATCTTCTTCTTAAGAGTGGATGTAAGCTTACGTCGAACCACTATACATCATTGTATTCTTGTTTTCTTTATTGTTCGATTAAAAAATTAAACGTAAGTGAATACTTGAGTGATCAAACAGTTAAGTGAGTGAGTTCTTGAGAGGAAGTCCAAGTTCTTTCTTTAGTTTCATAAGAAGAAGAAATCAATAACCATGTCTTCTTCAGGTATCCCTTTGTACATACAGTGTGGAAGGATGTTGGCAACTGGATGGGGTAGAATGCCAAGGTTAACAACTTTGCATGAGCCCTCAGAACCGTTTACAACACAGCCAGAAGAGATGGGAGAAAGAAAAGGAAGATACTCACGTCATTGACAGGCTTTAAACACCAAATTTGGGCTGCTAGGAATGCATGTCTGTACTAATGAAAGATTAAGCCTCAACATGTTTCGGAAGCAATCAAAATGCAGATAGTTAGGGTTCGTGCAATCTATATAATTAGTAAGGAATATCAATCATCTCTGGTTGAGATTTGTGGAGTTGTAATCTTGAATATTGTCTTCTACACACATCGTGTACATTGTAACCATTTTATTTTGAAATATATTACCTATTAAAAAAGATTTATTTTTACCTAAGATATAAGTTAAGGGGCCAAATAACCTTTTTGCAATGTATTTTTTCTTTTATAAAGTGTAAAGTTGCGGACCAAATTAGAAAAAGTAAATTTGAAGTTGATATCCTAAAAAAAGTTATATTTTAATAATTAGAGCCTCCTACAAAAGGAGTTGCATTTTTATGAGAATTCATACAAAATAATTAAGGGGAGTAAGTCTTTTTTTACACTTTAAACAAATCATACTCTTTTCTGTCCACCTAAATACATAACAACTTTTTTGTTCCATTTTATTTTCAATTTCCATTTTTACCCCTCATTTATTGACATTCTAGCACAAAGACACAACCTTATTTATTTATTTAATATTTTTTGTAAATATCTCATCATCTTTTTGTCCACCCAACTTCTTTTTTATTATAATAATGTAAACTTACCGTTACCATATAATCGATTAGTTATAAATAAAATAAAATAACATTACATTATTATTATTTTTTTTTTATAATAATTAAAATAATAATAATAATAATTTATTTAATACGTTAATTTAAATAATGTACATATTAAAATAAGGCAAAGACTTGTGCGACACTGTCTCACGGATCTCATTCCGTGAGACGGATTCCCATTTTGACCCAAATTAGCGCGTTTCTGGGGTCTTAATTGTTAATTGTCATTTCTTAATTAAAACAACAGTCGGCGCTGTGGCCCATTAAGGCATTTTCCATTCCAAGGGTTTTGGGTTCGAGAGTTGTTAAGCAGTTTATTTTTTTATATAAATTCTTTTATTTATTTGTTTTCTTTTTATAAAAAAATTGAATTTTGTTATGAATTCTTTTCCTTTAATTTGAGCATTTAAATTTATAAAAAAATCATACTAATATTTCTTAAAAGTAATAACCTTTTTATAAAAAGTGATACCTAATTAATAAAAAGTGATACCTTATTAATAAAAAGTGATAGTTGTTCGATTAAATTATTTTATTAATAATTAATAGAAGGTATAAAAAGTAATAATATTTTTAATAAAAAAGTGATATTTGATCAATGAAAAGTAATGACCAGATAAATTTTCAATTGATATGAATTCTTTTTCTTTATTTTTTTCTTTACATAAAAAAATTGAATTTTGTTATGAATTTTTTTCCTTTTTAATTTAAGTATTTAAATTTATAAAAAATCATACTAATATTTCTTAAAAGTAATAAGCTTTTTATAAAAAGTGATACCTAATAAATAAAAAGTGATAGCTAATTAATAAAAAGTGATAGTTATTCGACTAAATTATTTTATGAATAATTAATAGAAGGTATAAAAAGTAATGATATTTTTAATAAAAAGTGATATTTGATTAATGAAAAGTAATAACCTGATAATTTTTCAATTGAACTGTTTTATTAATAATTAATGTATAAAAAGTGATAATATTTTTAATAAAAAATGATATCTGATTAGTAAAAAGTGATAACATAACAATTTAACTATTTTATGAATAATTAATAGGAAAGATAAAAAGTGATAATATTTGTCTCTCGTCAGATTTTAATCTCTTCCTTATGGTGGATTAATGTGGTTGTTATAGGGAGAAGAGGTATTAATCTGAGCAAAGCTAACACAAAGAGAGATTTGCCCCCTAGGCGTGTTTGTGCCTTTCTCCAGGGGGTGAAGGGAATGATTGTATTGCTATGGGATTTTCCATATTTATACTGGATAATCTGATGTCACCCGTATCTGGGCAAGTTGGCAGATTATCGTGTACAGTGCGAGCATTAAATGCATTTTAGCCTCATGTGATTTATTTGTAGGATATGATCTAGGATATCCTCTACGCGTGTATCTTGGAGCAGATTCTGTGTATCTGAGGCAGTTGGATCAAGTGGCCTATTTGGCTTGGTGAGGCGGAGCCTCTTCGCTCGTGGCCGGAAGGCTCGTGATCTCCTAGTGGAGAATTGGGCGGTTGGGCCCATTATCCGAATTTATACCACATTAGCCCCTAGGTTTCATCGTCACTGGCGCGTGGTAAGTGAAGGCGGAACCTTCTTAAGCATGCACGTGTCCCGATTTTTGTATTTAAATCTGAAATGACATCTTAAGGATCGTGAAGCGACGTTTCGAAATTTTGGGGCATTTTCGACGCACCTTTTCGTCATTCAAGTTGCGTTCGTCAGGCTTAGCATTAATGACCCTCTGCATATAGGTCACGTCGATCAAGAAATTATGCTTTAAAAGTGGCCTTTTCTCCTGTCATAATTTTATCTTCATCCTCTGTTTATTCTTCTGACTTTCCTTTCTGTTTATCCATAGCGCTTAAGCATGAGTTCCAGCGGTCTGTCAACTAGTCAGTCGGGCCCTCACGAGCAAGGAGCAGGGGTGAAGCGGTGTTGGAGTCTTTGGAGAGAGCCTTCCAGGATTTATAGGAAGAAACAAAAGTTACTTCTTCTTGCCGAAGGCTTCCGCCGGCGACTCGCTCTTTGCCCTCTTTGTTTGCTACGATGGAAGACATACCAGATCCAAAGAACATTCAGGCACGAATTGCCTCTCACGACAGTGCCCACAATGGGATGTGGTCCCATTTCCAAGATAGCACTATTCATCATGCCCAATTTGAGGAGCTGTGTTCGAGATATTTGGCATCAGACGTGGACTTTATCTTGCCGGTTGAAATGAATGGGCGAGCAAACCGACCCCAGGACGAGTGGCAGTGAACATTCATATGTTGAAATTAGGGTTTTGCTTGCCTCTTCACCCTTTTCTGGCGGAGCTCCTTAATTACTGAAATTTGGCGCCTCATCAACTATCTCCGAATGCCTGGGCTACGATTATTGGGTTCATACTTCTATTCTGCCAGAAAGGGTATCGGCACTTGTCTCCCAAGAAAATCGACTACTTGTGTCATCCTTCAGAGGAGAATGTGCATAAGGGGTTCTACCGAGTCAATCCTTCTCGAGGATTGACTCTTTCGGGGAAGTCTACCTCCATCAAGAATTAGAAGGAGTGGTGGTGCTAGGTTTTAGCGTGTGGAAGTCGTCGCACATTAGGGTTCCTTCAGCCTTCCAGTTGATTCGTTCTCGCGGAGGTATGTTCGCCTTCTTTTGTCTTTCGTTATTATTTTTGTGTGTAGTGAGGTATAGTCACTGTTTTAAATTTTTAGACAGAGACACTCGTCCTGGTCCTCCCCTTTTGAAAGGGTTCTTGGAGTTGGTGGGCGTTATTAGCAAAATGAGCGCCCAGGAGAGAAGTACCGACATCATTACCTATAAGCTTTTAAAAAAGTATGGGCTCATGGTGGATTCAGAGGCGTCGGCTCCTCTGCAGATGGCGACCATGGCTGCTTATACAGGCACTCATTTTGAGCCATCAGCGACCTCCCTTGCTGATCCAGATATCCCTGTCGGGGTGGCGATAAATCCTACTGGGTTGTCCGCTTCCCATGATCAAACGACACCAAGGTCTGATGCTTTAACTGATATAATTGAAGTGGACGAGTCCTCCCTGAGGGAGATGAGTTCTCAGGCCTTACAGGGAGACACTGCCGCACCGATTTCAGGAGCCGGGGACTCCACGAAAGATGATGTCAGAGTGAATCGTGAGTCGGTTGGTGCTATGCTTCAAGAGGGTCTCGACGACGTGGTAGTCGTTTCAGAGGGGGAACGCGAGGAAGACTTTCTAATTCATGACTCTGGTTGCTCTTCCCTCATCCGCATGGTGCAGCGCTGTCCTTCAGGAACTAGCAGGATGGCCGTGGACGATCAGTCGGCGCCGATCAGCAGGCCTTCCGAGCCCTCAAGTAAGAGGGTTAGAGTTGATAGTTACGGTCTCTTCTCCGGCGGAGCTGCTTTAGGAGTGCCTTCTTTCGAGACCTCTTATCTTGGTTTTAAAGTTGGTGCCTCTACTCCAGAAGTTCGTTCTTTGCCCCCCGTACTCCGCAGCCTGTAGAGGATAAACCTGTATGACCCCAGTCAGCCCACTCTTCAGGTGTATATGTTGAGGGCGAAGGAGTCTATCCCCACCAGTTTCACTCAAAAAGAGAGTGACATCATAGGGGGTTTGAATTCAGACAATCTTATATATGCGGCGACTGGATACCATGCAAGGGCCTTAAGTTATTCCAGTCAGGCATTTCTCCTTTTGGCTCGTCAGAGTCACGAGACGGCTCAAGTCACTGTTATTAATCGTCAAAAGGAGGCAAAGCTGACTCAGTTGAGGGAGGAGATGGAGAAAAGGGAGCAGAGGCACTCAGAAGAGATGACAGGGGTTAAAGAGGAGGTGGATCGCCAAAGCAAGGCTTCAGAAAATGCCCTAAAAGCCCTTCAGGAGGAGCTAAAGCTAGTCGAAGGAAAGCTCTTCTCAAGTGAGGTGTCCGCGATGGCTGCTGAGGAAGCTTTGAGGAAGTCGGAGGAAGGAAGGAACCGACTCATTCAAGAGTTGGATGATGCGAAGAGGCAGCTTGCTGATGCCCATGAAGGGCTGAAGGTCAAAGGAATTGAGGTAACCGTCTTGTCCCACAAATATGAGGTGGACTTCTCCTCCCTGATTAATTCCGAGAGAAAAGTTGCCGGTATAGTGGGTTTTACTAAAGCCTTGGCTCATTCCTAATAGCACAAGCCGTCCCTCCAGTCGGGGCTGCGCGATGACTGATTCTACTCTACGGGGTTATCCCACCAGTATGTGGGATGAGGATGTGGACGGGGTCTTCGCTCTATACAGTTATCATGGGATTGAGTTTGGCACGCCTGGGCTACACGAACGTCCCTGGAGTGGTGAGCCTGATCATGCTGCCTTTAATACGGGTATGTTTGCTGCTGGCGTCAGGTTGCCTCTGGCCAACGTTATCGGGAGAATATTGATTAATTGGGGTTTGGCCCCAATGCAGATAATCTCTTCAGCTTGGGCGAACTTGATTGGTCTGCTAATATTGCTCCATGAGAATGGATGTCCTTCTCCTTCTGCCCGGGATATCGACTATGTCTATCGTTACATCCGCGACCCTGATTGTCATGGCCATTACTACTTATAGGTGCAAAGGGGCGTTTGTCCTATATTCAGTAGGAATTCAATCGGTGGGCAACATTGGAGGTGCTAGTGGTTTTGGGTGAGGGGTTTTGAATGTCGTGACCCACATGGAAATTATCTGCCTATACCATGTGTCTTTCGAACTCCTGAATCTGGTAAGTCTTATCGTTGCCTTTTTCTTGTGTTTTTAATGTAACTTTCTGGCCTCCCCCCTTTTTTTCGGTAGCCTTGGTTCGACCGGCAGATGAAGAGCTATCTTTAGGGTTCCGCCATGCCTTTGACGCGATCAATCGCATGACTCTTCCTCGCGATGTGTTTTCGCTTTTGTCGGACGACAGACTGTTGGGAGCGAATCTTTATCAGAATTCAACTTGGGCTCAACTGGTAAGCTTCGAAGGGAGGGTAAGTGATAATTTCTCATCTCTTGATGAGTATTTTTTGGATAAGGTTGTTTTCCCTTTGCTTCGAAGGCCCCGTCAAGAATTTGGTCCTAGCACGACCATGGCCGAAGATGCTTCCACAGTCGCAAGGGGTAGGAATGGTCTTCATGGCATTGTGATTGTTCATGCTGACGGAACTGAGGAGGCGGTGGTAAGTGCGACTCAAGGTGTAGCTCAGGGTAGTGAGACGGTGCCTCCTCGTTCATTAGACAAGGGAGAAACTCCTATGAAGGAGACTGAGAAGCGAGGAAATGAACAGACAATCATCCTGGAAGCCAGTCGCAGGGCTAGTCGAGCCACTGGCATTCAGATCAATCCGATTTAAGATCCGCCTAGTGCCAATCAACCTCAAGTTCCTCTCCCCGATAGCGATCCGACTTTCGGAGAGGAAAGACGTGAGAACATTGCCCAACCTCGGGCTCTACCGGTACGGAGACTTTTGTCCCAGAAGGCGGCGTTGGTGGGGGCATTCCCCTAGTTGCATTGGATGAGTTGTTACGATTGAGGAGTATGGGTGATGCTCGATCGGCTATTGAGTCAGAACTGAGCGTCTCGGAAGCCGGCTTTGTCCCTGCTCATGCATGGAATCCTATGTTGTCTCGCTGGTTGCAGAGTGCGGGGCCCCATGAAATTAGGAATGCCCCCTTAGTGAGCGTTGGGCATGCATTGACTTTTCTATGCCTCTTCCTTCTCGTGACAGAGTCTGGGCAGTTTATTCCTCTAGGAGTCGGTCTTAGTGCGGGAGCCTCTACCAGTGCTGTGGGGCTTCCTTCTATGGTGAAGACTCGTCAAACTATGGTGGCAGAGCAACTTATCAATGCGGCTAACACTAGGGCTACGTCCTACAGGGAAAGAGAACGCATGGACGAAAGTCAGGTTCATCAATTGGAAGTTGCACGTTACCTGGCTGAGCATGAATTAGAGCGGGAGAGAGAGCGTATTGCCCAACTGGATACGGAGATAGCATGGATAAGGAGTCTTCGTAACTTCTTAGGGGCTGGTGATAGTGCGGGCCCTAGCAGTACGGGCAGCGCAGGTCCTAGCGTTGCGGGCCCTAGTGGTGTGGGTGGTGCGGGCCCAGTGTTGTCTGATGGATGCTCCTCCTTTATTTTGCGTTTTCCATTTTGCTGTAAATTTTATTTTGACATTGTGGTGATATGTGATGTGTATTTTCCTGCACTCTTTATTATGACTTTATAACTCCATAGCCTTAACTTTACAATTTATGCATATAGGAATTTCACCGACTATGCTTAAGCATAGAAACGTTTTAAATTTTGTATATTCTACGGATGCTTGATGCCTTCGCCACTGAGCTCACTTAATTCATATGCCCCATTACCCAAATTCCTTTTTATTATGTATGGGCCTTCCCAGTTAGCTCTGAACACTCCGCCTGGTTGGCATATCTTCCTCATCACCAAATTTCCAACTGCGAAATCTCTATTGTGCACCTTTTTGTTGTATTGGGATTCAAGCCTTGATTTGTATATCGCATTTCTCTCCGATGCATGTAGCCGAAGCTCATCCAACAAGTCCAGGTTAAGTTTGGTAGCTTCTGAATTGGTTTCTCCTCATTTTTGGGATGCATGGAGCTTAGGGCAAGCTACTTCTGCTGGTATGACTGCTTCCGTTCCGTATGTTAACGAGAAGGGAGTCTTTCCGGTTGATGTTCTGGAGGTGGTGCGGTATGACTAGAGAACACCGGGCAGTTGTGAGGCCCAATTTTGCTTGAGGCTCTCCAGTCTGGTTTTGAGGGTATGTTTAATTACTTTATTGACCGCCTCAACTTGTCCATTTGACTGGGGGTGGTAAGAAGTTGAGAACAACTTTCTTATCCCCAGCCCATCAAAAAAATTTTTAAGTTGCATGCCTTCAAATTGATTCCCATTATCCGTCACAATTGCATTGGGTATTCCAAAGCGACAAACGATATTTTTCCATATGAAGGTTATCATATTAACCTCATTAATTGTGGCTAACGACTCCGCTTCCGCCCATTTTGAGAAGTAGTCGACCGTTACCACGGCGTACTTGATGCCTCCTCTAGCGGGCGGGAATGGGCCTATCAGGTCGATTCCCTACTTGGCAAAATGCCAAGGTCCTGCTGTTGTGATCAACTCTGTAGAAGTAGCTCTGATTATGGGAGAATAAATCTGATAACTTTTAGATGCTTTGGCGTATTCGATAGCGTCCCTTCTAAGAGTGGGCCAGAAATATCCTTGTCAAATTACTTTCAACGCCAGTGCCTGTCCTCCCGAGTGATTCCCGCAGACTCCTCCGTGAACTTCCATCAACACTTTGGTGGCTTTCTCTTTATTCAAGCACCTTAGTAGCGGCATCAGGTATCCTTTCTTATATAACACATCATTTATCAATGTATACCTGGAGGCTCGGAGCCGCAGTCGCTTCGCTTCCGCGTTGTCCTCTGGTTCTTCTCCTTCTTTCAGGAACGCTTTAATGGGGGTCATCCATGTCTCTTCCTCGCTAACTTCCGAAATAGCTTGGTCGATTGGGGCTCATTGGTTTACTATGCTGACGCTTCCCAGTCGCTCGGCATTTTCCAAGGTTGCCAAATGAGCTAACGCGTCTGTTTAGGTGTTCCGTACTCTAGGGACGACGTGATCGAATTTTTGGATCATGTCTGCCACTAGCTTGCGGTATTCGACCAACTGTTGGTCTTTTGCTTCGTAGTCTCCTCTTATTTGGTTGACCATTAATTTCGAGTCACTGTAGATCATTACTCTCTTCACCCCGATTGTTAATGCCATTCTCATGCCGGATAGTAGAGCTTCATATTTGGCTTCGTTCTTAGTAGCTTGGAATCCAAACCTGATGGCCGAGCAAAATGTCTCTCTGGTGGGGCTGGTAAGTACTACGCCGGCCCCGGAGGCATAAGTTGTAGATGAACTCGGCCAAGGCTTGTGCCTTGATTGCCAGTCGGGGTATATACTTAATATCGAACTGAATTAATTCCACTGCCCATTTCATCAGTCTTCCTGCTACGTCGGGTTATGAGAGCACTTGCCTTAGTGGGAAAGATGTTACCACCTCGATTGAATGTTCCAAAAAATATGGTCTCAGTTTTTGTGCGCTCATTACTAGGGCGTAAGCAAGTTTCTCAACTGCAGGATACCTGAGTTCAGCATCATGGAGCATTTGACTCACGTAGTATATTGGCTCATGTTGCTTTCTATCAGTCCGAACCAGTACCGCACTTAATGCGGACTCAAAAGCAGCTAGGTACAGGCAAAGAGGCTCACCCGACTGCGGTTTGGACAAGGTTTGTGTGTTAGCCAGTGTGTCTTTTAACTCTTCAAAGGACATTTGAGCCGCGGGCGCCCAGTCGAACTTTTCTTTTTTGATCACGTCCATCAAGGATTTGTATTTGTCTGATGCTCTAGGTAGGAAACAACTGAGAGACGCGATTCTTCCGGCTAGCCTTTGAACTTCTTTTGAATGTTTTGGAGGCTCCATGTCTTGTATAGCTTTCACCTTATCTGGGTTTGCCTCTATTCCTATCTTGTTCACCATGTATCAAAGGAATTTCCCGGCGGACACCACGAACGTATATTTTTTAGGGTTGAGCTTCATTCCATATTATCGTAGGGTGTCAAACGCTTTTCTCATATGGCGCAAATGATCATTTGTGTCTACACTCTTAACGAGCATATCGTCCATATATACATCCATGGTCCTTTCTAGCTCTTCTGGAACATCTTGTTCACCAATCTTTGGTACGTGGCGCCTGCATTTTTCAACTCGAATGGCATCATTACCCAGTACAACAGATTCCTTTTGGTATAGAAAGCCATTTTTCCACATCGTCTGGGTGCATAGGAATCTTGTGATAGCCTATGCATCCATGAAACTCATCAGCTCATGGCAGTGGGAAATGTCAGGCATGCTTTATTGAGGTCCATGAAGTCGATACATAATCTCCATGACCTGTTTGCCTTTTGCACTAGTACCGGGTTGGATACCCAGGCAGAAAACAACGCCTCTCTCACTAGATTGTTTGCCAATAATTTTTTGGCTTCTGCCTCGATGATTTCATATTTTTCGGGGGCTATACTTCCTTTTATTTTGTTCTACAGGGCGATAGGATGGGTTTGTGTTAAGTCGGTGGCATGCATGTTTTGGATCTATTCCCTGGATGTCACTGGATGTCTAGGCGAACACATCCTAATTGGACTTTAGAGATTCAATCAGAGTCGTTCGATGGGGATCCTTTAATTGTGATCTGATATACAACTCCAAGTCCGGGTTACTTGGCTCCATCCTTATCACTTCAGTTTCTTCGGCCAGTTTTTCCCTTTTCCTTTTCTTATCTGACCTTGGATCTTCATTAGTTATTGAGGGTAGATCGACTCCCTGGGCGTCAAAAGGTTGAAACTTCTAGCCATCTCTTATCGTCGAATCATCCGATGGCGGTTCATCCTCATGATTTGCTTCCTCTTCACGATCTTGTTGTTCCATCATCATCAACTAGAAACTTGGGTCATGGTAGTTGAGCTCGTCTCTTTTCTCAAGGAATGAACACTCTCTAGCCTTCTTTTGGCTACCTCTAACGGTAATGACTCGACCATTGATGGTTATGAATTTTATACACTGGTGTAGTGTGGATGGGACGAAATTGAATTGATAAATGAACGTCCATCCTATGATGCAATTGTAGGGTGATAGGAGATCTACCACTTTGAACCCAATGACGTATTGAGCTTTTACCATCTGCTTCTCATCTATCATTTGGACTGATAGGTCTGTTTGCATCAAGGGGGTATTGATGGCATTACCGAACCCTCGAATCTCATCGCCGCATGGAAATGTCTTGTGGTGAGAGAGTCCTCCTATGGCTCCGAATGCCTCTTTAAAGATGATGTTTGTGTATGTGCCCGTGTCGACCAGGCACCGGTGCACCTTTACTCCTGATATTATGGCCGTAATCACTAATGGGTCATTGTGAGGGGTTCGTATCTCGGTGAGATCCTCTTCGGAAAAAAAGACATCGGCTTCGTGTAAAGGTGGTCGCGGGCTTGCCGTAAACACGTGCTGGTACCTGTCGAGCTCCCGTAGCTCGGCCTTCCATTTTCTTCGTTAAAGGGTGGTCAAGGCCTAGGAAGTCCCTACGTACCATTCGTTCAGCATGTATACCTCCCTGGGTGGCGTGGGCAGATGATCTCTCAATCCCCCATGTCTCTGAGGGTGGGCTAGTCCATTAGGTCGTTCGGTTATAGCCTGGGGTTGTTCTTTTCTTCATTTCGAGCCAGCAACCACTCGATCTAGCTTCCCATCCTTTAATAGTCTGATGAGTTCGGTCAGCAGATCTCAGCATTTGTTGGTGTCATGGCCGATGGATTTGTGATATTTGCAAATTTTTTTCTTATTTAACTTAGTCGAATCCGCGCGTATCCTAGACGGGGGACTCAGCAGGTTGGTATCTTGTATCTTGCTAAATATCTCCTCAGGTGTAAGTTCAAGCAACTCCGTGATCTCCTGAATTTGGTCATCGTCAGGGAACGGCTTCTTTAGGGTCGACTCTGGACTTCTTATGTTCTTCGAGAATTTTCTCGCTGTGGATAAATGCTTGAGCTGTGGCCATGAAAGCCGCGTAGCTATTTGACAATTTCTGCTGGCAGCTAGTCCACATAGGAGATCCTGGGAGTAAGACGGCGGTTGCCAAAATGGTTGACGTTTCGTCTGACACTTCTTCCTTGTTAGTGCGCAGTTCATTGAATCTCTTCATGAAGTCCTACAAAGATTCCTTCGGGCCTTGCCGCAGACAAGCTAATTTTTGCTTGGGCTCCTTTCCTCATCCCAGATAGGCGAAGTGGGATGAGAAGGCTGTGGCGAGTTGTGCTCTAGAGTCGATGGAGTTAGCGGGGAGTGACTCGAACCACGCGTGCGCCTTGACTCCCAATGTTAAGGGGAACATCTTACACCGATCCTCTTCTGAGCACCCTTGCGCCAGCATCCACCCAACATACTTATTAAGGTGCTAGATTGGGCTGGATTCGCCGGCGTATTGGGGATCTGAGGGATTTGTATTTTTTTCATGGTGGCGATCATGATCACTCTGTGAGTGAATGAGGAACTCCCCGATTCTAGGTCAGGGATACCGTGGAGTCCGGCGTCATTTCTTCATTCCATTTGGTCGAGTCATCTCCTTAGTGCGTTAATTTCCTCATCATGCTGTCGCTTAAATCAGGTGACAGGGTCGTCTCCTTTGCTCTCTCCCACTTGCTCGCGTCGACTCTTCGTAGGATCTGATCCCAATTGATCTTTTGTAATTACGCGTCCAGTCGTGTGTGCGGGGGAATGGCTGGCGACAGAGTTAGCCCGGGATGCCATCCTTCCCCGCTCGCGTCCTTCGTCTACCACTTTCTGGGCCTTCCTTGGTTCCTTAGACGTATCCTTTTGGGTCATTCGTTCATGTACCGACTTCTAAGGTAGAGTTCATTCATGTCGCCGCTCGTTCATCAGTTCTGCCTAATTTTCTTCAAGGCTAAAGCTGAGTCTCTGACTGGCAGTCGTCGCTCGCTTTCCTTTCATCTGTTTGAGAAGGTCAAAGTACTTTTGTCGGAAATCGGTCTGTGGGTCGCCTTCTTCTAGGTTCGTGTTGTGCGGAGGAACTTCCTTTTCCGCGGTCCGGGGGAGGTTAAAGTCCTCTGGACGGCGTCGGCTGGTGGTCACATCGGCCCTACTAGGAGTGGCTTCGTCTCGCTCATCCGCCATTTTACGTTTAATTGGGTCAGAGCAAACTGAAGAAGGTAGTCATCCCGAAGATCGAAGGCTACCAACTGTACGTTGACAGAGTCGTAAAGGGCCGCGGTAGGGGCCCCTTCCTCTAGCGCCAAATGTCGCTCGTCAGATTTTAATCTCTTTCTTATGGTGGATTAATGTGGCTGTTATAGGGAGAAGAGGTATTAATCTGAGCAAAGCTAACACAAAGAGAGATTTGCCCCCTAGGCGTGTTTGTGCCTTTCTCCAGGGGGTGAAGGGAATGATTGTATTGCTATGGGGTTTCCCATATTTATACTGGATAATCTGACCTCACCCGTATCTGAGCAAGTTGACAAATTATCGTGTACAGTGCGAGCATTAAATGCATTTTAGTATCATGTGATTTATTTGTAGGATATGATCTAGGATATCCTCTACGCGTGTATCTTAGAGCAGATTCTGCGTATATGAGGCAGTTGGATCAAGTGGCCTATTTGGCTTGGTGAGGCGGAGCCTCTTCGCTCGTGGCCGGGAGGCTCGTGGGCTCCTAATGGTGAATTGGGCTGTTGGGCCCAATATATTAACAGGTGAAAGACCCATTATCTGAATTTATACCACAATATTTTTAATAAAAAGTGATTAAATAAATGAAAAGTGATAACCGTTTAGTTAAATAATTTTATGAAAAATTCTTGAAATTAATAAAAAGTGATAACAATTCTATAAAAAGAAATATTTGATCAATAAAAGTGACAACCATTCAAATAAACAATTTTATGAACAATTAGTAAGATTAATAAAAAGTAATAATAATTATAATAAAAAGTGATATTTGATCATGAAAAATAAAATTATTTAATTAATAAAAAATAAAATAAAAACACTTGAAAGTTTGAATTCATTAATAATAATAAAATAATACTTATTGTTTACAAAAATCTTTTTAAAATTAATTTATATAATAATAAAAAAAGGGATTAAAATGAGAGGTTTTCATGATTGTAATAGCCAGTGCAGTGTAATGCAACGTCGGGGACTCAGGTCCTTCTTATTGGGCAGTTGGCGCGACTTTCCTAATTAGCGGATATTTGAGGTTGATGAATAATCCGTCTTACGGAATAGGATCCGTGAGACGGTCTCATACAAAACTCACCCTTAAAATAATACTTTATCTATTAATTTCTACTTAATTAATAATAAATTAATTTATTTTGTAAATATCACAATTAAAATATTGTTCTCTAAGTACATTTATTTAATTTAACTATTAAAATAAATTTATTCATAAATGTTATTAACCTTAATCTTTTTTTAAAATATTTTTTTAAAACAAAAGTCAAAATTATTTAAATATGAATCATGTATCTAATTAAATTAATTATTAAAAAATTTATATATCAATTTTATAATTTTTAACGTCATTCAATTTAATTTATATAGCAATTAATATTATTAATAGTACTTATTATTAATTTTTATTATAATTATATTTAGAGTGTAGTTAAATACACACCCCTTTATATTGAATACACACCTTTCATTTAATACACACCTCTTATAAATTTTTATTTCTTTATTTTATTGAATACACACCCCATAAAACTCCAAAGTTACCATTTAAAATTAAAATTAGACACACTATAACAAATCAATTTATCCATATCTTTTAGACCATTTTCGATTAAAACTTCATTAATATAATCACCATGATACTTCAGCCTATCTCACAGCCGGATAATCCACAACAAAAATCTTGAACTCAGTCACCCAATCATTCTTCAATGCAGTAATTGTTAAAAGCTTTTTGGGCACCTAATTATAAGAATTCTCTCTTGTAACGCTCTTTTCTATTCTTCAATTGTGATGGTTAATAACTTAAAGGGGAGAGCCTGGGAGATCTAGTGGAGGTTCAGAGCGGCGTAGGTGGTCTGACCGATCAGATTCGAAATTTAAAATTTCACAATAATCTCCTTTATTTTCTTGTTAGGAGTCAACTCTGTCGAAATTGATATGATTTGGGTTCTCTATAAATTCTGTATTAATGGTTTATCAAGTCACGAAGTTGAGTGATTAATGATAAAATAAAACTAGTGGAAGATTGTTTATTCTAAAATTGTGCGGAAGATTGATTATTCTAAAATTGTTAAAAGCTTGAGAGAAGATTATATCAATATGTATTCATAATTCAAATATTTAATGAATTTTCCTTTTGGTTTTACATGATTCAATTTTGAATTGGAAAATAAAATCTCAACATCATCGTGTTTGAATCATTGTGATGAATGATACTAGAAGATTAGAAGATGATCAATATTCTCAACATAAATTTAAAAACCCTATTTAATCATTTTTGCTTTTTGAAACACAGAGCCTGAGATCTGGTAATTGTTTGTAATTATTGTTTAGTGAGTATAAAATTAAAAAATTAATTAAAAATATGTAGGGTGTGTATTTAGCAAGTTAAGATTAATATAGACATTTAAAAAATACATATTTAAATTAAATTATAATAAGATGTGTATTCAATAATAAGGGGTGTGCATTTAGTGGAACCCTAATATTTATCAATTTAAATTTATTAGGAAACATTGAAAGCATGTGATGACGGGCACAATTACATTAAATTTTAGAGTTTTAACTTTTATTGAGAGTGTTTTGGTCTTTAGATCAAGTTTGTGGCTGTTGACGACTGTTCTTAACTCGTTAATTTAGTATATGGAGGATTAAGGTTTTTAATTAATGGAACCAAGAACTAATACCATCAAACACAATCCACTACAAATAAAACAAATAAAGAGATTCATGACTCTCCAAAACTCGATTCCCACCCAAGAACACAACCTATTTTATTACTCTCCCTTAGAACAACACTCGTTTTTCCAAAATTCTTACAAGTATAATGTCTAAAGTGAATCTCCAAGTCCTGCCTCTCTCATGCGAGAGAGACTATTTATATTGTCCTAAAACCCTAAATCCGAGCCAATCGTCTTGTGCCATCTGGATGAAGACAGACCGTCTTTAATGAAGTTGTCTGGTATGCCGACCATCTGCAGGAGGAGTCTGACCGCCGTTCGTTACACTGTAGGGGGTTTGCAGGTTGTCTCCGTCCTTTACTGGCCTCCCATTGGTTGTTAGAGTTGAGCGCGCCAGTCACTCGTTGTCTCCTAGTTAGGATTGCTGCCCAAGATATCTCTTCTTCCCGTTAGTATTGTCATCTAGCCTGCGGTACTTGTTCCCTTTCATTATGGTGTCTATTATTTACTGTTCTACCTTCGCCGTCCCCTTTGACTTTCGGATAGGTCTGCTCTCGGCGCTGGGGAGTTCGTCCGAGGTCTTGGCCAGGGGAAGGACGAACGTCGAGGTTTCCTACCGAGGGCATTTCCTAGCTTTGGCCTTGTTAGGTGGGCTCGTCTTTATTCTTTCTTAGGTTGGGCCTTCGTGCCGTCCTGGCCCTTTTGAGCTGTCGTAATTCCTTTCTCCTTTCCGCCTACCGGTTGGGCCACCGAGGGGTTGGGCCTTCCTCTTCAAATAATGGAGCTTATTAGGCTTCTTGGGCCCATCAAGTATGGGGGATATAATACCCATAACATTATCCCCTCGAGCCTGAATAATTCCATGACTTGAGATTGTTCAGGGTCGAACCGTACTTCACGGGATATATCCCTCATGCTTCGGTGCCTGCGATATTAGGGTTCTTTCTGCCTCGGCTTCTTGTTGTTCTCAATCGTTGCCTCATTTCTGATACATTCCTGCCTTATCGCGTTATCTGCGCCGCTTTAAGATATTTTTGTTCTGGTGGGAGGGTATATCTGGTATTTGGGGATGTAACTGTTTGATTTGAATTTTGAATTTTGAAACTTTTTTCTAACAGTTTCCCTTTTCTCACTTCCTCTTTCTTCTCCCTTCGATTTTACCGGCGGTTAGCATTCCTTTTATCTGGTGTGCTCATGTTCTTCTTCCAGGTATTATTCTCTCCTCTTTCTCTTTTCCTTTCTTTTCCTGATTACTTCCCTTTGCGCTTCTGGACTTACCACTGTCGTGGCCTTAGGGTTTCTTCTTCCCTTTCTCTCTCTGTGTTTCCTTATACGATTATCTCGATATGGCTTGCGAGGGTTCTTCTTCTCTTCCCATATCCCCTAGATCCCCTCCCGTTCAACTGATTCCTCGCTCGATAGTTCTGGGTCATCCTTGCCCTCATCTTCGTTGTCTTCGGAGGAGCACTCGGATCTCCTGTCTCCATCTCGGATTGCTTTTAATCAACAGGTCATGGATTTTATTTCTGCTTTTACATTGGAACCCAATCCCGAGATGGTTGACGCTGGTCCGGGATTGTTAGGCCATCTCGAAAAACTTCCGTTGTGGGGTGAGAATACTCCCTTTTCTGCTGCTGAGGTTCCTTCAGTCCTCGATGACTCTTGGTTACGAAAGAGCTCTGTTATTGCTCTTGGCAATTTTCAGTATGGGGATGGGATCGACTTCTATCTTCCTTCTCCAGACGCGCGTATGTGTTACGCTCCGCCGAACGCTGTGGCGGCTTATGAATTGCAACTTGAACTTGATCTTAGGTTTCCTCTCCACCCCTGCATTCGGGAAGTCTTCGAATTATGGGGTATAGCCCCGGCCCAACTGGCTCCCAACGGTTAGACAGCCTTGATGGGGATTTTGGTCCTCTTCCAGAAGCGTAAATATTCCTTTTTGTCTGCCGCTGAGATCAACTTCCTGTACCAGCTCACTCCAAATAATAGGACTAAGGGATATTATTATCTGGTGCCGCGCCACACCAACCTTGTTGCTTCTCTGCCAAGTTCCGTTAAAGGGTGAAAGAATCCTTGGATCTGGGTTCGCGGGTCTTGGATGGGAGATTCTGTATATGATCTTGAGGACCCTCAAAATCCTACCGTGCTCCCCAGAAGTTTTTTCTTCAAGCCTGTCCTCAGTGCGAGTATGTTTCTATCGGTTATCCTTTATGTTACATGGGACATTTTAACCTTTCTTTCTTTTACTCTGTGCAGTAGGGGATACGTGTGCCCTGGAGACGCTGTTAGTCGGGTTTCAGAAAGCTTTCCGCCATGTTTGTAAACTTTTTGAGAAGAGGCGCAATTACCAGTAGGTTCTCCAAGGGTCCAACTTTTATGAAACCGGCTTTACCACCACGTCCATAGCCATGCTAGGTAGTCATTGTATAGTTCCCCTTCTCGTATTAATCTTTCTTCATCTTTTCTAATATGCCTAGGGGAGGGAAAGCGTCCGCGTCTTATGCTTGACCCTGCTCGCATGGGTACTCTCCCTTCTGCTCTCCAATGGGCTGCACTCTCCAAAGGGACAAGAAGACTTCCCAGACTTCTTCTCCGAAGACCTCTGGGTCCTACTAGCCGTGCAGTTCCTTACTTTTGTTAGGATATGGGAGGTCTCAGATCTTATCTCCCGAAGGTTAGAATCCGATCTTATTTGGGTGCCAGGTGTGGATCCTCTGGAGAGGGGTTCTAAAAAAGCCCCTCGAGCCACGAAGTCAAAGAAGGGAGGGTCCGAGACTGCAGTTCCTAAGTCCCTTGCCCCGAAGCGGAAACTTAAATTAGTGGATGAGACTTTCAAAGAGGATACTCACGACAGCACTGCTCTGGTTACACGACCTTAAAAGAAGGCCAAAAACGATGATGCAGGTGTTGTTGCTATAGGTTCCTCTATGGTTCCTCATGATGCCGTTGAAGTTTGTGACATCAGTTTCTCTTCCTCTGTCGATGCCTTTACTCGCTCTCCTTTTGTTATCTTGGGGCCTCCGAGTGGTGCCACGCCCTCCGAGGTTCAGCAGACTCTAGGTGCTACTACCACGGAAAGACTCCCCTGTGGTTTTGGTCGCACGGCTGTTCTTCCTCCGAGGGTGCTCCTCCTGCTTTGCCCCTGTCGGATGATGCTACTCCGTTCCTCCCAGTGTACCCTATGGTTGATAAGGAGCTCCTATCAAAATATGGCCATCTGGAGAGGCTGGGAAGACCTTTCTCCGAACCCAGGAACTTTTGTTTGATTTCGATGTTCCAGCATGCTTGGCTCGTACTGCCGCCTTCCCGTTTAAAGGATGTACTCGAGAACTCCTAGGTCACTTGGAGAATATGTCTGCTAAGGATTCTCTTCACAACATTTCTAGTTATGCGGGACGACTAGCGCTCCACGCCATCAATACCTTGCACCGTAATTCTGAGCTAGAAAGATACAACTCCCGTTTGCAAGACGAAATTACCTCGCTGACTCAAAAGGTGAGGGGTTGTGAGAAAAAGGTCTCCGAGGCGGGTGCGGCCGAGGCTTTAATCAGGGGTCAGTAAGTGTTGAGCAGGACAAGAGGGCTGAGCTCCAAGGGACCTTTGATGTCCTCCGCACTCGGTATGACAGTCTGTTAGGTAAATCTACGGAAGAGAAAAGTGCTTTGGAGCTTCGGAAAAAGGCACTTTCAGATGAGATTGCAGCTCTAAAGGTCCAGCACTAGGAAGAGATCACCACCAAGGAGAATCAGCTCCAAGCCGAGCTATCACGAGTTCAGAACAATTTCCAAACCTTCCAGGTGTCTTCGGAATAAGAACTCGAAAGGTACGGCAAGAGGGAGAGGCGTCTGAGGTTTTTCATGCTCAGAGGATCAAGGCGTCTAAGGACGTGGTTGCTGAGGTTTTGAGGGAGCGCGATCTGGCCTTAGCCAAGGCAGAGAGGGCTAAGGAAGCTTTCCTTCTGTCAGAGGCCGATAATTTGTATTACAAAGAAGTTCTTCTCCCAAAGAACAGGATTCACTGCTTCTGTTCTTGCGCTTCCGCTTTTGCTCAGGCTTCTACCCAGAAGCCTTATCCTGCTTGCCTCGACGACATGCGTGATATTCTCCATCAAGCCATTAGTAAGGAGAAAATTCTTCCTGAGGAGACCTTGAAGGGTGATATTGATTTTGGGGTGCTTGGAGAGTACTCTGACTTTATCACTGATATCCCTAAAGAGTCTTCTGATGAGTCTGAGGAGGGTAGATTCGATGAGGAGTTCGCCGAAGGTGTTTTGGATCTCGCCAGGGGTGATTCTGGGGCTGAGGGTCCATTCACCGTGCCCCCTGTTGAGTCTGGAGTGGGGCCTGTTCAAGGGACTTTTTCAGAGACTGAGTTTTCTACCATTAGCGATGCACATGATCAGAGTTCAGATGTCGCTACTGTTGTTTCCGAAGCTCTGCCCGCCGGGGGCTCTACCGCTCTTTCAATTCCACCGATCCCCGGGATTAGTTTTGCTTCGGATCGCACTGTTGATGTCGGCATTTCCCCGATGTCGATGACTGTCGAGGCTACCTTAGGTGCTTCCGAAGATGTGGCACCGAGAAGTAGGGACCCACACTCTATAGATGTGGTTGATTCCGAAACCTTTCAAGAAGACCAATGAAGCATCAATGAGCCCCTAGTGTCGAATAGGGTGTATTTCCCTGTTGAGGGTTCATACTGCATTCTCCTTGTATTCCTTTTATTTATCGGTTGATAGGACTTTGGACTCTCTCTGTTTCCCTTGTAACTTATTTATTTATCAATGAAGTATCTTTTTTGTTCCATTAATATATCTAGTAAGGGTGTTTTGGTAATTTACCTCTATTTTCAAACATAACCGCCATTTTTCTGTCGTGGAATGTCACGTCCTTTGTCAGGCTTTGCGTGGATTAATTTGGGCCCTCCTTTTTTCCTTGGAAGTTGTAAGGTCTACTTCTCCCAACCGTTGGATCCCAGCCGTTTTTGCTCCATAGTTTCTAATGATGATGCATGTTGCCCCTTTCCTTGTCAGGTAGTTTCCTCTTTGATTTTTTTAATTTCAAATCTTTCGTATCCTCTTCCTATATTCTCGATTTTCTTTAACTTAATTCTCTTGATTTCTTTGCGAGTTCTGGAGTTTACGCTATCTTTGTGCATTCCGAGAATCCACTTTCTCCCTTCTACGCTTCGCCAAAATCCTAATTTTCCATTCTTTGTTTGAGTTCCAGAAATGTCTGGTGAAGGTACTCTCCTTCCGCTTGATGTTCAAGAAATGAATACTTTCGATGATTAGCCGGTGTGGTGTGTGCAGCCTGGTGGTCATAGTTCTAATCACCTTCGTAGGATGCCTCGCCCTAATCTGAGGGACTTGTCTACGTCCTCCTCCTCCGGTGGTGATCAAGCTTCTATTGATTCTCCCAACAGACAACCCAATCCGGCCTCTCGATTGACTCCGGAGCGATTAGAAGAGCTTCACTGACAGTACGGTAACCCTAATGTCATCTTTGAACTTCCTTTGGATGGAGTTCCTATTTTCGACCCCTTCAGGTCGCACTGCGTTCAGTTATTCCCTCTTTCTTGCCGATTTGCGCCTTCCTCTTCCTCCTGTCATTGGCCTGTTATTACAGAGATGGGACATGGCCATGGCCATTTGTTGCCTTCTTCCTGGCTGCATCTAATCTCCACTATGTCACTGTTCCACGTGTTGGGTCATACTATCTGGGACTCGTTTAAGCTCGAGTTTCTCTTTTATTACGTCGTGTCTGGCCGATCTGGCAATTTTTACCACTTGCTGCCCCGTAACAATCATCATTTTGTGGGGCCTCCCTTATTACCAGTTTGATCCTGCCTTTTTACTCTGCCATGCCTTTTCGATCCCCTTCGTTGGTTATTTCCCTTCGATATCCCTTTATTTATGCCAACATAACCAGCTCTTTTAATCTTGAATTCACTTTCCCACTCTGTCCCAATCTTGACTTTGATATCAGCATCCTTTGGATCTAGTTGTACCACCTATGTTTTTTCTGCCGCCGAGGCTCCCATTCTCAATTTCATCCTCAGATCTTCGTCCGGTGTTATTTTCTTTTGCCTCGACATCCCTGTAGCAACTTCTTTCTCTTTCTGTTCTTTAACAACCGGATCACGATGCTCTCCTGTTGTTGCCACAAGCACTTCATCCCATTGCTCCTCTACTTCATTTCCTTTTGTGATCACCGGGGTCGGTTCGGGCTCTTTATGCCTTTGATCTCCCTCTGGTAGTTTTTCTACCTCTGCTGGCATCTCACAGGTCTCCCCCTCTTCCATGATATACTTGAAACTCAGTATTTCGTAGTCCATGTCATGATAGCTCAGACCTTCCGTCTTTTCTACAAATGAGCATTCCCTTGCCCTTTTCTGATTTCCGATCACAGTTCCTACTCTGCCATCAGCTGTGACAAATTTAAGGTACTGGTGGAGGGTGGATAGGATAGCTCCAAAAGAGTGAATCAACGGACGTCCCAGTATGCAGTTGTAGGTGGAGGCATGGTCCACAACCTTGAATGTTAACTGTTTTTGCATCCGCGTTTTCCCATCCGAACCTTCTAATTGGACTGACAAATCAACCTCCATGGTTGGCCTAGTCAATGCATTGCCGAAACCTTTGATCTCATCACCACAGTGCCTCACCTTGTGATGACACTCTCCTCCAAGATTTTTGAATACTTCTTTGAAGATTATGTTGGTATATGCTCCGGTATCCACCAGACATCTATGAACTTTGACTCTCCACAGTAATGGTGAAATGACTAAAGGGTCTAAATGAGGAGTACTTACCCAGTAGAAGTCTGTTTCCGTAAAGGTAATATCTGCTTCCGTTATTCCTTTCGTCATCGGGGTTAGCGACCACACTTGAGGAATCTGTTGGTCTAAGTCTCTCAGCTCTGCATTCCTCTTCCTTTTGGATGCGGTGGTGAGTGCTTGAGAAGTTCCGATATAGGGGATTTCCTCTACTAGCTCCATCATGTGTATCTCTCTAGGTCTGTCTCCTCTTGGGGGTGGCCCTCCGATCCTATAAAACACTGGTGGTCGTCCTGGAGGTGGAGGGGCTAGGGGCTTCGCTCCATCATTCCGCCCTCTGTCTGGGGACCTCGGTTGACCTGGGGGAGGGGGAAGATTAGCGTCTCTCATGTACACCCTCTGCCTTGGGGTCTGCAGCATCCCTCTTAACCTTCCTTGAATAATTTTCATAATTCCTTGATGAGGTCTCGGCATTGGTCCGTGTTGTGCCCATGTGTCAAATGGTACATGCAATATTTTCGAGGGTTGGTGAGCTCTGAATTATGGAGGACCGGCCTCGACGTCCGAAGGACTTGCTGATCTTTGACGTAGTAGAAGACCTCGACAATATTCAAGTTAGTCCCTGACTTCAGCTCCTCATACATCTGTTGCACCTTGGTATCCTCCCTAAAAGGCTTGAACGTGGAGGGTGCTTTGTACTCCTTCGTCCCTTTGGTACTGATCCTCTTCTTGCTTGGCTCTGCCGAGGGGTTCTGGTTACTTGCTTTCTTTGCTATCTTGGAAATATCTTCCTCTTGAATATGCTCGTTGGCCATGACCATGAAGGCCACGTAAGACACGGGTGGCCATGACCGTTTAAGTTGGACCACTTTCCATGACTTCCCCCATCGACCTTTGCTCGTTGAATCTTTTCAGAAAGTCTTGTAAGCCTTCTATTGAACCTAGAAGGATGTTAACCAGCTTGTGCTTTGGTTCCTTCGGTTCCCCAAGATACGAGTATTGCATTAGGAATATATTTTTATTAACTCCCCCCAGCTTTTGATGGAGGCTGCTGGGACCGCCCTAAACCATGCGTGAGCCTTGTTTCCCAGGGTCAGTAGGAACATCCGGCTTAGTTTGACCTCGTTCGTGCCTTGGGCTTTCATCCACATTAGGTTTTTTTGATATGAGAATATGGGTCGTAATCACAATCGAAAATCAAACTGGAGGGAAACTTGATCCCTTGTTGTTGAGGGGCATTGTTGATTTCTGCCGTGAAATTTGAAGGAGCCACCGATGACTGAAGAATCCCTCTAGTTCCGGACATCTTTCTTTCCAGGTCTGGGAAATGCTTGTTCACCTCCTCATTTATCAAGGCCTGCAGATCTCCGGTCGGGGCCTTGGGAAATATTTCTTTATTCTCTGACCACACCTCTATCTCGGTCTCCCTCCACCTCGTCTCTCTTCACGAGACGGGTCCCTTGCGTCTCATATCCTGTGGTAAGGATAGCTCTATTGTTGGCAGATCTTCCCACGAAGGATCTCGACTCTCCTGTGAGTAGGGCGCCGAAGATGAATGGGACCTCTGATTCCTTGACTTTTTGGGTCGGTTATGCCTCCTCTGAGAGATGGACGGGGTTCTTCATGGGACCTCTTCTTCCGCCGACACTCCCCTAGTGGTGGGTCGGCCTCTCCTTCTTCCCTTGACCTTTCCCTTGGTGGATGGTTTCCTGCCTCTTGATTTCGTTCTTGTCGTGATCGCCTTTGAGCATCATTTCTCACAGATACCTCCGGGAGTGGATGATTCTCTGGTTCTTGGGGCTCTCTTGGTCATGGACATTTTTGGGCCCCGGTCCCTGGTCGGCGAAGATATTCGCTACGCCTTCCTTCCGCTGGAGTTTCGTTCATACTCTCCCCTTCTGCTACGTTCCTCCTTCTTAAGAAGTTAATAGTTTCTCTTGTGTCTTATCCACTGTGCTCTTTCTTGGCCACTTTCCACTTTCGAGATCTTCCCGTAGATCACCATGACTTCCCCTGTAAGGGTCGCTAAAGCTCAACCTCGTCTGTGGAACCGGAGGAGCCTCCGCAGCATACTCATTAATCACCCTTTGGATCTTTTCATGCATTTCTTTCGCCTTTGAGGATCATCCAAGTTTGGGACATGAATGGACCTCACCGGAGTGTGTATCTCTCTGACCGGAGCACTGATTTGGATATTATTTCCACTCCTTGTTACATTCCGTTGGGCTCTGGAACATTCCCCTCTTTCTTCATTGCCACAGGCTGTAAATCCGTCACCTCCCATTTGATTTACAGGTGTAGAACAAATCCAGAGATCTTTTGCCCAGAACTCAACCAAGACTTTACGAAGAACTAGAACAGGGATGGCTAATCGTAGCGTTTTCCACAGACGGCGCCAGATATTGACGACTGTTCTTGGCTCGTTAATTTAATATATGGAGGATTAAGGTTTTTAATTAACGGAACTAAGAACGAATACCATCAAATATAATCCACTACAAATAAAGACAAATAAAGAGATTCAAGACTCTCCAAAACTTGATTCCCACCCAAGAACACAACCAATTTTATTACTCTCCCTTAGAACAACACTCGTTTTCCCAAATTCTTACAAGTGTAATGTCTAAAGTGAATCTCCAAGTCCTGTCTCTCTCCTGCGAGAGAGGATATTTATATTATCCTAAAACCCTAAATTCGAGCCAACCGTCTTATGTTATTTGGATGAAGACAGGCCGTCTTTAATGAAGCTGTCTGGTATACCGACCATCTACAGGAGGAGTCTGAGCGTCGTTCGTTACACTGTAGGGGGTTTGCAGGTTGTCTCCTTCCTTTACTGGACTCTCATTGGTTGTTAGAGATGAGTGCGCCAGTCACTCGTTGTCTCCTAGTTAGGGTTGCTGCCCAAGATATCTCTTCTTCCCGTTAGTATTATCTTCTAGCCTGCGGTACTTGTTCCCTTTCATTATGGTGTATGTTCTTTATTGTTCTGCCTTCGCCGTCTCATTTGACTTTTGGATAGGTCGGCTCTCGGCACTGGGTGTTCGTCCGAGGTCTTGGCCAGGGAAAGGATGAACGCCGAGGTTTTCTGCCGAGGGAGTTTCGTGGCTTCGGCCTTGTTAGGTGGAAACGTCTTTATTCTTTCTTGGGTTGGGCTTTCGTGCCGTCCTGGCCCTTTTGGGCCACCGTAATTTCTTTCTCCTTTTCGCCCACCGGTTGGGCCACCGAGGGGTTGGGCCTTCCTCTTTAAATATAATGGAGCTTATTGGGCTTCTTGGGCCAATCAAGCATGGGGGATATAATACCCATAACAGTGGCAAAAAAAAATTCTTTTATTGGTAGACAAAAATGAACTAAGTCAAAGTATTAACTCAATTAAACGCATTGCATATTGTAGAGCTAATTCAATTACTATCTTATTCCACATCAAATTCGATAAGGTGATAGAGTGTTATCACCTAAATCCATTCTTTTTCTTTTTTAGGAAAGAGACAGACTTGTGATTCTAGTTTCGGTCTTCTCGAAAGGTAGGCAACTCACTCAATAAATAAGAATTCTCTTGTTAAGCCTTTTTCCTTAACTCTTCCGCTCCATTCTACTCTTGAATATTTCTTCTCCAATAGCAGCGGTCTCTGGAAAAAAAATTCAAAGTGGACACAAATATGAATTTTCCCAATAATTAATATATTTTTATACTACCCACACACAACATTAAGATTGATTTAATAAAAATATTGTTTTTTATTTTGTATTAATAAAATACAGTAAATGCGTGAAATGCTAATGGAATAAGTAGAGGTGCCACTACAAATGGTGACTCTATTATTGAAGGCAAATACTAATGTACACCAAATAATTCAAATCCAATTGACCCGTCATATATAAAGATTTTGACCCATATTTCATTCTTTTCCCTTTCTCCTGCTCCCTTATTCTAAATTTCTCTCTCCCCTTATTTTCCTCTCCTAAAATTTCTCTCTCTCCTTATTTTCATCACTCTCTCCTCTCTCTTAATTTTTTCACTTTCTCTCTCCAAATATTTAAATATTTTTGGATTTAATTTAATTTTTTTATTTGATTCAAATTGATATTAATTTACTTTTAGACGGACAGTATTAATGTATATGATTGTATTTATAATTGTATCACATTTTTAAAGTAGTGTACAAAATTAAAAATTTTTAAAAAATAAAAAACGTAATACAATTATTAAGAAAAACTTATACACTATTGAATTGCAAAAAATACAATATCTGTTGACAAATATTTGAAACAATTAAAGGATCACGGATTTTAACATAGTAAACAAATTCAACAATGGTACATTTTGAACGTCAATTTCACAACAAAATTTTTCCTTTGATTATTCTTTCTCTCATCTCCACTAATTTAACACATATACATTATTAATTAATAAAAAATAATACAATATCATAAAAATGTCATAAAGTTTAACATAATGTACTTAACAGTGAGATTGACAGTTTTATTCTCAATAGAATTACACCACGTCGGATCTACCACCTCTTCGTTGCCTTGCTCACCACCAGTCCACCGTTGTTTTCTGCTGCTGCACCACGTTGTCAACACCGTGTTGGAAGACGAATCGATGCTATCACCGCTTGTCAAATCTATTCAAACCATAGCCAGATCTACTTTCCTCCAGATCCGTTCAAACCATCGTTGGAAGACGAATCGCCAGAAATCATTAAGAGAGAGAGAAAGAGAGAGCAGATTGGAGAGAAAAAAAGATAGATTAGAGAGAAGAGGGCGAATGCAGATTAGAGAGAAGAGGAAGAAGTGGATGAGAAATAAGCGTGAGAAGTCAGTGATGCAGATCGAAAAAAGAGAGAGAAAGGAGTGGAATCGAGAGAAGAGAGAGAGGAGAAGAGTGATGCATATCGAAAGATTAGAGAGAAATGAGTGGAATCGAGAGAAGAGAGAGAGGAGAAGAGAGAGATGGGCAGATCAAAATGAGTGAGGGGAATGGTAACGAGAGAAAGAGAGAGGAGTGGAAGAAATGACCCTAATTGGATTTTTTTACCTTTTATATCTGACTCGTTTTCAAATACGGGTAATATTTTTAAGGTACACTTGTTGCTAAGTAGATCAACTCATTATTGAAACACTCTGTAGTTAAACACCCATACAAGTGGCGACTCATTACATCACTTGACATATTTTTACATTATATTTCTTAGTATACTACACATAATTATATTTTTAAATCATTAACTAGTTTATAAAAATTGTTTATTTGTTAGCTTATGCATATACTCTTCTCATTTATGTTTACTTATTGCACATAATATTATATCTTGCGTTAATATTTATATTTAATTTTTGCATGAAGTTTAAAAATTATAATTTCTTAATATATGGCGGATTAAGAGGTAAACATTATTTTAATATATATTACTATGTAATTATATTAGTGTTGTTTGAATAATCCATATAAAAATATTAATTATTTTGTATGGGTCTTGATTATAAAAAAAATATAAACTTTACTGTACCAAGTAAAAGGGCAAATTAAAGTCTTATTTGGAATATTTGGTTATAACCTCGAAATATTTATCCAATAATCTTAAATTATTTTTAGAGAATCGATAAACTCGAAATTTACTTTATTTTCAAAATAGCACTCCACCTAACATGCATACATTATTTATACATATTTTTATATTATATCTCATTTTAAAATAGTGATTAAAATTTAACATTTAAATTTTATTATTTTAATCAATATAAATTATAGATGCAAGTAAATACTTCTTCTGTCTCATCCTAATCGTTACATATTTCTTTTTTGGTTCTATCATAATGGTTATATTTTCCTTTTTGGTATATAGAACCTGCACAAAATATTTAAAATATCTCCATGGGACCCATTTACAACACTAATACAACTGCCCACTATATTTTAAGATATTATTTCTCTCACTTCAATATATATTCAAATGTTATATTCATTAATCACCGTGTAAAAAAACAGACTTAACTATTAGGGCGAGAGGGAGGGACTACAATGGAGGGACTACATAGGGGCCAAGAGGGCCACACGGCCCCTTGAGATTTTTAAAATAATTACTATATAGGGAGAATAGCCCAATTGACCTTTTTTTTAAATTGAAAATCATTGTCAGCCATGAAGATAATTGTTTAACTTCCATATCCATTTTGTTCATTTTTGGACCAAAACTCACATCATGTCGGAATGCTATGTCGGGGTTCCGACAACCGATGAAATACCCCAACCATATCGGAATCCTATATCGGAATCTCGACATAGTATTTCAACAGAGTGAGGGTATTTTGGTCCAAAAATGGACAATTGAATATGAAAATTAAACAATTATCCTCATGGTTGGCAATGATTTTTGACTTCTCATTTTGGTTATTTTTGACAATTAACTCTATACTATATATGTAAGAAATTTAAAGAATATTGTTTGTAGTCAGAGTGGTGGATTATTCATTTTTTCTTTTTGGGATGCACGGGCACATGTTTTGCAATATTATTTACTCTCTCCGTTCCAAGAATACATTCGCACTTACCATTCTATTCCATCCCAAAAATATATTCATTCCCTAAAAATAGAAATAATAAACAATATCAATAACCTTACAATATTACACTACTATAAAAATGACACCTTCTTTTTACACACAATCTAATCAAAGTCAACTATATCATACACTTTATTCTACCTAATTACCCAAAATACCACTTCTCTTTCTTACATCACACTAATAAAAAGTTACTTTTTTAAACTCTGTGTCAGAGAATACGCGAATGTATTCCTGGGACGGAGGAAGTATTTATAATTTATAGTTCGTTCTTCACAGCCTTTCAATATACTCCTGTATACTAATGTCTCATCTCACAGGAGAGTTTATCATTTTACTAAACTAGCATTTAAACTCGTGCATTGCACGGGAAAAGATGTTATGATGTTACTTAAACTCGAAGGAGAAGCCTACATCATGCCTTTTAGATAAACTATTTTATCTCTACCCGAAGGAGAAGCCTAGAGTTACCCATCCCGTGCATTGCACGATCACACGTTTTTATAAAATAAGTATATCTTGACTTAAAATTTATTTGAATTTGAATATTATATAATAAAAATCACTTTCATGCTACGTATGTTACTTTTTAGCAGTAAGAAAATCAAGTTGTGCATTTAAATATATATAACAAAAAAATATAATGGCAAATATTAATCCCTAAATATTCATGCTAATGTTCCTTTTTAACCGTAAGAAGATAAGGAAATAATACATTTTAAATATATAATGAAAGAAAATATTGTTAAAAAATGTAGGGCATATAGAAGTAGAGATTAAAATTATTACTGTATTGCATCCCGTGTGATTGGTTAATGTTATTCGAAGGGTGAAACAAATTGATATCGGGACCGGTGAAAAAGAATTATTACTCACATGCAAGGTTTAAAATATCGATATCGGTAGAAATATCGGTACTTCAAATTTACGGATATATCGATGGTTATATCGAATATCGATATAGGTAAAAATTAAAAAAATCACGAAACTTGAAAACAAGAGAAAATTAATTATTTAACTTTGCAATATATTTTAACTAATTTTAATATATAAATACAATTTAAAATCTCAATAAAACTCATAACATATGATAAGCAAATCAATTATAACATATTTAAATAGTCTAAAGTCATACAATACTTAATAACAAATACCAAAATGATAATCTATGATATTCAAATGTAAAACATGTGATGTCATCTTGATTTAAAAAATATTAGTATCAACTCATCGAATTAGAGAAATTCTGAACATAATTTTGAATGCGCAAGTAGTATTGTTATGTATATCAATAAAATACTCCCTCCGTCCCGATTCGATTGAATGTACCAAAATAATTGTATTTTTAATCAGAATATACTGTCACACTGTGTACTTGAAAAGAAACTCATCATTTACTTAATAGTAATAATTTTAATGAAGAGTGATAATATGTGATAATTAATTAAATAAAATAAAACAGTCTTAATAATTTCATGCAAATGTTGCTCTTTTTTTTTAATTGATCAAATTAATGAAAAATTTTGTATTTAGTTTGGTAAAAGTAAATAAAAAATAATTAAATTTTTTTATTAAAATATGGATATTTTTTTATATTTTCGATATATCCTCGATATTTTATCGATATTTCCTCGATATATCTCGACATCTGAAAAAAATTGAACTGTGGCAAATCGATATCGATATTGTTACCGATATTTTTCGATATATCCTCGACATCAGAAAAGATATATTTTTTTCTCCAATATCGATATCGGTACTCTCCAAATACCGATATATCGTAAAAATATTTTGGATATTTTTAGAAATTTTAAACCTTGCTCACAAGAAATATATTTATTTCTCGGTTTCATTTCTATAAAAAAATTATTTGCACAGATTTTATTAATAAATTTAAAAAAAATTAATAGATCGTACACTTAAATTTGTTATTATTTTTTTAAAAATGAAAACCTCCACTAACACATTTTTATAAATCTCCTAAAAACTACATTTACACTAAGCATAATTTGATTATAGGCATTTCAATTAATTATATTTTTAGAGAGCTCCCTATAGCCTTTTATATATATTTATCATAAATTAGTTGTAATCAAATCAATGATTAATTTCTCAAACCAAGTATTTGTAATACCAAGTAATCAAATTAAAAATTAAAGAATATATATACTATTGTAATATATATTAGTTTGAGAGATATAATATTTTAATATACAATCAGTAGTTGTTAGGGATGATAACAGGTAGGATATCCACTATAAGGGTATCCGTACGTACTCATATATATCCATATAAACTACTCATATTCATACCCATTTCATTAAAAAAATATATTATAATAGTTATTCCCGTCCCAAACATGTTTATCATACACATTTAATACTAATTTATTAGAGAAAAATATTTATATTTAAAATAAATATGATTAAATAAAAATTATAATTATTTATAATGTATTGAATTTTTTAGTATTTAAATTAATGTATTAATCAATTTATATACATATATGTTTTTTAGAGTTAAAATTAATATTTTAATAAAAATTATATTTTTGTTTAAATAAATAAGAGGGAAACTTAAAATCTTAAAATTAAAATCCATAAATATTGTATAATTATGACAAAAAGTAAATAAAGTATCATTTTAAATAAAGTATGAAATCAATAGCTTAGATCTAATCTCATAATTGTGTTGAATGAATGAGATTCAATAATATAATGAATAGATGGGATTAAAATGGATTAGTAATCAAATCCAATGGTGTAAATTCAATTAATACAACTACTTATAAATTAAAATATTAAGTCTCTCAATCTACTAAATCTCTATTAAAACATTCTTCCTCAAAAACAATTAATTTATATATTTCATTTTTTATATATGAAACCTACTAAAAAATAATTAATTTATACTCAAGGGACCCGCAACTACCCCCTACTTACTACTTCTATCACTTCACTATTTATTGATTATTATATTTCTTAATCTACGTAAAAAAACATATTAAATGTATTATTATTTCTCCCACTCCACAATTCATTAAATTATTATACTTCCTCCGTCCGCTTTTAAGGTGTCCATTTTACTATTTTTTACGTCCGGTTCAAATATAACAATTTCTCCAATTTAGTAAATAAGTACACAATATAGTCCACCACTTCCCTCTAATACAACTACCCATTTTACATATAATAATAATACTCCTTAATTTATGTATAAAAGACAAACGAACAACTTAGAACAGGACGGAGGAAATATTTCTTAATCCATCTCCGGAACGGTATATCCTTAATTTTCGAACAAATATCACAATATCATAAAAGAAAAAAAAAAAGTTAACGCAATGTACTTTAGCTAAACAATTGTTTAGCAGCTACACTGCTACAATAACTTCCCCGTATCAGATTATGTACCACCGCTGCAGATCAAATTCTTGCACAATTTTCGTCAATTGATGGAGTTTGGTGGTCTAAGAGGTCAATATCCGACACCAATCAAACAGAATAGTAGTATGATTCTTTGAGAGTACTTTAAAGGAAAACTATTTTAAAATTCAGTAAAATCGATGAATGATGAAAAATGGATGTAAAAGATTATTCAAATTTCAAAATGGGCGACAGATGCATTTCCACAAATTTTTACAGCTTCAAAAATGGTACCAACAAGGCATGCCCACTTGTTCTTTTGAAATTTTAATCACGTGAAATCAGAAATATTGTGCAAACGTGGAGGTCAACAATTGGAGGATTAAAAAACAAAGAATTAGGATTAAAGGAAAAGCAAAACTGCAAAAGAACCAAAAAAGCAAAGAAAAAGATAAAGCCAATGCAAACCTGTATATAGCAGACAACTACACTAAATTACACCACCGCTCCACCGCCGAGAATCTACACATTCCGGCCGCCGCTGGCGGTGGCGACTCTTCCACGACATCAACCGGAGGCAAAACTCTCCCATCAGCAAACAAAGCCCGCCCATTTCTCGGAAGCTCCGCAACAACCCCTTCTTCGAGCTCCACCGCCGGCCTGCCACCGCCGAACTTCCTCTCCACCTCCAAATACTCCCCGAGCGATGCCCTTCGGGAATCGCATTCGTCCCTACACAGCTGCCACCACCGCCGCCTCTGCCTTGCCGCCGCCGCCGCCCTCCTCTTCTTGGGTTTCTTGTTTCTCCGGCCGACGTTGACGGCGGAGGCAGGATTTTCTTGCTGGCAGTGCTGAGAAGTTGCCCTGAAGGTGATGGCTTGAAGAGTGACGCCCATTAAAGTGCCTAGAGTGGTGCTTCTGTCGTGGAAGAATGAGCCCGTTGACTGTGGTTTTTAAGCACAAAAATCAGTGTTCGATTTACTTGTAATTTCCTCCATTCGAATGTTGAGTAATATTTGCATAAATAGAAGAAGTAATTAATGAAGGGTGTAAAAAGAGTACCTCGGTATCAAGATCAGAAGAGGAGGGAGAAGAAATAGTGGGGGAGGTGGGTCGTGGCGCCAGATCATTAGCTGGATTTAACATTAGAGTACGCTCGTGGGCGAGAGGGACAAAGATTCACGCGTATTCTCTCACTCTTAAGTGTTTCAGCCTGCTGCCTAGACATGCATATTTTAACCGAAATCGCCGGTTCGGAACCGAAAACAGGCGGTTCCAACCGGAATCGGAATTGGAGGTTCCGAAATCGGTGAAAACCAAACTGAAACTGGCTATATATCGGTTCGGTTCCGGTTCTTCATTTCGTGAAATCGAAACCAGCGGTTCCGGTTAAAATCAGTGGTTCTCAGTTGGAACCGGCGGTTTTTCAATTTTTTTATTTTTTTTTTTACGTTTTTAAGTTGAAAAGAAAAAAAAAACCGGAACCGGCGGTTCCAAACCGGAACTGAAACCGTCCTACCCTAGGTTTGGTTCCGATTCCACATTTTTCGGAACCGGAACCGGCTGTTCCAACCGGAATCGGAACCGGCGGTTCCGGAACCGGTGAAAACCGAACCAAACTGGCTATATATCGGTTCGGTTCCGGTTCTTCATTTCGTGAAACAGGAACCGGCGGTTCCCGGTTGGAACCGGCGGTTTTTCAATTTTTTTTTACGTTTTTAGGTTGAAAAGCAAAAAAAAAAAAACCAGAACCGGCTGTTCCAAATTGGAACCGAAACCGTCCTACCCTCGGTTCTGTTTCGGTTCCACATTTTTCGGAACCGAAATCGGCGGTTCCAACCAGAACCGGAACCGGCGGTTCCTGAACCGGTGAAAACCGAATCGAAACCGACTATATATAGGTTCTATTCCGGTTCTTCATTTTGTGAAACCGGAACCGGCGGTTCTGGTTAAAATCGGCGGTTCCCGGTTGGAACCGGCGGTTTTTTAAATTTTTTATTTTTTTTACGTTTTTAGGTTTAAAAGCAAAAAAAATCAGAACCGGAGGTTCTAACCGGAATCGGCAATTCCAAACCGGAACCGAAACTGTTCTACCCTCGATTCAGTTCTGGTTCCAAATTTTTCGAAACTGGAACCGGCGGTTTAAAACCGAAACCGCCGGTTTGAAACCGCCATGCATGTCTACTGCTGCCACAGCAAAAGAGAAGGAGGTTGGGGTAGGCCCGGTGGGGGTAGCGGTGGAGTTGGTTTTTGGTTGTATTAGGGGTGGGCGGTATGGCATACCGAAAATTTTTGTTCATACCAAATACCGTACCAAAATTTTTTATATATAAAAAATCATATCGTTATCTTACCTAAATTTTTCGGTATACCGTGATTCGGTATACCGATATTTCGGTATAAGAAAATAGTATATCTTCTGCTTACCAATATTTCGGTATATCATATCATACCTAAAATATCGGTATATATCATCCTATTAGATAGTTTGTTATGCCGCTATAAACCTAAAATTCAATAAATCTAATAAAAAATTATACTAAAAAAGTGAAAGATAGCTATAAAATAAATTCTAATAGATATGATAGCTATAAAATAAATTCTAATAGATATGATAACAAATTCATAATAAGAAAAATATACGACAATCCACTAACGATAAAATTTAATAAGAGTAAGTCTCATGAAAATCGAGTTTACATGTAAGCCTTATTTTCTAATATTACTCTTTAGTATATAAAAAATTACTCTTTGAAGAGTAATAATTTTTATACAGAAGAGTAATAATTCATATCTCTAAAAAGTAATTTTTCATGTACTAAAAAGTAATCGATAAATTAGGATTTACAAGAATTCGAAGAGTAATTTTTAATTTATAAGATTAACAATTTATGTGCTAAAGAGTAATTTTTTATGTACTAAACAAGTAACAGAGTTTACATAATTAATATATCTAAACGCATACCTAAGAGATCTACACAAAACCATATGGAACTTATATTAAAATCAACACTTTTAAATTTTCATATAGGATAGAACTACGTAATTAAAAAAGAAGTATTAGATATCATGAAAGCCAATCAACTTTATCATCCATTTATAATTATGAAGAAATATACAGTAGGATTTTAGATTTAATCTTTTAATTAAATTGTGTATACTCCCTCCGTCCCCCGAAGTACTTCATGCATTGTTGTGCGCGGAGTTTAAGAAAAAATTATTATTTTATGTATAAAGTAGAAAGAGAAAAAGTATTTTAATTAATTTAATGAAAAGGGTATGTAAAGTTGGAATGTGTGAAAAAGTGAGTATTATGTTGGGATGTGTGTAAAAAGTAGGTATTGTTTTAGTGTATTTTTTACCATTTTTAGTAAAAGTAAAGTGTGAAATACTTTGTGGGACGGATGAAAAAGGAAAGTGTGAAATACTTTGGAGGACGGAGGGAGTATATATAATTTAATTAAAAATTATATATATATAATAATTATAATTGAATATATCATGTAGTATGCTAATATCGTATCATATTACTAAAAAATTGAATATTTTACGGTATTTCGGTATATACCGAAATACCGTGGTATTGATAATTTATATACCTTTATCGTACCAAAATTTTCAATACGATATCATACCTTACCAAAAACTTCGGCATACCTAAACTTTCGATAAAATCGATTTTTTTCGATATGGTAAGGGCGGTATACCGAAATTTTGATATTTTTCCCCAACCCTAGGTTGTATACTTGTTAGAAAGAAGGGATACTTGTTAGAAAGAAGGGATCGGGGATAAAAATTAATTCAACCTAAGATTGACGGTAAATTTTTATGATAAATTTATGTCAATGATCAATTGAGATGATGGACTATTCATTAACATTTGAAATGGACTATTCATTAACTTACTGAAATAATTTTAAAGAGTATATTTGATTGTTTTGAAACTAAAAAATTTAAAAATTAAAATCACTTACTATGGGATACATGAAATAATGCATAATTGCTATAAACTACATGACTCAAAGAACTAATACCCATAACTACACAAAATAAATTGTGATACCATAAATACCCCTATGTGTTTGCACATTTTGTTTTACACAATTTTGGTTTGCACAATTTTATTTTGCACAATTTTTTTTACGCATTTATTTTTTTTGCACCTTTTACACAATCAATCAATTTAAATTGTGCAAAATTGATTTTTGCACAATGTGTTTGCACATTTCTTAACCTAATTCGTCTTTCACATAAATTCCAACTACACATATTAATTGTGCAAAATTGATTTTTGCACAATGTGTTTGCACATTTCGAACTAAGTCGTCTCTCACATTTTGAACTAAGTCGTCTCTTACACAAATTCTGACACCACATATTAAGAAAGTTATGTGGATACATCAAAAGTATATTAATGGTCCTAGTTGCTTGACCAGTGATGATCAAAATGAAAGTTGTTATAACAATCTCATGTCAATGAGAGTATAGTATACATAAAAAATATATGGATACCCTTTCTGACCCACTGAAACAACTCCATTAGATCCAATAAAGCTGCATTTTATTAAGCACTCAATCTCATTCGCTCACAGAACCATCTGTCAATTCAACTTCCAACAATCCCACCTCCATAAACATCAATCACAAAGAATATATATAAATGCACATTTTGTAAATCAATTTTCCTACTCACAGTAAATATATGGTTACATTAGAGGACGGAGCCAGTAAAAACTATAGCTACAATAATTGAATAAATAATGATTACCAGTAGAAATAAGATATTAATTAAATTTTCTCTCTCCAAAGTATATCACCTATTAAAAATGTCATAATCCAAATATTAATTCTGAAAACTTAAAACTATGGAAAAAGGTAAAAAGGAGAAGAATAGAATATTGATTAAAAGAAGTTGAAAAAATGAGGCAAATATGGCATAAGCTCCAGACTCTTTTGGCAATTCTACTGGCATTGGTGTTGGTGTGCTCCGTAGAGCCATTCTCGGTGTAGCTGGGGCAGGAGTTGGTGCATCAGAGAGAGGAACATTCACCTAAAAATACCAACCAGATATAAATCAGCACCTTAATACTTTCTCTCTCTCTGAAAAGTCGAAGAAGACAGTAAAATGATTGAAACCTTTATAATCTAGCAATAGTGAATAGTATTGTGGCACTCAAATCTCTGGTATAAAGATGAAAGCAACATTACAAGTAATAGCGAATTAACTCACCCCAAAAACAGAGATATGGCCCTTGATGCACTTTCTTCTAATGAGCTCTTAAATTTCATCATGTATGTCCCTAATTGTATTTTCACCCCAACCCCGTTTCCTGCACCAATGATTCCTCCGACACCAGCCCTCCTAAGATAGGTACCTCCTCCTCCAAGACACGGCCTGACCACACACGGGGCCGTCAGAATCCGCTGTCCAGGGCCGCAAGACGCGGCAGAGGAGGCCCAAAGTTTGCAAAAATAAAGAGAGGAGGTTGGGACTCAAATAATGACTCACATTGTCTTTGAGAGAAACATAAGGAAGCAAATGAATGAACATTTGGCTGTCGTACGCTCTCTTATGCTAGAATTTTATGTCCAAAGAGTAAGAAATTCATATCTGTCATTAAACATATTAATATATTTGAATAAACCAATACTAATTACTCTAAGTCTCCATCAAATTCAACTCAAACAACTATTTATTATTAAACCATCCCACAAATAGTTGGAACTTAGGATTGGTGAAAAACTATCTAGCTCCAAGAGGATCAAAAGAAAACAATACCCTACTTCAATCCCCAAAGATAGGAGTACCACTCTGTTATAAACCTAAAATTCAAAGCTATCTAAACATGATTTTGCACCAAACAAGCATATCTTTAGATTACACATACTGACTTAGATCAGTAGAAATAAAAAATAATCATCTACAGTCTCTAATAATTTCTCACAACAAAGATGATTTGCCATTACGGTTCACTACCCATCACTCAAAAGTATAAGAAATAGATACCCATATCAGTTCAATAATCAGCTTAAATAAACAGCCAAAAAAATCCTCAACAAGCATCCACAAAGATCACTAGAATAGAAAATTATGAATGAATAAAGCAATTCCTAAGGTAATTAATTCACTCTCGAATTTTTCTCCCCCGACCCAGCTTAAAACATTGAAACAAGCCACGAAAGCCAAATTTTGCAACATGATTTTACAATAGCATCAGAATGCTACCATTGATTGAAAAAGCCCTGACGATCAGTCGATGGGCAACTGACGAAACAGGCATGGGCCTGAAATTGAAACCAGGAATGGCGACGCAAGCCATCAGCGGCTGAGAGGCAGGGCCATCGGTAGTCGATCAACAACCACCCCGCCAGAATCAGTCGAGACACCGCCACAAAGAGAGGGACGGTTTTGGGTAGAACATGCTTCATCGCCACCATGCCATCTTTCAGTGTCGGAAGCTTGCTGCCAACGTCGAAAATAGGCTGCTCATTGAAAACGAAATAGAACCCGGTGAACAAGGGGCCACCATCGGCAAAAAACTTAAACCAATATTGATTTAGCATATTGGATCTACCGTCTGATGTATCGCGAGGCGCCACGAAGAGAGGTTGAAGCCCCTTGATAGGGAGAAGAACCAGAGTAATCTGATGATCGCTGGATGATTGCTACGGTAAGAGACGACGGCGTAATGACAGGGGGAGGAGACCGCAACACTGGATCTGCGGCGGCGCACAGCCGCTGGCTGGGAAATCAGTGACGGCGGAGAAGGGGACAGCCCTAAGCAGGCCGATGAAAAATCAAATCAGACGGCTGCAATCTAGGGCATCGAGCAAATCTCCACTGGCAGGATCATTGACCAAGTCGACGAACGGCACGGTGACGAAGTCGGAGACGAACATTGAGAAATTCTATATCAAAGAAGAAATTTTCAGGAGAATTTGGATTTGAGAGTGGGAAGAGAAAGCTCCTAACCAGCATCGAAGAAAATGACGGTGTGGGGAGGGAGAGATCGTGGAAGGGCAATTTGGTCCACTTGCGGTTGATTCGTGTAACTATTAGTATTTTCGTTTTCTCTTTGGATCTAGCAGCAAATAAGCTCCAAAACTTGTATCTGTGGATAATAAATCCAAAAATTAATTATGGAGTAAAACTAATTGAGCCTAAATAAATTTAAAGAAATTTATTAATGAGTGAGTCTTGTGCGAGATCGTCTCACGGATCCTATTCCGTGAAAGGATTATCCATCTAACTAAAATAACTCGCTAATTAGCCGCTAATTAGGAGAACTGCACGAGATTTAGAAAAGGAGCCGTTGTATTAATTGCGCTATCCCTCCTTCTATCCTTTTATCTTTTTTTTCTTTAAAAATTAAATTTAAATAGATTTTTTATAAACAATATATTATTCTTTTATTATTAACGGTTTCAAACTTTCACATATTTTAATCTTATTTTTTATTAATTAAATATTTTAATTTTTTCATTATAGATATCACTTTATATTATAATTATTATTACTTTTTATTCATTTTACGAATTGTTCATAAAATAATTTATTTGAACGGTTGTCACTTTTTATTAGAATTGTTATTACTTTTCATTCATGAATGTTATCCCAAGAATTATTCATAAAATTATTCAATTGGACGATTATCAATTTTCATTAATTTAATCACTTTTTATTTAAGATGTTATGACTTTTTATCCTCCCTATTAATTACACATAAAATATTTCAACCGTTAAGTTATCACTTTTCACTAATTATGAAGTATCACTTTTTATTAAAATTATTGTCACTTTTTTATACATTATATAATAATTAATGAAACAGTCAATTGGAAGAATATTGCTATTTAAGATTATCACTTATCATTAATCACTTAATCACTTTTTATAAAAAACACTATCACTTTTTATTAATTAGGTATCACTTTTAAAAATGAGTATGATTTTTTTATAAATTTAAATACCCAAATTAAATAGAAAAAGAATTCAAAACAAAGTCAGTTTTTTTTTAAGAAAAAGAAAAGATTTTAATTTTAAAAAAACTAGTATTTTGAAAATCAAAATGAAATAAAAATAAAATACAGAAAAAAGCAGCAAACACACCCCTCTTTTATTAAACTAGCAATCATAACTCGTGCGTTGCATGCACATGGTTGATATTTAATTAATTTATTTTTATTTATTTATTTTTTTTACATATACCCCCTCTGTCCATCTTAAAGGTTCTTAAGGTTAATTTTTATTATTTTGGGTGTTCACTCCAAATGTATCAATTTTCTTCTTCAAGTAAAATGGTCCCACATATAACTCACTGTTCACTACAAATACAATTACCCACTACATATAAAAAAACTCATTAATTCTCGTGATAAAAAAAATTGTTTGTGGGGTTTTAAAACCATGAATAGTGTGTTCTATATTTGTTTTGGATTTTTGAGTATGATAGGTTTTAACTTTATGTCAAATTAATGTATTAATTTATTTAAAAAGTTAAATGAGAGAGGCGAGATAAAGAGAGAAAGTGTATTAATTGAGGAGAGAGAATGTAGTAGTTTTATAGGGGTGATTTTTAAAATTTGGATGTGGGTTTTGAAAATCAAAACCTGGGTTTGAAACCCGAAAATGAACATTGTCTTAAAGTAGGCGGAAGAATTATCACATTGTAATTTTTTGAGATAAGATAAGATGTTTGAAAATTGATTAAATTATTTAAAGGATTTGTAAATTATTTAGATAATTTGAAAATTTCTTTGATTAAAATATTATTTTAAATGTATTATATATATATATATATATATATATATATATATATATATATATATATATATATATATATATATATATATATATACTATCTACGGTCCCATAATAATTTTTATCTAAAAATGTGGAGTAATTATTTATAATACATTGCATAAATTTTATAGAAAATGTAGAAATAGAGATGACAATGGGTAAGGTACCTGCTTATTTTGGGATACTCATACTCATATCCGTTTAAATATTAATTACCCGTATTCGTACCCTTCTCATTTTAAATTAATATTTTATTAAAATTAGTATACTATTATTAATTAAATATAATATAAAATCTATTATTTAATTTTATGGTACCTTAAGAGTGTTAATATTGTACTATATATTATTATGTGCATAAATTTGTTATGTGCATAAATTTTGAAATAAACAAAAATAAAAAGTTCAAAGTTATAGCATGTAAGAATAGAGATAGCAACGGGCAGAATACCTGCATTTTTTTGGGTACTTATATTCGTATCCGTTTATTAAATACCCGTATATGTACCCGTCCTGTTTAAATAATTTAGTATTATCATACTCATACCCGTCTCATACAAATTTATCAAAACTTACGGGTTACCCGTACTCATTTAATATTCATTTTTTATCTATATTTATATTTATTTATTATTTAAATTAATACTTTATTAAAAATATTTTATTATTAATTAAATATAATATAAATTCTCTTTTGATTTTGAATTAATTATATTTTAGACAATGTTTACAATTAAAATAAGTTTTTAACATAATAAAATATTTTGGACAATGAAATTAATAATATACAAAATAAATAAACTATTAAAACAATAAAGATAAAGATTGTGTAAATGTATTCACATTAAAAACAAAACAAAATATATTACTTTTGACAATGAAGTTCAATTAATAATTTAGATATATCATATAATAAAAAATAATTTACCTTTAAAAAAAAATTAGAAAAAAATTTAGATATATAAAAAGACAATAAAATAAAAAATATATAAAATAAATAAAATATTACAACAATATAGATAAAGATTGTCCAAGTGATATATTATGAATTCACGTAAAAAAATAAATTACTTAGATATGTAAATAATCGATTGACATATATATATATTATGGGAGACAAAAAAAATGAATGGATGAGATAAAATAAAAAACAAAATAAATGGATGAGATGTTGTTAAAAATTGGTAATCAGAGATGAGATGTTACAATAACTAATGAAGGGCCAAAATTTAATATTACTAGGCTAAATTAGGTAGGTTAAAATGGAAGGAAAAAATTTGGTCTAATTTTGACTTTTAAAGTGTGTTTTACTTTTAACAATAAATTTCAATTAATAATTTAGATATATGAGTTTATATAATAAAAAATAATTTACCTTTAAAAAGAAATTTAGAAAATTATTTAGATATATAAAAAGACAATAAAATAAAAAATATATAAATAAAGAAAATATTACAACAATATAGATAAAGATTGTCCAAATGATATTACGAATTCACGTAAAACAAATAAAATTACTTAGATATATAAGTAATCAATTGACACACACACACATATATATGTGTGTGTGTGTGTGTGTATTATGGGAGGCCAAGAAAATGAATGGATGAGATAAAATAAAAATAAAATAAATGGATGAGATGTTGTTAAAAATTGGAAATTACAATCAAGAGATGAGATATAACTAATGAAGGGTAATGATTTAATATTATTAAGCTAAATTAGGTAGGTTAAAATGGAAGGAAAAAATTTAGTCTAATTTTGACTTTTAAAGTGTGTTTTATTATATATATAAAGATACACATCTCATTAATATATAATTAAAATATATATTATTAAAAAGTCTAAATTACCCTTAATTTATTAAATACACACCCTCTATATATATTTATTAAATATATATTTTATATACACCTTTATTTATTAAATTTCCTTTAATTCGTTGTATACACTCCTTTTTCTTTCTTTAATTCTTCTTCTTCTTTCTTCTTCTCTTTTTTTTTTCACAAGATGTAGTGATTTAGATATAGATAAGCTAAACCATCATCATGAATATTAGGTTATAAAAAATAAATATAGCTACTTATGAGTGTTGAAACTCCGAATAATATTAAACAAAAAATATATCCATGAATGCATTGCTAACATGCATACACCTATGACCTATGTCCATGGAAGCCCTCTTGCTGCAAGAAGATATCACCTTTCATTAGCTTTCTTGAAATCAATAGTAGAGTCAAAGCCTTAGATTGGCTCTAGAGGCCAATCTTGAAATGACTTTGCACATTCAGATAAGGAGCTTCTTTATTGCATCCCGCAACACAAATTCGATGTTTAAATTCATTGAAAAGTTTGACATGATAATAATACCATTTCCAAATATATTCAGTTGTTGTATATGCGATTTCAACTCACAAAACAAGCAATAGTTGGTCTCGTTGCTTAAATGAAACGAACAACCTTCAAAAACATGTACGGAGTCGATATCACACGAATAAATGATGTATACAATCTAGGTAAAAGATTTATTATCAGCACGAAAGACAACAGCTGCTGGATATTCTAAGCAACCAAGTGGTGATAGGACTTGCAGATTTGTCCGTCTCTGTCCATCTCTGCATTGCTGCAACCTCTTCCACTAATCGTCGACAATACTTTCGCAGGAATTTTAGGGCATTAAAGCACTGGAGTTGATTTGATGAAGAAGAAGATGTAGTGGAACAATATATGAGGGTGGGTATAATATAAAAAATAATGGTGTGTGTAATTTTAAAATTAAAAGGGATAAATATGGATTTTTAGGGGGTGTGTATACAATTAAATTAAGATTTAAAATTTAAAATAGGGGTGTGTATTCAATAAAGGTGTGTATTTAATAAAAAGAAGTGTGTATTTAACAATACTCCAATTTAATTTGATTAGATTATATACAGTAGCACGGATTCATTAATTGGCTCAAAAGGGATCCGTCTCACGTAAAGAGATCCGTGAGACTTGCACAAGTCTTTGCCTTTATGAATAATATCAATTAGAAAATCTAAAAATTAATTATAAAAAGAAAATAAATTAAGTCATATAATATATATTACCTCCTCCGGTCAAACAACACTATTTGTTTTTTGCAAGTATATTAAGAAATATTATTATTTTATGTAAAGTAGATAGGTATATTAGAGAGATGTGATGGGTAGTGGTGGGTCATTGGTGGGTCCTTTTTACTAAAAGAGAAAAATGGTGCAATTTGGATGGGACACCCAATATAGTACAATGATGCTATTTGGGTGGACGGAGGGAGTATATCTTTAGGCAAAGACTAGAATAGAACAGGTTTTTTTTCAAAATTCATACAACCGGACTTTGTAAAGCAAATGGGTCAGATTTTTTAAAAATATGGGTCAAGCTTGAATTGGATTTCCTTCACACGCTGCGCACACAATCTTCTTCAATCCACAACAATCAACCACAGTTACCGCACCAGACTTCCTCACGTAAATTGGCTTTTCTGACATGGGGTGATGTGTTCGCTTTCTGGCATCGGCCCTACAATGGGGGCAGAGAAGTGGCAGATCCGCAGCGGAGTGCGCTTGGTGATGAGGATAACAATTGGGCTTGGTGGGATTCCCGTTCGGTGTTAGAGAAGTGGTAGATCTGCTTCAAGTTGCCACAGTGCAGTAACATATCCACTGAGCCGTTACCGGGCTACCCACCACCAGGCGCTGCCAGAATCCTCAGAGTGCCGTCGCCGCCTTCAGCCCCCCTCCGAAGCCCATCACTGATTCTCCTATCGTCGCTCAACCGAGCACCGGCTGCTGCTTGGTTTGTCGCCATCACCACCAGAGTTTTTCAGCCATAAATCACTTGGAAGAAAAGGCTCTGCCATCCTCAATCCCGTCGCAAAGAACGCTGCATCTACTGGAGTCTGCTTTAAGCCACTTCTTGCAAGTTCGCTACCCATTGCAGAAAATGGGAACCATCTTCTCCCTAACTCAGACTTTGCATCATATGTCGGCTGATGTTTTTTTGGAGAAACTCATGAAATTGACCTGAGAAAAGGGATGGAATTAAATTCGGGAACAAATTCTTAGGTTGAAAATGAAAAATTCCCTTTAGTTTTCTTATTGTAGATAATTTTATGTACCCAGAGTAGTGAATATAGATGCTACAACGCTAGTCACTGATGCCGCAACTGTAATATTTGAAGAAGCTGGTGTAGTGCAGCTACTGGAGTTATAAATGTGTGTTTAAAGTTTCTTTTTATGTTTTACCATACAGTAGCCTGCATTCAATTTATGGTTAGAACTCTGTTATTTTTCTTTTCCGATCAAGTGTGTTGTAGCTCTACAAATTTATATTATTTGATGCTTATAGTTTTTAAATCTTCATAATACTCTTGTTTTTTCAATTTTATTATTTTTCTGTATTTTTCATTACCTTGCGGGAAGGAGGTAAGGATTCTATCTTAATTATGTTGGAGGAGATATGTGTCTTTAATCTTGATGCTATTGTGAAATGATTCCACTTTAATTCCAAATTCATTTGGAAATACGAAGTTAAGCCTGGTAATACTATACTTTATGTTTATTCAAAGGACCTTATAAGTATGAATAATTATCTATTTACGTCTTTGTAGTTGCAGACTGATAATAGTTTACTTTTTTAGGTTACTCTTCTCTATTAATTGAATTACTCTTTAATTTCATATTCGAATTTCAGAAAATAAAATATTGTTCTGTTTGATTAACATCGTTTAGGTTACTCTTTTCTATTAATTGTGTTACTTTTTAATTTCATATTCGGATTTCAGAAACTAAAATATTGTTCTATTTGGTTAATATCTTTTAGGTTACTCTTTTCTATTAATTGAGTTACTCTTTTTAATAATTTGGGTTACTCATTAATTTCATATTCGGATTTCAGAAAATTAAATATTGTTCTATTTGGTTAACATATTTTAAGTTACTATTTTCTATTAATTAATTGGGTTACTCTTTTTAATAATTTGGGTTACTCTTTAATTTCATATATTTGGATTTCAGTAAATAAAATATTGTTCTATTTGGTTAACATCTTTAGGTTACTCTTTTATATTAATTGGGTTACTCTTTTTAATAATTTGGGTTACTCTTTAATTTCATATTCTGATTTCAGAAAATAAAATATTATTTTATTTGATTAACATCTTTTAGGTTACTATTTTCTATTAATTGGATTACTCTTTAAAATAATTTGAGTTACTCTTTAATTGAAACATTGAAATAAAAACATACTAAAGATTAAACCAGCAACAATGTTGAAGGTGATTAAAGAAAGTGAGGACCAATATCATGCTAAATCCCTAGCTGACTAGATTTCTCTTCGAAATTAATTAAGTCACTATTTCAAATAAATAAGATCACTCTATGAAGAATTAAGCTGTATGAAATCTTTAAGTTGATAGATCACTCAATTAGAAATAATTTGATTACTCTTTTGAATAAGTTGGTTCACTCTTTCGAATTAATTAGATCACTCTATAGTTCATTATTTTATAAATTGATAAATCATTCAATTGAACTCATTAGGAAGGCGCGGAACACGATTCATGCCAACATATTGACATAGATTTTATCTACGAAATTGGTGTTGCTTATAACTGATGATGAAGCAAATTCAGTGATTAGAAACTGCTTCCTATATTTCGGACATGATCCCAATCAGGTAGCATTTATGTATCAAGATTCACTTCATCATCTCTTATTACATTATAATACTAACTTTGCTTGTAGATACTGTACGATGAAGTAATAGATCACTTCCATGAACTGGCCATTCATAAAGTGGGATGCATGAGAATATACATGTAGCCATTGAGAAAATTGAAGGTGCTACAAAAACAAATCTTCTGAATCAGATAGTGGACTCTGCTGTAAACCTTGCAAAGGATTAATATGGGTAGAGAGTACTTCACCACACCACACCACCCTCTATTTCTTTCTCATCAGATCAGTCTTTTTTTTCTAGGACTCACGTTGTTTAGGCAGTTCTCGATCATCGAGAGATTCCAGCCAGTGAAGAGAATGTGGAAAAACTAGGAGGTCATCTTGTAGAACTAGCAAAGAACAAAAAAGGGTGCCATCTTGTGAGGAAATGCATGCAGATTTCGAAGGGTGCAATTGTGAGAGTGGAGGAAATACTCAGCACTCTTGAAGCAGATTTGACATAACTTACAGAATACTGTAATGCTGGAAAATCTATGATTCAAATGACATTAGATAAGAGTGAGACTAAGGTAATTAAGAAGCTAGTCATATACTCTACTGCATAATCAATACCACAGCTTATTAAGATGGTGTATGTTTTCACATCAATCTCCTAAATTTTGAATAGTATGGGAAAACATCAAGAAATTAAATAGAAGATGCTATTACAATAGGTGAATGCGAAAAAACATTCTGTAATCATCACAGCATTTGACAGCACAAGTACATAAGCCTCACCTTTCTCACAAAAATTAACCAATCACCAAAAAATATTCACAAACAATCGTACACATCCCCATATTCACAAACACACGTACACATTATAATGTTATCCGTTACAAGCAGAGACAAAATACGGCATAAATAGTTTTTTTCTAATTTATGTATAATCCTTCTTATTATAATAGAAAAGTTTGGAATACAATGATTTAATATCAGATTCATGATCGAAGGCAATAAATGTATATTGAAGTTCTCCTTTGGGCGATACAACAATGTACAATCATAATCATAATGATGCTCGCAAATTTAACATAATTTGATAATTAAATATATCCATTAAAATTATTTTGTCATCTTTGACATACAAAACAGTTTGACATAATATATTAATTATCAATTTATCACATTAATATTCATGAATTATAAAGACTAGACATCACTTTGGGTGAATTTAAAGTCTTATAATTATGAAAATTTTTAACGACCCATATAATAATTCTCTTTATTTAAGTATCATATAAATATGGGAAATTAAAATTTAATAATACGATTTCTCTTCATTAATCTTTCAGGTCAGACCACCTTGGTGATTAACAGACCATCGTTAAATGAATTTAAATCTTATAATCATTCATTATAATCTTATCAAAGATTTTCATAATAGATTGCACTCAATAGAAAATTGAGTAATAATCAAATCATTATTATTCCACATAAACCTTGATGATTTATCATAATACATTCATGCAATCATAATAGAGATAATGATTTTTTTAATCCTACATTATAACGAATTGCTTTCATAACATATCTGACACGTTAAGGATTATAATACATCATGAGTAGCTAAACACATAAATTAGATATTTCATTAAAGCAAGCTACTTATATGTCATAACATAAGTCTGTACCATAATATCTAATAAATTTCATAATTTTGATTATCACCATAAAATTCAACATTAAGATATCACACATTAAGCATATAGTCAATTAATGTATGTACAACATCAAATTACAATTATATTAATAATTGGGCATTAGAGTGCACCACGTCAAGCCTTATTATGAATTAGGCAGATTGATTTATTGATTGTAATTAGCTGTCATTATTCTTAATAAGCCATTAAGGAAAATCAATACACTCTCAAAATTAAAGGGAGGCACGTAACCTTATATTAAAAATTTCATGCTAACATAATTAACTTCCATAATCAATCTTTAATTGTTAAGTCTCAAAAACTAAATAGGACAGTTAACATCTTCTTAATATGGTAATCGATTATTTCTATTATATTGTCATACAACATCAATTCATACAAAATCTAATTATATTCATTAAAAAAATTTCCACGCAGACAACATCAATACTTCTAAATATTTCTATTCTGTACAGAAGTAGCGCAATCATAATTGTAGCAATCACACTTGAAAAATTTTAAGCCATGAATTAATCAATTAATATCATAATGCGAAAAATCCTTTTGGGTATTGTCACGAAAAATTATGTAATTAATAATTTGATGAAAAATCATGAGACCCAAAATCATACTCTGATACCACATGTAAGCATAAAATTAACATAAACAATTAATTTATTAATTGACATGGATCTTGGATCTTCATGATTTTCACATCTCATAAACATGATTAGAAGACTTACCTTGATATGTCGTTAATGGTGTTTTACCTTTGATATGTTCCTGCGGGAACTGATTTCTCTCTCCTCACCCATTTCTTTAGGGCACAGTACTTAAAACTTCAAGTGATAGAGAAATCATAAAACTGTGTCTGTTTTATAGGTGGAGAGAGGATTAGATCTGGATAGTGGATCTTAATCAAATCACATACTATTGTGATTGTTATCCATAAATATATATGACTTTATTTATCGTATACTCTCTCCGTCCCGCGTTAATGTTGATGTTTACTTTTTTGCACGGAGATTAAGAGATATAATATATTATTGTGTAGTGAGGTGAGAGAAATACTATTTAATGTAAAGTGGATAGTTGTATTAGTGTTGTGTGTGGGTCTTACATGGAATAATTAATTATTTTGTGTGGACCCAACTTGATAAAAAAAGAAATGTAAACCTTAACTTGGGACAATCCAAAATGAAAAATGTAAACCTTAACATGGGACGAAGGGAGTATATCCCTCCGTCCCACCTTAAGAGTCTCTTTTAGCCATTTTAGGCTTCCTACTCAAAGAGTCATCTTTCCTTTTTTACACATATGAGACCCACACACACCCACCAATACAATTAAAATATGGGGCCTACACTCCCACTAATACAACTACCCACCACACATTAAATAATAATATTCTTTAATGCACGCGCAAATAGTAAAAATAACCCTTTGCCCAGGACAGAGGGAGTATTTATTTAAGGCAAAAACTTGTGTGCCCCCAGAGGCACGCCGTGCACCCATACCCTTTAACATTAAATTGTTTTCCCCTTTAGTATAAAGATGTGTACCCTTTATTTTGTGAAAAAATACTCCATCCGTCCGGTTCTAAGGTATCCATTTATTTTTTGAACATGGATTAAGAATTATTATTATTATATGTAAAGTGGGTAGTTGTAATAGGGGGAAGTGGTGGGTCATATTGTGTACTTTTGTACTAAATAGGGAAAATGGATATCTTTGAAGCGGACGTCAAATATAGTAAAATGGATATCTTAGAAGCGGACGGAGGGAGTAAAAAATATTAATGAAAAGTGTATACCCTTTAGAACAAAATGATGTACCCTTATTAATTAAAATGTACACTCATTAGAACAAAATGGTGTACCATTACACACTTTGTGCACCTGGGACACAAGAGACTAACTCTTTATTTAAACTATATCTTTATTTAAAATATTTGATCATAATAAATATCTTATATTCCATCCGTCCCACGCAAAGAGTCAATTTTTTCTATTTTGGGCGTCTCATCCTAAGAGTCCTTTTTCTTTTTTATACACATGAGACACACACACACCCACTAATACAATTAAAATATGGGTCTCACAATCTCACTAATAGAACTACCCACTACACATTAAATAATAATACTCCTTAATCTACGTGCAAAAAGCAAAAACTACCCTTTGAATGTGACGGAGTGAGTATATTTAATTATTAATGACACTAGGCCATAATAATCTTACATGAAATGGTGAAGAAATGGAACCCCAAAGCTGATTGCTTCTCACGTACTCCTCTCTCTTTTTCCTCCCCTATTTTCTTTTTTTATTCTGTCAAACTCCATGTCGCTTCTGGACTTACGCGTTGCTTCTGCCAATTCACGCCACCAGCTGCTTAAAATCAATTCATTGATTTTAATCCATCCAAGGGCCAATCAAGTAGCCACTTATTAATAATATAATGGGTGACATTATTGTCACCCGAGTCTTTTCTTAAAGCACCTAAATAGTAGACGAAAAATGTGTAAAATTTCAATTATAACCTCACATTTTTTTAAACTTTAACCAATTAATTAAATAAATAAATCATTTTTCTATCTACACCCATAAATCACTACACCTAAAACACACACTAAAAATACACTCACACCAAATATACATACATCACACGCACTAGTACACCAAGAAGAACAACTGAAGAATACAGAAGAAAAGAGAGGAGAAGAGAAAAGAAGAAAATAGAAAATAAGTGTTGGAAAACTCACATTCCTAAAGGATAAATCCTAAGAATTCATAGAGAGAAATCTCATACCTCTCGCAGTAGGATAATGTAGCAGCGGAAGAAAATAAAGAACCGATTGATATTCACGCCAGTATCTCTGGATCAAATCTTCAACACGGGGTTGAGAGATTAATTTTCACGAATGTGTATTAATTGTGGAATAGATTTTAGGTTGTGATTTCGAGAGAGAAAGAACATTGAGAGAGAATATGCTTTTCTTTCTGTGTGATGTTTTCTGCTTTCTTACAAACATTTCACGTATGAGAGTATCTTTAACTGCCTCCATGCAGTAATTTATGTCCCAAGGAGATAGGAGTTGAGAACCGTCTCATAACTCCTTTTCTCTCTATTATCCACTTTCATATGGGGAATATAATTAATTAATATTAATTATTATTTACATCTCCCACTCACATATGAAGTTAAAAGTCGTCTAACTCATTTTCTTCATGAATCATATTCTCATACAGATTAATACATCGTGTGATCCACGAGATATGAGTTTTAATCGTTATACACTTGTTAGAGATATATAGGAACCCAACCAGTTTATCAAAGAAACTCAATAAGTTCGCTATACCCCAAAACTCTTTAACATTTAACATAAGTTGACATATCTCTTTTTAATTTCTTAATTTGTAAGAGCATATTCAACCCTTTTGCAAAACTATGTATTTATAATCAAGACCCTGCTTGATTGACTAGTCAATGAATCACAATAATATGTTTTAAATTAAGACGTCATTCTCATCCTACTAAGTATCTACAGTCTTCCACTGTAGCTGTTTTCTTAGACATGTACCGCATTGTCGTTATTAACCATAGCTATTTTGGTAACATGCTAAAGTAGCAACACTAAAGTAAAGACTTAGAATATAGTAGAAAGTCATATGGGTAACTAATAGGTAAGGACTCATACTTTTAAGAAAATGGGGATAATTTTCTCAACCCTGTTGGGGTCAACTTAGTACAAGTCATTTTCCTAAAACACTTGTCACAATGTCTTTAATTTCCTTCCATGAAAGCGTATGTCGTATTTTATTTTATTTTAGACATCGTGTAAATCAAAGTTCAAGTGAGTCTCATACGCTTAACCCGGATATCCTCCCTCCAACGTATAGGATCTCCGTCGATTTAGCTTTACAACAAGTTGGATTAGATTTATGGTAAAATCTATCTCGATTACATTAATTATCGTAATCTCATCTCTGCGCTCCCACTTAGCCAGAGGTGATTGCTCGTATGAGAGAGCCAATCATAACTTGCCGACATACTATTATATATGAACCATCACATATAATTTATAAAACATATATGTATAGTTAAGCCGTTAACCATTCCATTAACATACATAAACATATTCAATACTTCATTTTAAATCCTTCGCAAACCTAATCCTTTTACATGTCCTATGAAAACATCTCTGGGAATCGGTTTGGTAAAGGGATCTACTAACATCAAACGAGTAGAAATGTATTTAAGAATCACTTTCTTCTTGTCTATAATATCTATAACAAAGTTGAATTTCGTATCAATGAGTTTGTCTTTCCATGATATTTGGGGTCTTTTGTGTAAACAATGGCTGCTTGATTATCACAATTGATTAAAACAGCTCTCACTGGAGTGTTTAAGACCTCCAAGTGTTTCATGAATCTTCTCAACCAAATAGCCTCTTAAACTGTAGACGCACATGCCACAAACTCGGCTTCCATAATGGACAATGTTATGCAAGTTTGTTTCTTACTACATCATGAGAATGCTCCATTGTTGAGCAAGAAGACATAACCAGAAGTTGATTTATGTTCATCTAAATCTCCACTCCAGTCAGCGTCTGAATACTCATTCAGTGTACTGTTATTCACTTGGTAACAAAGAGAATAATCTGTAGTCCGTTTCAGATATCTGAAAATTCTTTTAACAACCATCCAATGCTTCCTCCCCTAATTGGATTGATACCTGCTTGCCAGACCAACGACATAGCAAATGTCTAATCTTGTACACGGCATTACATACATAAGATTTCCAATCGCATTGGCATATGGCACTTTGGACATTTCATTCTTTTCATCTTGAGTCTTGGGACACATTTGTTGACTCAATGATTCACCTTTCAAAATGGGATTATCTATGGGCTTGCAAGTTTCCATCTTGAACCGTTCTAAATGTTTCTTGATGTAAGTCTCTTGAGACAAACCCAATAATTTTTTTGAACGATCCATATGGATCTTCACACCAAGAATGTATTCTGCCTCACCCTTATCTTTCATTTCGAAATTTGAAGATAACCACCTTTTTATGGTTTCAAGATACTCTTTGCTATTACCCGCTAGCAGTATGTCATTCACATACAAGGATAGAATCACAAAATAACCATTGGACCGTTTAACGTAAACACAATGGTCTTCATTTATCATAACGAAGTTATATGAGATAATCGTAGTGTGAAACCTCAAATACCACAGTCTAGAGGAATGTTTGAGTATGTAGATCGACTTCTTCAATCTACAAACTTTATCCTCTTGACCTCGAAGAATAAATCCTACAGGCTGTTGCATATAAATTTCTTCTTCCAATTCTCTATTAAGAAATGCGGTCTTAACATCCATTTGGTGTAATTCTAAATCCATACTGGTCACTATAGCCAACAGTAGACGAATCGAGGCAAACCTCACTACAGGTGAAAAGGTTTCTTTGTAGTATATACCCTCTAGTTGAGTATACCTTTTGCCACCAAGCGAGCTTTATAACTCTCTATTGAGCCATCATCCTCTCTTTTGATTTTGAGAATCTATTTATTCCCAATTGCCTTTCGTCCCTTCAAAGATCTACAAGTTTCCAAACTTGATTTGACTTCATAGACTCCATCTCCTCTTTTATCGCTTTCGTCTATTTTTCCTTTGCCGGACAAGTCAGAGCTTCTTTAACATTTTTGGGCTCTCCTCATCAACAGGAGAAACATCTCCATTTTCTGGTGAAACAAAGAAGGCATGTCCTTCAATATCATAATGCATCTTGGGCACATGTTTCCTAGAACTTTTCCAAGATAGCTGTTGATGGTCTTCTGTAGACAAAATGCTGTCATTGGGAATCAACTTATCCTCAATTGGCAAATATCTATCAAGATCTACACCATCACCTAAACTACTACTCTCACTTGGATCTTGTAGGTATTGGTTTTCTACTACCTCAAAAATAGGTTCAGCATCTCTGATGCCTCATCTTCTAGGAAATTTCGTTTTCAGAAATGAGCATTATGTGATTCTATCTCAGTTAAACTCCCATCCTGATCTCCTATGAACACGTAACCCTTAGAATGTTCGCAGTATCTTATGAAGATACACTTTTTGCCTCTAGGACCCAACTTTCTATGCTGACTCGATGAATCATGTACGTAAGCTGCTGATCCCCAAGCTCTAAGGTTACTTAAGTCAGGTTTTCTACCCGTCCAAAGTTCATATGAAGTCGAAGTATCTGATTTGGAAGGCACACAATTAAGTACATAAGCTGCCTTAAGCAACGCATCTCCCCAAAAAGAGATCGGTAGTTATCTTGTGCCATCATGGATCCATCTCCAACAAAGACCTATTCCTTCTTTCAGCAACACCATTTTGTTGAGGCGTATAAGGAATGGTTAATTGTCGGATTATACCTTTTTCATTACAAAATTCCTTGAATTGTTCTGATAGATATTCACGTCCTCTATCAGTTCTTAAAACTTTGATAGATTTGTCCTTTTGATCTCAACTTCACTCAAGAATCATCTAAAATAATCCAATGCTTCAGAATTATGAGATATCAAATAGACATATCCAAAATGTGAATAATCATCAATGAACGAAATGAAATAGTGAGCTCTATGTCGTGCTGTCACATTTACAGGACAACATATATCGGAATGGATTATTTCTAATGGAGATTCAGCTCTAATGGCTTTACCAAAAGGCTTTCTAGTCATTTTTCCAGCAAGATAATGTTCGAATTTGGATAATTCAACTTTTGAAGAAAGACTTAACAATTCTTCTTTTACAAGTTTATTCATCCTATCTTGTCCAATATGACCCAATCTAGCATGCCAAAATTATCATTCACATTTGCATTACTATAAGAACAAACATTTAGTAAATATGAATAATCATCATAATAACTAAAAGTCATTCTATTACAATTTAAAACCATAAAACCATCATTCATATGTTCAGATGCATAACAAGTATCATCAATGCTAATTACCACAGTATTTCTAGTAAATAATACATCATAACCCAAATTAACTAAAACTGAAATAGAGATTAGATTTCGCGTGATTTCTGGAGCATATAGAACATCATGTAGAATAAAGACCCGACCATTATCAAGGTCTAGTTTGCAAGTCCCAAGTCCTTTGACTTCAACTCGAGCATTGTTTCCTACATATATCCACCTAGTCCCCTTTGGAACACGATGGAAATCTACAAAATCTGCACTGTCTCTCGTCACATGTTCTGTTGCTCGTGAGTCTATAATCCACAACGGATAAGAATCAGTTAGCAAGACAGTACTTGAGACATTAATTTCACACGAAACAGAATAAGATGAATCTACATTATCCCTCATGGGCTCAAGACATTCACGTGCAAAGTGACCAAGCTTACCATAATTGTAACATGGCATTTTGCTCCTATCTTTCTTATTCTTTTTGTTATGCTTCTTTTTCTTCTTCTGTTCATCAGTTTTGGTCACTGGGTTGTTGTCATGCTTTTCAGCATCAGATCGTTTACCCTTCTTTCCCTTCTTCCAATTCCTTTTTCCTTTTAAAGCCCGAAGCTCTTTTGTAAGTAGAACCGGAATAGAAGGTCCCAGAAGTTGGCTTTGAGGCTCCGAGCCTCTCATCTTCTAACTCAACATGATGAGCAACATCGTTGAAAGTTTTAATACTTTCATTATGAGTCAAGTTAACCTTCAGATGTTCCCAACGATCAGGTAAAGAGCGGATCAGTGCTTGGATTTGTTGCTCATCAGAGTGAATGTGACCAGCAGTCTTAAGTTCGATTATCATATTAAACATCTCCCTGAGATGTTGTCTAATGTTATGATAAGGTTTCTTCTTGTTTGTGTTAAACTTAATAGTTAGCTGCCTAAGCCTTGTAACCGATGTACCACCATGCTTCTCACGCAGATACACCTAGATATCATGTGCAGTGGGATGTTGCTCACATTTATGAATCATCGAATCGATTACTGAGCTTATAAGGATACCACGTGCAACATAATTTTTCTTTTCCATGCCTGATATGCATCTTGATCACGCCTCCCTTGAGTTCCATTTTCTGCACCTAGATCAGCCATGACTTTGTTTATAGTATTCAATGCATCTTGTTCATCCAACACGTACCAAATTTTATGACGCCATGTGTCATAATTGTCACAATTGAGTTTCTCTCCTTTGTTTAACTCAGCGACAATTGATTTCGATGCCATGATCTTTATTAGAGATTAAAGTGATTCAATATGTTAATAATGTTTTATCAAATTTTACGTTAAGCTAAACAGAGACATCTCAATCAATAACACAAGACTTAATCTCAAAAAATAGCTCGGAGAATACTAATCATCAATCTCATCAAGTGTCATAACACTAGATATTTGCTTCAAAATGTAAAATTCATTTAGGGTTCAAGTAATCAATAATAACATTGAATTGCCACTAATAAATAGAACATCAACAACCATCCATAATTGTAAATAAATCAAGTCTGACGACACATAAATTCTAATGAACTCCTCTAGTTTCCAATTAGAAAATACAATTAAGAATGTTTACAGATAAAACCTCTAAATTCGTCACTTGATACCAAATAACGTACATAATAAAAATCTCTAGTCCCCGCACTATAGATAGCTCGTGCCAAAGGATCAATAAGATGATTCTTTATCTGATTCTTTCTTCAACTTCTCAGTCTTAGAAAATTAGAGCGTCGAATCCCACACATACTTAAGCAAGCTGATCTTAGTGCCTGTCTTTTATTTTTTTTCTAAAGAAGCAATCATCAAATCATACATCAAATGACGACCATTTGGCTTCACACTGTAAGTCTTTCTATGAGCCCAAAACTTCTTTTGTAAGTAGGAAGGTAAAGTGTTAGCCCAGGTCTTAGGACAAGAAATCTGATTATACACTCTAGTTGGGAAAAGCTTATTTGTGATCAAGAACAACAATCGGTTGTAGAGTTCAAACAGTTCCAACGCATGGTCCCTAACATTGTGTTGTGCCTTCATTTTGTAGTTCACAAATTCATTCAGGACTATCTTTTTGGTCCTGATGTCCTTTGTTGAAACTGTTCTCCTCCTTGAAGCCATGCCTATGAGAAAATGAGCAACCTAAACAAAGCACACCAGTGTTAGTCAAACTATATCACATGAATTTCCTCTCCATATAAAGCATATGGAATCAACTTTCCAAGATGCAATAGGTATATTCACAAGTGAATCAGTTCAACTCACTTTAGCTCCCACTTTCATAGGCTACAGGAGTTTGATCAATTCTTACAACATTCAACACCATGAATTTAGAAGTAAATGACATATTAAGGTGCATTATTACCAAAAATTACAACCAAATATCAACCCCATAGGTTCGAATTCAACAAATATGTCACAAAATGAAGTAAAACTACAAATACACACTAAAGATGATGTTAAACGCTCTAGAAAACGTCACCATTGGACTCCACGCACCGAAACACATCAGAATATGTCGGACAGTCGCCGGAAAACACCGTGATGTACAGCCACGCGCCGCCTAGAGCTGCTATGCGCCACCCACGTGCCGCCACGCTCTCAAACTTGCTCTCACATGTAGACATGCATATTTTAACCAGAATTGGCGGTTCGGACCCGGAAATCGGTGGTTCCAATCAGAACCGAAACCGACGATTCCAGAACCGGTGAAAATCGAACTGAAACTGGCTATATATCGGTTTGGTTTTGGTTCTTCATTTCGTAAAACCAAAATTGACGATTCTGGTTAAAACCAAAGGTTCCCGATTGGAACCGGCAGTTTTTCAATTTTCTTTTTACGTTTTTAGGTTGAAAACAAAAAAAAATTAAAAGAAACCAGAATCGGCGGTTCCAAACTGGAATCGAAATCGGCGATTCCAAACTGGAACCAAAACTGTCCTACCCTCGGTTCGGTTCCGGTTCTGGTTCCACATTTTTCAAAACTGGAACTGGTGGTTTGGAACCGAAACCGCCAGTTTTGAATCGCCGTGCATGTCTACTCACGTGCCGCCATGAGTGGCTGCCGGTAGGGTACTGGTCTGTGCGTGTACCACACGCCCCACTGCCGGAGAAGCTGCCGATCGAAGCGTGAATCCCAGGCGCCACCGTTGGAGTCGCCGGTCTCCGGTGCGTGACGACCACGCACTGCCATCTACCGGAGAGTGATTATCACGTGCCACTGCCGGCGCCTGCCCTCAAGTGGGCTGCGATCCCTGACTGACCCGCTTGGTCTGACCCGGTTCAGTCTGGTTTGACCCGGTCCGACCCAATTCAAAGACAGTTAAGTTTTAATTACGGAAAGGCCCCTGAACTTTCGCTAATTTTAAAAAACATACCCCTAATCTGAAATTTTGCAATTTAGGCCCAAGCACGAAAAAAATTTCAAAAATTCATAACTTGAGTTTTAGAAGGCCAAAAAATGCACAAAAAATACTGACCGACTCCTCTCAACAAGGCTTATCTAGTGGTATAAACAAAACATGCTTTTGATTGCACAAAAAAGTGACAAAAATAAAACCTTCAAGTATTCATGGTGAATCACAACGACATATACACATATCCTCTGAAAACAAAGTAATCTGCCTCAAAATCACACTTATGACTCATTAATGTCACATAATACAATTATCATATAACACCAAACATAAGAATCATGTATGAGCATTTAAATCGAAGAAAGCAAAAAACTAAAATCATGAAAAATTAAATCCAGGAGATATACGAAAATACGGAGTACCAATCATTAGCTGTGATACCAATGCTGGAGAACTCAACTTCATAAAGGCATAAATCCTAAGCATTCACAGAGAGGAATCTGATACCTCTCACCGTAGGATAATGTAGCAGCGGAAGAAAATGAAGAACTGATACTCATACTAGTATCTCTGGATCAAATCTTCAACACGGGGTTGGATTAATTTTCACAAATGTGTATCAATTGTGGAATAGATTTTGTGTTGTGATTTCGGGAGAGAAAGAACACTGAGAGAGAATACGATTTTCTTTCTGTGTGATGTTTTCTACTTTCTTACAAACGTTTCATGTATTAGTATATCTTTTAACTGCCTCAATGCAATAACTTATGTCCCAAGGAGATAGGATTTGACAACCGTCTCATAACTCTTTTTCTCTCTATTATCCACTTTCATATGTGGAATATAATTAATTAATATTAATTATTATTTACAATAAGAGAAAAAGAGAATTAAATTTCACACAAAAAATATCAAAATATGAAACAAGAAAAACAATTGAGCACAAGTATGCAATTTTACATACATTTATCATCAAAATCATGTTTTGTATTATAGGGTAAGCGGGTTAGTGAAATTTTGTTTGTAATTGGAAAATTATTGGTGATTTAGTAAAATTATCATGTAATTTGAGTTTAATAGATGGTAGCAATATGAATTAGAGTTTTATGATGTTTTGGTGTTGAAAATCATAACTTTAAAATTTCAACTCTGGTTCATAGAAAATATGGTTAAACTTTAGCCGATTGTAGCCAAAATTTTATTCAAAAATTTATTAGTATGTTGCCGAAAGTTTGACAAAATTTTGGTAAGAAATAGCCGATTTTGTTTTTACCAGCAATTAATATTGCTCACTCTTGATGCAGCAGCCCAGCTCAATTTGGTATCTTATACAAGGACATGGCAGCATTTTTTCCTATAATGCTTGAAATACTACAAAAAAATACAAAATACATTTTAGATTGGATTTATATTTTGGGTTAATTTATATAAATTCAATAGCATTATTAATTTTAATGTCAATATAGCTTGTTATGGGTATTATATCTCCCATGCCAAATGGGCCGGAAGCCCAACAAGCTAATGTATTATGAGGAAGAGGCCCAACTACAAAGAGATCCAAGGATGAGGAAAATGATAAATCAGGGGCTGACGGCAACCCAAACAGGAAGGCCCAGGCCCAAAAGACACACTTCGAAGAAGAACCAAGAAGAAGCCCAAGAGATGAGCCCACCATCAAGGGCTGGGGAAGACCAAGAAAACAAGGACAGGGCCAAAAGACCAGAAAGCCCACTAAAAGGATAGAGGGCTGAGACCCCTTGGCAGAATACCCCTGCTCCTAAGCCGAGAGAGACATCCAAGAGCTCGAACTAATAGCAAAGCCTCAGAAACCGATCCATCCGACGACTGAGAGGAATATCAGAACTGTTGGGCAAAGTACAGACATAACCATGGGAACGACTAGTGGCGATAGGCTAGAGGACAAGAATAACGGTAAGAAGAGATATCTTGGCAGCACTCTCACACTAGAAGACAACACACAACATGCACATCTCTATTCATCCACCAATAGGAAGCAAGCAAAGGACAGGGAAGGACCTGCTACACTCTACAAGACATCTGGTGGCTCTCTGTACCCGCTGCCGAAAGTCATCGATGTACCAGCAGCCTTTATTTATGGCTACATGTCTCCGTCCAGGTGGCACCACGGGATTAGACAATCGTTAGGGTTTTATTGGTAGTATAAATAGATTTTCTCATAAGAGAGAAGCAGGTTACTCATTCTCACTAGAGGCATTACACTTGTAATTGAAAGGGTTCACGAGTGTTGTTCTTGAGGAGAGCAATAAAAATCGGTTAAGGCTTTTGGTTGGATCTACATCTCTCACATATTTACTTATTTGTTGTGTTTGATTGTGATCGTTTTTACCTCAATTTCACTATAATCTCTTATCCCTTAATCATAAATTAACTAGCTAAGAACACACATAAACAGTTGGCGCCATCTGTGGGAATGCAACAGTTGGTTGTTCTTGTTCTGTTTGATTGTTAAGCTCTTTTTATTCTTGCTCTGTTCTCTTTATTGAGAGATGGGGAGAGAAGGTTTTACGACCCCCAAAAATGAAGAAAGAGGAGAATGTTCCACAGCTCATCGGAATGTTACGAGGAGTTGAAATAATGTCCAAGTCAGCGCACCTGCTGCAGAAGTACCGACTCTGACGAAATCTATTCCCATCTCAGATCTAGGTGACCCTCAGAAGACGATGGAAATAAATGAAAAAATCAGAAGGGTGATCAATGAGTATGCCACTGTAGCTCACTCGGTTCAACCGGAGAGGTTGAGCTTTAGTGACCCTCATAGAGGAAGCCATAGTGATCTGAGGGAGGATCTCGAAAGAAGGAAGGAAGCGAGAAGAGAATATAACGGAGGTGATGCTACAGAAACTATCAACTTCAAAAGAAAGAGGAACACAGGAGAAAGAGAGAGTGTGAATGAAATACCAGCGGAAGGGAGACACAGCGAATAATTCTGCCGGGCGGAGATGGAAGCCCGAAGCCAGCCACAATCCGGGAGGAACCAAGAGACGCCCACCCCAGGAAATGTCCAGGGAGGGTGACACCAGGAGACAACCATGGCCCAAACAGAATCAAGAAATAGAGCATCCCCCACCAAGGGAGATGCCAAGGGAAGAGGAATCCTACCAGCCTCGCCCGCAAAATCAAAGGAGAGGTTACCCCGCAACCCGAGAAGTGCCGGTAGAAGACGAAGCTCCACAAAGGAAACCGTCCATCTCTCAAAGAGGACATCATCATCAGAACCCTTTACCATCCCATGTATATCAGAGGAGTGGTCAAAAGAGGCGTAATCGGGGTAGGGACCGACTAATCAAAGATCCTATTCATCCTCAGCACCATACTCACAAGAGAGCCGAGACCCTTCACGGGAAGACCTATCCACGACTGAGCTGTCCCTGCCAAGGAATAGGAGGAACAGGAGGCTTTCTTTCCGGAGGGAAGTGAGAGGAATGGAGACCCATACAGAAGTTTGGTCGGAGAATAGAGAAGCATTTCTAAATGCCCCGGCAAGGAACTTACAAGCCTTGGTTAATGATGAAGTTAACAAACGCTTTGCCGATCTAGAAAGAAAGATGTCTGGAATGGGGGGAGTCCTCCAATAGGCAGTGGCTCCCTCACCTTTCCCGGCGGAAATTAGTAATGCCCCTCGACAACAGGGAGTTAAGTTTCTCTCAAGTTTGATTTTTGACTGTGATTATGATCCATACTCCCATATAGAAAAATATCTGAAGTGGATAAGGGCTCAAGGCACGAATGAGGTTACGCTATGCCGAATGTTCCCCCTAACACTCGAAAACAAGGCGTATGCATGGTTCAGGACAGTACCGGCAGCATCCATCAAAGGCTGGACAGAGCTCATGGAAGCATTTTTGATGCAGTATTCATACCTCGGAGCCCCCAAGAAGCCTAAACATAAACTCGCTAACATTTGTCAGGGGTCGACGGAAAGCTTAAGGGATTTCATAAAAAGGTTCAATGAGCAAAGGTCTATAGGAGAAGTCATGGGAGATGAAGCATGCCTCATCACTGTAATGGGAGCTTTACATCCAGAAACAGCTGTGGAAAGTTGTGCAACTCAAACCACCAACATCTTATGCAGCCTTCATGATAATCTCTAATGAATATATCCAAGCGGAGGACATCTCGAAAATGGCAAAAAAGGCAAGTGGCCAGAACACTTCTGCAGATCCCAACCAAAAGAAAGCAAGAACTGGAGGAACGAAAGAATACAAGGCACTTGCCATGTTCAAACCTTTCTTGGAAGATACCGAAGTGCAACAAATGAATGAGGAACTGAAGTCGGGCACCAACTTGAACGTGGCTGAGGTCTTTTACTACGTAATGGATCAACAGATCCTCCGAACACCGAGACCTATCTTGCGAGCATCAGAACTTACAATCCCTCAGAAGTATTGCATGTATCACCTGACATATGGGCACAACACCGATCAATGCCGAGACTTAACCACGAAGATATGGAAGCTGTTCAAAGAAGGAAAGTTGAGATGAATGCTGCATACTTGAGGCTGAGGTGTATCGGAGAGACGCTAATCTTCCTCCTTCTTCGGGTCGACAGAGGTCCCCGGACAGAGGAAAGAATAGAAGAGCGATACCTCTACCTCCCTTCCCCGACCATCAAAGTTTGATAGGATCAGAGGACAAGCTTCGAGAGGAGACAGACCCGGGGAAATACACATGATGGAACCTGTAGAGAAAATTCCTTATGTCGGAACCTCGCAGGCATTCACCACTACATCAAAAAAGAGAAGGAAGGCAGAGCTGAGAGATTTGAGCCAGCAAATCCCTCAAGTCTGGTCATTGGCATCAGAGACGAAGAAAGTAACTGAGGCCGACATCGTCTTCATAGAGGTAGATTTCTACAGAGTAAGTACTCCGCATTCCGATCCTCTAGTCATTTTACCTATACTGTCCGGAGTGAAAGTCCATTGATGTCTGGTGGATACTGGTGCATATGCCAACATAATCTTCAAGAATGTATTTGAAAATTTGGGGGGAGAAAGTCACCATAAAGTGAGACCTTGTGGTGACGAAATCAAAGGCTTTGGCAATTCATTGACCAGGCCGACCATGGAGGTTGACTTGTCCGTCTAGCTTGAGGGTTCGGATGGAATGACCCAAATGCAAAAACAACTAACATTCAAGGTTGTTGATCAAGCCTCTACTTACAATTGTATCCTAGGGCGTTCGCTGATCCATGCCTTCGGAGCCATCCCGTCTACCCTTCATCAATGCCTCAAGTTTGTCACGGCAGATGGTAGGGTAGCAACTGTGATAGGAAATCACAGGAGAGCAAGAGAGTGTTCATTCATAGAAAAAGTAGAGGGTTTGTGCTATCATGATTGGATTATGAGATGTTGAGTTTTGAGGACATCATGAGAGGAGAAGAGAATCACGAAATACCAACAGAAATCAAAGAGCCACGAAAAGGGGAACAAAGAGAGAACGGACCGAATATGGACATGGAAATCGATGAAAGGGAAGAAGAAGAGGAGCAAGGGAATAACGGGCTCATTGTGATAGCCGAAGTACAACCAAATCCAATAGATCAGGAAACAGAAAGGAGGGAGAAAGCGAAGAAGGAGCCGAGGCGAAAGCCATTAACACCTGATGAGTATCCAAGGATGAAGCTACGAGAAGGAGCCTTGGCGGCGGGATAAACAGAGGTGCTTCAGCTGGACCCAGAGAATACATAGATCAAAGTTAAGATCGGAACAGAATGGGAAGATGAATTCAAGGCAGAACTGACCCAACTATTGAAGGAAAATTTGGATGTATTTACCTGGAATCCGAATGGAACATCAGGGGTATACCCAAAATATGCTTGTCACAGACTGAACATTGATCCCAGCATCCTACCCTTCCATCAGAAAAAGAGAAAGTTTAGCCCAGAGAAGAACGCGGCCATGGAGTCGGAAGTGCACAAGTTGTTGGCGAGCGGAAGGATCAGCGAATTCAAATACCCTATAAGGGTGCAAAATCCCGTGATGGTAAAAAAGAAAGAAAGATCGTGAGAATTGTGCATCGACTTCATATCTAAGCAAGGCGTGCCCTAAAGATAGTTAGCCTCTCCCATCAATTGACCAGATGATTGATGCCACTGTGGAACACGAAGTTATGAGCTTTATGGATGCATTCTCGGGGTATTATCAGATCCCAATGCACCCGGATGACAAAGCAAATACAGCTTTCTTCTGTGGAAGTGGAGTCTACGAATGGAACAACATGCCATTCGGTCAAAGGAATGCAGGGGCGACCTATCAAAGATTGGTAAATAAGATGTTCGAGAGAGAGATCGGGAAGATAGTTGAGGTATACATGGATTATACCGTGGTGAAAAGCCTGAAGAGAATGGATCATTTCGATCATATAAAGAGAGTATTCGAAATCTTCAGGCATTATAGAATAAAGTTAAGCCCGAAGAAGTGCACGTTCGGAGTGAGCAAAGGGAGCTTCCTTGGATACCTGGTTAGCTCGAGGGGAATCGAGATAAACCCAGATAAGGTGGAAGCAATCATGAAGATGGATCCACCGAGGCACATGACGGTTCATGTCGCCTTGAATAGGTTCATGTCGAAAGCATCAGATAACTGCAAGCCTTTCTTCGACGTCATAAAAAAGGCCAAGTTTAAATGGACAGATGAGTGTGGAAAAGCATTTGACGAGACAAAAAAGGAACTATCGGATCCCAAGATTCTCTCTAAACCATCACCAGACGAAACACTATAGATATATCTAGCTGTGTCGAAAACGAAAATCAGTTTACTGATCAAAATGGAGGAGAATAACCAAAAATCGGTGTATTTTGTAAGTCAATCTTTAAGGGATGCAGAACTCAGGTACCCGGTAATGGAAAAAGTGGCCTACGCTCTAGTTATGAGTTCCAAAAAGCTAAGACCGTATTTCATGGAGCAAACCATAGAAGTACTGATAATATTTCCCTTGAGGCAAGTGCTCCAAAGGCTGGACGCAGTGGGAAGATTGCTCAAATGGTCCTTTAAATTGGGATAATTTGATATTACGTACCTGCTAAGAAATGCAGTCAAAGGACAAGTGATGGCTGATTTCATAGTGGAGCTAACATTCCTTGTACCAATCGGAGAAGAAAGAAAAAAACCCTGGATAATGCACCTAGATGGATCCATCACCACATCGGCTTCGGGAGCTGGAGTCAACATCCAAACCCCGTCCGGAGAGACTTTCTCAATCGCAGTCAGATTCAATTTCCATGCGACCAATAATGAGGCAAAATATGAAGCCCTACTGAACGGGTTAAGAATGGCATTGGTCATGGGCGCCAACGAGTTACTGGTTTATAGCGACTCTCAGCTGGTAGTGAATCAGGTACGAGGGGAATATGACGCTAAAGATGATCATATGAGCCACTACAGAGGATTAGCTGCTGGCGTACTACAGAGGTTTAAACATGTATTTCTAGAATGTATTGATCGGAGGGAGAACATGGGGGCAGACGCGTTGGCCAAAATGGCCACAACATCAAACCTAGAAGACCTTAACAACATCAACTTCGTGAAGCAATAAAGGCCATCGGATACTAGTATTTGGGTTTTAACCGACCAACTATTCGAAGAGTCGTGGATGACCCCAATCAGGAAACATCTGGAAACGGGACTAACCCCCTCGAATAAGAATGAAGCCCGCTAGATAAGACTTAAATCGGCGAGATATGCATTGATTGAATGGAAGCTGTATAAGAGGGGATACTCGTCTCCACTCCTAAAATGTCTGAACCAGAAGAGGCAAACTACGTGCATATGTGGGAACCATACGAGTGGAATTGCTCTATGTGGGAACCATATCGGCCGAGATACATGAAGGCATATGTGGGAACCATACGAGTGGAATTGCTCTAGCTCATAAGGTGATCAGACAGGAATACTTTTGGTCAACATTGAAAAAGAATGCCACCCGGCAAACGCGAGCTTGCGCTACGTGTTAGAGGTTAGCACAGATCACAAGAATGCCTTCAGAGCAATTAACATTAGTCTTCAGCCCTTGGCCTTTCGCCAAGTGGGGAATTGATTTGATAGTCCCACTACCCATCGGCAAAGGAGCAGTCTAGTTCGCCATAGTAGCTGTGGATTATTTCACAAAGTGGGCAGAGGCCGAAGCCTTGGCTACCGTCACTAAGGCTCGGGTGGAAAAGTTTATCTGGGTAAACATTGTGTGTCGATTTGGTATACCTTACACGATCGTCACAGACAACGACAAATAATTTGATAACGCCAAGTTGACAAAATTCTGTGAGGACTACAACATCAAAAAGTGGTCCTCGACACCTTACCACCCTCAGTCCAACAGCTAAGTTAAAGCGATCAACAAGATAATCAAGCACACCTTGAAAGCCAGGCTGGAGAAGCTAGATGGGAATTGGCCGGAGGAATTGCCCGGGGTCCTATGGTCATACAGGACAACAATAAGAACCTCCACTAATGAGACACCATTCTTAATGGCTTTCGGTACAGAAGCAGTGATCCCAGTAGAAATCAGAGAGCCAATCCAAGGATCGCTTTCCATATAGAGGAAGGAAATGATGAACTGATCCAGGAGAGATTGGATGTACTGGTGGAGAAAAGGTTGAATGAAGAAATGCATAACGAAATATACAAATAGAGGGTCGAACGATTCTACAACTCAAGGGTGAAGTTGAGGCAACTCAAAGGAGGCGAATTGGTACTCCGAAAGGTGTTAGGTCGCAAGGCAATGGACAAAACTGGGAAGGCCATATGTAATCAAAAGAGTATTAAAAAAAGGGGCGTACGAGCTTGAAGAAGTGGACGGAAAGAAGGTGCCACACCCATGGAATGTCCAGCACCTAAAGAAGTATTACCAGTAAGCCAGATAGAGGGACAAACGAGGTTGGTGACGCAACCTCTTACTGCTTATAATCAAGGCATTAGGCCATACTTGAATAGAATCAAGGCACTAGGCCAAACGAGTAGTGGGTTTGTGGTTCAAAAAGGGAATGTTGTATGAAAATTCTTGTTATGTGGTTATGGATATTTACTTCATGGAATATGAATCATTATATTTGATCTCGGATAATGTGGGAGGAATGTCATAGCATAAAACAAGAGGTTATGAAATATCAATGGCTAAAATAGAATCAAAAATGAAAAAAAAATGGATGGGCTTGGAATTAGGGTGAAATCTCAAAAAAGACATGCTAAAATAAGGGGATGGACATTGGTATAGTAATAAAAAGATATAACAGCGGTATGGAAAAAGCGGAGATAAACTTGGAAGAAAGGAATCAAAATAAAGAGAGGAATTTTGGAGTCTCATCTGAATCGGAATAAAAATGTAATTTGGGGTGAAGGTCGAGGAATCGGAATTGGAATAAAGAGCTGAATTTTGGAGCCTCATCGGAATCAAAATAAAAAAGTAGTTCAGGATGAAGGTCAAGGTATCAGAATCGGAATAAAGAGGTGAATTTTGGAGCCTCATCGGAATTGGAAATAAAAAGTAGTTCGGGGTGAAGGTCGAGGTATCAGAATCGGAATAAAGAGGTGAATTTCAGAATCTCAATGGAATCGGAATAAAAATGTAGTTCAGGTTCCGGATGCATAGCGCTCAGGTATCGAGATTGAAATAAGGAGATGAATTTTGGAGCCTCATCGGAATGATGCTAAAAATTTAATAAATCGGATGGAGAACGGTGGAACTCAAATCAGATAGTGTCGGAACAACGGATACTCAAGAGAAAAGAGGGGGCCTCGGAAAGGAACACAAACACACGCATGATAGGAAAGCAAGGCAGAAGTACACAATAGTTGATAAATACAAGCCAACACATATCTGCAATCTCAAATTAGCAACAGACGATTCAGCAATTCATAAATCATAGAGGCGGGAAACATTATCCAAAACAACCACACAACAAGATCAAGAAAAGGGGAGGGAGAAATCCAGAATTCAAATTACAAACCATCATTGCAAATAAAGTTTTCACCCATACGGGGAACCAGGAATGAAATAAAAGTCAATCTGCGAAGCCGGAGAAGGGACGTCAATCTTTCTTCCGACCACTGAGAGATTGGAAGACGCTAGCCATTTTGTGCTACATTTATTTTAACTACGCTTCAGCATGGGCAGCCCTCTCCTCAGGTGATCCGGGACGGAGAACAGGTTGCTCTAAAGCCCTAACACGGGCTTCCATTTCGATCAGCCTAGCTCTAGCCGCGGTAGCTTCGGCTTGGGCGGCATCCTTTTCAATCTCTGTTTCCACCAAACTAGTCCTAACCGAAGCCAATATGGCTTGTTCCGTCGCCAAATCAAAATCCATATCCTGCAAGCACCTTTTCTGGTCTTCAACAGTCAAAGCTAACTCGACATTTTCAAACTCCAGAATAGTCAATCATTCTTCCAAATCAACGGAAAATCCTTCAGAACCACCAACCACCTGATTGGAAAACAAAATATATTAATCCATGATATGCTAGGAGGTAGAAAGAAAGACAACAGCAGCTCTGGTCATAGTGGCTAAATCGGAAGAATTTCGAGGAAGAGAAGATGGATCAATGATAAGCGGGGCACGACGATTGAAGGGAGGAGAAACACCTTGGACGAAGCCCAAATTCCTCAACTCTTGCAAATCAGGCTCGTCAGACTCATCGGTAATATTCTTCCCATGGCCACGGGCTCTTTCGATAGCCAGCCTCTCAGTCTCCATATCGGCAACGGCGGAATCAGCGAATTCAGTAACACTTTGAGGGTTCGGATTAACTGACAGAAAGATAGGAGCCACCCGAGGAGCAGATTCAAGAACACCAGGACCAGCCTCTTTCTCAGGAACAACGAGGGGAACAAAATTTCAGTAGGTCCAAGCATCATATCATAGTCTTCAAGCTCTGGATCACTTTCCACCTCTGGCTTTGAGGCATATTTTAGTTCGGGATCCTCCTCCGGACTTCTTCACTTTCTGAATCCATGACAGGGGGATCTATAAAAGGACACCATTGATGAGAATACAAGGGACACAGAGAAGACAACGAAGCACAAATTGAGCTAATTATTCCCATCATCTCATTAGCAAGAATATTGAGCTCACTAACAGATGGAGATTGGCGGGCGATAAAACTGAGACCAGGCTGGAGAGAGGACTCACCCCGTTCATAAACACCCCAACGTCATTTCCCGAGCAAAGACATCAATTCCATCCCGAAAAAATTGGCCAAGGAGGAGAATTCAGGAGTAGTGGTGGTAGTATGTCGTGGACGTTCCCGTGGAGGAGACATTGGAGGTAAGGTTCCATCGCCAGTAAACTGCTCTACCAGAAGGTCTTCCTCGAGTTTGAAATCCCAGAGCCAATCGACAAACCTTCAAACTCTTCTTCTTCATCAAGTGAGGAGGATTGAGCAGAGTAATCAGAATCAACTTCATCATCAGAAAATTGATATACATGTTTGTGGCGAGTCAGAGACGAGCTAGCAACAGAGACGGTGGACCCCACTAAAGACAGAGCACCTTAGAGTTTGTCTGGAATAACAAGAAATGAGTATTTGACATAGAACGAAACACCTTGATAAACAAAAGGAAACAACAAGAGAATAAAAGAAAGAAATACCACCAGTGGCACAATGACCGAGGGTAGATAGCCCGGTAGAAACAAGAATGAGTTCTTGAAGTAGAGGAGAGGCACGATAAGAATTGCTGCTTGAGGACAAGATCTGTAAATGCGACAAAATCCATCACTTAACTGTACGAGTTGACAATAGGGAAGACCTGCACAAGGTATCAAAAGAATGTTAGAAATTCCCCAGTGCAATTTAGAGTCCAGGGAATAACCATACACTTTGATAATCATGTGCAAGTGATAACAAAACAGTGACACTTTCAAAAGAGACCAAATAAGGTAAAACAAATACAAATGAGTGGTAGAATATCTCACAAAAATTTGCAACTTATGTAGAATATAAAAATTAAAGAATTCATGGCCTCACACGATTTCGCTCGATAACGCTCAAGTATATGTAATGCGTAGCAAAACACTCAAAATTAAATAAGATAAAACATTATCATATGCTTTCTCCCAAATCAAATCTCCACCAAGTTCAATGAGCGTTGTGCAAATATCAAAAGGACTTTTATATGGTTGTAATGGGGCTTAGGATAAGGTGGGATAAAAAGGGTAAGAAAGGCTAAATTTACCACTTTGCAAATTATGTTAATCATGTAAAACATACATAAAAAAGATAAATCTTGCCATTCTCAACGTTTTCTACATTCTCTTCATTTTCTGTTGATAAAATTCTTCTTTCAATTAACATATTCGCCTACCCACAACTGTTTCTTTTCACAATTTTGAAAAACATGGGTAACACTAAAGGGTTCAGTGTTACTTTCAAAAAAAAATTCTACAACAATTTACGGCTCCTTTACGTTGCCTCTTTTTTCCTAGAGTTCGAAGTGTTCTTTTCTTTCTTTTTTTTTGTACTCCATATTTTTTTCCAACCATTTTTTATCATCCTCTTTTTTTTCTCTCTCTTTTCTTCTTTCTCCTTCCATAATTCCTATTTTCTCTTTCTTTTTCTTTCTTTTCGTACAACCATCGATTCTCCTTTCATCAATAATTCAACCATGAAGATATTTTTAATGAATTCCACAATTTGCAAAATAGTAGGGTTCGAATGGAAGAGTTTAAGAAAGAAATAGAATATGGCTAAGTGATATGCTCAATCAATAAGAAAATGCTAGGCTCAACGTGGCTCTCCTAAAGGTTTATCACATATTTGGGTAGGTAAAAAGAAGGCCAAACAATGGGTTGCCTAGGTGCCTTTATCATTTAACTACACATGCTCAAATGTATGATCTCAAAATGCATTCAAGGAGCAAGTTCTAGAATGTGCATATCAAGTCCAATTTGCACTCATTCACGAAATAAATAGAGCTTATATAGATGATAGCTCTTTTAGGCTCAAAGCTCACAATAATAGGGTAATTTTGCCATGAACTCTCAAACAAATATTATTCCACATTTGTCACCAAAATAATAAGACAAATCCAACAACTCACAAGTATTGGTGCATCAACTTCAACTCTTTTGTCATGCCAAAAACTTCACATATCAAAGCACAATCTCAACATAAATCCAACACCAACTTCACATGTGCACAAGTATAAAAATATGATTCCAAATGAATTATTATATGCACATCTATCAACAAAAATTAATGCAACTTCAAACACCACTCAATACACCAAACCTACCCACACCTAATCATTTTGCTTGCCCTCAAGCAACACAAAACACAATAAAATTCAAGGAAAAATTAAGTGTAAGAGTGGAAAGAAGTCACCAGATTTAAGCTCAATTATCAACCAAGGCTGGATTTTTTTTCTCTTCTCCAAAAACTCACCAACACCATCATCGTTTCATTCCATGTCTATAATTAAGAACACACCAAAACAACAAGATTATTTATTAAGAAAAATAATATAAAAATAAAAGACCTAAGTTGGGTTGCCTCCCAACAAACGCCTTTTCTTAACGTCGTTGGCTCGACGATCACTTCCCTTTTCACGTGATCGGAGTAAAGTACTCAAACCAATATTCATGCTTCTTTGGTTTGAAAGAAGTACTCTCCTCCATAAAATTGGCATGATTTTTTATCAGTTGTTTCTTGCAAAGCTCCATGGAAGTTTGTTTGACCGCCTCAAGAAAAGGATTATTAATCGCATCAATCCGAAATACTTCAATTGTCTCATTTTCTTGAGGATCTTCAACCTTTGGCAACCTATGTGAAGATAAAAATGAAACAGAATTAGTAGATATTGATTTGGGCAGCTTTACCTCATTTTCATTTCCAACAGAACTGACACTGAAGGCTTCAATGTCAGTTTCTGCTACCAGAATTTTCTGTACCAAATCTGCAGAATTTTCAGCCTCTTCATCCTCTTCAATTTCTGCCTCCATCTCAAAATTCACATCATTAGTGGACTCCACGGTACATTCCTCATGATAGTTTCCTTGGTTTACACTTTGTTGTGCCACCAAACATTCAACCCCGGTCCTTAATTGGCTACATTGGCGCTCCAAACTCCAAACACTCAATTGGGTTCCTTGTTAAAATACCAAATTACTAATTTCCATCCATTTCACCAAAGACTCTAATGAAGCATTAGAACTTTGTTCATCACCATAATACCCATCATCCTCATAATAGCATTCACTATCATTGAAGGTTTGGGATCTTTGCTCATAGTAACCACGCCTTTGACATTCGTAAGGTTGATTATGATAGTGGTCCACATATCGAGAATGATGAGGGTTATGCCACTACCCTTGATTGCAAGTGTTGACATATGGTTGATCATTCCAATGCCATTGTTGATTAGCACTCCAATATTCATCTATTTGTCTCTCCGCTAATCTATCAATCAAGGATGGGCAATCATGAGTGGAATGGAGTGTGGTTGAACAAACTCTACATGGCTGAATATTGTGACCATATTAACCATGATACCGATCCATTAAAAGCAAGCCTACAAGGAGAGAAAGTGATTATTCACGAAAAATCAGAAAAATCAAAACAGAGTAGACCTGACATTGAAAGGTTCAGTGTTAGTACTCTGCTGGGCAAAATTCAAAAATATAAATTAAAAACACAAAAAATTCAATCAAATTCTGGATTACTCCCCGACAACGGCGTCAAAATTTGATGTGCTGTCGACGGCACCCAAAAATAAGATTTGTAATTTTCCAAACAAACCCACTAAGAATGTAGTAGGGTAAGTAAGGGTCGAAACCACAGAGAATAATTGAACTTTAATCGAATTTAATGTGTTTTTAAAAGTAACAAGAGAGGGGGGATTAGATTGAGACTAACAACTAATAGACATAAAAGAAACAATTAAATAACAAGAATAATAAAATTAAGATATTGAATAAAACAAACCTAGTACAAAGATTTGATCCCCTCCCATATCCTAATTCACATGTATGAAATTCCTAAAACACCAACAAGTTCATAAACTCAAGCCCCTAAGCTAACGGTACTACCAATTAACTCGAAATATCCTTAAGTTTAATAATCTAGGGTACGACCTCTAGATTAAACTATTCTCGAGTAACCCTATGGATTCGAACTCGACAATGCATTAAGATTTAGATATTATGACTACTAGTCTATGAAAACGGACTAAGAATCATACAATCTAGATTTCGTGATTTCAAGAGGTACTCCCTCATTTTGCTTAACTACCCACACCTAAACCTTTGCTTGTCCTCAAGCAAAACGAGACCAAAACAAGGCATAGGAAAAATGAGATTAAACTATTCTCGAGTGACCCTATGGATCCGAACTCGACAATGCATTAAGATTTCGATATTAGGACTACTAGGCTATGAAAACCGACTAAGAATCATACAACCTAGATTTCGTGATTTCAAGAGATACTCCCTCATTTTGCTACTCAATTCACAAACATGTAACAATTATGAATTATAATATGTAAAATAGCTATTGAACAATCAATCACCTATTGAGAGGGGTAGTCGAAACAATCAATTGAAAAATCAATATTTACATCAAAGTCAAGCACAAAATAAATTCATAAAACAGGTTGATAATATTATTCATAATCAAACATGAAAATTAATCTACTGAGGTTCACAATCCTTGGACTAGAAAACGATTTACATAATTGAAACTAAATTAAATTAAAAACAATAAAACACGTGTTCTTCATGAGTGGGTGTGCATTCTTCCCCAGGCCAATATGTCTTCTGCCTTGCGTCCCAACGTGTGTGATGAGTGATGGATGGTGCAAAATCATAAATTAATTCCTCCAATCAAATTCCTTGGTCACCTTTTCTTTTTTTTAGTTGTCCAAGTTCATTGTATCTTTTCTTTCTTTGGTAAGTTTCTATTTTTGTTCTTCAAATCAAATCTCTCCTTATTATTGCTTGGTCAACTCTTTTAATATCCAGCAATAATGATAATTGTAACATACACAAACTAATTTATTGTGACTGTATAATGTCTCTCATTTTTGGCCTGTTTCAATAAGAAATAAAATAATTAAAGTATGTGTAGAAAATATAAATGAGTCGTAATTACATTAAATAATTCACAACTCACCCGTAAAGAAGTGAATTTCATCCAAAATAATCGTGTAAAATTACAACTTATCACACTTGCTCAACGGAAGGAACCGAGTGGGAAAAGACACTACAACACCATTTACTCGAAGACGATAATTACCCTTCAACCAAAACTAGGCATGCTCCCAACTCCTACCGATAACATCAGAAGCACCAACAAAGTGATGGTTATCATGAAGGAGCAAATGGTAAAAACCACCAGAACGACCAGAGGCAACATAGAAAAAAAGATACTCCAACTTGAAGGGGTTCTAGATAGTGTGGCCCATCACATGGAACAGGAACATGGTAGATATAAAATGTAGCCAGAAAGAAGGAAGTAGTTGTCCGATAGCCATGTCCCATCTTTGCAATAGCAAACCAACAACAGGCAGAATAGGAAGGCGTAAACTAGCTAGAAATAAGGAGTAATAGAAGACAGTGCACTCGGGAGGAGGCTTAATAATAGGAACATCATTACTAGGAGAAATGAAAGCTACATCGAAATTACCGAACAACTGGTGGATTTCCTCAAGGCGCTCAGCAGAAAGTTTGGAGGGCGGCACCTACTCAAGACGCTGAACCATGCAGCGAAGGACACCCCCATATTGCCAATATCTCGACGCACCAGGAGATAATCCATCGGGTTCAATGCAAGAGAGCAATGTATTCTTAATCGATGGATATCGACACACCGCCGGCAGCTATAGCAGGTACAATGGGAACACTCAGCCTGTCGGGTGAATGAACGGGAGTAGATTACCACCGGAAGATGAAGAAGTAGACAAATTCCTTAAATTTGGCCTGGGCCACCTCCGGAGGTGATTAGAGTTGCGAACACCAGGCCGCACATGCCTCTCTAGCGTAGAGTCAGAGGTGTTAACCTCTTGAACATCAGCCGGCGGAGGAGTACCTTCACTAGCCATCACCAACGACAAAAGCGGAAGTTAGGGTTTAACAGAGGGGGAAGATAAGGGAGATTTCAGAGAATGCTGGAAATTAAGAAATGAGTTAAGGGGAAACACAAGAAAATATGCAAGAGATTTGAATTTAAAAAATAGAAATCGAAAGATATATAATAGAAAGAAATACAACCCACATCATGAATAGACAGGGTGAACCAAAAACAACAAAGATTGGACGGATGGGAAGGCAAGACTTTACAACTTCCAAGGAAAAGGAGGGGCGTAGATTAATACACATGGCGCCCGATCAAAGACGTGCCAAACCACGACAGAAAATGGATGTTATACTCAAAAGTAAAAGCAAAATTACCAGAATACCCCCAAAAGGTTAGTCAACATAAAATTAAATACTCCATTTCATAAGGGAAGAATTACAGAGTGTGGGAAATTCATAGAAGAATCCTACAACTAGAAGAAAAAAAGAAAAATACATGGAATATTCATAATAAACTTAAATAAAGAAGTCCATCCAGTTCGGTACTGGGGCCTCGGTAAAACTTCACTTGTCGGCGGGGATGCCTTCGGAATTGGTAACACACATAGACTTCGGACTTCCACCTTCAGGCGGCACACCCTCAGAAGAGCCTAGGGGGGAAGCCATCGTACCCAATGAGATATTGGATGTTTCAGTACTACCAGAAGGAGGAATGGTTTCCGAAGAGGGAGGAATCGTGGGAACAGTAACAGTCTTGGATGGCTGAAGTTCGGAAACAGTAGCAGTAACAACCTGATCAGATGTACTTGTGGCTCCAGATCCAAGAGCCTCGGGTTCGGCAAGTGGTTCCTTGATAGGCACCTCAACAGATTCGGTGGGAAGGTCCACGAGAGGATCCTCAGCCTTAGAATCGGCCGTAGCAAATTCCAAAACATCATTGGCAAAGGCATCGTCTGACTTCACTTCGAAAACCACATTAGAATCTTCATCGGGAAGTTCAGTATCGGTGATAAAATCAGAATACTCACCAAGTAACCCAAATCATGTTCCTTCTTCAAAGATTCGTCCAAGGGCATTTTCTCCTGACTGAGGGCTTGACGAAGGATATCGCGCATACCATTCAAAGAGTCGGGGTAAGGTTTCTCAGAAAAAGCTTTTGCCATGGCAGCAGAGGAAGAGCAGAAGCAATAAATCTTGACCTTATGAAGAACAACGTTCCCATAGTAAGAATTGTCTGCTTGCGATAAGAGAAGCTTGTCCTTAACTTGATCCAGTATAGCCACGCCTCATCCCGCTCACTTAGGGCCTCGGTAGCTGCGTCTTCAGCCTCTCTAATCTTCTGATTAAGTAAGTCCTCGGAAGCTTCTTTTTCCTGGCGGATCTTTTCAACCTATCTGTCGGAATCATCTGAAGAGCATGAAGACTATTTTGGATCCGGGTCATGTCAACACGGAATTGATCATCTTTCATCCTAATCTCTTTTTGATGCTCAACCTCCATGCCCGCAATCCTATCGGAAAGTACCTTGTTTCCCAACTCCAAGACACTCTTTTATTTCTCGGAACTGGCCAGCAAGCTATCATACCAAGCACGTAGGGTCTTGAAACTCTCTTTGAGCTCGCCTTTCTTATCCTTCTCGACCCTCAATTTCCCTCGAACTTGAGCCTCGGTAGTACTCGCTTCAAAGGCCTTCCGCTCATGGTCTTTTATTCTGTGGAGGAGTAGGGTAACCTCATCCTGCAAATGAGATTCGCGTCTTTCCAACTCAAAGAGATGATTCATGGCATTGGCAATATGGAGTACTTGCCAACCCAGATAGCTGGCGGTAATGCGAAGGGACGCCCCAGCAGACATGTTCTCAATATGACTAAGGAGCTCCTTGGTACAGCTCTTGAAAGGGAAAGCAGCAGCGTGGGCCAGGCAAGCTGGAGCGTCAAAATTGAACAAAGGCTCTTGAGTACGGACAAAGATCTTACTAGCCTCATCTAGATGTCCATATTTCTCAAAAAGTTCCTTTTCGACTATCTGGTTTACTGGAAGATACGGAGTAGCCTCTTCCAATATAGACAAAGCAGGAGAGGCGCTCTCGGTTGATGAACGGTCGTAATCCCAAGAGGGCAAAGGGATCTTCACCTGATAATAACGTTAAATCTCTAAAGGAGAACAGTAAGGAGCATGATTACCCGAAGGACCCTCAGAGGGCATTCTCTGGAGACTCGGATCGAGGGTAGTCGGATGCTCAGGGGGTAGAAGGAATGAAGTACTAGGAGTGTCGGAAGTGCCGGCCGGAGACTTGGCAGGGGCTTCGAGAGAAGGGAAAGAGCTGATATCACAGATGTCCAAGGTCTACCTAGGGGCGGAATCAGGTACACTAGAGGAGCTGACACCAGTACCACCAAAGTTGTCATCTCGGATCTTCTTCGGAGGGCGAACGATAAAATTTGTACTGTCATGGGTTTCTTCATCGAAACTTTCATCTTGCAGACTATACTTCCTCTTGGAGACAATGGATTTGGCAACAATGGCCTTGGAATTATCCCTCTTAGACTTTAGGGCTTTTGGTGCTCTTTTTGAAACCTTATCTCTAGCACCTGAGGTTTTCCCCTTGACAGTACCAATATCTCGCCTCAAAGAGGGAAGATCGAAATAATCACAGATCTTGATAGTCTTGAGGAGCTGCACAGTAGAGAGGCTTTGGAAATTTTCCTGGACGGGGCCTGAGAAACCTTCTTTTTTCCCTTGCTGAGTACGGCCTGTTTACGAACAGAGAGAGGGGTAGCAATATTGGCAATATCAGGCATGAGGCGCTTCTCCTCCCTGAACATAATGGAAAGGAAGTTAAATACAGAAGAAAAGCAAAGATAGAAGTAGGAGAAATATTATTGATGAGCGTTATCTCAACACACAAAATTAATCCTCAAGTATAAGGATATCAATTGTAGTTTCGATAGGTGACCAAGTGATTATCATACACAAGAGATGAATTATTATCAATTCAATTATATTCTAATTAACTAAGACTATACTGGCAAATTGGATTTGGTTTGGTTACGAAACTAAATAACATATATTTAAAATAGCAAGGTAAATAAGCAAACAATAAAGAAAATTTGATTGTGATCAAGTATGTAATTAGGTAGTTCTTCAAGTCATCCAGTTCTACTTATTAATGTCCTTTCCATGTGTTGATATCCGACTCTGCCTTTTGGTTCATGGATGCATCACTAAACCATGCAAGTTTACTCTATAGACATAAGTAAGCAAGCGTATGACACGTGTGAATATTCTCGGAGCAAGATGTATACTTCACCCCCCTTTGTAGATACTATCATAATCAATTATTTCCCGTGCACTTAGTACTCTAACCCGATTTGATCTCCATTTATAGGTACTATAAAGTTATACTCTTTATCCTACTTATTAACCCGAATAACATTCAATTAACAAGTATTCATATAAAATAGTTCTAATAAGACTTCAGAATCCCCTCACTTAGAATTATAACATGTAATCCTGCTCAGTGGTGAATGCACTCCTCAATCAATAACCAAGAGATATATTCAGACTCTATATAACAGTTAATGATGCACAAAACTACCATGAGTATGAATTGAAAAATCACAATTTTATATAAAATAAACCACAAGTAGTGTTGTACGGAGTTTACACATGGAAATTCAATTAACTCATAAAACTTTCATAACCCTAGAACTACCGGGGTGGTTCTAGCCCATGATTGATCTAGGAACAATCATGGTTGATTGGTACGATCTTACTTGATGCGCCAGAAGAACCTCTCTCACGACCCCTTCGGATGGTAGGGTTTCGGTGGTAGATAGATGATGAATGATGATGTGTGGCATGTGTCTATTTCTTTCTCCTTCGAAAGCTCTTCTTTTATATTCATAGGACTTCCTTATGGGCTTAGGATGGCCCTTTGCTTGAAGCACACGTCAAATTTAGTAAAAGACATCCAGAATTACCATAAATAGCAGCAGAGAAACTCCGTTCGGCCAGGCCTGGATTAGTTGAGAAAGGCCTCCTACTCGAGTAACTGGTTGAGCAAACTCTCTGGATAATTTTGACATTCTGCTCGACTTAACCTCCTCTGCTCTACCAAATTGATGTTGGTCAAGCAACACCTTCACGTCGAACAAACTCTCTGTAAGTTTTGTTCACTTTGTTCGACCTCTGCTCATTTGCTCGACCAAGCTAATGTTTATCAAGCAACGCCTCCAAGTCGAGCTAACTCTCTGGACGGATCTGCACAATCTGCTCAACTTGGCCTCCTCTGTTCGACCATAGTGATGTTGGTCGAACAAGCTCTTGAGGTCGAACGGTACTCGAACTTTGCCTCCCAAATCGTTTCTTCCAATTTCGAGCCTTTTACACCTATTTTCCTATACAAATATGCTCAAACAGCCCTTGTACCCTCTGATTCGTGACTTTCCATAAACGTACTGATTCGTCTCGAGAAAAGACTCAATCGTACTCCATTCCCACGCAAATCAGAGCCCAAAATACGTGAATTTACACTCTCATCAACTATCACAAAACCATCAAAGGAATGAACAAAGGAAGCTACAACAGAAAAATCACCTGGAATGGCTATAGCCGAAGAAGTAAAGCCGACAGTGAAGAGATTAATGCAGATAAGAATGGACTGGTAATGGCGCTCCTTCTCGGGGAGATTGCGACTACGATGGAAGGCATCTTGAAATTCAGATGACAACTTCTCAAGAGCCCAAGACTCACTTACTGCATAAAATAAGAGGGAAATGTTAGAATATTTCGAATGGTGAAGACAGGAAATGAAATACATACACGCACTAAGATCAAGTTTGAAGAAAGAACTCCTAGGGAACACGGTGGGATTTTGAGGGTCCTCAGAATCAAAGACACAAGGACCCCTCCATGTCCCACGAACCTAAACCCAGTGATCTTTCCACTTTTTATACTGAGCAAGGCAAATAGGCAACCAGGTTAGTGTGACGAGGCGCCAAATAGTAATACCCTTTCATCCTAGCATTCGGGGTAAGTCGATTCAGGAAATTGATCTCGGAGGCACTCAACAATGGATACTTCATTAAATGGAAAAGAACTAAAATCCCTATCAAGGCAGCCCAAACATTAGGAGCCAACTGAGCAGGGGTTATACCCCAGAAATCGAGAACATCCCAGATACAGGGATGAAGAAAGAACCGAAGGCCAACCTCAAACTGCAATTCATAAGCCGCAACAACATTTGACGGGGCAAAACACATTTGAGCATCAAAAGAAGAAAGGAAGAATTCAATATCGTCCCCGCATTGGAATTTACCGATGGCGATAATGGTATTTTTCTCTAGCCAAGAATTGTCAATAGTAGAAGGAAAGTCCTCGGCAGGAAAGGGAACTCCATCTCCACACTCCGGAAGCTTCTCGAGATGAGCCACCATCTCGGGACCGGCGTCGACTATATTGGCGCTGTGTTTTAAAATAAAATTCAACACGAAGTCGGTAACTGCCTGGTCAAAGTCGGATTTAGAAAGGGAACAAGAACTCGAACCCTCTTCTTGACGGGGAGAAGGAGACCCAGCACTCCCGAGTGAAGAATCAATAGTTCGTGAAGTGGATTTCAAAGGAGAAATGGAACCCTCGCTGTCCATGATTCACGAAAGTATAGGAGGAGAGGAAATGATACACAGAGGGTAAAAGGAGAGGAAACCTTAGACGATGACAACACAAAGAACTCAAAAAACACCAGGAAGAATAAATTAGGAAAAGAGGGAAGAAAAGGGAAGAAGAATGGTACCTGGAGGAGAAGGGAGAGCGTACAGTACAAGGAAAATTGCAACCGTCAGAGGAAAGATAAAAGAGGAAAAATCGAAGGGAGAGAAATGGGAGAGGAAGGTAAATTGACAGAATTTTCAAAATTTGAAATTTGAATGAAAACACCAAATTCCGGAGATACCCCCAACCTTGCGAAAATATCTCGGAGACCCCGGTAATCAAGGAACGGAATAATGTGGGACCAAGATAAAAAACTGAAGTGCAAGAAACAGGAATCATACATACTGAAGCATGAGAGATATAACTTACAAAATACGATCGATCCTAGATAATCTCAAGCCATGAGATTATCTCGCTTGAGGGGCTAATGTTATGGGTATTATATCCCCCATGACAAATGGGCAGGAAGCCCAACAAGCTAATGTATTACGAGGAAGAGGCCCAACTACAAAGAGGTCCAAGGATGAGGAAAATGACAAATCAAGGGCTGACGGCAACCCAAACAGGAATGCTCAGGCCCAAAAGACACACTTTGGAGAAGAACCAAGAAGAAGCCCAGGAGATGAGCCCATCATCAAGGGCTGGGGAAGCCCAAGAAAACAAGGCCAGGAAAGGGCCGAAAGAGCAGAAAGCCCACTAAAAGGATAGAGGGCCGAGACTCCTCGGCAGAACACCCCAGTTCCGAAGCCGAGGGAGACATCCAAGAACTCGGACGAATAGCAAAGCCTCGGAAACCAAACCATCCGACGACTGAGAGGAATATCAGAACTGTTGGGCAAAGTACAGAGACAACCATGACAACGACTAGTGGCGATAGGCTAGAGGACAAGAATAACAGTAAGAAGGGATGTCTTGGGCAGCACTCTCACACTAGAGGACAACACACAACTGGCATGTCTCTCTTCATCCACCAATAGGAAGCAAGCAAAGGACAGAGAATGACATGCTGCGCTCTGCAAGACATCTGGTGGCTCTATGCACCGGTTGCCGAAAGTCGTCGATGTACTAGCAGCCTCCAATTATGGCTGCTTGTCTTCGTCCAGGAGGCACCACGGGATTGGACAATCGTTAGGGTTTTTTTGGTAGTATAAATAGTTTCTCTCACAAGAGAGAAGCAGGTTACTTATTCTCACTGGAGACATTACACTTATAATTGAAAGGGTTCATGAGTGTTGTTCTTGAGGAGAGTAATAAAAATCGGTTAAGACTTTTGATTGGATCTCCCATCTCTCAAATATTTACTTGTTTGTTGTATTTGATTGTGATCGTTTTTGGCTCAATTACACTATAATCTCTTATCCCTTAATCATAAATTAATTAGCTATGAACACACATCAACATAGCTAATCGTGAATTTTGAGATTATAATATATTTATACTATTTTAATCCTTGTTCCAACTTAAAACGTAGCATTATTAGATTCATTAATTATTCGTGTGTAATTAGATATGTGTAGAGTAAAAAGATATTAAAAAAATATTTTCCAGAATGTTTATTGAAATGACATGAGAATATAAAATTTGGTCTCATATTTTTTTCCAAATTCAATTTAATCAGGTAATTTTGTTATTTTATTTTTTACTTTTATAATTTTAGTGATTTATTTTAATTAAAATTCTATAATTTATTTTAATTTTTTAATACAGGTAAACTTTCAAATTATTTTCAATCACCGAAAAAAAAATTAGGCTCAAATTTTATATATATATATATATATATATTAAGGAACAAACTACTTTTAATTGACTCCTTACCGAGATATTCTCAAATTTTGAAAGCATCCTATTTAATTTTTGAAACAAAATTCGGCAATATCCCAACGAAGGTTTTACAAAATTTTGGGTACATGTCCAGCCGAAATTGAACCATTTTTTCAATGAACCAGGTTCGAAATTTTAAACTCCAATTTTAACACCCAAACATTATACGACTTTAATTTATCTTGCAATCATACATTAAATTTAAATTAAATCAATAATTTTACTAACCCACAACCAATTTAACCATTAATTACACAAATTCACTAACCCACAAATGTTATAATACAAAGCATGATTTGATGAAGAATGATGTGTATAATTATACATTTGCTCTATTATTTTGCTTGTTCCATATTTTGATGTTTTGGGTGTAAAATTTAGTTTTATTTTTTCACTTCTCTTTTCTCTTCTTTTCTTCTCTCTTCTCTTCTTTGCTCTTCTGTTATTTTCTTTGTAGTGATGCGTGTGTAAGTGAGTGTGTGTTTTTGGTGTGAATGTGTTTTAAGTGTAGTGGTGGATGGGTGTAGATAACAAAATGAGTTTTTTTTTTAATTTAATTAATGGGTTAGGGTTAAAAAAAAGGGTAAGGTTATAATTGACATTTCACGCATTTTTTGTCTTCAATTCGAGTGCCTTAAGCAAAGACCCGGATGGCAATAACACCGTCCTAATATAATTCATGGCCCTCAATTAAAGATAATGGGCTTCTTTTCTTTTTCTATTTTTGGGCCAATATTTGGGGCAAGCCTACATAGATTTCTCATTCCTTCTGCATGTCACCTGTATAAACATTGTCACTAAAAACACGATAATATCATCGAAAATCTCGTGTGGGGAAATCAGAATTAAAGAGAATCTCGTGTGGGGAAATCAGAAAGAAATAAGTTGGTGGAAGTTGAGAGATACATGCAATTAGTAAGTTTTAAGATGGTCACATGATTTTGTTCACATAAAGAAAAAACGAAAATGAAAATTTAATAGAGGGTCACATGATTTTTCCAAAAAGAGAAGAGAAAATTTCAAACTTTAAAATCAAAATCGTTTTATATTACTGTATTTGAAATAGTAGGAATTTAATTTTTTTTCAAAATAGTCCCATATATAGCTTTTAAATTCCAAAAAAAAAATTCCGTGTGCATAAAAAGAAAGCAAAAATCCTCTAATACAGTGATGAGAATTTCTTGCCATTCTTGACTCTACATCTCAATTATACAATAATTAGTAGAGTTGATACACAAAGTTCTGCAGACAATGCGATGTGGTATTTGTCTACCCATTAATTACGAGGAACATCCTATAATACAGGGCATAAGGCTTGCGTGAAATCTGTAAAAATGAAATAACTTTCCTAAAAATATCTTCTGTTTATAATAAAAAGTGATAATTTAATTGATAAATAAAAAAGTGATAATAATTTGTAAATTATTTAATTAACAATTTATAATAATTAATGAAAAGGGATAATATTAAAAAAAAATAACTATAAACGTATAAAATGGTATGTGGGACCATTTTAAATTATAGGCCGAACCATAATACAATGACTCCTTTAAATTTCTCATATAAAATAATACTTCCTCCGTCCCGGAGAAATTGACATCATTTTTTGGGTACGGAGATTAAGGAGTATAATAATTTAATGTAAAGTGAAGTGAGAGAAATAATATTTAATGTGTAGTGGGTAGTTGTATTAGTGATGAGTGTGATGTGTTTGTGGACCCATCTAAATAAATAAATTATATTTGTGTGATCTCATATCCTTAAAAAGAAAACATGTCAATTTCTGTGGGACAACCCAAAAAGGAAAGCGTGTCAATATCTTTGGGATGGAGGGAGTACACTCATTTGGTACCAAGGAACTTTAAATTTAATCTGAAATTATATCAGTTTGAATTTTTAGATGAATCGGTCACTTTACACAAATTAATCTCAATTCCTAGCTATTTTTCATCAAATAGAAGAACATAGCTAGCTAGGAATGAAGAACATGGATCTTAAGGCCATGTTTCTCTATTGTTGTCTCACTCTTCTCCCTTTGCTCTACGTAGTTTTCAAAATTCTCGAAAAAAGAATGCATCACAATTGTTATCTACTCGCCTACGAATGCTACAAACCCTCCGACGATCGGAAACTCAGCACGAAATTCTGCGGCGAAGTGATCCGACGAAGCAAGCACCTCGGCCTCAACGAGTACAAATTCCTTCTCAAGGCCATAGTGAGCTCGGGGATTGGGGAAGAAACGTACGGCCCGAGGATGGTCCTCGAGGGCCGAGAGACGTCCCCCGAGCTGCACGATGGCCTCGTCGAGATGGACGACTTTTTTACCGATTGCATCAGTAAATTGTTCAAGAAAACCGGCATCTCCCCTAAGGAAATCGACGTCCTGGTTGTGAACATATCCATGTTGGCAACTGTTCCTTCTCTCTCATCCAGGATCATCAACATGTACAAAATGAGAGATGATGTGAAGGTGTACAATCTCACGGGAATGGGCTGCAGCGCCAGCATTGTCTCTCTGAACATCGTTCAGAGCATATTCAAGGCGAGCCGGAACCGGCTCGCCTTGGTGGTGACGTCCGAGTCTCTGAGCTTGGCGTGGTACTCCGGCAACGACAGGTCAATGATCCTGTCGAACTGTCTGTTTCGATCGGGAGGATGCGCCATGATTCTCTCCAACAACTCTTCAAAGAAACATCTAGCCATGCTCAAGCTCAGATGTCTGGTGAGGACCCACCATGGCGGCAACGATGAGTCCTACACCTGCTGCGAGCAGAGGGAAGACTACGAAGGCCGTGTTGGCTTCCACCTCGGGAAGGACCTCCCTAAGGCAGCCAAGCGCGCCTTCGTCGACAATCTCAAGGAAATCGCCCCCAAAATCCTGCCTCTGCGCGAGCTCCTCCGCTTCTACCTGGCTCTGCAGCTGTGGAAGTTACGGCGAAGGTGGAACGCAGCGGCAGTGAGGCCGGGGGTTGATTTGAAAAAGGGGGTGGATCATTTCTGCCTTCACACAGGGGGGAAGGCGGTAATCGACGAGATAGCGCGGAGCTTGAAGCTGAGCGAGCGTGACGTGGAGCCGGCCCGGATGACGTTGCACCGGTTCGGCAACACGTCAGCAAGCAGCCTGTGGTACGTGCTTGCGTACATGGAGTCGAAGAGGATGATGAAGAAGGGTGATAGGGTGTTGATGATAAGCTTTGGAGCGGGGTTTAAGTGCAACAGTTGCATGTGGGAAGTGGTGAGGGATTTGGAGGGAAACACCGTGTGGCATGATTTCATTCAGGATTATCCGACCCGCAACTTGGAAAATCCGTTCCTCCGGAAGTACGGGTGGCTCCAGGATGAGGATCCGGATACTTTCTTCGTACCCGATGATTACGAAATACCCGATTAAGGAAGTACGTACTCGGGTTATTTTTCAACAACATTCTATACTGATTATTGTGTATTTTTTCTGCTCATTATTTATTTGTTTTCTCTATGTTTTCTGATTTTCTTTTTCTCATTGAATTTGGTGTGGGACACGCGGGTTTACTGTGAATGTAGTCATGTATCGTCATATGCATTTCTAATTATATAAATCCCTAGAAATTTAAACCTATTCTTTTAGTTGCATAAAGTTTTCTTAGTACAATATTGCATGAGATCCCCTATTTCAAATGGAATTTTATCATGTAATCCACACAACTTAAAACATTTTGATACATCAACATTTTCAAAACTTCCAAGCATCAACAAGTATCATTCCATTTTCGGTAAATTCGTCATAAAAGAAATCAATTTGTTGATCCTCGAAAAAACCATGTTGAGAGCACTTTCTAAGGATCTCCTTGATTTATCACATGCCTCACTAAATGTTTTAAGTGACATTTGCTTGAACTAAAGAATAAGACTCTTCAAATGTAGCATTTTTTAAAAAGGGAAAAACTTATTCAAAAATGTTTGTGCCAAAAATCATTCTATGTGTTGCAAAATCTCAAATGAATTATGTTATAACAAGTCTTAGCTTGATCCTTAAAGAAAAAGAGAAAATCTTCACCTTGATACAATCATCACTAATCCCGTTTATCTTTATCGTGTTAGCAATATCTACAAATTCAACTAGATGAGCATTTGGATCTTCCATCGGATCTCCACTAAATTGGTTGGCTTGAACCATTTAAATCAACCCAGGCTCCAACTCAAAGTTGTTAACATTTATGGGCGGCCCCATCATATAATTTTCAACTCTTGGTTTGAAATGGTCCCTTTGTTCATGCCATTCCCTTGAAATCCACTTGAGCTTGATTGTTCACATGCACCGGAAGAACCAGTTGTTAAGCTGGATTTCCCAACCATTTTTGAGCTAACAATTGTTGCATAATCTCTTGCAACTGTTGATTTTGTTGTTCTTGCATCCTTTGTTGTATGGCAATAAGCTCCGGGTTCAAGTTCACATCAATTAGAACCTCGTTTTCTTGTGGTCCATTTCTCATCCCTAACTTTTCTTCTCTATTATCTCCATCATCATTAAGGATATTCATCCTTCCAATTAATCTTCGATTGTTTAAGGCTCTCTTCCTTCATCTCAATGTCTTTTCTAACTCAAAATCGATTGACTCAATAATATGTGCCTTTGAGCAGGTGCATATACACCTACAAAAATTCACAATTAGTTCATCAAACTAATTAACATACAAAAAATAAAAGAAAATATCCTTATTAAAACAAACAAGACTCAAACTCGTTACACTAATGACTATCTCTCCCCGACAACAGTGCCGAAAACTTGATCGGTGAATTCTCTTGGTAATAAGAACAAGTGTACCCTACCGTGTAGTTCAGATGACCATGTAATAAACTATCAAAACCACAAGAGAGAGAGAGAGTGTGTGAGGGAGGGGGGAGGGACAGAGTCTAGTGTATCAATGTCTTTACTTCGCTAAGCTTTACAAGGATGATCAAATTTGTGGTGTTAAAAATATAGTAAAACCTTTTTTCTTTTTTTTCTTTTTTTTTATCGGACAAAGTTAGCTGTTAGTATAGTTAGTTCATCAGGCACACATATACCCTTTTATCTCCAAGCCTCCGTATTACTCCTCACCTATTCGTTCACAGAGGAAATCAAACATGGGTCACTCATCTTAGTGAGGATCCCAGTTAAATCTTAACTATCAACTATCTATTAATTACCAAGTAAAGAATACAAGTATATCAAATAGAATAAGCAAGATATAATGGATGAAATGGACGAAGGTGTAATCAATCTAAGGAGATAGTAAAACTAGTTATTATATAATGAAAATGATGGAATCTATACTTAATTATAAACATGTTATGATGAATGTCAAGAATTGGGTACTAAAGACACTAACATATTCCACTTAATGCTCTTTCACAAATACACCAGATGTACACTACCTAGGTAATTTCAAAAAAGCTCATAAGACTAGTCTCCAATATTATTATTCCCTTTCACTAGTTCAAGCACCTTTACAAGTAACTCTCTCTAGTATCCTATCATAGGATTCTAAGAATGCATTGGTCTTCACAAACTCAAGTCACACTTAATAGATTTAATCCATAAGAAAATATGATTTAATTGACATCCATTGGATACAATTGAGTTCACACTCTAATCAATATGAATGAAAAATTACAACACACAATCAACATATAAATTAAGAATGCACATTTATGATGCAAAATACAATCAATCCTTTTAATTCATCACAACAATTCACAACTGTAAAATCTCCTAAAAAATAATGATAGCTAGTTTCACTAATGAGACTAGCCTAACAATGGCATGATGAATTCAATACAAATTTTTTGTAATGCTCCATTTGAGCCAAAATTAGAAGAAAAAAAGAACAAATTAAAGGATGAACTTCTTCCCTTGAATAGGTGAGAGATCCTTCCTCTAGCATGTCAATTCCTCTATAATTCTTGTGCTCCTCCTTAGATTTGTGATGGGTAGAAGGTGTGCGGAAGAATTATGAATTCAGATGAAGAAATGAGATGGATTGAAGATGGACATAAAGAGAGGAAATGTGTGTGAGAAAAAAGGTGAGAATTGTCTTTTTTATTTTTCAGAATTCGTAAACTTCCTTCTACAAAGACAATTTTTAATATACTGGAATCTTCTAAAATCTTCACTTAAACAACTGGCAAATTTTGGCCGAACATGACTCGAGTTGTAGAACTCAAATGGAGCTATGACTTCTATTATCAAGGGATCTTCGGCATGACAGAACTCCAGTCGAGTTGCAGAATTTGACTTCCGGGAGGTCAAGTTGGTGTATCAGGAAGAACTCAACTCGAGTTCCAGTAAAATTTTCAGCATTCGATGTTCGTTCAACTCCGGGCTCCATTTTGCTCTCTTTTCACCTATTTTGAACACAATTTAATTATTTTCAAGATATTTTTCTTGCTCTACAGGAATATCGTAATCAAATTAAAGACGCCAATGGTCGGTAGATGGATTTTAATTTTAATTTTGTAGATGAGGCGTTAGGATCTTTAAGAAACAGTCAAATCCTTAATATTAATCAAAACCCAGGTGTTAATCACAACTGGAAATCGATTGACGGTTATTGAAATCGCAATACAATAGTTGAATATGGCGCCCATCCCAAATCACCGAAAAATCTAGCATGTCCATTTCCCTCAAACAATCGTTGTCGCGTAGCACAAAAACTATCAGACAATAATCCCACGACTTTAATCTTCACAAAAGCCAATTACCTATAAATTAATTGACTACCCCCTTTCTTATCATTATTTTAAATCCCAAAAAAAATATAAAGCTCATCGTTTCTTCTCCCCAATGTTTCTTCAGGTCCATCCTTCGTCTCTCACTTCTCAATATCTCAATGGTTCAATCTTGCACGTACAACTTGTAGGGAATGAAAGTTTCAATTGGGTTTTGTAGACAGAAAGAGAGTGGGGTGGATGTTTTAATGGGGTATGATTAGTAACAATAAGGGTATTTTTGTCATGTTAATTTTAAAAAATTAAATTTAAATACTATCGGGTATGTTTAGCAATTTCGGGAGTGCTAATAGCCATCCCCTTAATATTTCTATTACGCGTATATTACGCGGATTTTTGTACTAGTTCATTATATTGTTGTATAAAACTCTCTAAAAAATATTAATCTTTTTTTTCATATATATATATATATATATGACAATATTCATAATTTTCTTTTTAATCATATAAATAAATTAATATTACAAAATTTCTTTATCAATTTTTTTAAAAAAAATTTCTATTAAAACTTTTAATTCCAAAATAGAATGAAAAGAATAAAAATAAAAATATAAAATTAATTGGGTACCCGATCGAGTAATTTGGGTATATTTTTAAAACTCGATACCCAAACTAAAAATTATATAATCGGGTTCGGGTACTAGAAACCAGAAATTAGTAAAAATAAAAAAAAATTGGATAATTTTTTTCGAATCGATTCGGGTACCCGTAACCTGAAAAAAAAATACCCAAGTATCATTGGATTGAATTGTTAAATCTTTTGTTGGAGGCTGAAAATATGTTTCAAGCTTGCGCATCGAGAGAAGTTGTTTACAGGTACTATGGGTTCTTAAAGCTCAATATTGATGTTTGATGTCGTGTCAGAGTTTATCATTTAAATTCGTCCCATAGATAATTTTTTATTATTATTTGTTGAATCTGTATGAATTATAAATCTTCATTTGATCTTTGGGCTACAAAGTGTTAAATTTGGTTAGAAAATGAGAAGTAAATGTAGTATGACTTATGTTAATCTTAATTTTAGTTAATTTATTATAATTTGTGTTTTCATCATCCTACATTTTTGTCATTACTACATTCAAATCATGACCTTTTTTATTGGTACTGCTACATAATCAATTTTAAGCAAATTCTAAAGAAGTCGAAGATAAAATCAATTGTTGAATGACAGAAAAGGGTCAGTTTGGTGCAATAGAATCTAATCGAAAACTCCAAATATGCAGAAAACTGCAAAATCATGAAAATTGGAAAATTCTCAAAATTTCCAAAAACAGCAAAATTCGTAAAAATTGAAAAATCCTCCAAATTTTGCGCGATTTTTTCGAGGATGAAACTCCTTCCTCCAGCAAAAGAAATACAATTCAATCCATTGATGCTAAGTGTGGACAATATTTTTAAAAGTGAATCTTGTGTAAACTTGGTTTACATGTAAATCCTATTTTTTAAAATTACTCTTTACACTACAAGAAACTGTCGGATTACCGACGGAACAAAATCGTCGGTAATTACCGATGGATTAACAATATTAACAAAATCGCCGTTTGATTTAATATTATTTATTTTGAAAAAATCATCATACGAAATTTCTGACAATTTTTGCGATAGATTACCAACAAAATTAGTGACGGATTATTTTCCGTTGGTAAATTCGTCATTATTTTGGAGGGATTAAATCCTAAAAAATTACCGATGACTATTTTCCATCGGTAAATATAATAAATTTTATAAAAAAAATTAATTTGAGTCTTTAATTTACCGACAGACGAAATCCGTCGGTAAATATATAATTTTTTAAAAAAATTAATTACTAGTTTTTAAGTTACTGATGGATTAAATCCGTCGGTAAAATAAAGACTAAATTTTTTTTAATTTTCTGACGGATTTAATCCGTCGGTAAAAAAATTTATAAATTTTTCGACGGATTTAATCCGTTGGTAAATATAATCGGTAAATATAAAATTTTATTTTTCAAAAAAAAATTCTTTAACTACGGACGAAAATATTCGTCGGTAACGTAAAAACTTTTTTTTAACGTGTTAGGGCTGCCTCAGAAAAAGTATTAGGGTTGCCTCCTCCTTCAGCCCTAAAACGAAACCACCCCTTGCCAATCCGTCGAGCCGCTGCACAATTGCCGGAAAAGAACGCCGCAACAAAATTACAACAAAAAATGCTGCAGACGCTCGTCGATCATGTTGCCGCAACTCCAGCCATCGGTCTTCTTGCACATTTTGTGAACAGCTGTCTTCGTGCGCATATCTGTTCCTCCGCTTGATGCTGCTGTCGAAGGAAATAAAGTGGTCTTCGCCAGGCTAGTCACCGCTCCAATCTGCTGCAGTCGCTGGATGTTCTGTCTGGATGCTCTTCCGTTTCTCTTTTTTTGTCCCCAAGGTAATTGATGTCCTAAGAAGACTTCGTTGCAATTGCCACCATGTTCTTTGACGAAATCCATAAATTCAGAGGTAAATCATTACTTTTATCGATTGATTGTTGTAGGCTTACAAAATTTAATTTGAAAATTAAAAATAAGTTTCCATTAATTAGTAACAAATTCTCCAATTACTTATATGTTTAGGACTATAATTGAAGCAAAATCTGTCAACTATTTTGAATCTCATATAAAAGAATGTTGTTGAGATTCATGTTATCTTCTCTATAATTATTCTTACCTGTACCATCTTGTTTAAATCTTGAAATATAGTTTACATGCGTCAATGGGTTTTTCCAAATTTCTCTTTAAATTATCACTGCAATAGTACAATAGACGATGGTTGCATTTTCAATTCAATAATTTGAGACTTGAGTTTTCAGTTTGAAAACTGAATGACAGTCATGATAAACTTAGTCTATTTTTCTGGAGAGGAGGAGTATGATTGCCTTCTTGCATTTTAACTTGCTTTGTCTACTCTATAATGTGATTTTCTTCCTCCAAAACCTTGTGAAGTTGTTTTTCAATATGATTTTGGGGCATGAAATTAATAAATTTAGTTGAATTGGATTAATAACTATACGTTTTTTGTTATTAGTAGGTTTAGTTGAATTGGAGATAGTTCCATTGTCATTCTTGGGCTGAAATCCTTGTTGGCTGTTGTTAAAGACATCATTCCAAGGTGAGTCTGTTGCACTAAATTTTCTACTGCCAAGTTGTTGACATATTTTCTGAATCTTCATTCTATTCTCTTTTTCCAATTTTTTTGTTGTAGCTATCGGATAAGACTTCCTACTAAAAAGGAACAAGTGATGAAGGTTTCTAAAGCTGTTAAAAAATTTGATTTTATGAATCCACTCTTCTATCTTTCTACAAGGTTTGATGTCTCGACTCTCTATTTCCAATCAGTGATAGCATATATTTATAAGACATTTCTTTAAATAATTTCGAACATCTATTCCTAAGCTAAATCTAATACTTTTGTAAACTCTAATTCTTTGGCTATAGATGGTCCAAGGTTGAATTTTGTTTTCTTGTGAATATTTAGAGTATTTAAACTGAAGCAATCAACTAGCTAGCTTAATCATTGACTTGAAAGCATCTGCTTCTTACAAATGTATGTTTCTTTTAGTTACTTGAGAATTTTAACATGTTTTCTTATACCACTTTTGTGACCACTTCTTTTTGTAACAAAGTAGTGTTTCTATTGTGTTAGGAGTCCAGTCAGCAGTTTGCTTTGGGTGAAAGTTTTTGGAATCAAAACAACAGATAAAAAAGGTGATGACAAAGATATACTAATTTTTATTTTTGTGGGATCATATTCAATTATTTAGGTGGAGTAATTTCTCTATTTGTTCTTAACCGATGTAATAGGAATTGAATAGGTAGACCAAATTCTTGTGCTTTACTTACCCAAAATTGTTGTAAATTTAGAGACAATCTTTTACTCTAGATATTTGAAATTATATAGAGTTTTTTGAATTTCAATGTTATATTGAGTGAAGAATTTATATTAGGTGGTTTTTTGAAGATTTATTAAATTGAAAAAAAATTATTTTTTTATTTTTCCTTTTGCATTTAACCGACGGATTTTTTCGTTGGTAAGTTATTAGTATTTATTTTAATTTTGAATTTTGAATTTACCGATGAATTTTTCCATCGGTAAAAACGTTACTATATTATAACTTTCGACGAATTGACATTGAATGATTACCGACAAAAATCTATCTTTACTGACGAAAAAAATTACGGACGCAGGTTTTCGCGACAAATCCATTTCCATCAGTAATCCGTCTGTAAATTGTTTACCGACGAATTTTTCATATGTTACCGACGGATTTTTTTCGTTGGTAATCTTGCAGTTTCTTGTCTAATTAGAGTATAAAAAATTACTTTTTGAAGAGTAATAATTTTTATACAGAAGATTAATAATTCATGTCTTTAAAGAGTAATTTTTCATGTGCTAAAAAGTAATCGATAAATTAGGGTATACAAGAATATGAAGAGTAATTTTAAAATTTAGAAGAATAAAAAATGTGTCTAAAAGTAATTTTTCATGTACTAAAGAGTATGGGTGATTGGTATAAGGAATGACATAGTAATGGAATGAGCATTCCTTATTTGATTCCATTCATACTTTTGGTATGATTTTATAATGGATACTCATTCCATAAGAAATATGTATTCCATATAAATGGGAATCATCATTCCTCCACACCCACCCAATACGGCTAGATTGGTATGACTGAATGGAATAACAGGAGAATGGAATAAACTTATGAATGAAATAGTACTGGAAATGGAATTATTAAAAAATATTTTTATCATGATTGGTATGATTTAGTAATAACTCAAGTAATAGAATTTGTATTCCCAATAATTTCACTCTCATTAATAGTATTTTTATAATTATAGAAAAATATTAAATTATAAATAAAATAAAATATTAATATTTTTAAAATATAAATAAAATTTAAAATACAAATAAAAAAATTTATATATATTAAAAATATTAAACTACGTATAAAAAATTATATTTTACATGTATATATCTAATTTTATTAATAGTATTAATTTTTTATGTATAATTTACTAATTTTTATTTTGAATAAATATTAAAATAATTATATACATTAATATTTAAAATTTTAAAAATTTAATTTAATTATATATTTTTACCGATATGAGTATATAAAAATATTTAATTTTTTATTTAGATTTTAAATAATTTATTATTTTATTTTTTATTAAATAATTTAATACAAATGATTTTAATAAATATTACATGTTAAGTAGAAAAATAGTAGCATATTTATAATTATATAAATAAATGTTGTGTAAATTAAAAGAATATTAATTATAATTATATAATATATATATATATATATATATATATATATGTGTGTGTGTGTGTGTGTGTGTGTGTGAGGGGAACGAGGGAATGGAATGGACAATACCAAGAGGGGTGGGAGGAATGCACATTCCCACATGTAAGGGAATACACATTCCTTTGGAATCGTGATTCATATTACTAAAAACATATCAATCGCAGAAATAGGAATAGAATTAGGAATGACGATTTCATTCCCACCACATTCCATGATACCAATCACGCTCTATGGGTTTACCCATTCCATTCTTACATGGAATCAAATTTATTTTTTATTTTTTATTTTTTATATAGCATCAAATACATTAATAATTTTAAATAATTTATTTTTAAGTATATAACACTTCTTTTTGTATAATTACAAAAATAAAAATAAATTAATATTTTATTCATTTAACATATAATTTTCTAAATTATATATAAAAAATATTAAATTTATTTAAAATCTAATTAAAAATTCTTATATTTTAATATTCATTATAATAAAAATAATTATAATAAAAAAATTTAAAATTATTTTAAATATAAAAATATATAATTAATTAAATATTTATTTTTTATACAAATTATTAAATTATATATTTTGAAATATAATAAAAAAATTAATTTGAATACACATATGTAATATTAAATACAAAATTTATTTTATTTATGTAAATAATTTTTTAAATTACCTATAGTTTTTTATTTTAATTTTTAAATATTATAAATTTTTATTTCATTGTTAATCTCATAATTTTTTAATAGTATAATTATTAAATTTATTGAGATTTAAATTAATTTAAAAATTAAATAAAATACAAATAGTGAAATTTGAATTAAATTTAGAAATGTATTTTCTGTTACTTGAGTTATTCCTAATTAATATCATGTTAGATTGTATACTAAAAGTCTAGCTTTTGTATGAACAATGTTTTAATAATTTATTTGAAAATGAGAATCATATGATCAAACATTTTCATATTATAATTTATTTATATGTTTGTGCAAAAGTCCATTTATTTTATAATATATATAATATGTTGTACGACAACACGCGAAAGATCATATTATCGGTTTCCTTATAAAGTATAAACAAATGTTTACAATCGAGATAGACGGAGACAATCTATCGGGATGGTTGTAGTGTAATTTGGTATTAGTTTGTCTTGACTATAGAATCACATTAGTATGTTTTTTGTGAATTAAGCAGGGCCGCTTGAGGTCGTTCGTCTTATACTGACTTATAGAAAAACTTGATCTCTCTTATTATGGATGTTCGTGCTCTTAATCCATATACAATAACTTCGACACGTAAGGCAGTATGTATTTCTTTGATTCATCAATGAGTGAGATTTACATGTAATTAAATCAACAAACTCAGTGAGTTGGAAAGTAGTGTTGTCTCTATAGTGTGTTGTTGATTGTAGAAGGAATTCGTGTCCGATATAGGTTGATGATGTCCCCTTGAGGAGCTCATAAGGATTATCATGTAAATCTTGCAAGTGGATTAATTCCGGTTGAATGGTGCTACTCTCTGATGAGATATTAATTAATGGAGTTGTCAGTAACTGAATTAATTAATGGGCATTGTGTATTTTAAACATGGGGAGACTAACGGGCTCATAATAAGAAGGAGCTCATAACGTAATTATGGGATTAGAGCGGTAGTGCAGTAATAATATTTTAGTGATATATATATTATTATTATTATTGGACTTAAGTATAAGTTTTTGGCTAAACTTGGATACTTAAGCCCAATGGAGGCCCAACTATAATTTCTCCTCCTGATCTCTATTGTAGCCTATTAATAAGTCATCTCAGCTATCCAGTAACCCTATACATATTCACGCCTAACACTGTGAGAAGGGAAAAGGAACAGCAGATTGAGAAGATCTTGAAAATTGTCGCCCACACGACATCAAGATTGGACTTGGGAATACAACAGAAGATCAAAAGGTTGTTTTATGTAGCTGTTCTTCATCAACATACCCTGGTGGAAGGTAATGTGAACTTTGATTACTTGCTTCCGTTGTTTTAGTTTGTATGGAACCCTAACGGTTCACGTTAACCAAACGATCGAACGCAAATATATCAATCATGAGAATTGTTGATGGTCATTTTTAACGTGTTAGATTAAGATTAATGAATAACCGCATAATAAAACGGACACATCAAACAAGTAATTCTCTCCGTTGCCCCATAAAATTGGTGCTCTTTCCTTTATTATTGATGTTGGTAGTCCAAGTTCCTTGAAGGAACATTACATAGTAGAGAGAGAAATACAAATGGGTTTTTAGAGAGATAAAGTAGAATGGAGAAGATGATATTGGAGTGAAGTGCCCACCAAGTCTTGTGAGAGTCCAAGTATCCCCCTTTCTTGCAGATGCCTTCCTTGTCTTTATAGGAGATACTTTGTGGATGGTCCCCCTTTGATTTACAAACTGTTGTCACATGTCCTCCAAGGGAATCTTATCTGTAAGAAGGTACAATGAGATCCTGACATGTTGTCTCCATGTAGAATGCGTGCCATGGGCTCATCAGCTGATGGCCGATGAGTTGATGATCAGATGCCGAGGCCGAAACCTTATCCTCGGTGTCGGCTTCTTTTGCTGTCAGTGGTATTCTGCGTTCTGCTTATGTCAGTCAGCATATTGGTCGGTTTCTTCTCATGCTTCCTTCTTTCTTGGGCGTATGTTCAAATCTCCACTTTTATCCTTAGTCTCGCTTATCTTTCGGGTTGCACCGCGCGTATAAGTTACGCCCACAACATTAGCCCCCGAGGTTGCTTCTTATGTGAAACTACAAGGAGCAATCTCGAACCTGAACTCTAAAATTCCGTTGGCCTCATTAAAAACCTCCATACGAGAAAACCCAGTGGGAAAAACTCGTATGTAGGATATAGAGTACCGTAAGAACTTTAGAACTCTGATGCAGAATGAGCCCTCCTCTATCTGCTTATCCTTCTGTGTGAATGTCACACATTTGTAGTGGTCAGAAACCTTTTCTTCTTTCTGCTTCACTTTGTCCGATCGTTGATTTCAACCTTGATGTCCGACTGGGATTGACATATTCTTTCATACTTTAATCAACCAAGTTATTTGATTTGACTTTTCTTCTTCAGCCCCCAAAATAAAGTATCAGCCTTATCTTCAGCCCTCGAGTTCCCGAGATGGAGTGTCGGCTTCTGAATCTTTCTTTGCGGTGTGATCGGCCTTTCGCATTCAGACCTTAGTCTGATTTTCCATTCCTGAAGGGAGTTGCATCGGCTTTCCATTCAGGATATTTCTCCAGTTCAACTTCGGCATCTGCATGAAATGTTTTTGTTTCTACTTCCCCAAATGTCTTATCTCTCTCTACTTCTCTTTGAGTGTTTCGATCCTCTTCTCATTGATTTGAGATTTCATCCATGCTCTAAACAACTGAGCTATTTCTTACAATTTTTGTTAAAATCATAATTGATTTGAAGAGATCATGTCGATCTAATCCCATTTATTTTTAACCGCTCCCATTAAGTATTTGAGCTACACGCTCTAACCAACCAAATCATCTCTCTTTACAGAGAGTTCATTCATATGTTTTTGAACCATATTCACTTTTGATTAGTTCTTGGTCCCTTTTATATTGCAAAGATCGTGTCGATCTGATCCCCTTTGTTTATAACCATTCCATTTAGTTCCAGCCTTTGAAAAGACAACTGTTCCATTTGAGATTATTCATATTGTGAGCCCCCGAGCTATTCCAACCTTTAAAAGGACAACCGTTCCGTTCGAATATTTGAGCAAAACGTTCTAACCAACCGAGCCATCTCTCTTTATAAAGAGATTATTCACATGGTGAGCCCCCTAGCTACATTGATTATTCACATTGCGAGTCCCGAGCTATATTGATTATTCATATTGCGAGCCCCCGAGCTATATTTACAAGTCATGCCTTGCATTTTTACCGATTCTTATGCTAACGATGACGTTAATGATGATGCATATGATAATTATGCTTATGATGATGATATGATAATGATGCTTATGATGATGATATGATGATGGTGATGAGTATGTTTTTGAGTCGTGACTCACCCTTTCATTGACACTTAGCCTTTTTTCGGAGTGTAATTCGCCTTTTCCTTGGTACATGGCCTTTTTCGGAGTCGCAACTAGCCTTTTCACTTGTGGGCTGAGGATAAAAGACCATATCCTCATGCCTGTCTTCCTTTCCGTGAATACCGACACCATAATTTTCCACAAATTCCTATACCAAAATTTCCATAAAACCCGATACCGATATCGTAATATCGTAATTTCCACAAATTACAACACCATAGTTTTCCATAAATACCGATACCATATTTTTTACAAATACCGATACCAAAATAAATTTATTACCATAATTTTCACAAATATCGATAAATTTCCAAATACCGAAACCATAATAATTCCACCAATACCGATACCGACACCAAAGTAAATTTCAATACCATGATTTTTGCAAATACCGATATCATAATTCCACCAATTTCAAATACTGATACCATAATTTTCACAAAGTACCGATACCGAAATAAATTCCCAAATTTCGTGATTTTCCATACCGATACCATAATTTCAGAAATACCGATACCGAAATAAATTTCAATACCATGATTTTTGCAAATACCGAAATCATAATTCCACCAATTTTCAAATACCGGTACCATAGTTCCACCAATACCGATACCGAAATAAATTCCTAAATACCGATACCATAATTTTCACAAATACCGATACCAAAATAAATTCCCAAATACCACGATTTTTACAAATATCGATATCATAATTCCACCAATTCTCATACCAAAATTTCCATAAATACCGATACCCTGATTTTCCACAAATTCTCCAAAATTTCCATAAAATGATTTCCGTAAATTTCGGTAAGATTTTCCTTTCATTTACCATAAAATTTTTCATCCATAAGATTTTTTATACCGATCTCATAATTTTCATCATAAGATTTCCCCTTTTATTCTTTAACGCTCTAACCAACCGAGCTATTCCAATCAACCTTTTCCCAATAAATGTTGTAGCATTTTCTTCTAGCAAAGGTGTTACTCAACTGCCTCGTAAGAAATCCAACCTTTTATTTCTTTGAAGATTGAAATCGAGCCGATCGATTCTAATTTTGAGTTCTTTCCTTAGCCACGAGCTGTGTATTCTCATTTCATTTCTTTTGTTTACGCGCTAACCAATTGCGCCACCATCTTCTTGGATTTGGAATGGAGGAATTGGATTTCCTTTTTTAGGATTCGAATCTAATTTTCATGTTTCGACTTCTTTATTCTGTTGAAACTTTGATTTATCTTCCCGACTGACCTAGGATCATTTCCTTATATTGAAATATTCCGACTTATTTATACATTTTGATTCCACGCGCTAACCCACCGAGCTACCATTTCTTTTTCCATTGAAGGCTGAAATTTTCATGAAACTTGAAAATTGATAAAATTTGGAGTCTGGCCTTTCATCTTGAGAGATGAAGCTGAATTTCTTTTAATGGGTTGAAGTTTCACGCGTTAGCCAATTGCACCACCATGAAAGGGAGAAAGATCAAAGCTTCTGTGAAGTTGGTCCTTTCTTTATTTGAGTGCCAAAAGTCGAATGTTGAATTCTTATTTCTTGCGTGTGCTCCTCTTTCCATGATTTTTTTTCTTTCAATCCACGCTCTAACCAACTGAGCTAGATTTCTTCTTGAAGATAACGTGACCTCCTCTAACCTTCAAGGTAAGAAGCGAAACATGCGACTGATGCATGAGGTTGGTTGGTTGGATTTCCCTTCTATCCACGCTCTCCGAGGTAAGAGGGTCGAACATCTGAGCTGGATGGATGGATAAGGTTGGATTTCTCTTTCAATCCACGCTTTAACCGATTGAGCTATGTGTTTTTTTTCTTGAAGAAGATTACGTGACCTCTAGCCGAGGTAAAAGGTAGAACATCCGACTCCAATGAATGGATGAGGTTGGGTTCCCTTTCCATCCACGCTCTAACCGACTAAGCTAAAAACTTTCGTTCTTGAACCTAGCTAACCGAGGTAAGAAGCATCGGCCATCTCCGGTAGATGGATGAAGTTGGATTTTCTTACATCCGCATTCTTGCATGTATCTGTTGAGATCTTCTCAGCTTACGCTCTAACCGACTGATCTAACTGATCTGCACCCGACGCTCTAACCTACTGAGCTATATTTCAAGAATCCTTTTCTTTTCTTTAATTCTTCTTTCTTAGATCGTCCACGTTACCTCGGCATAGCCGCGCGACCTCAGCATCGATATTTTCACTTCTTCATCTCCTAGGAGTTCTTTGTTTGTCAAATTTAATTCTTGACAGTTAATAAGCCACGCTCTAACCAACTGAGCTAAACTCATCCGCCATTCTTCTTACATTCCTTCTTATACGCCTTAATCTTATCCGTCGTTCTTCTTACATTCCTTCTTATACGCCTTTATCTTCGGTATTATGTAAGAATTGGGTTCTCACAGTACCAAATGTCGAATTATTTTCTTTCTTTCTTCCATTTGAAAACAAATCTTTCATACCTAGCAGGTGGATCGAGACCTCAGCCTCGACATCCTTAGTTGGAGACCTCGGACTCTTTTTCATCCCTCGAAGTGGAGTGTTTCTCTTTATGTACATTGAATCTCCTGCTTCTTCATCCGAATAACCAACGCTCTAACCAATTAAGCTAATGTTATATGTCTTCTTCTTACGTTTCCTTTTATACGCTATCTTCATACCCAGCTAGATAGAGACTTCGGCCTCGACATCACCAGCTGGAGTTTTTATTTATTACGTGAAATCTCATTCATTACGCGCTCTAATCAACCGAGCTATATACCGATCAACCTTTTCCTTATTGTTATTTCTTCTTCTTTCTTTCTTGATCACCTGCTTCTTCATACCTCGTCCTCGGCAATTTTTTTTATTTTCTCTCTTTTACCATCTTTATATGAATTCTATTATGCTCAAATCTTGGCAATTAACACTCCACGTTTTAATCAACTGAGCTAACACTTTTTTCCTTGATAACATGAATTGTTTCATTTCCTCTTTCATTTGAAAAACACGTGTTCTTCATACCCAGTTAGAGGGAGCTTCGGCCTCTACATCTTCAGCCCTCTAACCAACTGAGCTATATATGCTCTAACCAACTGAGCTATGTTAATTCTTTGCTAGTTTTTCTCTCCTATTTAATTTCAAATATGGCTAATAGCTCTCTGATCAACGAAGCTACCCTTTTGCGCCAATATATTTTCTCATGTTGTCTCCTTCATCCCGATTGGATATGCCCAATAGCAACGCTCGAGCCAATGAAGCTACCCTTTTCGTCGATATGGATCTTCGCTCATTCATTCCCGTTGGATTGAATTTAGACTTCTTATTCTTTGCTGAAGAGTCGGTCATCAGACACTCTCCCTTATGAGCTATCCCTTTTCCTTTCTCATCTTCTTATCTTCACTCCTTCACTAATTTCTTCTTCATGCAAGGTCAGCCCTCAAACGCTCTAACTACCATAATGGAGCATCAGCTCTATACCATAGGCGGAACATCGGCTAGGACACCTCATCTGGATGTAACGTCAGCTTCTACACCTCAGCCGGGTAGAGTCTTTGTTTCTATATCTCACATGGGTAGAGCTCAGCTTCTACACCTCATATGGATGGAATGTGCTTCTACACCTCGGCTGGGTGGAGTCTCATCTTCCTCGTCCAATCTATATGTAACCAACCCCACGCGTTAACTGATTGAGCTATCTCTTTTCTTTTCTTAATTTTTCCTTCTTCTGACCAATTTCATTTCTTATCGGTATTAAATACAGATCGATCTTTTTTTCTTTTTTTTTGTAATTTCCGCTCAGCCTCGACCTCGGTATATCCAACTTTTTTTTTCCACGTGGGATTTTCTTTTCCTTTTTCATATGGATTTCATCACGACAGTTTATGAGAAAAAACACGCTCTAACCAACTGAGCTACAAATCAGATCTTAACTGAATCAAACTTGTGATTTCTCCTCAGCCTCGACTTCCTTCATCTTCAACATCGGCCTCGGCCTTCGGTACCTTTGTGAAACATCACTTTTTTTGACGCTGACGCATTCTCTGCTTCTCTTATCTTTCTTTCTTTTGCCTCGGTCTCAGCTTCCCTTTTTGATTTTCTCGTTTTCTTTTCCTCTCACCCGACATGTTTGTAGTTGATGAAGAAACACGATCTAACCAACTGAGCTACACCTCGGATCAGCTTCTCACCAAATATCCTCGGCATGGTTGGCCTCGGTCTCGGCCTCGGCAAGACCGCCTCGACCTTGGCTTGCGTCAATCTCTTTTTTTTTCGCTTTTCTTTTTCTTTCTCTTTACCGTGATGAGAAAAACACGCTCTAACCTACTGAGCTATAAATCCGATCTTAGTTGAACCTAAAGTTACGCTGCTCGGTCTCCTTCATCTTCATCCCCAATCTCGCCTCGCCATCTGACTTTTTTTAATGCTTTTTTTTGCTTTCTCAATCTCTCTTACAAGCCTCACCCCGACATGTTTAAGGTTCACACACTAACCGACTGAAGCAATCTCTCTTACAAGCCTCACCCCGACATGTTTAAGGTTCACGCTCTAATCGACTGAGCTACAAATGAGATCTTACCTGAAACCAAACTTAGCCTCTTCCTCCTTCATATGCTTTCTTATCGGCCTCGGTCTCCTTCATCTGCTTTCTTATTCTCTTTGCGTTGGTTGGCCTTAGACATGTTTCATAATTGATGAGAAAAACACGCTCTAAACATCACCCACCTCGGCACTGCAAGTCCGCCTTTCCTTTCTCTTCTGCATTGGCCTTGATATGCTTCACAATTGATGAGCGACACACGCTCTAACTGACTGAGCTATATATCACATAGGTCAACCTTTTTCCAAACATCATCCACCTCGGCACTGCAACATGGTCCACCTTTTCTTTCTCTTCTGCATCGGTTGGCCTCGACAAGTTTAACAGTTGATCGAGCGACACACGCTCTAACCAACTTGATTTATATATCACATCTTTCCAAATATCATTGGCGATCCTTTTCTGCTTTCACTTCGGCCTCGGCCCTCTTTTCTTTTCTTTTTTTATTTATGCCTTCCAACTTTTCTACTTTTTTCTTCCTTTCTTACCACAACATGTTTACAGATGATGATGAGAAGAAAACATGCTCATTTCTTCTTCACATCCAGCGTATACTCCAGATTTAGCATAATATTTATGTAAAACATGCTTTCCATCTTAGAATTAGCATAAGACATACGTAAAACATGCTCTCTACTCCAAATTTATCATTAAACATGAGAAAATACTAGAACATGCGACATTACCCTTATTCCATTCTTTTGCATAATTTTTATTGATTTTTGCAAATTTAAGGTTTGAGATTTTAATATTACCTCAAAGTCATCTCTTAAGATGAGTCCTTCCTCTTCTACCCGTGAAGGACTTTGGCCTCTCCCTAATGAGCAACCCAGCTATAATCAACCGAGCTATACATGTCTTCTTCGTCAGCGACACATGTTGTTGCTTTTCCATTTTCCCCAGATATGGTTCTTTTATGCATCTTCTTTAAGGGATCCACGATTTTCCTCTTTTGATAACAGGGTTACCCGCTAGCCAACTGTAACACCAAGTTTTCTCCTTCTTTCCCTTCTCTTTCTTCCTCTATAAGCTAAAATTGAAGGCCTTGTAGAAATCTACATGGAAGATAGCTGATAGCTTTTATATGAAGGATTTTGTGACCAGATCTCTCTAAGGTTTTAGAGAGAGAAAAAATAGAGTATTTAGATTTTCTGGGTTCCTTCAGTTACATATGAACTCCGGTGGATTGCAACGGCGACGACGGAGAAAATAACAAAAACTAGACAAAAGCGTTTCCCACAGAAGACGCCAGCTGTTGATGGTCATTTTTAGCGTGTTAGATTAAGATTAATGAATAACCGAATACTAAAACGGACACATCAAACAAGTAATTTTCTCCGTCGCTCCATAAAATTGGTGCCCCTTTCCTTTATTATTGATGTTGGTAGTCCAAGTTCCATGAAGGAACATTACACAGTAGAGAGAGAAATACAAATGGGTTTCTAGAGAGATGAAATAGAATGGAGAAGATGATGTTGGAGTGAAGTGCCCACCAAGTCTTGTGAGAGTCCAAGTATCCCCCTTTCTTGCAGATGTCTTCCTTGTCTTTATAGGAGATACTTTGTGGATGGTCCCCCTTTGATTTACCAACTGTTGTCACGTGTCCTCCAAGGGAATCTTATCTGTAAGAAGGTACAATGAGATCCTGACATGTTGTCTCCATGTAGAACGCGTGCCATGGGCTCATCAACTAATGGCCGATGAGTTGACGATCAGATGCCGAGGCCGAGACCTTATCCTCGGTGTCGGCTTCTTTTGCTGTCAGTGGTATTCTGCATTCTGCTTATGTCCAGTCAGCATATTGGTCGATTTCTTCTCATGCTTCCTTCTTTCTTGGGCGTATGTTCAAATCTCCACTCTTATCCTTAGCCTCGCTTATCTTCTGGGTTGCACCGCGCATATAAGTTACGCCCTTATATGGGGTATAAACACCCGTAACAAGAATAATTATATTTTATCATTTCTTTCCTATCTTCATTTCATTCATAAGTTCATTCAATTCCATCTTAATTTCATTCAATCATACCAATCTAGCAATCATGAGAATAATTATATTTTGTCATTCATTTCCCATCTTCATTCCTTTCTATCTTAATTACATTCAATCATATCATCTAGCCACAAAAATGTTTAATATACATATGTAAACTCGATTTACATAAGTGTTTGCATTTTTTTATAGTGGGAGCTATATAAAATAATTAGAACATATTTTTTAAGTCAAAGTATTTTTTATCATTTTTTCATTAAATTTTTTAAAAGTATTTCTTACTTTATTAAATATGATATGAGCGTGGAGTTTATTAAATATGACATGAGTGTGGATGGACGTGTGATTCACATGCTCGTGTACATTGGATTCATTTACCCTTCCAACCTTTTTTATAAAGCGAAATTCTTGGAGAAACCCCAAAAAGAAAATTATAAAGCCCAATCAAAGCAAAATTCTTGGAGAAACCCCAAAAAGAAAATTATAAAGCCCAATCAAATGAGTTATGAAATGTTGATGTAGCCCATATGAATCTTTCAAATAAATTCCACCATATTTAAGCTAGTTAAATTTACAACGTATATTTATCAAAATTACAAAAGAAACCTTGATTTTATTTTTTCTCTCTCAATTACTATAAAAATTATATTATTTATTTATTATATGAAAAATATATTTTAAGTGTCCTCTATATATAATTATTTATTTATTTGATTTTTTTAATTGATAAATTGCTTTATTTATGTATAATATATCTATATTTTTCTTTCTTTCACATAATGTAATTTATAATCCATTTATCAATTTAATTAAATCTTATAGTATGTAAGTTTATTTTTTCATAACATTCATGTTTTTGTATGTGGGGTATCTATAATCATTTAAATATCTACTACTCGTATTCATACGCGTTATTGAGAGTGAAAATCAGCATGTTTTAGTGTCCAATTTAATATTTTTTTTTTAGAAATTATTATCATATATTAGTAAAAGTATCTTATATTCAATATATTTGAGAAAAATGTACATTTGAGGTACCGTATTTTATTATGTTTTAGGTGGAAAAAAGATCAAAAGTGCAAAGTTGGAGAAAAAGAGAAGCTTGTGCAAGAATGCTAAAAACTCACGTCCAACTTGTGTAGTTTTTCTGTATTTGTATGGAAATTCAACTAGACATGTGATACACCATTGGAAACTCACGGAAGAGATGGTCGTTTTGGCACAAGAATCACTCAAATCGGAGTTTGGATGTGAAAGTTATATGCAAAACGGTAAAACTGCGCAAGGTTATTCGACCAAGCACCTCCCGTTCGACCACCGTTCGACCTCCTTGTTCTGGTCAAACGGGTTCCCAAATTACTCCAAAATGCTTTTCGAGCTTCCTGATGATATGCGTATTTTGCGCACTCCAATTAAATCCTCAAGTATAAGGATGTCAATTGTAGCGACAAATACCTAAGTTAAATTATCGATCACACTGAGATAGTTAATTATTTATTTATTCTAGATTATTATTTAATAAGAATTACGTAACCAATTTTCAAGAGTTTTTAAATTAATTATCTAAATAACGAAATATCAAATAATTGAATTATTAAAAATAATAAAAATAATCAAGTTTTAGTTAAGAGATAAACAACAGTTCTAAGGTATCACGTATAAACCAATTAATTTGGATTTCTAGACTTCCAATTATTCATTCATGCAGCGTCAAGGAAAATACACCACTTATTCATGTTAACCCACTAGATATAATCTGATTTTAAGCTAATATTATATTCTAATTTATTCTCTAAGGTGCGCGAATATTACCAAGCCTTATTTCTAGATACTAATCAAAGCAAACAACATTACCTCCGGATAGTAAGTTCGACTAATAAGATATTCTCTGGAATTACTACAAAGTTTTATCCACTTCCTACTTGAATGTCTAATTGCATTGTTCCACTAAACAATTCAAGTATCTGATTTACCAATTTATGGAATTAAATTTTTTATAGCGGAACTACTTCAATCCCTAACAGATAGACAATACCAATCATGGACGCACACAAGCTAACATAATAAATCAAGCATTATAGCGGATGCCATGAAAGTATTATGAAGACGTTACGAAGTAGAAAAATAAGTCTGAATAAATTAAGTAAAATCAGAATATCAACTGCACAAAATTCCAATTTTGGTCTAGGTTTTCAAATCAATTCAATCTAACCATCAAACCCAAACCTGTATAAGAAATTAGCCCATGAGGTTACAAACAACACTCATGGCTATGCAATTCATACAAAAAATCAAGATAAAAGGAAGGGAAAGATAAGAAACATGAAACCCTAGCGTAAGCTTAGTTTGACGTTCCTTCTACGTCTCTCCAATCGTCCGATCTCGCTCGATTAGCACTTGGAACCCACTTGAAGATGGATGGATGATGAAAATCAGATTTGAATCTTATTGAGAGTGTTGGTGGCGTGAATTCTCGATGGATTGTGGATGGGTTCCCTTCAATTGTGTGTTGATTCTCCCTTTTATGTCTTGGAATACTTTTAGGGCTTTTTCACGTCGAATTCTGGCCAATTTATGATCTGTGAGACATAAATACACTTCTGAATTGAACAGGCCGCGTCTAGGCCCAAAAACACCCCGCTCGGCACCCAACTCGGGCGGAGCTGGGTCTGACAAAGCCGAGCCATGGACGAGCTCCATATGGGTGAAAAGATGATGTCTTTTAGGCTCCATAGGACCCCCGCTCGGCCAAAAATGCACACAAGCCGAGTACAGCTCGAGTCGAGCTGTCTGCCGAGCTGTAAAGACTGCATTGCGCGATCTCACCGTTTCGAGCATAACTTCCTCAGTGAGAACTCCGATTTGAGTTATTTTTATACCAAAATGATCATCTCTTCCATGAATTTTCAACCATATATCATATGATCAATTTGGACTTCTACAAAAATATAAAAAATTATGCAATGTGGACGTGTGTTTTTCAGCATTCCTTCACACTTTCACTCTTCATTCCAACTTTAAACTTTTGATCATGTTTTACCCTTCAAAACTCAACAAAACACCTTAGTAGCATCTTAATTATGCAAGATATTAAAACCACGAAATTCTACATAAAATCATGGCCACATTCTATCAAAAATGGTGTAATGTGAGACCTAAAATACGTTAAATTCCACTCTCAACACCTGACCCACTTAGACCACCGTTCGACCAACACCTTGTTGGCATTCAATCATTTGATTAATATGAACGGTTAGGGTTCAATGTGTTTCTAATCCAGCAGAAGCAATAAGATAGAAACGTATTACCTTTCACCAGGGTATGTTGAAGAAGACGATGAATTCTCGCCTTCAGCCTGCGCAATCTCACCGTTTTGGGAATAACTCCCTCATCCAATCTCAGATTTAAATGATCTATATTCCAAAATGATCTTCTCTTCAGTGGCTTTCCACTGGTATATCACAAATCCAGTTTGAAGTTCCACACAATTTTATAAAAATCGTGGAAGTTGACGAACAGTAGCAGCAAACAAACTTCCGATCTTCTGGTGTATTCCCAAGTCCAATCTTGACGTCGTGTGGGCGACGATCTTCGAGATCTTCTCAATCTACTGTTCCCTCACTCTCCTCACAGTGTTAGGCGTTAATTACTTTTCAGTTAGAGTTTCCGGACAGCTGAGATGACTTATATATGGGCTACAGCAGGGACCAGGAGGAAAAATTAGAGTCGGGCCTCCATTGGAATTAAGTATCTAAGTTTAGCCCAAAACTTATACTTATTTCTAATAATAATAATATATACCACTAAAATATTATTACTCCATTGCCGATCTAATCCTAAAATTAGGTTTGGGCTCCTTATTATGAGCCTGTTAGTCTCCCCATGTTTAAAATATACAATGTCCATTAATTAATTAAGTTACTGACAACTCCATTAATTAATATCTCATCCAAGAGTAGTACCACTCAACCTCATTATCATGCCGGAATAAATCCACCTGTGGGGTTTACATGATAATCCTTATGAGCTCCTCAAGGGGACATCATCAACCTATATCGGACAAGGATTCCTTCTACAATTAACAGCACACCATAGAAACAGCACTATTTCCCAACTCACCGAGTTTGTTGATTTAATTACATATAAATCTCACTCATTGCTGAATGAAAGAGATACATATTATCTTACGTGCCGAAGTTATTGTATAGGGATTAAGAGCACGAACATCTATAATAACAGAGATCAAGTTCTCCTACATAGCCAGTATAAGTCGAACGATCTCAAACGGTCCTGCTCAATACATGAAAAGCATACTAATGTGATTATATAGTCAAGAAAAACTAATATCAAATCACACTACAATCATCCCGATAGAGAGTCCCCGTCTATCTCGGTTGTGAGCATCTGTTTATACTTTATAAGGAAACCGATAATATAATCTTTTGCGTGTTGTCGCACAACATATTATCTACAGTATAAAGTAAATGGACTATTGCATCGACATATAAATAAATTATAAGATGCAATCATTTGATCATATGATTCTCATTTCAAATAAATTGTTATAACATTGTGCATACTAAGGCTAGGTTTTTAGTATACAATCTAACACACCTTTGGTCGAACGGGATGCCTAGGAGCTCGACAGATCACCAATGTCTTGTTTAATCCTTGTTCGACCAAGCCCCGAGGTCGAACGAGCGCACAGGATGCTCCAGATCAGTACTTTTTACACCCCCAGTGTGTGCCAGTTCATGTTTTGTCGTGAAAAGCCCGTTAGAGGTCCATTGGAAGAGTCTGCAAGTATAAAAGGACATAACTCACATCCAGAAACAGATCATCCTACTCCACCTCCACAAGAGGATCAAGCGCACACCATCATTCACTTCTATCCCTTCCTTCATCCTTCCATCACTGTGAAAATTTGTTTGTGGAATCATGAAGGAGAACCAAGAGGATTTGAAGAGAAGGAATGAGATCGCTACACCAAGGTTATGTTCACTTTGGGTTTAATCTTCCAGGTTTAGATTTAATAAATCTCCTTAAATCTCCCCTATATATACCTACATATCCTATTAACACTTACCCACCCCTACAATATATTCTATCTCCTCAATTAATATTTTTTTCTTTCTTTCTCTCTCATCTTCTCTCACCTCAATTAATACTTGATTTGATATAAAGTTTAAACCTACCCTACTTATACCCAAAACAAATAAAATAAATATAGAATAACACTATTCACTAGTTTATTAAATCAACTTAAACCCAAAACAAACATCACCCAAGAGTTTTCTTAATTCTTTTCTTCTATTTTCTGATTTTTCAGACTATGGGTAAGATCTATCCAACCCCCATGCGTGTTGATTGTAACACCATGGGCTAGAACCTTTTTTGTATTTTTAGGATTTTGAAGATTTTATGAATAATTAAATTCTCTTGTGTATTCTCTGACAACACTACTTGTGGATTTATTTCATATTTGATTGAGCTATTTAAACTCATATTCACGATCATTTTGTGCATCTTCAACTATTTTATAGAGTCTGAATATATATCTGGTTGTAGATTGTGTGTGTTCATCGCTGAACAGTGTTGCATGTTATGATTCTAAGTGAGGGGATTCCAAAACTTCATTAGAATTGTCAAATATGAATGTTTGTTAATTGAATTGATTTCGAGTTAATAAGCAGGATAAAGAGTTTAGTTTTATAGTATCTATAAAGGGAGATCATATCAGGTTAGAGTACTAGGCGCGCGAAAAATAATTGATATTAATAGTACCTAGAAAGAGGGGTGAAATTGTATCTCTTGCTCGAAGGTGATTCACATGTGTTACACGCATGCTTGGTTGCTTCTATAGAGTGAGTTTGCATGGTTTAGTGATGCGTCCTTATTCCACAAGGTAGAATCGGCCAATACACTAGAGATGAAAATTAAGTAGTAAAACTAGATTACTCTAAAGCTACATATTCTCCATTTTTGAGACATTTTCGTATTTTTTCAGTGCTTGTTTACTTTTAATTGTTATTTAACTTTTAGTAATTTAGTTGTTAGATAATAATTCTAAAATCTTATTGGCAATTTGTCTTAATTAATTTAGTAAATAATTAAATTGATAATATACCGTCCTGTGAGTTCAATATTTAATTTGGTCGCTTGCCAAAACAGCAATTGATATCCTTAATACTTAGAGATTAATTTTGCGTGCAAAGAAAACCCGTAACACCCGTCTCATTAAAAAGTCTATTATAATACATGTACCTATCCCAAATAAATGTATCAATACCCGCGGGTTACTCTTATCTGTTTAATATTCATTTATATATATAATTATTATTACTTTAATCCTTAAATTAATATTTTAATAAAAATTATACTACCTTCTCTGTCCCAAAAAACCTTTACATTTTTGCATAATTTATGAATAACAGATACACACTGGTACTCAAGACATACACTCGCACTCGTTCCAAACTTGGGGATGTTTGTATCGGGGATTAAAACCTTGGGTTTGGATTTTAAAATTCACACCCAAGTTTTAAAAACCACCCCTACACATACCTATTTACACATACCCAGGTTTTAAAGGATTTTCTTAATTTACTCGTTGTCATCTCAAACTTGCTCAGATTTATCCATACCCGTGCCAATAACGGGGTTCAGATTGATCGGATACTAGAAGATACACATCCTGTTATCATCCCTACTTATACCAAACATATTCTCTATCACTATTACTTGATGAACATCAAGTCCCCATTTCACACAATGCATTGGAGGTCTTTTCTCTTCAATTTCACATGTGGAAACACCAACAATTGTAGAAGGTTCCTCATGCACCGATCCATATGTTTCTGATAGCTCAACATCTTATTATGGCACTGCATTTGTTGTGTCATTTTTATGTTAAATCTCTTATGTTATTAATTACTATATAATTAACATATAGGAATGATGCAAAAATTCAATCACTGCTCTTACGGTTTATTATTTTCTTTTAGGGTATAGTTTTCTTCATTCTGTTAAGTATCGTCCATTCAATGGTATGACACAGAAAATGTCATATAAAAATGACACAAAAATCAGAACTTACTATTATTATTGAGTAAAATACTTTTTTAAAGGAAGAATTTCATATGAAAAAATACGCCTTTAAAATCTTATCAAATTTAATTTTTTATTATTTATATTCTCAAGTTATGAAATATGAACCCAATTATATTATATAGCTAATGCATTGAGGATTGAATTGTTGAAGAAGGTGTGATTGATAAGGACTTCCTACCAATGGAAGGTAGGATATAGACAAATATGTCAGCCTTAGATACTAATTAAGGGTTAAGATTCCCTCACCAGCTCATGGTTTTCTTCAAAATTTGGATGATTAGGACTTCTTGCCACTTTAAATAAATGTAGATTGGAGAAGGTCATTTGGGCAATCAAGTTTTGGTGGGTACACAAATTAAAAAATATGTAGAATGGTAACATAGAAATAAGTAATACCATGTCCTATGATTGGTTTGGTGGTGTCCTTTAGTGAGTAACCAAGTCTGGCATCCATCCCTCTCCATGTGCATGCTCTAATATAAGCAAAAAAATATGAATTCTACAGGCGATTGCGTGCCCTCTTTTTTAATATCTCTATCAAGGCTAAGTATTCACATTTTATTAATGTTTTTCGTATAAAAGTTATTGTATTCTAAGAATGATAATAAAATCGATGCAATTATAAATGATATAATAAATCTTAAAATGATCACACATTTTTCACCAATAAGTCCATTCCAAATTTTCTATGTTTAATTCCTCCTAGATTTTACATGGATACTACTAGATGCATATAAACAAGGGCAAGTTTGCGTGAGACCATCTCACTGGAGATTATTTTACACTTTTTAAATTAGTTAATTATCACAATCGTTATAAAATATTAGTACAACTTTTTATTTATATTATAAATTTTTTATAATAAGTATCACTTTTTATTATAATTTTTTTAATTCATCTTACATAAATCATTACGCGAGATGGTATCTCACGAGTTTTTTTAATAAATAATAAGTTCACTCTATTTTTTGGATTGCGTGAAATTTGAATAGAGTGAGGCTTAGAATTTAGTATTATAGATAAGGGTATATTATTTTGTTCTAAAGGGTATATATTTTAATTAATAAAGGTACACAATTTTGTTCTAAAGGGTATATATTTTTCATTAATATTTTTTATTTTTCTTCAGAAAATAAATGGTACACATCTTTATACTAAAGGATATACAATTTAACACAAAATTCTAAAGGCACATGTAGTGTGCTTCCGTGCGCCTGGGCGTACACAAGTTTTTGCCATTTGAATAATTAAAGTGGAGGGGCCCGATTTTTTTTAATTCAATATAGTGATAAATATTTTAAGGGCTGCAGGCGTTCATAATCGTTATGATTACCTATTAATAATTAAAAAAAAAAACTAATTCGCATTTATACTTGGTAAATCAAACTGCTGGCAGTTTGGTGTAATGAATCGAGAGATAATTAATAACTTATAGTATTCGAACAACACTTTGTGTAATTTTATTTTTTTTAACTAATTATTCTTTTTTCTTAAAGATGATACTATTTATTTTAAAAAAGTATAAATTATTCATCAAATAATTCATTTTGATCGCAGTAATTTTCATCAATTAAATACTTATATTTATTAAAATATTATCACAAAATAAATTTCTATGAAGCGGTCTCACACAAATATTTGTGTTTCATACCATTATGAGTTTAACATCACATTTATTATTCACACATAGTATTAATTTAAGTCATTTTTTATTTATTTTTGGTAGTTTGATTTTTTTTATAATAAGTAAATAATAGAGTATGGTATGTGTATTGAAAAAGTAGAGTTGATATCATGTGCATTCGGGTGCACACGTATTCCTTAAATATATAATTTTTTATTCAATAGTGTGTACTCCCTCTGTCCCATCCTAATGAGTATATGTTTTATTTAATAATTATATATTCTTTACATTCAATTTTTTATTAAAAAAAATTAACAGAAAATTTGTTAATAAAGTGTATATACATTTTTATTCATTAGTGTATAGTATGTTTTTTCATAAGTGTATAAATTTCTGAAAGTAGGTGCACGTTACATCGGGTGCATAGGATAATTTACCAAACAAGTAATATAAATTTTAAAAAGTGTGTTAAAGGGATAATAAGTATGTGTTTTTTTCTTTTATGAAGGTGTGAAGAAAAATTGAGACAAATTATAATAGAAATATGAAGTTAAATGATAAATCTATAATATTTGATTAATAATTCATTATTAACCATGTAAATTCACAGAATACAATCCAACAAAAGAAATATTAACTGAGTCAAGCAGCCAATCCAGTGTTACTCAAGTTGTCTGTTCAAAATCAGAGTGCAAGAGACAGTTAGATGAAAAAATCTTGGAGGTGCGTAATGAGATGCAAGCAGAAATTCAAGTACTTCAAGCCCAAGTGCAACAACTTATGGAAATGATGCGAGGTGGAAGTACAATGGCTTCTCCTTATGGTGGTGGATCTACATCTGGTGTCGGTCATAATGATGTTGATATTGATGCTGATGCTGATGTTGATGACGATATTGATATTGATGACGAGGTTGATACTGATTTGGGAGACTTGTGATTATGTTTATTGTATTAGATGTTTTGTGTCAAAGATTGAGTAGAATTTGATATTTTGTGTCGAATTTGGATAATCTATTTCAAATTGTAGAGATTGTTGAATTTAAATCTTACATTGGGTTGTGTTTTGAAGATTTAATTAATTAGAATTTTATATTAATTAACAGGTATTAATATTAATTTTAAAATATAAAATTCAAATGTATACATAAATTTGCGATGGAAATTTTCGTCGGTAACTGAAATATGTAATTTGAAAAACTAATATTACCGACGAAAAATTCCGTCGCAAAATTTATGACAAATTATTTTCGTCGCTAATTATAGACGAAATCGATGACGGATTACCATCAGTAAACTAATTTTCATATGATTTCGCTTTTTTAAATTTGCGACGGAAATTTCCGTCGGCAATTTCCCGATGGATAAATCCGTCGCTAATTTGCAGCACCGATGAATTTTATTTGCATGACTACCGATGGAAAATTCTATTTACAGACGTCCAGAATCCGTCGGTAATAAATTACCGACCATGGTTTTAGCGACGGATTAATTTTCGTCGATAATCCGTCGGTAACCTCATTACCGACGAATTTTTAAAGTATTACCGACGGTAATTTTTGTCGCTAATCCAAGAGTTTTTTGTAGTGGTTGTAGTTGTGATGGAGGGGACAATAGTTTTCTAAAGTCTGCAATTTAAGCCAAAGTATCACACTTGGATTTTAGATTATCTGCATTAACATGGCAGTTTGAAAAGATTAAAATATATTGGTAACATTGATTTATACTATTGTGTTAGTAATAAAGGAAAAAAAATCACTCATCTTCCATAAATCAGTGGTGGCCAAGAGGGGGGCGAAGAGGGCGACCGCCCTAGGCCCCAAATATGTGGGCCCCAAAGTTTATATATATATATATATATATATATATATATATATATATATATATATATATATATATATATATATATATATTTCAATAAAATATACTCCCTCTGTCCCGTTTTAATATTTACGTTTCTATTTTGCGCGTCTCATTTCAATATTTACTTTTTTCTTTTTGCAATATGGAACCCACCTAAAACAATTAATATATCATCCAACATTAATACATCTACCCACTTTACATTAAATATTATATATTTCCACCCACTATCTATTAAAATATTATACTCATTCATCAACGTGCAAAAAACAAACGTAAACATTGAAACGGGACGGAGGGAGTATAGTTTATATTAGGTTATTGGAGTTTTCATAAAATTTAGCTCATTAACCTATTAGACTTGAAAATTGGCTCTATATTTAGATATTAAAAAGTATGAACCTGGTTGTGAGAAAAGGGAAAAAAAGAACAAATTTCTTGCTATGTAAAATGTGTTGATAAAAATAAATATTTGGATTTTTGTGGAAGAAAATACTACTAGAAAAATAGGTTGCTATGACATTCACAAATGTCATATAAAAGTTCTTTATAATACATTTAAGCTATAATGACATTTCTCTAAAATGTCATCTATTCCAATGTAGTAATAGGTCTCAAACTATTAATACATTTTTTATTGTCATTACATGCTAGTTTAAACTACACTTAAATAATCAATAATTAATTAATTAAATAATTTCGTCTACATAAAATTAATTTAAATTAAAAAAGTAATTAAATATTAACTATGAACGGTTCCATGGAGGTTTCGAGCTTGAGATGATGTCAATTTATATTTTGCTGAGGCCAATTGATCCAGAATTAAACTTGTTCGTTTATTTTCGATTTTAGTAAATATATGATACCTTTTCCTTTTTTTTAATAAATATTTTTGTCTTTTTCTTTTTGTTTTTATTTTGATTTTTCATTAAGTTTTAATATTTTAATAAATTAATAAATAATATAATTATGATTAAAATTAATTAATTATGTTTAATGTTATTATTACTATTATAAATTATAATTTTTTTACTAATAATAACTTATTCTCTTTATCATTACTAATTAAACTGTTTTTAATTAATATATATTTTAAGTTAACATAATATATTTATTTATTTAAAATGAATAGATGTCTAATCATTTATTTGGTTACGTTCGTATTAATTTTAATAAAATATTTGGAATTATAGTAATATATATATATATATATATATATATATATATATATATTACTATAATTCCAAATATTTTATTAAAATTAATACGAACGTAACCAAATAAATGATTAGACATCTATTCATTTTAAATAAATAAATATATTACTATAATTCCAAATATTTATTTATTTAAAATGAATAGATGTCTAATCATTTATTTGGTTACGTTCGTATTAATTTTAATAAAATATTTGGAATTATAGTAATATATATATATATATATATATATATATATATATATATATATATATATATATATATATATATATATATATTTAATTTAATTATGTATTATTAAAATAATTTTAAAATTTTGAAAATATATATTTCATTTAATTCTTATTATTAATAAAATTTTACTTTATTAATTTATTATTATACAGTATTAACTAAAATTCATTAAATTAAATTATATATATGCATCTATTTTATCATTTTTTGAATTTTATGTTTTCATTTAATTTTATTACATCTAAAATATATTATTATGAAATAAAAGTATTACTAATTTTAAATAAATAAAAATGATTATTAAGACACTTTTACTAATGTATTAATTCTATTAATATTAATATATTTATTGAATAGTGCAGTAATAGAGATTTTAATAGTGTAGTTAATAGAGTTATGTTAATACATTTATTGGATAGTGTATTATTAAATACTTACATAGTGTAGTTATAGAATTGATGTATTAAAAGAATAGTTATAATGACATTTTAAATAAAATGTATCAAAATTAATGTAGTAATAGACCTTTTTTCTAGTAGTGAAATTAAGTATTAATGAAGAAAATAATGGAAACTTTTTAGTTAAAAAAAATTATAAAGAGCAACGAGTGTCTATTCTTTTTGTTCGTCATTGGCTTAGAAACTGTCAGGACCGGCACTGCCATAAATCTCAATGATCAGTTCTATTACTTAGTATCGAAGGTTAAGACACACACCATTCCCCTTTATACTCTTTATAAGCCCACACCAACCCTACTACAATTATCTGGAGTATATAATTAATTCATTGCACGTCTCGTAATGCATGTGCTAAATGTTTAATAACATATGGCATTCTAAATAGCAAATGTTTAATAACATATAGCATTCTAAAGAGCAACAGTCTGTGTTCTAAAAGGTAACACTTCATGGACACCTAAACCTTTTGAATGGGAGTATCTCACATCAAAATGGATTTATATAGGAAAACAAGAATATACAAAAGAAAAGATTTTTCAAAAAAAATATCCTGAAAAATTAACAAGGCCTAAGTATGAGGTGGAGTTTCAATGATAGTCTCCAAAGCAGGTAGCCAAGATCTTTGTCTTGAAAACCTCTCAACTTGATGTGATGAACTACTACTACCACTACCAATTACTTCAAATTCCTCCACTGCCTTAGCTTCTGAGCCACTGGGGAACAGACAGAACTCTGGGAAAATCTTGGAGAAATTCAAAGCTTGTTTGATTCCTTTGGAGGTTTTGTGAGTGAGAGAAGAGAGTTTTTCACTTGTGAGCACTGAGTAGAGCATTTCCATGGGGAGAAGGAAATAGACTTGCCCTCTCTCCAGTTCTTCCTCTGCACACATCCCTGCAATTCTTTTCCCAACTTTCAGTTGAGTGGATTCACAGAGGAATTGCCCTGGATTTTCCAGCATAACTTCTGCTGCTTTCACTGGAGCCTCTGTGTAGATCAGTAATCTTCCATCACTTGATAGTACCTTTATGTCACTGTAAGAGATGATTGAAGGAGCACACAATGCTACATTACCCATCTTTGGGGGTGTGGGGTGGGTGGGAGGAGGAGGTTGGGAGGAGAAGAGGAAGGGGGAGAGGCTATTTGTAAATGGGACTATTTATAAATGTGTTATTATTGATTGTTACAACCAATTGAATCTTCTCTCTCACTTGTGTCTTTTATGTCTTTTTTAACTTATGTTTGATATGGAGAATACTTTTATTATCAAAATAAATAAAAATAGAAAAGGTAGGAAAATAAGATTAAGGGGTGTATGATTTGTAGCTGTGTTCTTTTATCATGTGTATGGTATACTCCCTTCCCTTCGTACCATTAAAAGGTCCACATTTTATTATATTGGGCGTCTCATTCAAAAATTCTCATTTTTCACTTTTAGTAGGTCCCTCATATGGCTCACCACTCACTATTAATACAACAACTACACACTACACATAAAATAGTAATACTTTTTAATCTACACACAAAAAGCAACCGATAACATTTGGACTGGACGGAGGGAATATCAGATTTACAAGAATATACTCCCCAAATAGCATCATTTTATTATGTTGGGGTTCTCATCCAAATTGCATCATTTTCCTCTTTTAGTAAAAAAGGTCCACCACTACCCATCACATCTCTCTAATACACCTATCCACTTTACATAAAATAATAATATTCTTTAATTTACGTGCAAAAAGCAAATGCTCCTCTTTGCCAGGGACGGAGAGAGTAATATTTTGTTGCAAAATGATATATTTTAACTAATAAAAGTAGGCAAAAATTGTGTGAGACCAACTCATTGTAAGATGTTACATGAAAATAATATTATGATTATTTTAATTATAAAATGTTATCATTTTCATTATAAAATGTTATTATTTTTTATTTATACAATAAATTGTTAGTGAAATAGTTTATTATACCTTTATCACTTCTCATTGAGTATCATTTTTCATTAATAGTGCTATTGATTTTTATTTGTCCCACGTAAGGACTTTCATACGACCTCACACCAAACTTGTCCATGTTTTAATAAATAGTGAGTTGAAAAATATAATATTTTAATGTATAATGAGTAATTTTAATCACATGTGGAATAATTAATTGTTTTGGGTAGATCTCACCTAACAAAAGGGGAAATGTAGACTTTAACTTATAACAAACCAAAATGAAAAAAAAAACTTAACGCGGATATTTTTGTGCAGTCCACATACAACACTGATAAAGATACCTACTTTACATTAAAAAAAAAAAACAAATTTAACTAATAGTGCAGGACTGAGGGAGTAGGTAATAATCCAAAACATATCGAAAAGAAGTCAACATGACATTTCTGCACGACTCGTATACAAAATAGGAAATACAGCAGTTGGGAACAAAAAAGATGTGCACATAAGAACTGAGGAAATTTCGAGTTGCCTATACACTTTCAAGAATACATCCACAACAATTAACAGATATAGTGTAGACTGTACAATTCTCGACACAGACGATCTAAGAATCAATCAATTAATCCACAAAAATGCTTCATTTACAGGTAAAGCAAAGGACACATCTTCCACAAAAAACAAAAAAATAAAATAAAATGAAAGGACTGTGAAAACAAACGAAACACAGGGCCAAGGACATCAAGCCACAAGCTTTCAATATATGTCTTTAGAAAAGAAGCGATGAGGTAGACCGTAGACCAACCATGATTTTACTCTGCAAGGTTAGGAAGTCGGATAGAATGATATGCAACCATGAGGGGAAGGAAAAAATCGTACCATTCGATGGGAGCAGAAGATGACATTTACTCGGGGCGGATCACTAGAAATCACAAGATAAAAATGGATTCAGTTTAGCGATAAAACTATCTCGAATCAAATCCCCGAGTATAGCCTAAAGCTCAAGCAATGCATGAAATGGTGCTTCTCGAACACATCAACTGCAGCATCACATGAATCCAGACAAACAAACACGAGAAATGCCATCACAGAGAAACCACTATGCAAGCTGCATGATATCTTCACTGAGTAGCAGCAGATACCGTTTAAACATGGACTGCAATGTTTGCAGCAGCTACAACATGATAGCCAAGGGAGGCATAAAATAACCAGATAAGGAGAGATCGCTCGATCAGGTTGGTACATATGAGAGTACGGTCCTTGTCAATATGACATTCCATTTCACTATATTAAGATCTTTCAGTAATCAGATGATTGCACTGAACATACTTCCTAGAAGTTCATTGACCCCATTTTAAAAGCTACATCCAGATTGTGGAATGAAACCAACTATTTTCAGTCTATTCATGTACTGGAATCAAAATAGTACGCATGGTAGAGCAACACACCCACCCCCACCCCAAACAGCAATGTGAATTAGGCACAATAAAGTAGCGAAGAGTCCGGACTGGCCAGCACAAAATGGAACATTCCATTGTAGCTAATTCAAACTGTGCTGAATTTTCCAAAGGTCCCAAAACCAAGAGTATTCAGCCTCATATCACTTCAGGTCTAGGCTTCTCTAATGAGTCGATATCAGTGGGACTGTCATCCTCCTCTGGTAAGGAGATCATCTTTCTTCTGGGATTCCTTTTGTGCGTATTCCAATCAGTTTTTCCTTTCACAAATCCTGAAATTTCGTCATGTACAGAATCAGATAAACTACCACTAGCTGCAATTGAGCTCTCAAACACTATGCCGTTTGTGCTAACTGAATTGCTTTCAGAAAAAGGAAATTGCGTATGCAACCCATTTTGCTTTGATGTTGAACTGTTATAAAAGAAAGAATCATGACCTCTTTCAGATGAACTGTCTATGACTGAATGATCAATATGAGATGCAGAAGGGCCAAAATTTGCAGATTCATCTTCGCTACAACTGGTATTACTATCAGAAGATGCCACTGAGAAAGACTCAGCAGATGACTGCAGAAATTCTTCATCCAAGTTTTGGCGTCGAAGTAAGATATCCGCTTGGTAATGAGGCGGAGAACCTGGGCAAACTGATGATGAATGGGAAGTCACATCATTTATTGCAGTTGAAGGGGCAGTCACAATATCTTCATTGAGATTATGCTCTCCAGGCACATCGACAAGATTAAAGCTTGAGTCCCCAGCATCTGTAGGAATACGTCCTTCATTATTTATGAAGCTCACCCCTTCGCAACTCTCATTAAAATTCTTGAAAATGGATCTGTCCCCTCCAGAATTCCCCATGAGAAGCATAGACACAGCTTCACCAATTTTATTGAAGTAATGTTGAGCACCGAAAACTGTAGATGTATCTGCAAAGGACGTCTCTGATCCTAGGATGATTGTGCTAGTCTCATCTCCAGAAAGCAGTAAAGAGTCAGAGACATATCTTGAGGGCTCGGCATGGTCTTCATCTCTTGTTTCAATCTTCAAAAGCATCTGATTAGTATGATTTAAGATAGAACTTCTAAATTTATTACCAGCACCAACACTTTCAGATGTCTGATCCATCCATTCTTTAAATTCCTGCAACCACTGAATAGAATTATCTTTCTTCAACACTTCAATTCTTTTAATCAAGTCTTCTATTTCAGCTTCTTCATCTGTATTGGCAATCCCATCTTTGCTCTCATTCTCATTATCGCATGACACAGAATCTTGGTCATCAACACATGTGCTCCGCTCATCAATTTCAATATTGACAAGACGAGAGGTTTGCTTCTGAGAATTAGAATAAAATAAAAATAAAGTTATAAATTCCTTAAATTCCTCAATGTACTAAAAGGTTCAGTGATCAAGTCATCATGAAAATTAAAATTGCTACCATCAAATGGTTCTCACCCTTTTTGTATTCACATTTCCTTCAACATCAGCATCATCTTGGATGGGTGCATAAAATCCAAAGCTTGCAGGCTGCTTCTTCCTGCCTGAAATTATGATTTGTCTCTTCCAAAACTCACAAGCTGATATTTTCTTTTCGTCCAGGTTAAGCTAGAATACATGCAAATTTTAACTTACTTGAGAATGAAACACGAGTAAAGTTCAGTAAAGGTCCAAAATGGTTGTAAGACAAAATGTTATTTGGGGAAATCAGATGAAATAATCAGTTCCATTAATAGAGCATAATAACCTCAGAGAGGATACATAACAACTTACTTGGTCTGGATGAGAAAAAAGGCTGAAAACTTTGGCTCGGAACCATCTCGCACAGCAAAGAGGATTCCCTTCCAACCATATGTTCTGAAGAGACGGAAAGCCAGCAAGGATCTCTATCTCAGAGAAGTTAGAAATAATATTGTAGGAAAGATCAAGCCCCTGAAGTGATTTCAGATTTTCAATGCCATGCAATGAAGTTAAAGCATTGTTCCTCAACACAAGCTTAACGATCTGACAATGAACCTGCACAAGCCAATGATTGAAGTTCATATTGAACCAGCATGCTGACAGAAATCAAAATGAATCATAAGTTAGGAGTATATTAATCTTCTCCGAACACATGAAATTATTTCTTTAAAAGGTGAATCAGATGTCAGAGACTTCTTTTTTTATTTCATAATTCTATTATTATTATTATTATTTTCTTCTTCTTCTTCTTCCAATTCAAGTAAAGGACTCAAGGAAGAATGATGAGTTTTATAATATGCTTGAAAAGTTTGTAGCAAAATAAACTAATGAAATTAAAGAAAACATAACAGTTACATAATACAAAGTTTTATTCGCAAAATCATATAAATAGGCTTGTTCCAATTGCAGATGTTATACAGAATACAGATGTATGAAAAGAAGACATTAAAATCAAACATAAGGGTTGGATCCAATACCAGATGTTATAGAACTGTTTTGAGAAATTAAGTATTTTGTAAGAAAAACCTTAATTTTGCAATCATAGGGTATCGCATTTGGATACAGAGTTCCAAAGAAAAAGCTAGACCATTGAGTACTTATATTGATTTAAGAAGACATTAAAATCAAATTTAAGGGTTGGATCCAATAGAAGATGTTATAGAGTGCTTTGTGAAATCTTTTTGGTAAGAAAAACTTAAATTTGCATGCATAGGTATCATATTTGGCTATAGAATTCCTAAGAGAAAGCTTGATGATTGAGTTGTTAGATTGATTAGGAATGTTTATTATTTTGGTGACTAATAAGTTTTGGTTTTCTAAGAAAATATTTAATTGATTGCTAGAACCTAGACTGAAATATAACGCAATATTGTCCTCATGACTACAGAGCAATGATCATACAATAAGAAATCAATAACTTTCAGGACTGTCCCTTTGGCTGTCTATCTAATTTCAGAAGTTACCTCACTAAATGATGCAATACTTCTCAGGTTATTGAATCCGAAATCCACGTGTTTTAATTTGGTGCACTTCTTGAGGTTATCCACCTTTGCAAACTTATTCCTACTCAGATCAAGGGTTTCAACCATAGGTAGAAGCTGCAAAGACTCATCCATAAGAATTAAGCCATTGCACGCGCATGAAACTAAAGACAAATGGTTCCACTGGGGTGAATCCTTTATGTCCGCAATTCTACTCGTAAACACATGCCGCAGTGCATCCTAAGCCAATTGACATGAACAAGTTACAAAGGTTAATAGTATAATAAATTGACACTGAATAGCATATAAGACCAACTTTGATTACAGTGGAGAGGAAAGATGCAAGTGCATAATTGAGAATTGACCACGGAATTGTTCAATTAATTCTATAAGATGCATATACTTCAAGTCCTCCTAATGAGGATAAAAAAATTCACACACTAACACCGCATCATTTATCTAACATTTCCGGCCTACATCTTCACATCCAGCAGTAACATATGGTCCAAAGAAAATAATGGATCTCAACATGTAAAATTCTTTTAAATTAGTACCATAGACCAGTTGAAGCGATAAAAGCTTCACGGTGCATTTGAAAAGAGCTTCTTCGACAAGGATAAAGGCAGTGATCAAATTGAAAGGTGGAAAATTTTGACACCATGTTAGAAAATCATACTCACAGTTGAATTATGGCATATCAATTTCTCAAGCGTAAACCTCAACTCAAGCAAGCCCTTGGCTGCAGATATAGACAAATCACATCCACGGAGTTCCAAAACCTTCAACCTTCCAAACGGAAGCAAATACAATGGACTCGGATCCCTCCGCGGCGGCGGAAGCACAGAAACCACCTTCAACGACGGAAGCAGGCGTAGGATTCGCCGCAACTGCTCGAGCGCTCGGTGGTCACCAAAATCAGAGACATAAGCACGCAAATAATCCACAGGAGCTCCGGTCAACAAGCTCTCTAGCTCCCCCAAGGCTTCCAGCTTGGATTGCACGTAACGCAAACCAACAGGATTCAATTTCAACACCAGCGTTCCTTCAATTAATTTCTCCGCCTGATTTTCGACGAATTTAACGAGTGATTCCAGGTATCTGTCACCGGTGACGATCGCCATAGCGGAAAAACTAAGGTTGAGAGTCGAGAATTGTTAACGGGGATGCGGGAAAGGAGGTTTGGGCGGGATTGAGGGGAAAGGGGGAAAAACAGCCATAGCTAGTGTGTGTTGTGTGTGAAAATGTGGGGGTTCATGATTATTATTTTGGGGTGGGGGGGTAGGGTGGGGGTTAATGATTGGAGTTGAGAGTAGACAATGTGAAGATGAGTGAGACACGTGGCGAACATGGGCATTTTGTAGGGTAGGAAAACGTCTGGTATTTCGAGCAATGTTGGAATTTGAAGTTTCATAGGTAACGTTGATTTGGAATGGATTTGATTCAATAAACTAATCAACTATGATAATCTTTTTTTTTTTTCAATAGTGAAACATATATTCCCTCCATATCCATTTTAATTTTGCGCTTGTATTAAGAACAACTTCAAGAGCTTTTTTAAATTTTGGAAAGAATTTTTTTTAAATTGAGAGGTTTGTTATTTTAAAAAATAATATTTTTAAAAGTCTTTCAACACATTCTTCATATTTGAATTTTATTTTCTCTATTCTCAATGTTAATTAATTAAACATATTTTCTATACATTTTCTTTATTTTTATTTTTATTATTAATGCAATATAAAATTTATTTTAACTCTTCATTCCATATTATTTAATTAACAAAAGCATTGGAAATAATGAATCATTAATGCATTTAATTTTAAAGAACTTGATTTGGTTATCTAAATTTGAAGAATGAATCTTGTTATATAAAATTAAAAGTTAAAATAGATAACTTGTTAGAGTGATGTTTTAGTTGAATTTCTTTAAAATATACTACATAATTTTTTAGTTTAGAGAATCTCTTGGAGATGCTCTAAGGAGTATTATTATTATATGTAAAGTGGATAGTTGTATTAAAGGGAAGTGGTGGGTCATATTTTTACTAAATAGGGGAAATGAATATCTTTGAAGCATACGCCAAAAATAGTAAAATTGATACCTTAGAAACGGATGGAGGGATTATTTATTTATCTAATACTACATCCCTCCCAAATTCATCTTCACATACATACTTTAGAGGCGGAGTTTAAGAAAAATCATTTTTTGATTTACTTTTGGGGATAATATTTTTTTTAGTAATGCAAAAAATGATAAAGTATGTTATGTGTGTTAAAAAGGTTGTGGAAATTTTAAAATTAAAGTATGTTAGAGGGATATTAGTTAGTTATTTTTTTCTTTTTATGAAAGTGTGAAGTTGAATTTGAAACGGATTAAAATGGAAAGTGTAAAGTTAAAGTTGGGATTGAGGGAGTATTAAAATTATAATTATAATGATAATATGAATGGATTGGATTTGAGAATTTAAAAAATAATATTTAATTTATAATGTTCGTCTAGAGGCGCAGGGACGAATTCAGGATTTAAAATACGGGTGCAACATAATTATTGAAGACAAAGACTTATGCCAGACCATTTCACGAATCCCATATTCCGTGAGACGGATAGAGTCACCATCCAACTGTAGCGCTTAAGCAATGTTCACTTTGGGTTTAATGTTTCATATTTAGATTTAATAAATTTCCTTAAATCCCCCCATATACACATACACAGCTTATTAATACTCACTCATCCCTTACAATATATTTTCTCTACTCAATTAATACTTTTTTTTCTCTCTCTCTTCTTCTCTCAACTCATGTAATACGTGACTTGACATAAAGTTTAAACATATCTTACTTAAACTCAAAACAAACATAACAATTTGACATAAAATTTAAACATATCTTACTTAAACCCAAAACAAATATAGAATAGCAATATTCACTGATTTATTATATCAACTTAAACCCAAAACAAACATCTCCTTATCGGCCATCCCTTTTAGGCGTGGGAGTTGATCAGAAGTCATATGATGTTTTAGTTTTTTTTTTAAATAATGTTATTTTAGTTTTTTTTTAATCAACATAAAATTATTAAAGCTTATTATAATAATTATTGTTTTTAAATTTCAAATTTAATATTTCTTATAAATATTGGTACAATTGTTCATATATTTGTCAATTTTTTTATACATTCTTATATTTAATTAAATTTTGATTAATAATTTTTTATTTTTATAATTGGTATGTTAGTGATAATATTTTTATTTTAAAAAAAAATTAAATTTTGATTAATAATTTTTTATTTTTATAATTGGTATGTTACATAAAAGTGGTAATATTTTAATTTTAAAAAAAAAGTGACATGTGATCAAGGAAAAGTGATAATTTGTCTTGAAAAAATATATTTTATAAGATGGATAAAAAGTTATACCTTATTAATAAAAAGTGATAATAAGTTTTAGTTGAATTATTTCATTAACAATTAATAGGATGCATAAAAAGTGATAACATTTTTAACCAAAAGTTATATATAAAAATAAAAAGTGATAACCATCAAATTATTTTATAAATAATTTATAGTGTGAATAAAATGTGATAATATTTTTAATAAATGTGATACCTAAGCAAGAAAAAAGTGATAATCAACTCTACAGAACTATTTGATGAACAATTTGTATAAAAAATTAACATTTTTAATAAAAAGTGATACATATGAAGGAAAAATTATAATCATTAATTGAACTATTTTATACATGAAAAAATTATAGTATGAATATAAGTGATAATAATTTTAATAAAAAATAATACATAATTATAGAAATGTGATAATTATTTATTAAATTATTTTGTGCATGAATAATTTTTAGGATGAATAAATAAAATCTTATTTTTTAAAAAATAAATTAATATACTAAAAAATATTATTAAATTTGATTAACTTTAATTTTTATTTAATTTATATCTGTACTAAAAAATTTAATGTAAGTAATTAAAATATTAACAGCAAAAAGAAAAAAAAATAAAAGAAAAAAAATTATTAAGCATGGATTTGGCGGTTAATTGGTATTTATAGAAAGGGTAGGTCTTAGATAAGATCGTCTCACAGATCCTAATTCGTGAGACGGATTATCCATTAGCCCAATTAAATATATTTTAAGTTAAATTAAAAAAGAATTAAAGAGAAATAAGGGTCATGTTTGGTTCATCAACTAAAACAGCATTTTAATTAACATAGTCCGATGATCCGCTGGACGCTGCCCTTCCATCTCATTGCAGATTATTTAATTTTTTTTATTTTTAATAAAAAATATCATTTATTATTATTATTATTAATTATTTATTAAATAGTTTAATTGTTGTATTATCACTTTATTTTAATGCAAAGACTTGTGTGAGACCATTTCATATAAGTGCTTATGTGAGACGGTCAGAAAGTGATAACTTCTATAAAGGAAAGTGATAATAAATTAATGAAAAGTGATAATGTTATTTCATGAACAATTTATAATATAAATAAAAAGTGATAACATTTTATACTGAAAGTGATAATGTTTTATAGCGAAAGTGATAATTATTTTAAAATGTGAAAAATTATCTCACGTGAGACGGTCTCACGCAAGACCTACCCTTATTTTAATTAGATATTATTTTATATTAAAAATATTATCACTTTTTATTCATTTTATGAATTGTTCATAAAATAATTTAATTAAACAATTATCATTTTTTCTTTATACAATTTTTTATTTTAAATGTTATCACTTTTTATTATCAGTGAATTATTCGTGAAATAATTCAATTAGACGGATATCACTTTTTCTTTGATTAAAAATAACTTATTATTAAAAATGTTATCACTTTTTATTATTCAAGTTAATTTTTCGTGAAATATATTTTCTTAATTGGTTATCACTTTTTATAAAAATTTTTATCACTTTTCATTTATACAATAAATTGTTCGTCAAATAGTTCACAACACTACTATCACTTTTCATCAATTAGTTATCACATTTTATAAATTTATATTATTTAAATTATAAAATAAATTAAATGAATAAAAAAATTTAAAATTTTAAATTTAAATAATAAAAATATAAATTTAATAAGAAAAAACTTAGGAGTATATATATATATATATATATATATATATATATATATATATATATATATATATATATATATATATATATATATATATAATTCTTTCATAATTAAAATTTTCAATATTCTAATTTAATAGCATCCAAATAGGCACTTAAAAAAATATTTAATTGGATTAATGGATAATCCGTCTCACGAATTAGAATCTGTAACACGAATTAGAATCCGTGAGACAGTCTCACCCAAGTCTTTGCCTTTATAGAATGCATTGTCGTTGTTATTGTTTAAGCCAATAGAACTTACGTTAAACAATGCCGCCAAAACTGTATATGGGTTTATGAAGGATCCGTCTCACATAAGGGAATCCGTGAGACGGTCTCACCCAAAACCTACCCATTATTGAAATATTATTATTTAATTTTTATATTTAAATAATAATAAAAATCAACATTTATAAATTATGTATGTTAAAGTAATTTGATTAAGTATTAAACGATACTCTTCTCTACCAGCTTAAACTTTTAGATGAGGTGGTTATTTAACAATGTAGTATAATTTTAGGTAGCAAGTCAAATTTTCATTTTCTAAAAACAATTTAAGACATTATTATCAAGAGTGTCAATTCCTGACACTACACGATAGCACGAAACGAAAATTGCGGATTAGTATTTTATTTTATTGTGTTCATATCGTTAACGTGTTAACGCGATAACGACACTAAAATTTACTTCGTGTCAACTCATTAAACACGATTAATATTAACAGATGACTCGTTAATAACCAATTAATCCCGTTAACAGCTCGATGTAAATATAAAATTTGATAAATATATGAGAAAAATACTCATTAATAATTTTAAAATATATTTTCTTAAAAAAATTATTACTTTTAAACTGTATTTTTTTCTTATCAAATTGTTATCTTGTCGTGTGTGTCAACCCGATGTTTTTAGTGTTCATGTCATGTCGTGTTGTGTCACTATCGTATCAACACGAATTCCAACACAATAGCATGAATTGCCACCCCTAATTATTATAATAAATTTATAAAGGTTGATTATAAGAAAAATTACGAACTTTACTCCTATTACAAATTAATTTCACTCTTGAAAAATTGCAAAAAAGACCCTACATTTAAATATTATTGCAAAACGCAACCAATGTGTGATATATTTCTTAAAGGTGAGATTAAAAGTGGAATTCTGTTTTAAGAGATTTGGTATATTTTGCAACAATGTTTAAAAGTGAGTCTTTTTTGTAATTTCTCAAAGGTTGAGATTAATTTTCAATAAGAGTAAAGCATGTGGTTTTGATTGCAATTAACCCAATTTATAATAATAAATAATGAGTGAAGTGCAAATTTGTGACAATATTTTAGTAATTAGGGGGTGCAAATTGTTATTATGCCCCCCGTCCCATTAAGTTTTTCACCATTCCTTTTGTAAATTACAAAAGAAATATGAAAAGTTTAGTGGGACGAAGGGAATATTATTTTCTACAAGGGTAAATAATTGAAAAAATCATTATGAGATACCAACTGTACCCTCTTGTCCCATGTTGTATCCCCAGTGCAGAGGTGTCAAGCCTTTATTTGGATCCAAGCTCGTTCGAATCATTTATAAGAAATTGCTTCTGATAACTCTTTTGAGTTGACTGAACTTGGTTTTAATTTTGGTATAAATTGATTAGAATAAGCGTACTCTATCGTTGTGTAGACCGTAGTGACCAAATGCAAAATTTATAATATTGAACCCAGGGGAGAAAATGTATGTATTCGTATTCGAAAGATATTTTATTCCAAAAGGACTAATCAATTAAGGATGGGTGAATTAACACTACAAACTAACTAAGAAATCAAATAAAGATAGAAAATGTACATATGAGATGGATGATGGATGAAGGTGAACAATATAAGAAGTATGTAAGACAAGCAACATCATGGACAATTCTCATGGAGACTCACAAACACACGCATGCATTGAAGGTCATCATGTTATGATATTAAGGGCACTCACGAAGAGTGTCTTCAATCCTCACTATTCCTATAGGTACTTACGGATATTAATATACCTCTATAAGGTAGGGACGTTTTCCTATGTTCACTTTCTAAGGTCAAGTGAGTTTTGACTTGGGTTCCCTTATTAATTCAAACACTTTCTTAAGTTTCATCACTAATATCCTATCATGATATTCTAAGCACAGGAAGGTTATGACCAAACTCCCCACATACTAATATAGTCACCTCATGCAATCAATGATTCAATTGAAACCTTAATCATAACATTGGAATGACAATCCTAACATCATGAATAAGATAATTTAACCAGACAAATCATGCATAAGATGAGAATAAGAATTCATGATAGAAAATATTCATAACAATCAATTCATTAAACATGTGGTGTGAAAAATCTACATAATTCTTAACCAATCATATTGCTAGCCTAACGTATATGCGGACTAGCCACTACAAATCATTAATAATTCATTACAATCCATGACATGCTCCAATTGAGCCAAATAATGAAAAAATTCACAAATTAAAGGTAAGTTGACTTCCCTTTCAAAGTAGGTCTTCTCTTCCTTCAACATGCTCCAATCTTCACTCCATGATGATCTTCCTTCTTAGATTGGTGGATTAATGAAATGATTGATGGATAAAGTGAAGGATGGATGAGATGAAGATGAATGTGTGTGAAATGTTGTATAAAGTGTGTGTGGAAACTGTCCAGAATGATTCCTCCCTGATTTTTACTCAAAATGATGTATTTATAGACTTAGAAGTTTCTAGAACACGTACTGATCAAAAATCTGACTTTTGGCCGAACTCGGGTAGAGCTCAAAAATAGGGCTTGGGTCGAGTTCGGAACTAGACTTTCCGTCAGGGTCGAGTTGGTGTTGCAGGTGTTCGAACTCGACCTCAGTATAGGGTCGAGTTGCGGACTCGAGTCGAGTAGGTGCAGTTTTCAGCAAATCTTGTTTTGGCTTGTTCTCCCTTGTTTCAACTCCGAATTGAACTCCATTTTTTCTCATATCTTTCTTTTCGAGTCTAGAATTCATTTTTACCTAAAAATTATACAAATTTCACTAAAGTACCAATTTTCTAAATATTTAAAAAATATCACGCAATTTAAGACATTTAATCATGAAAATCACACATTTATCATTTCAAAGCACAAATCTTCATATGAACATAAAACACCATCAAAAGATATACAAAATGGATAAAAACACACAAAAATACATAATAAGTGTTGACGATCATTTTTAGCGAGTTAAATTAAGATTAACGATTAACCGAATACTAAAATGGACACATCAAACACGAGTAATTTTCTCTGTCGTCTCATAAAATTAGTGCCCCTTCGCTTTATTATTGGCATTGATGTTACAAGTTCCATGAAGGAACATTACCCAGTAGAGAGAGATACAAAAAATGGGTTTTTTAGAGAGACCAAGTACAATGAAGAAGATGAAGTTGGAATCCCTTGCCCACCAAGTAATGTCCTGTGTTGCAGGTGCCTTCCTTGTCTTTATATAAGGTATTTTGTGGATGGTCCCCCTTTGATTTGCCAAACGTTGGCACGTGTCCCTCCAAAGGAATCTTGTCTGCAAGAAGTACGATGATATCCTGACAAGTTATCTTCATGAAGAACGCGTGCTACTCAACTGTCTGAACACAATATCGGGTTGACAACATTCTGATAGGCCTTATGAGGCACGCCGAGGGTCTGATGATTAGCGCCGAGGTGGTGACCTTTCCTCGGTATCAGCTTCTTCCGCCTTCTGCTTTCTACCCAGTCACCCGAACCTTATCCATAATGTCGGCTTCTGCCTCCCGCCTTCTTCTTATGCCCAGTCAGCATACCCAGTTGGCTTCTCCAGCTTTCTGTCTTTATTGGGCGTGTGTTCAAATCTCACTCTTGTCCTTAGCCTCAACTTATCTCCCGAGTTGTGCCGCGCGTATAAGTCACGCCCTTATATGGGGTATAAACACCCATAACAATAAGAATACACTAAAATCTAGGTGAAAATGACATCGGTCATTGACTTTCAACTACTGGAGCTGGATCTTCGAATGAAATTTGTCTAAGCTCATATTTGAAGTTTTATAATATTTGTCTGGAGGCGTTAAACCTTTGTTTGAATCCAAGTTCGTTTGGATCACTTGAAGCTTTCCGTAATGAACGTCATTGAATTTGGAGAACATCGTTGACTTTATGAAGAAAACGGGATGGATTTGACTTAAAGAAAATATCGAATCTAAGGAGTTTAGCCAGTGTTTTTATAACCAGACCGAATGTCAGGATCGTTCGAGGTGGTTAAAAAAATAGATTTAACACATATCTTTAAGGGGGCGACTATTCAAACCCCCGAAAATGCTAAATATACCCCTTAAAATATTTAAACTAAAATATCCTTAATTAATAAGACTAAAATAATCTTTAATTAAAATATCTTAAATAAATATTTTTTAAGTTGGTATATTTATTATTTTCTGTTAACTGAAAAAAAAAAACGAGGGAGAGATGTTCATCTCATCCAAAACAGAATTTTATTGTCTTCGTCCTTGAAATTGTTAGTCTTTTTCCCATCCCTAATTTTCTTCTCACTCATACTTTCAAGTTTCATCATCTTACATACATCTTTTTCTTATCCCAGATTTCCTTCCTCTGAATTCCAATCGTTATCTATTCATTGTTCTAAAGCCCGTCCAATCAAAGACTAGCAAAGTACGATAAAAACGTGTTATTACAAAAATCTGCTTTCTTCGATGATTCAATCGAACACTATAAATTTATTCCATTGAGACTTGAGACGGGTGAACATGACAAAATTGGTAGAATATCAAATATGTAATTCGCCCAAAATTCATCTAATCCAACCAAAAAAAGAATAGAATTACTCTAATTCATTTTAGAGTAACGAAACCCTAACAAACCCATTTAATATTGCTTAATTTCTTTGAAGTGATTTTCGAATTGTCTAGATAAGGGGTATTGATCTAGAATTTGAAGAGCTGAAGAATCCATTGACAATAACTTTTCTCTATGTAATTTTAGGAACAATTCAAGTATTGCTATTTATGTATCTTAATTAGTTATTGAAAGTCACGCTTCTCAGTTAATTTGTATCTTGTCTATATATAATAAAACACACTTTAAAAATCAAAATTAGACCAAAATTTTTCCTCACATTTTAACCTACCTAATTTAGTTTGGTAATATTAAATCTTGACTCTTCATTAGTTATTGTAACATCTCATCACTTGATTGTGATTACAAATCTTTAACAACATCTTATCCATTTATTTTGTTTTTTATTTTATCTCATCCATTCATTGTTTTGGTCTCCCATAATTTATACTCCCTCCATCCCTAGCAAAGAAAATCATTTGCTTCTTGCACGTAGATTAAGGAGTCTTATTATTTTATGTAAAATTGGTAGGTGTATTAGAGAGATGTGATAGGTAGTAGTGGGCCATTGGTGGGCCCCTTTTACTAAAAGATGAAAATGGTGTAATTTGAATGTGACGCCCAATATAGTAAAATGTCCCTCTTTGCCCAGGGCCAGTATGGACGGAGTATATGTCAATTGATTATTTATATACTTAAGTAATTTTATTTTTTTAACGTGAATTCATAATATCATTTGAACAATCTTTATCTATATTGTTGTAATATTTTATTTATTTTATGTATTTTTTATTTTATTATCTTTTTATATATCTAAATTATTTTTAAAATTTCTTTTTAAAGGTAAATTATTTTTTATTATAAGAACTCATATATCTAAATTATTAATTAAAATTTATTGTAAAAATTAATATTTTTTGTTTTGTTTTTAACGTGAATACATTTACACAATCTTTATCTTTATTTTTTTAATATTTTATTTATTTTGTATATTATTAATTTCATTGTCCAAAATATTTTCTTATGTAAAAACTTATTTTAATGGTAAACATTGTCTAAAATATAATTAATTCAACATCAAAAGAGAATTTATATTATATATTTAATTAATAATAAAATATTTTTAATAAAATATTAATTTAAACAATAAATAAATATAAATATAGATAAAAATAAAAATAAATGAATATTAAATTAGTACGGGTAACCCGCAAGTTTTGAAAAATGTGTATGAGACGGATACGGGTATGATAATAAATTTTTTTAATGGACGAATATTTAGTAAACGGATACGAATATAAGTACCCAAAAAGATGCGGGTACCTTGCCCGTTGCTATCTCTATTCCTACATGCTATAACTTCACATTTTTTATTTTTGTTTATTTCAAAATTAATGCACATAATAATATATAGTACAATATTAACACTCTTAAGGTACCACAAAATTAAATAATAGATTTTATATTATATTTAATTAAGGGTTTATTACCGTAAGATACACACTTTTAAGCTCATTTACTCTTAAATACAATGCAAAAAAAAATTCGGTTATATACACAAATTACCAGCTAAGTGACAAAATTACCCTCAATGAACCAATAAAATAAATATTCTCTCACCAAATCCCAGTTAAAACTGTTCCAATTAGAAAAAGGAATTTTCTCTCTTCGAAAGGAAAAAACCCTTCCATCCAATACAACCGCCGCTGGTAGATCCACCACGCCATCGCTTCCAGAGTTCATCGCCGTCGCGACTAGTCTCAGCCTCGTTGGTACATCTGTCACATCATCGTCGTCTCGTCTTCGCCATTTCTCCTCGCACCGTCCTTGTCCTCGCCGTCGACGTCGCTGAGTTTAGCCGCCAGTACGCTGACCTTCGGAGATTGCAGATCTGCCCGCTGATCATATTTACCACGACGTGCCACAACCACTGCCGGAGTTCGTCGCTGTTGCAACCAACCGCCAGTCTCGTTGGTAGATCTGTCGTATCACTGTTGTCTCTCCATTCGCCGGTTCACCGTTGTCTTGCCGATCGTCGGATTCTTATTTTACATCTCAGGAGAAAATGCGGGCATGAGAATCACCATTTTTTGACAGTAAGAACTCAAAAATTTTACCAGTTGTCTTCTCTTCAATTAAGCTTCCAATTACACAAATATCTGATCAAACAAAAAATGATGATTCCACTATATAATTCCTCATTTTATTGGGTTTTATTTTTTCTCAAATTATTTTTTTATTTTACTTTTTAATTTCTAATTCATTTTTCGCATTTAGAGAGAGAGATGCCGCTACTATTGGGAATTTTAGCAAAAGCAGGCAAAAGCATAAAGAAATGCGCAAATGTTGCTATTTTATTTATTAGTTGTACTTATTTTTAATCAATTTTGTCTTTGTTAAGCTTACCACTTTAATTATTGAAAAGAGGATAGAGGTTGAAAATTAAAATTGAAATAGTATAAAATACAATTTCATTTATGCAACAAAATCTTAGTATTTTTATCCGTTTAAATTGATTGATGCAAAGTTAAGACAATTGTGCAATAAAGGTCAAAATGTGTGAAATATTATGTGGGATAAATTAAAATATCTAAAATATTTACGATTGTAAAAAAAATTGTGAAAAAAAAATTGCGCAAAAAGAAATGTGAAAAAAATTGTGTAGAAAAAAATGTGCAAAAAAAATTGTGTACTAAAAAAATGTGCAAAAACAAAATGTGCAAAAAAAATTGTGTGCACAATTCTTTCAAATTTGCATAATTTTCTATGTGGAGTTGGGATACGTGTAAAAGAAGATTTAGGTTAAGAAATGTGCAAAATCATTGTACAAAAATAAATTTTGCACAATTTTCTATGTGGAGTTAGATACGTGTAAAAGACGACTTAGGTTATTTTGCATAATTTAATAAAAAATATGCAAAACAAATTATGCAAAACAAAACATACAAAAATAAAATTGTGCAAAATAAAATTGTGAAAACCAAATTGTGCGAAACAAAATTGTGCAAAACAAATTGTGCAAACTCTACCCTTCACCCACCCACCCACCGCCGGACCTCCGCCGGTCGGTCGCCGACATTCGCCGGACATCCGCCGGAACTTAAAATGTGCAAAAAAAAATTGTGCAAACACATAGGGGTATTTATGGTATTACAATCATAATTGTATAGTTATGAGTATTAGTGCTTTGAGTTATGTAGTTTATAGCAATTATGCATTATTTTATGTATTCAATAGTAAGTGACCCTTTAATTAATAATAATATACTAACTTTTAATGAAATATTAATTTAAAATGAGACGGATACGAATACGAATAATTAATATTTAAATGGATACGACTATGAGTATCCCAAAATAAGCGGGTACCTTACCCATTGCTATCTCTATTTCTACATTTTGTATAAAATTTATGTAATGTGTTATAAATAATTACTTCACATTTTTAGGAATGTAAAAATTATATCGGACCGGAAGTAATATATATATACATACATAATACATTTAAAATAATATTTTAAACAAAAAAATTCAAATTATTTAAATAATTTAAATAAATTACAGACCCTTTAAATAATTTTAATCAATTTTCAAATCTCTTATTTCAAAAAATTACAATGTGATCGATCATAATCCTTCCGTCTACTTTAAAGGTGATCATTATTTTTTTTCACGAATAAATATTATCTTTTTTATGTGTAATGGGTAATTGTATATGTAGTGAGTCATATGTGGGACCACTTTACTAAAAGAAGAAAATTGATACATTTGGAGTGAACACCCAAAATGGTAAAATAAGAACCTTTAGAATTAACAGAGGGGTATATGTAAAAAAAATTAATTAAAAAATAAATAAATTAAACATCAACCATGTACGTGCAATGCATGAGTTATGATTGCTAGTATTCTAAAATGTTGAATTCAGTTTACTGATGGAAAAATATGAATAGGATTTTTAATTATGAAGGGGTATAATTGTCTTTATTGGGATATATTTAGCAATATGCATATAAATTCTTAGAATATATGGGGTGTATTTAATAAATGAGGTATGTTTAGCATTTTCGAGGGTGTAAATAGCCGGCACCTAACTTTAATTACTCTCTTCGTCCCAGGTAATGAGGGCCAGAGACCTTCTTAGTCTGGGGCGGAGGGAGTATATTTTATAGATCCACTTTTATGATCATCAAAAATATTTTTTATTATATTTTAATGGAGCCCCCACACAGCACTAATACAATTACTCACTATATATTAAAAATTATATTCCCCACTCACATTAAAATACTATATTTATTGATCTCAGTATCAATAGTAAATGTAACTCTTTTAAATGGGATGGAGGAATTTTTTTTCATAATTCGATATTACTTTTCAAGATCAGTATAAATAGTAAATGTAACTCTTTTAAATGGGATGGAGGAATTTTTTTTCATAATTCGATATTACTTTTCATTTATTTAATACTCCATCCATCCCAACTTCAACTTCGCACTTCCGTTTTAATTCGTCCCAAATTCAACTTCACACTTCCATAAAAGAAAAAAATAACTAATTAATATATCTCTAGCATACTTTGATTTCAAATTTGTCATCACATTTTTGACACACATAACACACTTTATTATTTATTTATTATAAAAATATATCATACTACCCCAAAAGTAATTGAAAAAATAACTTTTCTTAAATTTCGTATCTACAATAATTGTGGATATGAATTTAAGATGAAGGGAGTATAATATATTAATTTTCATTTAACAAGTAATCACTTTTAATAAAATTATTATTATTATTAATGGTTTAATATATAGTTTAAATATTTTATTATTACTTTACCTTGATCATGTATCACTTTATTTTAAAAATATTTTCACTTTTTATTCAACTCATGAATTGTTCATAAAATAATTCAATTAAACGATTATTACTTTCTTCTTTATCATGTATAGTTTTTTATTAAAATGTTATCACTTTGTATTATTTTATTGAATTAATCGTGAAATAATTCAATTAGACGGATGTCCCCTTTTTTGTTTTTTTAAAAATTACTTTTTGATTAAAAATAAAATCACGTTTTATCTATTCTATAAATTGTTCACGAAATATACTTTTGTAATTAGTTATTACCTTTTATTAAGGATGTTATCACTTTTCTTTTAAAATGTTATCACTTTTCATTTATACTACTTCATGGAGTAAATTATCATTCATGAAACAGTTCACAACACCATTATTACTTTTTATTAATTGGGTATAACAATATTCATTATAACGGTTATCACATATTATCACATTTCATGAATTTAGAATATTTAAATTAAAAAATAAATTAAATGAATAACAAAATTTAAAGGAAATTTTACTAATAGATACATATTTATAAGTGTTTTTTTATTAACCATGAAATACATTGATAGTAATTTATTACTACTAGACATATAAAAATATGTTGATATACCAAATTTAACCTCAAATATTAATTATTAAAGAAATCTTGGTATAATATGGAAAGTTTTTCCTTCATTATATGCATGCTAATCTATGTTGAATTAGTGAAATCTTCCAAATTATCTTATTTAACTTTCTAATTTGTTGTCAACTTTTTTAACTAAGTACATGTATAAAATTCCTATTTATATTCACAAAGTTTTTTTTTTCTGTTCACATAATTTTATGTTACACATATGACTTACTATTTACATAATCTTTAATTTCACAAAACATATTTTTTATTCATACGACATTTACGCTGCACAGATTATTAAACGATTCACTTAATATTTATTTTGCACATAATATTTTTTTATTTGCATACAAACTACTTATCAACATTTACGCTTCATATAGTTTTTTTTATTCTTATTCACATAACAATTACACTGCACAAAAATTTTTATGTTGCACATGAAGCTGCACATGATTTTTGATATAAATGTAATAAAATTAGAGTTGATCTCTTGTGCCCGGGATACATCATCTCCATAGAACACAAGAGTTTTAGTATTAAAACTCGTGTTCCCATGGGGGCACGGTGTATCCCCAGGAGCTCAGGAGTTTTTTACTTAAAATTATTAGCGGATTCAAATAAATTTCTACACTTGCTCAAATTAATATTATGAAAAAATTTCATTATTTATATAGAAAATTTATAACTATAGAAATTATAAAACTAATTAGAGAGTTTTTTTCGTATTGAATTTAAAATTCTTTTTTTAATATTTAAAACATAAAATAAAATGATGAAACATAAAAAAATTCGTATTAAAATAAAATAATTTTAATAAATTATTAGAATTAAATGTGAGTTTCATATTAAAATAAATTTTCTATTTTTGGAATGCATATATAGATGTGTGCATATTAAATACTGGCCGTGCAATGCACGGAATTGTGTTTAACATAGTTTTTTTTTTAATATTTGATATTAATTTTTTAAAAATAAATAAAGTTATAGGACCAATAAACAAAGATGTATAATCGTGATGACTTGTTGATTAAATAAATTTGAAGATTGAATATTTTAAATTAAATTTTATTTTATTTGAATATTTATTTATTTTACCCTTAAAATGTTGAGATTTGGAAATAAAGTTATTTATATGTGTTAACCTTTTTATATTCGTCGAATTTATTTTATATCGATCAATTTGATAAAATTATGTCTTTCCTGTATGATTCCAATTCCTATATGTTTATATAAATATTAAATGCAAAAGGGGTTATTAAGTTATTAACCAAAACTTTAATTTAATTAAATAATATTGAAAAAAGATTAATGTTTAGAATAATATACTCCCTCCGTCCCATAGTAACTGTCTTACTTTCTGTTTTCGTCCGTCCCACAATAACTGTCATACCCCAAAAATGGAAATTTCACATCAACCAACAACCTCAAAAGTTATCTTAATTTCAAAAATATCACTCTCACCTAACACACATAAAATACTTTATAATTTATTTATTACTTAAAAATACCACAATACCCCTAAAAAGTCAATAAAGTTGGTCAAAAAATTACTTTTCTTAAACTCTGTGTCTACAATAACTACGATAACAATTATGAGATGGAGGGAGTAATATTTATAAACAAGACACCATCATTATAAAAGAAGACTTCCTAAAATATTTTATATCATTGTATGTATGAATGAAATTAATAGAAAAGTGAAATTTTGACTCAATATATTACAGACAATGTTAATTTCATCAGTGTATATAAAATATATGTGCTATCTTTGAATAATAATATTTAACGTAGTGCTGAATAATATGAACAAACATCTGCATAAGCATGCATACAGACAAACAACAAATAAATTGAAGTTATTTTTAATTGTTTGAGCAACAGATAAAATTGAATGATCCATCAACTAAATACTTTCTCCATGTCAAAATCTCGGCCATTCAGGCAATAACCAATGCAGATACAGATCTGCATATACATAAGCATGGAATGTAATGCGTACTCACAAAACCCTTTTTTGCATGTGCATCTTGAAACTGCAATGTATAGCTGCCCATGACTGAAAACAAATCTCTTCAAAAATAAGCCAATGGTGTTGAGCGACTGTTCTTGACTCTTGTTGAAACACTTCTATGTTTGAGTGAGGCAAGAAAGAATGAGACCAAGTTTAAGGTATGCTTCAATTGAAGATTCCACACCACCTCCACGCTTTCTTGCGTCACTCAAACATAACAAAATTCCACTATTTTTTTATTAAAACAGAAACCGCTAATCCCTCTTTCTGTCTTTTCTTACTTTTAATTTTTTGGGTATAAAAAAAAAAAAAAAACTTATTGCAATGTAGTTTTATACTTGAAACTTGTCGTATCCTTTTAACACGTAGCCTATAGTTTTATATTCATAACTTACCATAAATGATTTATAATATTTATTTTACGGGAAAACAGGGTATTACTTAAAACAAAATGCAAAGAAAAATTAATTTATAAATAATGAAACACGTGACTGTAATACATTTCCCATCAAGTGAAATAGAGTTGATGATAAAAACTTAAAATTAAGTTCAATAATTGATTATCTAATAATAATACGACATCTTATATTGCTAACTCTTTGTTTTCCAATTTAAACAACTCCAAATTAACCAACAATTATAAGATTAAAAAAAAAAAACTAAAAGTTCATTCACAATTGAAGCTAAAAAACTATAAATTTTGATTTTGGAAGAATAAGAATGAATATTTTCGGTAAACAAAAGAATTATGAATAATATAAAAATGTAATGAACCAATTAAATAATCTGTAGATCCAAATGAAATAACATGAAAACAGAATTAAAGAAAAAATAACAGACATTTCATAAATCGATTGAGAAGGAACGTCATGGATCTTGCTAACTTGAATTACTTAATATAATTAAAGTGCACTTACTCGGATTAAAGTAGTAACCATTGCCATTGACATGTGCTTTAGTTGATAAACTCTTTCTAACTTGACCTGCATTACTGTGCTGGATTCAAGTTTCAACTAATTTAAGATGAAGTTTGAACTGAACATTAATATACAAACAAAGATTAAGAAAAATCAGGAACACAATTACAAATAAATAAGAAACAAACAATTCAAAATCTAATAGGATATCAACCTTGAGAGCGTCGAGGGTCATGGAAGAATTCAATTATATTGATTATTGAACAGTATCTTGTTGATTTGTTTTACATGAATTCAATTATATTAATCATTGAACAAGAAATAAAGGCACAAAAATCCTTACATTTCTATCAAGATGAATCTAAACACCGGTTTATTGAACTAATAATCAAGTATAAATTCCATGGATAACCAAAATCAGACATGGAAGCACATTATATGAAGTCCGTACACATAGCTTTATTCGTCTGGGTGAGACATCCAAAAACTTGCAAGAATTGTAATGGTCTCCCATGGATGTTGAGCCGAGATTTTAGGATTAATGGAGATATTCATTAGTGATGAAAAAATCAAATATATGATCAACTATAGGTCATGAATCCAAAAAATTCCAAAATATACTCTAGACTCGTATCGTCTCAAAAGAATATCAAAACACAACAAAATAGATGCAGTGGTTTCAGTTTTTCTCACCTATAAATTCTAACTACAATATTTATGGATAAAATTCAGGATAAAAATAGATAAATTCCACAAAAGTGTATTAAGAGTTACCTAATGTTTAAAATGGTAAAATAAATCATAAAAGTGTAGAGTTATTATCGTTCGATACTTATATGAAAGAAAATAAATCTATTACCCCCTTGTTTTCCTTCGATCGTGAATATGGTAGTATAAATCCTGAATCAAATAGAAATACGGTTAACCAAGAGAAGAGGAAAAGGGGAAAATAAAGAATGAAATAAATGTACAAAATAAGGATTTCTCACTCACATTATTTATAACTCCCAAGTCTTGTAGGTTTTACTCATATATACCTAAGTTATAACTAATTCAAGACTACTCTAAATTTAAAGGTTTCTTTCCCATCCTTCATCCATCAATCTGTCTTTCTATTAATGTAGCTAGTGGTAAGGGGATAAATACAAAGAATATGTAAAGTTAGAAATATTATAAATTCACTATTTAGTACCATATGTGGCGAACTGTCGATCAAAATGTCAGAACTAACTTCACACATTAAATCGAATGACTGCAGCGAGTAAACAATTTTTGACAACAATAGTGATAATGCAACCTGCAAATTGAAAGATCAAATAAATCGATACACCATTACATATTTACGGTAAATGTTTGAAAGGATTCACTTGAATTTTATGCTAGTACTGTGATCTGAAGAATCTAGAATGATAGATCTATCGAGTGTAAGTAAAGTATTTATAATGTGACAATAAGAAGGAATGGGTGACGATTGATTTTAGTTCAATAACTGGACAAATAAGTAAAAATAAATTCCTTTAAATAATTGATTCAGTCAAACAAAATTAAATGCAAATATTTATGCTTAATATGGTTCCGACACTACAGGACCATATTAGTATAATCCAGTATCCATCTGTATTTACACAATATTTAACATTGAAAAAATCAACCAAAAAGCATGAACAAAATACTTTAACCTATTAATTTAGTGGATGAAAATTGTCATATATACAAAAATACTCAATAGCCTTAATACTCCAAGAAGGCCCATAAACTGACTCTAACTCACATCCAAAAGGAAGAAAACAATACATGAACATATTAATTTCATATAGTATAAATCTTTATATATACTATCTATAAAATACATACATAAAAGAGGAAGAAATCTCACAATGTTTAATGTCTATCATATAACAAACCTTCATGTGCAATGACCTTCTTTGTTGTACTCCAATCGAAAACAGTTTATATCAATTAGCAGAGACCAAGAGTCAATGAAGCGTACATATTTGAAACACATGTGAGAGAGGGATTTAAATTAGTCTAAAATCATGAGCAAGAATAATGAGAGACAATAAATACATTTAGATACTATACAGACTCAACATATGCATAAAGTTTAACCTTTTTTATAGAAACCTTCAGCTCCATATGTTATCCACTTCTTTGATGCATAAAAAAAACACATTTCACAATTAGTAAGTAAGAGCACACTGATAATTAAGTAACCAACATCGAAAATAAAGCATAAACGAACTCAAATAGAGGATATATAAAGAAAATATTACTAAACATGCGTTAACAAAGTCTGTGTAAACCGTGCATTAGATACTTCAATATATAATATTTCGTTGCAGAACCCAACAACAATCTAAAGTGAGGAAGCCATATTGGAACAAAAATTAGAAGGCATTAAATTTTTAAAAGATTATTTATTGAAACAAACACATGAAGATAAAGACTTACCCCATCAATATCTTCTTTAGTAACCCGGAACCCCTGTGCATCAGTCAAGTTCCCATCCCACATCAAAAAACTACCCTAATAATGCATACAGAAGAAATTTGATGAAGTTATTTAATGAAAGCAAAATAAGCAGAGTACGTAATAAAATTTACTTTCATGTTACTTGTTAACTTGTCATGATTGATAGTTTCATTATGAGACCAGCGTTTTTGCATCAAAGATTTTGAAATAAACACCAAAATTGAAATTGAAAAGTCATTCTTTCAAATACAAATCTAAATTTTTTATTTTTGGTTGCAAGGTAGGTTTGGTCATCACATTTTCTTCCTAATTTAGTTCTTTGAATATTCATCCGAAAATGATAGAAATTTTGATTAATACATAGATCAATCTTGACTATGGAAATCAAGATGATATATAAAGCAGAATAAGGCAGTTTTATATCTCAAATCCAACCATGGAAGAAACATTAAGTAATAAATCCCACACATTAGTCATTTAGAATCTTAATTAGAAGAAATCTGAATATATATCAAATCCAAGGTGGAGAGAGAGGCGACGTGGTTGTATGACCAAAAGAGCCAAATATTCAAGTTTGGGAATTAACTAAATTAGCAATTAGGTCCATCAACTAAATTAAAATAACACAAAATGCACTGGAGAATGAACAACCACAGCCTCTGTAACTAAAGCAGCAAAGATAAATGCTCATATTCATTGCAAGTCAACTTAATAAATATAATTTTATGTGAATGAAAGCATAGGCAGGCATATGAATATTAATTGCGGTTGGTCTGCTTCCATTTCGTGAAACATAAAATATGACCAGCACTGTTAATTTAAATTTACAAAATTTTAGCAAGTATAAAAGTTTTTTGTCTTTCATAAAATTGCCAACTACAATAAGATTCACATAATCAACATATTAGGTCCAATGATAATAACTCATGGGGAATATACATTACAATTTTGTCATGAGGCAGGATTCAGACTTATGTATTTTCAATTAAACATCTTCATTTGTCCATTTATTTAAAGAAAATAATTAAAGAAATTGAAATTGCATTTCCAGTAGCATAGTAGAAAAACTTCTTAGATAAATAAATAAAAAATGTTTGCACTTTGCATGATGAATTTCAGTCTCTATCTGAATCAAGATTTTCTAACAAAATCTTCTAGAGTTGAATTTGAACGGATCACTGCATCTTTCCCAATCATAGCAACATCATCATGGAAAGTTTGCACAGGTTCCAAGTTTGGTTCCGGTAAAATTACTACACTACATAATGCAGAAATAACAAAACAAAATTAAAGACACCATAGAATCATTACTTACTTTTTTGCAAGACAACTGGACTCTTATTTTGGTGCTGGGCTGATGCACAGAAATTTAAAAGTAATTTAACAGATGAGAGTAATCCCGAGCAACTGAAATATAAAAGTAATTTCACATTAATAAATACTTTAATAAAGAAATAATAATAATAAATAAATAGATGAGAGAAGAAGAGAGTGGAGAAGACATCGATGATCCATACAGAAGAAATGCGCAAAGAAGAATGGGATGGAGAAGACCGCGATAAACATATGAGAGAAGAGTGAGAACCGTAAAAAGTAGATCAAAGAAAAAGGGGATCTTTACCAATGATAGAAAAAAGGTGGAGAAGACCGCAATAAACAGATGAGAGAAGAGTGAGAACCGTAAAAAATAGATGAAAGCAGAAGATGAATTTTACCGATGACATAAGAATGGATGGAGAAGAAAGCGATTTACAGTAGAACCTAATACTGCGTGAATACCAATCCATTTCTGAACGAAAGATAGTGATAGGCATAACAATAATTTTAGGGAAACACTACTTAAATAAGGGCAGAAATAAGACCTTAAAGAAACCGGTTGAAAATATAAGTGTCCAATAGGTGCTATCATATATATATATATATATATATATATAGATATAGATATAGATTCCACAAGTCATTCAATTTTAATGTAAGGGTAAATGTGACAATCTTGTGCATTAATTTGTAGTTATTAGTTATGTTAGGTAAAATGTGTATCTCATGGTAAATATGTGTTTTATTTGTACTTATTAGTAACGGACCCAAATTTAAATTATTTCTTTTTAAGTAATAAAATTTTTAAATTTAAAAGAAAAAAACTTTAAAAAGTATATGTATTAGATACTAAAGACTCTTTAAAAAAATTTAATTAGGTTAATGGATAATCCGTCTTACGAATAAGAATCTATTAGACGGTCTCACCCAAATCTTACCCCAATCTGTAAGTATCAAATTTTTCATTACAGAAAATTACAAAGTTTCTGGTTTTTCATATCAACCACACTACACATTTCCAAAGACAAACAAAAAATATCTTTCATTTCCTCCCTCTAATAAGCCTACTAAAATGAAGTAAGTTTATAGAGGGATTCGAGTATAAGACTGTATTCATTTCAAGCCATTTAATACAATCCATCCAAAGACGATATGAATACTCACAATCAAAGAAGACATGACTAATTGTTTTCGAAGTTCCTTTGCAAAACTAACATTAGCATCTTGGCCAAAATCATTCTTCTTTGAAGATTTATATTTGTTAGAAGATATTTTCCGCAAGACTCTCAATGCATGAACTCAAACTTTAGGCAAGCAATTTTGTCCACACAATGCTGAAATTTTCTTTTTTCTCTATATCTGAATCAATTTGATATTTCCATAAAGTCTCGTAAGTTCTTCTTGTTGTATATTTGACTTCTTTCTTAAATCCACATTGCTAAGAATCTGCTTTACTTATTTTAAGAGAAAATGAATGAATAATCAAAAGTAAGTCTTTTATATCTCTATCTCAGTAGAATGAAGATCTCGTCTCCACCTCCACGTCTACCTCCAATTCTAAACTCCCTCAACCCACTCCCCTATCTCTGAGTTACTAGCCTCTTTATCTAAATTGAGACAATAAAGTTTTAAGAAAATTAGTGCTAAGATGTTCTCCTGTCTAATTGTCATTCCAAAAAAAAATATTACTCACATCTCCTAGCACTCTAACAAGCCTAGAAAAAATCAACCCCTTTGTATATTCCCAACATGTTTCAATATCTCTCCCCACCACCTCGAAGGTTTAAAAGCTTTACCCAATATTTTATTATCCAATCACATTCCTCCCAATACTCCCCACCTACACCTCAAAACTCTAGCCCAAGACATATATTACTCTCATGTAAGAATCTCCAAACACATTTACCTAATAGGGCATGGTTAAAGGACTCTAAGTCCCTAACCCCAAGCCAATAGCTTTAGGATAATACAAAGTAGACAATTTAATACTCCCTCCATTCATCCCCAATCTATCCGTTTACTTTTTGCACGTGGATTAAGGAGTATTATTATTTAATGTATAGTGGGTAGTTGTATTAATGGGGTGTGTAGGTCCCATATTTTAATTGTATTAGTGGGTGAGTGGGTCCCATGTGTCCAAAAAGTGGAAATGGATAGATTAAGAGTGGACGACCCAAAATTGTAAAATAGATAGATTGACAGTGGACGGAGGGAGTATAAGATATTATATTAGCATTCTCCCACCTAGACCTCAAAATCCTAGCCCAAAGCATATTACTCTCTTGTAAGAATCTCCAAACTCATTTACCCAATAGGGCATGGTTAAAGGACTCTAAGTCTCTAACCCCAAGCCAATAGCTTTAGGATAACACAAAGTAGATAATTTAATACAAGATATTATTTTAGCATTCTCCCTCCCCCATCACAAAAAAAAACAGTTGCTGCAATTTAGAAATCTGTCTCAAAACTATTTTAGGAGCAAGATAAATGGGCAACTCATACGTAAGAATAGAAGAAAGCACTGAGTTTAGGAGAGTAAGTCTTCCCCAATAGAGACTTTCAATCCTTCCCAGTTCTTGAGCCTATTTCGCATCTTATTAATCCCATAGTTCCATTCACCTTCTTTTCGATCTGCACTACCTACTTTAACCCCTCAATAATTTAAAGGGATGTGCATCAATGCTCAGCCCAACACTTCAACAGCCTCACAAACCCACCTTTCATCCACACTAATACCATAAATACAACATTTCTCCTTATTTAATTTCAAACTTAAGACCAATTCCAGAAGCACAAGGAATCTTTTCGGAAAAAATATAATTTTCTCTCTCGCGTACTCAATAAAGATTGTATCATCTGCAAATTGAAGGTGAGATATCCCTACCTTATCTTCCCCCACCTTCACGAGCATAAAATAATTATTCTCCACTGCTCTAGACATCATAATACTAAGACCTTCAGCAACCAAAAGGAGTAAGAAGGGAGATAGGGGATCTCTCTGTCTTAAGCCTCTTTTCACATGTAGGACTTCCATTCACAAGGATAGATGCTTGAGCTGGTGTAACACATTCTATTACCCATTTGATCCATCTTAGGTTAAACTCAAATGACCTCATCATTTGCTCCAAGAAGTTCCACTTAACTAGATCAAAGATTATAGCGAAGTCAATTTTGTATAGCATAATACACTTAGGATTTTGACATTTAGCCTCTTTAATTACTTCATTAAGAATAAATACACTATCCATAATATGTCTACCTCAATGAAAGCAGACTGTTGATCAGAGATAATATATTTCATAACCTTGCTAAACCTGTTTGCAAATACCTCAGAGATGATTTTATAAATACCCCCAATCAAAGATATTGATCTATAATCATTAAAGCTTTCAACTTCCAATTTTTTTTGGAATAAAGCTATAAACAAAGGGTTAAACCCTTTCACAAATTTTCCATGGTGAAATTCTTGAATTAACCTCATAAAATCTATGTGAATCAGACTCCAAAATTCATTACAAGAGATTTGGGTTTTACGCACGAACTCATCATATGTGGGTAAAATCGATTGTTGTGTGGACATTGAATTTTACCCAGAGCCGACCTTGACATTATAAGGGGCCCAAGATGAAATTAAAAAAAGGGCCTGAGTCTCCATTATATATATATATATATATATATATATATATATATGTGTGTGTGTGTGTGTGTGTGTGTGTGTGTGTACTTGAAAACTTTATTATGTAAATAATATAAAAATGTACCACACGTTCGACTATAACATCGTATCTTCTATGTTATTTTCGTACATAATATCTTGTGACACATTATATGATTGTCACGTAAGATGGGAAAGAAATCTAATCATAACCCCTAGGATTTAAGATTTCCTTTGTAGGGTATATAGTTCCTCTTTCTCTCTAACGTGTCATCCATCCAATGATGTGGCACAGGAGATGATATATTAAAATGGCACAAAGAATCTGAACAATTACAATTTACGAAAAAAAAATTGACAAGAATAATTCCAAAGAAAAAGTATGCAATATATTTTGATAATCCTACTGTTGGATTGTATACTAAAAGTCTAGCATTTTGTATGAACAATCTTATAACAATTTATTTGAAATGAGAATCATATTATCAAATGATTGTATCTTATAATTTATTTATATGTACAATACAATAGTCCACTTATTTTATACTGTAAATAATATGTTGTGCGACAACACGTGGAAGATCATATTATCGGTTTTCTTATAAAGTATAAACAGATGCTCACAACCGAGATAGACGGGGACTCTCTATCGGGATGGTTGTAGTGTGATTTGGTATTAGTTTATCTTGACTATAGAATCACATTAGTGCACTTGTGAGTATTGAGTAGGACCGATTGAGATCGTTCGACTTATACTGACTTATAGGAGAACTTGATCTCAGTAATTATGGATGTTCGTGCTCTTAATCCCCTATACAATAACCTCCGCACGTAAGACAGTATGTATTTCTTTGATTCATCAATGGGTGAGATTTACATGTAATTAAATCAACAAACTTGGTGAGTTGGGAAATAGTGCTGTCTCTATGGTGTGCTGTTGATTGTAGAAGGAATCCGTGTCCGAAATAGGTTGATGATGTTCTCTTGAGGAGCTCATAAGAATTATCATGTAAACACTGCAGGTGAATTTATTCCGGTATGATAATGAGGTTGAGTGGTACTACTCTCGGATGAGATATTAATTAATGGAGTTTTCAGTAACTTAATTAATTAATGGACATTGTATATCTTAAACATGGGGAGACTAGCGGGCTCATAATAAGAAGGATCCCATAATGTAATTATGGGATTAGAACGGTAGTGCAGTAATAATATTTTAGTGGTATATATTATTATTATTGGACTTAAGTATAAGCTTTGGGCTAAGCTTTGATACTTAAGCCCAATGGAGGCCCAACTCTAATTTCTCCTCCTGATCCCTGCTGTAGCCCATATATAAGTCATCTCAGCTGTCTGAAAATCCTAATCGATGAGATTAATCACGCCTAATACTATAAGGAGGGTGAGGGAACAACAGATTGAGAAGATCTTGAGGATCGTCGCCCACACAACGTCGAGATTGGACTTGGGAATACAGCAGAAGACTGGAAGGTTGTTTGCTGGTACTGTACGCCATCTTCTATGATTTTTATAAAATCGTACAGACTTTAGAACAGAACGTGCGATACACTGACGAAAAGCCACGGAAGAGAGGATCGTTTTGGCATGTAGATCACTCAAATCTGATATCGAATAAGAGAGTTATGCCTAAAATGGTGAGGCTGCGCAGGCTGGTGGCGAGAATTCATCGTCTTCAACATACCCTGGTGAAAGGTAATACGTTTTTTGTTTTCCTGCTTTCGCTGATTGTTATATATGTATGGAACCCTAATAGTTCACGTTAACCACACGATCGAACACCAACAATTAGTATCAGAGTTTCGGTTTCGTGGTGAAACGTGACACGTTAGGTTAGGGTATATATGAATTATGTGATTTATTTTCGAATAAGAAATCGCATGATATATAAGGGTTTTGGTTTATTGATTAATCAATGGATATCTTTTAAAAACCCTACGTGTTATTATCGGATGGTTTATGTGAATCATCTTCAAAACCTTCGTTGTTCTTCACGCGTGGCTCGTGAGAGAAATCCCTAAGTTGAATTCATGGCTACGTGGTTATGGCATACACACACCACCACACGAAATCACAGCTGGTGATATGGTTGGATGGTGGAACGGTGGCGGTTGTCTGTTGGTAGACAGCGATGTTTGAACGACAACACACATGATGATTAGTGGTGGAAGCGGTGGTTGAAATTGGATGAAAGGATGACGCGTCTGCCGGCGGATGGGGGCTGCTTGGACAGCGCAGTGGCGTCAAGTGGTTGCGGCATGGGCTGTCGGGCCTAGGAAACATATCGCATGACGATAAGGCCGCCTAGGGTTGCGCTGATGGCGCCTCCACAAGGCAAGGTGCAGTTTGGGACGAGTCTGCCATAGTTTCCGATCGGGTCTAGGTGATTTCGATCGGGTCTGTAGTTAGCTGGTCAGCGCTGGCAGAGAGCGATGATGGAATTCCACAGTAGGGCGGCCAGGCAATTCTCACGGCTGGCGCGACGCCGGCGAGCGAAACTGTTGGAACAGATCGCAGGCGATTGCCGCTTAGCAACGCGATCAGGCTGGCTGGCGATGGATGGTACAGATCATTGCTGCACAGTTGATCAGGGATGTGGGGTTTTCCAGCTACTGCAGTTGGACGAAGTTTGAGTGGAGTCCCGATGCAGGCGACGTGTTTCCGACAGAGTTCAGCGGCAGGCTGGGCGAGGTCTCGATCGAACCAGGCAGTGTTTTGATCGGACCTGGTGTAGTTCAGAGCGAGTCTTCGCTGTTTCTGGTTAAGCCTGCATGTTTTTCCGAGTCGTGAGTTGATTTCGAGCAAGTTTTTTTTGAATGGGTCTGCTGGTCGGAGGCGTCAATAGGAGGACATCGTGCAATGGTCTGCAGTTCAGTGGCATTGTTTCAGGCTGCAAGTGTCGGCTGCACAATCAATTCTCGCTGCATTAGCCATGGATGGCACTGAAGCTATGGTGGATAGCACCGTTGTTTGACATGCCAGTTTTGTCTGATCCGAGAGCAACCATGGCGTGACGGCAATGCAGGGGAACGGACTATCTTCTAGTCCGACCAGCTTCTGGGTTCTGCTGGCGATCTCTTGGCGGTGAAGCATTTATGGTGCTGTCGACGATGGGTAAGCTCGGCGATTAGTAGTTTTTCGGCACAGCTGGAGGCTTGGAATGCCATGGCTTCACCATGATCGAGAGATGGAGTGCAGCTGCAAACTGAAGCCGATGACTGAGCGATGGCGTTCTGGCGAGCTGTTGACTTCCGGCAGTCTCGGCAGGTGCTGTCTCCGGTGGGTTGGCATGGCAGGATCATGGATTGAACAGCACGTTAACAGGCTGATTCGTGTGTGATGGGATGACGTGGCAGTGTATGATTGGAGCCAATACACATGCAGTTTCAAGCTTCTTGCGGAACCAAATTTCAGTTGCTTGGGCCCCAAGTTGTTCCAACTTGTTGGGCAAGTTATTGATTGGTTTGTTGACCAAGTCAACTTTTATTAGGCATTTTTTTTTCCTTATATATATAATTGATATAATTGTTTTATTTGTCAATTATTGTTATATATTTGGATTTGATGCATGTTCTACTTGATTTACTGCCTTATTTGCCGTAATAGGAGCATGCTAGGTTGCATATATTATTCTGAATATTATATGCATGTAAAAACCCTAAGTATTAAATAATTAAGTGGGAGAGGAGATTGGTAATAAATTTCTGCGGCCTCCATTATTGGTTTGTTAGCGATGTGAATAAACTTATGCGTCGGCATTAGAGCCTTCCTCCCTGTCGGATGAGTTTATTCATGGATTGCTGGAACAGACTTCTTTAAATTATTATTTGTAATGTGATGCACATGAACTTGCGCGTTGGCTATAGTGCCTTCCTCCCGATCGGATGAGTTTATTTGCGGATCACTGTACAAACTTATAATTGATGACTGTAGGAAGTTATCCGAGCACGTGTGTACTTCTCTTACTGTAAGGCACATAAGCTTGGGCCGCAGACTTGGGGTCAAATAATGGGGTACACTTAGGTGCAAATAATAAGTATCCTCCCCATCGGAGTCACTGCTTTTATTTGCATGGCTAAAGAGGAACCGACTATTAATTATTTTGTCATGAGGTTAGGTTGACAAATAAAATTAATGGGTAAAATCTTCTCTTGTAAATGTTCGGGTTTATAAACATCCACACTATCGTGGCTTGCAGACTCACGGTGCTTGAGATGTTGGTGAATTTTATTTTTATATTGTTTTGAGAGAATCAATATAAATGGATAAATTCAAAGATTTGATCGGTGTATTTATTTATGATTCTCTGAATTTTCAAAATGGTTTTATCTTGCATTTTGTTTACTAAAAGAAACATATTTACTGGTCCAAAATTAGATGATTAGAAAAGAATCTTGGTTTTGATTTTTACTGCTTAAGAAAATATAAATATGTGTTCACTAAGGATGTCTCATGATGCCTATTAAAGTCTCTAGTGAAGAGGTGAGAGGTTCATAGAAATATGATGGTCTCATGCGACTCTTCAGATACTTGAGTAAGTAATAAAGGCAAGAGGTCATGGATAAGTTGATGAATGAATTAGGAATGCTTGGAATAGAAATTGAAAGGGAAACCTAGATCAATTCATTCTCCATAATTTGCCTGGATATTTTGAGCAAGTTCTACCTGAAATACGAGAGGCTGTATATGGTGGAGAACTTCTGACAAAACTTGTGATGAAGGAAATCCAATTTCATCAAGATGTGAACAAGTTTAGTATCTCATTCACTAGTTGTTGAAACATGATTAGTGATGGCGTCTACTAACATGTTATGTGTAGATATCGGAATTACTAAAAGCGTGCAACTAAGTGATGATGAGATTATTAAGTACATGGGTAAATCTACAAGAGTAGTGGTTGTTGCAGTGGGAGTTGTTTATTTATCTTACGATATGAATAAACGTTTAGTTTTGAGAAATTGTCTTTACGTACATTTTTCATAGAAAGAATTTGATTTCAGTTTCTATAAATTTACGGATGGATACTCCATTCCAATTAAATGACATGATCATTATAATGAAGAATGAAATTATAATTTGTTGTGGTACGTTGGTAACAATTTGTAAACTCTTAAATCGTGTTTATCCCATAGATGCAACAAATAATAATTAATAATGCGTCTTCTAATCCTAATAAGAGAAAGACTCTTATAGAAATGGTTAGATAGATGATGAGTTATTTGAAATTATTAAATTTATTTTATGGTATGCCCTAGAAATAGTATTTCGCATGAATGTTTATCTATTTGTGGGATATTCTAGAAAAATAAAGGGTGATTCATTTAGTCCAAAAAGATCGAAGGGTGATTGTTAACACGAACACTAGATTTTTGGAAAAGGACTATGTAATAAATCACAAACTATGTGTAAATTATTCTAAAGGAAGTGAGAGGGAAAACACCAAGTTTTAGTACCAATTGTACAAGAGGATATACCATAAGGTAAACTGCAACGCGTGTCACGTATCATACACAATTTTGTGTAGTGTCTTGTCGTAGTGGGAGGGTTGTTCGACAACCGGTAAAATATATATTTTGAGAGAGTCATGAGACTTGGTCCCTAGTAAACATGGAGTTGACCCACGGATACAACGAAGCACTACCAGATCGAAATGCGATATCTTAACAAGAGTAATGATGTTGAAATAGAATCGATGAATTCTAAATCAAGTCTGGGAGCTTGTAGAACCACGGATGGTGTGAAAGCCATTGGAAGTGGCTCTGTGAAATAAAAGAGGATCATAGGGTAAGGTGAAAACCTTGGAAGCAAAGCTTCTTGCGAAAAGGTATAATCAGAAAGAAAGGGTTCGATTATGAGAAAACCTAATTCACCGGTAGCTGTGCCAATGTTGATCCGGACTCTTTTATAAGTTGCTACTCCTATGAAAAATGAGGAATAGCAAATAGATGTCAAGACAGCTTTCCTGATTGGAAGTCTTGAGGAAAACATCTATGTGAAGCAACCAGAGTGATTCATTGCAAAGAGCTAAGAGCATTTTGATTGTAAGCTTAAAGGTGTCCATCAATGGACTTAAACAAGCTTCAAGATCATGAAACATCCGTTTTGATGAGGTAATCCAGTGACATGGATTTATTCAATGCACGGATGTGTCTTGTGTATTGAAAAAGTAACGGAAACGTGGTGGTGTTTTTTGTACTGTACGTAGATGATATATTGCTCGTTGGAGAAAATGAAAGAGTATTGTCGGGCGTATGGGTATGATTGATAAAGCGGTATGAGATGAAGGACTTAAGAGAAGCAAAAATATCTTTTTGATCACGGTAATACGGGTCACAAGAAAGGATGTTATGCTTGTCTCAAGCTTCATGAGATGATACGATCCTTATTTATATAGCATGTGACTTTATATAAGGAAATGTGTCTTGAGACACAAAAAGAAGATAAAGGTGATGAAAGCGGTTACTTATGCTTCGGCGAATAAGGAAGCTTAATATAAGGAATGCTTTGCACGAGTATGGATAACTGTTTTGCCAAGGGCATGAACAGTAGGTATCAAAGTAACTCGAAATAAGAATGTTGAACTGTGGTAACACATAATTTTGAAGTACCTGAACAGGACCAGAAATTATATGTGGGCTAACTGAACAGATTCACTACTTCTTATAGGTTACATAGATTCAGATTTTTCAAATCAGATAGGGACGACAGTAAATCCACCTCAAAGGTTATGTGTATAATTTTAAGAAGTAGAGTCACAATATGGAGGAGTGTTATATAGATATATATTTCGGATTCCGGATTCCATCAAGGAAAGATGATAAATTAGAGCATGAGGCAGCCAAAGTATCTGTATGACTCTAGAAACTTCATGATGGACTTCGAAGTGTTTCTAAGTTTGCCCAAGGTTATCACAATTCATTGTGATTATAATTGTGCAGTTGCAAACTTGAAGGAATCACGAGCCCATAAGACAATTAAACACATGGAGCGCGAGTACCACCTGTTACGAGAAATTGTATGATGAGGGAAAAGGTTGTTGTCACCTAGATTGCATTGGATGATAACCTAGTAAATCCATTTACAAGGACCTTAAAGCGAGAGCTTTTGATGGTCATGTAGTGAGAGTGGAAATCAGATGTATGGGAGAAGACATAACAACATAATCTTTTAGTATAAGTGGGAGATTGTTGGATTGTATACTAAAAGTCTAGCATTTTATATGAATAATCTTATAACAAATTATTTGAAATGAGAATCATATGATCAAATGATTAGGTCTTATAATTTATTTATATGTACGATGCAATAGTCCACTTACTTTATATTGTACATAATATGTTGTGCGACACACGCGGAAGATCATATTATTGGTTTTCTTATAAAGTATAAACAGATGCTCACAATCGAGATAGACGGGGACTCTCTATCGGGATGGTTGTAGTGTGATTTGGTATTAGTTTGTCTTGACTATAGAATCACATTAGTGCAATTGTGTGTATTGAGCAGGATCGCTTGAGATCATTCGACTTATACTGACTTATAGGAGAACTTAATCTCAGTTATTATGGATGTTCATGCTCTTAATCCCCTATACAATAACCTCGACACGTAAGGCAGTATGTATTTCTTTGATTCATCAATGAGTGAGATTTACATGTAATTAAATCAACAAACTCGGTGAGTTGGAAAATAGTATTTTCTCTATGGTGTGCTGTTGATTGTAGAAGGAATCCGTGTCCGAAATAGGTTGATGATGTCCCCTTGAGGAGCTCATAAGGATTATCATGTAAACCCTGTAGGTGGATTTATTCCGGCATGATAATGAGGTTGAGTGGTACTACTCTCAGATGAGATATTAATTAATGGAGTTGTCAGTAACTTAATTAATTAATGGACATTGTATATCTTAAACATGGGGAGACTAACGGGTTCATAATAAGAAGGAGCCCATAACGTAATTATGGGATTAGAACGGTAGTGCAGTAATAATATTTTGGTGGTATATATTATTATTATCGGACTTAAGTATAAGCTTTGGGCTAAGCTTTGATACTTAAGCCCAATGGAGGCTAAACTCTAATTTCTCCTCCTGGTCTCTGCTGTAGCCCATATATAAGTCATCTCAACTGTCCGGAAACCCTAATCAATAAGATTAATCATGCCTAACACTGTGAGGAGGGTGAGGGAACAGCAGATTGAGAAGATCTCGAGGATCGTCGCCCACAGGACGTCGAGATTAGACTTGGGAACACATCAAAAGACTGAAAGGTTGTTTGCTGCTGTTGTCCACCACCTTCTATGGTTTTTATAAAATTGTATAGATTTTAGAACAGGACTTGATACACTAACGGAAAGTCACGAAAGAGAGGATCGTTTTGGCGCGTAGATCACTCAAATCCGATATCGGATGAGAGAGTTATGCCCAAAACGGTGAGACTGCGTAGGATGGTGACGTGAATTCATCATCTTCAACATACCCTGGTGAAAGGTAATACATTTCTTGTTTTCCTGCATCCACTGACTATTAGAAACGTATGGAACCCTAATGGTTCACTTTAACCAAACGATCGAACGCCAACACTTACTATCAAGTATGAACTAATTTATGTACATAAACATTTAAATTAATAAAATATACAAATAATTAAAATAAAATGTGTAAAAATCAATGAGATAATTTTAGTTCGTAGAAAAAATATCAAGTAAACAAGAAATTATTTTAGTTCATAGAGAAAATAATGTCTAATTATAATTTAAGATTATTGAATAATTGATTATCAAACAAAATTGATAATGAAGACTATAAATTTGAAAATTCAATTGTTAAGAATGAATATATTGGGAGCATTGACATAAAGAGACGGGAATAGAAGTTACGTCTAATATTGGCTAGAGTAATAAAATATGGGCCATTGATAGACAAATGAATTATTAATTAGCTAGTCAAGTAATATTATGTGTCCAAAATAAATTTAATACACTATACATATAGAAGTATATAAGAATTTGGGGCTAGGGATGACAATTTTGCGGGTTTTTTCAGGTACCTGATCCGATCAAACCCTAATGGGACGGATATGGGTACATATAAACGGGTTTGGAATGGGCTTGAAAAAAATAAAAATTCCCATTAGGATTTGGGTTGGGTTCTGATTCACCCCATCGGATACTCGCTACCCGAACCCAAATAAGTAATCGGATAAGGGTAGCAGGTACCCGCATATACCCGTCCCATTTAATACTTGTATGTATATGTTTTATAAGGGATTCGAACACTTAATCTCATATTTAAAAAATATATCTTCACCGTTTATATACAAGTAATTCTTGTTACATCTTTCAATATTAAAATAAATATATAAATCATTAGTCACAATCAGAAACTCTATTTCGCAGATACCTATCATTTTATTTTATTTGTATGTTATTTGAAGTTTGAATGAAAGATCTTAAAACTTGTGTAGTGATTTTTTGTCATGTTTTAATTATTGTTTAACGTTGAGACCAAGAATGTTTAATGTTGTAGACACATTTATTTAAATGTATGAGACTTAAAATTTAATATTTTAGGTTAAAAAACAGGTTTGACGGATTCGAGTACCCGTGGGTAGGAACAATCGGGTACGGGACGGATAACATCAAGTTCAACATTTGAAGAGAGATTTGATATTCCACACAAGGGTTTCACCTCTACACCTAGATCACACACCATTTCTTTCAATTCACACCATCCCTCTTATCCATTCTTCATCCATCCATCTACACTTGATCCCCTCCATCAAATCCACCATCCAAGTGATCAAGGAAACAAGGGAGATTGAAGATCACAAGAAGAAGAAGGAGATCTCCATTGAAGACCTTCAAAGAGGGAATCTAATTCTAAATTTTGTGAACTTCTTTGTAGATTTATCATGGAATTTGTGGATTCAATTGCCTATGTTGATTTCTCTAAGACTATGATAGGCTAATCTCCTTTGTGAAATTAGCTTCATGATTGGTGTTGGATAATTTAGGTTTAATACAAATTGATTTTAATCTTGAATGAACTTTGTGTTATTTCTATAATTGATTATTCATTGCTTGATTTATATGATGATATGGGTGATTAATTGTCATGGGCATGCGATTAGATTGAGAAATTAATTATGTGTTTAGGATAGTTCGTTGAATCATTTCATCATACACTTTATGTCTATTAATGTAAAATGAGATAGAGATATCCTTCTAGATTTAGAACCCCTAGATAGAACATTTAATTAGCTTAATCGAGAGATTAGTTGATTAGGTGAGAGACCCAAGCCATTAGTGAATTCATGTACCTTAAAAGGGAATATTGTCTATGATTTAGTACCTAATTAGGGAATTAGTAGAGTAATTAGTATCTAGTGGGAGGTGTTCGCTATAGTATCGATCTTAAGTGCTTTTGGGAGCCTTGTTGAGGGCCTACATCCTATCCATCTCAAGAGAGAGTTTAGGTGGAATTAGTGATCGCTTCTATGCCTTGACCATGAGAGATTAGAATTAATTGCATGATTACTTTATTATCTATGCCATGATTGTTGTTAATCTCATCCTTGCATCATTCAGAACCCATTTTCTTACATTCATTTTACTCTTGTTCTTGCATTACTTTAATTGCATTTATTTGTAAGTTATCCATCCTATTCCGTCGTCCTTATAAAATCACGATAAACTTGAGATCGCTTAAACTCTAGTACCTTCCTCCCTTGGGTTCGATAAATTCTTTAATTGGTCATCCCGACTATATAGGCCAATCAATTTTCATAAATTTAAGCTCACTTTCACACATTTATTACTTCAAAGCAATAATCTCCATCTCATAATGAAACACCTCCAAAAGATATATAAAACGAATAAAAACACGTGAAAATACATAATAAAAAGATACTGCACTCTAGGTGAAAATGACACCGATCACATTCAAAATTCAAATAATTTCAAATAATTATGGATTTGCTATGTGAATTTCAAATGCATCACCATATCCTTCAACCCAAAACTAACGTGGAGGATATTTATCAGAATATTAATGATATGTGAATTTCAAATACATCACCATATCCTTCAATCCAAAAGCCACTGCCTGCCTCCTCGTCTTTCCCACTTCCACCAATTCACCTTAAATATCCAAAAAATCATTTTATAAAATGAATTAGAAGCTTATCTGTGAGTACTATGTAATATTCCTAAGGACCCCAGTCAGATGGATAAACTCTTGATCAAATGAATGTTCCTAGTTAGTGCAATATTTATTTCCTTTTAAATCTCTTCCACCACTATATACCCAATAAAAATTTTAAAAAATATAAATACTCTTATATAGACTAAAACATGCATACTTGAACATGCCGTTGCTTCCACAATCTTACGATCTAAAAAAAGCCTCTTCATGAGTGTAGTGAATGTGGTGGCATCGCGTTCATAGCCACTCTTGATGATTGTGCCCAACATAGAAAACCCAAGGTCTACTCGGTTCAACAGGCAATAGAAATTAATTGCAACACTCATGATGTACTTGTTTGCAGGAATACCCTTTCGATGCATTTCGTCGAACATCAGGAGGGCAACAAAAAAGTGTTGCATCTTATTGATGACACACAACAGAGCGGTGTATACAGGAAGAGAAGGTTGTGGTCACATTCTCACCATCTCACAAACACAAACAAATAGCATCATTAACAACTTCAACACTGCTGCATCTATTCTTGGCTTAGGAGAACCACAATTCATCTTCGAAAGGTTTGAATTGAAAGGTTTAAAAAAGTCAGGCGAACCCCAACAGGATATTCCCTGTAAATTCCAAGTTAACATATTCAAAGTTCGGAGTACCAAATCAAAACTATAACAATCATGAATTAACATTTAGAGCAGTTATATTGACCCCTCCTCCACCGTTCACACGTTTTCCTCCGGCATCGACCCCACCTCCAAGCACCAGCCTGTCTCCCCACCGCATCGACACTGACCCCATCGGTATCTCCAGATCTGTCATCTCTGCCTTCACCGCCCAGCGGTGGGTCTCCGCCTTCTGGAGGTGGATCTCCTCCTTCGCGCGGCGGTTCTCCTTCAAATATGGAACTCTGTCGAGAGGCGAGAAGAAGATAAGTAAATTCGACAGCCTTAGTGAAAGAGGAGAAACTCTGGATAACTCAGCAATGATGTCTTCAAAAAAGTAAGTTTAAGAGATTATACCTGTAATATAATTTTACCCATTTTACTTGTTGGATCCAGTTGTTCTACCAAAATATTGGTAGGACCGCTCTCACTAAAGTCTCATTCATATATTAATATAGATCTCGGGTAATATATAGGTGAATTTAATTATAATTTGAAAAATAGAATTGAAAAATACTCCCTCCGTCCCTCTACAAAGTGTCCATTTACTTTTCTCACGTGGATTAAGAAGCATTATATTTTATGTGTAGTGGGTAGATTTAAAATATTGTTTTACTCTTGTACCCTTGTCATTAATTTTCTCTAAATTGTAAAATTAGAAACTTGATTATCTACTAAAATAAAATATAAAAAAAGCAGAAAAAATCCTTTACAGAACCAATTTATAGAAAGAAAAAAATAGAGGTGCGACTGCTGAAAATTGTGTATAGTTGATGGCGCGACTGGCGGCGGCACTGTGGGGTGTTGCGGCAGATCCGGCAGACGGCGGTCAACGGGCATCGATCAATAGATCGGGCGGTCAACGGGCATCGATCGACAGATCATCGGCAGATCCCGTCAACTAGATCCCCTCAACGGCGCGACTTCTTCGACGGTTAGATCTTGTAGGGGCTCAATCGACGACGTTCTCGGGGGCTCGGGTTACTAGCGCCAGCCTCCGACGAAGAATCCGGTCGGCACTGCGTGGCAGCACTTGGCTATCGACCCTTTGACGGCGGTCGACGAGACTGGAGGTGGGCGACCGACGACTGTCTGTGGTACTCCGACAACAGGAGGGCTCGCACACGATGTTATGGTGGTCGGTGGAAGAGAGGACAGTGGAGGCAGTTTCAATCTTTCAATTTTGGAGGAGGAGAATTTCTTGAAGAGAGAGGAAGACGCGATGGAGAGTGAGGTTAGAGATTTGAAATCTTATTCAAGATGGGACAGTTGATTTAAAGAATTAAATTAAAGTGTGTATTTGAGTTAATATTAATAGATGTAGTTAATAAATTTAAAAGAATGGCAGAAGGTATAATTTTATGTAATTTAGTGGGGTATTGTAAATTAAGGTGGGACTCATTTGTACTAAAATAGGAAATGGACACTTTGTTTTTCAATCAAAATGGCAAAATAGACATTTATTAGAGGGACGGAGGGAGTATATTTTAAAATCAATATTAGTGAAGTACTTGAAAAAAATTCTTATTATTATTCTTTTGTAAAAGAAAATTTTGAAATATTATGATCTATTTAAAATTTATGACTTGAGAACTTAAAAACTTTTCTACAACATGTCTTATAAGGGAGTGACTCAAAAAATAATTTTCCCCCTATCTCATATTTATGTTCACATTTTTCATTTTCGTTCGTCCCACACTTATTTTTACCACTTAAAAAAAGAAATTTCACGTCAACAACCTCAAAAGTTCTTTTAATTTCAAAAATACAACTCTCACCTAACACAGCCATAACATACTTTATAATTTATAAACTCCATTACTTAAAAATATCATAATACCTTAAAAAGTCAATAAAATCGGTCAAAAAATAAATTTTCTTAAATTTCGTATCTACATACCTACATTCGGGACGGATGGAGTACTTTGTAATGAAACCCGAAATTGAAGAATAAATCTGCATTATTAAATGACCCACAACTCTAGCAAAGAATTTCTCGTACCTACATCCGGGACGGAGAGGGAGTACTTTGCAATGAAACCCGAAATTGAAAAATAAATTCGCATTATTAAATGACCCACAACTCCAGCAAAGAATTTCTCATTTTTCCATTGGTGTAAGAAATTGAGTTGAAATGTATAACATGGTAACATCCCCGAGGCTTCCTGCTCATTTCGAACAACATTCATTTTCATTCATCATCTCCGCGTGGGCCCACAGCATCACTCTTCTCTTTGTAGAAGATAAAAAAGGGTAGTTCATTTCATTGTCCTCCAATTTCAATCTCACTACACTGCAACAGGAGTTGACATTGACCACCACAAATTTCCTCCTCAAACCACAAAATCTCTCCTCACACCCAGAGCAACACAGTTCCTTGATTTCTCAAAACCAGCACACACACAAATCCGCGATGGCGGAGGCGACGGTGACATTCCTGCTGGAGAACGTGCAGAAAATACTGGTTGACCACATCAACCTGATCCAAGGGGCGGAGTACGAGCTGAAGCAGCTGCAGAACGAGCTGGAGCTGATGAAGGCCTTTCTCGAAGAATCGGCGACGACGAAGGAGAAAGGTGAGGTGTTCCGGCAATTCGAGAAGCAGATCAGGGAGGTGGTGTACAAGGCGGAGGACACGCTGGACGCCTGCCTCACGCAGGCCGCCAAGCCCAGCACTCTCAAAAGTTTCAACCCCATTAAAACGGATTTGGCCAAAAAGGTGAGGAATCTGAGAGAGCTGGAAGTCAAACCTATTTTTGATAGGGCTAGGACGGGCCTTACTGCCTTGCCCAGCGCTAGATTCTCTGCGGACGCCTCCGATATCTCTAAACCCAATAAGGTTGCTTCTCTTCCTAATTTTACTACTACTGTAATCTCTTTATTACCATGCCTCTGTTTTTTTTTTTTTTTTTTTGGTAAATATAGTTTTCCTTTTATATCAATTTTATTTAATATATTTTAGAATAAATTGAAAATTGATAATTTCCAACTTAACTATATGTTTAGGAAGAAAATATATATATACTCCGTACGTATCTAGAATACTTGGACGTAGTTTAAGAAAAACAATTGGTGTAATGGTGTTAGAAAAAATAGGGATTTTTTGAGTAATTTAATTAAATAAAATGTATGATATAGTTTACTGTGAGTGGATTTAGTGTAAAAATAAGATACATTTTAATAATAGTGTAAGAGTGTTCATTTTTTATATAGTTGAAGTGATAAAAGCGTTGTTGCTCTTAAGAAAAATGTCCTACTCCATTCATCCCAAATAAAAAAATACTAAAAGGAAATATATATGTTATATGTTTTAGAAAAAAAAAAATACTCCCTCCATCCCATAAATGTCGCTCGAATTCTCTGTGTCATTTTGGTACATCATTTGCTGTGTCAAACCGTTGGATGAACGACACGTAGAAGAGAGGAAACTATACCCTAAACCTTAAACCCTAGGGCAATGGTTGGATTTATTTCCCTCTTACGTAACGCGTGGCACATGAAATGATACACGAGAATGGCGCAGAAGATCCGATGTGCCATAAATGAATTCACCCTTTTTATTTTGTTCATTTCATAAATAAGTTCACATTCCCAAAAAGGAAATACACACAAATCAGTAACTCTACAAATACAGTTCAATTTCAAAATTGTTATTCTTTTACCACTCACATAATTTACTTTATAATTTATTTATTACTCCCTCCATCCCAACAAGTATTTCACGTATTGGTGTGCGCGGAGTTTAAGAAAATTTTGTATTTTTATGTATAAAGTAAGAAAGAGAATATATATTTTAGTTGATTTAATGAAAAAAGTGTGTAAAGTTATTGAGAGGTGTGTAAAGTTGTTGGGAGATGTGAAAAAGTAAGTATTATATTGGGATGTGGGTAAAAAGTGAGTATTGTTATAATGTATTTTTTACCAAATTTAGTAAAAGTAAAGTGTGAAATACTTTGAGGGACGGATGAAAAAAGAAAGTGTGAAATACTTTGGGGGACGGAGGGAGTATCTAAAAATATAAAATCACCCCTAAAAGTATAGTAAAAAACAAAATTTTCTTAAATTTTGTATCTACAGTAATCGTAAACTTCTTTTTGGGATGAAGGGAATAATAAATTTGAAATTATGAGAAATGTTAGTGAAGTGTCATTTACTTTTATGAAAATGTGAAGTTAAAGAAGAAAGTGTGAAACTAAATTAGATAGATAAAAATTAAAAGTGTGAAATTGAAGTCGAGAATAATTATTTTTTTAATAAGTATATTATGTGTTGTCCGGAAAGAGGAGGACTCAATGATTATTCGTTCGCTTGTAATACAAATTTTGAAATCAAGGAGTATAGCTTATTAGATTGAGTATACATTTCCAAAAGAATTTGGGGTTTGAAGACTTTACAAGAAGAAAAATTTGGGATAACTAATCTTGTGTAGTATTGCTATTTTTAAATGTACATTTATAAGAGGGATGGAAATAGAAAGTGACCAGAAATTATTGAGATGAAGTATTTCATTAAGTTCTATGCATATTATTTTACAGAGATTTGTGCTCACTAAATGAATGTTATGGAAAACTTTTAAATAGGTGATACTCTATAGCATATGTATATGATACAATCCTTTTAAAGTTTGAGATGTTCTCTTTTGCACTAGAACGCACAATGCGTTCAAGTGTTCTGTTTTGGAAGGTATAAAGATTTAGTTGAAATATGAATGATATTAATTTTTGAATATGGAAAAGAAAAAATCGAAAAATTAAGTTATAAGTTTTTATACTAAAAGTAGTATATTCAATATTAAAGGGTAGTAGGGTACAACATTTTGAGATCGTCAGATATGTACGATTTAGTTTTATCCCTAAGTTTAGGTGAATCATGTTTTTCTATTTAAAAATTGTAAAAACTCTAGTATAACGTGATATGAGTTGAATCACTAAATTTACATAATTAACCATGTGAATCTGGTTAGTATTATATATTGTACTCATGTGATACTTTTATTTAGGTTTAACATACAATAAGATTTGACTATTTGAATAATTTGAATCTAAATATTATGATCATATTTTATTCTATACAATGTAACACCTTATGTTATACAGCGTCATACTTTAATTTGTATTGTGTGATATGTTTTTTTAAAATTAAATTCGAATTGAATCATCACAATATCTGCGACGAATGCAACTCGATCTTTTCTTTTTAAGGGCTCATCATTCCGGTGCAACATTTTTTTTTTCTTTTTTAAGATTTATTTATTCATATTCGACTTAAGCAGTGCATTTTTGTACTTTGAGTACTAATAATTATATGAGTATAAAAATTCTGATTAAATATTCACTTGTGTACAGCCCCCAATTTTGAGACAAGACAATGTGGTGGGTTTTGACGATGAGGCAGACACTATAATCAAATATCTAAAAGAAGAATCAGAGCAACTCGAAGTTATTTCTATCATTGGCATGCCTGGCTTGGGGAAAACAACTCTTGCATGGAAGGTTTATCGTGATGCAAGAATCCAGTATGAAGTCCCTACTTTGATCTGGGTTTATGTTTCTCAAGATATCAACCTCCGGGAGATCTGCCTTACAATTTTAAAGAAGTTCACCCAAACAGACATGTCTCACTTGTCTGACCATGACTTGGCCAACAAAGTTCGTGGTTGTCTTGAGAAGCCCAAGTTCGTGTTGTTTATGGATGACGTCTGGACTGGCGACGCATGGAGACAAATTGAAACTATATTGCCCAAGACTAACAAGTCAGGAAAAGTGGTGATAACAAGTCGAGATGAGAAGGTTGCTTGGCAGGCGAATCTTAGAAGAGATCCACACAAGCTGCGTTTCCTGGATTTCAATGAGAGTTGGGAGCTTCTTCAGCTGGAGGTGTTTGGCAGGCGTGATGAGTGTCCAAAGGAGTTGGAAGCATGTGGAAAACAGATAGCTACACAATGTGGTGGAGTGCCTCTTGCAATAGTGGTGATAGGAGGAGTTCTAGTCGAGCAGTTTTTGACTGGCGTAAGTACTAATGATGAATGGGAGAAGATATCGACTAGTGTGAGTACTTATCTCAACTACGACAAGGAAAAACGTACGGAAAAGTTTATTTCTTTGAGCTACAATAAGCTGCCTCATGACTTGAGAGATTGCTTTCTGTATTTGGGGATGTTTCCAGAGGACAGTGAGATTCCGGTGTGGAAGCTGACCCGATTGTGGATTGCGGAGGGGTTTATACAGCAGAAGGTGGAGAAGAGTGTGGAGGAAGTGGCGGAGGACAATCTGAAAGAGCTTGTGGCCAGGAACTTAGTGATGGTTGAAAAGACTAAAACCAAAGGTGATGTTAAAACCTGTCGTGTTCACGACATGATACGTGAGTTCTGCAAATCTCAGGCTGCTTTTGCGAAGCAGAATCTGTTCCAAGAGGTGAAGAAGTTGAGAGAAGGTGTTTTCCATCCTCCCATGAGTGAGATACCAAACTCTCGTCGGCTTTGTGTGCATTCGTATGTGGTGGAGTTCCTTCGAAAGAAATCAAAGGGTCCGTTTGTTCGTTCGTTCTTGTGTTTCTCCAAGGAATCTATCGTCTTGCCACCGGAGTACATTCCATCCATACCCGAAGCCTTCAATTTGCTTCGGGTTTTGGATGCGAATCCCATCAAGTTCACCAAATTCCCCACCAAGCTCACCCAACTAATTCATTTGAGGTATATTGCTGTGTCTGGGGACGAATTCAAGGCGCTTCCTGAGGCCTTCTCCAAGCTTTGGAACTTACAGACTATTAAAGTGGACACAATGTCGCGCACATTTGAAATCAAAGCGAATATATGGAAGATGATGCAGCTAAGACATTTGAAGACAAAAGCAGCCATTATTTTGAACAAAGAGAAAGGTGAAGCTGGAGAGAACCTTCAAACACTCAGTAGATTATCGACTAAATGGTGCACGGAGGAGGTGTTCAACAAGGCGTCGAACCTAAAGAACTTGGGAATTCGTGGACAATTAGGAAGCCTTTTGGATAAAAATTATTTGGACAAACTTGATCGACTTCAAAAGTTGAAACTAGTGCATGATGTGTTCCCTAAGGTAACATCCGAAAACCCTTTGCAACGCCTTCCTGAAGCTGAGAGGTTCCCACCCAACCTAAAAATTCTCAAGTTATCATCAACCTTTCTTAATTGGAATCATATGACTACATTGGGGATGATACGAACACTTGAGGTACTCAAACTGAAGGAAAATGCCTTCATGGGATATCGCTGGATGGTTGATGCTGGTGTTGGGGGCTTTCCGTCTCTAGAATTCTTGCACATTTCGCGCACAGATTTAGAAATTTGGACTGCAGCTGAGGGTTCCTTCCCCAAACTCAAGTGTCTTGCTCTAAAGAACTGTGAAAAACTCCAAGAGATTCCAACTTTGGTGAAGACAAAACTTGTTGTATTGGACCTCGAACGTGTGAATAAATCCCTTGTTGTGTCAGCCAGGCGCTTGCAGGAAGAAAAGCAAGGCCAACAAAAAGGAGTTAAAAGAGGGGCATTTAAGCTCATAATAGCTCCTGGAGATGGGTAATCCATTAGGTACCCCTTTGATGCATTTGCACTTTGATGTCTCCAATTGTTTAGAAGATTTAACATGAAGCATTCTGGCATTGATTTCTCAAATAAAGTGTGCTCTTCTATTTCAAGTGTTGTTTGGCATTTGATACTCCTCATGGGGTCATGGGGATTGTTCATGAACTAGACCACCTTCTTTTGTCCTTTTAATTGTTGTAACTCTTTATCTATAGCTCTTGCTATTTGTATGAATGAAGTTCACTTGTAATTTCACTGCAAAGTATTGTTTAGTGCATATATGTAAACTTGTAGAGTTAACTAAACCAATGTAAGTATTCAGAATGACTTAACTAAAACAATGTAAAGTATTCTCTTCTATTTCAAGGGTCTTGTACTTTTCATGTGTCCATTTTTTTTTCCCTCTCATTGTTAGAGAAGATTTAACATGAAGTATGCTTTTCTGTTTCAAGTGTTATTGGCATTTGATTCTCCACTTCAGGTCATGAAATTTGATCATCTACTAGACCTCCTTTTGCCCTTAATTGTTGCAACTCTTTTTATAGCTCTTCCTATTTGGATGTACGAAGTTTACCAGTAATTCACTGCAAAGTTTGTTTAGAAATGTGTAACCTTGCAAGAGCTCACTAAAAAAATACTAGTATCTGAGAAAATTTGTATAAAATGATTTGTAGTGAAAGATGAGAGGTTGATTGAATATAAGAGATTTTTCTGTACTAATGTGATGAAAAAAGGAGTGTAATTAGATATAAAAGTCGTTTAATTAGGGTTTATATAAGCAATTAGGGTATATTTATATAAGCAATTAGGTTTTATTACTATCAGCTTATATACACGTTAAACTAAATATATTACTAATTAATAAATTTTGAAAGAGTGAAATGCCCTATATGTGACTCTGTTCAATAATAAATAAAAATGTAAAGATATTTTATTTTAAAAATTAAAAACAAATTTCAGTCCCTTTTTTCTCCTAAAAAATAGTGGGATTTCAAATCTACATAACTAATTTCTACTCATTCCACACTTTCCACAATACACTCATAGAAACGTAAAGACTCGTGAGACTGTCTCGCGTAAACGATAAATAAAAAGTGATAATTTCTATAATAAAATAAAAAGTGGACAAACAGTAGAATGGGCAAGGCTTATTTTTCCTACTTTTTAAAACTAGATCTTTTTAGTGTGGTGGGTCAAAAAAAATTAAAATGGATCCTCACTTCCCTCTTTCTGTCAAAAAAGAACGCCGCTGCAGATCTGCTTCAAGACGATACGGTACAGTAACAGATCCACCGAGCCGTTACCGCGCCATCCACCACCAGGCGCTGCCGGAATAATAGAGTGTTGTCGCTGCCTTCAACGCCCTCCGAAGCCCGTCACTGATTTTCCACCATTCGTCGCTAAACCGAGCACCAGCTGCAGCTCGGTTTGTCGCCATCACCACCGGAGTTTTTCAACCACTGATCCCTTGGCAGAAAACGCGCCACCATCCGGAAAGAACGCCGCTATAGATCTGATTCAAGACGCCACGGTGCAGTAACAGATCCACCGAGCCACCTACCACCAGGCGCTGCCGGAATCTTAAGAGTGTTGTCGCTGCCTTCAACCCCCTCCGAAGCCCGTCACTAATTTTTCACCATTCGTCGCTAAACCGAGTACCAGCTGCAGCTCGGTTTGTTACCATCACCACCGGAGTTTTTCAACCACTCATCCCTTGGCAGAAAATGCGCTGCCATCCGGAATCCCGTCGTGAAGAACGCTGCCTCTGCCGGAGTCTGCTTTAAGCCACTTTTTGCAAGTTCGCTACCCATTGCAGAAAATGGGAACCATCTCCTCCCTAACTCAGACTTTGCATCATACGTCAGCTAATGTATTTTGGAGAAACTCATGAAATTGATCGGAGAAAAGGGATGGAATTAAATTAGGGAACAAATTCTTGGGTTGAAAAATGAAAACTCCCTTTATGTTTTCTTATTATAGATAATTTTATGTACCCAAAGTGGTGAATATTGATGCTACTTCGTTAGTCACTGATGCTGCAACTACAATATTTGGTGAAGCTGGTGTCAGTGCAGCTACTGAAGTTATGACTGTATGTTTAAAGATTCTTTTTGTGTTATACCATACAGTAGCCTGCATTCAATTTATGATTAGAACTCTGTAATGGTCAAGTGTGTTGTAGCTCTACAAATTTATATTATTTGATGCTTATATTTTTTAAATCTTCAAAATACTCTTATTTTTTCAATTTTATTGTTTTTCTGTATTTTTCATTACCTTCTAAGAAGGAGGTACGGATTCTATCTTAATTATGTTAGAGCAGATTGTCTTGAATCTTTATACTAATGTGAAATGATTCCAATTTAATTGGAAATACAAAGTTAAGCCTGATACTATACTTTATGTTTATTCAAAGACCTTATAAGTATGAATAATTATCTATTTAGGTCTTGTAGTTGCGGGCTGATAATAGTTTAATAAAGAGAGTAAAGAGTCTTATCTGAGATGAGAACAATCTTCTCTACTGCCACTCTACCTATGTTTCTTTACGTTAGTGCTATTCGTGTAATTTGTTAATAATCTGGAGCTTTTTATATATAGCTAAAATTGGCACGGTGTGTTTTTTTTTATGCCTAGTGCATGAGATGTCTGAAACTGCCAATAATACTAGGTTACTCTTTTCTATTAATTAGGTTACTCTTTATAATAAATTAGGTTAATATGAACAAGCTTTTGAATTACTTTAATGTTGATTTATTATGTTTTTGTAGGTTACTCTTTTTTATTAATTATGTTACTCTTTATAATAATTTGGATTACTATGAACGAGTAATTACTCTTTGTTGATTTGTTTATATTTTATTATGTTTGGTCAAAAGATTACTTTTTCTATTAATTGAGTTACTCTTTGATTTGAGACTCTAATTTTCTGAAAATTAAGTCATGTAATATGTAGTATAGTATACTATTAAAATGTATACAATCTGTAACTTGATATATTACTATGTAGAAATAAATAAATCACTCTTTGAAATTAATTGGGGTACTCTTTATAATTAATTGAGTTATATGAACAAAATTTTGGATTATTCTTTATATTAATTTATGTTTTGTTTGGTTAACAAGGTTATTTTTTCTATTAATTGGGTTACTTTATATAATGAGTTGAGTTACTCTTTGATTTGAGACTCGATTTTTTTTAAAAAAAATGAAGTCATGTATTGTGAAGAATTAAATTTTATGTAATTTGTGAATTGATAGACCACTTTTTAGAAATAATTAGATTAATCTTTGAAATTAATTTGATTACTCTTTCGAATTAATTCGATTACTCTTTTATTTAAGACTCTAATTTTTGAAAATGAAGTCATATACTATTAATAATTAAATTTGTATGCAATATGTAATTTGATAAAATCATTCAATATAAATACTCCCTCCGTCCCATTTCAATCTTTACATATTTTTAATTTAGGACTCATATTTCAATCTTTACGTTTCTCTTCTTGGTAAATGAAACCCACAAAAATTAATTATTTTTCTCTTTATGGTCCCACACATCACACTAATATAAATATCTTTTTTTTTAAAATAAAGAGAGATGAAAATGACATCAATACTTCTATATATGGAGTATATACTAATTTATTTTGTTAATATTGAGAAGACATTAAAAATAAATACAAAATTGACATCTACTTGAATCTGCAAGCAATTTTGTCTCACAAATTTATTTTAATGCATGTAATTATTTTTACTTTCAATATGCACACAGCACACTCAAATGCTAGTGAGGTTTATTTTATCTTAAAAAAAATACTGCAAACTAGTAAATATTTTTTATTTAAGATAAATAAAAGAAAGTTAAAATTAAAAATTCAAAACAAATTAACAAAATCAAAGGGGCCATGCAAGCATCATGGTCAACTAATTTATAAATAAAGTTCATTTTCTTTAGGAGCCTCACATGTTGTTAATTAATTAAAGCAAAAGTTCCTGTGCCCGGGGACACGGAGGGATATTCAGTATCCCCATGTGAACACAACCTTCCCCTCTATATTCTATTTAAAAACTTATGTATTGCTAGGGGTTTAAATTGTAAAGGGACTCGAAAATTGTAAAGGAGCACGAAATGTGCTCCGTGCGTCCAGGTGCACAGAAACCTCACTAATTAATTAATTATTATGATTAATAACTAACAGTAATTTATAACAATATCAAACCAGTGTTTTTTTTTTTAGTTAATTAGCTAGCTACTCCAAAATCTTGATTATAAATAACCTGAGTTTTTGGTTTATTAATAAAGAGCTTACACAATCATATGTGAAGTTTTTCATTTTTTTTGCGTGTTAGTTTTTAAAAAAGGTATGTTCAAATACAAATTAAGGGGGTAATCGATATTTTTCCAAATCACGAAATTTTTTTTAGTTGTTTGAACAAATCTTGGTAATTTACCCTAATTTTTATTGTGTAGCTTTAATTTTTATTGTGTAGCTTGTAGCCGGTAGGTTTCACCCATTTAGCTAAAATTCGTTAAATTAAGAATAAATTCATCTGCACATTTCACTCGAAATTTGAATGGACTACTTGTTTAACAACCCTTAGCAAACCATACATTTTGAGGTGTGAGCATGCCCACAAAAAATTACTCTCTCCATCCGCTTTTAAGTGTATCAGTTTTTTATTTTGGGCGTCCATCCCTAACGGTCTCATTTCTTTTTTTTTTTATCCACACACACCCGCTAATACAACTAATAAATGAACTCACACCTCCACTAATACAACTACCCACTATACATTAAATAACAATACTCCTTAATCTCTGTGCCAAAAGCAAATGACACCCTTGAATCCGGATGGAGGGAATATTCCCTCCGTCTCGAATATTTTTACCCATATATACGGGTACGAAAATTAAGAAGTACTTATTATTTTTAATATATAATGTAAAGAAAAAGTAGGGATAAATTTATAATATTGAGAAAAAAGTAATAAAGTTGTAGGAAATGATGAATAAAGTGTTAAAAAAATAAACAAATTTACTCCCTCCGTCCCGCACCAAAGGTCTCTTTTTTCCATTTTGGTCGTCCCACCCAAAGGGTCCTCTTTCCTTTTTTATACATTTAGGTCTCATACTCACCCACTAATACAATTAAAATATAGGGCTCACACTCCCACTAATACAACTATTCATTACACATTAAATAATAATACACTTTAACACACGTGCAAAAAAGAAAATGCACCCTTGGTGCGGGACGGAGGGAGTATTAGGATTGATGAATAAAGTGTAAAAAAAGAGTTAATATCCGGTGCACCCAGATACAATGGTGCACCCGGGTGAACCTATATATGTATAACTTTTTATTCTATATTGTATACATATTTCTTAATAATTGTATACTTTTTTCATTTTCAGTTTTTCATTAAAAAAACTAGCATCCATATGTATATAATTTTTATTCAATAGTGTATACATATTTTTCAATAATTGTATATTTTTTTACACTCAATTTTTTATTAAAAAAACTAAAAAAAATTTCACTAAAAAAGTGTATACATTTTTGTTCATAATTGTATATATTTTTATTCATAATTATATACGTTTCTAAAAGTGAGTGCACCCAGGTGCATAGTAGTATTAATAGTATAAAATTAAGTACTCCCTCCCTCCCGTCCTTATGGTTACATTTATTTTTTGCACGTGGATTAATGAATATAGTATTTTAATGTGTATTGAGGTGAGAGAAATAATATTTTAATGTAAAGTGGGTAGGTGTATTAGTGTGATGTGTGAGTCCCATATGCTAAAAAAGAAAATATAATTATTAAAATAGAACGTCCAAAAAGAAAATATGTAAATATTTATGACGATGGAGGGAGTATGTGAAACGAAGGGAGTAAGAGATTTACTTAGGTGATCACGGGTCGATTTAAAGGGGCATTTTGTCAAAAGTGTGTACCTTGTTTGAAATAATTTAATTAGGAGAGGATGCATGGAGAAGGGGTGGTATGATTCTTGATGAACTAACTACTAACTATACTAACATTTAAAAAAAAAAATAATAATTACGAGAGGATGCAGTTAGTGTGAGCGTCCTCCCATTCTGGTACCCTGTCCGCCCTTTTTTTTCCAGTAAATACCAGACTCTACACGCTTTAACCCACTTTCACACAACATCTCATTTCCTTGTAACTTCGGAAATCAAATCATCGTTACAGTAAAACAAGAACATCACCCTTTTCAATTTTAGGGTTTTGTTTGAGTGTGAAATGTGGAGGGACCACCATGGCTGAATCACCATCATCAACCTCTGAAAAACCCCCAATTGAAAATTTAGGGTTAGGGCTTTTGATCACTGATTCCACTCCTCTTGATCCGATCAATCCCGCCACTCAGATTTCCGAGGTTAAGCACACGGAATCTTCCGCGAATGATCCTGTCGGAAATAGGGATTCACCGACTGAGGTGATGCCGGAGGCGGTGGATAGCATTGCCGTTCTCGATGAGGATGTGGAGCTGCGGAATGCCATTGAGAGAGACTTGTGCCAGCTCACCATTCAGCAGGCTGAAATCGAGGGAGCCCGAGACCGATTAGAAGCTGTTGATGGGGATAAAGGGAATGATTTGAGGACTGTGAGAAAAAGTGATGAGGATGAAGAAGATGCTGACGGAAAAGATTCGTCGAGCGTTGAAGATGAAAATGATAATGAGGGGGGTGATGAGGATAATCATGGGACGATTAAGTTCGGGGATGGAGTGAACAAGTTAGAGAGATTTAATCAGACTAATAATCGGAGGAGGTCTGACTATCCAATGAGACCTGATGCAGAGGATTGCACGTTTTATATGAAGTTTGGGTCTTGTAAATTTGGATTGAATTGCAAGTTTAATCATCCTCCTCGAAGAAAGAACCAGGTTTGCCGACATATTTCTCAAAGTTCATTAATTGTTCAGCAAATAGTTGATGTAATTTGCATCAAGAAAGTTATTTTTAACGGTCTAATTATGTATTTGATTTTGTAGGGTGTTAAAGAGCGAGCAAATCATCGCGAAGAAAACTCAGAAAGGGCTGGGCAGACTGAATGCAAGGTTATTTTAGTTATTAATTTGTGATTGCAAGTAATGATTTTATTATAATATTAATGGTGATTTGCTTCCTTAATTTGGTGATTGATACAATATTGTTATATGAACTTACGATAGAGTAGTTATTCATTTCCTTTCTCGATTACTCTCAAGACAACCATCATATGTACATTATGGGTGTGAAGACAAAATTGTGCGTGTCTGATTTGTAATTTATCCAAGCGTTGTGGATCTTTTGTTCTTCTGTGTCTATTACATTTCACGCTGCATACAAGCCATGTTCTACATTTCCATTGGTAATTTGGTATTTTTTTACTCTTAAATTTCACTGTATATTAAGTGGAGTTTTCTGATGAACTTTTGTTCTGTTTGTACTTGTTCCAGCTCTTTGATGCTTATCTGAATAAACATTCGACTTGTATGTATGCAGTATTACCTGACACCAGGGGGATGCAAATATGGAAAGGACTGTAAATACTCTCATGGTTCAGACAGGAACTCCACACCCCATATTCCGGAGTTCAACTTCTTAGGACTGCCGATTCGTATGGTATAGCTCATCTGAAGATTTTCTTATTTATGTGTGTGTTTCCTTTGGTTTGTGTCAGGTTGTCAAATGATATGTGTAATGTGATTTGATGGACCAAACTAATATTGGATATCTATAATATGAGCATAATATGTTGTTAATGTTGAATTTTGTAAGTGATTATTGTACCCACCAAATTTCTGAGTTCAACTTTTCAGGATTTCCAATTCGTATGGTATAGCCTCGCAATCAATTTGAAGTTCTGCATATTTGTTTGTGTATTATGTTTTCTTTATCTAGGCTTTGGGCTTTGGAGTAGTCATTATAGTCAATTTTATTATTATTATACTCCCTCTGTCCCATTTCAGATGACACTTTCCATTTGGGTTGTCCCACAAAAGTTTGCACATTCCTAAAAAAGCAAACAGTCAAACACAGTCACCCTTCCCCATACATTTTATTTACAAAAAAACCACCCTTACCTAACACACCTAACATACTTTATCATTTATTTATTACCAAAAAATACCATAATACCCCTAAAAGTTATCACTTTTCTTAATCTCCGTGCCGGAAGAGGCATGCAAACTTTTGTGAGACGGAGGGAGTATATATTATTATCGGTATTATTGATTTTATCATTGAGAAGTCTGTAGGTGGATCCTAAATGTTTTATGTAACTTACTTCATAGGGAGAAAAGGAGTGTCCGTATTACATGCGCACTGGATCCTGCAAATATGGGTCTAACTGCAGGTTTCATCATCCTGACCCAGTTGCAGTTGTTGGAGGTGATTCCCCTTCTGGACATGGAAATGGTGCTTCTCTTCCATCACAACATGTTCCTTCATCATCTACCACTTCATGGTCTTCGCCAAGAGCATTCAACGACTCTTCTCCATTTGTACCTGTTATATTCCCTCCACCTCAAGGTGCCCCAACTACCAACCAAGATTGGAATAGGTTTCAGGTAATTAGTTGCTCCTTGCTCTTCTCTGTCCTCTATAGTTCACTATTCTCCATATCCATCCATCTATAAGTCAATCAAGTACTTCTGTTTCTTTCTTTTCAAGATATTAGTAAGTTAATCAAAATTACATTTTTTTATTCTTATATAGCCTAAAAGCTCCTTAAAAGAGGCAAAGACCTCTGGCTTGGACATTGATTACATTAAAATTACTATCTTATTGCTTTCTGAAATGGAACAAGTTATTTGTTTAGTCAAAGTGATATCATCCTTGATGTTGCTAGAAGCATTTGAGCTAAGTGAAATGGTTCCCCCTTCAATTTTGTCTTACTCTGATGAGAATTGTTTGGAAACTGTTTTTTTGATCCTATAATTAGGAATGTGAATTGTTTGGACACTGTCCAGTTTTCTGAGAAATAATTTTGTTAAATAATGTAAAGCTCTGTAGAGTGGCCTGCATATGTTACTAATTCTCCAAAAGAACAGTCAAATATGTAATGATAAGAGTTCATCAGTCAATCAATGTCTGGGGTAGGATCAAGTCTAATCGTAATTCATTTATCTCTTGAATTTTACTCTAGGCCTTTTTGTCGAATATAATTGCCGCACCACGTAATAAGAAATCTTAACAGGTTGTGTTTAAATTTTTTTATCATGTACCTTGTCTGGGCTGTATTTTTATGAATTAATCGTACAACAGGAAATGAATAATTGGTATGGACCGTATGGTCAGATTAAATTACCAGAAAAAGTGATTTGCTTCTGGAAAATAGACTTAATTCCTAAATAATTTTATTTTTGGCCTATGTTTTATAAAAGCTACACTACTTCATTAGTAGTCTTAGCAGGGTGAGGTCTGGAAGTCTTACCATGCAACATGTTTGGGCTTTATTTTTAAGAATTGATTGTATGACTTTGATTTAATACCAGGTTTGGTTGAATTAAAATACCACTATAATTCAATTGATACTGGAGAGTTGACCTGCATTATAAATATTCAAAATTTTTGTTTAATTTTTTCTCTTCATTCTCGAATTGTACATACTCACCTGTTTACAAAGTAAAACAAGGCTGCCAGCACTAGCAGCGCGTCCAAACTTAGAATATAATCTTTTGATATTTTAGTTGAAGGGACTCATATTTAGTTTTACCTATGTAGTAAAAAAAAAACGATGTTTAGCGTCTCATTTAGATGCATGTGATAGGACTACAGATGTGTGTGTGGATCACAGCTTTCTGGAATTTTCATTAGCCATATCTATATTGCATTTCAGTCTTATGTAATAGTCAAGCTGAACTCATGCTTGTTGTAATAGTTGATGATAGAGTTCTGACACTTAAGTTATGTGTTAACAATTTTTCCTGTGTTACATGTACACTGAAAACTTTTTTTTTTTTTTTTTGATCCAATGTACACTGGAAAGTGAAAACTTGATATAATAAATTCTTGAAATGAAAATGTGTAATTACTTGTTATGCTAGTTTAACTTCACGATTATGTATAATAGTTCTGCAATATGGTGAGAGTTCTTAAGAAGCCATTTGTTAAAATGCCAAGTAATGTTTTGAACTAAAATGCCACACTTACTGGCAGTATTGTTGAATGATAAATTGAACTGATTGTTAATTTCAGTTTTCCTCCTATTTGTGTGACTAGTTTTCATTATTATTGTTATTATTATGGTCTTGGGATAGGGCTGTAGATGTTTTAGTGTGTGTAATGATTTAGTAGTTGTTGCTCTTTGCCTGCATCTTACGCTCCTGTTGTCATTTTTTGACTGTTTGAGGCTGAAACTTACCCAACTTCTGAGAGGAGCTTACCTACCCCTCCAGCATTTGCTATAAACAATCTACCAACTGAGATCAACTTCCCGATACATCATCAGCATGATATCCCAGTCGACGAATATCCAGAACGGCCTGGTGAGCCAGAGTGCAATTTTTTCTTGAAAACTGGAGACTGCAAATTCAAGTCTAATTGCAAATTTCATCACCCTAAAAGTCGTACATCCAAGCCAAAGGCAAACTCAAGCTCATATGCTCTCAATGATAAAGGCCTGCCCCTAAGACCTGTAAGTTTGTTTTAATATGAATATCTGTATTTAGTGCCTGTTCCCAGTACAGTATTAAAGAGCTTTCTTGTGGCTTCATAAAAATATTTTATGCAAATGAGAGTACAAAGGGACTCTTTTTAGTTCATGGGCAATAATTCAAGCAAATTGAAAATACGCGATCCAATTTGAATAAAAAGTACCCAATATTCACAATGGAAAGTCGATGTGTTAATTGAGCATTTTGAGAGTATCCTAAATATGCATATTTCCAAATAAAAAAACTCAGGTTTATATGGATCTTTTATTGTTCACTTATATATTTCTCTTGTATATATGATCTCTCAGTAGATGGAGAATTATGAACAGTGCATGAATTCCTTGTTTATTGTGTTGCTTATGATGCAGGATCAGCCCATCTGTACTCACTATCATCGCTACGGCATTTGCAAGTACGGACCAGCTTGTAAATACGATCATCCAGCAAACTTTGCCATCAATGTAACCCCTTTTGATCAGTCACCCTTCGACTACCCCCTCCCCCCAACCCCTTTTGATCAGCCACCATTTGGAAATACTAAGCTCATGAGGAAAGGAAATTAGAATCGACTTGGCGCCTAGTAGTCTGAGAATAGCATAGGAACTCTCTCTAGTCTTTTTGTTGTCTATTTATTAATCCTATGTTAAACCAGAGTTTAACCGTGAAAGTTGTGATAGACTATATTAGTTTCTGAGGTACATTTTTGCAGAGACGAAACTTTCAGATTTTAATTTGGTTCTAACTTGTGTGTTACTGAGGATGAATAAAATCATTTCATCTTTATCATTTATAACTACGTATCAATGTGTGAATATCCTGACGATAAATTAACAGGAGCAATGTAACACTAGCAACAGTTTGGATGATAATAGTGCTATGTGAATTGGAGCTAAAGGACTAATAAATTTGTGGAGAAATTATCATATGTCGTTAGGTAAGTAATGCCCAAATCCGAAGTTTTCTTAGTATTTAATTTTTAATTTTGATATTTTTCGTCCAATTCTATCCTTTTAGATTGGAAAATTTTAAAAATACAATGTTTAATTTTGGTCCTTTCATAAAAAAATTGAGAACTTTTAGAAATCTGGTGCTAAATATAAGGATTTGACATTTAATAACTATATAGGTTGATGTATAAGACAGTGTTGTCATAATCGAATCGGAGATCAAACCGAGGGCCCCAACGGTTCACAATCGGATCGGTCCAACCGATCGGACAGATGATCATCGTCATTTTCACCTAGATTTTGATGTCTTTATTTGTGGATTTTTGTATGTTTTTATCTGTATTTGTGTAACTTTTAGTGGAGATTTATGTTATTTTGGAGAAGTGTGATATAGATTGATAAAAGTGTGGAAATGAGATTAAATGTATGTAAAGCAGGTCAAAAATGGAGTTGGGAGATAAAACAAAGAAGGAGAACAAGGCACGCCTGTACACGCCCCGTGTTCTGTGCACGAGTTGTACTCGTGCACGGACATGAGCCGTGTACAGAATACGGGCCTGTAACATGAGGTCGTGTGCAAGCGTCAGAAACAGCTACACGCCCATGCCAAGGCCGTGTGCTGCTACACGAGCCATGCCCTGTCAACACGCAGAACACGCCGAACTGTGTGCGCACATCACGAGCCGTGTGCTGCTACACGAGCCGTCTAGGTGCCGAATCTAGAATAAGTTGTGCACGTGTTCTAGAATCTTTCAAGGGGTACAAATACACAATTTGAGCGTGAATTATGGGAGAGAGCCATTTGAGAGCAGTTACCAAGATCAAACACACACTACCACACCATTTCTTCACACACACTCTCTCCTACATCCACAATTCACCAAATTCATGCATTTTTACTACTTTCAATCCATAATTCACTCCATACATCCTTCACTTATACCATCCTTAGAGAGATTTGAGGCTTATATGCTTGGAATGCTATTGGAGGAAGGAGATAAACTCTCATCTACAAGGGAAGCGATTCAACTTTCTTTTTGTATTTTCTTTGATTTGAAGTTAGCAATGGAATTTTATTTACTTTGTAAGGTTTGTAAGATGATTATTGTTGGCTAGGCCTCTTGTGAGGCTAGCCACATGATGAATTGAGGTTAATCTAGATTTGTGGGATTTTTAGTAGTTAATTGAGTTGATGATGGATTTTCTCTTATAAATTGTGATCCATGGTTCATTTTATTAATTGCGTGATTGATTTCTATACACATCATGTTTGGATGGCCATTCCGATATTATGTGTTAGGGGTAAATTGTATCAATTAGTGATATGATCATGCATGTTAGTGTGAGGAGAGGTAAGCCATACCCTTCTAATGCTTAGAACACTTGTAAGAATACATTTAAGTAATTGAATGAGAAGAACAAAACTTAGAATCATAGTAACTTAATGGGAATTGATAATAAGACCAATCTAAGGGGATTTAATCTTATAAAAGGGATGAGAACCTAGTCACCTTGGCCATAAGGAATAGGGGTACAATAGTGGTTCCTTCTAGTCCATTGTCAATGATGCTTGCTACTAGAATCTTGCATGCTTAAATTGCTTCCTTGATTTTGATTGTGGTTAGTCTTGCATTCTTTCTAAGATCTATTACACTCATTCCATTCCACCTTGTCACATATTGGTTTCTTGATAATCGTAGTTATTACTTGCTTTATTCTAGTTAATTGCTTAGCATAATTGTTAGTCTTAAATCAAAACCAAAATTCTATCACTTTTACAAAGCATGATTAAAGGCAAATCCTGATACACATTGATTTTACTTTTCCCTTGGGATGATATTCTATAAATTTTGTACTTGGTCACTACGGTTTACAACAACGATAGAGTTCTCTTACTCTAAATTATTTTAACCCAAAAATGAGGCTAAGAACATGGCGCCATTGCCGGGGAAATGTTAAAATCTTGGTTGTAACGAGTTTGAATTAGATTAGTTTTGATAAGAGTATTTCTTTTATTTGTTTACTTGTCTTGTTTGTTTGGTGACCTAATTTGGAAATTCTTGTAGGTACATGCAAACTCGTTCGAGGTCTCAATCCGTTGAGCCTTTGAATTTGGAATTGGAAGCCACCTAAAGAAGAAAAAGAAGAGAAGTGTTAGTCCTACTAAGAAAGTTATGAAAAACGGAATAGATAGTGCCAACATGGTTGATGAGGAAGGGCATGTGAGGAATTTTCCACAAGAACTTGATAATGCTCATGGGGGAAATGTTAATCCGGAATTTGTGCAACAAGGAAACTTTCATCAAGTGCATTTGCAAAACCAACAATTGCAAGCTTTATCCAACACTTGTTAGCACAACAAGAGGCTAGAAATAAACAACAAGCTCCTTCGGTAGTGCAACATCAACCTCGAGGTCATGGATATAATGGAGTGGAATGTATATCCGAGATCATTTCCAACCTCAATTTAGGAATTATGCTATGGGACCACCCATTAATGTCAACAATTTTGAGATCAAAGCGGGGTTGATTCAAATGGTGCAAGCCAATCAATTTAGTGGAGGTCCGTTGGAGGACCCTAATGCTCATTTGACACAGTTTACGGAGTTGGCTAATGCCATTAAGATCAATGGAGTAAGTGAAGATGTTATCAAGATGAAGCTCTTTTCCCTCTCATTAAGGGATCGAGCTAGGGCTTGGTATAGTACAATACTTCCGGGTTCTTGCACTAAATGGAGAGAGTTGGCTCAAATGTTCTTAAGCAAGTATTTCCCACCATCGAAGATGTTACATCTAAAAGGTCAAATATTCTAATTTAAGCAAATTCCTCTTGAAACTTTTTGTGAGGCTTGGGATAATTTCAAAGAGATGCTAAGGAAGTGTCCACAACATGGTTTTCCCGAAGATCAACAAGTGGGATTCTTTTATGCTGGATTGAATGGAAGTGAGAGAATGCTTATTGATGCTTCGGCGGGAGGTTCTATATTGGGACAAACTCTGGAAAGAGCTATTGCTATATGTGAAGAGATTGGTTTGAACACGGGACAATGGCCTATGGATAGAGCATCGGAGATGTATGAAAGGGAAAGAATTACAAAGATGGAAGAAGTGTGTATGCATCAAGTGAAGAAGGTTGAAGCACCTAAGGAGGATGTAACCGAAAAGGCAATTTCGGAGATACTTAAGAAGATGAATTTTAATTTACAAGTGTCTACGAATTCTATGCCTATGATGAATCAACAAGTGCTTCCAAATCCTCAACAAGGTATGCCTATGCCTTTGATGAATCAACAAGTGTTTCCAAATCCTCAACAAGGCATTTCTATGCCTAATATGGGTCAATATTCTCAAAGTTGTCAAATGCCTACACCTATGCCTCAACAAGGTATGTCTCATAATTTTGGATTTCAAGATACTTGGTGCCAACCGGAAATGTCACTTGAGGAAGTTGCCTTCATGCAAGGGAGGAACTTTCAAGGAAATTATGGTGGTAATTTTGGTAACTATGAAGGAGGATATCTGCAAAGGCAAGGTGGATTTGGTCAAGGGAATTTTGGTGGTAATTTTCATCAACCTCGTAGGTATGAGAATTTGTCATATGAGAATCAAGGGAATGCCCTTACTCTTCCACCGGGCACTAATCTGGGGAAGAAAACTCCAAATAATGAAGGGAAAGCTACAATGGAGGACCAAATGAACAAGATGTTTGACTTTATGAAGCAAGAAAAAGAGGTGAATTATAAGAGATTTAAAGCATTAGAAACACAAATGAGCCAAATGACAACCGAGCAAGGTGAAATGCATTGTAAGGGTAAGTTTCCCTCTACCACCTTCACTAATCCTAAGGAACAATGTTTATATGTTACCATGTGCAATATGGAAAGTATGGTGGGGAAAGGGTATGTGGACACACCAAATATTGTTTCAAAGATTGAAGAAGTAGTTTGTGATGAAGTCGTGCCCAAAGTGAAGGAAGAAGTTGCCATTGATGATTATTTGTCTTTTGATGATGAGAGGATTATTTGTGAATTTTTTTCTTAGTTTGATGATGAAAGTAATTGTGATGAAAAGGTGGTGTTGAAACAAGAGCATGAAATTGTTGAAGTTGACGCTTCATTGAAGATTGAGGACCCCGGTAAATTTGTTCTTACTTGTAAAATTTGAAATAAGGGATATTTTAATGCTATATGTGATCTTCGCTCAAGCATTAATGTGATGCCTTCGGAAAATTTTGAAAGACTTGACATTGGGAGGTTAAAGGAAACGAAGGTGGAAATCGAAATAATGGATGGTTCAATAATGAAGCCTCAAGGAGTTGTGGAGGATATACTTGTGAAAGTAGAGGATTTTGTCTTCCTGGTGGATTTTATGTTGGTTAAAAAGCAAGCGGATCCATTAATTCCACTTATTTTTGGAAGGCCATTTTTGGCAACCGGAAGAGCAAAGTTCGACATGGCTAAGAAAGAACTCACACTCCATTCAAATGAAAGAGAATTGGTGTTATCTAGCAAGAATTTAAAAGGGGAAGATCTTCATTTGAAGCCACCCATTAAGCCTCCGGATGATCGAGATCGAGATCGAGTGGTAAGTGAGATTCTAAAAGATGAAAAATTAACTAACTTTTTACTTGAATTTGCAAGAAATTATTCTCCGAAGAGCAATAATTTTGGGGGAAAATCTACAAGTTGATTGGAAGATTGATAAAGAACCCTCGGGATTTGAAAACGTGAGAAAAGGGGGCAATGAATCAAGTTCAAGTAGTAGAAGAGCAAGAAGTGTGGATAAGAAGGTTGTTAAGGAAATGTTTAAAGTGAAGATGAGGACCGATGGGGTCTTGAATTTCTTCGATTGTTAAAAAGCCTAAATGCGTCTAGCTCGACGACATTAAGTCGAGCGCTTGATGGGAGGCAACCCATTTTAGTAAGTTTCTTGTTTAGTTTTATTTTTCTTGTATTTTTGTTATGTAGGTGGATTGTGCTCATTGAGAAAAATGCGTATGGAGGAGACGAGGTGTACTTGATGAGGAATGTAGATGTATGTCACTCCACTTTTTCCAAACTTAAATTTAACACTTGTGTTAATTTAAGTTTGGGGGGAGAGTGCGTGGTGGCCATACTTGAATTTTGGAGTGCACATACGTCATCACAAGGTAATTTTATGAAGATCATTGGTGGAAACTACAAGGGTAAGTCTCATCACTTTTTGCAAACTTAATTCTTAGCTTGTTTCAATTTAAGTTTGGGGGGAGAGTGCGTGGTGTGACTCACCACTTGAGTGTGCTTGATTTTTCATGTTGATGATTGATTGAGAAATTGTCTTGTGTAAAATAGGTCAATTTTAAAATTTTTCTCATGAGTTTGGTTCATTTTGGCATGTTTGGTGGTGTCGAAGTGCAGCTAGTCCATTATTTAGTCATAAATGTGGAAATAAATTAATGATTTTGATTGGGTTTTTAGCATATATAAGTTTATCGAAAGCAAAAGAGCAGGGAAAAACAGGGTTCGGAGTTCAAAAAATTACAAAAATAGGGTACAGAGCTCGACCCGTATGCAGGACTCGGGCCTGTACATGAGGCCGAGCCCCAACACCTGAAGCACCAACTCGCCCAGTCGAAAGTCAAGTTCAGAACTCGACTCGAGTCCAGAATAGGAGCATGAGTCGAGCCGAGTAGTTTGAGTCGAGCTGTGTTAAAAAGTCAGAATAAAATTGCATTTTCAGGTTCATTTCTGCAGAACCCTAGTAGACGAACGGAGCTCGCGTCGTGCTTATACTATCCGTACATCCTCTGACATCCCTCTCAATACTTCAAAACTCATTCAAATCGGTTAGTAGTGTGTTTAATCTTCACTTTAATCCATCCAAATTCTCCAAAAAGAGGCAGTTTCATCGGATCTCTAAAAGTATGAACTTTGTCCCTAACTCTTTGAATTGGCATGTAATTCTTTGAATGGGGAAGCATGGGCTTTGGTTATGATTGAGATTAGAGCATGGGAATGAAGTTTAAACTTGTAATTGAGGCATAGAATTGTGAATTGATTGAATATTTGAATTAGGGTTCATAAATTTGAAATTGGGAATAATTTGTGAAATGCTTAGATTTGATTGAGTTAATTGTTTTAAGTGATGGATTGTTGTGAGAATGAACTGGAAGTTGCAAATTTGACTTGGAATTGTGAGGTGAATTGGTGGATTTTGATTTTTCAATTGTCAAGTTAGGGTTCATAGAGCTTTAAATTGGGATTTTGTGAAAATTGAATGAAATTGGGCATTGCTTGAGTGAGTCAATGTCTGAATTATGTATGATTGTGATTTGAATGAGTTGAAAGATTAAGACTTAGCATGATTCATGAGAATTGAGCTCTTGAAGTTACAAGTTTAATGTATGCGTATCATGTGGTCAATGAGATGTTAGTATATGCAAAGTTAAGTTTAAATTGGACATGATGGTTGCATAATGATTACTTATTGATTGGATGAAAGCTTTGAAGTCATGAGGTTGAATTTTTGAGGATAAATGCATGATGAGAACATGATAACTGATGTTGAGGCTTAATGATAACTTGCTCATTCCTTTCGATGAAAAATAATGCTTGTGGGGACTACTTAGTACTAATATGAGCTTATTTGGTTAAATTGGAAAGTATGCTTTGAAGTTGTGACTTAATTGTTAAATTTTTGTATTGTAGATGGCTGAAAAAAGAAAAAGAGGAAGGAATGATGACTTCATCATCATTGACACTGAAATGAAACAAGCTAATCTTGATGCTCAAATGATGGAAATGGGATTCATCAGGACTATTTTGGGGTAGAGTTTGAAGAAGGATGCGATAAGTACGCGCTCCGTTGGCAAGTAATCATTCCAAAGGTTAAACTGACTCGATTCCAAGACACCACGACTATGGAGGGACTTGGAATAGAGGATGATTTGAGATGTTTGTTTCGGTTGTCACATATGGAGGAGTTCTTCGATAAGAGACCACCTACTTATTTACATCTCACTGTGGAGTTCTTGAGTACACTTGTGATAAAAAAGATAGGAACATGTTCCGATTGTTGATTATCTTCCAATTGAATAATGAAATAAGGAGGGACATCTCTCTTGCTGTCTTGAACCAATTCATGGGATGCCCGCCATTTCAAGGTCACAGAAGCTTTTATGAAGGAGGAGGATTTAACCAACAAGATTGGTGGAAGAGACTAGTGAACGATGGAACAGAGCAACCAGGGTACATACCCAGCGCATCTAAAGGAACTACGATAAGAAACCCGATGATGAGGTACCTTGAGAAAATCATCTCGAATACCATTTTGGGAATATTTGAAAGTGGAACTTGGTGAAAAGCAGTTATATATTATGTTTTGTTTACATCGTGAGCTACAACTAAACATGGCAGCACACTTTGTTCAGTATACAGTGAGAGTGGCTAAGAGATAAACTTCTCAAGGTGTGATGCTCGGAGGCATAGTCACTATGATAGCTCAAGGCTTGAGTGTCAATCTTACAAGGATGCCACACATGATGACAAGTGAAGGGTTAAACTATAATCAACTTGTGAGGATGGAGTTTTTATCCCTAGTTGGGAACCGATACTGTTTAAGGCAAAATAAGGGTGCCCCATTTCCTCTACCAGCTCCGGAGCTTACTACAGTTTATACTCATAGAAAGTATGCAAATTTGGCAATGACGAGTCCACAACACTCCAGGGTTGTAAGAGAATTTTACAGAAAAAATCGAGAGGGAGTGGAGGAGGTACTCCGACAGATGAGGGTTGAGGAAAATGTAGAGTTGGCTAATCTGAGAGCTGAGCTAGTACCTATGGTCGAAGGAGATGAATAAGAGCCACCACATCATCATGTGGAGTTCGAAGAGCAAGCACTTGATCCACCACAGTTTGCATAAGAAGAGCAACAACAACAATAAATAGGTCCCGGAGTTAAGAATTTAAGATGGAATTTCATGACAGATGAGGTGAGAGAGATAAGGCAAGCACAATAGTTGTATGGAGCACAGATTAGGGAGATCCAAGAGACACAACAAGTGCATGGAATGCACATTCAAGAGCTTTGAGAAGGACATCATCTTAGGAATTATCACGACGAGTAAGCTCGTACGCATTCCAACAACATGGAGGAGATGATGACTATGCTATTCAACTTCCAATTTCCAGTGTCTCCTCGTGCTTACAACCCTTGGGGTTCTTATCAGCCAACTCCACCTCCGGAGCCATGAAGGGAGTTATTTTAGTGCTAGTCACTTCTATTAATTCATTTGATTTAATTAATTTAAGCCCAACAAATTAATTGTGGTCTGACCTAAATCAAACAAGACCAAGTCAAATGTGGTCCAAACCAGGTCAAACAAGCCCAAAACAAATTAAATCATGCCCAAGTGAAATAAACCTGATTAAGTCCAATCAAATTAGAGACTTAGATTGCAAGTTATAGATAGAAAATTTCTCATCATTTACTTATAAAAGGAACACTTCTCCTTTCATTCAGTTAACACTAGAGAATCTGACTTATGAAGAAATTGAAAACATGTACACGACTCCTTCAAGATCTTCAAGTCAGTTCAAATCAAGAACCTATGATCCGGGATCAAGGTGCTAAGCTCCCAGATCAAGCGTTTTTCAAGTAAGTTGGCCTGGACATACATGAAGACACCTGAGCATCCGACAACTGAAGAAATTTAAAACATGAATAATGCTCCTTCAAGATCTTCGAGATAGATGACGACCTGCGATTCGAGATCAATGTGCTAAGCCCCTAGATCAAGCATTCTTCAAATTAAGTTCTTCAACGTTCTTCGCGGAGTCAACGATGTTGTACCACATTCAATGGGGTTCTTCGCAAAAAGCTTCAAATGTAACATTCAATCCTAACAAAGGCTCTTCACCTCCGGATTAAAGTTATAAAACTTCAAAATCGAACAAGCTTCAATTGAATATTTGGCTCAACACACAAGTGAAATTAGCAAAAGTCAAGTCAAAAGTCAAAATTGATCCGAGAGAAGAATTAAATGAGATTATAACTTGTTCACATATATCTTCAAGTTAAATCCGTATGAATTATCTTTGTAACACCCTTTGTGTTTATTCCTCAATAAATAAAAATTTTGCTGTTACACCATAAAAATTTGAAAACTCAAAATTTTAAATATCCAAATACATCATCAATTCCTAGAGTTGGTTAGCTACCACCTCAGCCAACATGAAGAAGTATCAATAAATCTATGTTTGATCACTTTTGGGTGTCTCAATAAAAGCTCTTGTGTCTTTTCTAGCAAGATGTCTAAGAAAATCCCTCATGCTACTCCCTCTATATCTTCTGGGAATGTCTTCACTCTCTAACTTTGCAATAGGCTCAACTATTTCATCCATTGATAAACTATGCAAATTGGCTATAGATAACCTAATATTATTACATGAAGGAATGGCTCTATGCAATACACTCTTGTAGAATCCATTGCTCATTTCCTCTAAAATGGTCTCCCACAAGAACCTGTAGTGACCCTTTCACATCCAACCTCCACTTGAGAACATTACTGATCACAAGTTACAAATGAGAGAAAACACCTAATGGCTAATTACACCAAATGAGCAAACATTAAAAATGGCATAAACTGCTGAATGAGTAGCTATGTTTATAACTAAAGTTGAAGTAGTTATCTTTCATCAAAATATCTGCTAGGCCAATCAATGGAAAGACTGACATCCAAATTAAACTAAAGATTCCAGCTAATAATTGATGGAAATTAAATCAGACCTGATCTGTCATGCTTTAATTTTAACTGTTACAACTGATTTCTTGTTGTAACGCTTCCTAACAGTTTCTTTAATGCATGCACACATGCATGTTTCACGTCAGACAATACCTCAGCATTCCTTATTATCCATCAGATCAATCATGCAATTAAATTGGATCAGATTAACTAATACACTCCACATTTTCTTTATTAATGCAATTTATTGTGTTGTCATTTTTGTCTCACTTGTATAATCATAATTGGGCAATAGACATTTATCAATTTATGGTTGAAAATTATTAAAGATTTGGATTTCTTGTGCTATTTCTTTGTAACATCAATCTCTCATGCAGTACTATACTGTAAAATGGATAACATGTAAGAAAGAGAAGAAAACTATATCTTAAAAGGAAAATATAAACCATAGAAAGCAATGATTTGGTTTTTTTTTCTTTCCTTATTTCTTTTATATGTGATCAATCACATAACTACTGTCTAAATGATACTCTTTCCGTCCCTTGGTAAGAGTCTCATTTGCTTTTGGGCACGTGAATTAAATAGTATTATTTAATGTGTAGTGGGTAGTTGTATTAGTGGGTGTGTGGCCCCATGTTTTAATTGTATTAGTGGGTGTGGGTGGGTCCCATGTATCCAAAAAAGGAAATGAGATTCTTTGGGTGAGACAATCAAAATGGTAAAATGGAACTCTTACCTAGGGACGGATGAAATATATAAAATGACACACAAAAATGACATAGGAAAAATCAATCAATTCATTCATTAATTTTAATAAAAGGGTCCTCGTTAAGTTTAATTTAGTTAAATGTTAAGTTTAATTTAGTTAAATTATTAATCCCCCATGGGTTGGCCTAGATGTGAGAGTTTTGAGGTTAGAGTGATTTTCTTAGGTCTCAGGCTAACAATTTGTAGGTGCGAATAACAATTGTGGTCCATACAATCATTACATAAAAAATACCTAGTAAATTATTACGCATCTACAAATCGGATACACTGTGCATAAAATAAATTAGGTAAATTATTATACTTTTTAGCTAGTTATGTTCAGCTGATAAAATTAAATGAAACATAATCAGAAAGATCTAATAGGCGAACACTTATTGAGATAGTCTCACGGGAAGACTGTGGTGAGACAGATAAGAAGTGATAACATTTTAATAAAAAATAGTGATACTCGTAATAATGAAAAGTGATAATAGTGCAATATATTATTTCATAAAAAAGCATAATATAAATAAAAAATGATAATATTTTTAATGAAAATTAATGATAATATTTTTAATAAAAATAATAAAAATGTATGAAATGACTTACATAATGTATACGTTTATCCCACTCTAAGATATACGTTTCATTTTTGACAAAGTTGACCCTACACATAAAAACCAACACCCTAAATATTTTTACAATATTACTCATCGATTCAAATTAAACATATAGGCAAAAATGTAAAAGTACAATACAAATCAACCAACTACTTATTAAAATATTACTATATCTCTTAATTTATGTACATGTAAAAGACAAGACAAACACTTGTGTAAACTAGATTTATGGTGTAAACCATGTGGTTTCCCTTCCAATCCTATTATACCCTATATATTGATAGGATTTAAATTAAAAAGGATCATAGGATTTACACCGTGAACCCATAAATCCGATTTTTAAGACACTAACTCTAAAATTAGTAAATGAATCTAACTTTCTAACTACCAAACTTAAAAAAGTTACTCAAAATATACAATATGATCGCTTTAAATTTAAAGGAGCATCCGTGCATGTGGCAAGAGGGTCGAAGGGTTGGAAGAAAATCCAAACTTGCTGAATACTTATATTATAATTATAAGAAGACGAAGAGTATTTTACTAGCTTGTCCCATATGATTTTGGCAAAACACTTCCATGCAATGGGTTATATGGAAGTTTTAGATGCACCATTATATTCCCAAGTAGTGTAGTTCATAGTGTATTTTACTCTTATAGTTCATGTCATATTTTATCCTTAAAATTTAATATTTATATTTAAAATTTAATATTAATTTTTAATGTATAATTATAATTTCACCCTTGTGGTGAATGATGTATTTTATTCCGGTGCAAGTTAAAGATTTGTGTTTAATATTAATAATTATTAAACAAAAACTTGTACGAGATCGTCTCACGAATCTCATTTTGTGATCCAGATATATCCAAACCCATTGATTAAACGGTATATTGTATTACACATTAATGCACCTTTCTGTATGAGGTAAATCGCTGTTACTTGCTCCTCTTAACTTAATTACAACTTTATTTAATTTTTTAATCATCTTATTTATTAATTTAAACATGTACTTTGAAGTTTTAAAAGATTTTAATTTAATGTATCAAAATTTTAATTTCGAAAGTGACGCAAGGTTATAAAAAAAAGTGATAACCGTTTAAATGAACTATTTTTATGAATGAATATTTAATAGGACAAAAAAAGTGATAATATTTTAAATAAAAAAATTATATGTGTTCAAAGAAAATTGATATCTATCAATTAAATTATGGGTCACTTACTATTGATACATAAAATAATGCATAATTACTATAAACTACATCAATCAAAGCACTAATACTCATAACTACACAATTATGATTGTGATACCATAAATACCCATATGTGTTTGCACAATTTGTTTGCACATTTTAAGTTCCGACGAAGGTCCGGCAGCCAGCGGCGGAGGTCAGACGGCGGTCCGGCGAATTTTTTTTGCATAATTTATTTTTGCACAATTTTTTTGCACATTTTAAGTTCTGGCGGAGGTCCGGCGGCCGGTGGCGGAGGTCAGGTGGTGGTCCGGCAAATTTTTTTTGCACAATTTAATTTGCACAATTTTTTTTGCACTATTTCTTTTTTTTAAATTTTATTGCACATTTTTATTTTTTACAATTTAATTTTATTGCACTATTTTTTTTTTTGCATTATTTCTTTTTTTGCACTATTTTTTTTTTTTTTGCATAAACAACCGGCCTTGTAAAATACACACTTTCTTGATTGAGAGAGAAAGTGTGTGTAAAAGCAGCGGATGCCTTAAATACTATTTTAGGCTTGGGGAAGAGAGAGAGAAAGTGTGTGTATGTGAGCGTGAGAAAGAGATAGAGACAATGGGAAGCTGTATCATATGAAACACAAAGAAAAATGCGAGTCAGAACAAGTATTGTTTGACTTCTTAATACTATACTTCAATAAACATGAATTTGAGAGGCATACAGCAAGTAGCAGCACACCCATTACATCTACTTACTTCACCAAACTAATTTAATTTGATACTATGTTATATCCTTACAGCCCATGAAGCATGTACATATGTGGAGATTATACAAAAATAACAATACATATCACTCTTCCAAATTATTTTATCCATCAAAATTTCTAGTTTGAAAGCATATCATTTAACTAGAAAAAAGAAAAGAAAAAAAGAAAGAAAGAATTACAAGAAGTGAGATTTCAATCATGTATGTAATAATGTAGCATGATTAGATACATGAGCTAAATAGAGTCGTGTATAAAAATTATGACCACTCACCTCCTGTAGAGTCGCACAATTGTTAAAAAGCAAATTGAACAAGTATGTGGCTGCACTTATTACTTAACAGTGGACATATGCACCACATTAAAAGTTGGAAATGCCTCATTTTTGGATTCCATTTGATACTCAAACCCGAGATTGTTTGCACGATCCCGAAACTCATCCATCTTATTTGTCGGATGCTTGGATACCAACCAACACATGAGCACAGGTTGCTCCCTGCAGATGCAATGAAAAGAGAATACACATTGAAAGGCAGGTAAACTAGGTGCAATTACAACAAAGATGCCATATACATATGAATTAAATCTATCTTCTCATATAATAAAAGTTTAGGAGATCATAATTCATAACCTGTCTATGGTAATGGAACAAACTAATAATGATACTCAACAGTTTGATTTTGATACCTGCAGCTTTAGGAGAAAGCTTACAAGCTAGCTCTAGGTTAGTTTCAAAATAACTGTGGTTTCAAGAGAGAATATGACTAACTCACCATCCCTGTCCCCGCTCAAAATATTTACAACATCAATTTGTATTGAAAAATAAGCAACATAATGAGATTAACAAAATTCAATGGTACACAAAAAGGGACACTCATAGAAAATGATGTCCGATTAATGTGGTAAGTCAGTTAGTGTACATTCTCTACCTACAACCAGAGAAGCTTAGAACACATACCAATTTGATAAATCCATCCATAAACACATAAAGCATGGGGTTGCTTCTCACAATTAAACAGGGCTCAAATGGACTATTGACAATGAAAGCATAAACCAAATGATTTCACCAGGCACTCTTCTTTGGAATTAAAAATGGTGATTCTCCAAACTCTCTCTCTCTCTCTCACATCACCCCTCTCTCTCAATAATTAGTAGCGTCGCAGATGAATAATATCTCACACGGATGAAGAAACGGAGTTAAATTTTGTACCTGAGAATATCATGCTTTGTGTCAAATGCGGCGTTGCAGCCAATTCCGTACCAATAATATTTATCAGAATTGTTTCAACGCTTCCGCCGAGGCTTCTGCTTTCTCTGCCACCTCAGCTGCCGGAGAAAAGCCTAAAATCGATGTGTTCGGGGATAAATCCTTTAGATGCGGCAGATCTACCAACGAGACTGGCAGCAAGATTGGCGGCGGAACTCGGCGACATCAATAGCGAGGACAGTGCGAGGAGAATGGTGAACTGTGAGAAGGCGATGGTGTGGCGTATCTACCGACGGCGGGGTGGATTGGATGAGGGTTATTTTCTTGAGATAAGAGAAAATTTCTTTTCTAATCGGAACAATTTTAACTGGATATTTCTTTATTCATTGAGGGTAATTTTATCCCTTAGCTTCTAATTTGTGTATCTGATAATAATTTCTTTTTTCCATTGTATTTAAGAGTAAAGAGTGTTAAAAGTGTATATCTTATAGTAATAAACCCTTAAATTATTTCACGTATGAAGAATTTATTTAGAAATAAAAAGTGATAACATTTTAAATAAAAATAATAATTGATCAAGAAAAAATGATAATTATATAATAAATTATTTCATGAAAAATTAATATGACAAGTAAAAATTAATTGACAAAGTCTCTTGTGAGACGGGTCAATCAATCACTAAAGTATGATTATTATATACTTCCTCCGTCCCCTTCAAAGAGGGTTTTTTTCTATTTTTGGCGTCTCATCCTAAGAGTCCCCTTTTTTTTTACACATATGGGACCCACACACACCCACTAATACAATTAAAATATTGGACCCACACTCCCACTAATACAACTACCCACTACACATTAAATAATAATACTCCTTAATTTATGTGTCAAAAAGCAAAAACACTCTTAGTGAGGGACGGAGGGAGTACATAAAATATGTTTAATGGTTATTGAAGTATGTTTTCTAAAGTATGCTAGATTATGTATTAAAGTATTATTTTAGTGTGTTATAATATAAGTTATTATAAAATACTTTAAATAAACATATTTTATCTATACAATAAGCATACTTTAGTGATAGATCGACCGTCTCACACCTGTCTTACAAATAACTCGTCTCACAAGAGATTCTCTCAAATTAATTACATATATAATGAAAAAGGAGGTATTTGATTTTTTAATTTTTTAAATTATAACATCAATTGAACCATTTCATACAAAAATAATATAATACTACTAAGTAATAACATTTAAAATAAAAAGTGATAAATTATTATGAAAAAGTAATATTCGTCTAAGTAAAGTGTTTTATTAACAAGTCATAGTAGGGTAAAAGTAATAATGTTTTTAATAAAAAGTGATACCTAATAAAAAATATGTGATAATTATCAATTGAACTATTCATAATTAAACAATTTATAGAACGAATAAAAAGTGATAATATTTTTATTAAAAATGTGATATCTAATTCAGTTTAAGTGATATTTATTCAATTAAACTATTTTTAATAGAAAATATATTTAATTTATTTTAATATTTTGAGAGTATTTATTTTATATTTTAATTAAAAAATTACTATAAGAATAAAAATTAACGTAATTAAATTTTCAAAGAAAAGGAAAAAAAATAAAAAAATGAAAAGAAGGTAATGGAGGAGGAGGATAATACAATACAGTAAATAAGGTTAGATCGTTCAATTAATCCGTCTGTTACCAATTAATAAAATTACTATTTTTTCTTTTGGGTAGGGGAGGATCTGTCTCATATAACAAGAGTCTCACCCAATACTCACCCTAATTATTAAGGTACAAAAATATTTTCAATTATAATTTAAAAAAAAGAGAGAGAAATAATTGAATCGGTTTCACTGCACAATGGTTCCATCCTGACTATTTTCTATTATATGGAGTATGAAATATTTTCAATATAAGGCATAAAAAATAGTAAATTAATAATTTGTTGCCTAAATTATTTTTTCTACCTATTAGAGACTTGAATTATAAAACTATCAATTTAGGACTTAAATTTATTTCATATCAATTTAGAATTGGACTAGATATTCACATAATATTTCATAATTGTGGGTACCCGTTTACCCGCAGGTTATCCGCGTACCCGACGCGTATATCTGTACCCTACCAAATGATCAATTTTAGGGTAATAAGTGTTGGCATTCGATCGTTTGGTTAACGTGAACCGTTAGTGTTCCATATGATTCTAAATCAACGGAAGCAAGAAGATAGAAACGTATTACCTTTCACCAGAGTATGTTGAAGAAGAGAATGAATTCTCACCGGCAGCATGCGCAGCCTCATGACTTTGGGCATAAGTTCCTCATTCGATCTCCAAATTGAGTGATCTACGCGCTAAAACGATCCTCTCTTCCGTGGATTTTTAACATTGTATCACAAGAACAGTTTAGATTTCCACACGATTTTAGAAAAATCATGGAAGTTGACAAAAAGCAACAGCAAATAACCTCTTGATCTTCTATTGTATTCCCAAGTCCAATCTTGATGTCGTGTGGATGACGATCTTCAAGATCTTCTCAATCTGTTTCCTCCCTATTTCTGTCATGTGTTAGGCAATGATTATTAGGGTTCTGGATAGTTGAGATGACTTATATATGGGCTACGACAGGGACCAGAAGGAGAAATTAGAGTCGGGCCTCCATTGGGCTTAAGTATCCAAGTTTAGCCCAAAACTTATACTTAAGTGCAATAATAATATATTCCACTAAAATATTATTTCTGCACTGATGAATAAAAGAAATACATACTGCGTTACGTGTCGAAGTTATTGTATAGGGATTAAGAGCACGAACATCCATAATAACTGAGATCAAGTTCTTCTATATAGTCAGTATAAGTCGAACGATCTCAAGCGATCCTACTCAATACACACAAAGTGCACTAATATGATTCTATAGTCAAGACAAACTAATACCAAATCATACTACAACCATCCCGATATAGAGTCCCCGTCTATCTCGGTTGTGAGCATCTGTTTATACTTTATAAGGAAACCGATAATAAGATCTTCTGAGTATTGTCGCACAACATATTATCTACAATATAAAGTAAGTGGACTATTGTATCGGACATATAAATAAATTATAATACGCAATCATTTGATCAATGATTCTCATTTCAAATTTGTTAAAACGTTGTTCATACTAAAGCTAGACTTTTAGATACAATCCAACAATAGGGTAGAGTAAGGGTAGGGTAAATAAAGTATGAGTAGTATGTGGATTTGTCCAATCCGTACCCTCCCCTACCTTATCTGATTACATTCCAACTCATATTGTCTCATATTTTATCAATTCAAAAACTTAAATTGATAATTTTGTATAATTCAGGCTCCTAATCGATAGAAAAATAATTCAAGCTCTCAATTGATAGTTTATCCGCTTTTCGAGCCTTGAATTGATATCTACTAAATATTCCTTTGTGCTCTCATTAAGGTAGACATTTGTCTTCTTAGTTAGTCTCTTGTGAACAAGGTTTGCATGTGAATCATATTTTTAAAAATTACTTTTAAAGAGTAATTTTTCATTTACTAAAGAGTAACGAGATTTACATATAAATGTATGCATACCCAGTTTATAAAAGTATTTGTGTTATTTTAATTAAAAATATTATCTTTTGCTAAATACACAACACATAATTTATTTATTTTTATTCATTTATTACTTTAAAATGACGGTCTATTAGCCCTGCAAAGTACAAACATAATAAAATCACTTTTTTAAAACAACATGCTAGAAAAATGCAAACAAAAAATTAATTAAAGAAAATACCACATGCGACAAATTTTACAATGGACCATTGGACCAAAACTTGCGCTAAAATAAATGTGAAGAAACAAATGGAAGGGAGGAAATACAACAAATGACAACTTCTACAATGGACCGTTGGACCAAAACTAATTATTTGGATGTCATCTAATATTTTGATATAACTATATCTTAATCACTATATTGAATGATATAACAAGTTGAGGATGATTTACCAATAATGTTTATATTTCTCCACTTGTTCCATGCAGGGATATAAACAAATCAACTGATGAAAGTGAAAATAATCGTGTTTTAGTATCTAATTTAAAATCTTTTTTATGAGAATTATTGTCATATATTAGCACAAGTATCTTATATTTGATATATGTGAAAAAATGCGTTTGAGGTGTTTTATTGTATTTTAGGTGGAAAAATGATCATAAGTGTAAAGTTGGATAAAAGGTGTAACTTGTGCAAGAATGCTGAAACGTCCAATTTGTGTAATTTTTATATGTTTGTGTGGAGCTAAAAAATAAGTGTGATAGATGGTTGAAAAGTTACAGAAGAGAAGGTCGTTTTGGTGTAAGAAACATCTTAATCAGAGTCTGAACGAGAAAGTTATGATCAAAATGGTGATGTCGCGCAAGTTGTTTCTACTCAGCACGACTATTCCAATTTACATGACTTTTTACATCTTCAAATGTTGGACTTTTGATGAGATCTTAATATGGATAGAAATTCAAGGGAAAGAAAATTGCGTGAGCTCAAGAATATCTAAAATCGGAGTTTGGACGAGGAAGTTATGCTCAAAATCGTGAAGTTGCGCAGCTGCCAGCGAGAATTTTCGAAAATTTTCGAAAATTATCTATTTCTTGAAGCACAATTAATCTCCTTATCACATAATTCTCCATGATTCACCCATATCTTTTATTTCCTTATTTAATTCCCTTTTCACACCTATATATATTTTACATCATTATTCATGGAGGAAACATATTACAATCATCCTACACTCCACAAGGGGGGATCACCCCACAACCATCATCCACATCCTTTCTTCCATCCATCCATCACTTTGAAGATTCGTCTGTGGAATCAAGAGGAGAACCAAGAGGACGATTCAAGATGGAGAAGGAAGCGACGACTCCCGCATCTAGGGTTTTATTCGTTTCCTAATGTATCTTGTAATTTCCAGACATATGAGTAATATCTATCCAACCCCCATGATTGTTCTTCGCAACATCATGGGCTAGAACCGTTTTGGTAGATCTAAGGTTTATGAAGGTTTTATGAATTAATTAAACTCTCTTGTGTTTTCTCTATACAACACTACTTGTGGATTTATTTTATATATGATTATGCTTCTTAATCCATATTCATGGCCGTTTTGTGCATGTTCAATTGGTATATAGAGTCTGAATATATATCTTGGTTGTAGATTGAGTGCGTTCACCGCTGAACAAGATTCCATGTTATGTTTCTAAGTGAGGGGACTCCGAAGCTTCATTAAAACTATCATATGTGAATGTTTATTAATTGAATTGAATCCGGGTTAGTAAGCAGGATAAAAAGAGTAATTGTATAGTACCTATATAGAGAGATCTTATCGGGTTAGATTTTAGACGTGGAAAATAATTGATACTGATATTACCTAGAAAGAGTGGTGAAATTAAAATTCTTGCTCCAAGGTTATTCACACATGTTACACGCATATTTACTTATTTCTATAGAGTATATTTGCATGATTTAGTGATGCGTCCATAGTCCACAATGCAGAGTCGGCCTGCACTTGAGAGAGAAGTTAAGTAGTAAAATTGGATTACCCTAGAGCTACCTATTCTCCTATTTGATCCACTTTCGTATTCTTCTAGTGCTATTTTATTTTATTTGTTATTTTAATTAATTGTTTAGTAGTTTATAATAAATTCACAACTCTATTGCCAATTCGTCTTAATTAATTTAGTTAATAATTAAATTGATAATACACCGTCCTTTGGATTCGATATTTCACTTGGTCGCTTGCTTAAGCTGCAACTGATATCCTTCATACTTGGGGATTAATTTTACATGCATAGAAAATATGTATCAAGTTCTTGGCGCCGTTACCGGGGACGACTGTTATTATTAGTTTATTATTTCTAGTTTGATTAAGACTTCTATTTGTGATTATTTATTTTTATCTAACCTTAAATTTTTCTGAGGTACTTGTGCATTAAGAAAAGGAAAAGAAGGAAAGAAGAAATAACACATTGAGCTAAACATGGCCGGAGCAAGACAAAATCTGGATAATGTTGCCATAGCTGAAATTTTCACAAACTATGGGATTGATAGGAGCAAGGGGGGAAGATGATGATTTTGAGATACATCCCGCTCTTATTAACATGGTAGAGAAGAATCCCTTTTCTGGAGGTTTCTTTGAAGATTCATATCAGCATCTCCGAAAATTTCTTGGTTATGCAAACACTCAAAATGGTGCTGGAGCTATTGACAATACTAGGCGGATCGCCCTATTCAAGTTTTCATTAATTGATGGGGCATAAGCTTGGTATGAGACTCTCGATGCCATGGATTGCACTACATGGGACCAACTGCAGCAGAATTTCTTAGAGAGATACATGCCACCTTCAAGGATCTTAAGAATGGAGCAAGACATCACCCAATTTGTCATGAATCAGGATGAGAAATTTTATGAGGCGTGGGATAGGTTTAAAGATATGCTCAGGAGGTGCCCACAGTATGGGATGTCTAAGGCTCAATACATAAGCATCTTCTACTATGGAATGGATTGTTTGTCGCTAGTTTTTATTGATGCATCATCAAGAGGAGCGCTGTTATCTAAGACAACACTTGAAGCAGAAAAGTTGTTTGAAGACATCTCTATGAATTCACGTGACTACCTTAAGGACAGAGTAAGAGGATCATATGTACTTGGCAAGGTAGCACAGGTTGAACATCAAGTGGTGAAGCCGAATAGGGATGATGATATTGTCTCTAGTCTAGCTAATAACAACAAGCTACTAGAGTCCCAGCAGAAACAGATTATAGAGTTGACACAAAGGGGGCCTAGTATGAAGCAGCAAGAAGTGAGAAGTGTTGAAGATACCTTCAATCGGTACATGGCTATGAATAATGAAAGAGTTGATCGTCTTGAGGTTACAATGAATGCTAATCATGCAGATTTGTCTAAGCAGTTGAAGGACCTTACCTTTATAATGGGGTAGATGACCGGGAATGTGAATCAATTGACACGAATATTGGAGAAAAGAATATTCCCAAAAGAGTACCACGCCTCACATTAAGGTCTGGAACACTGTATGATGGACCAATGAAGCCAGAAACGAATTCTGGAGCTCCAGGAGGTCGATTCGACCAGGGTTCGACCTTACCAGCAGGTCGAACCACAACACTGAGGTCGAACCAGACATCTGGGCAACCTCTGGAGTGTCTAGATAACCGGTTCGACCAACACCATGCTGGTTCGACCAACCCTATTGGTCGAACCACGATCGAACCAGTCTGTCCAGAATTCGCTGTTGTCGATTTCGACCACGACTCTCATGGTTCGACCAACCTAGTTGGTCGAACCGAGGTCGAACCAGTGTGTCCGTATTCTCCTATTTCGTCTGAAGCACGGTTCGACCACGACCACTAAGGTTCAACCAACCCTGTTGGTCGAACCGTGGTCGAACCAGCCTGTCAGGGAGAGAGCACACTTTCAGAAGCACGGTTCGACCACTATATACCTGATTTGACCAGCACCCATGGTCGAACCATCTCTTCCCGCACCGTTTTTCACGCAGAACGCTATACCTGATGTTCGAAGCACTCCAGTACCATCCAAAGAGCAGAATACTGAGCTTATAGTGAAAAGAAGTGGGAAAGAGCAAAGAGGTTGAGAGCAGAGAAGGATAAATTGAAGGAGGCTGAACGAGATGAGTGGGAAAATCCAAGACTAAGGTACCTCCTCCGTTTGCTTCAAGATTGGCAAAGAAGGGATTGAAAGAAAAGTTCAAGAGATTTCAAGATATCATGAGCATGATAAGCTTGAACATTCCTTTCTCTGAAGCAATCATGGAGATGCCATACTATACCCGATTCCTCAAGGATATTATATCGAAGAAGATAAGCTTGAACAGAGTGAAGACGGTGAACTTGTCAGAGAATTGCAGCTTGATCATTCAGAGAAAGCTGCCTGCAAAGTTGAAGAATCCGAGAAGTTTCACCATCCTTTGTGACATTGGAAAAGGGCCGGCACATAAAGCCTTGTATGATCTGGGGATAAGCGTCAACTTGACGCCTTTATCCATATTTAAAAGGCTTGGTTTGGTGGAGCTCACTCCCACAATAATTGCTCTATAATCGGCGGATAGATCCATGACTTTTTCGAAGGGTTTAACTGAAGATGTTTTGGTGAAAGTCGATAAGTTGGTCTTTCCCGTGGATTTTCTTGTAGTTGAGAGGGAAGATGACAAGGATGACATTCCCCTTATTTTAGGGCGGAAATTCCTTGCTACTCCTGGAGCCATGATAGATGTTAAAGATGGAAAGCTTAGACTGCGGATGGATAATGTAGATGTAGTTTTCTCTCTTGATCAAACCATGAAGATGCCCATGGAGACTCAATCGTGCAAGAGCATAGATGTGGTTTCTAACTTGTTTAATATTGATTTTAATAGGACAGATGACTCTGAATTTGAGTGGAAGATTGACAAGGAGGAGTCTAGACAGCCATGTGATGAAGGAAATTCTAAGGATCATATACTTATGACCAAGAAAGGTGAGGTGTTGAGTGTAGACAAGAAGAGGGAAATGAAGTATTTGAAGGTGAGGATGCAAGAAGACCGCCCTCTAATCAAGTAGTCTAAAAGGTTACATCCGTTGTGACTCTCCTACGTTAAACATGAGTGTCTGTTGGGGGCTTGTCCCTTCCGTTTTATTACTTTATTATTTTTTTGTGTGAGTGAGGAGTTATTATATTTGAGGTGCTCATGTTTCGACAATTATATCTTTTTGCAAACTTAGTTTTGACTTACGTTTTTACTAAGTTTGGGGAGGGTGTGATGTACTTATCTCATCTTATGAGCACCGAGGGTAAAATTTTTCCTTTCGTTTTATTGTTTGTTTGTTAGGGGGTTGATTTTTGCGGCATATTAATACTTTAATCGGTGTTGGTAGGTCAATTTTTTTCAAGTTACATAATGTTTAGTGTGTTGTTTTTGTGTGTTCCCTAGTGTTAGTGGTCGAGTTCTTCAATTTTTTGATTTTTTGGTGTCTTTTATTTTATTATTGATGAATCCTGTGATGATGAAGTGTGTTTGAGTTTTTATGATAGAAAAAGATAACTAGGTGCCAAGATGAGTTCTACATTGAGATTTTGACCTGATCGAGTTGAACAACTCGAGGAGCTCGTGCATTCGTTGAAGAGAAATCAGGTGCCCTCAGTTTTCTATTCTAATTTTTATATATGCTTTTAATTCATGGAGTGGAAGGATTGAGTTTGGTTTTGGTGATCCATGTGAACTTATATTTTTAAATTGGGCCTAAAATTCATATGCTCTTGAAATTGATAAAGGAAGTGTACTTGAGTTATATTGAGGTATGAAGTTCTATGTGTACTTGTGGGATATTGCTTACCATGAAAAGTGCTTTGTTACATGTTAAAAACTCATGTGAGATTTTGAGCCTTGTTGATCATGTTATATAATCACATGATATTTTTTTTCTGGTAAGTATCATTCTTGTGTATGTATTCTAGAAATTGCCTATTGTCTTGCTTGAAACTACATGTGTGTTATATGATGGGAGATGATTTTAGGACATCCTTGAATTTATGAGTCACTTAGCCAAATAATTCCCTACCGAATGATGTTTATTCGTAGTTAGCCTCGTTGAGCCTAAAAAACTCATTCTTTGGTAGCCTACGAGAAATAACCACTTTGAGTATCTGAATTTTTTGAGCCTTGATTGTCTTTCTAGAAGAGAATTAATGGCTTTTCAAAATTTGTTGATGGAGTTTGTTAACAGTTTGGGAATGAATGAAATTGGTGTTGAAATAGTGATTGACCTTTGTAACAACAAATTTTGTATTTATAATAAAATAAATAAAAATTAGGGTACAAAGATAATCCATACGAATTTAATATAAAGGATAATGTAAATGAGTTACAATCTCAATCAATCCTCTGATTCTTCTCTCGAACCAATTTGGCTTTGACTTTGACTTGTGTGTGTTGACTTGACTTGACTTTGATTTCTTTAACTGGAGTGTATGCTGACTGTGTTGACAGCGTGTGTGTTCAGCTGGATCTTCAGATGAAACTTATTTGAGCTCGGATGTGTAGTCTTGTAACGTTGATCCGGAGGCATTGAGCCTTTGTTCGGATTGAACGTTGACTAGAGAGCTTTCTGTGGAGAAAGTCGTTGACTGGAAGAACGCTGGATTGGAAGGGCTTGGCACCTTGATCTCTGATCGGAGGCGGTTGGCTGGAAGAATGCTGGATCGGAGGGGCTTAGCACCTTTATCTCTAATCGGAGGTTGTTCTTGACTTGAAGATGCGTGAAGATCTCAAGGGATCACTGCTCGTATTCTTGATCTCTTTAGAAGCGTCTGTGTCGTCAGTGTTTTTTAGTGTGTTTGAAATGAATGAATGAGGGCTCCTTATATAGGTGGAGGGTGAGGAAGCCCCATAAATAACTCGCAGTCTGATTGGTCCAGGGCTGATTTGACCTAATTCTGCGGGTTAGGGTCTTTCCATCCTTGCAATCTGATTGGTCAATATGGATTTGACCTGATTCTGCATGCTTGGGCTTATTTGATTGGATCTGTCCCAATTATCAATTATTCACTAATTTATTTTAGGAATTTATTTATTTAAATACCTTAATAAATAAATAATTATTTGATAATTATTGCATTAATTTGCCACATATTTTCCTTTAACATGCAATAAAATTCAAGTGCCTACAAATGCCCATTCGCATTTTGTTTACGGACGCCTTTGTGTTGAAGTGAACAAATTGCGATAATCCTTTCTTGATCAACATGATTGAATTTTATTGCTTGCCTCACCAACTTGATATGAATAGCCTGAATTATGACTGAACATAGTGAAGTGCTAAACTGCCTACGTACCTCTTTCAAGAGGATCAAGTCATAACATAGTTCAAAGGAACATGATTTAGTTTTGATGGGGGTGCAGTACACATTTTATACTCATGCAGGCCAGGCGTAACATGCAGTTTAGGCTTGTGTGTCGAGGAGCATTGAAATGAATTTGCTGACAGTTTATACTCGTGTCAATGAGTTTAGAATTTGAACTTGTAGACAGTTTACACGCGATTAGAGGAGCCTTGTGTGTAGATAATCTAGAATTTGAATTTGCTGACAGTTTATACTCGTATCAAGGAGCATCATATGTAGAGAGTTTAGTCTCTTCTCAAGGAGATTTGATTTGATGTGTAGATAGTTTAAACTCGTATCAAGGAGTATTGTGTGGATATTTTTCACTCGTGTCGAGGAGCATTGACTTGAGAGATTTTAGATAGTTTAAACTCGTATCAAGGTGCCTTGTGTGTAGATAGTTTTAACTCATGTCAAGGAGCGTAATGCAGGCAATTTTAGCTCGTGTCGAGGAGCTTCATGTGAACACTTTTTTGCTCATGTCGAGGAGCGTTGTGTGTAGATAGTTTAAGATCTCGTATCAAGGAGCATCACGTGTAGTTTTAACTCATATCAAGGAGCATAATATGTGGAGATAAATTTTGGATAGTTTAATCTCATATCAAGGAGCGTAATGTAGACAGTTTGAAGCTCCTGTTGAGGACCATAACATGTGGGGATTTTAGATAGTTTTAGCTCATATTAAGGAGCGTAATATATAGACAGTTTTAGCTCATATCAAGGAGCTTTGTATGGATATTGATAGTTTAGACTCGTATCCGGGAGTTTTGACTTAAAGGATTTTAGATAGTTTAAGCTCATATCAAGGAGCGTAGCTTGTAGATAGTTTTAACTCATAATAAGGAGTGTAACTTGAGGGTTTTAGATAGTTTAAGCTCGTATCAATGAGCGTAATGTAGACAGTTTTCGCTCATGTCAAGTAGCATAACTTGATTTATCAACATTTCATTGCCCCCAATATAGGGATGCACTGTTTTCTCTTGCTTCAACTTTATTTCTATGAATCTTTATAAAAACTGTATTATTTGTTTGTGGTTCCTCTTCCACGAGCTTATCAGAAGGCATTTCTTCAAAGTCGTAAGAGTCCTGATTAGAGAGCCATTCGATGTTATTTGATGTCAAGCTCAACTCCATGTCTTGAGCTCTTGTAGCCAATTCTTCAAAAGTTTTAGGGCGAATTCCTTGGAATATGTAGTGAAGATTCCATTGCATCCATTGAATGCACATTTCTATAGCTGAAGTTTCTGATAGCTTTTCTTTGCAATTGAGGCTTAGGCTCCTCCATCTGTTGATGTAGTCGATGACATATTCTTACTCACCTTGATGAATATTTGTTAACTCCATCATGCTAACAGTTCTTCGTGTGCTATAGAAACGGTTGAGGAATATTTTTTCCATTTGCCCCCTACTATCGATGGAGTTTGCTTCCAAGTTGATATACCAATCAAAGGTATTTCCTCTCAGAGATCGGACGAATTGCCTTACCATGTGATCTCCATAAGTCCCAGCATCATTGCATGTCTTAACGAAGTGCGCCACATGTTGTATTTGGTTGCCTTTGCCGTCAAGTTATTGAAATTTGGGAGATTGGTAGTCAGTTAGCATCCTCAAGTTGTCAATCCTCTTTGTATATGGCTTGACGTAGGTTGAAGAAGATTTGGAGCTCCCTTCAAATTTATCTTTATCGTCTCTATCATGATGTTCTTTAGTTGGTTGATAGGAAGCGTTCCGTCAGTTGAAACTTGTATCTTATCCTCAACTGGCTTTTCTTCAAATGGATGGTGTTTTGCGGAGTCCTCCTCCTCATGTTCATCCTCGATTTTTTTCTCATTTGCTTGACTTGCCTCTCCATTCTCCATCCTTTTCATAAGTTTGGATATCTTTAAGTCTTGAGCTTCCATGTATTTGGCGAGTCCTTCAATGACTTTCATTATACTCGCGAGTTGTTCCTCGACAGTTATATCACTCGTCGTCATCACTGCAGTTGAGGTGAGGCATATGGTGAGCTTGGCGTGGGGCGAGGAGTTGAGCAGATAGAGTCATCATCATCCCACCATATGGTTTGTCTTTGAGGAGTCTTCAAGCATACTTCTTGTAAAGTCTTCAACCTTGTCAGTTTGCAACTCTGTTCGTTTTGATGCAATAGGCCTTCTTATCGTAATCTTTAATAGAGTCATCATGTGAGTCTTCACAGCTTGCAACTCTGAAGGTTTTGAGGTAGATGACCTTTTTATCGCGATCCAAAGAGGAGTACAAATTGTGGTCGAAGACAATCCGGATTGATTTAATATAAAAGATAATATAAACAAGTTACAATCTCAATCAATCCTCTAATTCTTCTCTTGAGCCAATTTGGCTTTGACTTTGACTTTTGTGTGTGTGTGTTGACTGCACTGACTGTATTGACAACGTGTGTGTTGAGTCAGATCTTCAGATGAAGCTTGTCCGAGCTCGGATGTGTAGTCTTGACGTTGATCCAGAGGCGTTGAGCCTTTGTTCGGATTGAATGTTGACTGGAGAACTTTCTGTGGAGAAAGTCATTGACTAGAAGAACACCAGATCGGAGGGGCTTGGCACCTTTATCTTTGGTCGGAGGTGATTGACTAGAAAAATGCTAGATCGGAGGGGCTTAGCACCTTTATCTCTGATCAGAGGCGGTTGGCTGGAAGAACGCCGGATTGGAGGGGCTTGAAGATCTCAAGGGAGCATTGCTCGTATTCTTGATCTCTTTAGAACCGTCTGCGTCTTCAGATGTTTTAGTGTGTGTGAAATGAATGAAGGATGGTTCCTTATATATGTGGAGGGTGAGGAAGCCCCATAAATAACTCGTCGTCTGATTGGTCCAGGGCTGATTTGACCTAATTCTGCGGGCTTGGGCCTTTCCATCCTTGCAATCTGATTGGTTAATATATTTGACCTGATTCTGTAGGCTTGGGCTTATTTGACTAGATCTGTCCCAATTATCAATTATTCACTAATTTATTTTTGGAATTTATTTATTTAAATCCCTTCATAAATAAATAATTAATTGATAATTATTGCATTAATTTGCCATATATTTTTCTTTAATAGGTAATAAAATTCAAGTACCTATAAATGCCCCCTCGCATTTTGTTCACGGACGCTTTTGTGTTGAAGTGAACAAATTGTGATAATCCATTCTTGATCAACATGATTGAATTTTGTTGCTTGCCTCACCAACTTGATATGAATAGCCTGAAGGAGCATCATATTTGATTTGTGTTAGATAGTTTAGGCTCGTATCAAGGAGCATCATATGTAGAGAGTTTAGTCTCTTCTCAAGGAGATTTGATTTGATGTGTAGATAGTTTAAACTCGTATCAAGGAGTATTGTGTGGATATTTTTCACTCGTGTCGAGGAGCATTGACTTGAGAGAATTTAGATAGTTTAAACTCGTATCAAGGAGCCTTGTGTGTAGATAGTTTTAGCTCATATCAAGGAGCGCAATGCAGACAATTTTAGCTCGTGTCAAGGAGCTTTATGTGAATAATTTTTGCTCATGTTGAGGAGTGTTGTGTGTAGATAGTTTAAGCTCTCGTATCAAGGAGCATCATGTGTAGATAGTTTTAACTCATATCAAGGAGCATAACATGTGGAGATTTTGGATAATTTAAGCTCATATTAAGGAGCGTAATGTAGGCAGTTTTAGCTCCTGTCGAGGAGCATAACATGTGGGGATTTTTGATAGTTTTAGCTCATATCAAGGACCGTAATATGTAGACAGTTTTAGCTCATATCAAGGAGCTTTGTGTGGATATAGATAGTTTAGACTCGTATCAGGGAGTTTTGACTTGAAGGATTTTAGATAGTTTAAGCTCATATCAATGAGCGTAGCTTGTAGATAGTTTTAACTCATATTAAGGAGCGTAACTTGAGGGTTTTAGATAGTTTAAGCTCGTATCAAGGAGAGTATTGCAGACAGTTTTAGCTCGTGTCAATGAGCTTTGACTTGAGGATTTAAGATAGTTTAAGCTCATATCAAGGAGCGTAATGTAGACAGTTTTCGCTCATGTGAAGGAGCATAACTTGATTTATCAACAGTTCATTGCCCCCAATCTAGGGATGCACTGTTTTCTCTTGCTTCAACTTTATTTCTATGAATCTTTATAGAAACTGCAGTCTTTGTTTGGGGGGTTCCTCTTCCACGAGCTCATCAGAAGGCATTTCTTCATACTCGTAAGAGTTCTGATTAGAGAGCCATTCGATGTTATTTGATATCAAGCTCAACTCCATGTCATGAGCTCTTATGGCCGATGTTATTTGATGTCAAGCTCAACTCCATGTCATGAGCTCTTGTAGCCAATTTTTCAAAAGTTTTTGGACGAATTCCTTGGAGTATGTAGTGAAGATTCCAATGCATCCTTTGAATACACATTTCTATAGCTGAAGTTTCTGATATCTTTTCTTTACAATTGAGGCTTAGGCTCCTCCATCTGTTGATGTAGTCGATGACATATTCTTTCTCACCCTGACGAAAAGTTGTTAACTCCATCATGCTATTAGTTTTTCGTGTGCTATAGAAGCGGTTGAGGAATACTTTTTCCATTTGTCCCTAACTTTTGATGGAGTTTGCTTCCAAGTTGATATACCAATCAAACGTATTTCCTCTCAGAGATCGGACGAATTGCCTCACCATGTGATTTCCGTAGGTCCCAGCATCATTGCATGTCTCAACGAAGTGCCGTCAAATTGTTGAAATTTGGGAGGTTGGTAGTCAGTTAGCATCCTCAAGTTGTTAATCCTCTTCGTATATGGCTTGACGTAGGTTGAAGAAGATTTGGAGCTCCTTTCAAATTTATCTTTTATCGTCTCTATCACGATATTCTTTAGTTGGTTGATAGGAAACGTTCTGTCAGTTGAAACTTGTATCTTATCCTCAACTGGCTTTTCTTCAGATGGAAGGTGTTTTGCGGAGTCCTCCTCATCATGTTCATCCTCGACTTGTTTATCATTTGCTTGACTTGCCTCTCCATTCTCCATCCTTTTCATAAGTTTGGATATCTTTAAGTCTTGAGCTTCCATGTGTTTGGTGGGTCCTTCAATGTCTTTCATCATACTCGCGAGTTGTTCCTCGACAGTTATAGTACTCGTCGTCATCACTGCAGTTGCAGTTGAGGCATATAGTGAGCTTGGCATAGAATGAGGAGTTGAGCAGACAGAGTCATCATCACCATCTTTATCGCCCTGCAATGGCTTATTGAGAGTAATCCCCACCATATAGTTTGTCTTTGAGGAGCCTTCAAGCATACTTCTTGTAAAGTCTTCAACTTGTCAGTTTGCAACTTTGTTGGTTTTGATGCAATAGGCCTTCTTATCGCAATGTTTTATGGAGTCATCATTTGAGTCTTCACAGCTTGCAGCTCTGAAGGCTTTGAGGTAGATGACCTTTTGATCGCGATCCTAAAAGGAGTCATTATTTGTGCTTGTAGGGAGAAGAGATGAGAGGTAGAGACGGTCACACCGGGCGTGTCAAAATTTGTAATAACAAATTTTGTATTTATAATAAAATAAATATAAATTGGGGTACAAAGATAATCCAGACGGATTTAATATAAAAGATAATGTAAACGAGTTACAATCTCAATCAATCCTCTGATTCTTCTCTCGAACCAATTTGGCTTTGACTTTGACTTGAATTTTGTGGGTTGGCTTTCGAAACTAGACGAACTATATGAGCTTGGAAGTAATGCTTCAACTTTTGAATCACGAAGATAAGGGATAAACATATCTTCTAAATGGGTGAATACTTCAACTCGTTTGGAGTCATGGTTCTACTTAGATAATATAGAACTTTATCTTTGCCATCATCATTTTCTTGTACGAGTAAGGCTCCAACAGAACGCTCTTGAGCAGCTAGATAAAGGATTAATGGACGCCTAGGTATTGGAGCACCCAACACTGGTGCATTCATCAAGTATTCTTTAATGCTATTGAAAGCATTATTGCAAGCTTCATCCCATTCGAATATGCTGCCTTTCTTCATGAGATGATTAAATGGTTGGCATCGACCAACAAAGTTTGATATGAATCTTCTCAAGTTCGCCAACTTTCCCTGGAGACTTTTGAGTTCATGTATGTTCTGAGGCACATGTATCTTCATGATTGTGCCAATGTTTACTTTCTCAATCTCGATTCCTCGACGGCGAACAATAAATCCAAGAAATTTCCCAGATGAAATTCCAAATGAACACTTGAGTGGGTTCATCTTGAGTTGAGCTCATTTAACCGCTCAAACACTCGCCTTAGATCATGGAAATAATCTTTCTTTTCCTTTGATTTCACCACAATATCATCAACATAGCATTCGACGATCTTATGAAGCATGTCATCAAATATCTTTTGTATGGCTCGTTGATAAGTGGCACCAGAATTCTTCAAGTCAAATGGCATAACATTGTAGCAATATATTCTTTTTGGAGTAGGAAAGTTGTCTTCTCTTGATCCTCAAGAGCTAGACCAATTTGATTGTAGCCAGATGACCCATCCATAAATGAAAGGACCTCATGCCCCGTTGTTGCATCAATCAGGAGTTCAACAATTAGCAGTGAAAAGTCATCTTTTGGACATGCCATGTTCAGATCTCGGAAATCAACACATACTCTGAGTTGCCCATTTTTCTTTCTCACGGCACGATGTTAGAAATCCATGTAGGATATTTGACTTCTCGGATCTTGCCTGTTTCAAGAAGCTTATTAACCTCATCCTCGATCAAAGGAATCAACTCTGGTCGAAATCGACGCTGCATTTGCTTTACTGGTCGAGTTTCCTTTTTGGATCCAAACCTAGCATATCTTTATGTGACCATGCAAAAACGTCTCTAAATTCTTGCAAAAAGCTAATATACTTCTCTTCTTCTTCAACATTTAGCAGAGCACTTATGTAGGTAGGACGTAGATCATTTTCATCACCTAAGTTGATTTCTTTCAACATATCAACAATGACTTTCACTCCTTCTTCAAATTGTGGAGGGCATCTTCAGCATCTATTTCCTCCATTTGAAGAGCAGTGATATGGTTGGTGGAAGCTACACTTTCTCTATTATCATCACTATCGTCTTTAGTAAATATAATTGTCTGCATCTTGTCTTTCAACACTCTTTCACATGATAAAGTCAAAATGTTTTTTCTCTTCATACGAGAAGGAATTCAACTTCGAAGCTGCTTGAAGCTAGGAGAATTGACATTATTTTGCATCCCACACTTGTTCCTCTCACAGGGTCCAAGCCTTTCGAAGACACTCCCAAGTCTTTCGAAGACAAAGATTCTCTTGATTTTCCTATTGCATTCATTAAACATATCTTCCGTGGATGAAGCTTCCATTACAAGAAATTGGGCCTATAATGACAGGAAATCCTGTCATTAAATCTAAATATACTATCATTAAAAGCATATAATGACAAGAATTTCCCTCTCATGACCCTATCATAATTGTCTCTCTAGATAATGATCAATTATGACAGGATAGTCCTATCCTGTCATTATTGTTGATTTACTTTTAATGAGAGGTATAAACCTCTCATTAAAAACCTTTTCAAATATTACTATATCCTCTCATTAAATCCTTATTTACCTCTCATTAAATTAAATATTTAATAAACTAAATTAATATAACATTTCGAAAATGGAAACTATATTTCATATACAACTGTACAATGTATATTACACCAAAAGTACCACAAGATATTACAAAAACTATCCTCTAAAAGAGTATTAGTCTATGCATTGTCAAAATACAACTTCCAACGTACAAGAGGTAATTGAACTTGGAGGAAAAATTTCACCACTACATAGTAGCTCCTACCTAATTAGGTGTACAACCCAGAAAACAGGGCAGCATCAACTACCATCAAAACAAGCTGTCTGGAACGTGTCAACCATAAATAACCAACAAAGGACAGCTCCAAGAACAAGGGTAAAAAGTAGCCTGTGCTGAATTGTGAATTAATTTCCAACAGAGAAAACAAGAGACTATAATCAGAAATAAATAATTAGCAAAATAAAATCAGCAACAGAATGGGAGAAAGAACGAGCAGCAGAAAAATTACCAGCAAAACAAATACTTACTATATAAGATCAACCAAATAGAAGATACAAAGTAGAAAGCACTCAAAGGTTCTACAATAGCAGCAACCCAATGAGCATATACCAATTAGCATCAGCAAAAACACAAAAATTTAGATACCGAATGAATGGGAGACAACATGAGTAGCAGTAGAAGCTACTAGCAAAAAGTACCAGCAGTTTCCTAAACAACAAATGTAACAAAAATCCAAACGAGTAGTACATGAGATTTTGCAACTAGGCTGTGAAAACTGCATAAGAAATACACAATATAAAAAAACAGTAATAAAAGGGGCACAACTAAATCCAAACAATGGAAAATCTCAACAGTCTCAGGCTAGCCTAATCAACAACAAAAATCAGAAAACTAGCAATATGAGCAGACAATGCGTTAAAGATAAACCAATAAGGAAATACAGAGATATACCAAAACAAAGGACCAACTTAACCAAAATAAATATAGCAAATTCAATAGTAATTTACAAGACAACAAGTCAAGTAGAGCCTCATCGAGACTAAAAACAGGGCACAGACAGAAATTCACCAAATCTATGTAGATAAAGAATGGACATGACATGCACCATCTCTCCAAAAAAGCAATAAAAATCTTCATATTAACCAAATTTACCTCATAAATAGCAACAATCACACTTATATAATCATAGTTCAAATATCTGCCTCATAGATAACAACAATCACAATTTAAAGTCATTGAATTTTGGAAAAACTACCTGAAGAGTTTTTCCTATAGGAAGTGACAAAAGCGTTTGCACAACTTCTATAAAACATCAACCTGCAATAAGAAAGACATGTAAAAATTAAAGTCTTTCTGTGTCCATTGAGAATTGATAATAGAAGCTCAATACTAAGGATTACCTGGTTAAATGGGCGAGCACGACGAGCAGAGTTCATCTACATGTTCTTAATGATGATCAGGAGTAACATCTCTCTACGCTAAACAAGAATAATTCAAGAAAATTATCTAATCATAAAAGAGAAAATTAAGTTAACATGAGAATGTCCACCAAGAAGTTTTTCTACACTCAAATAAAAACCCTACAAGAATTACCAAAGCTCTTAACCGAAGGCTTAGAATGTTCTTACTTTATAAACCATATCTTTTCAAGCTGCTTTTTGAAACAAGCAAATGAGTACAGGTGCTTCAAATATATATAAAAAAGTTCATATGTTTTATTTAAAATATAAGGTACATGAAATTAAATTATTATCAAATAAAATTGTTAGCTCTATTAAGGTCAAAGACTGCAAAAAAGTAATTTAAAACATCTTACTATAGTATATAATAGTTAATTCTACTAAGAGCAAAAATTGCAAAATAGCAATTAAATGTCTTACATGTGTACTGCTTTTACTTCTTTTGTTCGCATTGATTTTATCTGTAAAAAAATGATAAGAAATTAGTTCAAATAATAGTACGAAATTAATCTAAATTTTTTCACTAAAACATGCATATTCATAAGTCATAATTTATGTGAAATTTCAACTCCCTATGTGAATGCTCTAGCTATATAAGTAAACTTCACCCTTACAAGTGACAATATATATGGAAAAATCAGTTTAACTAAGCTTCTCCGTTAATCATTGGGAAATTCATCACGATATTCATTTCTTTAGAGAAATGCAGTACCAAGTCATGAAATCGTGTCATACTCAAATATAAGCAAGAATATCAAAAACTACCAATTCAATAATCTAATGTTTTTGGGACACCAGATTAGGATATAATATATGAGAATGTAAGACTATGCAGATGGCTATGAACCATGGTTCCAAGGTGCATTTATGATTGAGATAAATGGTATACAGCAAGACCTTGACTACAAAAGTTGATCAAGTAAAAAAAGAGATAAGATGTAATCAATATATTGTTCTGACCTTAGGAATTAATTAGTAGTGAAAAATCACATTTTAGAGGACATTTTTAAAATTTGGAATTTTCTTCAACACTCATCATCGCACAAGCATTGTCAAATTCACAATAGTAGTTTAGTGCTAAAAAGACCGTAACAAGTTGCCTCTCTGCAAAAAATTATAACCATCTTCCACAACCTGTAAAAAAATAGAGATTAAATGAGCAGTCTACATAGAATAACAGAACACAGCAGTTGGGTAGGGAAAATTTCTAATTTGATTCAGATTGTTCAGTTCCGGAGAAAGGCCCCCATACATGCATAATATCTTTTCATCAATGAGCGCAGCGATAGAAAGGCAATTAAAGGGATCAGTGAAGGTGTCCACAATTTCAAAACCTTAATAGATATGGTTATTGGTCCATGAATATCACCTGACATATTGACAAATGTAGATATGGTTATTGGTTAGTGAAATAAGACTTTGAAAACTAGAATTTAGATATGTCACCATTAGAAGGCATGACTGATTATTCATAAAACTTCAACATAAGTTAGCAACATTCTCAAAATTGATGGAGAATTTAGATATGGCACCATTAGAAGACACGACTGATCATTCACAAAACTTCAACATAAGTTAGTAACATTCTCAAAATTGATGGAGTGATAAGTGCAACCAACAACTAGGTATAATATAACTTAACAAACCAAAAAATAAAATAAAAATTTTGACTCTTCAGTTTATGTTTTAACCAACCATGTAGCAAAGTATATCCAAGCATGGATGAACATAAATATGGATTGCTCCTGTTTGAAACCTTTTCACCTTTTGTTAATAAAAAAGAAAAATTCCCACCTATTTTCATAAATTATAGTAGTTAAGTATTCCCCTTTTTCACCACAGCTCACCCTTCAAATTATGCCACAAAATATGATGTAACAACTAACATGCTTAATCTATAACAATCACCATTGCCTTAATATCATATAAAATTTTCACATCAAGAATTTAACTTCATCTAAAGTGGTGTCACAATACTTACCAAGACAAATAAAGCTCCAGGTTCAGGTTCATAGAGAAAAAAAAAACCATAGTTGTTGCTCTAAAGAAAACATAGTGATAAATTTACAAGGTTGAGTACTCGCTGAAAAAAAAGCACATGTAGATATTTCATACTGTTAACGAGATTCACCCAACTAGTTTCAGACTAGGAATTGAGAACTTAAGGACAAACATAAGAGCGGAGAAAAGAGAGAATGACGTTTAAGAAATTAAAATTAAGAAAAACTTGAAGAGTTCGACACCTCAAGGACGCCGACCGCTTGCCAAATCTACCAGGACCACAGACCCGCGACCCTCCTGCCACTCTCTAAACCTATGAATCTCCAACCATTTGCCATACACGCGCCTCTTCGAGCGTTCACAGACCGTAAATCCCTCAAATTATTTGGTTGTTTTGTTTATTCATTTGTGTCAAAACTGAATTGGGGGTAAAAAAATTCCTGAATTATTTCGTTGTTTGGCTTGAGAGGGATTTGTTTCGCTATTTGGCTTGAGAGGGATTCGTTTGCGTCAAAATTGAATTTGGGGTAAATGAACATTTCTAATTCATTTCAATTTGATAAACAAATAAATAAATAGAAATAAATAAAAGAAAATTTGGCTCTTAGTATATTTTAATTTAAAGAATAAAAAGAAATGGTGGGAAAAAAATTTTGCTCTCAAACCTTTTATCAATAATGAGAGGCAACTAAAGTTAGTTTTAATGGGAACATTATTATTAATAATGAGAGGATATAAGATCTCTCATTAAAGACATTCTTTTTTCTTCTTCCTCTCGTTAAATATCACATTTAATGATGGATTTTGCTCCCGTCATTAAAATTATTTCATTATTGCCCCTTTTTTTGTAGTGTTCTCCCTCGGTGATATAATTTGTACTTGCTCTTCTAATTGCAATGCGGACGGGCTTTTGAGGGACATATCACAAACCTGGCTTAGCATTTTTGAGAGTTTGATCACCACTTATCAACATTTTCTAAGTAGCATTGAGCCCATGTTCTGGTGGGTTGATAGTTTCTTGACACAACTTGCTCGCCATCGGTTTTTCCTTTGGTTTATAACCGGCCTATATGAGGAGCTTGTAAGCTTGTTGACTATATGACTTGGCTATTTCTGCTTCAAATACTTCACCGTGTTCAGTTTTTGCTCCTTCATCAGGACGTGTGAATCCTTTGGGTAGTGGATGAGAAGGTTTATTTGCATCAATTTTTGTTAAAGGCAACGTCAACTCTTCTAAGGTCTCAAGCTTCTCTTTCAATAGTCTGGCTCCTTGTGATCTCTTCCACTTCACTATCATCCATGACTCCTTTTCCATTTGCACGGCTAGTCTCCGCGACGTCCCATCCTTTAATATAAAATAAAAGATAATGTAAACGAGTTACAATCCAGATGGATTTAATATAAAAGATAATGTAAACGAGTTACAATCTCAATCAATCTTTTAATTCTTCTCTCGAACAAATTTGGCTTTGACTTTGACTTGTGTGTGTGTGTTGACTGCGCTGACTGTGTTGATAGCGTGTGTGTTGAGCCGGATCTTCGGATAAAGCTTGTCTGAGCTCGGATGTGTAGTCTTGACATTGATCCGGAGGTATTGAGCCTTTTTTTGGATTTACATTTAATGGAGAGCTTTCTGTGAAGAAAGTCGTTGACTGGAAGAACACCATATCTGAGGGGCTTGGTACCTTTATCTCTGATCGGAGGCGGTTAGCTGGAAGAATGCCGGATAGGAGGGGCATAACACCTTTATCTCTGATCGGAGGCGGTTGGCTGGAAGAATGCCGGATTGGAGGGGTTTGACACCTTAATCTCTGATCGAAGGTGGATGGCTGAAAGAATGCCGAATCGGAGGGGATTGACACCTTTATCTTTGATCGGAGACGGTTGGCTGGAAGAACGACAGATCGGAAGGGTTTGACACCTTGATCTCTGATCGCTGGCCGTTCTTGACTTGAAGATGCTTGAAGATCTCAAGGGAGCACTACTCGTATTCTTGATCTCTTCAGAAACGTCTGCGTCTTCAGATGTTTTAGTGTTGAGCTGGATCTTCGGATGAAGCTTGTCCGAGATTCGATGTGTAGTCTTGACGTTGATCCAGAGGCGTCGAGCCTTTGTTCGGATTGAACGTTGACTTGAAGACTTCTTATGAAGAACGCCGGATCGGAGGGGCTTGGCACTTTGATCTCTAATCGGAGGCAGTTGGCTGGAAGAACGCAATATCGGAGGGACTTAGAACATTGATATCCGATCACAGACCATTCTTGGCTTGAAGAAGATGCTTGAAGATCTCAGGGGAGCATTGCTCGTATTCTTGATCTCTTCAGAAGCGTCTACGTCTTCAGATATTTTAGTGTGTTTGGAATGAATGAAGAAGGGCTCCTTATATAGGTGGAGGGTGAGGAAGCCCATAAATAACTCGCAGTCTAATTGATCCAGGGCTAATTTGACCTAATTCTGCGGGCTTGGGCCTTTCTATCCTTGCAATCTGATAGGTCAATATGGATTTGACCTGATTCTGCAGGCTTGGGCTTATTTGACTGGATATGTCCCAATTATCAATTATTCACTAATTTATTTTAGAAATTTATTTATTTAAATCCCATAATAAATAATTAATTAATTGATAATTATTGTATTAATTTACCACATATTTTCCTTTAATATGCAATAAAATTCAAGTGCCTACAAATGCTCCCTCATATTTTGTTCACGGACGCCTTTGTGTTGAAGTGAACAAATTGCGATAATCCTTTCTTGATCAACATGATTGAATTTTGTTGCTTGCCTCACCAACTTGATATGAATAGCCTGAATTGTGACTGAACTTAGTAAAGTGCTAAGTTACCTACGTACCTCATTGAAGAAGATCAAGTCATAACGTAGTTCAAAGGAACATGATTTGGTTTGAATTTAGTTCAAAGTCATAACGCCGTACACATTTTATACTCATGCGGGCCAGGAGCAACATACAGTTGTGCGTCGAGGAGCATTGAATTGAATTTGCTGACAGTTTATACTCGTGTCAATGAGTCTTAAATTTGAACTTATAGACAGTTTACACTCGTATCAAGGAGCCTTGTCTGGATAGTTTTCGCTCGTATCGAGGAGCTGAGAATTTGATTTGTAGACAGTTTTAGCTCGTGTCAAGGAGTGTAATGTGTAGACAATTTTGGTTCATATCAGGGAGCTTTGTATTTGATTTGTGTTAGATAGTTTAGGCTCGTATCAAGGAGTATCATGTGTAAAGAGTTTAGTCTCTTCTCAAGGAGATTTGATTTGATGTGTAGATAGTTTAAACTCGTATCAAGGAGTATTGTGTGGACATTTTTCACTCGTGTCGAGGAGCATTGACTTGAGAGATTTTAGATAGTTTAAACTCGTATCAAGGAGCCTTGTGTGTAGATAGTTTTAGCTCATATCTAGGAGCGTAATGCAGACAATTTTAGCTCGTGTCAAGGAGATTCATGTGAACAATTTTTTACTCATGTCGATGAGCGTTGTGTGTAGATAGTTTAAGCTCTCGTATCAAGGAACATCATGTGTAGATAGTTTTAACTCATATCAAGGAGCATAACATGTGGAGATTTTGGATAGTTTAAGCTCATATTAAGGAGCGTAATGTAGATAGTTTTAAGCTCCTGTCGAGGAGCATAACATGTGGGGAATTTAGATAGTTTTAGCTTATATCAAGGACCGTAATAAGTACAGAGTTTTAGGTCATATCAAGGAGCTTTGTGTGGATATAGATAGTTTAGACTCGTATCAGGGAGTTTTGACTTGAAGAATTTTAGATAGTTTAAGCTCATATCAAGGAGCGTAGCTTGTAGATAGTTTTAACTCATATTAAGGAGCGTAACTTGAGGGTTTTAGATAGTTTAAGCTCGTATCAAGGAGCGTAATACAGACAGTTTTAGCTCGTGTCAAGGAGCTTTGACTTGAGGATTTAAGATAGTTTAAGGCTCATATCAAGGAGCGTAATGTGGACAGTTTTTGCTCATGTCAAGGAGCATAACTTGATTTATCAACAGTTCATTGTCCCCAATCTAGGGATGCACTTTTTTATCTTACTTCAACTTTATTTCTATGAATCTTTATAGAAACTGTAGTCTTTTTTTTTGTGGTTCCTCTTCCACGAACTCATCAGAAGGCATTTCTTCAAACTCGTAAGAGTCCTAATTAGAGGGCCATTCGCTGTTATTTTACGTCAAGCTCAACTCCATGTCGTGAGCTCTTGTAGCCAATTCTTCAAAAGTTTTAGGGCGAATTCCTTGTAGTATGTAGTGAAGATTCTATTGCATCCCTTGAATGCACATTTCTATAGCTGATGTTTCTGATAGTTTTTCTTTGGAATTGAGGCTTAGGCTCCTCCATCTGTTGATGTAGTCAATGTCATATTCTTCCTCACGTTGACGAATATTTGTTAACTCCATCATGCTAACAGTTCTTCGTGTGCTATAGAAGCGGTTGAGGAATACTTTTTCCATTTACCCCCAACTTTCGATGGAGTTTGCTTCCAAGTTGATATACCAATCAAAGGTATTTTCTTTCAGAGATCAGACGAATTGCCTCACAATGTGATCTCCGTAGATCCCAGCATCATTGTATATCTCAACGAAGTGCGCCACATGTTGTCTTGGGTTGCCTTTGCCGTCAAATTATTGAAATTTGGGTGGTTGGTAGTCAATTGGCATCCTCAAGTTGTCAATCCTCTTTGTATATGGCATGGCGTAGGTTGAAGAAGATTTAGAGCTCCCTTCAAATTTATCTTTTATCATCTCTATCACGATGTTCTTTAGTTGGTTGATAGGAAGAATTTCATCAGTTGAAACTTGTATCTAATCCTCAACTGGCTTTTCTTCAGATGGATGGTGTTTTGCGGAGTCATCCTCCTTATGTTCATTCTCGACTTGTTTCTAATTTGCTTGACTTGCCTCTCCATTCTCTATCCTTTTCATAAATTTGGATATATTTAAGTCTTGAACTTTCATGTGTTTGGCGAGTCCTTCAATGGCTTTTATCATACTCGCGAGTTGTTGCTCGACAGTTATAGCACTCGTCGTCATCACTGCAGTTGCAATTGAGGCATATGTGAGCTTCGCGTGGAGCGAAGATTTGAGCAGACAATGTCATCATCACCATCTTTATCGCCCTGCAATTGCTTATTGAGAGTAATCCCCACCATATGGGTTGTCTTTGAGGAGCCTTCAAGCATACTTCTTGTAAAGTCTTCAACCTTGTCAGTTTGCAACTCTGTTGATTTTGATGCAATAGGCCTTCTTATCGCAATCTTTAATGGAGTCATCATTTGAGTCTTCAAAGCTTGCAGCTCTGAAGGCTTTGAGGTTGATGACCTTTTGATCGCGATCCTAAGAGGAGTCATTATTTGTGCTTGTAGAGAGAAGAGATGAGAGGTAGAGACGGTCCCACCAGACGTGCAAAAATTTGTAACAATAAATTTTATATTTATAATAAAATAAATACAAATTGGGGTACAAAGATAATCAAGATGAATTTAATATAAAAGATAATGTAAAAGAGTTACAATCTCAATCAATCCTCTGATTCTTCTCTCGAACCAATTTGGCTTTGACTTTGACTTGTGTGTGTTGACTTCACTTAACTTTAATTTCTTTAACTGGAGATTATGCTGACTATGTTGACAGCGTGTGTGTTGAGCCTGATCTTCAGATGAAACTTGTCTGAGCTCGGATGTGTAGTCTAGTAATGTTGATCCGGAGGCGTTGACCTTTGTTTGGATTAAACGTTGACTGGAAAGTTTTCTGTGGAGAAAGTCGTTGACTAGAAGAACGTCGGATTGGAGGGGCTTGACACCTTGATCTCTGATCAGAGGCGGTTGGCTGGAAGAACGCCAAATCGGAGGGGCTTAGCACCGTGATCTTTAATCGGAGGCTGTTCTTGACTTGAAGATGCTTGAAGATCTCAAGGGAGCAGTGCTCGTATTCTTGTTCTCTTCAGAAGCGTCTGTGTCTTCAGTGTTTTTAGTGTGTTTGGAATGAATGAAGGAGGGCTCCTTATATAGGTGGAGGGTGAGGAAGCCCCATAAATAACTCGCAGTTTGATTGGTCCAGGGCTGATTTGACCGAATTCTGCGGGCTTGGGCCTTTCCATCCTTGCAATCTGATTGGTCAATATGGATTTGACTTGATTCTGCAGGCATGAGCTTATTTGACTGGATTAGTCCCAATTATCAATTATTCACTAATTTATTTTAGGAATTTATTTATTTAAATCCCTTAATAAATAAATAATTAATTGATAATTATTGCATTAATTTGCCACATATTTTCCTTTAATAGACAATAAAATTCAAGTACCTACAACCTTGAAAATGCATTTAAGGAGAATCATGGAGTAGTGCTTAAATCTAGTACTCCATTGAATCTAACACCCTAGGATAGTGCTTAAATCTAGTACCCTATAGAGGATGCGCGAGTTCGTGCGCGAAACTAGTACCTCGAGAGAAAAAGGGAAGAAGGAAAAAAAAAGGAAAAAGAAGAAAATATATTGTGCTTGAAGGAGAAAGATGGGAGAGTTTGAAGAGAATGTTATGCTTGAATAGAAAAGTGATGAGGAAAAAAATAAAGATTGAGAGAGACGGCCGCTTGATCGCTCTGAGTTTTGAGTCACTTGTCCATATATTTCCTACCTTAACTAAAGAGCCAACATTACATCCAAAAGAAAAGTCTTTTTTGATCCCATTGTCGAATCATACTTTAAGTGGTGGAGAGTTTGAGACTTTTGGCAAGCTTATGGTTACGCATTCACTTGAATTGAATCTGAGCGTAAACACCTAAACCCATAAGTGTACATCTTTTACACTTGAGTGCAAGCAATATATACTTCCCGTGAGAACATGTGAATGGAGTACTTGAATTGGTGGTGATTGTCTTATCTTGTATGCTATGAATTGATTATTACGTGTAATGAAAGTTGCATGACCTAAGTTGAGGACAATTGCATTTTGAAGGGGGTATTGGTCATAGTTCTTATTTCCCCGCTCATTTTCTTACTCTCTCTCTTTATTTTTATTTTGTTGCCTCGGGACGAGCAACGGGTAAGTTTAGGGGGATTGATGAGAGTGAAAATAATCGTGTTTTAGTGTCCAATTTAACACCTTTTTATGAGAATTATTGTCATATATTAGCACAAGTGTCTTATATGTGATATATGTGAGAAAATGGTGCACTTGAGGTGTTTTATTGTGTTTTAGGTGGAAAATTATCTGAAGTTCAAAGTTGGAGAAAAGGTGTAACTTGTGCAAAAATATTGGAAAATGAACGTTCAACTTGTGTAATTCTTTTGTGTTTTTATGGAGCTTAAAAATAAGTGTGATTCTTGGTTGGAAAGCCACATAAGAGAGGGTCATTTTGGTGTAAGAAACATCTCAATCAGAGTCCAAACGAGAAAGTTATGATCAAAATGGTGACTTCGCGCATCTGTTTCTACTCAGCACGACTGCTTCAATTTACATGACTTTTTACATCTTCAAATGTTGGACTTTTGGTGATATCTTCAAATGGATAGAAAGCCAAGGAAAAGTGGATCGCGTGAGTGCAAAAATCAATAAAATCGGAGTGAAGTCACTATTCATGGAGGAAACACATTACAATCATCCTACACCTCACAAGGGGGGATCACCCCCAACCATCATCCACATCATTTCCTCCATTCATCCATCACTTTGAAGATTCATCTGTGGAATCAAGAGGAGAACCAAGATAAGGATTCAAGAAGGAGAAGGAAGCGACGACTCCCGCATCTAGGGTTTTATTCGTTTCCTAATTTATCTTGTAATTTCCAAACATATGGGTAAGATCTATTCAACCCCCATGATTGTTCTTCGCAACATCATGGGCTAGAACTGTTTTGGTAGATCAAGGGTTTATGAAGGTTTTATGAATTAATTAAACTCTCTTGTGTATCCTCCGTACAACACTACCTGTGGATTTTTTTTATATATTATTATGCTTTCTTAATCCATATTCACAGTCGTTTTGTGCATCTTTAATTAGTATATAGAATTTGAATATATATCTTAGTTGTAGATTGAGTGCTTGCACCGCTGAACAGGATTCCATGTTATGATTCTAAGTGAGGGGACTCTGAAGCTTCATTAGAACTATCATATGTGAATGTTTATTAATTGGATTGAATTCGAATTAGTAAGCAGGTTAAAGAGGGTAATTTCATAGTACCTATAAAGGGAGATCATATCGGGTTAGATTCCAGACGTGGGATATAATTGGTACTGATAGTACCTAGAAAGGGGGTGAAATTATATCTCTTGCTCCAAGGTTATTCACACGAGTTATACGCATATTTACTTGTGTCTATAGAGTAGATTTGCATGATTTAGTGATGCGTCCATAGTCCACAAGGTAGAGTCAGCCTGCACTTGAGAGGAAAGTTAAGTAGTAAAACTGGATTATCCTAGAGCTACCTATTCTCCTACTTGATCAACTTTCGTATTCTTCTAGTGCTATTTTATTTTATTTGTTATTTTAATTCATTGTTTAGTAGTTTATAATAAATTCACAACTCTATTGCCAATTCGTCTTAATTAATTTTGTTAATAATTAAATTGATAATACACCGTCCTTTGGGTTCGATATTTTACTTAGTTGCTTGCTTAAGCTGCAACTGATATCCTTCATACTTGGAAATTAATTTTGCGTGCAAAGAAAATGCACATCATCAACCTATCTATTCATGAAATATTTTGGTCCCAATTTGATAAAATATTCATTTTGATTCATTTGTTAAGTTAAATGACTCGAGCACGAACATCGAACTCGAAAAACTTATCAAGCTAAACTTGAGCCTGCTAGTATTTCGCTTGAAAAATCGCAAACCTGTTTATTAACAAGTTCATGAGTTTGTCTTCGAACAAGTGCATCAACATGTTCGTTAAGAGGCTCACATATAAGTTTAAAACCATATATAAAAGAGCTCTAACGAAATCGAGTCAAACTCAAATTCAAATTTGAAATTAAATTATTATTATCGAGCCGAACTTGAACTATTCGTAAACTCACTATTTTTCAAATAAGTCAAGTTCAAAGCTAAATATTAATATTTGAACCAGGCTTGAGCCGAACTCGAGCCTTAAAAAGTTTAAACTGCCGAACTCAAAGCTGATGTTACCTCTCACAAAAGTACCATGTCATATGAAAATTAAGGTTGTGCATGGTAATTGAATCTACCGAACCCGTATTGAAATCAAACCGAAAAAAATTCATTGACTATTTGACATTTCCAAACCGAATCAAACCAAATATTTTACAGTATGGATTTGAATATCGTCTGATGAACCGTACCGAACCGTACCAAAACCCGTACCGAACCAAACCGAATAGTACCGAACCGAAAAACCAAATATAAATATACTTTAAAATAAAATTTTATACCCTATTAGAACTCAATAATGAAAAGAGTTGATATTAGGTGTACCTGGGTGCACCCACATGTGTATAACTTTTTATTCTATTTTGTATACATGTTATTCTATTTTGTATACGTGTTTCTTAATAATTGTATACTTTTTTCACATGGGAATTAGGGCAAAAATTAGATCATGGGCTTTTTTGTGTAAAATTTGAATTTTCAGGAACACAGCCATGCCACTTCACACGGCCTAAAAAGCATATGTTTCTTCTGTAATGCATTCTGAAACTTGAACATGGCCATGGCTGGCCGTGTTTCTCCTTCAACCCGTGTCTTTTTCTAGTATCCTTTTCTTACTCGTTTTAACTCAGAATTGAGCCCCGTTTCTTCCTATGCCTTCCTTTTTTTTTAGTTTTGCATCCATTTTTGTGCTTGGTTCATCCCAATTTTATTCTCGTTTCCTAATTTTATGATTTAAGCTCAATAATACCTCATTCCTACATGAAAATTAACATGATTCACACACTTTTCTCCAAAAATACAAATACTATAAAATATTAAAAATAACATAAAAACACACAAAAATCACACGAACACGACTCTAAAATATAGCAAATTTTCACGCTAAACAAAGCACGGGACATATATGTATCTGACATTGGAAAATACTTCAGGAAGTAGACTTTGAAAATATGGCTTAGAATGTTGATATTGGAATAGAAGTGTGAGTGGATAATATAAATTCATAATATATTTCTATGATGGCAGAAGACTTACCCAAAAAAATAGACACAATAAATGTTACTAGGAGTGAGTGGAACGGGAATACAGGATGGAGTATATGACTGCTTCTACTATTCCTTGATGGTCGAGGACTTAGTTCACTGATTTTTTTTATTTTTGAAAATGTGTATGAAACGGGGAATAGAATTGACGCGTGGAGTAGAGGAGGAGTTCATTTACTTATGAAATCATTTTCTTTTGAGGAGAGGAACTCAATTGAAATCTCCATTCAAATGCATGTTGCAAACAAAAATATGGGAAACCGGTTATGTGTTAAGAGAAATATGTGAGTTAGTTCCTTTATTGAGGTATTGCGGGCTATAAATCATAGGAACGAAGATTAAAATCTGAATAATATAATTTAACACTTGCATATTTTATTATAAAAGTCTCAAACAAATGAACAAACGATACAAGAAAATATGGGGAAAGTGGTTGGGATGGTTCCAACATTTGCGGGATAATAGTACTTCACATAATAGAACTACAGTTGAGAAGTCAAATTCAGATATTAATAATATATAAATAATAAATATAAATATTTCATGAATATATAAACATAATATTTATATAATAAATACATAAAATATTCTCGAGAAATGGTAAAAATGTATTTTAAAATCTTAAAATTAATAGTAATATAGTAATAGAAGTAATTAGTTATCATTCTTGAAAACATTTGAAAAATATATATCTCTTTTCTCAGAGTTAGTTTATAATAAAGTATAAATCAATAATACTAATATATATATAAATTATGAAATTCCAAGGTCTATGGGAAACTATATAATAATTAATGTATCGATATATACAATATATCGAACTTGGTATTATATAAATATAATTAATTGAAGATATTTTTATAACAAAGCATGTCCCTAATATGAAAATAATTTTAATCATTTTGTAAATATCGATATTTAATAAAATATAGATGACTAAAACACATTTTGTAAAAAGTTAAACAAATATTCTATTATATACATTAATAATGAAGTTATTACTATAAAATATACTTTTGAAAATATTTATAAATAAAGAGTATATACATTTATTATTAAAATATTGGGTTATTACATCACCAATCAAGTACATTTTAATATCTGTACTTGATTCTATTTAAATTCTTTTCTTGTATTCTTGGTTGTGAGAATGGGGAGAAAGATGTGAATTAGTCAAAGATTTGTAAGAGTGTGGGGATTTGGGTCAGGAGAGAGAAATTCTGTGTGATTGTAAAAAAATTTCACATAGTGGTATTTTCTCGATCTATGATTTTTCTCCTATTTTGGAGTTTTTCACGTAAATTATTGTGTTGTGCTTTTTAATGCTCTTCTTTATTTGTCTCTTAGAAATGAATGAGGATCTGTTTATCCCAACAAGTGGCATTAGAGTCCGATTCGGATGCTTGTATAGTTCTTAATATGCTCTGTGGTTGCAGCATAGTCTGAACTTCCACATCAGAAAAGACTTTATAATAGGGTTATTCGTTAAACTAAGGGTGGCATGAAAGAGTGGGAAAAGCTAGTGGCACAAGGAGGTCAGAAGATTAGCCGGATGCAGTGGCATCTCCTTATTTGCGGTGAAAGGCGCCGGACAGTGGCGACAGTGGCGTGGCAAGGGGTAGGATTTGCAAGACAGCAGTTTTTGGCGGAGTTCTTGGGCCTGCAACAACTTGCTGGGACTTTCGGTGGTGGAGTTATCTTAACAGCGGTATGGGGTTTTCCATGGATGTCGGCTCAAGGAGGTTTGAAAGAAATGAGTTTTTCGGTAATGACTAGTGGCGTGGGGAAGCAGTGATTCAACAAGGAAGAGGGCGATGTAGTACTTGGTATCGGTGGTGCTAGATCGATAGAGTAGCGGACCGACAAGTGGGAAAGCATCGTGAATTCCAGAGGGTTAGAATTGGCTTCAAGTGACGACACTTTCAGTAGAAAAAGGGTTCGATCAAACCTATTGTAGTTTGACAGTAAAAGGAAGTGACGTCATGTCGGTACAGTGATGGTTTTTGCACAAGGTGGAGCAATGGTGCGGTAATTGCTCAAGGTGGAGCAATGGCACGGTAATTTCTTAAGGTGGAGCAATGTTGACATTGCTGGTTAAGGAGGACCTGATGCGGCAAACAACTTCAAACATTGAGTTAACATTATTGGGGATCCTTATGGCATGCTTAGTTGTCATGGAAAAGGATGTAATAATATTAACTTGTCCACAAGTTTGCACACGCACATTGACTTGGCAGGTGATGTAGGGTGTTTGGTGGATGTATATCGATGGCTGATGGACTTCCAAGGGAGCCAAGAGTTAGAAGTAGCACCATATATATCAGCAGGGATTTTTCAATATGTGTCACAGGAAATTCTTAGAATGGTTGATTCTAAGTAGTCTACTCATATGGTGGAGTAATATTCTCGGGGTTGAGAATGGATTGTCGGTGAAGACAATGAGTCTTCTTTTATTTTGACAAGGTGGATATTGTTGGGTTTGTCTAGAAACAAATGAGAGATTTTCCTTTGCTTTCGTCCCACATCGAAATGGAGAGCAAAGGGGGAGGGATCATTGGTTCTATATAAGGAGGCCCTTGGATTTGATGTCAAGTGCACCAATTAAGTACACTTTAATCTTTGTGTTGGATTCTATTTAAATTCCTTTCTTGTATTCTCGGTTGTGAGAATGGGGAGAAAGGTGTGAATTAGTCAAAGATTTGTAAAAGTGTAGGGATTGGGGTCGAGAGAGAGAAATTTTGTGTGATTTTAAAAAAAAATTTACATAGTGGTATTTTCTCGGTCCGTGGTTTTTCTCCGATTTTGAAGTTTTCCACGTAAATTCTTGTGTTGTGCTTTTTATGCTATTTTTATTTGTCCATTAAGAATGAATGGAGATCTATTTATTCCAACAATGAGGGCCACTTTTTTATTAAAGTGGTCAATATCTCGCTCGAAAAGGATCCGGCCAGAAACTGAGGAAGTCGTATAGTAAGCGCATGGTATTCCAGGGCCTCTTCATTGACTAATGCATCAAACTTATTGGATAATTTCAAAAGTGGGGCAGTGTTAGAACATGATGCATAAACAGAAGTATGAGACTGAATAGGAGAATGAGTAGTTAAGACTCTCATAGCCTCATCAATGATGGTAAGTGAAGCTGCCAAATCAGCCAAGGAAGACCGATCTGTTGCCTTGGCAAAACCCATAGGTTGTTTGCCTAGTAACTGATCAGTTCCTACATCCATCAAAACAGTATATGCCACCTCAATCTCAATAAGGGGTGATTTCAAAGGCTGTACAGAAACAGTTGAATCCTGACCAACCTCTCCGCTGTGATCAACAAGATGATCACCCACGGTTAGTACTGGAGGCGAGGCAGTGCCTGAAGCAACCGTCGTATGTTCAATGATAAGTGAACCAAACGGGGTAGCAACGTGTGGCTCACGTTGCACTGATATTTTTACCATGCTTCCCTCACCCAGAAGTGCATCAAACCGATCAGATTCCAAATCATGATGCACCATACCAGTTTGTTCATGACTAGAAGGCAAATTCACCATGGCAGGAAGCATCTGCGTATGGAGAGCAGGCTGCTCCTTGGAAGGAGGGTGAGCTGTGTCCCGAACCTTTGCTTTCCATCTTTGGTTTGAAGCAAATATTTGTGTGAGTATGTTCACGAAAGTCTTAAAGTAATAATATTTTAATGAAAATTGATATTCGAATTAATAAAAAGTGATAAATGTACATTGAATCATTCCATGATCAATTCATATTATAAATTAAAAATGATAACATTTTATAAAAAGTAATAACATATTTGATAAAAAGTTATAACTATTTTCTTTGTAAAAATAATCTCAGATAAGACGATCTCACACAAATATTCCCCAACCTATAAACCTTAACTCCTAAAATCATAAACCCTAAATTTCAAGGGTAATTATATTTTTAATATATTAATATTAATTTTTTTATTTAATATGGATGTCAGAATATAGACATTCATTTTTACCAAAAAGAAATTAAATGGGTGAGAAGTCACAACTCTTATGCATAACCCACTAGAATGACAAACGGTTGTGTGGGACTATTTCAAGTAAAGAATTATATGAGATAAATAAAAGGTGATAATACTTTTAACAAATAGTAATATTTAAATTAATGAAAAGTGGTAGTGGTATAGTGAATTATTTTTATGAACAATTTGTAATATAAAAAAAACCACATTTTTAATGAAAAGTAATAATATTTTAAATAAAAAATAATATATTGTAAAAGGAAAAACAGTTTCTCCTAAAATTTGAAATTAACATGAAAGAAATATATACACACGAAAAAAATAAAGTCATGAGTATGACAATATTGATTAGTGCTACGCATAATGTCTAAACTAGAAGAAAAATAGATTCGGCTCGGATTTCCAATTATATTTTGATATTAGATAATTTATTACATATCATTATATTAACGACATATAGGAAAGAGATGAAATCTATACAACATACCTAAGAGGAAATATTCAAAATTTTCCTCCCCATATGTGCTACTAGGGATGTAAGCGAACGGTAGGAAAGAGATGAAATCGAGACAATATGCCTAAGAGGAAAGGTTCAAAATTTTCCACCCACGTATGTGCTACTAGGGATGTAAGTAAACAAATTTTTTCGCGAGTTATTCGAGTCTTGATTCAATAAATATTTGTTCGAGCTCATTCGTTAATCTTAACAAGACAAACCAAGATCGAATAGTCTATCAAGTCAAACTCAAGTTTAAGGATATTCGACTTCAAAACTCTCGAACATATTCATTAATGAACTCTTTAAATTTTATTATTTTGTATATTTCTAAGTATTTAATATTTAAAAATACAAATATAATAATGATTTAAGTGATTATTTAAATATTTTAATATACATTTTTAATTTTTATTAACATAATTTGTTGGTTTGTTTATTTAATATCTATGAATAACATTAAATGTTTATAAGCGAAACGTTTTTTGAATATTTGCCTACGAACAAAAATATTTAAATGTTCATTAATAAATGTTCATGAACAAATTATCTTACGTGTTCGTAAATATATTCTCGATTCTTAACAAAGTCTCAGTCCGAGCTCGAGTTCGTATTTTTTTTCTCAAAGAATTCAATTATCCCTTATAAAATGATATTCAAGCCTAGTAATATTCAGCTCCACTCTATTCCATTACAACCCTACTTTCTATTCATCTAACACTAAAAATATAACATTAAAATGTAACATTACATACGCCAGTACGTGATGTTGCTACAAACATCTGTGGGTACATAAGACTCGGGTGTAAGTTTCTAGAATTAGCCCCATAATATATATAGAGAGAGTAGCATTATACTGAAGCATGAAGGAGCAGACAGAAAGATGAGTCTCATAGAGTGAATACCAAGCAACTCTTAGTACTAAGCTAGCATAAGTGCATAAATATCTTCTAACTTTTCAACATCTACAACATAAGTTATGCTAAACAGAAAACTGACAACTAATCACTTAACAGGTTCACCAAATTAGCGAATAACATCAACTCGATAAAGGCACAGCCCAGCATTTACAACTTGAAACCTACATACGACTCCAGGCTTGACTTTGTTTCCTTGGCAGAATTTATCCCAGTTCGCCGTCAATACTTTCAAACCTTCTTTCTCCAGGTAGATGACTGGCCAAATCCTATTAACCGAGTCTTGAAGATATACAACCTTTCCTCGCCCTCTTTCTCTACGTCGAGTCTGTGGAAACTCATCTGGCAACTCCTACACATGCATAGGGGGAAAAGTCAGCATAATATGCATACATATCAGAGTTAAGAAGTTGATCAAAATAGGAAAACAATTGAACTCTAAAATCATGTTAACAAGGCCATTGTTTCATGATAAATGCATTTTTATGTAATTGTACAGAGATAGATTTTCTCTGGAAATTCCGACATCATGCATCAGAACAAACTTTCTCGGGTTTGTACCTTCTAGCAGATGTTGGCAACAAAAACTTTTTTTTTTTTGGATTTAGAAAATGCCACCAAACTGATTATAGCTCAATTCTTATAGAAGAATGAGAAACGAAAAAAATCCTTAATCTGCTTACAAATTTTATTGTAATTGAAAGTAATGACCGATAATAGGATAATACACATTGAAGCAATTAAAATTCTGTTTCTATAAACAGGAACCACATAGAATAATCATACACCCAAATGCGAAACTCAAACAGCATGTATGAATATTTATTCAAGAGTTACCATGTTAGGTCTTTATGTATCCATTTATAGTTTAGGGTAAAAATTAAATCAAGTTAGCAGTTTTGAATCTCAATGCAAGTCATGAGTAAATTCAGCAAGTCTTCTAGTAGAATTTCAGTACTAAACAAAACTGAAAGCTAAATTTTAAAAATAAAAAATTAGGAAAATACTTTCTGTGATACATAAATACCTTTTACAGAATCTATGATTTTGATGTTGAAGGTGATTACTAGATTTTTTTTTCATCACATGATTAATACTCAAAATTGTCAGTTTACATAAGATTACAACACTATTTAAGAGAGTTTGATTTTCAAAACACTCCACAGAACAAATCTTAAATAAAATCCTTATCATAAACCTCCCCTCTGGAGATCTTTCTTTAAATAATTCTTGAAAACCATCTTTACTCTACTGTTATTTACAACTGTTAATTACAGGACTCCACCCATCTATAAATAGTATTTTACAGCAATAAATACAACACAGCTATATTAAGTTCACCCTGAGCAATATGCACTATCCTCTATCAGTTACAGCACCAGGTCTGTTTTATAAAAAGAATATAAAGCACGGGAATGGAGCAAATAAGAATAAATATCATAAAATTAAAGCGGAAGCTTAGCTAGTAAGGATAAGTATGGTATTAAAAAAAATATACGTTTGGCTGGAACTAGTTGGTAATCATTTCATTAGTAGATCCATATATCAAAATAACAATAATAGTAATAATAACAGGGAAGAATCCAGCAATTAACACCCATGGATTTTCACTGATCCAATCATCATGTATTGCAATGATAGTCATTCATAATTATATACCAACCAACCCGAAATCAGTAAGACGCATTATCACTCCCCACTACCATCAAGTATCAATAATATTCTCATTCCAATACCTCTTGGCAAGCTAAGCACCCCATCAAAAAAGCCACGTAGGAAGAAGTTTTAGCAAGAAAAAGATGTGATAGAATACCAGGTATGATTTGCTTTTTACTTCTGCTGAAAATGGACTGATAGAAACTAATGGACCAGTATCATATGATTGATCAGGTTCAACTTTTACTGCTGGAGAAAACATCTGGCCATGGTCACCAACCATAGCTGGCATCTTTCCTACATTTTGTGAGAAATTCTACAAAGAATTAATGGATGGCATGTTTAAGAACTTACTGCAGATCATACAAAGGAGAATAATTTCCTATAGTTCAAAATGATAAGTAAAACAACAACGCAGCATAAGATGATTGTGGAAAACAATCAGGTTCATCATCCATCTCCATCTGTTCATTCTTAATAACATTTTTACCTATTTACAATTGTTGAAACTTGAAATGTGTGGCAAATAAAATGGAACTAAAATGTTCTTGTATGTAGGACTGATGATGTGAAAAAAGATATACAAACCAAATAGATCTTTCAAAACTGAAGTGGAGACTGGAGATCCATTCAACCTGCGTTTTGCTTCACGAATACCCTCTGCAATCTTACTATTGCCTGTAGAAGGGGATTTATTATATGATTTTAAATCAAGGTCATTGTGTAATGCATCCACATTAGAAAAACAACATGTAACATGCAAATTATCTGTAGCAATATTAAAGAAAAGAGCCGAATCAAGTTCATTTTTCTTACCATTCTGGCCATTGGGAACATCAAACATGCCCCTTCCCAAGTCACTTTCAGAAAATTTCTTGGGAAACTTGCTAGCTATGTGACTTGAATGGATTGAGGCAGTTTGAATGCCATCCCCCTTTTTCAAAGCCTGAGCCTGCTTTGCAAATTCAGAACGAGAGGGCACTGTTTTGGCTACAACTTTATCAGGCTTGTCAGAGACAATGTTGCCAGATTGACCTTTAATCTGATTTGCCAGAACTACAGCTATTTCTGCATCATGTCCCTTTATACAAGTCCTGTCCAGAATATCGGAGGTAGAAGGGACTGTTTTTGTATGCAAAGGTTCCTCCAACCTGTCAGTGAAACAGTCACTGGAATGGTCTTTAGTCTGGCATGTATAGACCATATCCATTTGAACATCATCCTGCATTGTCCTGGTCTGTTCTTCAAATCCCATGTGAGAAGGGGGTGTTTTTGTCTCGGATATTTTTTCTAATTTCTTGTTTAACTCCATAATTTCAGCATGAGGAGGGTCTAATTTTGTATTCAAGATAATTTGTTTTGGCCTGTTCAGCAACTCAAAGTTTGGCAATTCGTATAAAATGGGCCTATCTTCTCCTTGATAGCACTCATCATCTTTCTTGATTATGCAATCTAGATCCTCCATGTATGTAGACTCCGAAAAAGGTTGCATCTTTCTAACCTTTGAGGCAACAGGAGCAGCCAAGACAGATTTATACCGTGTAGTTAGATCAGTCATAAGGCATGGTTCATCTTCAGAAACCGTTACATGGTCCATCCTAGCCCTTTTCTTTCGAGGCATTTCATTTTTAAAATTCGTTCTTTCACAGGCACTTCTTCCATATATTTGAACTATAAAGTGGCCTCCTTTAACGTACTCAAACAATAACATCTCTCCTCGTTTCAAATTATGGTCTAGACAAAACTTTTCCCAGCCCATTTGAATAGCCAGAGCACCTTCGACTTCTGCCACAGTAACACACCAACGTTGCCCATTCATATCTTCAATTTCAGTTTCTAGACCAGTACCAAGCTTCAATTTATGAACAAACTCGGGAGGAAAGTACTGCAAGAGATTTGCAAATTTCATATGACATGTTTACTTTTCAACAAAAAAGTGTGAAACATTGTTTTTCTCAAAAGATGAAGATGTACAGATACAACAGAGCGTGCCCACAGGTTCTAAGCAGTATAAAAAGCAAGTCAGGGTTGCATAAAATCATAAAGTAATCAAATAATACCAAACTTGTCAAGAATAATAGGATTAAGAGCATTATTTGTCGTACTAGGACAACCATATTTGTTAAAGGAAAAAGGTGAAAGGGATATAATATCACCCAAGGCTGTTGTGTACGCCTGAGAGGATGAGACATCCCTCTTGAACATGAGCAGAGATATTTTTTATAATAGAAAAAGATAAGCGTAGCCTTGTTATTAAAAACAGGAATTTTCAAATCTCTTCCTATGGATAAGAGATAGGAGTTGAAAAGATAGATAGATCATAAATCCCTCATCTGAGCTAATATTTAAAAAAAAAAAAATAAATAATAATATTAAGCAACTAAGTGAACAGCACAATCAGGCCCAGCAATGAGAAACAGCTGCAGCTGTTGAAGGGTAGAATATACTGGGCAATCAAGATTCAGAGGAAGGAGGGTCCTTTATCCATCTTTTAGACTTTTACAAAGTTTCTTAAACCTAGGGTACCATGCAATGCTGCTTTAATCACTCACACAGGCACGCACCAACATTGATTAATGGGGCACAGTTGTATCCCCAATTGAAATACTTTTACTATCTATACATATGTATATTAATTGACTTTTTATGTGGTGTATTGGTATTATTTACTAGTATTTCAAAGGATAAAAAAAAAATATATTTATATATATATATATATATATATATATATATATATATATATAAATCAAATATCAACAAGGATGTGATTCTAAAAATAATTATATGGTAGATTATTTGACAGACTCAATTGTTATTTATCTTAGAAGTGATTCTAATATTTTTATTTATAAGCAAAATCATTAATGTGCAATAAAATTCTATTCTGTATAAATTGTACCCCATTTTTAAACTTCTAAATTTGCCACTCGCTTTCATATTTCTATTGCTATTTTTATGAAGTTCTTTCTTTATGTATTTAAAATGTCATTAAATCTTATTAGAATACCGCAAAACACGTTATGGGGTGAGGAGATCTGCAAAAGAATGTTTGTTAGAGGTGAGAGGTGCACGGAGGAGCAAGAACCCTGAGGCATGCCTAACTGGTGCATACCTATTGTACAACTACAACCTGCCTAATATGATTCTACAGCATATATATACATAAGTATACCCTACTTAAAACATAATTACTTAACGAAATAAAGGAAAAAAACACATAACATCACATAATGATACATTATACTAACTCATAAACAACATGATAATACATAGAACATCCATACATAATCAACTTCAAAGTTTAAATCTTTAACACAAATAAATAATAATAAAACAAATTCTTCAAATTTAAGAAAGTTATCAAGTTTCAAATAATAAGTCAATAAAGCAGGATAGGTTCTTATCCTTGGTTTCTCCTTGTGTTATATTTATGAAAACCTCCAAAACCTAACCCTGATTCAACAATAGACAAATAAGTCACCCCCCCCCCCCCCCCCCCCCCGCCAACAAAAGACTAAGAGACAAGAAACGATATGTAGTTAAGAGGCAAGTAATGCTATTTACATAATAAAATCAGGTAACAACAACAAAAAATTCATAAAATAGGGATAATTGGAACATTATTGGAGGCTCACCTCTTGAGATGGAAAAAAAGTAGAGAGAGGCGTATAGAGGCAACCGCCTCTGTACATCGCCTTAAATTACCACAAAACTAAAAATAAAGGAGCAAGGACCCGAGCCTCTGTGCCTGAGGCGCGCCTCTAACAACTATAAAAAGGCCTCATGAGAAAAAGGATCGTGGAGGCGCACGCCCAGTGGACTGCACCTGCCTTGGCCTTGAAAAGACACTAATGCTGGGCCTCATCAGCCCTGAGCCCCTTACCACTATGAGGCCAACTCAACCACATCAGGTCACAAGTTTCACAGACTGATGAACTTTAAACTTATGTATTTAAAATTATGTAAAGGCCCAAGAAAATCATCATATTTAATTTCACCAAAAAATCATCACATTTAATCTTCATAATCCAATATTTCAAAGGCTTAAAGTTTTATGTACCATTGAAAATTAGGGTGGATACTGAGTGTTTTACCTTGCATTTAAAATGGGAAGTATGACCCAAGAAAGAGAGATCCACATTTTTAAGATCAGTTTATGTGACTTCTTCCAAAAAAATACTACAGCTGTATATATAGATAATAGAGTAAAGCTGAATTTGCTATCTAGAAAATTGATTTGTTGGGTTTATGAATTAAACTATCTAATGTCTTCTCAAATTTGTTTATACACAACATAAACAACGTAAACTGAGCTGTTTCATGCATGCACTTAATGCTTCATATTGATATGGTGCACTCTAGCATTGGGCCATTGGCCAAAGAGAATCTAGGCATCTTGAGTAAATATAAGAAAAGTTGAGACATGACTACATCAGCATAACTTACTAAAGCACCTATGCAGTTAAATGTGATTGCAAGACTACTGGACTAGACTCAGTTCATCAACATTTCTACCTAGAATCACCAAATATACAAAAGAAAATTTGGAATATGTAATTTACAGCTTTTAATAGTTCAAAAAAGACATAAGAAATTTTTTTAAAAAAGAATAGACAATGTTGCTGACATATCAGCAACTTCAAGTGGGGGGAGGGGGAGACAGGTCGCTCTTCAGTCTTCATAAGTGTGATTTTAAAATAAAGACCCGTGATTTTCTTTGAGTATTATAATGTAACCTGGACATAAACTATAAATTTATAAGAAGGTTGAACCATAACAGCACGAATTTGTTATTCTCATCTTCTAAATTAATATCCTTTCAATCTTTGAAGTTTAAAGAAAATCACCTCATTTCAGTCCTTGAAAACGGATAAAATGGAAGAACCACAAGCTAGTTAGACCATTAACAACTGAAAAGGTGTTTGTTTTGCTGAAACATTGATTACCATTGCCGTGGAAAAACAGAGAGCAGAGAGACAACCAAATCTGTAAAGGCTCCTTTGGCTTGGGGAAGCACAAAAGAGCAGTTCTAAATATTTTCAGACCCATATTAAATAGTATATGGCAAAAATTTGATCACTGTTTACATCTATTATAATAATCATAAATAAATTATTAAAACGGCCAGTTATTTGGAGAATATTGTCCATATATAATAATCACAACGCAAACGGAAAGAGACAAGATACCTAATATAAAATTGCCATCATAATACCCACGCCCATAACAAAATCACAGTTACGAAAGCCCAATATTAGACTCAAAAAAATCCGAAAGAGTAAACTAATCAGTACCAGCGTTTTCGTGAAGTCATGATCGAACAGGATTTTGAAAAATCGAGCAACTTTGGGCGTTAATTCTTTAGGTTTGCGACGAAAATTCTGACATTCGTCACTGGCTACACCTCTGGCCATCTTCAATTTCTCAAGAATTAGCTATTACCTATAACATCACATTGAATATATTCTCAATTTCAACCCTATACACATTATATACCAGAAAATGAATTGGAATGAAGAATTTACGATGATCTCAACAGCATTGGCAGGGGACGGTAGCTTCGGGGTGATTACTGCCGCAGTAAAGGGGGGAGAGTTAATTTCTGCAGTTAACTCTAGGTTTTTGGACGTTCGAGTTAGGAGTCTCCTCAGTTTAACGCTGCCTTTTCGGCTACCTATTTTTCTTTTATTTATTTATGTATTTGTTATTATATTTATTATATTTATTTTTATAAATTTTATAAATTTAAGTCCAATTGAACTGCAGAACGGAATTATGTAAACATTTCATTCCCCTGATTTTAGCAAAACTGATAATAATAATAATTATTATTATTATTATAATCCCTTCCGAAACAATTTAGTATATATAAATTCTTTTATTCAGTAAAGATGTTTGTCCATATTTGAACATCCAGAATTCTTTAAAAGCTATGTATAATAATCTATTTAACGATATATTTAGTCCTGCAGTTTAAGATATGATGCTTTAGGGTTTTAAGGGTTAGAGCATTCGCAACAGTTGGACAAAAATGATTTTAAACTGAAAAATGCATTAAACCAACCAATACAAGTAATTAGTTTAAACTCAAAAAGAGGGTTCAGTTCATGACTATGAACTGAGTTTAAATGGGAGAGAGAGAAAATAATGTGCATAAATTTTTTGAGTGTGTACAACACCTCATTCATTTAAAAGGGAGGTATATCACACACTCCTAAAAAGAGTGTGAAATTATTTAAGTGGTGGGAGCCTTATGTAATAAATTTAAATTAATAAATGAATGTATAGACCAGTTGAGTTTAATGGGGAGCCGTGAAAAAATAAAAATAAAATAAAAATTGAGTTTAAACTGATAACCAATGTGGATGCTCTTAGGGTTTAGAATTTTTTTTAATTAAGAATAAATTACTCCCTTTGTCTGCTTCTAAGGTATCTATTTGCTTTTTGCACGTGGACAATTCTAACGTCTTTATTTGCTTTTTGCACGTGGATTAAGGAGTATTATTATAGATAAAGTGGGTAGTTGTATTAGAGGGAAGTGGTGAGTCATATTGGGTACACTTTTTTTTTACTAAATAGAGGAAATTGATACCTTTGAAGCGGACGCCTGACACGACCCACCTTACACAACTTATAATTCAAATACTATTTAACATAAACATCGTCATTATAAAAACCTGCATATAAATTTTTTTTTTCACATATATGCTTATAACTAACTCCATCACATCAATTCAACATATGTGACTGGTTTCTGATACCACTTCAAACCAGACAAACTCGCGACAATACTTATTATATTACACAACCAAAACATCAGCGGAAACAAAATAAACTCACGGCCTAGCCCAACAGGTCGTCATCTATGTACATCCGCTCAAAACCTTGAAGAAGCTCCACAGCTTGCACAGTCACATCACAAACTCAATCATCAACAGGCTCACCTACAATGTATAAACTAGTGAGATAAAAATCTCAGTAAGTAGAAATCATGCATGTCCGTGCATGAAAATGCATTTAGTTCTCTATCGCCTATGTTCTAATTTTTTTTTCTAATTGATCTCTTTTATTTTGAAAACTATTCACGTTGCGGGATCCCCACGACACACTTATGATATGCACCCCAAATGAGCTCAATGGGGACGATTTTTCCGAACCCCGAAAATAGTGTCGAGAACGATTTTTCCAAACTCTGGCAAAGTGGTGGGGACGATTTTTCCGAACCCCTAATAAAAATGTCGAGAACGATTTTTCTGAACCCTGACAAAGATGCATATATAGTGGTCGCACACACCATTAGTATCTTATTAATTTTGAGGAAAACACTTTTCATGTTTATGCATGGTATGCACCCAAAACAATTAAATGTGCATCATAAACCATTTACAATATCAATATCAACATTTAATCACCATAAAGCAACAACTTAATTTCCATTCACACAAATCCACTTCTGAAATAACAATTTCACCTCAATCACATAGATCCATTTATAGAATAACCACTTCACCTTGGATCACACGGATCTCTTTTTGGAATAACAACTTAACCTTGGATCCCACTGATCCTTATAACCAATATCTTCTCAAATCATACAAATATATTTTCAACAGTTTCCAATCACACAGATCTACAACTTGTATCACAAAATTATCACAAATTATTTACAAATAATATTGTTGAATATGAACCCTACTTTCCCCAAATCACATAAATTCCCAACTTGTAACACAAATTAATCTCCAAATAATTCATAACGTAATTAAACTAATCAAAAATAACACATAACATAATTATCACATATTAATCGCAAATAATTCACAAACAACATGTTTATGCATTGTAGTTGGACTTCTACTTACCTGGATTCTGACAGTAATATAAACCCCGTAAAAAACTGTAACTAATTCGCTCCGACACGCACGTTCCGGCGCGCTCCCTCTTCTCTTTCTCTTCTTCCTCTCTCTCTCCTCTCTCTCTTTTTTTTCTTCTTATGCTTTCAATTGCCTGTGTTAACGTGTATATATATATATAAGGGTGGGGTGGAAGTCAATTATGACTATACCACCGCCCCAACTTTTATTAATTTACTATTAATAGTAATTTACTATTTATAGTAAGTTTCTATTTATAGTAAATGAAATTATTATTATTATCCATTATAAATATACGTGCAATACTTAATAGCTAAGATATAATACATTTACAAATTAATACACATACGTGTACATTTTTCTACCCACTATTATTATTACGAGAACACGTGTGATACTTAATAATTAAGAAAAGTGTATTTATACTCATAAAATAATTTACTCATATATCCAAATTAATGCACGTAAATATTTATGCACCCATATATTCACACACCGTCCCAATTTTTATCACGAATGTCTCAAATAAAATGTAACGATAAATAAAATATAGAAACAATTGTCACATAATTGTCACATTATTATCACATAATTGCCACATAATTATCACATAATTATAAAATGCACATAACAAAAATTAAATTATATTGGCACATGAGTAGTGAGAAGCTCGGGTATCACATCCTCCCCACCTTATAAAAATTTTGTCCTCGAAATTTACTTACCTGAAGAGGTCTGGGTATTTAGCCATCATCTCATCCTTTCTTTCCCAAGTAGCCTCCTCAACTAGTTTGTTCCTCCATAATACTTTTACTAATGGTATTTCTTTATTTCTGAGCTTCTTCACTTCTCGCCACAAGATCTCAACTGGTACCTCCTCATAACTCAAATCCTCTTTCAACTCAACTGGTTCCTGCCTGAGAACATGAGATGGATTTGGAACATACTTCCTCAACACAGATACATGAGACACGTCATGTACTCTAGACATCGATGCTGGTAACTCCAATTTATAGGCAACACTGCCAACTATCTCAATGATAGTGAACGGACCAATATATCTTGGACTGAGTTTCCCTTTCCTTCCAAACCGCATTATTCCTTTCATTGGAGATACTTTCAAAAATACCTGATCACCCACTTCAAATTCCAATTCTCTCATCCGTTTGTCTGCATAACTCTTTTGCCGATCTTGAGCAACTTTCATCTTCTCTCGTATACGGGTAACAGCTTCAGACATTTCACGAATCAAGTCTGGACCCAAAAGTTTCCTCTCTCCAACTTCATCCCAATGTACTGGAGATCTACACCTTCTCCCGTACAATGCTTCATATGGAGCCATCCCGATGGTAGACTGATAACTATTGTTGTACGAGAACTCTATCAAAGGCAAAAATTTACTCCACTGACCTTGAAAATCCAACACACACGCTCAGAGCATATCCTCCAAGATTTGTATTGTACGCTCTGATTGACCATCTGTCTGTGGATGGAATGTTGTGCTGAAAGATAACTTTGTCCCCAACGCCTTATGTAAACTCTTCCAAAAAGCAGACAAGAATCTCGTATCTCTGTCTGACACAATGGTGAGTGGTACTCCATGGAGTCTGACAATCTCTTGTATATATAGTTAAGCATAACGATCCATGGAATACGTAGAGCTAATAGGAATAAAATGAGCTGACTTAGTCAATCGATCCACAATAACCCAAATGGCATCGTGACCTTTCACTGTCTTCGGTAGCCCGATAACAAAATCCATCGTGATATTCTCCCACTTCTATTCTGGAATAAATAAAGGCTGCAAAGTTCCTGCTGGTCTCTGATGCTCGGCTTTGACTTGCTGACAAGTCAGACATTGCTCTGTATATCGTGCAACATCTCTCTTCATCCCTGGCCACCAATAATATGACTTCAAATCTCTATACATTTTAGTAGCTCCTGGATGTACAGAGTACGGTGTTGAATGAGCTTCCGCCATCACCTCTTTCCGAATGTCATCCACTTCAGGTAGACATAATCGACCTCCATAACGAATCACGCCATCATCTCCTAATTGGAAGTCAGAAGACTTTCCAGAGCTGATTTCATTCTTTGTCTTGTCAAACAACTTATCCTCCTGTTGGCTTTGTCGAATCTTATCCATCAAAGTTGGTCGAAGTGTCAGAGCTGCCATCCTTGCTTCCAACGATCCTTCCTGAATGATCTCCACACCCATCCTTTGCAAATCAAGCAACTCTGGTTTCTGATTTACGGTCATAGCAGCTACACTCTGTATTGCCTTTCAGCTCAATGCATCAGCAACCACATTGGCTTTTCCCGGATGATAATTGATAACATAGTCGTAATCCTTCACCAATTCCAACCATCTTCTTTGCCTCATATTCAACTCTTTCTGAGTGAAAAAGTACTTCAAACTCTTATGATCAGTATAGATTTCACAACGTTCCCCATACAGATAATGCCTCCAAATCTTTAGTGCAAACACCACTGCGGCTAACTCTAAATCATGAGTTGGATAATTCTTCTCATACTCCCTTAACTGTCTAGATGCATACGCTATCACTTTCCCATTCTGCATCAATACACACCCAAGACCATTCTTTGAAGCATCACTGTAAACCTTGAAGTTTCTGTCTCCGTAGGAATAGTTAAGATAGGTGTTGATGTCAATCGTCTCTTCAATTCTTGGAAACTTTGTTCACATTCCTCTGTCCATGTGAACTTCACATTCTTCCTGGTCAACTGTGTTAATGTTGAAGCAATCTTGGAAAATCCTTCAACAAACCTTCGATAATATCCCGCCAATCCAAGAAAGCTACGAACCTCAGTGGGATTTGAGGGTTGTGGCCAATCATGGATTGCTTTAACTTTACCTGGATCCACTGAAATTCCTTCTCCCGATACCACGTGTCCCAAGAAAATAACTCGGTCTAACCAAAACTCACACTTCTTGAACTTCGTATACAACAGCCTTTCCTTCAAAATTTCTAACACCTTTCTCAAGTCAAGTGCATGATCCTCCTTATTCTTAGAGTAAATTAGAATATCATCGATAAACACAATCACAAATTTATCGAGAAATTCTCGAAATACTCTATTCATCAAATCCATAAATGCTGCAGGAGCATTTGTTAATCCAAACGACATCACTAAGAACTCATAATGCCTGTACCTTGTACTGAATGCAGTCTTTGGAATATCCTCCTTCTTTATCTTCAACTGATGATACCCCGACCGCAAATCAATCTTCGAAAAGATAGCTGCACCCTGTAACTGATCAAACAGATCATCAATGCGAGGCAATGGATATTTATTCTTCACCGTAACTTTGTTGAGATCCCGATAATCAATGAACATCCTCAATGTGCCATCCTTCTTTCGAACAAACAGAACTGGTGCTCCCCAAGGAGAGAAACTAGGTTGGATGAATCCTTTGTCTAGCAACTATTGTAATTGTATCTTCAATTCCTTTAGTTCAGCTGGTGCCATTCTGTATGGTGCTTTAGATATAGGAGCAGTTCCTGGTTGTAACTCAATAACAAACTCTATTTCCCGGTCTGGTGGCAAACCTGGAAAATCATCTGGAAATACCTCCAGATATTCCCGAACTACTGGTACATTATCAAGAACTGGACATTGCTGCCCCTCAACATTCATTACACTCACCAGATACCCCTCACAACCACTTTCCAACAACCGCTGTGCTTTTGCTGCTGATATCATCGGAAATCTAAAACTTTTCTTGATTCCAACAAAAGTGAACGGTTCTCCTTTCACTGGCTGAAAAGTGATACTCTTCTTCTGACAATCTATTGTAGCACTGTATTTTGACAGCCAATCCATGCCCAATATGATATCATAATCATTCATACTTAACACAATCAAATTAGCGAGGAGTCTTCTTCCTTCAATAGGAATAACACAACCTCGAAGAAGTTGATTAGTTTGCTTTGACTCACCAGAAGGTATCATCACCTCATAATTAGCTTTTATCAAGTTAGGTGTTCCACCCAACTTTTTCACATACTCAGTGGATACAAATGAATTTGTTGCTCCAGAATCAAATAGCACATATGTAGAAGTGCCAAAAATAGAGAACTTACCCGTGACAACTGAAGGGTTTACATCTGCCTCCTCTCGCGTCAAAGTATACACCCTAGCTGGAGCTCTTCCCTACTGTCCCTGCTTCCCTTTCTTAGGACAAGTAGTTGTCACATGCCCTTTTTCCCCGCATGTGTAACATATTCTCGGAGGAATTTGACACTCTCCACCATGTGATCTAAGACAATTAGGGCATATAGGTAGTGGCGGCGCCGGTGGCACCTTACCCTGATCGAATTTAGGACGCTTGTTGGGTTCTCCTCGTCTCTGTCCTTGCTCCACTTGAACATTTGAATTCGGCCTCTGAAATGGCATTGGCCTCTTATCAACTCTCCCAAATTGCTGCATTGGTTTCTGCTGAAATTGACGTCTGATAAATTGTGCTTGTCTGATCCTCATCTCCGCTTGCTCAGCAATTTGAGCCCTTTCTGCAACTTGTGAGTATGTTGCTCCATGCAGTCCCGCCATACTCACATCTCTATAAAGTTCAGGCCTTAAGCCTTCCACAAATCTCTCTACTTTCAGTGCCTCCGTACTAACCATATGTTCAGCAAACCTCGACAACTGCTCAAACTTAGAAGGTAATCTGTGACTGACATGCCACCTTGACTCAACTGTATGAACTCGTTCATCTTCATGGCTCTCACTAGTGCCGTAAAGTACTTGTTTCTGAAAAGCTCCTTGAACCTATCCCATGTCATAGTCGTGACATCCTCGATACTTTTAATCGTATCCCACTAGTGGCCTGCACTTTCTCGTAACATGAAAGAAGCACATAGCACTCTATCCCCATCTGGAATTCTACTGTATTGAAACATGTTTTCCACCATGCGTAACCAATCCTCTGCATCTGTGGGGTCTGCTGCGTCCTCAAATATTGGAGGGCTCAACTTTCGAAACCTCTCACAAACCATTTCCACACGTTCTACTTGACGTCTATCTTGGTTTGCATTACCCTCTGGTTGTCCACCCATATCTCTCTGCTGAATCAGTTGCTGTATTTGTTGGGACTGGCGCTCATCCAGTTCCATTAGTCGAGTAATCACCGCATCACGATTATTCCCTTCAGGAGGTGCTGCTTGCTCAACAGTCCTATCCCCTTCAGAACTTTCACCTGTAGCTCTTACCATTTTGTCTACTAACAACACTTCCTATATCACATAGTCAATATAATTTATAAGACACATAACAACACAGAATGAAAATAACACTTACTTGCAAAGCTGCGCTCCCAAAGAATGAGTTCATGTACATAGACAGTCTGCAGGACCCAAACCGTGCTCTGATACCACTCTGACACGACCCACCTTACACAATTTATAATTCAAATACTATTTAACATAAACATCGTCATTATAAAAAGCTGCATATAATTTTTTTTTTCACATATATGCTTATAACTAACATCATCACACCAGTTCAACATATGTGACTGGTTTCTGATACCACTTCAAACCAGACAAACTCGCGACAATACTTACTATATTACACAACCAAAACATCAGCGGAAACAAAATAAACCCACGGTCTAGCCCAACAGGTCGTCATCTATGTACATCCGCTCAAAACCTTGAAGAAGCTCCACAACTTGCACAGTCACATCACAAACTCAATCATCAACAGGCTCACCTACAATGTATAAACTAGTAGATAAAAATCTCAGTAAGTAGAAATCATGCATGTCCGTGCATGAAAATGCATTTAGTTCTCTATCGCCTATGTTCTAATTTTTTTTTTCTAATTGATCTCTTTTATTTTGAAAACTGTTTACGTTGTGGGATCCCCACGACACACTTATGATATGCACCCCAAATGAGCTCAATGGGGATGATTTTTCCGAACCCCGAAAATAGTGCCGAGAACGATTTTTCCGAACTCTGGCAAAGTGGTGGGGATGATTTTTGCGAACCCCTAATAAAAATGTCGGGAACGATTTTTCCGAACCCTAACAAAGATGCATATATAGTGGCCGCACACACCATTAGTATCTTATTAATTTTGAGGAAAACACTTTTCATGTTTATGCATGGTATGCACCCAAAACAATTAAATGTGCATCATAAACCATTTACAATATCAATATCAACATTTAATCTCCATAAAGCAACAACTTAATTTCCATTCACACAAATCCACTTCTGAAATAACAATTTCACCTCAATCACATAGATCCATTTATAGAATAATCACTTCACCTTGGATCACACGGATCTCTTTTTGGAATAACAACTTAACCTTGGATCTCACAGATCCTTATAACCAATATCTTCTCAAATCATACAAATATATTTTCAACAGTTTCCAATCACACAGATCTACAACTTGTATCACAAAATTATCACAAATTATTTACAAATAATATTGTTGAATATGAACCCTACTTTCCCCAAATCACATAAATTCCCAACTTGTAACACAAATTAATCTCCAAATAATTCATAACGTAATTAAACTAATCAAAAATAACACATAACATAATTATCACATATTAATCGCAAATAATTCACAAACAACATGTTTATGCATTGTAGTTGGACTTCTACTTACCTGGATTCTGACAGTAATATAAACCCCGTAAAGAACTGTAACTAATTCGCTCCGACACGCATGTTCCGGCGCGCTCCATCTTCTCTTTCTCTTCTTCCTCTCTCTCTCTCCTCTCTCTCCCTTTCTTCTCTCTCTCCTCTCTCTCCCTTTCTTCTCTCTCTCTTTTTTTTTCTTCTTATGCTTTTAATTGCCTGTGTTAACGTGTATATATATATATATATATATATATATATATATAGGGGTGGGGTGGAAGTCAATTATGACTATCCCACCGCCCCAACTTTTATTAATTTACTATTAATAGTAATTTACTATTTATAGTAAGTTTCTATTTATAGTAAATGAAATTATTATTATTATCCATTACAAATATACGTACAATACTTAATAGCTAAGATATAATACATTTACAAATTAATACACATACGTGTATATTTTTCTACCCACTATTATTATTACGAGAACACGTGTGATACTTAATAATTAAGAAAAGTGTATTTATAATCATATATCCAAATTAATGCATGTAAATATTTATGCACCCATATATTCACACACCGTCCCAATTTTTATCACGAATGTCTCAAATAAAATGTAACGATAAATAAAATATAGAAACAATTGTCACATAATTGGCACATTATTATCACATAATTCCCACATAATTATCACATAATTATAAAATGCACATAACAAAAATTAAATTATATTGGCACATGAGTAGTGAGAAGCTCGGGTATCACAACGCCAGAAATAGTGAAATTGATACCTTAGAAGCGGACGGAGGAAGTAGTAAATAAACATTTATTATAGTATATGGATATCCATAATATGGACATTTAGCATCACTCTTTTTTATTTCTGTTTGTCTCATGCATCACCCAGAAAAAGAAAAAATACACCAGAATACTTTTATGAGATAGTTATATGTGAGACGTGTCAATTAACCTTTAATTCATTTCTGAAACATTTGTATGTGAGACGTGTCAATTATTAAAATATGGATATTATATAGATAAAGTCTGTCATTTATTTTTAAAGTATACTCCCTCCGTCCGCTTTTCAAGGGTTTCCTTTTACTATTTACGGCGTCATTACCGAAGGGTCTCGTTTCCATTTATGTACAATGAGGGACCCACTAATAATACTCCTACTAACCCTAAAAGTATTTGTAAATTACCCATTTATCCCTCCTCATATTAATAAGGTGGAGGGGTAAAAAGGTAAAACTTACATATTATCTACCTACTACACATTAAATAATAATACTCCTTAATTTCTGTGCCCAAAAGCAAATTATACCCTTGAAATCGGATGGAGGGAGTAATGAATAATACCCTCTCCGTCCCGAACAAAGGTCCCCATTTATTTTTTGCACCTGAATTAATGAGTATTATTATTTTATGTGTAGTGAATAGTGAGTGGTGGACCATATGTGGGCCTTTTCAATAAAAGGGAAAAATGAGGACCTTTGAATGAGACGCCCAATATAGTAAAATTGAGACCTTTTGGTGGGACGAAGGGAGTACATTAAAGTATAACTTCAAGGTGTTATAGTATGATATTCTATTAATAATGATATTGTAGTATATCATACAATAATACTAAAAAATTATATTTTAATGCATCATTCATTATCGAGTAAGTCTGGTGTGAATCGGGTTCACATATGAACCTTATTTTTGCAAAATTACTCATTTATATATAAAAAATTATACTTTGAAAAATAATTTTTTTTTATTGAGAAGAAACTTTTAAAAATACTTTTTTTTGTATTAATGAGTAATCAATAAATCAAGGAGGCACTCTTTTGTGAGACGAGTCATAGAAAATACGGGTATGAAATGGGTAAATCCAATAAATTATCCATAATTTATTAATTATAATATATTTATGGTTAGTTGTCCCCATTATTTTAGAAATTTCCTAAATTTATGGAAACTATCATAATATATTTACATTAGTCATCCTCATTATTTTAAAAAATTCTAAATTTGTAGGATCAATTCAAACCATATATTTAGTATGTTGAATATGGGTTAGAGTGTTATCGTATATAAGTTACAACCGAATATTTGTTAAAATATCATCAGTTTGTATTATAGTATGGCGTTAATCACCTATAGTATGTTTGGCGTTATTTTAAGTATCACATTCTGACGATTTTGAGTTATATATAGTATATGTGGCAAGGGTTATAGTATTAGATTACATCTTACACACTTAAATTTATTTAAGTATCATTAGTCTATCCTAAAGTATATCACTTTTAGGTTATAGTATGTTCGACTTTATTGTAACGTATCATTTTTTAAATTAAAGACATAAAGAATTCAATATATGGTGCCTTACCTATTGAAAAGTATGTTATATTTGAGTTATATTATATTTAGCAAGTGTTGAAATTTTGTAGTATAACTTGCAACTAGAAACGTGTTAAAGTATTATCAGTTTGTGTTATGGCATTATGTTTATGCCTTGTAATATGTTTAGCTTTATTTAAAATATCATGTTTATTATATAAAAAAGGAATGTAGTGAGTTCAGCCAATGTAGTCAAAAGTATGACGATTTTGAGTTATAATACATGTTGCAAGTGTTATATTATGTATCTTGTAAATTTAAACTGTGTTAAAAGTATAATCAATCTATTGTAGAAATCAATGTATTCTTCGAATAGATGATGAGAAGAGAATGTTAGAATAGAAGACAATTATACGGGCAAGAATAACAAATCGAGAATAGATTATGTAATATCTCAAATATGGACAAACAAGCAAAATACTGTAGAAAACCTTTGACAAATATATAGCCATGAAAAAAATCTAGAAAAAATAAACTTTTGGAGAATCTTGTTGTCAAGTTGTCTACTACGTCGCGTTCTTCTTCCCCACTTCTATGAATCTCGGTCATTACTGCCTCTTCCACAGAAATTCAATTTCTCTCTCCCGAATCTATCTCAACGTGGGGAATCTCTCTCTCTCTCTTTCTTTCTTAAATCCCTCTATATTTATTAGGATAGAGATTTTATAGGGATATGAATAACAAATTAATTCAATGGTCAAAACGGGTTAATTTATTTTTATTTATAAAATAAAAAATGGATATATGTCTCACATTGATAAGGTCTCACAAGAAACTTTGTCCAAATCAAGGTTTACAATAATTTAAAGGGTGATTTTTTCATTTAAAAGAGTAATAGTTGAAAACATGATTCACATTCACCTAAATCACATAAGTGTTTGCCTTTATCATACTTTACCTTTATAATAATTATATTTTAATAATAGATCAATCAATTTCACATAGACACTGGCGCAAATGAAACTTTTTCTTAATCTAATAAAACCCAAAATATAATTTAATTGTAAAAATATCATTCTCACCTGACTCACTCAACATGCTTTATATTTTATTAATTATATAAAAAAGTAAATTGTCCAATTAAATTAATAAATAAAAATATTTTAACATGTACCGATACAATACACATTTAAATAATAAGAAAAATATTAAAGATTGTAAATAAGTTTATAGGAATATAAAATAAAGTGCAACACTGTGAGAACTCCCTTAAATGGGACAATTGCTCTTCATTTAAATAGTTATCATTTTATATTAAAATATTTTAGAGTATTATTTTTCATAAAAATATTATTACTTTTAATTTATAGAAAGAATTGATTATGAAATAATTAGCATATCATTACCATTTATTATTAATTCGAGTATCACATTTTATTAAAATATTATATTTTTATTCGTCTCTCACAAATAATAGAAGAACACTATTGTCCTTCATTAAAGGCGTATATATTAAGTATGTATTATTTGTATAGAGATAAGTATGTAACATGAATAAATAATTTTTTTTAGCAGTAAAGAAAAAGATATTATTAGAAATTGAAGTACAAGGGGTACTTCAACCCTTACAATATCAAAGAGTCTAAATAATGATAAAATTCCACAATCAAACACAACATAGAGATGGGTTTATATTCCAATCTATAAAAGACATTTTACTCCTAAAATCTCTATTAATGACTAACCATGACCAAACCTTCCCTTTAGTTTTTTAGAACAATTTGGAAACATTAAATTCTTTTCCTTGGAAGACATTCGTTTCTCCCCTTCCATATTGTCCTAATGAGAGCCGCCCAAATTGTTGTAGAAATTTTGGAATTCTTACGATTCCCCAGCAAGTTGCTATGTTGCAATAGATGTCGATCCGGATCAATATGAGGCACCATAATCATCTTGTCCAGTCATAGCAATAATTCAACATTGTCTTTACTACTTTGCAACTAAAAAGAACATGTGGTACCTTTTTGTCCTCCTCCCTACATAGTTCACACAATGGATTCGCGTTTACCTGTAAAACACCACGTCGTCGTATGATTGATTTTGTTGGAAGCCTCTGCTTAATAGCCTTCCAAATAATTGTTTTTACTCTGTTTGGTGCATAACATTTCCACAAGCTCCTGCAAGCCTCTGATTTAAAAGAAGTCTCTCCAGTGCCTGTAGTTTCCACAATGTAGGCTATACTCGTCGAATACACCATTGATAGCTTGTATCTATCTCCAAGTATCTTCTCCATCTTGCTCCAAATGGTACCTGTTTAAGAGAGATAGAAGCTCGTTAAGAGAAACTATTTCCCTCCCTCAATTCCCTTTTCCAAGTAAACGACCAATTCCACTCCTCTATTCTCTTTTTCCCAACCTCAAAAATCAAAGCCTCTTTTTGATCACTCAATCTAAATAATCTAGGAAAATTTTCTTTCGAAGGACCTTCCCTTACCCACCAATCCGAACAAAATAGTGTCCTATCTCCTCAACCAATAACACATTGCATTTCTTTATTCAAACCTCTAACATTATTACCCCAAAATATATTGCAATTATCCTTCCCCCAACAAGATGAATTTTATTCTTACTCCCTCATATACTACATGTTTCTAACTTTCTTCTCACAAGAAAAAGGATTTTCACCATATTTTGGTTTTAAGATTCGAATCCACAACCTATCTAGATTATTTAACACTCTCCAAACCCTTTTTCCCATAAGAACTTGGTCAGAAATATTAAGATCTCTAATTCCTAATTTTCCCTAATTCTTATCCCTGCACACATCTCCCCACCTAACCCAAGGAATTTTCTTTCCAACACCACATCCCCCCCACAAGAAGTTACGTTGCACACTAGAGATTTTTTAAATAGTTTTTTATGGATACGATAAAAGGATAGGCAATAGATTGGCAGTGCAAACAGAACAGCTTGAATCAAAGTCATCTTGCCCCCAAAGATGAATGCTTTCCTTCCCAACTTTTCAAATGACGTCGAATCTTCTCCACTAGAGTACCCCAGAAACAGGCTTTTCTGTGACTGATTCCCACCTTGATTCTCAAGTATGTAAATAGGTTTTTGCCCACTTCACATCTCAAACTATCAACCATAAATTGAATAAAGGTAGCATCTATATTCAAGAATTCCACACTTACGGAAAATGACCTTTGATGAGAGTGGAAATTAGCGTGTTTGAGTGTCTAATTAACACCTTTTTATGGAAATTCTTGTTATATATTAGCACAATAGTCTTATATTCAATATATATGAGAATAAGGTGCACTTGAGGTGTTTTTTTGTGTTTTAGGTGGAAAAAGGATTAAAAGTTCAAGGTTGGAGAAAAGGTGTAATTTGTGCAAGGATGCTGAAAAATGCACGTCCAATTTTTGTAATTTTTCTGTATTGTTGTGGAAATCAAAACTATTAATGTAATACATGGTTGGAAAGCCAATGAAGATAGGGTCATTTTGGTATTAAGAACACCCCAATTGAATTCCAAACGAGAGAGTTATGATCAAAGTGGTGACGTCGCGATGTTGTTCTTGTTCAGAACAACTATCCACTTTGCATGACTTGTTACATATTCAAATGTTAGAGTTTATATAAGTTCTTTATATGAATATAAACCCAAGAAAGAGATGATCATGTGATCACAAGAATCACTCAAATCAGAGCTCGAATGTAGAAGTTATATACGAAACGGTGAGACTGTGCAAGTCAATTTGACCTGATGTGCTGGTCGAATTGAGGTTGAATCGGACGGCAAAAGAGTCAATTCAACCACGACACCTCAATTCGACCTCCTGTGCTGGTCGAATTGAGCACCTGAAGCTTACAGTAGGCCAATTTGACCGGGAAGGGTCAATTCGACCTGTTGGTGAGGTCGAATTAAGCCTCGGAAACTTACCATATCCGTATTTTTACACTATCAATGCGTGTGATCTCTCAAAAAGCCCATTCCAAGGCCTATAAGGAGAGCTTACAAGTTTAAAAAGTGGTGTAGATCACATCAAAATCAGATTGGAACAAGAAGAGAGCCATAAGAGAGGTCACAACCATACCACACCCCACAAGGGGGGATTACCCCCCAACCATCATCCACTTCCTTTCCTCCATCCATCCATCACTTTGAAGATTCGTATGTGTAATCAAGAGGAGAACCAAGAGGAGGATTCAAGATGGAGAAGGACGCGATGACTCCCACATCTAGGGTTTATTCCGTTTCCTAATTTATCTAGTAATTTTCCAGACATCCGGGTAAGATCTATCCAACACCCATGATTATTCTTCATAACATCATGGGCTAGAGCCTTTTTGGTAGAACTAGGGTTGTGAAGGTTTTTGCCAATTAATTGAACTTTCGTGTGTAAACTCCGTACAACACTACTTGTGGATTTATTTTATATATGATTGTGCATTTTTAAATAATACTCACGGTCGTTTTGTACATCATTAACTGTTATGTAGAGTCTGAATATATATTTTGATTATTGATTGAGTGTGTTCACTGCTGAGCAGGATTACATGTTATGATTCTAAGTGAGGGGACTCCGAACCTTTATTAGAACTATCATATATGAATACTTTGAATTGAATTCGGATTATTAAGTAGGATAAAGAGGATAATTTTATAGTACCTATAAAGGGAGATCATATCGGGTTAGAGTACCAATTGGCCAGGGAAATAATTGATACTGATAGTACCTAGAAAGGGGGGTGGAATTATATCTCTTACTCCGAAATTATTCACATGTGTTACACGCATGTTTACTTGTGTCTATAGAGTAGTATACATGATTTAGTGATGCGTCCATATTCCACAAGGTATAGTCGGACATCAACACACGAAAGGAAAATTAATGAGTGAAACTGGATTATCCTAGAACTACCTATTCTCCTACTTGATCCACTTTCGTATTCTTCGAGTGATCTTTTATTTTAATTGTTATTTAATATTTCTGTTAGTAGATTAATAATTCAAACCTCCAACTTAATTACCAACTTGTCTTAATTAATTTAGTAAATAATTAAATTGATAATACGTCGTCCCTTGGGTTCGATATTCACTTGGTCGCTTGTTAAGCTGCAATTGATATCCTTAATACTTGGGGATTAATTTTGAGTGCAAAGAAAACACGCATCAAGTTCTTGGCGCCGTTGTTGGGGAAATTGACCTTCAATTATGAGATTAATTCAAAATTACGTCATGTATTTAATAGCCATGATATTATCTTTCTTACCCAGACATATAGAAATGGAATTATCAATGTACTAGAAATGAGACACTATGATCTTGTCTCTTCCTACCACCATTGCTTCAAGAATTTCAGATTCTACTGTTTATTTACAAGTAAACTCAATCCTTCAGCCACTATTAAGAACAAAAAAGGGGGATAACGGGTCACCTTGTCTCAATTCCCTTTCTCAATTAAAATTTTCAGAAGAACAACCATTTATCAGTACTGAAGCAGGAGCAGTAGAAACACACTCCATTATCCACTTCCTCCATTTTAGTCTGAACTTGAGGCCCTTCATCATTTCCTCCAAAAAAATCCCAATCAATAGAGTCATAAGCTTTAGCAAAATAGACCTTCAAAACAAATCTCTTGGGTTTTTTCTTTTTTGCTTCATCAATCAATTCATTTAGGATAACAATTCCGTCTAGAATCTGTCTCCCCCCACAAACGCAAATTGATTTTCAGATATAACTTCATCAAGAACACAGTCAATACGCTTGACCAATATCTTTGCTATTATTTTGTGTAAGCTCCCAATAAAAGAAATTGGCCTATAATCATCTAAGGACCTGTTGTTTTCCTGTTTAGGAATGAAGACAATAAAAAAAGAATTTAATCCCCTTACAATCTTCCCATTGTCATGAAATTCATCCATCATCTGCATAAGTTCGATCTTCTTTCATATTTTCTCAATTGTCTTTGAAGAATGCAAATGTAAAATCATCGGGGCCTGGGCTCTTTCTAGATTCACATATGACCATATGACTTTTTTATTTCATCTTCAGAGAATCTAGACTCCAAAAACACATTACTCAAATCTGAATTTTTTTTATGAAAAATGTTACCTGGAAGATGTGGCGACAAATATTATGTTTCTTGAACGGATATTTAAAATGAGAGGAGAGTTCTTTTTTAACGTCTTCCACGGATTCAATCCATTAATTGTTCACAAAGATTCCTTCCAATCTTGATACTTTTAGTTTCCTTTTGATCCACTTGTAAAAAAATCGTGAGTTTACAGCCCCATCAGACATCCATTTAGTTTTAACTTTTTGGAAAAGAAGACTTTCTCTCCAGATAATGTTTTTTAATAATTTTGCAGTAACCCGACTTTTTCTAATGATCTCTTCTTCTTCCAGCTCAAAAACCTCATAAACACAAGCTAACTCTTCAATTTCCATCTTCTTATTGCTTATGGAAGTCTCAATACAAAAAAAAAATTCTTATTCGATATTTTGAGGTCTAATTTGATTAGCTTTAGTTTTTCTTTCAACCGAAAACCAGCCCATCCTGTAATGTTGTACTCTCTCCATTTCCTTGTAATGAATTTATCATACTCAGGGTGAGAGATCCAATTGTTAACAAATTTAAAGGCTTTGGACCCAATCGTTATTCGAAATTTCCAAATACAAAGGACAGTGATTAGATATAGATTTGCCAATGCTTTACAGAGTGTAGTTTGTCCATTTATGAAGTCATTCTTCATTCACCAAAATTCTGTTCAACTTACTCTTGCATGTTCCATCTTTTTTGTACCAAGTAAAAAATCTTTCCATTCAAAGATAGTTCAATCAGACTTGCTTGAGTGATAAAAGTTTCAAAAGCACACATATCCCTATGATCAATAGAAATCCCCCTTCCAACTTTCTCATTTTCTTATCTTATTGCATTGAAATCACCAATGACACAAACAAAGCTATTACGTTTTTGATCCACTACTAAACAAATAACATCCCAAAGAGCTGCCTTTTCAGAAGAAGAACAAGGGTCATAGACATTGAGAATGCAAACGTTTCTCCCATCTAATTTTAAGAATCTATTTACAACTAAAACACCTCTTGTGAACCAGGAACTAACCTTGCAAAATATTCTATCATTCCAAATAGAAAGAATACCTCCATAGCAACTTTTTGCATCCATACTTGCCCAATCACAGCTTTGATCCCACCATAATGCTTTGTAAATATTTTCATTCATGGACTCCATCTTTCTCCATACTTGCCCAATCACAACTTTCTACCCTGTAAATATCTCCTTCAACCCTCTTCTTTTTACCCTTTTCCCCAATCCTCTCACATTAAAACAAAACATTTTCATTGGGAGGTTTTTATTCTCCTTTCACAACATTCATTTTTTATTTTATTTTTTGCTTTCAAACGGTCTTCATTATCCAGTTGTATAATCTGATTAATCATGGCATTATCCGAAATCTTACTTAGTTGATATAACCTGATTAAGCATTCATAAGACCCAATTTTTTTTCCAATCTCCCAAGCTTTTCTTGCTTCTGTTGATATAATATTCTTTTCTTCTGTAGAGTTCCTCGGTCTCTCTTCACCTCTCCCATTATGTGATAAGAAAGGTACCCCTCTTCTTTTAATTCCTGCTAATTTTTTCACCGCCATAAGACTGGAAGGTAGGTTGGAGGACTCTATATAATCAGGACTAGAAATTGAATTAATCTTTGAGTCGCACTTTTCACCTGAGGAAGTAGCTGGATATTTAGACTTTAAAATGGGAGCACTCTGTTTTGTGAGAGACAGTGGCGTGACATCAACACAACTGGGGCATTTAGACTGATTTAGGCTCTTATGAGGAGATATGGGTAGACATGCACAAATGAACCAGAACCGGCGGTTCAAACCGGGAAACCGCCGGTTTTAACCGGAATCGCCAGTTCCGGAACTGGGAAAAAAGAAACTAAAACTGGTAGAACACGATTCGATTTCGGTTCCAACCACGTACGAACCGGAACTGCCGGTTCAAACCTCTGTTTCGCCGGTTCACGGTTAAAACCGGCGGTTCACCTATTTTTTTTTTGGGCGGGAATTTTTGAATTTTGAAAATTCAAACGTGCGGCCAGATCGTATGACCGTTGAAGATCAACGGCTGAGATGGAGGGCGGAACCGGCGGTCCCAGTTTGAACCGACGGTTCCTGTGAACCGGCGATCCTGATCAATTTTTTTTTTTAAATTCAAGGGTTGAGATTTTTTTGTGTTTAAAATTTGAAATGGATGGATGAGATCACTTCCAATCCTCTATAAATACCCCCAAGTGTGATCAATTTGGGCACACAACATTCACATTCAGTTTACTACTAGTCTACTACTACACTCTCTTCTCTACACTACTTCTTCTTCTATTCCACATTCTTGATTGATTCTACATTTCTACTCAACTACTCAAGTTCTCAATCTCAATCTCATCTCAACTCTCAAGTTTCTTTTTTTAGTTCATATATATCAAACTAAAAAAAAAGTTGTAGTCTTTTATTTCAATTCTCTTATTATCACTTTCATTTCTATTCTCTCATTATCATTTTCTATTCTTTCCCACACATATACTACTAATTAGTATACTTCTACTTCTAGCCTCTTAGTTTTAGTTCATATATCTTATATATTCATCCTTTAGTTTTTTCAATCTAAAAAAAATGCCTAGAAGAGGTTCTTCTTCATCCGGTGCCTCACCTTCTTCTTCTAGAGGAAAATCCATACCCAACACCTTAAATTGTCCTTCACCACCTCCACGCCAACTTCCACCAACTCTAGAAGATATTGAACTTGAAAATATTCCTCCGGATGAAGAAATCTCCCCTCATTTGTTCAACTTGAATGTATACTTGGAGATGATTTCTCCTCCGACGACGACAACGATAATATTCAAGGTCAATCACAACAAAGGGCGAGTGGAAGTCAACCAACCTCAGGTGGTACGGGTACCGGAGCCGGAGGCTTTAGCGGAGGCGGAGGATCGACTCGAAGTTCTCCACAAGTGTTACGTTCCGATGTATTTTCCATTCATTTCAAGAAGGAGACGATTGAGAATTCGAATGAATTCAAAGTTATTTGCAACTATTGTGGCACGAATTATAAATTCAAGCATGGCGGAGGATATGGAACGTTCATCAAGCACATCAACTCGAAGCATCCTGACAAGATTAACATCTCAACCGGTCAAACACAAATAGGACGAGGGTTCACGGGATCTTCCGGAGGAGAAGGTTCATCGGCGTCGGGTAACACTATTTTTAAATTTGATGAATCTAATTATTTGAGATTATACCTTAAACTTATGTGCACCAAACATTTGCCATTTAACTTTGCCGATAATGTTTTTTTTCAAGATTGGATAAATCTCACTTTAAATCCTCAAGCCCCACCTTTGCATCGTAATAAATATAAACTTGGTGTTGCTAAAGTTGTTAAAGAGTATGGTTTGGTTTTAAAACAAATTTTGCAACAATTACCTCATAAAGTGTCTATATGTTCGGATATTTGGAGCAATTTTTGGCAAAAAACGGATTATATGGGTATTACTTGTCATTGGATTGATAGTTCATGGAATTTGCAAAAAAGATTAATTGCTTATAGATCATTTGATGTTCCTCATACCGCCGTTAATATTGCTCAAAAAATTAGTACTATTTTGCAAGAATATAGTTTAGTTACAAAGATTTTTACAATCTCATTTGATAATGCTAGTGCTAATACGGCTAGTTTAGAAAGTCTTATTGATATTTGCAAACCCTCAATTGGTGGTAGATTTTTTCATGTTAGATGTATTTGTCATATATTGAATTTATGTGTTCAAGATGATATAAGTGCTTTGAAAACACACATTCAACCTATTAAAAGTGCTATATGGTATATAATGAGAAACTCTTCCGTTACTAAAAGGTGGAAAAGATATTGTCAATATGTGAATATTCACCCAAAAAAATTTCCTTTAGATGTTTCAACTCGTTGGAATTCGACGTATAAAATGTTGCATGACTCATTTGATTATAAAAATCATATTTGTGCTTTTTACTCACAAGATGCGGGTGGTCAAATCTTATTTGCTAATCAATGGGACACATGTTATACTCTATGTGATGTTTTGCAAATTTTTAATGATGCTACGGAAGAACTATCCGGTGTTTATTATCCTACTTCAAATTTAGTTGTTGATAATTGTGTTAAAATTGCTATGATTTTTAGTGTTAATGAAGCACACCCGTTGTTGTCAAATGCTATTCTTTCCATGAAATCTAAGTGGTTAAAATATTTTTTTCAAATCCCGGACTTGTGTTTAGTTGCTAAATTGTTGGATCCACGTATTAGAACGGATGGTTTAGAAGAATTGTTAACGCTTTACTATGATTCATTGTATGCTAATTGTGATTCTCCTACTAGACAACAAGCTCCTAATCCTAAAGACATAGTTGCAAGTAATTATAATCTACTAAAGGATATTTTTAAGGAGTATAAAGAACAAAATGATACGAACGATGATCAATCTAATGGTGATGATAGTAGTGATAGTGTTGATAATTCTAGGAAATATGATGCTCTTCAAAAATTTTATAGTTTTTATGATGCTAGATCTCAAAAACGTGTACGGGTTATATCTAATCCTTTTCAAGAACTTGATTCTTATTTTACTAACACTTTTGAGTTTGAAACAAGCGGAACTAGTTTTGATATTTTGAAGTGGTGGTCAAGGAGAACAAAGTCATTCCCTATTTTATCATTGATTGTAAAAGAGATTTTTGCATCTCCCGCCTCTACGGTTGCCGTCGAACAAGCATTTAGTCTTGGTAATCTCACTTTGGATCCGACACGATCCAATTTAAGTGTGACAAATTTACAAAATTTGTGTTTGCTTGATGATTGGTCAAAGGCAGAAAGACGGATTCAAAATCAAAATGAAGAAGACCGATCGGATGATGAAATTACGGAATATGGAAGCGAGTTAGATTGGTAGAGTAAACAAAAAAGACCATCACCATTCACCTTCACCGAGCCAAAGAGGTAAGTTGAGGTAAGTTAAGAGAACTACGTGGGCTTTGATTCCTTTCGAGGATACGTAGGCAACTTAAATTTAAGTTGAACTTGAATTTTCAAGTTTAACCCTAAATTTAAGCTCAAGTCCTCCTCCCCCCCCCCTCTATTATGTTGTTGTATTTTATCTTATAAAGTTCGTATTTTTTAAAATTTTGAAGTGTAACAATAGAATAGTTGACATGGAAGTAAACTTGTAGTGTTCTCTACACTTCTACATTTGTAAATTGTAATGCTTTAGACTTTAATAATTAAATTTTTATGTGATCACATTAATTAATATTGTATGATTATTGTGAATTTAATATCAACTTTGAAATTTTTACTTGCATTATTGAATATTGCATAATGCATACATCAATATCATGTTTTCAATTTTAATGATATTATTATTATATTAATTCAAATTCAATATTTCAATTTTCAATTACACATGTTTCAGTTATTTAATAAATAAATTATACATAATAACTGATAACACATGTATGATGTATAAATATAACATAAAGAAACAAGAAAAAAAACCGAAAAATCGGCGGTTCCGAACCAGAACTGGAACCGCCGGTTCTCCTTATCCCCCGGTTCGGTTTCGGTTCCCCCTTCGTTGGAATCGGAACTGTCGGTTCGGAATCGGAATCGGCGGTTACGAATCGGGGTGCATGTCTAGATATGGGCTTGTGACTCTTTGCAAAACTATTTTTATGGGCCTTATCCTTGACATTAGGAATACTCTCATTATTATCCATCAAAGAGTTCTTAATATCTTGGGCGGGGCCCAAGGGAGTTGGGCTTCTGCAAATTATATTATTATCAATTGCTCCACCTGTCTTCAAGGCAGATGCGTTCACATGGAATGCTTCACAAAGATATTCTGCATCATTCTTTTACCCAATAGAATTTGAAATTTGTTGCGTCGCATTTAATGAATCAGTGAAATTTTCTAAGGCATCATTAATGACTGAAGTCAGACTGCCGCCCACCATCCTGTTGCCAGAATTTCTCATCGGAGAGAAATTCTGTTCGGAAGTAAAATTTTCTTCTGTGTGATCTTGCCATGAAATGTCATCTTCCTCTGAAGAATTATACGCCTGCCCCTCTGAAAAATTAGAACAATCCTCATCAATGTCCTCGTCTTCTTTCTTTACCCTGATATAATAAACTCTATCTTCAATAGTTACTGAGAATGGCCTTTTAGAAATTTCTGGAAGGAAAGTCTTTATCAAGATTATGACACTTTGTAAGACCCTTTTATTAATGGTGTCAACATCAAACTTTAGCATCTTCCCAAATTTTGTTGAGACAAGATCAAAAAAATTTGGGTTCCAAGCATGCATCAGAATCACATACAACCTCATCCAAATCACTCTTATATTATTAACATCACTAACCTCCCATGGCCGGATGTACTCAAACCACTCCAACATCCTCTTAAGAAAATCAAAATGGAAGTTTGATTTATCTATGGGGTGAAATAGTACCAAGTCCCCCCCTAAATATGAATATTTCATGTTACCATCATACAAATCTTTTATACTGTCCCAAATTCAGTCCATGGGTATTTCTCTTTCAACAGCCCCGTGTAACATTTGCTCAAAACACTCTATCTTCTTCCTCAGATTTATAGTGAAAGCCCTCATAACTTGTAATGCTAGTGTTAAAATTTTCCACTTTGTTCTGCATTACGCCTACTGCATGAGCATATGCTTTATTCTCATATCGCCAAGCTTAAGCTTTTATCGATTGCCGAGGTCTTGCTTCCTCAACTCTAAGAGTATTCTTTGTCGAACTCCTTCTGTATATTTTGAAATATTAGCTCTGAGCTTGAAGGAACCAAACCATAAGTTATTTAATATAGACTCTGCTCTCTTAATGTCTATGTTTCCCCCAAAACGGACAAATCCAAATCTCTGGCCTTCTTTGGATTTTCTGTTTGGAATGAAGAGGTCTCTAACTGTATCTATTATCTTAAATTCCTTCGCAAGCATCTCAAAGGTACAAGTAGTAGGAAAATTCCAAAAGAAGAAGGTGACAAATCTGTTGCTAGAATCCCATGCTTTGATCAAATCAATTCTCCTGACTGCCTCTCCATTAACAAATCTAGGGTTGGAATTCCTATGGCTTCTTTTGTATATGCCTCACTTGTTGCCACTCGAAAGGAGGAGATCTACCAACTTTCGCAATCTCACCCACTCTGCACTTTCTCTCACTAGACTCTCTCTCTCTAAACATCTCAACGTGAATAAATAATTTTGTTTGGTCGGATTTAGAAAGATATTTAGTGAATTTGGTAGGTTGTATAATTTGTTAACATGTGAAGTAAAGTACTTTTATACCCTTTCATGTCCTTTGTAATTACAAACATATTTTTGCCCACAAATACGTACTTATACTCTACACAACACAACACTACATTTATTTTTATTTTTCTTTTATTTCATTTGTTTTATTCTTTTGTTGAAAATAAGTTTATTAGAATTTTTATTTTAAAAAAAGGTGTATGTTATTGTTTGAGTCACGAAAAATATATTTGGCAAAATGTGTAAAATTATATAAAATAATAATTAAAAAAATTTAAAGTAATTTGTTATTAAAATTCTAACTCTCCCTCCTCTCTCCATTGCAACTATTTTCTAATTCATTTCAAACACAGTTTAGAATAAGATCGGTTGGCCAATCTCATTTTATTAGTAGGTCAATCTCTTGAATTCATCGAAATATCCTCAAAGAGCTTTTCGGCCTCAATGGGTGTCGTTGAAAGTAGTGCTCCACTTGATGAAGCATCAAGTAAAACACGAGAATTACAATCCTATCCATTGTAGAAGATGCTGATGTATTGAGATTTTGATAATCCATGTTGTGGGCATCTTCTAAGCATGTCCTTGAACCTATCCCAAGCCTCATGGAACTTCTTTCCTTCCAACTAGTATTTATATATAATAGTTCTAATGAAGCTTCGCAGTCCCCTCACTTAGAATCATAACATGGAATCATTTTCAGCAGTGAACGCGTTCAATCAACAACTAAGATATATATTCAGACTCTATATAATAGTTGAAGATGCACAAAATGACTGTGAATATGAATTAAAAATACATAGTCATATATAAAATAAATCAGAAGTAGTATTGTACGGAGTATACACACGAAAGTTCAATTAACTCGTAAAACCTTCATAAACCCTAGAACTACCAAAGCGGTTCTAGCCCATGATGTTTCGAAGAACAATCAAGGTGGTGGGATAGATCTTACCCATAGTTTGGAAAATTACAAGATAAATTAAGAAATGAATAAAACCTAGATGCGGGAGTAGTCGCATCTCGCTCCGTCTTGAATTTTCACTTGGTTCTCACTTGATTCGACAGACGAATCTCTCTCTACAGCTCCTCTGGATGGAGTTACGGTTTGGATGTGGTGTAAGATGGATGTAGAATCTAACTCTCGTCTTTGAAAGTCAATAGTGCTTCTTTTATACTTGTAAACACTCCCTTTGAACCTTTACTGGGCTTTTTAGTCGAAAACACGTACATACACGCACTGGAGGTATAAAACCTATCAAAATAGGAATTCCGCAATGCTGTTCGACCAAGCCGCTCTGGTCGAGCAATACATTTGTAAACTGAACTCCTTTCCTCGCCTTGCTCGACCGTTACTCGACCAAGATGTTCTTAGTCGAGCAACATGGTTTTGTTCGAGCAACATGATCAAGCACATCTCGAAATTTGTGTTTTTCGATTCTGAGCACTTCTAACCTGTTTTCCTGCGAAATTATGCTCAAACAACCTCAGTAGCATCTGATTCACCTTGATTTAAGACCAAATCGTACTCAATTTCCACATAAATCAGAGCATAAAATACGTGAATTCTCACTCTCAATAAATGTAAATTTAAATAAAGTATCGAAACTAACATTCATTACCAATAGAACCTGCAAGCAATTGTTATAGCAAAAAAACAGGAACAAAAATGACGTTAAAAAAAGAAAAAAAAGTTAGAACAAAATTCACATCAAAATTGACAAAAATAATCTTTCCAATATTAAAAGTTCACCTGAAAATAGATTTCAAAATTGAAATTATAGCTCCAAAAGAGTCTTAGAACTGCAAAAAAAAAATATTCAAGACGAGAAGGCAAAGTGAATAGAAGTAGCAATGCATAATTCTTCTGTAAAATAGTAGCCCTAAAATGAAATACTCCTCATTGTACCACCGATACTAGAGGAATACATATTCTAAGAATGGTTGAAGTAGAGTTCTCACAATCTCTCATGCATCCGAATTTAATTGCAGAGACAGAAAGGGAGGAATGGAAGGCGTGGATCAGAGGATGAATGAAGAAGGTAGAATGAAGGTTTAGTTAGCCCCTTTTGTTTTTATTTTTTTTTGTTGAAGGGTAAACTAGTAATTGTCCATCTTTAATTGATTATATTAATACCACACCAGTTGCCATATAAATTATGTAAAGCGGAGTAGTTCTTTCTAACGGGCCATTCAATTAATACAGGGCCCTTCTATTTACCAGTATTCTCTATGAAACACAATCAAGCATTCGATTATTAATGCTATTACTCCGTAATGAGGCATACCAAACGAAGAGTTATAGTATATTTAAAAAACATAAGTGTCCCACTCTATAAAAAAAAGTGGATATGGTTATCAAATTCTTAATTTCATTTATATCATAATATATATATATATATATATATATATATATATATATATATATTATAATTAAAAGTGACTAACATCTTCTTGAGAAACATTTTCTCTTTTTTCTTTTTATATTTTAATACTCCCTCCGTCCATCCTCAATCTATTCGTTTGCTTTTTGCGCGTAGATTAATGAGTATTATTATTTTATGTTTAGTAGGTAGTTGTATTAGTGGGGGTATAAGTCTCATATTTTATTTGTATTAGTGGAAAGTGTGAGTTCCATAGTCTAAAAAGAGAAATGGATAGATTAAGGGTGGATTGGCCAAAATAGTAAAATGGATAGATTGACATTGGACGGAGGGAGTAATTTATTAAAATATGAATAATATAATAAATATTAAAAGTTGCTATCATCTTGAAAAATTATTTTTTCACATTTATCTTATTTATATTTTGATAATTATTCTTTTAACCTTATTAATGATATTAATAAATTCTTAATACCATTAAACTCCGCTGCGTCTGTACTTCACACCCTTTACTTGGGGTACTGTCACCATCTTTTAATTCAGTCCTGTACACTCTTTGGTGTTTTTGTTTTATTTTATAGCTTATTTTAATAAATTCTTAATAAATTTAATTCACTTAAACTTATTTTGGTTTTGGGTTTATAAATTTATGAAACTCTAGGATTTTTAACTTGATGAACTTATCTTGAACTTAATGCAATTCTTGAATTTTTAATTTAATGCAACTCTTGTAATTCTTCATTGTATGTTTATCAAATAGGCCAAAATTTTATTTAAAAATCAAGAACTAAAAAAGAATAAAGAAGAAAAAAGGCACAGTAGTGAAAAAGATGTAAAAGAAAAGTCACATGCAAAAAAAAAATAGAGTAATCAGTTACAATTGCAAAAAATATAGCAAAGTCAAAATGCGGGCCATGACAACCTAGGAAGGGCATTGTTAAAAACCCCTATGAAAAAATCTAGTGAGTATAAACCTATTAGAGAAAAAAGTACCTTTTCTATATAAAACAATACTAGTCATGATACATGTCCTTAATAATAATAAAATGAATATTGGTAAGGGCCATATATAAACATACCCATTGTATTTTTATCACCTATATATATTAACTAAGAGCTAGCCATAAGCATATCAATCTGATTGCCTTTTTCAACACTTTCTATAGAAGTGGAGGCATATTTCTTCATGGGGTTCCACAAATTCGAATTGGCTTCTGCATAGCAGATATTGAGTATGACTAGAGAGAAGGATTAAAATATTACAAGTTTATTGAGCATTGCCTTTCATCAATAGATATGCAGAAACAACCTTGACTGATATTTGCTTTCAATCGGGTGCTCGATTATTTATCTGATAAATATCAACGGATTGAAGGTTTGTTTGAAGAGCCAATGGAAAGGTAAAACCAAAGGCTCTAGCAGAAGTATAAGGTGGAGATTCCATTGGTCATGTCTACAATTATGAAAGGAGTTTCCCCTTTTTTTTCTTTTTAAAAAATTAAGAATAAGTATGAATGCGGAATTCAGAATTCATAATTTTTTTTCTTTTTGCCCCAAATTGGGTGCTCGGTTATTCATCCGGCGTAATGAATGAGACGATACATGTTATGGCTAGAGCGCAGGAGTTCACTTGACAGAGTTTAGTACCGTGAACATGAATTGGAGCTTACAAGGATTACGATTGGTAATTTATAAACCTAAAAATATAACCACTCTTTCCTTCTCTGGAGTACAAGAAAAGCAGAGATGGTAGAGTATATGATTCTTTTACATTCTTCAGGAACTACAAAGATGTGTTAACGTATGTGCACAATGGTTGTGAGAAACTACTTTAGCAACTTGATTTTAGAAAAGTTTAGTTTAGTTCTAGCTAAATTTTTAGTATATAGGAACAAGTATATAGTTTAGATTATTTTCCTTTTGAAATATTCTCACTATTATTTGGTGAAATACCATCATGTATCAATTCTATTGATTTTAATTATTTGGGAATAAAAGTATCATTCTTTTTTTACACTTTTTTGAAATAATGTTGAAAGATGATGAACATTAAAATTTTTAGGGGTACTTGCTAATATGTACAAAGTTTATTCCTTTGGTTCGTTTGGTAGATTAGATGAGATAAAGGATTATTATTTAAGTAAATAATAGGTATGTTAGAATAAGTAATATGAATAATTGATGTTATTTGGTAGGATATATTAAAATTTTATGAATAATATAAATTATTTATGTTTAGAATAAAATTACTTTTTTGCTATCTATATTAAAAATTTCACGTTTGCCCACCTTCAAATCAAACTTTCTACTAGATTTTGCAGTTCATGACTCAAGGTTCAACTAATGAAATTCATTGGAATCCCATTCAAATTCTCACAAAAATAATCGATAAGTTGTAATTTGACACTGTTAATTAGGATAAATTCACTTCTTTATGCGTCAGTTGTGAATTATTTAAATGCTAATTACGACTTATTTCTATTTTATACACTTGAACTTTGATTATTTGAATTGTTATTGAAACAGACCAAAATGGGAGAAATTTTCACAGCCACAACAATGAAGGGGTCAGTGTCCAGCGAGATAGATTTTTGGGAAAAGTTTGAGAATGAATCCAGCAATCTGTAATCATTTTAGTGGCTGCTACAAATTATTATTTACTGCTGTAAATAAAGGGGAGTTGACCAAATCAATTAAGGAGGAATGATTTAAGGAATAAAATAAAAATCTTACAATAAAGGAGGAGAGGAGAAGAAAGAAAATTATTAAAGGGGGAAGTTTTATTCCCCTTGGACATATTTGATCACACGACGTATCGTCATCATTCACGGAAGAGGCACATTTGAGATGAGGAAGAACACCACCACGAAGAACATCGGTTTTATAATTTTAGCATTTTTAATTTAGTTTTTAATAATGTAATTTAGTTTCTAGTTCGAGGATTGTGAACCTCCCGTTGAATATTTATTTAATTGTTAGGAATTTTACTTTGTTACTTTTATATGAATTTATCTTGTTACATCCATTGAATTGATTTCATAACACTTTAGTAATTATTTTAGACTGGCCATCTAGATTTAATTATTAATATGTTAATTGCTATTACATGATCTACAATCTATAATTGTTGTAAGAATTGGATTAAGTGGCGAAATAGAGGAAGACCCTCTAGGTGTAATAGGATCAAAGATCGTATGATCGTAGTCCGTTTCCATAGCCTAATAGTTCTAATATTTGGATTGTTAATGCGATTTCAAGTCCAAATCTGTTAAGATTGCTTGGAAATAGTGTAATTTAGTGTTCTTACCCTTAATTACTACTTAAGAATATTTCGGGTTAATTTGGTTGTACCATTAGTCTAGGGACTTGAATTTATATAATTGTTGACATATTTAATTCTTGCAATTTTATGAATTAGAATATGGGAGAGGATCAAATCTTGGAGTACGTTTTAAAATTTATTTTTTCTTTCAATTTTATTATTCTTGTTATTTTAATTATTTCTTTTATTTTTTTATGCTTATTAGTTGTTTGATTAATCGATCAACCCCTCCCCCCTCCGGTTACTTTTGAAAGCACTTTAAATTCAATTGAAATTCTATCATTCCTTTGGATTCCACCCTTACTCATCCTATTACATTTAATTGTATTAGTTTGGATTTTATAAGTATTATTTTTTGGTGCTGACATAGCACACCAGTCTCCATCCCTACTCCCCTTCTAACACAAAAACACAGCCATTGATAGAGAAAGGAATCCACCGATCCAATAATCCAAATACAATTTTGCAAAAAAGAAAAAAAAATTCATTAAGATCTTAAATCCAATGGAGAACATCTAAATTCGTGATGCATTTGATACTTTTATTGAATCATATAATGTGGTAAAGTATTTATCTCTTTCCACGGAGTCCATATTGGGCCAGTGGCCCATGAGGTGATAAATTGGCAAGCACCGTCTAGGGAAGTGGTGCCTTGGATTTCAATATATAACATCTTTCAAAACTTCTCGATCCTTTTGGTGACAGAACTGTACGCTAATCTTCGAGTGACTGTTATAGCAACTCGAGACATCATCTGCAATAGGGGCCTCCTACAAGTGGTGGCACGTACATGGCGAAAAGTAGAGAATAGACAAAGGTTGTAGTAAGGGTCGTTCTCGTGATAAAGAGAGAAAGGTGGGGATACAATGTCATCCATGGATCAAAAGGGATGCATAGGATACTGAATTTGGGGAAAATAAGTAGAGGAGTGTGGCGGAGGCATAAGGGATAGAGGAAGGTGTAGTGTTTAGAAATAAAAATGACATGTGTAAAAGAGATTTGAGGTGGAAAATACGGTAATTTCAATCTTTATATGGAAGAACTATGTTGAATTAATAATACTAACACCACGCCCTGGGTGAGATAATTAATGTAAAAGAGAGCAGTATTTTTCATCAGACTACACATTTAATACAGGGCCCCTTCTCAATGTTAGATTGACTAACAAACACAGTAAGAAAATATATTATTAATCTTATTCACCCTTATTCCTGAATACCAAACGAGCAGTTAAATTACTATGAGATACACACATTCAAAATAATTACTAGTAACAACATTATTTCAACATGTAACACTAATAATTTCCCCAAGAAATAAGTGCAACATGTATGGGCAGCGTAAACATTATGTGCAGTGTTACATTACATGCACTATTAATTTTATGTGCAGTGTATGTCGTATGTTTCATGTGCAGCCCAGTTCTTTATATTATTTGCTATGTGCAGCGTAGCTTTTATATGTATTGTAACTTTTGTGTGCAGTGTACTCCCCAACTCTATCTATTATATGCAGTGTATTTTTAACTCAATCAACCGAATCAAAACATCTCATCACACATCACACTTACAAATAACATCATATTAGAATCACACACTCAAGAGACTATCGAATTGATGAATACTCAATTCAATAGAAGAAATAATGTATCAATTCACCAAATCTTTCTACAATCTCTAAGGATTAATATACGACAAACTATATCAGCCCACAACCAAAGAAAATCATACAAATCCTTCCTAAAAAGAAAATATAAAATCTGATCATAAATCTAATGTAGTTCCAAAATATATTTATAATCTCCATCCACTTGACCCATTTTCGACCTGGTGGTGATTATGGCGCTAATCTTCCACACCATCCTCATCTTCAGGGTACCGAAATTGCCACATGAACCGGCGGCATTCCTGAAGGCGACGAGAATCACGTAGCTATGGAGGGTTTTTCTGAAAAGCACAACCCATTTAATGAAGGTGCCTTTGTCGCGGCGAAGGTGACAAGTTCCATAAAATTTCTTATCCTGCTAGATATTTTAAATGAATAATATATTACCAACAAAATAGAAGAAAATACTCACCAATATAGATACTAATATCAAGGGACTAGGATATGTCGATACAAGTTGTTTGAAGAAGGCCATTGCATTGGCATATATAAATTCTCTGCATTTACAAAAATATCAACCAAAATATTAGTACACTATATACTGTTAAGCAGGACAAATAAAAATCTTGAATACTTAAGGGAGCGTTTGGTATTTTAGAAGGAATCAGAATAAGAACTATAGTGATAGTAGTGGGGAATGATAATGGGTATGTATTATTTGATAATGTTATTTGATTCAAGATATGGAATCACTTAATATTGTTTGGAATGTTAAAAAGATATATTTAAGAATTATGTGAAATTTAATTATTCTAGTATCTTTTTTAAGAAAAAAATAATATGGGGATGGTTTTTTATTCATATAAAAAAAATAGTAAAATCGATTTTTGTTAAAAAAAAATACAGAAAACATTTAAAATTTGATGTTGCGGAATGAAAAGCATTCCTGCTAATTTGGTAAGGGATGGAGGATTCCTTGATTTGTGGGTAAGAAATTACTGTAGCATTAATCATACCCATAAACCAAACACCCTACTTTTATTCCACTCCAATTCCACCCCCCTAAACTCTCTAAACAAACACCCCCTAAATATTCTTCAAAGCCAGTTTATTTACCCAATACTCAACCCGTTTCACCAACTATAGAAGAAATGAAAATTTATTCACCAAACGGAGTTATCAAGTTGTTCAAGGATTGAGAATGACAAAAATGCTCAGTGGAAAAAGATATGTTCAGACAAGGAAGTTGAATACTTTTGGACGTATTTCCAATGCCCGATGGGTGTGAATCGAAAATGAACATTAAAGTGCTATTCTTTTTTGTTAAATTCCAAATGTTGGGACTAAAGTGCAAATAAATTAAATGTGGTGGATTTTCTTGCAATTAACCCATAATTATATATGTAAAGTTTGATAAGCGAAATGAGTATTATTAAGTTTGAACTCGAGCTCGAGAAGTACTAGAGTACTTAAATTCAAGTCAATTTCAATACTTTTTGAAGCGAGCACGAGTATTTTGCGAGTGGACTTTCTTACTGAAGAGTTTGTGGAATGATTTTCTGATATTCAGTATAGGGCCATAACAATGAATATATACAAAGGTATTCTTGTTCACCAAGAATATTTACATAAATAGCAAAGCTAATCTAGGAAGTAAATAATGTAATACATGGAAGAATATCAATCAAAATATTACAAGATATTTACACTACTATTCATTAATACCCTCCCTCAAGTTGGAGCATGAAGATTGCAAATGCCCAGCTTGAGAAGAAGTAAAATAAATTTTAATTTTCCAAGATCTTTGGTCAAAATATATGCAAGTTGTGCATTGGTTTGCATATGAAGTGTATGGACTCTTCCACCCTGCAAAGCATCTCGAATAAAATTTCAATCTATTTCAATATGTTTTGTATGCTCATGGAACACCGGGTTAACTGTTATGTGGAGAGCAGTTTGACTATTATTCACCTTTTTCTATGCACTAAGAGTGTATCCTCAAATATAAAGAATCAATTGTAGCTCAGTGTGTAACCAAGTCAAATATCGAACTCAAATGACAGTAATTACATTACTAACAAATCATATTTAAGACAACTCTAATATATGACAAATCTCTAGGTCTTGAAAAGTGATTATATTAAACTAGTATTTTTAGAAAAATAAATATTAAAAGAAATAAATTTTGCAAGTGGAAAAATATCAAAAGTGTTTCAAGATAGAAGACAAAATAACTCTAGGAAATCCAGTTTAAAGTAGTCAAATCAAATTACTAGGTAATTGGTTAGAATCCCTGCATAAATTATGATAGCAATCACTTAATTATGCTAAGTCTCTAGGCCAAGCAGTACTTAACACGTGAATCTGGTTTAAAACCTAAGATGCAGAAGAATAATTCCAACTCTCTTTCTAGGTACTACATGTTAAATTCCATTAAAGGCTAGCACTAGACTTACCTTTATAGGTACTTAAGAACAAAACTTCAATTATTCATCTAATCATCTAAGAAACCAAATCATATAGACCGGTATTTAATAAACAAATCAGATGTCCAGTATTGGCAGTTATAATGAATAAAAGTTATATTGGTCATTCCCCTTTACTCATAATAGATAGACAAATGAAATTCCCTGATGACACAAGCAATGATCATAAACATGCATAGGTCAATGACATAAATATGACTGAGGGCAGATCACCAGAAAAAGAAAGATATGTCTAAAAATCAAAATATCAATAAAGGAATAAATATTCTTCAGAAATCCAAAACCACGTCTAAGTGATTGTCGCTATTTTTACCTAGATTTTAGTGTCGTTTTGTTTATCTTTTCGTATTATTTTATCCGTATTTTATGTGTTATTTGGTTGTGTTATGTGATTTCTTGGAAATGTGTGTGAATAAGCCTAAATATGTTGTTTCGTATTATTTTATCCGTATTTTTAGTGTCCTATTGTTTATCTTTTTGTATTATTTTATCCGTATTTTATGTGTTATTTGGTTGTGTTATGTGATTTCTTGGAAATGTGTGTGAATAAGCCTAAATATGTTGAAAACAGGTCAAAAATAGAGTCGGGAGCTGAAACGAACAAGAAACGAACTCACGTGACCCAACTCGAGTTGCAAGGTACAACTCGAGTTGCCAACTCGATTCGAGTAGGGGCCCGAAAGTTGTCCAGAATCGTCAAGTGAGTTAACTTGACTTGGGAGAGCCAACTCGACTTGCAGCTCGAGTCGAGCTGCGTCTCTCCAAGTCGAGTAGCAAGTCGTGCGGTGCAAGGCAGGAGTTCAAATTCATACAGTGTGCTTACTCGAATTGCAAGTCGCAACACGACTTGGCAACTCGATTCGAGCTAGGTGCCGTAGGCGTTCCAAGTTTCAGAGCATCGCAACACGATCGAACAGGCGAGAGCTCGAGTTGGCGACACGAGTCGAGCTGGGTAGCTCGAGCTAAAACACATGCTACTCGACTCGAGTAGCTAACTCGAGTAAGGAAGGCCAAGTCGAGTAAGGTCATTTTGGGCTAAAAATTTGGATTTTCACCTATTAATGCGTGTAAGTGTGTGTAAAAAACCCAATTGATGATTAATTCGTGGCCCAACTTGGAGAGGGTATAAATAGCCTCAAGTTCAACATTTGAAGGGATTTTTGGATATTTCACACAAGGGTTTCACACATCATTTCTTCCATTTCACATCATAATCTTCATCCATTCTTCATCCCTTTCATTTGGGTGTTAAGACCTCAAGAATTCAAGAGCTAGAGGTGGAGATCAATGAGTGTTGAAGATTCTCTACAAGGAATTGTTAGGGAAGATTTACATCTCTTTTGTTTTTCATTTGGATATAAGACTATGGGTATGTGTAATGAATCATTCATGTGTTTTGTTACCATTATCATGTTAGGCAACATCAACTTCTGTTTTTGCAGACTCCTTCATCACACTTTTATCCACCAAGAGCAGAATTCTTGAGAGATCAGAATAAACTCCTTGATTGGAGGGAGGAGTATGAGTTCGTTCATTAAGTGCTTGTCCATAGTCGATCTGCTCTTTCTAATTAGGGCAGACCAGACAGGAACAATACGTAGCGTGCTGCCCGAGCAAGCACCACTGCTTGTTGCTAACTATCCCCAAATCTCATAATATAAAATAGATGGCGAATCCCCATCCTAATTATTATTGATGAGTCCCTATACACTAGGCCGGCATGCAGTGGATCTATTTCCTCTCGGTAATAGGTTGGGCATCGCCCCGCTGATTAAAGACTGAAGCTGTCAACTCATCCTAAAGAAATAGATCCACTAGTATAATTTATTCTCTGCTTTCGAGCAGTGGATTCCGACCAGTCAACTTAGATGTCACGGGACTGGGCAAAAACCCTTCAGTCAGTTTAGATACCGCTCCTGTTGCGGATCTGTCATCCATATATTACGTTTTAGAAGTAAAGTGAATTCAATCCCAAAATCAATCTATCAATTGAAGGATGACCTAGTACCTCTTAGGACCCATGATCTTAGCCTAGAGTAGATTAGGTTCTTACGCGTAAGGCGATCTCGCGACAGATGGCAAGCCTCGGGAGCGAAAAGTCTTGCTTCTGATTGATTGAGTGGATGAGGGTAGAATTCACACATTTTTTCTTTTCTTCAACCTGCGGAAAAAAGCCGATAGTAATACAGTAAGTGAATACGGGGTCAGTAATGGATATGGTCAAAAAGAGCTAGTCTAGTACTGGGGCGATGGTTCTCTTGTTCCTTGTTCCTTGTTCATAGGCAAAAGCCTTTTGAATCCTAAAGAGTATTGGAAGTTGATGTCTGTGCTGAAAAACCCACGTTTACAGACCCACAGTTGTGTGAAGTGTCCAAAAGTCTTGTTAGAATGAAGAACTGGAGTCTCTGAGAGCTTCCCGACTGTTGAGGAGTCAAGGGATAAAAGGTCTCAATCAATAGAAGGAAAGGGTCCAAGAAGAAATTCAGAAAGCATTCAAGTTGTAGTTGTTATAATCCAATGGTGAAAGGAAGAAGGTATGCTGCACTCCTTTGCAGCCTCGGAGGTGGTTTATTAGCATTCCCCAGAAATAGCATAAGAAATGACTTCTTAAGAAGAGTTGGTGGATGAATTTCTTTCAAAGACCTGGACTCCTCAAATCCATTAGGGATTCGCGTAAAGGCTAAAAGCGTGTGCTGTATCGCCAGTTCTTAACCCTTCACTAGGGATGAATTTCTTAACATCCAAACGTGGCTTTTGCACCAAAGCATCTAGCTAAGCTAAGGCAAAATCTTTAGAATCGAATTCGTAGTCTAATACAAAAAATTATCAGAGAAACTGAGAATCAGACCTTACTTCATAATATTAATAATCCAACCAACCGTGCCTGGAATCAAGCCATTCAGGTAGCTTTAGACGAGAGGTTTGGCCATTCCCGTTGAAATTTGCTCACCCCGCTACGTTTGATGATTGTAACCGGCGAATTGACAATTCAAGGGGACTAGTTGACGGATAGTTCATTAAATGCTCGATTTATATACGGAAAGACATCGTGAGTCACAGGCGAGGCTCTTAAAGAGTCGAGATTTAGTCAGTTAGGTTTCACTTGAGCTCCGTAGAGAGAAGAAAGGCAAAGCTCATACCAATTGGGCATACGTGTACTAAGAAAAAGGTTGGCTCTTTAAAGGCGCAATATCCCTTGTTTGGAGTAGGATTTCCTTAAGCAAGTAGGCAACGAAACGAAGCTGCTTCTGAAAACACATATTATGCGACTTTCTTCAACCGATATTGATCTTACTTAGTTAAATGGAAATGAAGTCTTCCAAGCCCTATCTGCTTAATGAATCCTTGACCGGTATGAGTGAGGCCGTGCCTATTGCAGGACGGACTGCCCACCCAATTCTATTTATCTATCTTTCCTGTTACTTGTTGGCTTCGTCGACCAATTTCTCATACCCCCTTCATCTTCAACAACAACTACTAGACTAGAGTAGGAGTTGATTGCTCTGCTTGCCCTTGAACTGCTGCTTGTAAAGCATTGAGGGCGGGGTCAATTGGCAACCCTGTGAGGTCCACCACAGAGGAAGCAATGTAGGGGTTTGGAGTTTGTCGTGGAAGCTCCCAAACTCTTCGATGAGGATGACCCCTTCCTTTGAACTGGATTTCACAAGACAGGCCGGATCGGTCCATCTCCACCTCGAAAGAAGAAGCTCAAAGGTGGAATGGATCGCCCTTGACCCCACTACAGCTCTGCTTACTTTTCGAAGCAACCTTGTCTCTACTTATTTTCTAGCGATTCCTGTGTACAGGATTAGGACGTCGAAAATGAACTTCTGGTGACCCCTCCCTTAATTCCTTTAAAATTGTTCTCGATCTTGCAACTTGGTCATTTCATCGATTTCCCACTCCAAAAGGAAGGAGACAGTCCTCTCATAACATAACCGAAAAGCTACAACCGGCACATGGGTCAAGAGAAGGACACCGAATAAGCGTGGCAAAGGCAGAGAAGCCGCTTCGAAGCTTTTCGTATCTGATAAGATCTTGGGGATGCCGACCCACAGTGTAGAGTAGGTCGAGGGTTGAATATAGTATGACAACGGAACCATTAGCATAGATAGAGGAGTTCCTTATCCCAGTACTAGGGCGAAGGAAGGTGGCGAATGACATAACTGCTTCTTTCTCTTTTTACGGGTATAATCCACTATTGTTGTAGAAGCTCAGAGTGAAAGAGATGAGGATCCAATCTATTTTTGAGGAAGCAACTAATGGTCCAGGAATGGGAAGACTTGCCTTTGTCCTTACTCTATTAATAAGGAAATTCCCTGGTGTTCACTCTAGTTCCTAACTCATATACGCTGTAGGCATAGAGCTATGAGAATGCTTTCATAGGCTAAGGGGGATAACTCTTAATTAAGTAACTAAGCCTTAAGGCTAGCAAAGGAAAATGAAGTTACAATAGGGTAATAACTCCTGACTCTAGGGGTGAGAATTGGAATCGAATAGATTGAATCAGAAATGCACTTAGAGAGAGGCAGAATAACCTGCTCGCATTTACAAGGTTTCCCAGTCACTCTATTCTATTGAGTTAGAGCCCTTGTTGGGTTCTGCAAGAAAGCATCTCAATAGGTCCCTGTGCTATGGTTGATGCCCCACCCGAGCTCTAATTCCATACTCGATTTGCCGTGTGTGATAGAATTTCAGGTGCAGATTAATTGATAGAAGCGGAAAGGATTGCTCTAGATAGCACATCTTGGTCTTTTGCTCTTACATATGTCTTTTCTGTGGATACGAAATAAGTGGTCTTAGCCTTGATCTTTTTCTTTGACTTAGGCTTGAACTACGGAGCAGACTTAGCAGACAACTTGGGATAATAGCCCTTTTTCTGTATAAGGCTGAATCAAGACTTGTAATTACATACGTAATTCCTTGGGTGTCCACCAGCAAGCCATACCTCTCACCAAAGCGGACATCAGTCGAAGTAATCCATTTAGTTGACGGGAAGTAAGGGGTTGCATGGCCTATAAGCGAAGATTCGGATGGGTTGGATGCTTGGAATAAGAAGATTCTAAATATACAGAGAAGAGATACAACTCGATGTTAATCAAAGTTGATATGCTCCACAGCAACAAAAGAAGGGCTAGCATGCTTGCAAGGGTTTAAGGAAAGCAGTTCGTTTAGAACGACTTTCACTTCCTTTCTAGACTAGAGCAGAATCCTCTCAACATCTGAATTCCTAGGTTGGCGATCCTGCTTCTCGTTCATTAACTATACTCTTTATCGGTAAATGGCTTCATTCCTATTTCCTATCCCTTTTTTCAGGTTGATGTCGATTCAAATAGTTGTGCTGAGGTTTATGATAACTTAGCTAGTTGTCCACTAGTGAAAACCTCCCTTTACTCAAGAGTAATGTTTTGCTCTATTTTTGTTATCTGCTATCTGCGATCAAGTCTACGAGCCTCTGCTCTATCAGCTTCCTCGAAACATGGGTAATGACCTACGCGGATAGGCCTTCATGCGCTATAGAAAAGGATTTTTCCGATGCTGAGAAAGAATGAGCTAGATGGCTTCTTTCTTCAAAGACGGATTCCAAACTTCGGTCTTTTACACTCCCAAAAAAAAGGGTCAAATTCGAGTCTATTGAAGACTATTCTCGGCTCGTACTTAACTTCTTTATCTAGGGATATTCCTCTCTGGGAAGAAGACGAATGGAACCAGTCTGGTAACCAATCTCTTGTGGTAGTAGACTAATGAACTAATGAGGAGCTAAGGTACCTTTACTACTAAGGACGTATAGCGGCACTTAACTTTGTGCACCTGAAATATTCGAAATTATCTACTTTACATGATATGCCAAAATGGATGACTTTTTGCAAATGCTTTTATGCCAATGTCACCGGTTCGTCTTTCGGTTGCGCCTTTGCTTGGGCTCCCCACATCTTAAGGAAATCGACCCTTTAATCGTCCATTGATCGAGGTAGCCAAAGGCATCAATAGGTAGCTTCCTAACTCCTAGCGTCGAGCTCAAGAAAGTGAGGAATGAAGGAGAGGCCGGCCAAGGTAGGTCCTATAGGCCTTAGGTTGTCAGAATATAGTTCATATGAAGGAAAGAGAAGTCAGAAGGCTTTAACCGATCTTGAATCGAACCTGCTCATAAGCTCTCTTTCAAAAGGAGTAGTTTCAACAAAGAAGAATCCTAGCATAGATAGGAAATAGATTGAATAAGAATGACGGACAGGTATACTCATACCTTAAGCTAAAGCGCTTTCTAGTTTGAGAGATGCAAAAGCCGTTTCTATCTATTTTATTTCAACCTCGAATAGGTTCACAAAGAAAGGGAGAAAGAATCCATTCTTACCTCGGCACTTAACAACTAGCTAATGAACTTGCGATCACTCAAAGTCAAAGCTTCAAAGCAAAGAATTCGTCCTGGTTCAATCATCAGCTGAGGACCCCTAGAATAAATAAACCCCTTGTTTGTTGTTTGTAAGGGATCACCCCCATCGGTTCGGTTTCAATAAAGTGGGTTTGCTCCTTGGCTAAAGGAGAACTCCAGAGCTGCAACTCGATCAGATCACCTCCCGTTGGGAAAAGAGGCTACTTTAATAACTCGGTATTCTCAATCTTAGAAGGTGAGTGCGAGCTCCTTTAGTAGTCATATTTCCACCATGGGTTGAATCGATTCTTGCCTTAGCTCAACTAGCTAATAAGCCTTTAGAAAAGGGGGTTTTCCTTATTTCACTAGTAGATAGTGTTCGTTTTCTTCCTTATCACAACTAGCTGGCTAGCATCGATCTAAGGACAAAGTCTACATCGGTATGTAAAGAGTAAGATTCCTAGAAATAACATATTATATAAAAATGGTTTCTTCATGAACAGCAACTGCGACTGGGCAGCTTCGCCCTTTGACATTCCCAAGCCTGCTTTCTCAGTTTTAGATTAAATGAAAATTCCTCTTCAAACAAATAGGAAATAGGAATCAATGGGATAATGGAAATTTGCTCCAGTGGATGACTACAAAGAGCTCGTTGATGCAACTTCAACTCCTTAGCGAATTAGCAACTCTCAATAGCAAGAAGAGATAAATCGTCCATCTATACGGACACTCATAAGCCAAGGAGCATGAATGAGTCTTGCCTATAAGGTAGGGCCGCGGAGAGTGTTTATAGGTATAGATTCCCTGGATAACTCATTCATTCCTGCTTCCATCTCTCTATTTGATTTGGGCCAACAAATATCCAGACTGAAGGCAAGGATATTCTCCCATTGATCCAGCGGGCTTAGAAAGTAGAAAGTGGATGTCCCAGTCAAAGGGGCCGGAGTCCTTGCTACTCTTGCCGCAATCGCTGTATTAGTCTTTTTCCCTTGTGACGAATCACTGGGATGAATCCCCATGGGCTCAAAAGATATATTAAAAGCAGGTCAATCCAAGAGGCTCGAGAGTTGGTGCCGTCTATGGCAAAGAAAAAAGTTCTTGGTGATCAAATGCTTTACGCTGGGCGCTTTGAGTAATGTATTTCCCCTTCTACAAGCAATTCCATGTTCACAGTAAATACCGCTTCTCTTTGACTAATCCCAATGTCCTATCTATAAAGGGTGGCTTAAGATAGTGAACCAGTTCGTTTTTCCAGTTAGGTAAGTTAGTCGATTCGACGAGGCTCAATCCCATGTTGACCCTCGACCTATCATGCTCCTGCGGATCGATCAAAAAGATCTGAACTTTCAACAAGAAACTATTGTTAAACCTACATATTTTGGTATTAGAAACCTTTACTAGATTATAGCACGTTTTTAATTTAAAGGAATTCTAAGCCAAACCCGACCAAGGCAATGAAATTCTTGTTGCGAAAGTGCGAGAGTTCTGGTACTCTTATTGAATAATAAAAAATTTCAATTTAGTTGCCACCTTTTCATCTCATCGAGGCATGACAAGGGAGGTTGTATGAAAATCCAATCTTTGTATTATAGCTTCGAAACCTCAGAACGTGGGCGCAGAAAAAACCTTGTACTTGGCTTTCGCCTAGTAGCCACAATTTGACTTTGTTATTTTCCCTCGAATAGATGACTCTTTCACCTCCGAAGCGAACAACCACATAGAGAAAGAATTTATCCATCCATGGCAAATCAAATGGTGATAACGTGGGGAGTGGGTATTCACAGGGCAGAGTCGAAATATTCCTAATTGGTTCATAAACATTCCAAGTTGGGGACGAACAAACGATTGGGGTTTTGGAACATTGATAAGCCGAGTTAAGCATCAATTGATTCAGTATTCCCAATTATTCAGATGAGGGACAGGTATTCCTAAATTTCCAGGTTTGGAGTCTTACTCGGGAAAATAAATAGGTCTCTAGAGCTTTCTCGCGAAAGCAGTGAAAAGCCTGACCTAAAGGCTACTCAAGTAGCTCCTTTCCGAGGTGTCAGATAAGTCTCAATTCATGGACAGTTCTCTGGCCTAAGGGGTTGTTTGCAAGAATCGGGTGTAACTTATTTTCTTCAGGAAGAATAAGAGTAGGTTACAACAAGAAGTTGACCCGTTATCAATTTTGATTAAAGTATTCCAGCCTCCTCCGTGAATGTAGGATAAGATAGTCAGAGGAGTAGTCACAGGTCATCCGAAGCTAGCCACTATTTTTGGGGAGAGCTTTTTTTATCAATAGTTCTGGAAGAAGGGTTAGAAGTAGGCGCGAAGCCTGCGATCCGGATTTCAAAAATATAAAGAAGATGTCCATTAGAAATTATCAAGTAAATTAGACTGACTATCTATCGTGCCGATAAGATACAAGCTCTTAACGAGGATGCCGTGAGATAGATATAGACATTTGAGCTTCTTCGACTGCCAGTCTATTGTGGTCGCAAAAGAGGCCCATCCCGAGTGAAACACAACATCTCAGGAAATGGTTGTAAGAGTTTTTCTAACTCCATTAGCTGTAGAGTAGAATTCAGAACTGACTCGTTCTCCCGTTGGGTATTATAGTCCATACCAATGGATATTCTTCTTGTTGTTTAGGTGAGTCCCCCCTCGTCAACCACCATTGAACCTGTGGTCTAACTAGTAGAATAGAAGGGCGATAGAATGGACATTGAATAGAAGCCTTCCATACTGAACAACCAAGAAATTGTTGAATAAGACTCATTGATGAATGGTTCTTTTTGGTTCCCTACTCTCGAACCCGTAGCATAGTTAAAAAGGTCAAATTCCTAAGCCTACATTTTCAATCCCAATCAAAATAGATAATAGGCTCTCGTCGTCATTTGAATCATGAATTCGCGTTCCAACAAATTACTTAGAATAAGAAGAAAGAGGGAAGGGACTTTTTCGACATTTTCAAGCCATAAGAGAGGGCTCTCATCCAATCCTACATGCACAACTACCCTTCAAACCTGTATATTGAACCCCTCGGATAGACATACTCTAGGAATGAATTTCTTCCCAATGAAAGAAGTTACTAAGTAGGTAGGAAACATAGTAGAAGAGAAGAGCATATGAAGAAGAGTACGAGAGATTGGTGCAATAAGAACGATGAATATCCGCTTGGTGCGATCATCGGTTCCTATTAGATTATAGCCATTGGCTTTGTCTTCCTTGATGTGATCAAACAATGTCATCAGTCACAAACAAGATAGGTTTTAAAGCATAGATTTTGGGCTATCTATCTCTTTCATATGTAGTAGGAAACACCATACAAAGGTTAAAGAATGGTGGTTTCTTATGTTTACTACTAAGTTCTATGCTTCTCCTTACAGGCCAAACTCTTTTCTAGTTGCGCTTTGCGGTCAATCACTCCTTGAAGTGCTATCTACGAAGACCAAAAGCTGAGATATCTATCTATGAAAGAAAGGAAGAAAACTTATTCAAAACATCTTGCCACATCATCCTCTGACTCAGTGACGGAAATGGTCTCAGATACTGCAGGTGGTTGAGCAACAGCACCTGATTAAGCCACATCAATTTGATACCATACCGAAGTCTATTTCCTGGAACGGGTGGTAATAATCTATGATCTTGATTAGCCTGCCTTAGTTCTATTCATTTTGTTGTGTAAGGAAAATCCTACTGTAATTTCATCTAAGAAGGAAAGAAAAGGGTGATGAATGATTAACAAACCATGTCATCACAACATCAAAATAATTAAAGCCCATGAATAGAAACCAACATCAATTAAGTCAAAAACCAATTTGATCAATGGATGATTTATGATAATTAAGTTCTATTATAATATTCATGTGTATATTACTTGGAGTGAGACGGAAATGACTTTCTTAAGTATTAGAAAGGCATGAATAGACATCGAGTTTGGGTTTGACCGAAAGGATATTTGAATTCGATGAGGGGAACCAATCCATTCGTTAGCTCTAGTACACAAAAAGGGAGAGTTAATCCTAATTAGTACCTTGGAAGGGAGAATTGGGAATTAATTAGTACCTAGATGGAAGAGGTTAATGTTGGACTTTGATCTTAAGTGCTTTTGGGAGTCGCAAGTGGATCAACAACCTTTGTAACCCGAAAGGGAGCTTAGGATACCATCGTGATCACCCTTAATCTACATCAATTGAGTTGAATTCCCTTTGCATGATAATATGAATTGAATGTGATTGGATGTTTTTAATCCCATGTTTTTCCATACTTGAACTTTAGCACCTATTCTCTTTTCTTGTTAATCATATTACTTGTCATTTCTCTTATTTGCTATTTTATTTACTTGCTACTTGCTTTAGTTGTTTCTTTCAAACTCAAAACCCCTATCATCCTTACAAAAGCGACATAAACATGAGCACACATATTGTACTAATCCAAACCTAACTCCTTCGTGGTTCGATAATTTTATTTCTTGGGATATACTACTTCAACGATCGAGTATTCTTGCTCGTGAGTATCAAATATGCAAACAAAAAATTGGCGCCATTGCCAAAGGAGAGTTTAACGGATTAGTGGAAGACTGTGTTATTGTTCTAGTTGTTCTTGATAAGGATACCTTTTATTTTCTTTTATTTCCTATTTTTTTTGTGGTCTCACTCTTTGAATTTTCGTAGGTGTTTTATGATCATAAGATCAAAGGGAAATCAATCGATCATTTCTTTGAATTTGGAGATAGAAAAGACCACACGACAAAGGAAACGGAGAGACGGAAAGCTAGAAAAGAAAAATAGAGAATCAACATGGAGATAATGTTATCCATGACCCACCCGAAGATCCATTACAAGATCAAAGGGGGGTACAAGAAGGAGTGCAAGAGAATCAAGCGGAGATGTTTAGGAATTTCATTGCTCAAAATCAAGACTAAATGCAATTGCTTGCCAATCAAGAAGCTCAAAGGATACTCCAACAACAAGATATGCAAAGGCCTAGAGCAATTCGGGATTACTTCCAACCAAGAGTCGTGCATAATATGGTTCCTCCGGTTCAAGCCAACAATTTTGAAATTAAGACCGGATTGATCAACATGGTCAAAGCAAATCAGTTTGGGAGAGGTCCTTTTGAAGACCTGAACACTCATCTAGCTATTTTCTTGGAGGTTGCAAATACCATCAAGATGAATGGAGTGTCGGAAGATGCTATTCGAATGAGGTTGTTCTCTTTTTCTTTAAGAGACAAGGCTAAAGCATGGTACAATACAATTCCATTGAGAAGTTGTAATACATGGGAAGATCTTAAACAAGTGTTCTTAAACAAGTATTTTCCTCCTTCGAAGACTCTCCAATTGAAAATCCCTATCACTCAATTTAGGCAACTTTCGGATGAGAGTTTTTATGAAGCATGGGAACGCTACAAAGAGATGCTAAAAAAAGTGTCCTCAACATGATTTTCATGAGAATCAACAAGTGGCTTTCTTCTATCAAGGGTTGAGTCAACAAAATCGGATGCATGTAGATGCCTCATCCGGAGGGTCTATATTTGGAGTGGATGTTATGAAAGCTATGGAAAATTTTGAAGATATTGCAATGAATGCTTATCAATGGCCTTCCGAGAGAGTAATGTGAGGTTATGCATTCGGAAAGGTGGCTCAAGTGAAGAGTGTTAATAAAGTGAAGAGTGATGTGTTTCAAAGTGAAGGAATGAGAGAATTTAATGAGGGCATCCATGCTTTAACAAAGCAATTGAATTTGATCACTCAAGGAGTGAGTCAAGGTGGAAGTACAAGTGCTAATTTGAATGATGAGAGCAATGTTATGCAAGGTGTAGAGGATGTTGCCTATTTAGATAGGAGAAATTACCAAGGGAATTTCCAATATCAAGGGAATTTCCAAGGTAATTATCCTTCTAACCAAGGTAATTTTCAAGGAGGATATCAAGGGCAAGCTCGGGGGAATAATTTTAATCAATCTAGTGGAGGAAATTATCAAGCTCCGAGGAAGCATGAAAATCTTTGTCTATCCAGAAAAGTACTAACATGTGGTGTTACAAGCAAAACCCATTATTATGTATGAAGTCTTACCCATAAGTCTATAGATCAAAATTATGAAAGAAAGAATAAGAAAAACCTTAGGTATGGCGTAATTCTCCGTTCTTTTCTCCGTGGTTCTGAATCTTCTCTGTCCTTCTTCTTTGTCTATACAAACACTGATGAACTCTAAGTACAGGACGGTTGGATGGGAGGATGGATCTTGATTTCGGAATATTGACAGATGATGGGTGTGTAGATTTATGTTTGAAATTCCCCAAGTGTTCCTTTTTTTAGTTTGGAGCTCATAAGACTTGGATTCCACCTAAAAAGAGGGTGTTTCATGTCAAAATATGCGTCAGGCCCAAAATTGGGCCACTAGGAAGAGGCATGGATCGTGCCGGCCATTGAACGGGTCGTGCAGCACAAAATCGCAACTCGTGCTGCCCGTCGGCAGCCTGTGTGACCTCTCGATTTTGATCTTAACTTCTTCATCTGAACTTCGACTGAATTGGTTCTTGTGCACACGTGATCCTCTCTTCCTTGGATTTCTATCCATATAAAGAACTCACAAAAATTTTAATATTTAAGACTGGCACGAATCATGCTGCCTTGGGACAACTTACGCGACTTTACCGTTTTGATCAAAACTTTCTTATCTGAATTCCGATTGAGATGTTTCTTAAGCCAAAATTATCTTATCTTCCGTGCCTTTCAAACCATATATTCCATGAATATTTTTAACTTATTAAAAAAATAGAAAAATTATGCAAAGTGGGCGTGCGTTTTTCAGCATTCTTTCACAAATTCACTCTTCATTCCAACTTTGTACTTTTGATCATTTTCCATCTAAAAGTACGAAATGACACCTCAAATGTACCAATATCTCAAATATATGAAAATTAACCATCTGGTATTAAAATACGAATATAAATTCTACAAAACAGTGATAAATTGAACCATAAACCATGCAGATTTTTACACTTATCAACTAACACAAAAAAGTTTAATTGGAAGCTTATGATAAATCTCAAAACAAGTCAAAGGGGATTTCAATAATTTTAATTCACATGTAGTAGTGGTCATAGATCTGTACTCGACCTTCACAAAAGATCGGGAAACTATTGACTTTTTTTTCATTTTCCAAGAAATAAGAGAAAAACCTAATAAAACAAATATGTCAATGATTTATGAGTTAGAGGACAACTCGCCTAATCGGCTATCACAAAAGGCAGAGAGTTGAAAATTACTTTTTCCTCGCAGCAGAATAACCTATCCAGGATAACCTTTTACATACCGTAAAACTCTTAAAACTACATCCCAGTGTTCATTAGGAGGATCACCCATGAATTGGGCTAATATGCGTACACAATAGCACAATTCAGGTCGAGTATTTATCAAGTAAATTAAACTCCTAACAAGTTGCCGATACTTCTCTGGATCATGAAGCGGTACACATTGATGGTTGAAAGATGGTGATTATATTCAATGGGTGTTGAAAGACGACTAGCACCAAGTAAGCCAGCCTCACTTATAATGTCGAGTGCAATTTGCATCGAGAAATAAACAAGTCATCCCTCCCACATGCTACATCAATACCAAGAAATTATTTAAGAATACCCAAGTCTTTCATATGAAATCTCTCATTGAGTTATTGCTTAAATTTTTGGATTGCCGAAGGTGAAGATCCAGTGATTAAAAGTCGTCAACATATATGAGGTCATGTAGAGAAACATCAGCCTTTGAATAGCTAAACAAAGAGTAATCGCCATAAGATTGTTTAAAATCAATATCCTTTAAAGCAGATGATAGCTTAGCAAACCATTATGAGGCGCTTGTCGAAGTCCATAAAATGACTTGCAGAGTCGATACACCTTACCCGAAGCAACAAACTTAAAACCAGGAGGAAGTTGCATATATATATTTCTTGATCAAGATCTCCTTGTAGAAATGCATTATGCACATCCATTTGTTGTAGCTCTCATTTCCTTGCAACTGCTATAGACAAAAATGTTCGAACCGTAACCAATTTAGCCACAGGAGCAAACATTTCATTAAAATCAAGTCCAGGAATTTGTCTATTCCAATAAACCACCAAATGACCCTTTAATCGTTCAATTGTACCGTTAGATCGATAACTAATTTTATAAACCCACTTACAACTGATTGCTATGAACCCACACTTTAAAACAATTTTCTGGTTCATGTCCAGGTTTGTTGAAGTGAGAGCAGACTACACCATTAGGTCGAGATTGTTCATTCCGTCCCCGAGCAACCCCATGCATTGCGAAACCAACAACATTAGAATTGGGTTCTTGGGCACGAGATATGGTATGATGTCTTTCTTCAATCACCATTTTAGTGAAGGTTGTGTTTAAATTTGGCAAAGGGTATTTCACTTAAATGAGAGACTCATATTCGATTCCTATTGGGAACGAATTAGGAGATGTGATATAAGGAGGCTTGGAGAAGGGGAAGTAAGAAGACTTGGTGTATACTAACTACTAACCAGACTAACAACTAACATTTACCGATTAAAAAAAAATTGGCAAAGGGTCCAACATCAAAATATTTGAAACAGTAGTGCCATAAAGAGTGGAGTCCAAATTACCAATGAGTAAAGCATGTACCTTTTTATTCTCTTTCACTTAAGTAAAGGCTTTAGCAGCGGTATACGTGCACTTTGGAACAGTAGAATATCCTTCAAGTTCATCTCATATCTTTCGCAGTTCATGAGTTAAAGACTCTTTTAGGTGCTTGCAATCAACAAGGGCAATCATTAGTGAGGTATACGTGCACTTTGGAATAGTAGAATATCGCTCAAGTTCATTCGATATCTTTCATGGTTCATTGTAGTAATTCACTATTGATTGCCGTTGTTGTTTGCAAGCACCTAAAAGAGTCTTTAACTCATGAATTTTTGGACCATTTCCAATCGAGAAACGCTGTTGAATGTTATCCCACATATCTTTCACAGCATTGGGTCGGGAGTATTATGAATCCATCCCACAAGTGTGGAATTAACCGGCACCCATAATAATGATTCATGGAGGAAGCCTAGTTTGTTCTTTGCACAAAAGTTATTGAGCATCGAACGAGCCCAATCATTATAGTTCTCACCACATAGCACAATGGGAGAAATCGTGATATGTGGACCGTCAGAGGGATGTAGGTGATGTGTAGTCGAGAGATTTGGTGGTTTGATTATCACCCATGAAGATATGATAGTATTCAAAGTTTGTGGTGGTGAAAGATTAAAATTCCTGTAAAAAAAATAACTGGTCCTCGGCTCCTATTATGGAGTAAAGTCGGATCCTATGATGGAGTAAATCTGATACCATGAAGAGCTTGTAGAATGATTACAAAGGTATTTTTTTCACCAAGAATGTTTACATAAATAGCAAAGCTAATATGGGGTGTAAATGAGTCGAGTCGAACCGAACGAAGTGTTGTTCAAGCTTGTTTGAAATATTATCGAGCTTCAAAATATATGTTCGAGCTTATTTGATAACCAATTGAGTCGAGCCCGAACAAGCTTTTATCGAGCCGAGCTCGAGTAGCTTGATAAATTTATATTTACTTTATCTATTTTCATTAATCGAGTTCGAGCCGAGCTTTTAATTTTATCAAACGTAAAAGTCTGTTCAAACTTGTTTAATATCTTTATCAAACCGAGTTCAAACCGAGCTTTTACAGAACGATCTCGAATCGAGTACCGAGTAATTTGATTTGATTTTCACCCCTAAATCTAGGAAGTAAATAATATATAATACATGAAATAATACCGATCAAAATATTATAAGATATTTACACTACTACAATAATTAATACTTACACCACTAAAAAGTAAAAATGAAAAAATGTAATTTTGTAAATAGGCACTGCGGAGTAATTTTAATAGGACCAAATATTGTGTGAGACTATTGATCAATAAATTTCATCTATCAGCAAATAATTAATTAAATAGTTTAATTACATATATTACTTTTTATTATGCAAACCTTTTTTTATACTGTCTTAGGGAACATGTCGTTTTCGTAATTAGTAATCATTTTCGTTATAAAATGTTATTATTTTTATTTATTTTATAAATTGTTAATAAAATAGTTTACTGCATCAGTATCACTTTTTATCGATTGAATATCACTTTTTATTAATAATGTTATCACTTTTTATCAGTCTCACGTAAGGACTTACTCGATATAGTCTCACACAAGTATTTGTCTACCTTTTATTAATAGTGTATATTTTTATTATAAAAGAAGTTAGTAAACTTTTTTTTTTATCCCACAGGCCTAAATATGTAAAAGCCTCGTACAAAATTTTATCCTTTTAATAAAATTGAAACACGTGGAGTGCTCCTAGTTGGCCGGAGGAATGACATTAGAATATACCAGATGCCGACTGCATAGAATAGAATATAGTGCATGTGCTGTTAACCTATAATCCATACAGAAGAAATTGAAAATTGCGTCATCATCATAAAATTAATTAATCACATATTAATATGACTGATAATTACACGCTGCTGATCAAGGAATCTATTACAAAACCTAATATTTATTAATTGGTTAATTAATTATGAAAGAGATGGTAAAATTTTCATGACATATTCCCAGTTGATGACGTGAGTAGTGTTAAAACGACCGAATGTTAATTGTGTGCACTTGGGATATTGCTGTACCAAATAATCTAAACAATTAGATAAAGAGTTGTGTTATTTTGGTTTGAGCATGAATGGTTTAGATGCATCTGACTGCAGGAATTCAAATTCTAACTGTGTAATTGAGTATACAGGACATCAACTCGATCGTTTTTTAGGCAAAGGATTGTGAGAGACCGTCTCACGTAAGGGCTTACGTAAGACGGATAAAAAGTAATAATTTTTATAATAACAAGTGATACTCAATTAACGAAAAGTGATAATATTATTTCAAGAATAATTTATACTATAAATGAAAAGTTATAACATTTTATAGAAAAAGTGATAAACGTTTTTATAGTAAAAGTGATAACTATAAAAGTGTAAAATGATTTCACGTGAGACTTACACCTTTCTTTATTAATTATCTAAATTAGAAATAATCACATTTAATATATACCTATAAATATTACAAGATATATCCTTTAAAAAAAACTCATAATGCTTCAATTACTCTATATATTCTCAATTTACATTGTATATAACATCAAATTACATAACATTTACGACATACATAAAATCAATTTACGTACCACATATCATTAAATGACAACGTTTATGCTGCACACAAAAATTTATGCTGCATGTCTAACTTATTTTTGCTTCACGTTACACCATTTACGCTATACATTTGATGTTATGCATAGTAAATAGTATTGAAGTGCAGAAATATATTATGGAAAAAGATAATTTATTCTTTTTTGCAGTAATATATAATGAAAATGTGTACATAAATTATTGTGTATAGTAAATGATATTATGCAGAAATATATATAGATTTTGTTATCATATTAAAAAATTAATTAAAACATAATTTGGAGAAAAATAACTTATTACTCATTTTCACCATGAGGTAATGGACTAAGGAGATTTTGTGGAAGAAATGTAATAACGAGGTGGGTCTCACTAAATGCACACTCCCTCACACCCCTTTTTTACATAATTTAATTATATAATTTTAAAAAGTTTAAATTACTCTTATTTTATTAAATAAATACACACCCCATATATTTCATACACACTCCTTGTCTAAACTCTAAATCTATCGTTCGCTATTTACATTTAACATTTAAGAATTCGAGAAACAAAATTTAAAAAATAACTATCCTAAATATATAAATATGATAAATATGAAATAAAATTCTTTTAGTGATACATTGTGTATTTGGATATAAACCATTTTATGTCGGAAGCGTGACCAACTTGTACTACGAGTTAGTCTCCTAGGGGCATATTATGAACTTGTTCCTTGGATTATAATGTTTTGTTAAGTAGGTTTTATGGTATTATGTGCATTTTACTTTTCCTTGCACTTTTGCTTATTTTGGCCTTACACTCATGCGGCCTTACCACCTTTCCTACAAATGGCAATTTGGCTAAGTATTCTCAAGCATAGAGACGCTTCAAGTTCTGAGCATTCCATGGGTACTTGATACTTTCGCCGTTGAGTTCGCTAAGCTCGTATGCTCCATTAACCAAGTTTCTTGTTTCCATGTATGGGCCTTCCCAATTTGCATCGAACAATCCACCACCTTGTTGACAGATCTTTCTCACGACCAGATCTCCAGCTGTGAATTCCCTGCGATGTGCCTTCCTGTTGTACTGAGATTTCAGCATTGACTTGTATATCGCATGCCTTTCTGCCGCCTGCAGCCGAAGTTCCTCCAATAGGTCAAGGTTAAGTCCAATGGCCTCAGAATTGGTGTCTTCTTCTTCGTGAGATACTCAAAATGTTGGGCAAGCTACCTCCGCGGGTATGACCGCCTCCGTACCATACGTCAATGAGAAGGGGGTCTCTCAGTCGACGTCCTGGCTATGGTGCGGTATGACCAAAGAACTCCGGGTAGCTGTGGGGCCCAACTTTTCTTGAGGCTTTCTAGCCTGGTCTTTAGAGTGTGCTTGATTACCTTGTTCACTGCTTCAACTTGTCCGTTTGACTGGGGGTAGTAAGGTGTATAGAACAGCTTTTTTTATTCTTAATCTGTCACAGAATCTTTGAAGCTGCATGCCCTCGAATTGCTTCCCATTATCTGTCACAATAGCGTTAGGTATGCCAAAACGGCAAACGATATTCTTCCAAATGAAGGTTATCATGTTGGCTTCGTTAATGGTGGCTAACGCTTTCGCCTCTGCCCATTTTGAGAAGTAGTCGACGGTTACTACCGCGTACTTGACACCTCCTCTACCAGGCGGGAATGGGCCTATCAGATCGATCCCCCATTTTGAGAAAGGTCAAGGGGCTGCTGTCGTAACTAATTCGGTAGAGGGAGTTCTGATCATGTGGGAGTAAATTTGACAACTTTTGCATGCCCCAGCATACTCGATAGCATCCTTCCTAAGGGTAGGCCAGAAATATCCTTGTCGAATTATCTTTAAGGCTAACGCTTGTCCTCCCGAATGATTCCCGCAGACTCCTCCATGAACCCCGTCAACACTTTGGTGGCTTCTTCTTTATCTAGGCATCTTAGTAACGGCATCAAACACCCTTTTTTATACAACACATCGTTTTCATGGTGTACCTGGTGGCCCGGAGTCATAGTCGCCTAGCTTCCATCCTCCAGCTCCTTTCATTCTCTTAGGAAAGCTTTGATGGGAGTCATCCACGTCTCTTCTTCGTCAATTTGCCAGATCGCCTGATCACTCGGGGCTTCTTGTCTTACTACGCTGATGCTTTCCAGTTGTTCGGCATTTTTCGAAGTCGCCAGACGGGTCAACGCATCCGTCTGGGTGTTTTGTAGTCTAAGAACCCACGTGAATTTTCGGATCATATCTACTACTAGCTTGTGGTAACCGACTAGTTGCTGATCTTTGGCTTCGTAATCTCCTTTGATTTGATTGACCATTAGTTCCGAATCGCTGAAGATCATTACTCTTTTGACCCCGATGGTCAATGTCATTCTCATGTTGGAAAGTAAAGCTTCGTATTCGGCTTTGTTGTTGGTTGCTAGGAATCCAAACTTAATTACCGAACAGAACATCTCTCCGGTAGGACTTGTGAGCACCACGCCCGTTCTGGAGGGGTAAGTTGTGGACAACCCGTCTACCGACATCTGCCAGGGTTTATTAATTATTTCTCCTGGTAAGACAGGAATGGTGAGCTCTGCTATGAACTCGGCTAGGGATTGCACCTTGATCGATAGTCGGGGCACGTACTTAATGTCAAATTGGCTTAATTCCACAGCCCACTTCATCAGTCTTCCTGCTACATCTGGTTTTGAGATAACTTGCCTTAGTAGGAAGGATGTCACTACCTCAATAGGATGTCCCAGAAAGTAGGGCCTTAATTTTTGTGCGCTCATTACCAAGGCTTAAACAAGCTTCTCAACTACGGGGTACCTAAGTTCGGCCTCACGGAGCATCTGACTCACATAATATATCGGCTCTTGTTACTTTTTCTGGGTTCAGACCAACACCGATCTTAGTGCCGACTCTGAGGTAGCTAAATACAGACTGAGAGGTTCGCCCTGCTATGGTTTCGACAGGGTTTGTGCATTGGCCAATATCCTCTTCAATTCTTTAAAGGCCTTTTGGGTCGTAGGCGTCTAGTCGAATTTTTCTTTTCAGATCACGTCCATGAGGGGTTTGCATTTATCGGATGCTCTAGGTAAGAAACGTGTAAGAGATGCAATCCTGCCGGCTAGTCTTTGTACATCCTTGGAATGCATGGGAGGCTCTATGTCTTGTATGACTTTCACTTTATCTGGGTTTGCTTCTATTCCTCGTTTACTCACCATGTACCCGAGGAACTTTACTGTGGATACTCCGAATGTGCACTTCTTAGGGTTAAGTTTCATCCCATACTGCCGTAGGATGTCGAACGCTTTACTCAGGTAGCGTACATGGTCGTCTATGGCCACGCTTTTAACCAGCATATCGTCCACGTATACTTTCATAGTTTCCCCAGATCTTCTTGGAACATCTTGTTCACTAGCCTTTGATATGTGGCACCTGCATTTTTCAACCCAAATGACATCATTACCCAGCATAGCAAGTTCCTTTTGGTATAGAAAGCTATTTTTTTATATCGTCTGGGTGCATAGGGATTTGGTGATAGCCCGAATATGCGTCCATAAAACTCATCAGTACGTGGCCAGCCGTGGCGTCCACCATTTGATCGATGTGTGATAGTGGAAAACTGTCCTTTGGGCATGCTTTATTGAGATCTGTGAAATTGATGCATAATTTCTAGGACTTGTTGGCCTTCTGCACTAAGACCCGGTTAGCCACCCATGAGAGGAATAGAGCTTTCCTTACTAGTTTGTTTGCTAACAATTTCCTGGCTTCCATCTCAATGATCTCATATTTCTCAGGGATGTACTTTCTTTTCTTTTGTTCCACTAGTCGATAAGATAGGTTCGCATTGAGTCGGTGGCATGCATGTTTCGGGTCTATTCCTTGAATGTCGCTGGATGACTAGGCGAACACGTCTAGGTTAGACCTTAGAAATTCGATTAGGGCCGTCCTGTGTGGCTCTTTCCGCTGCGACCCGACATATAATTCCAGGTCCGAGTTGCTTGGTTCCATCCTTATTGCCTCGACTTCTTCGGCCGGTTCCCCTTTTTTCCTTTTCTTTTTCGATCTCGGATCTTCATTGGTTATTGGGGGTAGATTGACTTCCTTGATGTAGAAGGGTCGGAGCTTCTGGTCCTTTCTCAGTTCTGGATCTATGGTTATCAGGTCATCAGGTGGGGGGCTTCTTCGTGATCCGCCTCCCCCTCTTGATTTGGCTGCTCTATCACCATTAATTGGAAACTTGGGTTGTGGTAATTGAGTCAGTCTCCCTTTTCAATGAACGAGCACTCCCTGGCTTTTCTTTGGCTGCCCCTGATAGTGCTAACTCGACCGTCAGTGGTCATAAACTACAGATATTGGTGGAGTGTGGATGGGACGGAGTTGAACTTGTGGATAAATGTCCTTCCGAGGATACAATTATATGGTGATGGGAGGTCCACTACTTTGAATTCAAGAGTGTGTTGGGCTTTTACTGCCTGTCTTTCGTCCAACATTTGGATCGACAGATCTGCCTGCATCAAGGGAGTAGTAATGGCATTACCGAAGCCTCGAATCTCGTCATTGCATGAAGATGCCTTGTGGTGAGAAACTCATCCAATGGCTTCGAACGCCTTTTTGAATATAATATTTATGTACGCACCAGTATCGACCAGGAAACGGTGCACCTTTACACCTGAGATTGCAGTCGAATCACTAGTGGGTCGTTGTGGGGGTTCGTATCTCGGCGAGATCCTCTTCAGAGAAAAGTACGTCGGCTTGGTCGTCATCCGGGAATGGTTTGAAGGAAGACGGAGCCCTATAATCTTTTTCTCCTTTTTTCTTTTTCTTATCGCCTTCTTTAAGGTCACTTTTAGACTTCTTATATTCTTCGAGAATCTCTTCGCTATGGATGAACGCTTGAGCCGAGGCCATGAAGGCTGCGTAACTGCTTGGTAATTTCTGCTGGCAGCTAGCCCATATAGGCGACCTTGGGAGCAAGGCGGTAGTTGCCAAGATGGTTGATGTTTCATCCGAGACCTCATCCGTATTGGTGCGCTGTTCATTGAATCTCTTCATGAAATCCTTCAGGGACTCCTTTGGTCCCTGTCGTAGGAAAGCCAACTTCTGTTTCGGCTCATTCCCCTGGCCCAAATATGCAAAATGGGATGAGAATGCCATGGCGAGCTGTGCCCATGAGTTAATGGAGCTAACGGGAATAGATTCGAACCAGGAGTGCGCCTTATCTCCCAACATTAAGGGGAACATCTTACATCGATCTTCTTCCGAACACTATTGTGCCAGCATCCACCCAACATACTTATTGAGGTGCGAGATTGGGCTAGATTCGCCGGCGTATTGGGGATCTGTGGGATCCATATTTTTTTCATGGTGGCTGCCGTGATGATTCTATGGGTGAATGGGGTCCTCCCTGATTCCGAATGGGGAATGCTGTGGAATCCGGCCTCATTTCTTCTCTCCATTTGATCAAGTCGTCTCCTCAGCGCATTTATTTCTGTATCATATTGTCGCTTAAGTCGAGCGACAGGATCATTTCCCGTGCTTTCTCCCATTTGCCAGTGTCGGGACTTTACCGGGTCTGGTCCCAGTCGGTTTTTGGCGCTTATGCATACGATGGTGTTCGTAGGGGATCGACTGGTGACCGAGTTAGTGTGGGATGCCACGTTCCTCCATTTGCGTCCTTCGTCTACCACTTTCTGGGCCTTTCTTGGTTCCTTTTGTACGTCCTTTTGGCCCATTCGCTCGTGTATTGACCTCTAAGGCGGAGTCCGTTCACGTTGTCGCTAGTTTGTTTGTTCCGCAGAGTTCTCTTCGAGGCTGAAACTTAGCCTCCGACTGGCGGCCTTCGGCCCTAACACTCGCTTCCCCTTCATTTGTTTAAGAAGGTCGAAATATTTTTGGTGGAATTTGGTCTGCGGGTCATCTTCTTCCGGATCCGCCTCACGTGGCGGGACCTCTTTTTCTACAGTTCGAGGGGGTTTAGGTCTTCCTGCCGATGCCGACTGGTAGCCGCATCAACCCTACTGGGGTGTCTTCGTCCCGTTCATCTGCCATTGCAAACTCTATTTAGGTCTGGGTATATTAAGGGTAGGAGTCGGCAAAGGCCCGAATTCAGGGCCCGATGCCCTTCCTTCTATGTATCTTGAGCAATTGGGGCAAATGGCCTGTAGCCTAACTTTCTGAGTGTTGAGACGGACGCTTCCCGGGAATAGGGGCCTTTGGGCCCTTATTGGGCTATGGGGTTAAGCCCAATGGATGAACAGGGGGAATGGGAGCTCGATTCCAAAGCCCTATTACATATTCTATTTTGTATACGTGTTTTTAATAATTGTATACTACTTTTTTCACACTAAGTTTTTCATTAAAAAAACTATCATCCATATGTGTATAATTTTTTATTCAATAGTGTATACATGTTTTTAATAATTGTATATTTTTTTACACTCAATTTTTCATTAAAAAACTAACAATTAAATTGTATACATTTTTGTTCATAATTGTATATATTTTTGTTTATATTTGTATATGTTTTAAAGTGGGTGCACAGTATAATTAGCCTTATTTTGTTAATATAATATCCTTAATTAATATTTCAATCTACTCTTTAAATAAAAAAAGAAAAAAAAACACCAACACCCTTATTCATTGATTAAAATAAATATCCTTTAAAATAAAATATTATACTCCTTAAACACTTTGTATACGGGGACCCTTTTTTTATAAAAATCACTACAAGATTAAAAAAATAAGTTCGGTTTTGACCAATGAATAGATTTTATATTAGAAATATTATACCCTCGAATGCTTCGTACACTATACAAAAGACTAGCTCTTTTATATAAAAATCATTAGATAGTAGAATTTGGGTAAACTGTTTTATATAAAACATTAGATATTAAAATTCGGGTTTTGACCGCAATTAATTACCATTGCAAAGTGCAAACAATGCTCTTTATACATCTTCATGAAGAAAATGTAGCAAATTTTAAATATTTTCTCTAAACAAATTTATTTGTGTCTACAAATAAAAGTGGGCGTAATAGAGAATTTTGTGTCTTTTGTGACAGCAAAAATATGTTAGTACTCGACATTATCAGAGAATCATTATCAAATTTAATATAAACTAATTTCTTTTTGAAAACGACTCAATGTAATTAAAAAAGAAAAAAGTTTAGAGTCGATAATTTGTGTTCATGGTAACGTAAATAATAAATTATAACTATACGTATTGTGAATTAAGATATAAGTCGTTTCGAAAAGATATGCATCATAATTGTGTTGGAAAATTAGGTAAATGAAAAAGTCACCTTAAAATGGTGTCTATTAAATTATAGTGTTTTTATAAAAAGTTGTAATCCATTGATATGATTGTTGAATAAGTTGTGTCTCTTCATTAAAAGATATTTAAATTTGAATTCAAAATTAAATCAAATTATCGTAACAATTCACGAAAATACGCCTTAAGAGGCCTTCCATTTACACAATGAGCCACTTGAATAAGACTTGAACTTCACTCCCAAAACACATTTTCGTACACATAAACACATTCTCAAGACACTTTTTGGTAGATGTCTAATAAAGTCGAGTTGTCCTAATAATTCATGGTGTATTCATAAATCGTCATACCTGTTAAGATGAGTTCATAATACAGTTTGGCTTCCATATTTTGTAATTTGTAGTGCTACTATCACAATATATGAGTCGTTACATCTTGGAGATTGCTATTGAATCGTAAGCACAAGAGCGAGACAATTTCGTCTTAAAGAGAAAGAGTTATTCTTGTCTCTACTCAAATTTCATTTCTATAATTATTTTCTATCATATTTTTATAACCAACATATTATAGCGAAATCCAAATATACCCAATAAAATGTATAAAAATATAATTTAAGAAAATTTATTTTTATTAACTAATTTATCTATTTTTGCAGATAATTTAGTCTTTTTAAATAATAATTAAAGTTAAAAGCATTTTATGTATATAAGGTGGAAATGAAATTAAGAGTTTTAGAATTTATGTTTTTTTAGATGGTGCACATTATATATTATAAGACACACAACAACGAAAATTGGACATAATATATAATTTCAAGAGAAGGTAGTATTAAGTATGTGACGTACAAATTCATTTTGACAAATTTATGTAGAATCAAACTCATAATTTTAAGGTCAGAGGACTTTGAGTTTAAATTCATTCTCTTCTATTCACTTTTTACATTTTTCAATTAAATTTAAATATCACCCAAATTTATATTTTAATTTAAACCGACTATTAAAGAGACAATAATTATTCTTTGAGTATGATATTTTTCTTTTTAAACTCATAAATTAGAACCAATGCATGTAGTTTAATTAGAAGCTAGCCTGCTAAAAATAAGCAAAAGAAAATGGGATTGAAAGGGACAATGATTTTATATAAAACAAGGGACAATGATTTTATATAAAACATGGGATTCTTATAGCTACGTAGTTTTTATCTTTAGGTCGTTGAAAGTTGAAACATGCAAGTTGCAATACTATGAGAAAGTGAACTTTTCATAAGAATTTAGAAAGTCATATGAAGCCAACTTTTACTTTTTCTAGCTTGACATTAATGAGTTTTGTAATAAAAAGTAACCCTCCGTTACATTTAATTTGCACCCTCGGGGCCTCATCTCAAGATCAAGAAAAGGAAGGATATTATGTTTTTTTTTAATAAAGTAAATAATAAAGTATATTATATATATTACATATTTGTGATTTTTTTGTAAATAAATTACATGAGAAGGGTGATTGTTTTGATTTTTTTTTAAATAGGGTGAATTACCATTATCCCTCAAGGTTAGCCCAAACTACCAAATAAACCTCGAGGTTTGAAAAACTACAGGTTACACCTTTTAACTTGTCTTTGATTTAAATATTGATAAAAATATCATTTATTAAAATAAAGAAGGATGAAAATAATATTAGTATACATATCTAACGAGTGAATTAAAAAATTAAACCTAATTATATTCTTGAAATTCACTTACGAGAAATCTACGATCGACCAGAAGAACGAGTACAATCAAGTGAGATGGCCAAACCAAGAATTAGCATATTTTTAAATTTTTTATATATATATATTCTTTTCCATTGTATATTTTCTTTCTTTTTTAGGATTTAAATTTTAACCTGTAATTTAAATTTTAATCCTAAATTTGATTAGAAAATGATTAGGGTTAAAATTTTAATTTACACGTTAAAAAATATGGGTGTTGTGATGTTATTTTCATTTCTTTTTAGTTAAAAAAATGGTATTTTTGTCAATGTTCAAATAAAATACAAGTCAATTCACGAAATTTATTCGGTAATTTGGACAAATTTTAAGGGAGTTTTTGATAATTTTACCCTTTAAAATATATGCAAACTTTCGTAGAATAATCTATAAAAAGTTTACAACTAAAAGGAAATGCACGAGTTAGTCTTTCAGATGCACGAGTTAGGTAGATTATATATTTGAAATAGACATTTATATCTTATGAAGAAACTTAAAAAGTAATGCGCATCTTACAAAATTATTTGATGAACATATATTTGATGGGGTAATTAGTTTTTAGTAAAAATTAATACACACCACCATCTTATAAAATGATTCACACTTTTTTTAAATTTATTTGTCCGATAAAACTCTTCACATTTAACCAATAACTTTAAAAATACTTTAATTTTACATTTGAGATTCCTACCTAAAACCATAATATTAATTTACGTTTTATTATTACTTAAAAATACTAAAATATTCTTAAAGTTTAATAAAATTGGTAGAAACACTAATTTTCTTAAAAAACGCGAAAGTGTAACTGCAGTATCATCATATAATGGGGCAACCTCACGTTTTTTTATTTTCTTTTAGGAATGATTATTTTTAGATTCCACAAGCTAGATATAACTTTATTATTATTATTGGATGCATTAATTTAATAAGTAATACTCCACGGTCTATTTAGGAGGAGGTTATTTGTTTTTTATATGTAAATTAATTTTATTAGTGATATGTGTGAATTTTATTTATGAAAATAGGGAAATGAGATCGTTTAAGACAGACCAAAGCAACAAAATAAGATCATTGCTGACTAACGAAATGAAATAAATATCATAATATATTCCATAATCAATCCATATATAAAAGCATCACTCACATTCACTTTTCAATAAACAACAGAAGATATCTACGGAAACTTCTCAACCACATAACCGCATCCTAAAAACATCACTAACGTTGAATTTTATTTTTGAATAGTAATGCACAGTTTCGGTTAAATTGCTAATTTCCTAACACAGCATCTGTAGTACACATAGAAATTGTAGAGAATTTTGCACTTTTGGTCACACAAGACACATAACCTCTTCAAAATAGTTTCAATACTTTCACTTTTAGTCCCAAACGATTATTTCTTTGCATACTTGGTCCCGTAACTCCGTAAGACTTCAACTTAATATATTTATTCCCATTTAATTACACTATTGATCCCAAAAAATTAAATTCAAATTTTATTTTATTTTATTTTATTTTATTTTTATTTATTTATTTAATACCTTATTATTATTATTATTATTATTATTATTATTATGAACATATAAAAATCTGATATTAAACTAAAATAATAAATGAGCAAATAAATAAATAAAATAAAATATGATCTAAATTCTTATAACCAACCGTGTAACTTTATATCATATTTAGTTATTTATTATTATTATTATTATTATTTTGAACATGTCTTTTTTGAAAACAATAAAAATTTGGTAACATTAAAAATAAAAAATAAAAAGTAAGTAAATAAATAAAATAAAATATGAATCTAAATTTTTTGAATCAATAACAATAATACATCTTTATAAGACTTAATATGTACAGTTGAAGTTTTATTTAACCAATTTTGTAAATATTTAATTGTCAAATAAAAAATAAAAATAATAATAAATAAGTAAATAAATAAATAAATAAATAAAAGAACCAATAGTGTAACTATATATTCATATTTTATTTTATTCTATTTATCATTTTTTTAGTATGTCTTTTTTTAATTTAATAATAATTTGGTAATATTAGAAATAAAAAATAAAATAAAAATCTAAATTTTTGGGATCAATATAGAGTTGTATGTGACTAAATATGCAATGATGAAATTTTATGGAACCAAGTTTGGAAATAAATAATCGTTTAAGATTAAAAATGAAAATGTTGAGACTATTTTAAATAGGTCATGTGTCCTATAAAATTAAAATTGCAAAATTCTCGAAATTGTACATTAGTATACCTTGCAAACCGCAGAATTTATACACGCATATCCAACAAATAATAACAAGATATGTTAAAGTTGTTTCTAGTTTTTCAATTGTAAATGCATATCCTACGAATAATAACACATATATTAGTGTTTTGCATAGGCCGATCCTATAAATTTTCATGTCTGGTAGTATTTTATATTTTGGCCCTTAATTATATTTTTTATTCAAACTCAAGTGTATTTACATATATACACATATATATAAATAACTATATTATAATTTTTAAAGAAAGAACTAACTAAAGAATTCAATCATAAATTTATATTAACAAAAAAATAAAGAAACAACTATAAATAATTTTTAAAAATAAAGAAAAAACTAATTATATCCATTTTTTGGTCTCTTGTGTTCCCAACTGCACAAGGTATGTGAGGGTGGAACATCTTATTCTAAAGAGTATACACTTTAATTAACAAGGGTAAAACAATTTTTTATAAAGGATATACACTTTCATTATTTTTTTTTAGAAAATAAAAGATAAACGTCCTTATACTAAAAGGTATGTTACTTAATATAAAGGGTATCTGAGCGCATGGTGTCCCAAGGGCACACAAGTTTTAGCCTTAAATAAAATGTTTTAACATAAAAAATATATCTATAAATTATTTTGAATAAAATGAAAGGATCTTTCAATCTAGAATAATTCTTTAAATTTTGAATCTATTTATTTTATTTTTTTAATATTATCACCATATGAAATCAGTGGTCCTTCTAATAAGTAATTTTTAAAAAACAAAATAAGTAAAAAGATAATAAATAAATAAAAAATCAGAATTAATATGAGTGATCCTTTTTATAAGTAATTCCTATAAAACAAAATAAGTAAGAAAATAATAATAAAAGAAAAAATCATAATACATATTTAATTAGAAATAAATAAAGAAAAAATTAAGGAGTAATAATATTTTGTTTATTTATTAGATATATAAGCCAATAATATGTAACTAAAAAGATTTATAGCGGCTGAATCAGAATTCAAATTTTGCATTAATATTGTAGTGCGTCATTTTTAGATCAACTCCACCGGTTGGATGGGACAAACATTTGAATAATATATATATATATATATATATATATATATATATATATATATATATATATAATTACATATTAATTTTGAGTAATTATTTTGGATCAATATTTTAGATAGAAATATTATTACCTCTTTTATTTTATTTTTTTTACATAAATATAAATTAATATTAAATGAAGGAATGTTGGTGTTTATACATGAGTGTAGTAACTAAAACCAAAAAGCGGGATTAGTAAACTTTATTTTATATGCTAGGGATGCGGCACCTCACGAAGTGCAAACCCGTATATACGTGAATTTTTTTGTGCTAACCCGTATATCCGCGAATATTTTTGTGATTTGTAGTTCATTACGAATAAGTATTTTTTCAGTAGCAGCTAATCATAACAAAATGGATATATACTACATATAATACTTGTTGCTATAATATATGCATAATTTGGTGAGTAGAGAAAGGCAAAAGTATCTAGAAAAGAAACGTGACTGTATATAGTCGTATATTGGTGTAAATTTCTGATAAATTATTTCTAAGGCAGAGCACTAAACTAAATCTTGAGAAAGATATGAACTGTTGCGGTGAGGTTTTGTCAATCTTGGATTGTATGTCGGCTAGTTGCATATTTTGGCGATTGCTGGCGGATGAGGTTAGCATCGGTCCTTGTGTGCAACGAATAATATAACCTATAACTTAAGATTGAAAGGAAGCCTTGTTGTCATGTTTACAGACTACAAAAAGGTTACATTGTACAGTTAAAAAGTGAGACACATGCATTTTTTCTACCAAGTGTATAAAGGTAATACAATTCAACTTCTTTTACATTTGGTTTACCCATTGTATTATTACAGTGTTTATGCACAGTTCAGAATGTGTCAAGTCAATGTCTTGGAATAATTACGTCATGAAGAAGGCAGAATAATATATAAGTCAATATAATTTAAAACATTAAGCATTTAGATGCCATACTTAATGGTATGTTAAAGAAGACATGACAACTAAACTTGAAGTTTGATTATTTTACAGCGCCTAACCCTATAAACACCGTCACATTTTGCAAATGTTTTAGCTACACAATCGTAAAAAAAAAAAGAAGTGCACGTGCAAAATGAAACTGAAAATAGCTGAAACAGAGTTGAGGCCAAAGGAAGTCAATTTAAACCAACCAATTTCGATTGAAAACAATAATACTCAAACTGAAAGCGAGAAACATGCTGGGAAATCTAACAACAACATCAAATAAAGTAGGTCATATGTATTACTAATGCAAAGACCAAAGCATGCTAGAAAATCTAACAACATCCTTATGTGATGTGAAAAAAATTTCCAATGAATACAACGAATCTCTGAGCATATAGTTTTTAGCATTAAAAAAAGATACAGTAGCTCGGAAGCATATAGTTTCTACCGTTCATAAGAAATGAATATGATATTTTACCCCGGACGTTCGGCGCAACTTTTAGATATAATGGTTGAATGAGCTCTGCTGTGAAAAAAGGCTAAAAAGAAAGAAAAATGGGCAAGAGCTAAGAACCATGTTGGCACAATAACAAAACCGTAGGTCATACTGTGAAATTGGTTTTGCATTTCAATTAAATTAAATTGAAAATTTTCATTCAACATAGTCTCCTAGGTCATTACCAATAGTAACAGTAATGACATCACGAGTGTCATTGAAGTGTGTTGGAATCCAATTAAAAATTGAAGCCTTATCTAATCTCTTCCATAGAATCCAAGCATGTGATCTTTTCCTTTCAATGTTAGTAAGTGTGAGTCATAAATATCCAGTAATTTTGCCTCTTGTTTTCCTTTAATAGGAATTGTTTGGAATCATACTGTGTCATAGTGGTGGATAGGGTAATGTAGCTAATATAGAAGTAAACCAAATTATTATATGATTATGTCGTCAATAACTTCAATGAAATACCTTTAGCTTCCATGTCAACATACAACATTAAATGAAAAATTGGCCATGTGTAAATGTAGTAAAATTATTAGTAAAATTTGTAGACAAAATGATTAGAATCATAAGTATTAAGTATCACTGTTGAAAATATTTCAGGATTATATTCCAAAGCTGCTACTCGGTTCTCATCAATGCCTCTCTGTAATCATGAATACAATTTGTAGGTTCATAATTTATTAAAAATTATCCTAGTAGATTAAAGCAAAACATCGAAAAGAGAGTAAAGAGAATTTGTTAGCTAAAATTTAGGGAAATTTAAATTAAATTAAATTAAATGAAGATCCCAAAAATTTCTAAGATGAAATACAAGGAAATCAAAGCCTCAAAAGTTGAAAACCAAATGAAATTACTATTCATACCTGCCTCTGAGCTTAAAGGGGTAAGCTTATGGCCCGAAAAGGCTGTAATAATTGAAGAAAATAAGCAAAGGAAGCCCTATCGAAGGAAAACAAAGAAGGAAAACAAAATTCAGGGTTTTCGAAGAAACTGAATATAATCATCATAGGGGAAAAGAAGCGTATGGGCATAGAAGGGCAAAATCACCTCAGTCACGTAACTCTACAAATAAAGCAATGTAATCCTATTTATGTTACAAAATAACAATCTCATAACTTTTCCAAATTTTGCAAGTTAAAAGAAATTTAAATAAGGGATTTGAGAATAATGCAACTGCACATTGTAATGGTGAATTTTTTAAATGGGTGATAGAATTTTGCACTTGCAAGTGTCAGTATGTTGCTTACCTAATGTCAAGTTGGTCATGTTTTGTGGATCATGCTTCTATTTTTATACTCATTTTAGAATTTTAGAATAATATTAACTAAAACATAGTTTAAATTAAACTTGCTTCCCTTCTCATATTTTTCCAGATACAGATATAGTGATTCAATCATACTAAGTTAGAAATTGCAGTTCAAGTGCATTTATAATTTTATATGATGCTAACAATGTAAGGAGATAGCTTATGAGCAAAAATAGTCAGGACACCACATAATAATATATAGAGTTACACCAGCATTCCAGTACAAGTCTATTTTAAGACTATAAAACAAAAGGTTAATAGAAAAATAAAAGCAAAAATAGCTTGCCTAGTAGATAACTAAAAGAAAAAAATCAATACTCTTTAGTAGTGCAGTTTCCTTCTTATTCACAAACAAAAAATTCCAAGGTTGAGATCAGGATGCATATGACAGTTCTGCATGGGAACCAAAGTTTAATAATTCACAATTTTCAAAAAAAATATATATATATATAATTTCTATGGTAAAAAATTTCCACATTTCATAAGAAAAATCATAGAGAAATAGTTGGATCATTGGATGACAATTCATTTACAAAGGGAAAACAAATTAGACAAACATGTAAAAAGAACAAAGAAAGCAAAACAGCAAAACTCACACCTATCTTTATTTGATATTTATGTATGTGTATAAATCATATTATGGCATTAAAAGGGAATGCCACGATAAATAAACCTACTATTTCCCTAGGACTCATCATTTTGTCAGTTATCTGTCACATTATTTAAGAAAATGAAGCAATATGATGATTTATTAAGTTACTACAGGAAAAGTTAAAAGTAATGTAAACAACTGCAGACTTCATTTGCATGCGAAAAGATTAACTATTAGATGTTCGCCAAGAAGTCCAACATTTTCCGTGGTGTTGGGACCTCCCTCTAGTTAATCATGGGTAACGTAACAGAGCAAATCTCAAACAAAGCAAAATATTAAGTTCTGACATGAAGAAGTTATACAATACGCACATAAAGAAGTCATTATGTTGAAGGTGCATTGCCACCTTAACACGAATATTAACTTATGGCTCAAATTAGTACAGGCATCGAATAAAGTATACCAATCCTATCTATTATAAGAAGTGCGAATAATTTTGAGTCACTTATATATATTCTTTAATCAGAGTAGATCAGACATGAGCACATATAAGCAGATCACTTACACCTTCCAAAAGCAATTCACGGCCTTAACACAACCAAACAGAGAACAAAAAAAAGCCATAGTTATTCTGTGTGTTGACACTGTTCAACAAAAGACTTAGCAACAGAAGGAGCAATAAGAAGTCAGAACCTCAACCAAATTGCATCAATCACAAAACCCGGCCGATAACGCAATCTAATCTCAATTTATGTTGGGATAAAACAAGCCCATACACAATTAATGTTGCTGATGTAAACAGCAGTGAAGTAAAAAAGGGTAATTGCTGGAGGTCCCTCATGCAACACCCCTCTCAAGTCACTCCCTAGGTTTACCCTCATTTAGTATTTCTTATCAGTAGTGCGTAGTAACAAAATAAAGTGACTGGCCATAACAAAGGTCAGAGGGCAGTATAAATTCTACTTTTATAGTAGAAGATGCAGAGGAAACTGCTAAGTATGCTAACTATCAGGCAACGTGGAGGAAAAAAATGGTAGAGTTTCTCTTTCACCTGAGGAAGTAAACGTAAATACCACAAAATTGTCACTTATATGAAGGTGCTAACCGAAAACTTATGGGTATGCTGAGTCAAATCAAAACCTTGTTGTACAAAATAAAGAGGAGGACTAATTAGGGCTTGAGCAAGAGCAAAATATAGAAAAGAGAACTCACCTGTAGTAGTGCGAAACAAAAGGAATTGGTGCGGCAGGCTTGAGCGCAACGAAATTAAAGAAAGAGAAAATTCTAATTAGTGTCTTTACAGATGGAGGTAAACAGAGATGAAGGTGGAGAGAAAGCCATGAGCCACACAAGAGACATGAGAAGTGAAACGTAGCGAGCCGACACGTGTTTGACTTGATAACCAGAAATGGTACAAAAACTGGCCCGTTCGCTCAAATACGAAGAGAACAAGAACTGGTGTATCTGTAGTATAATTATGGTTCATGTTATCTAGCTACGATATGATTATGAGTTTGTAAATTGAGCCCTTCATCAATATAATATCATAACGACTCTCCAGTTAAATTAATGTCAACAAAGGTGTTAAAGGTACTTTCTTTGGGGCAATTTATCATACACATGTTGGGTATTAACATACCAACTAATAGAGCAAACATTGTAAGTTGTATTTCTTCAGTACTAAGCAGCAGTATCAGCAACCATAGCGAAATCAAGCCCATGCACAAACTAAGTTGAAGAAAAATCGGATATTACCTGTGAGCGCAGAACGCTTAGCAGCCGCGAGAGGCGGAGTGAAACATTGGCGGTGAGGAGCTGGGGCTTCTCATAAATTGTAATTCTACCATGCGGGAGAGAAATCCAAGAGTTAGGGCTTCTAGTAGCGGTAGACCCAACAGAATCTAGGGAAAAGAAACGTAATTAGTGACTAATTTCAAAATTAATTATGAAAGTTAACAGTAAGAAGTCATGGGCGTTAAGCATAAATTACCAGGAGAAGAAGAGGATGACCGACTGTGGCGTCGCCTGATTGTTCAAGGTTTACCTGGTGTGGCGGAAAATTGAAGAAGCGAGGGATGGAATGGAACAGGGAGTGAGATGACCGGTGGAGTGAGAGAGCTTTATGTGTGAAAGTGGAAGCCGCTGCGATGGACGCGTAGTGAGAGAGAGAGAAAAACACACGTGAAAAGGAAGGTAACCTGCTATGGGGCAGAACGAACTAATCCGCGACCAGCAAGTTTTCCGAAAGCGAACTGAATGGAAAAACAGGCCCAATTTGAGCGATATCTTCTTTATATATAGTATAGATATCCTGTAAAAAATTTATGAGAATTATTAATTCTACTATTTTGGGACAAAATTAGAAATTATGTTTCATGGATTGTAGGAATAAAAATTTGTATACTATAGCTAAGAATAATAAGGAATGGAATGAACTGGTAATAGAATGGAATGATTAAAAATTATTTGTATCATGATTGCAATCGTTCAAGAATAACTCAAGTAATAGAATTTGTATTTATTAATTAATTTCAATCTCATTTTAGTATTTTTATAATAATTTTATTTTTTATTTTTTATTAAATAATTTAATTTAATACATATGTTCTTAATAAATATTACTCCATCCGTCTGCTTTCACAGGGTATATTTTTTATTTTGGGCGTCCGCCCCCAAGGGTCTCATTTCCTTTTTATACATATGGGGACCCACATACCCACTAATACAACAAAAAATGGGACTCGCACCTCCACTAATCAACTACCCACTACACATTAAATAATAATACTCCTTAATCCACGTGTAAAAAGCAAATGGCACCCTTAAAGGCGGACGGAGGGAGTACATGTTAAGTAGAAAAATAGTAACATAATTATAATTTTTATAATTATATAAATTGATGTTGTATAAATTAAAAGAATATTATATAATTATAAATAATATTCTTTTAATTTATACAACATCAATTTATATAATTATAAAAATTATAAATATGTTACTATTTTTTTAGTATATATATATATATATATATATATATATATATATATATATATATATATATGACAAAGTCTCTTGTGAGACGGGTTATTTGTGAGATAGGTGTAAGACGGGTTGATCAATCACTAAAGTATGCTTATTGTAGAGATAAAGTATATTTAATGGTTGTTTTTCTAAAGTATGTTGGATTATACATTAAAGTATGATTTTAGTGTGATATAATATGATTTAGTATTAACATACTTTGACTATAAAGAAGCATACTTTAACTATACCATAAACATATTTTAGTGATGGATCGACACGTCTCACAAGAGAGTCTCTCTCTCTCTCTCTCTCTATATATATATATATATATATATATATATATATATATATATATATATATATATATATATATAATATGTGTGTGTGTGGGGGGAGTAGGGGGTGGGGAATTAGGGAATGGAATGGACAATACCATGGGGGTGAGAGGAATGCCCATTCCGACAAATAAAGGAATACACATTTATTTGGAACCGTGATTCCTATTAATAAAAATATACAAATCGCAGAAATATGAATAGAATTAGAAATGATGATTCCATTCCCACCCCATTCCATCATACCATTCATGCCCAGATTTGATTCATATTAAATCAATATGCAGGTTAATGAATTTTGGTCATATAATTAACAAAAGGTGTGTATTCTCTTTAAGATATATTATTAGATTTAAGGAATATAATAACTCCCTAAATTTTATCTCATCGGTACTCTTACTTTTCATTATCGGGCTTAATTAGAATGTAAATAAGCTCGTATAGTGCTTACTATAGCCTAAAGAGAATGATGAAAAATATGTATTAATATTTACAATTAGAGATAAATACAAGAGTTTCGTAACCATCTAATTACAACATGATAGATGTGGGGTATGTGGGATATATAATATAATTACTCTCAATACGCCCCCTCGATCAAGAACACCAATCTTGGACATAAGCAGAAGCAAATTTTGTCGTGATAGAGGTTTTGTGAAGGCATCCGCCAACTGATCAGCAGAGCAACATGAGACACCCGGAGAAGATTAGCTTTGACCAAATCTCGAACGAAATGATAATCAATAGCAATGTGCTTCATTCTTGAGTGGAAGACCGGATTTGAGCATAAGTAAGTTGCTCCAACATTGTCACAATATAAGGCAGTAGGACCTGATATGGGAACACATAATTCAATAAGCAGCGAACTCGTCCATTGTACTCCAGCAGCAGCGGAAGCTAGTTCCCTGTACTCAGCTTCCGTAGAGGAACGTGAAACAGTTCGCTGCTTCCTAGAGTGCTAGGATATGGGGTTTGACCTAAGGAACACAATATAGGCTTCTGTCGAAGCGTGGTCATCACAGTCCCCAACCCAGTCGACATCAGTGAAAGCATCAAGAGACGAAGGAGAATCTTTGCGAAGATGTAAGGCAAAGTGACAAGTTCCTTTGAGATATCGAAGTAGCCGCTTAACAGCACCTCAATGAGTGAAAGTTGGGGCATGCACCTACTGTTAGAGTTTGTTAACTGCAAAACTGATATCAGGCCGTGTGAGGGAGAGATACTGTAGATAGCCAAGAACCTGTCAATACAGAGTGCCATCAGTAGGAGGAGAACCATCACGTAATGAAAGTTTTGTTCCTAAAGGAAGTGGAGTTTGCACAGGTTTTGCATCAAGCATATTATGGCGAGCTGTGACCACTGATGAGAGTGAAAATAAGCGTGTTTTAGTGTCTAAGTTAACACCTTTTTGATGGGAATTATTGTTATATATTAGCAAAAGTATCTTATATTTGATATCTGTGTGAAAAAGGTACACTTGAGGTGTTTTATTGTGTTTTAGGTTGAAAAAGGATCAAAAGTACAAAGTTGGAGAAAAGGTGCATCTTGTGTATGAATGTTGAAAAACGCAAGTCCAACTTGTGTAATTATTCTGTATTCATGTGGAGCTCTAAACTGAAAGTGTGATATATGCTTGAAAAGCCATAGAAGAGATGATCATTTTGGCATAAAGAACACCTCAATCGGGGTCCGAACGAGAAAGTTATGATCAAAATGGTGATGTTGCGCAAGCTGCGCCGAACAGAATGACTGTGCCAATTTTCATAGCTTGTTACACCTTCAAATCTTGGAGTTTCTGTGAGTTCTTTATATGTATAGAAATCCAAGGAAGAGAGGATTGCGTAAGCGCAAAAATCGCTCAAATCAAAGCTCGGATGTGGATGTTATGCGCGAAACGGTGAGATTGCGTAATGCCGCTCGACCTGATGAGGTGCCACTCGACCAAGACTATTTGGTCGAGCGACGGTCGAGCGGGTCGAGCGAGACATCGGAAGAAGTTTCAGCTTACAGACATGCAGCTCGACCTCCGCTCGACCAAGGTCAATCCTGCTTGACCAAGACAATCTGGTCGAGCCTGTTGGCGCTTGTATTGTTTGGCTAACGTGACCCGTTAGGGATCCATGCGTTTCTATCATAGCAGCGGAAGCAAAAATTCATAGAAATGATTACCGTTCACCAGGGTATGTAGAAGATGAAGGATTCTCGCTGACAGACAGTGCAGTCCCACGAGAATGGCCATAACTTCCTTGTCTAATGTCGGAATTGAATGATCTTTGTGCTCAGACGATCCTCTCTTCAACGGCTTTTCGTCAGTATATTGATAATCAAATTCTGACTACTGTACAATTTTATACAAATTTCGCAAGATGGCGGACAGCAGCAAACTACCTTCTGATCTTCTGCTGTATGTCCCAAGTCCGATCTCGACGTCGTGTGGGCGACGATCTACTAGACCTCCTCAATCTGCTCTCAACCTCATCACACGTGAATAATGAATAATATTAGGGTTCCAGATAAGCTGAGGTGACTTGTATACATGGGCTACAGCAGGGACCAAGAGGAGAAATTGGGTTGGACCTCCATTGGGCTTAAGTATCCAAGCTTAGCCCAAAGCTTATACTTAAGTCCAATAATAATAATATATTCCACTAAAATATTATTACTGCACTGCCTTTCCAATCCCAAAATTACGTTTTGGGCTCCTTCTTATTATGAGCCCGTTAGTCTCCCCATGTTTAAGATATACAATGTCCATTAATTAATTTAAGTTACTGACAACTCAATTAATTAATATCTCATCCAAGAGTAGTACCACTCAACCTCATTATCATGCCGGAATAAATTCCACCTACAGGGTTTACATGATAATCCTTATGAGCTCCTCAAGGGGACATCATCAACCTATGACGGACACGGATTCCTTCTACAATCAACAGCACACCATAGAGACAGCATTACTTCCCAACTCACCGAGTTTGTTGATTTAATTACATGTAAGTCTCACTCATTGATGAATCAAAGAAATACATACTGCCCTACGTGTCGAGGTTATTGTATAGGAATTAAGAGCACGAACTTCCATAATAACTGAGATCAAGTTCTCATATAAGTCAGTATAAGTTGAACGATCTCAAGCGGTCCTGCTCAATACACACAAGTGCACTAATGTGATTCTATAGCCAAGACAAGCTAATACCATACCACACTACAACTATCCCGATAGAGAGTCCCTGTCTATCTCGGTTGTGAGCATCTGTTTATACTTTATAAGGATACCGATAATATGATCTTCCGCGTGTTTTCGCACAACATATTATCTACAGAATAAAGTAAGTGGACTATTGCATCGAACATTTAAATAAATTATAAGATGCAATCATTTGATCGTATGATTCTCATTTCAAATAAATTGTTTTAAGATTGTTCATACATAAAAGCTAGACTTTTAGTATACAATCCAACAGAGCCGGGATACGAAATCCTATTTTTGGTAATTCCGTACCTTTAGTAGCGTGTATTTTCGTGTTTTCCAAGAAAATGTCAATCCAAGGTCCATAAGGAGAGCTTACAAGTATAAAAGGGGATATAGATCACATCATTATTAGCACAGACAGCACAATCATCCTGCACCCCACAAGGGGGGATCACCCCCCAACCATCATTCACATCCTTTCCTCCATCCATCCATCACTTTGAAGATTCTTCTGTGGAATCAAAGAAGGAGAACCAAGAGGATTTGAAGAGACGGAAGAGAGAAGGAATGAGACTTCTATACCAAGGGTTTTCCAAATTCTTTTCTTCTACTTTCTAATTTTCTGGACATATGGGTAAGATCTATCCAACCCCATGATTGTTTGTTCTTCTCAACATCATGGGCTAGAACTATTTTGGTAGATCTAGGGTTTTGAAGGTTTCTATGAATTAATTGAACTTCATGTGTATACTCCGTACAACACTACTTGTGGATTTATTTTATATATAATTATGTGTTTTTAATTCATACTTAGAGTTGTTTTGTGCATCATTAACTGTTATGTAGAGTCTGAATACATATCTTGGTTATTGATTGAGTGCGTTCACTGCTGAGCAGGATTCTATGTTTTGATTCTAAGTGAGGGGACTCTGAAGCTTCATTAGAACTATTATATGAATACTTATTAATTTAATCTAATTCGGGTTAATAAGTAGGATAAATAGGTTAACTTTATAGTACATATAAAGGGAGATCATATCGGGTTAGAGTACCAATCCTAGGGGGAAATAATTGATACTGATAGTATTTAGAAAGGGGGTGAAGTTATATCTCTTGCTCCGAAGTAATTCACACGTGTTACACGCATATTTACTTGTGTCTATAGAGTAGATATTCATGGCTTAGTGAAGTGTCCATATTCCACAAGGTAGAGTCAGATATTGACACACGAAAGGGAGATTAATGAGTGAAACAAGATTATCCTAGAGATACATATCCTCCTACTTGATCCACTTTCGTAATTCTTCTAGTGTTTATTTTATTTTAATTATTATTTTATATTTTAGTTAGTAGATTAATAATTCAATACTCAACTTAATTGCCATATTGTCTTAATTAATTTAGTTAATAATTAAATTGATAATATGCCGTCCTTTGGGTTCGATAATTCACTTGGTCACTTGCTTAAGCTACAACTGATATCCTTAATACTCGGATATTAATTTTACGTGCAAAGAAAACGCGCATCAAGTTCGTGGCGCCGTTGCCGGGGACAGCTGTTATTATTGATTTTATTATTTCTAGTTGATTAAGACTTCTATTTGTGATTATTTATTTCTATCTAACCTTAAATTTTTCTGAGGTACTTGTGCACTAGGAAAATGAGAGAAAAGAAAGAAGGAATAACACATTAAGCTAAACATGGCCGTAGCAAGGCAAAATCCGGATAATGTTGTCATACGTAAAATTTCCACGAACTATGGGAATGGTAACATGGGTTTGATAGGAGCAAGGGGGGAAGATGATGATTTTGAGATACATCCTGTTCTTATTAACATGGTAGAGAATAATCCCTTTTCTGGGAGTTGCTTTGAAGATCCATATCAGCACCTCAAAAGATTTCTTGGTTATGCAAACACTCAAAAGGGTTCTGGAGCTAATGATCATGCTAGACAGATCGTCCTATTCAAGTTCTCTTTAATTGATAGAGTAGAAGATTGGTATGAGACTCTTGATGCCGCAGACTGCACTACATGGGACCAACTACAGCAGAAGTTCTTAGAGAGATACATGTCACCCTCAAGGATCTTAAGAATGAGGCAAGACATCACCCAATTTGTTATGAATCAGGGTGAAAAATTTTATGAGGCGTGGGATAGGTTTAAAGACATGCTCAGGAGGTGCCCACAACATGGGATGTATAAGGCTCAGTACATAAGTATCTTCTACTATGGATTGGATTGTAAGTCGCGTGTTTTTATTGATACATCATAAGATGGAGCACTGATATCTAAAACAACAATCGAAGCAGAAAAGTTATTTGAAGACATCTCTATGAATTCACGTGACTGGCCTACGGAAAGAGTAAGAGGATCTTATGTACTAGGTAAGGTGGCTCAGGTTGAACATCAAGTGGAGAAGCCGAATAGGGATGATGAGATCGTCTCTAGTTTAGCTAACATCAACAAGCTACTAAAATCCCAGGAGAATCAGATTACAGAGTTGATTCAAAGGGGCTGTGGATTTTTAAATATTACTTTAATTATGGTAAATATTCTTCTATCTTTATTTTAAAGTCCATTAAAACTCTAATCTGATTTTTATATGTGGATTTAATTTTAAAATTCTTTTAAGTTTAGACAATTACTACTGTGCAACAGTTTTTAAGGTCAAACCGGGTCAAAATTAACTCATGATCTGAATACTTATAGGAAAATGTCACATTTGGTCCTATAAGAATTCTTTCAGTTCAATTTTAGTCCCGTAGGAACGCACTGGTCCCATAACTAGCGGTTTTGGTCCCTTAAGAATATTATATCCATAATTTTTGAAAGTTTTTATCCCTAAATCAACTTATATTATTATAAACTACTAGATTTATATTATTTTTTGTCTTTCAAAATAGATATAGTCCATTACAACCGTATCAGACCCAACATGCTTCCGTGCATTAATTAAACTACCAGGGTTTAGGCATTATTTTTACAAAGTATGGAATTAAATCTGCAAGTTACCTTTTTGGTCTTGCTAATTGTTAAGAATATTTCGTTAAATATTAACATATTTTGTTGAAAAATTCCTACGGGATTAAATCTGCCAATTTTGAGACCTTTTTGGCATAGAACAATTCTTGTGGAATTAAATCTGAATTTACCCCGAATACTTATACTCCAATCAACATGTTGGATCATTTGCCCTAATTCACCGCGGCGATTCACACTTCTCTATCTCTCTCAACCTTCTCTCACCATTTCTCCACAGCACGTCACATGCCGCCACACCACATTTCTCCTCTCCACCATATCCTCTCTCTGTCGTATCTCCTTCACCCAATGTCTTAGTTGCCTCTCCTCCACACATCGTCTCTGTCATTGATCTGCCGTCGTTGTCGCTGATTTTCTCTCCAAAATATGAATCGTCCACCATCTCTGTCATCTCTCCTCCAACCACAGGCTCTGTCGTTGCTCCATTGTCGCTGATTTTCTCTCCAAAATATTTCACGGTTCAGATCTGGTAAATTTCCTTCTCCAATTCTTCATGTTGTCTTCCCTTTTCAAAGTCTTCACAACATTCCTTATTAGATCTAACTATTTGAGTTGCCGACTTTCTCATTTCCGTCAAAACTTTGGTCAGATTTCGCTGGATGTCTCGGGAGTTGGAAATGTTGTTTGATTGCGATTTCACAATACTGAGAATTGAAAATTCTAGTAGAGAATGTAGATGTTTATTTATATTTATTAGTGTATAATTTACAATACTGAGAATTGAAAATTCCGGTAGAGAATGCAGATGTTTATTTATATTTATTAATGTATACTTTTTAAACATAAAGTGTATACGTTTTATTGAACTATTGTACAACATTTTAATAATAAACAATTTAGGTGTTTGAAGAATTCTGATACAGAATACATATGTTTATTAATGTATACTTTTTAAACATAAAGTGTATATATTTTATTGAACTATTGTATAACATTTTATTAATAAACAGTTTGGGTGTTTGAAGAGTGACTTGACTGCAACTGATGAACAGTTTCATCGTATTCATAATCGAAATTGTGTTGGAGATATTATTGATTTTAACTAGTGTTTATACTTAAAGTGTATATGTTTTATTGAACAAGTGTATAACATTTTATTATTAAAAATGTATACTTATTAATAACTAATTGTATGAGCATATAATGGGAAGAAATGGAAAGAGAAACATGAGGATGGAAAAAAAATGACATTAGCATGCGAGTTTAAATTTTCTTTGTACTTAACCCATTTTACATATATGGTTATGTTGCACCTTAAAAACACTTTCACATTACATCAACTCTTAAGTTTATTATTCTTAATTTATTTGAAAGAAAAACCCAAGTCCAAAGTGATCTCAAGTCTAATTTATTCGTACATACTCCTATAAAATAAAATACGTACGGTGATCTTTTAAATCATTCTCCAAATCATATATGTAGCTTGGGTTTGAATTACAATGTGAAATTGTAGAGGTGACGTAGAGGAATTTTGGGGTCCAAAAAGTTAACTAGAACAGCAAGATTGAGGAAATGATTCTTTTTAAAGATGCATATTCAAACGTATGACGTGACGTTTATAAGTTTAACACATACTAGTTTGGAATGAAAAGAAGAAATTAAACAAACAAGTTTATGACATGAAAAGAACGAAGTATTATTTAGTATCATTAAAGTGCATGCCATGGAATAAAGAAGGAAGTGTAAGAATGGCATAGGGGGTTTCACAAAGTTAGTACTCCCTCCGTCTCATATTTATTTTCGTAGTTACTGTACACATAGAGTTTAAGAAAAGTTACTTTTTGACCAATTTTATTGACTTTTGAAGGGTATTGCGGTATTTTTAAGTAATAAATAAATTGTAAAATATGTTATGTGTTAGGTGAGAGTGCTATTTTTGAAATTAAGGTAACTTTTGAGATTGTTGGTTAGTGTGAAGATAAATGTGGGATGGAGGGAATACATTTTTTTAAGGTTTAATTTTATTTTTAAATGTGAATATCGTTACAATGCATGCCCCCTAAGAGGGGGTTTTCTTGACCAAATAACTCCGCATTACCAAAAGACAATTATGATGATCTATAATTAAAATAATAATAATAAATAATTACGTAAATTTTTTATTGATCTATGTGAATTTCTTCCTCACAGCGTGACAGGAAGATTCATTAGTATACCATTTTTATTCTGACAAAAACATTGTTCTCTCCGAACAAGAAAAGGGGCCTTCCGTTTGCCATAAAATCTTCCTTTTCCGATTAAGCGGTTCTTTCAAGAGCCTTGCTGCAGATCAAGCGTAGTAAGGTTTCAGCAATAGATTTTGTCATTTATATGGCATATAGTTCGTGCGATGGTATTCGGGTTTCACTAAACGGGTCGACCCATTTGGAAGAGGCCACCGCTGCAATTTGGATCACTAGCTATTCGGATGAAAATGGCGGCTTTAAAAAGCTCAAGAGAAGCACGAGCTCGACCGAGTTCACCGAAAGCCGCATTTCCAGTGATGGCTGCAAAATGCCACGTAACAGAAGCACCAGCAGTTTGAGCAGGCTTCAGTTCCGTGATCACATATGGACGTACACTCAACGGTACCTTGCGGCGGAGGCCAGCGTGTATGACGGCGGATCGGCGTCTGAGGATAGCGGCGGAGGGGAGGAGGAGGACGGAAGTACTGATGAAATGAAACTTGTCCAGCTCCTGATTTCCTGTGCGGAGGCTGTGGCCTGTCGTGATAGGTCACACGCCTCCTTCTTGCTGTCCGAACTCCGGGCGAATGCCCTGGTGTTCGGATCAGCTTTCCAGCGGGTCGCCTCGTGCTTCGTGCAGGGCTTGTCGGATAGGCTCGCCATGGTGCACCCGCTGGGGACTGTGGGGTATGTTGCTCCGGAGATCAATTTTACGGACACGGTCTCCGAGAAGAGGGACGAGGCCATGCGCCTCGTCTACGAGATGTGTCCGTATATTCAGTTCGGCCACTTCGTGGCGAACTCTTCCATAATAGAAGCCTTTGAGGGAGAGAGATCAGTCCATGTGGTGGACCTGGGGATGACCCTGGGTCTCCCACATGGGCACCAGTGGTATAGCTTGATGCAAAGCTTGGTGAAGCGGCCCGGGGCGCGGCCTCGTCTCCGGATCACCGCCATCGGGGTGTGCGTCGACAAGTTCCGTCTCATTGGAGACGAGCTTGAGACGTACGCCCTGGGGGTGGGGCTGCATTTGGAGTTCTCAGTGGTGGAAAGTAACTTGGAGAATTTGAAGCCTCATCACATCAAAGTAATTCCCGGTGAAGTCTTAGTTGTGAACTCTGTTCTCCAGCTGCATTGTGTTGTAAAAGAAAGCAGAGGAGCCTTGAACTCTGTTCTCCACATCATAAATGAGCTCTCGCCCAAGGTTCTAGTCCTGGTCGAGCAGGACTCGAGCCACAACGGGCCGTTCTTCCTCGGTCGCTTCATGGAAGCGTTGCACTACTACTCGGCCATCTTCGACTCGCTCGATGCAATGCTGCCAAAGTACGACACGAGACGAGCCAAGATCGAGCAGTTCTACTTCGCAGAAGAGATCAAGAACATCGTGAGCTGCGAAGGGCCGGCGAGGGTGGAGCGGCACGAACGAGTTGATCAGTGGCGACGGAGGATGAGCCGGGCCGGGTTCCAGCTGCTGCCGTTGAAAATATTGGCTCAAGTGAAGCAGTGGCTAATCGCCACCACTTCTTGTGAGGGCTACACTGTAGTGGAGGAGAAAGGTTGCCTTGTGTTGGGATGGAAATCTAAGCCCATCATTGCTGCTTCTTGCTGGAAATGCTCTTAAATTGAAAAAAAAAAAATATATTTCCCTAATTTTAAAGAGTCTTTTAATCATGGAAAATAAAAAAATGATTTAACAAATCATCTGCTACTTACAACTAAGTTTTACTATTTTGTTTCAAGTCATTTGAGATTTGAATGAGTGAAAAATAAGACTAAATCCTGAACTGGTGGTCTCTTCAGGGAGTGGAAGTTATGTAATAAACTGTTTGATGTCTTTGGTTTATTATTTCATTGTGTGCATAAAAATTCTAATGTGTAGCTAGGTGTTGTGACATTTATTTATTCTTTCATTGTTGTAGTTACTCCATTGATTGGAGCTTTGTTTATAACTTCTTTGTTTTTTTTTTTTGTTTTGTAATGTATCACGAAGGACTGTATGGAATAGTTAAGGCAACATTCCAAGAACTTAAATTCAATGTATTATTTTACCTCTTCGTGAGATACGATTCTGATTTCACTGTTATTATCTCTCACTTTCTAACACACATACTCCCTCCGTCCCACAATAACGCATTTTTATTTTGGGTGTTCCATAAAACGGTTTATATTTTTCTTTATATATTTTTCCTTTATAGTAAATGTGATCATACAAAACATGTAAATATCTCAATGGACCCACAACACTACAATAATATTGTTGAGATAAACACACGAATAATCAAATAATAAATTATTCGTCTACACAGCGGAATGATCAATTATCCCTGTCTTATGTGAATCTAGCAGGAAACAATCATAATAATATGATGCACGATAAAACAAGTAACCAACAACGCACAACACAAGCAATTTAACGTGGAAAACCTCCTCAATGTGAGGAGTAAAAACCATAGGACCGAAGCCCACCAAAAACTTCACTATGAGACAAAAATCCAAGAGTTACAATCTGCCACCACAGACACTTTATCACAAACGTATCAAGACATTCAATACTTGATAACAAACAACGAGATTAGAAAGACCTCACCCAATAAATACAACTACTTACGGTACATAATACACATTAAAATACTATTCTGTGCAAAAAACAACGTAGACGTTTCAATTGTTGCTTTGCTTTCCCCTCGACACTGACCTTTCGGTAGCGTATTCTTCTAGCTAGTCCCACCTTCTACCTCTCCCGATTTCTTCATATTTTCAGAACTCCATTAAACATCCTAAGAAATTCCCAAAAATTTCTGGCATTCCACATTCTAGGTAAACTGGGGTTACATTCTTGTAAATTCTGTAATCCCCTTTAAATTAAACACTTAGCAATACATAAGATATATAGAATTGGAAGGTGATCATAGAGTTAACATTGTGAACCGATTTACACAAGTGTTTGTGCTAACAAATTCATGAATATCGACAGATTTTGCGGAATATGTTGGAAATTTTTAATTGTGGGCAATATATTATTATACAATTATATTAGCTATTCAATTATATTATGGACTTAATTAAGTGATCCAATTAAGGTTAAAGGTCCATGGGCTATAATAATAAATGATATGGGCTTATTGAGTAGATACCCAATACTACATGATTAGGTGATTATGGGTGGTCTAGTCAAATAGTATATAAAGGTTACCCGGTTATGGTTCCCAATATACTAAGCCGGACATGGTCTTCTCTTCTCCCCATCGGGAGGGATTACTACGGTCCCCATAAAGGAATTAAGAGGGCTTAGTTGAGGAAGACCATACAACCACTGATCCCGAGTTCGTGCTCCGTCTAAACGATTCTATGGATTAAGGTACGCTTTCGCTTTACGGTTTAAATCTCGTTAATCATAATAGGGTTAAGGCATTAGGAGTTATTTCCTACAAGTGGTATCAGAGCCACCCTATATATGATTCTCTGAGATCCGTAATATTAATATTTGGATATTAAGAATGTGGATTAATTTTCGTAATTTTCTTTATTATGGATTCGGATTTCCACATGTTAAATCAATTAAGTTATGAACATTGTTTTTTCGTTATTGATAATCTATGTTATTTGATTACAAAGAATTCGAAATGTTCATGCTTTGGTGGATTAATTGATTACATGTATATATATATATATATATATATTCTATTTTCGTTCCATAAAAATTAAATTGGATATTATGTTATGAGAATTAATGATTATTTTTTATTCTTATCATTCTCGATTTTCGTGAAATTGAATTTCATTTCCACAACATTCTGATCCTATTTGCAAGTGGGATTGACAGTGTTATTTCTAAATTGATTTCATGCAAATCAAATTGATTTTGGCATTCAATTTGACTAATCTGATTATCTCTAATGTGGAGTAGTTCATTTCTTTAATTCATGTACCCATATATTGACAAAAGGTTTTTGCTTATTATGTGGCAATGTTACTGGCATGAATTTCTAGTCAACTTTTGTATACATGTGGCTATGGATCCGGTTGGTGTATAGTTTATACATGAGATTTATTTGATTAATTAATGTCATTTTAAGTTGATAATTTTGGAGCAATTAATTGGTTGTCAATAAACTTTCTTATCATTTGATATATGTGATTTTTACGATAATTTTATTAAGAATATTAGCTTAATTTAGATTATTCTAAATTAGGGTATGAAAATTCTTATTTAAGTTAGGAGATCTTTCATCATTATAGGGTAATGAATCATCTAATATTCCTATTTGGTTAGAGGAATAAAATTAAATTAAATTGGGGAGACAGTTAAATGTCATTTAATTAAATTAAATATTTTAATATTTATTTAATTAGTTTAGTAAACCTTCAATCTAGTCAATCGAAGCACCATGTTGCCACAGCAATATCGTGTGTGGAGAAAAGCTTTATTGAAATTACATAGATGTGTGTGGTATTATTTATGTGTTATGTGTTCGGCCCACAAGTAGACACAGTTTGACAGAATAATAACACACATGTGATAATAAGTATGTGATAATTATTTGGATTATTCATGTGAACATGAGTCGGTCCACAGATAGACTCTTGTTTGATAGAACTTATTGTCAATACTTGATTGTTACACCAAGATTACCCCTGCAGTTAATTTTTGTCCATAGACGAGGTTAATGTTGCACAATGTGTCTTGTGATGGGTCCCTAATTAATAATGTTTTGCAAGTATATCTTCTTGCGGGTATTGATCGGCCCATAGGTAGATTAATATTTGGCAGAAATACACAAGCACCTGTGGTGGTAAATATGTGACGATTATTTGTTTAACATGTGAGTAATAAGTCGGCCTAAAGGAAGGCTATTGCTTGACAGTTTTATTGTCAGTATTTGACTACTACGTAGAGAGTGTCACTTACAAGTTGGTATTGATACTAATGATGTGATAGATTCCTTGAGATGATTCTAAACTATTTAAATTTGAAAGATTATAAAGTTTAGTGCAAGCATGATAATCATTTTGGATTAATTCTCTGTACAATTAAGAAGTCTGTTAATTAAGTTTTAACCTATGTCAACAACAATTATACATGATGAGAACTTCAACAATAAGGATGAACTAATAAGTTTCTAACAAACTCTGTCTCAATAAAGTATAAGGGCAACAAAGAAAAACCCGTTTGGAAAGCTGTTAAAAAGAAACTAAAGTATAACCTTTCGTTTTCTCCTAAAGGCTTGTGGAATTGTTTTATAATACACCACATTAAGATTACTTAGTATGAATGGTGTTGTGGTGTAGTTAAAAGACAAAAATAGTACTCCACAATATATGGTTAATAATTGGGAGAAATACTAAAGACAGCAGCTTATGGTCTCAATGAAGTTCCAACCAAAGTAGTTGTGAGAACTCTTTGAGTTTCACATATGGTGATGTCCAACTAAGGCTAGATCATTAGGATATACTAAAGAAAATTGGACTCAAATAAATACAAGCTACTTTATTGGTTATGAATAAAAATAAAAGTTTATGATCCAATTAATCAGATCATATTTTAGACGGGTAATACGGTATTCTGTGAGGATGTTGATTTGGGGAGAAGAATAATATTAAAGACATTGTCTTTGAAGAGGAGTCTATTAGACCCCTACTTATGCTTTTAAGAATATCCAATTTTCGAATATCGATAGGACAATATGAATAATATTTGAGGCATAATAAAATCAACAACCTCAAGAATTAATGTCACTAAGGAAACTACTAGAGTTGGGAGAAAGATAATTCAGAAGATTATGTAGTTTTCTCCTGAATAATGAGGACACTATGGAATTAATGGTAGAATATTCAAACAATGTTCATCAAACCATGAAAGGTCCAATTACTCGAAAGTGTGTTAATGCTATAAGTTATGAGTATAAATCAATACAAGATGATTAAGTTTGCATCTTGATATAGGATTATACTCAAAAGGGAAGGAAGTCATATTATAAAATAATCGTGACATTAGTAGCACATTTTGATCTTGAATCATATTAGATGGATGTAAAGATAAAGTTCCTTGATCGCAACACTGATGATACGATCTAAATGGTTTAAGAACTAATAGGAAATCCATCTATGCATTCAAGCAAATTTTTTTCATAAAGGAATCACAATTATCATCATGAAGTAAGAGTCTCATTTGGTTTTGAGACAAATGTAGATGATTATGTGATTCAGTGGGAGAATGTTTAAGTTAAACTAAGGGAGACAAGTGCAATCTCAATCAGGTGCCCTAAAGTTAAACTAAAGATTTAAGAAATGTAGAAATATTTCATATTCATTGGTTGTTGGAAGTTGTTGTATGATGAGGTCTCTACAAGACCTAATTAGACTTATGTTGTTGGTATATTAAGTAGACATTTAAGTAAATCTAGTATAAATCTTTATAAAGTATGTATAGAGAACTAAGAATAATATGCATGTACATTAGGGATCAGATTTGTTAGAGATCATGAGAAATTCTGATTCTGAGTTTGTTGGATGTCAATACAGTATAAGATCCACTTCAGACTATATTTTTTGTTGGTCGGAGAGCTATACAAGTAAAAGTATTAACCAAACACTTTACCTCATTAACCATGACAACAGAATTAGTAGCACACTAAGGGCATTCAAACATGAAATAAAGGTTGCGAAGATTTGTCACATAAAGTTCATTGTGACAGTTAGTTCGCAGTAAAGTATTAGCAACAAGAGTTCTTATAAGTCAAGCATATTGACATAGAATCCTTGGTTGTTAAAGAAAGTGTTTTGTGTGGATAAAATTTTAGAAGAGCATATTATGATAGACTCTAAATATGGATCCACCAATTATGTATTCAACGCCCTGCAATTTTATGAGCTAGCTAATCATGTGGGTGTTATATGGTTTTAGAATACATTAGTTCAGTGGGAGTCTATATTTATTGTTCTTTAAAGTTTTCAAGACACTTTGATTTGGATAATTCAGTTTTCTGCACAATTAAGTTGATGGTTTTGAATTCATTGTGAATTCACTTAAGTAATTTCATTTTGTAATATTTTACATTATGGATTGATCTCACTAAAGACTAAAGTTGGACCAGTTGGAAATAGACATGATGTTGATTACATTTGACATGTAATTTCCATGCTACTAACCATATTTGATCTATGTCATTGAGTATATTGATATGGTGATTGTCGGGGTTTAATCACGATTTATAATGTGGTGAATGACGCTGTAGTTTCATATTAGTATATGAGATGGACCAGATTATTAAGTATAACCTGAAGAGGAATAGCATTAAGTTGCGCAACTAAAGACTCTTGATATAATTGCTAATGGAAAATATATAGCCCAAGTGGGAGATTGTTGGAAATTTTTAATTTCCAATATAATGTAATTGTGGGCAATATATATTATTATGCAATTATATTAGCTATTCAATTATATTATGGACTTAATTAAGTGATCCAATTAAGGTTAAAGGTCCATGGACTATAATAATAATTAATATGGGCTTATTGAGTAGATACCCAATACTACATGATTAGGTGATTATGGGTGGTCTAGTCAAGTAGTATATAAAGCTTACCCGGTTATGGTTCCCAATATACTAAGCCGCACATGGTCTTCCCTTCTCCCCATCGGGAGGGATTACTACGGTCCCCATAAAGGAATTAAGAGGGCTTAGCTGAGGAAGATCATACAACCACTGATCCCGAGTTCGTGCTCCGTCTAAACGATTCTATGGATTAAGGTACGCTTCCACTTTACGGTTTAAATCTCTTAATTATAATAGGGTTAAGGCATTAGGAATTATTTCCTACAGAATAAAGAACATATTTTTCTGTTATGAGCGTGCCTGATATTTATTGGGAATCTTTCTTTAGTTTTGGATTCAAGGTGTTCAGAAGGACTTTCCCTTAAGTAGAGGAATTAAATTATTCTTCTCTAATTCAATAGTTCTTGAAATCAAATGCACCTAATTGTCAATTAATTTACAAGGTTGACCATTCATAATTTCTACTTTTGTGATTTATGTATTTTTTGTCCTATGGTTCATGTAATAATTTATACTTTTTTGTGATTTATTTATGTATGGTTTGCCCTAAAATTTATTTTTTTACCATTACACTATGTTTATTTATGGTTATGAAAATCGTTTTTGGGTTTTCAAACCTCAATTTTTACTTTGTGGTTTTTAAGAAGGAGGCGGCTATTCATACTCCAAATTTGTTGAACATACCCAAAAATATTAAAATTTAAATATTCTTTATTTATACTCCCTCCGTCCGCTTCTAAGATATTCATTTATTTTTTGCACGTGGATTAATGAGTATTATTATTATATGAAAAGTGAGTAGTTGTATTAGAGGGAAGTGGTGGGTCATATTGTGTACTTTTTTACTAAATAGGGAAAATGGATACCTTTGAAGCGGACACAAAAAATAGTAAAATGGATACCTTAGAAGCGGACAGAGGGAGTATAATTTAGGCGAAGACTTGTGTGAGACCGTCTTACGTAAGCTCTTACGTGAGACGGCCAGGAAGTGATAACTTTTATAAAGGAAAGTGATAATAAATTAATGAAAATGATAATGTTCTTTCATGAACAATTTATAGTATAAATAAAAAGTGATAACGCGAAAGTGATAACTATTTTAAAAAGTTAAAAGTGGTCTCACGTGAGACGGTCTCACGCAAGACCTACTCACCTATCCTATAATTTAAATACCCTTTTTAAAATTGGAAAAGACATGTGTGAGACCGTCTCACATAAACCCTTACGTGAGACGGTCAGAAAGTGATAACTTTTATAAAGAAAATTGATAATAAATTAATAAAAAGTGACAGTGCTATTTCATGAACAATTTATAGTATTAATAAAAAGTGATAACATTTTATAGTGAAAGTGATGACATTTTATAGCGAAAGTGATAACTATTATAAAAAGTGAAAAATGGTTTTACGTGAGACGATCTCATGCAAGATCTACCCTTTAAAATTATATTATTATATATTTACTAAATCTACCCATACATTATCTCTTTATTGGATGTTAAAAGAGGATTATTCCTTATGAACCCTACATTATTCTTAGAATCAAAGTCTAAATCAGAATGATAAAGTCTGAATTCCCAACTAAAGATTTGCAAAATAGGGTGACGTTTTTGAATTAAAAGTACTACAACATAAACAAGGCTCCTGCAAAGAAGTTTACAAACACAGTACTAATAGTTGATAAGATTTTGCAGCGTATTCCTTCCCTCTTCTTTTATCTTTTTTTTTTGCAGTTCACCAACATGTACATGATATCAACACTTGAGAAGAGACTTCATCGGATGAAACACGTTTTCCTTCTGAATCAAGGAGAATGTAATATATGGGATATATTTATTACTATATTTGTTTAAAAAGTATTTGAGTCCTACTAAATAAGAATATTCAAATTTTAATATTTTTGGAGTGTGTTCAACAAATTCTGGGTATAAATAGTAATCTTCTTTTAAAAATCACAGTCATATACACCTACAAATCTTGTTAATACGCAATCCACACACATTAATGTATTATCTCTTCAATAAGTTGGTCTCCTATGAGACACACCGTGCCCCCCATAAAAACACAAGAATTTAATATTAGCACACAAGTTTTTTCCCTCTTCAATCTTTCCCCACATTAATTAAAATTCTCATATACATATCACACCACTTACATATTAATTTTAACATAAAGTTAAAATATATTGTAAAAGAAAATTAAATAAATACTTTACTATTCATTGTTTTCGAGGACAAGTAAAAAACCTCAAACACATACCCTTATGATACACTTTAAAAATCTTAAATTCACCCCCACGGCAAAGACTTCTATACAACCTCCATTTGGTACAACTTCCTATACAACCTCCTTCCTTCACTTTCAGTGTGTGTTCCTTTTTTTTTAATATTGCGATTTTTTTTAATTTTTTTATTTATTTAATTTTAGAAAAATTATAATTTTACCCTTATGGTTTAGGGTATAGTTTATCCATAGGGTTTATGGTTAGGGTATAATTACAATTTTACCCTTGTGGTTTAGGGTATAATTTATCTCTAGGGTTTATGGTTTAGGGTATAATTACAATTTTACCCTTGTGGTTTAGGGTATAATTTATCCCCTAGGGTTTAGGGTATAATTGTAATTTTACCCTTGTGGTTTAGGGTATAATTTATCCCCAAGGGTTTAGGGTATAATTGTAATTTTACCCTTGTAGTTTAGGGTATAATTTATCATTAGGGTTTAGGGTATAATAGTCATTTAAATAAAACAATTTTAAAAAAACACAATAAATAAAGGAACAGGAATGAAATAAAAAGAGTGGGGACCAAGGTTGTACCAATTCAATTGATACAACCGATTGTACCTAGTTCCTCTCCACCCCACATTGCAAATCTATTTTAGGAGATAGAAATTTGAAGTTAGCTAGCCACAAAATTGTAAGCATTTTTGTTCGAAATATATTTACATCATAATTAATTGGATATCTCCTGCACTCATTCTACATATATATTAATTTTATTCAGTAATATATATATATATATATATATATATATATATATATATATATATATATATATATATATATATATATATATATATATATATTCTCTAATAAATGTATTGCTTTTTTAATAGGGAAAGTGTTGCGTGAGAATATCTTACGTGAAACCATTTTACTCTTTTTAAAATAGTTATTATTTTTGTTATAAAATATTATCACTTTCGCTATAAAATGTTGGAGTATCACTTTTCATTTATACTATAAATTGTTCATAAAATAATATTTATCACCTTTTATCAATTGAATATCTTTTTTCATTATAAAAGTTATCACTTTTTATCCGTTTCATATAAATCCTTATATGAGACGATCTCACACAAGTCTTTGCCTTTTTTATATTCAGCTCTAGCTGTTCATCAAAAAATTAACACGAAATTCACTAAAAATTACTCCCTCCGTCATGCCCAAAGGTGGTCATTTGCTTTTTGTGTGTAGATTAAGGAGTATTATTATTTTATATGTAGTGGGTAGTAGTATTAGTAGTGAGTGATTGACCACATGTGAGGACTTTTTACTATAAGTTGGAAATGAGGACATAGATGACTTTTCGATGGGATAGAGGGACTACTAACAAACTATATACTCCCTCCGTCCAATTTCAATCTTTACATATTTTCAATTTGGGCTTCTCATTTCAGTCTTTACTTTTTTCTTTTTTGGTAGATGGGACCTACACAAATTAATTTTTTCTCTCTCCATAACCTCACACTTCACACTACCTACCCACTTTACATTAAAATATTATTTCTCTTATCTTACTACAAATTAAAATACTATATTCTTTAATCTACGTGCAAAAAGCAAACGTAAAATTTGAAATGAGACGGAGGGAGTAAGTTTTTTTAGTAATGCTACTTCAGACTCGATTGTATGGTGCACTCTTCTGGAAAAGATTATTCTTTAAAATATCAAAAGTTACTCTATAGAATACATAAGTTACTCTACTCGATAGAGATTATATACAATAATAATATTACTCTTTGTACTAAACAGTGACCCTTCTTTGTTTTGAATTGTAATTATTTATTGTACTAATGAGTAGCTCTGATTGCACCGCGAAAATGTTCCACACTTTTATTCATTAGTATACATATTTTTATTAATATATGTGCATATATTTTGAATATGGGTGCATGTCCGTGTATTCGAGTGCACATGATACTTTGCTTATTTTTAATTAGGTTGGCATTAAAATAATTAACTTATAATTAGATAAATTTTATTGAATTAAGGAGTATTTAGAAGAGTATTAAAAAAAATCCATCTCAAGATTTTGTCAAATATATAATTAACTTTGAAGATCTTGCTTTATGGAGTTTACGTGACTCATTAATCGAAAAAAGAAAAATACGCCTATGACGCAACTTGATGAAGGAATCCGTTGCAGATGTTGATCATTGGAGAACATATCCAATGGTAAAGATATCCAGATTGGTTAAGATTTGGCTTAAAGATTTCATGGGATCATAATTTAATAGAACATTATAGGAATAATTACTCTTAACTACGTATAGTATATTACTTATAGGTACATATAAAATTAGTAATAAATACAAAAATTAATGATAATCTTCCTATTATATCCCTTATCTTGAATCTTACATAAAAATATATAAATATTCATTATCTTCTTTTTTTTTTAAATATTGTATCATATTTTTTACTATATCATTAATTATGTTTAAGACAATCAAATTGCCACGTCACTTTAAATTAATTAAAGAAATAAAAAAGAAATTTCAACACACATCTACGTGATAACGATAAGATTGGAATGAAAAAGTACCTAAAATAGAATTATATATTAATTGTGCTGTAATATAACCTTGTCGTGTAATAATATAACCGTGTCGTGCATCAAACTAATTATACTCTTAAATATATTGTGCAACAATACAAGACGTATTGTGCAGAAATCTAATTATAATGATGAGTGGATTTATAAGAAATGAATTCTCATGACTTGATATTAAATTATGCAATATTGTTGTGCAATAATATAATTATATGTTGTGCAACAATTTAACTGTATTGTGCAAATTTATACATTTATTGTGCAAATATAATTAATATATATTTAAACACTATCATTTTCTAATTATTTAATAGCTTAATACTATTAAGTTTAGGATAAATACGTGAGTTTATGATAAATATGTTAAATTATTATGCAACAAAATTAATTTTTTATAAATATATTTTGTTTCCTAAAAATAGATAAGGGAACAAATACCACTAACTAAAGGATTTATAAATTTAATTTTGGTTAACACGTATGTAATTGGGGCAAGAAGAGCATTATCTTTTATAATTTTGTATTTCATAGTGATTAAATTTTGAATTTGTACGTAACAGTAAATACATATTCTATTTTGTACTTGAGAGTAAGTATCCCGTAAAATTAGATTAATCGGTTTCAATATTTTTAAAGAATAAAGTACTCTAAAATGGAGAATTTAGAGAACATGCACGGTTTGAGATTATGGATGTAAGTGAATCAAATCAGTCCCGAACTATTCGAGTCTAGAATCGATAAATATTCATTCGAGCTCGTTCATTAACCTTAACAAACCTAACCAAGCTTAAAATTTGAGCTCGAATAATTTATCAAACCAAACTCAAGTTTAAAAGTATTCGACTTGAAAGCTCGAGAACATGCATTATTAAATTTTGTTATTGTGTAAAGTACGTAGTATATATTATTATTATTTATTTATTAACATTTAATAAAATATTTTAAATTAAAAAATACAAATATGATAATAGTTTAAGTGGTTATTTAAATATGTAGTTTTAACTTTTATTATTATTTTTTGTTGGTTTGTTTATTAAAATTTGTGAATAATATACTCCCTCCATCCCCTTGAAAGGTACTCGTTTGCTGTTTGCACGTGGACGGTTCTAAGGTCTTTATTTATTTTTTGCACGTAAATTAAGGAGTATTATTATTATAGATAAGGTGGGTAATTGTATTAGTGGGAAGTGGTGGGTCATATTGTGTATTTTCTTTATTAAATAGAGGAAATTGATGCTTTTGAAGCGGATGCCAGGAATAGTGAAATGAATACCTTTCAAGAGGACGAAGGGAGTATATTAGATGTTCATAAATGAAATATTCTTTTAATGTTTACAAACAAAAATATTTACTGTATATGTTTATGAACAAACATTTATGAAAAAATTGTCTTGCGTGTTCGTGAACATGTTGGCAAGCCGTTGGCGAGCCTTAACAAATTGTCTTAGTTCGAACTCGAATCTGATGCACCAAATTTTTTTTACTAACAGAATATTTCGTTGCTAAATCCAAAATATATTCATTAGCATTCCGTTGTTAAAAGAAAAATGTAATTTTTGTTGACAATCTATTGGTAAATTCCATTGGTAAAATGAGTTTTTTGTGTGATATATTTTTTCCTTGATGAGTTCAAGAGCTCAGATTCGAGCTCGAGTTCGAATCAATTACCTTTTAAAAACAATAATCAAGTTTAGTAATATTCGACTCAATTCGATTCATTTTAGATACAATTATTTAATTATAAACAAGTGGTCCTAATTTATATGCCCCATGATACCATACGTGTGGTATAGAGACGTGCGTATAAATCTAAAGTAATAAGATATTTTATGTGGTAGATGAGTGTATAAATCTAAAGTAATAATTCATAGATCGTACAAATTGCCATCAAAATGTTATTTTCAAGTCTTCATATAAATTGATATTTTGTGTAGTCACATTTAATTAGTTAATAAATACTCTCTTCATTTCGGAATATACTTTTTTTTTAAAAATTGTTTAAATGCTTGATGATGTAGAAATGCATTCATTGAATAATAATATAAAAATCATTTTATAATTTAAAAAATATAAAGTATTTTGAAACAAAAAAACCTACACCATTTTACCAAATTTTATATGAAATTGTCTCATAAAACCGTAAAACAATTATTACGTTTCGATATTACTTTTTATTAAAATGTTATGAATTTCTAACACAATACATATATACACACTATTGTTAGACGGATATATATGAGACGGATTGTGAGACAAATTTAACGATCATTAAAGTATAATTATAATATAAGTATAATATGTTTATTGATAGTTAAAGTATGTCTTTAGTGAATGAATCAAATTATAACTCCTAAAATCATATTTTAATGCATCATTTATCATATTTAAAAAAAATATATTTTAACTAATAAAAATACTTTAATAATCATATTATAAAACAGCAATCAATCAAACTTTGTGCATATATATAAAAGGTATTACAATTTTTATAAAGACATAATTACTTTTCTCCAGAATAGTTTTGTAAGCATTTGATCATTACTTTAAATTCTTTTTTTTTATCAGTTGTTATTATGTACGAGAACGAAAAGGTAATATGTTATGATAAAATTCTTGTAAAATTTCATAAGAATCTAATAAATTTTGTGGCAATGGGCTAAAATACTCTTATGTTTTATATTGAAATATTAATACTAACAAGACAATACATTTTTGACAAAGTCTCTTGTGACCTTAATTATGTGAGACAGCTTGTGAGACCGATTAAAGTATGTCTATTTTATTAATAAAGTGTTTAATTATTGTTAAAATATGTTTTATAAAGTATAATAAATTATGATTTAAAGTATGATTTTATGGTGTTATAATATGATTCATTATTAACATACTTTAACTACAAATAAACATACTTTAACTATATAATGAGCATACTTTAGTAATGAATTGACCCGTCTCACGATCGTCTCACAAAAAAATCGTCCCACAAGAGACTAACTCTATATTTTTTATAAAAATTTTGGTGCCACCGTCAAGTATCTCATTTTATGAGACGTATGGGTACGGTTTCAACCCAATTGATTTGCCGCCTTTCAACCCAATTGATTTGCCGCCTTTTAATAGTCATATGCATTGAATGTAATTTATTTGATAGGTTTATAATATCTGGCGCAACACATAAGGCCATGGATAGGGGTGTCAATGAGACGGGTCTGGGCCGGGTAGTTAACTACCCGGATCCGGTCCGTTTCTGGAAGACCTGCCTCGGACCCGTCCCGGACCCGTACGGGTCCTATATAATAGGACCAGTGCTCAGATCCTTACGGGGCGGGTCCGCCCCATTTTTTTTTAATAATTAATTATAAAAAAATTTAAATCATACAAAAATTATTCATATATTTAAATAAATAATCATAAGAATATTAAATATAATTATAATTTAAAAATTATACATATATCATATATTTATAAATAATTTTTATGTATAATATATATATATATATATATATTAACATAAAATATAATTATATATATAAAATATAAATTAATTTTTAATATATTATATACGGGGCGGGTCGGGTCGGGGTGGGACGGGTATAAGTTTATACCCGGACCCGTCCCGTATATGTACGGGTCCCGGCCCGGCCGCCTCGTTTCTCCTACGGGCCGGGCCTGGGCCGGCCCAAAACGTGCAGAGCGGGCCGGGGGACCGTTGACACCCCTAGCCATGGATCGATTCTTAAACAGTCTTTTTTTTTAATTTTATAATAAACCTAGTATTATTAAAGCATATTATAATTGTTAATTATTTTAATTTTTATAATTAGTATCTTATAAAATAAAGAAGTGATATTATTTTAAATAAAAAGTGACATATGATCAAGAAAAAATGGGAACCAAAAAAATTTCTTAAAACAAATAAAAAGCGATATCTGATTAATAAAAAGTGATAATTAATTTAATTGAACAATTAATACAACAGATAAAAAATGATAACATTTTTAGCAATGATAAATGAAAATGGAAAGTGATAATTACCAATTAAACTATTTCATCAATAATTTATTTATTTTTAATAAAAAGTATTAACATTTTAAAAAAATAATACCTGATTAAGAAAAAGTGAAAACAATTCTATTAAATTATTTCTTGAACAATTTGTATAAAATATAAAATGTGATAATATTTTTAATTAAATGTGATAGATAAAGGAAAAGAGATAGTTATAATTAAGTCGAACTACTTCATAAAAAAAATTTAAGATATAAATATAAAGTGATAACAATTTTAATAAAAAATGATAAATGATTATAGAAAAGTGATAATCATTAATTAAATTAGTTTTTGCATGAACAATTTTCAATTTGTAAGATGAATGAAGTATAATAACTTATTTAAGTAACTCAATTAAATATACTACTTATTTATTAGAATAATATACTAAATTTAATTAATTTTATTTTTTATTAAAATGTTTATCTGATATTTTTATTAAAAAATTAAAGTAAAAGAGTTAATTTATGTAATAAAAGACTCACAGAAAAAAAAAAGAAAAATAAAACATAGGCTATTAGAATTTGAAATAAATGAAAGAGATAGATTAAACATTTTCCGTTCAAATTAATTGAACTTCTCCTGGACTCTATTTTACAGAACATTCAACTTCAAAATGCAGTTAATTTAATAGTTCATCCCCAGCAGCTTGCTCCAATTTCTACCTAAAAATTAAAATAACAATATATCTTTTTTTAATATTATTTTAAATTATTTAAACAAAATATACACATACCCATTTTTTAAATATAACACACACATACATATTATTTAGACAAAATTTTTTTTTAAAAAATGCAACAAACACGATAGCAGTTACAAAAGCAACTGCTACAATGTTTTATTCCATTTTGCTGCCTAAAATGCAACACTGCTGGAGCCCAAAGTGTGCTGCAAAATGGAGATACAACACACTTTTGGAGATGATCTGACCAGTGTTGGATGCAGACTGCACTTTAAAAAAAATTAAATGGATTGGTGGAGATCCGTCGTAAGAAAATTCGTTAGATCTCACCCAATACCTTTCCTTAATATAATGGGTTAGTTATTTGTAGATACAAATATTTTTATTGGGTTCCACATAAAATACTAATATAATTACTCACTATACATTAAAATATTATATCTCTCAACTTACTATATATTAAAATATAATATTCCTTATGTCCCTCTTGATACATACAATTTTTCATTTTGGTCGTCTCAATACAAAGTATCAGTTTTCTTTTTGGGTTGACGCGAATCACAAAATAATATTACTATACTCAACCCACTACACATGGGCCCACACTCAATACTAATACAATTACCCACTATACATTAAAATATTATATCCCTCAATCCACTATATATTAAATTATTGTACTTCTTAATTTACGCATAAAAAATAAATGAAAATATAATATTTCCTCCGTTCCCCTTGATACATACAATTTTTTATTTTGGTCGTCCCAATACAAAGTATCAGTTTCCTTTTTGGGTTGACGTGACTCACAAAATAATACTCCTATACTCAACTCATTACACATGAGATTCACACTCAACACTAATACAATTATCCACATACATTAAAATATTATATCCCTCAATCCACTATATATTAAATTATTATACTTCTTAATTTACATATAAAAAATAAATGAAAATATAATATTCCCTTCGTCTCCCTTGATACATACAATTTTTCATTTTGGTCGTCCCAATACAAAGTAACAGTTTCCTTTTTGGGTTGACATGACTCACAAAATAATACTTCGTCTGTTCGAAAGAGGGTATTTTTCTTCCATTTTGGTCGTCCGCTCCAAAAATGGTCATTTCTTTTTTTATACACATGGGACCCACACACACCCACTAATACAACTAAACTATGGGTCCACATTCTCACTAATTCAACTACTCACTACACATTAAATAATAATACTCCTTAATTGATACCGATTTACCAGCGAAAATCAGTATGCGATAGGAAATTCGCCACCTCGAGGATAAGACGACACTACCTTAAAGATAAGAATTGAAAGACAAGCTCACAACTCTAAGGAATCCTCCAAAGAGAAAGAAACTTGAAGATAAAAATTCACTAAGAAATCTTTCAAAGATAATAATATTGATATCCTCTTTTTCATTGATGCAAAATACGACTATTTAATACTTGGAACAACCCTCCAAGGATAGGAACAGACACTTGACTAAACTTAATGCCATATTTAATCTATCTTGATCAACTCTTAGAATGCTGCAACATAATGATAAAAGATAATGGACTGCTCTAACTCAATATTTTTGGCCCGCTCTCAAACGATCAGCCCGATATTGTTGTTGGCCTCGTCTGCATGCTCATCTGTATCATTCTCCCATGGTTCGACAAGACTTGTCCTCGAGTCCAATGGATCATCATCTTCATATGATGAGAGATCAGAAACATTAAAAGTAGCAGAAACACCGTAATCTCCAGGAAGTTGAAAAATTACGAATAGGAAAACGCTCTTTGCTAAGGTGTTTCCAAACCAAGTCACCTCCTTAAACACAACCTTCTTCCTATGTTTGTTGGCTTGCAGCCTGTACTTCTCAGTTTATTGTGATATTTCTTTCTTCACTTCTTCATGAATCCTCTTGATATGAACAACTCTATCATTAGCATCCCCACTGAAATGGCTATCAACATTAATGGGATATAAATCCAAAGGACGAAAAAGATTTAAACCATACACTACTGTAAATGGAGAACAACCCGTAGTCTGGTTTGTGGATCGGTTGTATGCGAACTCGGCATGAGGCAATAAACTCTCCCATTCTCTACTGTTCTTTTTCACAAAACTCCTCAACAAAGCTACCAAACATCTGTTAACCACTTCTGTTTGTCCATCTGTTTGAGGATGATGCGACGAATTGAATTGAAGTGTAGTTCCCAACTTTCTCCATCGGGTTCTCAAAAAATGACTAAGAAATTTCGAATCTCGATTAGAGGTGATAGTTCTTGGAATACCATGCAGCTTGATTATTTCCTTGAAATATAAATCAGAAACGTTGGTGGTATTCATTGTCTTGTTACATGGCACAAAATAAGCCATTTTATAGAACCTATCCACCACTACCATAATAGAATCCTTGCCCCTTTTAGTTCTCGGCAACCCAACAATGAAATCCATAGTTACATCTTCCCATGGACATGCGGTTCCAACTCGTAGAGGAGTGTACAACCCATTGTTACTTCCATGCATCTTTGCCATGTGGAAAATAACACACCTCTTCACAATCAGTTCAACATCTCTTACTAGCTTAAGCCAATAGAACCTATCTTGCACCAACATCAATATTTTATCTCGCCCAAAATGGCCAGCAAGCCCTTCACCATGAGCTTCAAAAATTATGGCTTCTCGAAGTGAACATCTCGGTATGTAGAGTTGATTTCTTCGAAATAGATATCCATCTTGGATAAGGAATTTATCATGAGAACCAGCTTGACAAGCTTTCCAACAATTACTGAAATCGAAATCGGTTTCATAAAGAGTTTTAAGAATCTTAAACCCAACCACCCTTGATTGCATGAGGTTTAATAGATCATGTCTTCTACTAAGGGCATCCTCTTCAGTTTCTTCTAAGGCCATCAAGTCACACTCCTTCATTTATCATACATATTATTTTCATAAATTCGTGAATAAGAAAGCATTTGTCTTGATAGTTCAAGAGTATTCTCCATCTTTGAATCCGCAAAAATTATTTTCTCATGACCATCATCACGAACCCATAATAACTTGTAAGGTTGAGGATGGTCTTCGGTATTCAATCTCAACTTCTAACACATAGAACTTGCCACAATATTTTCATAACTTCCACCATCAACAATGATATCACGTACCTCGTCATTTAACGTGCAACTTTTGTGAAAAAAATTATGCCCCAACAACTCTTCTTCTTCTTGGATAGCACTCAAGCACTTTCTTGCAACAAGAATTTCACCTTGATCAGCATACGTGATGTTTTCTTCGTCTTCAGCTTCATCATAAATTAGCTTATCTTCTTTTTCGAACTCATCTTCTTCATACTCATCATAGATTGGTGTTGTTTCATCGTCTACCTCTTCATACTCATCGTAGATTGGTGTTGTTTCATCAACTACCTCTTCATACTCATCCGAAACATGGCTGCAATGAAAATGATAAAAGTCCTCATCATCGTGCTTCGGCTGCTGATTTGTCATCGTTTGGTTCATTTTTTGCTGCTACAGTTGTCTTTGTAGTAGTTCAATTGTTTCTCTTAATTTATCCAACTCGATGTCACGCAAATCTCTTTGACGAGTGGTAGGATTCTTACCATCATGAGTGTTCCTTCTATTTCCCGCCATTTCGAACCCGAAGCTCTAGATACCAAATGATACCGATTTACCAGCAAAAATCAGTATGTGATAGGAAATTCGCCACCTCGAGGATAAGATGACACTACCTTAAGGATAAGAATTGAAAGACAAGCTCAAAACTCTAAGGAATCCACCAAAGAGAAAGAAACTTGAAGATAAAAATTCACTAAGAATTCTTTCAAAGATAATAATATTGATCTCCTCTTTTTCTTTGATGCAAAACACGACTATATATTTAATACTTGGAACAACCCTCCAAGGATAGGAACAGACACTTGACTAAACTTCATGCCATATTTAATCTATCTTGAATGCTGCAACATAATGATAAAAGAAGGGGCTGCTCTAACTCAATGTTTTTGGCACGCTATTTTTTCTCGAACGATCAGCCCGATATTGTTGTTGGGCTTGTCTGCATGCTCATCTGTATCATTAATCAATGTGCACAAAAGTAAAGGACCTCTTTCGAGCGGACGGAGGTAGTATTATTATACTCAACCCACTACACATGGTCCAACATTCAACACTAATACAATTATCTACTATACATTAAAATATTATACTCCTCAATTCACTATATATTAAATTATTATATTTCTTAATTTACGTGTAAAAACGAATGAATATCTACAAGATAGACAGAGGGAGTATTATTTCACTGGCACGTAGGGACTAATAAATGTAACATTATTTAAGGGATGGAGAGAGTCTATATTTCACGTATATATTTAGAAGTGTGTGATAAAAATTAAAATTTAATTTTCAAAATTCAAAATAAATCTAACTTAAAATAACACTTTCTTCTTCCCACTAATTACAATTACATATTATCATTTTGGATATTCATCAAAGGTTTATATTTCCCATTTTATAATATACACTTTAGATTAACATCCCAAAAAATTTTGCAATATTACAATTCAAATTAAAATTAGTAGCTAAAAGTTAAAATTACCATTAAAATGTACTTACCTAACAGTTAAAATACTGTATTACTTAATATACGTTTAAAAAAACAAACATAAGTTTAAAGTTTTCGAATGAAATTGATGGAGTAATAATAAAAATGATACTCCCTCCCTCTGCTAACAAGATTTTCCTTTTTTTTTTTACTTGAATTAAAGAGTATTATTATTTAATATTGTATATTGGGTAACTGTAATAGTGCGGTGTATGATTCACATACAATTATTGTATTAGTGATGTGCGTGGTCTAATGTGTTCATAAAGGAGATTATGAACCTTTGGCGCGGACTCCCAAAAATAACAAAATGTATACCTTAACGGCAGATGGAGGAAGTAATAATTTATCTTAATGTATACTGGTCTTCCCGAAGTCACTCTCATTGCTAGCAAGCCATTTGTAGATTCAGTGAACATTGAAAAGTCAGCAATGAAGTACTTAAACAATAATTTTCCGATGATAGTTTCTCAGTCTCTTGGGGATGATCACATTGTGAGCCAATCACAGTTTATTTATTTTGTATTCTTAATCATACCATTACCATCATGCTTTCTGTCCACCTTAAACCAAACATCATCGAATCTTTTCTTTTTATTAATTGATTCCATCTGGATTTATTATAAGATTTAACCAAGATTTAATTTGCATAAAATTCAATCGATGACTTTCTATGAAATCGTTTCGTACAGTTTGTTTAAATTAACTTTAAGTACATATCTCATAATCTCACATCCAACTGAATTACTTAACAATATTAGGCACGTCATAATATTTATAGTCTATTTGATTGTCTTAATCAAAATTATTCATATATAAAACACACATTTTATGGGTTTATTATTGTTTCTTCTTCTTTTATGATTTTATAATATATAGAAATTGATAGGAAATAGGACTATACATTGTAATTGAATGAGCATGAACAGAAATCAAACCAAAATAGTTTTTTCGAATCGATTGAGGTGAATCGAATTGTTTACATTACACCTCCTCAAAAAGTAAGTCATCTATGCTCAAAAAGTGAGTCTTCTTACTTGAGGCTGCAATTTATCTCCTTAAATAATACTCTCTCCGACCACTTAAAAGGTAACCGTTTGTTTTTTACACGTGGATTTAGGAGTATTATTATTATATGTAAAGTGGGTAGTTGTATATAGTGTACTTTTTTACTAAATAAGAGAAATTAATACATTTGAAGTGGACATCCAAAATAGTAAAATAGATACCTGGTAAGTGGCCGGAAGGAGTAAGTCATCTCTATAAACATGTGCTTCTATTTAATTCCTCTACCTATTGCAAGCGCAATCAAATAGTAAGCCATCTTTTTAAGTCACTTGAGAATATGATTTCCCTCCTTAAATAATAAGTCATCTCTATATATTTGAATTTGACCTCTTACAAGCACGATTAAACAGTAAATTTTTTCTATAAGCCACTCAATATCGCGATTTACCTTCTCAAATAGTAAACCAAAGTCTAGGCGTATGTGCCTCATCACCTCTTGCAAGCGTAATCAAATTTACTCAAACAGTAAACATATGTCTAATAAAAAGAGTTCGAGGTAATCATAACAGATATGTGTATGTATTTAAGATTACACCATCTAATCTTTTCTTTTTATTACCTATAATAATTTATTCCAATCTGGAAAAATTTTGCATAAAACCAAATCGATGACTTTTACATGAAATCGTTTCGTACAATCTTTTTACATTAACTATTAAGAACATATATCTCATAATCTCAACATCCAACTTACAAACTAATTAACAATATTAAGCACGTCATAATATCTATAATCTTTTCGATTGTCTCAAATAAAATTATTCATATATAAAACACATATTTTATGGTGTTAAATATTGTTTCCTCTTTCTTGATAATATAATACTTCCTCCCATTCGTCTCACACTTTTTTATAATTTTTATTTTTATTGTCTCACATTTATTTTCATCATACAAAATAGAAACATCACATCAATAAATAATTTTGAAAGTCAAATTCAATACACAAAGACTTATGTGAGGACGTCTCATGTAATGACTACCATAAGAAGTGATAATATTTTAATGAAAAATGATATCAAATTGATAAAAAATGATAATAACACTGTGAATTATTTCATAAATTATTTATAGTACAAGTAAAAAATATAACATTTAAAAAGAAAAAGTGATAATAATTTTAAAAATATAAAATGATCTTATCATGAGACTGACTCACATAATTATACCTATCTAAAAAATATTACTCCAACCGACCACATAGAATACTTTGTACCTTTGCAAACATTTATGCGAGACCATTTTATAGGAACACTTTAGTGAGACGGATAAAAAGAGATCATTTTAATTAAAAGTGATACTCGAATTAATAAAAAGTACTCCCTCCGTCGCGCGTTAATGTTTATATTTTCCATTTTAGATTGTCCCAAGTTAAGGTTTCCCTTTCCATTTTTTTCAAATTTGACCTACACAAAACAATTAATTATATCATGTAGGGCCCACATACAACTAATCTCTTTATATTAAATATTATTTCTCTCACCTCACTACAAATTAAATTATTATATCTCTTAATTTATGTGCAAAAAGCAAACGTAAACATTAACGTATGATGAAGGGAGTATAATGGTGCACTAAAGTATTTTATGAACAAAATATAGTATGAATAAAAAATGATAACATTTTTAATGAAAAGTGATAATATATTTAATAAAATTTTTTAATAAAACGTAAAAACAATCTCAAGTGAGATGGTCTAATCTTGCCTTTATACTTTATTTATCACCTAAAATACCACGATGCGCATAGGTTTTACAAGTCTTTGCTATAATGTCAAAAGGCCATCACTAATTTTATCTCTATATATATGTTCATTATTGTTCCCACATATACTTGCACATAGGCTTATCAATCCCAAATATTAAAGTAATCAAAACACTAACATGAAGATAGAAGTTGTGCCTACCCAACATCTGAAGCCTTCTTCTCTCACCCCACCTCAACTAAGACACTTCAAACTTTCTTTCATTGGTGAGAGAATACCTCCTTCTTACACCCCTCTCATTCTCTACTACACCTCCAGTGGTAATGATGGAGACATTAAGCAACAAGAAATGTGTCATCTACTTAAAACCTCATTGGCAGATGCCTTAGTCCAATATTACCCTCTGGCAGGAAGGATGGAAGGCAAGATTCTGGTGGACTGTAACGACGCCGGAATCTTGTACGCCGAAGCAATTGCGGATGGCAAGATATCCGATGTCGTTAGGTTCCCCGAATCGGGAGTTCTTGACAGGGTTGTCCCCTTCATCAATGGCTATGTTACCATAACTCAAGAACAATTAGCAGTTCAGGTTAGTACTGTTTTATTTGGACTTATATTGGACAGTTAATAATGTAAACATCTAAAATAAATTCACGTGGTCTTCACTTATTCGATCCTAATAAATAGGGTATAACTTAATTTTTATTGGGTACTACTCCCTTTGTCTAGGAAGGTTCTTCATAGTATAAAAATAAAGTTACTCCACACGTTTCATCAAAATGTATACGATAAGGGTAGACAAGATGTTTATAACCACAGGTTCCATCAAAATGTTTATGTTTTAAGAAGTATGTGAGACGGGATAATATATTTATTTGTCCATTAACTTTGCCTAATGTTAATTTAGTTCATAAGTTTCTCATTTTTTGAAAATCGTCCATTACGTTTAGAGAATTTTGAAATCCATCCGTTATGTTTACTTAGTTCGACAAAACAGTCCTATTACAGGTCACAGCAGATCACTTCCAGGTAATTCTAAAAAAAAATTTGGAAATTACTTAATATTTCTTAAAACAGCCTCGAGTCGAAACTTATAAATCAAAAACTTGTATCATACTCATCTTATAGTCATAGTGTTATCGAATTTTTCTTTTACTTTCTACGCGCTTCGAAATGGTATTAGAACCCTAGGTTTATTTATTTATGAATAGATATATTTATTATAAACTTATATCACTTAACAAGAGGAGAGTTTCAAAGAGATATGGATCCGAACGAAAGTTCGACATCCGAGAGTGACAGGACTATCAGCCCTGTTCCAAGCTGGAGCAACAGTGACTTCTGGCATGTCAATTATGACAAGACAAGCAGTTCTATACAACAATATTATTGTGTGTTGTAGAGACAATATGCAGAGAAAGAATACGAGAAAGCCGATCGATTTTGGGATAACCTCGATCGAAGGTGTAAATTGGTGAAAGCCCGTGCTAACCACACCAAAGAGGAATCTCTGGAGGAACTACGCCGGATGCAGATAAGGTACTCGAAAGAGGTACAAAGAAACATCGTGGAAATCTGAAGTTTCATCGAGATCCATGGACGTATCCCCAAACAAGAGCAATGGAGGAGACGATCAAACCAAGGTCCAAGAGAGATCTGCAAGCCCTATCACTTCTCACACTGGACGGAAGGACAGAGTGGAAGGAGATCGAGACAGATAACTCTAAGATGAACCAAGATCTTAGAGAATTGCAGAACACGGTTAGATTCTTTGGAGAATATTGCAAAAGCATGTCCAAGACAATGTTCGAGATCAGCCTTAAGATGGACAAGGTGGAGAAATTGCAGAACAAGCAACTCGACCTCATCATAAAGTTGACAGAACAAGTAAAATCCCTGGAAACTATGGTGACAGGAAGAAGATCAGGAGGAAGGTTACCACTAATCTTCGGAACAGAACCCCTTTTACACCAAAAGGGGAAAACGACGGAGGTCATAATGCCAAAGTCAGAAAGCGAGAAGATGATTGCTATCCTTCGAAGAGAATCCACATCCCCGGATGGCAAGAGCAAATCTTGAAGATCTACAAGATCTATATGAGTCCTTCCAAGGACTATCAATTATAGATCTAAAGATGAATGTTGGAGAGACATCAAGCTCTCAACAATAGTCTCAGGCTCATCAGACCCAACAGGATCGGAGCCAAGACGAAGGAACCTCTGGATCACTCAGAGTCCATGGGGCAAGACAAGAAGATACATTCCAACAACCAGGAAACTTCAAAATGAAGGCCATAGGAATGTCAACAGGAGCAAGCCGAGTTCGAGGATTTAATATACACAACACCCCATATGTCCGGTCTCACCTTGAACTGATAAATCCATACAGGTTGATCTTAAACTTCGACACTCTAGACTTCAAGAATAGAGAAACCTTGATCGATGAATGGACAAATGCCATGAAGATCGCAGGTGGCGCATTTGAGCTGGACAAAGAAGGATTCATAAGATTCCTTACTATGAGCCTGGAAGGATCAGTAAAATGCACCTGGGAGGAGCTCTCAGACGAAGTCAAAAAGGAGGTTATCGAAGGTGAAGATCTAGGCAATATTATCGATCGTATGGCCAAGATCTTCAAGATCCATTTCATCGGAGTAGGGTACTTCGAAGGAATGGAAGAAGAAAAGAATAAGTATAGAAATGCCCTATACAGCCTAGAACTACTTGACATTTGTCACGTAAATGACTACATCAAACTCTTCACAGAGTATAGATGGAAGTCAAAGGTCAAAGAGAAAGAAGTATTCCACATATTCTTTGTCAAGATCCCGAGCCCATGGAGAGAAATGCTGATCAAAGAGTATGAAACATGCGAGCTGGATTCGATAGCAAGGAGAATGTCCTTCCTCAAAGCAAAGATTGCAGAGTTGTGTCATCAATCGGCGGTACACAAGAACTACAAGAGATTAAGGGGAATAAACAAGACAGTCACCTTATGTTGCGAAAGCAATGATCTTCCAACTATCATTGGAAGAAACCCAAAGAAGCAGAAAAGGATGAAGAAGAATCATCCTTATAATCAAAGGAGCGAAGGATGGAGATCCAGAAGACCAAGATCATTTTGGTCTAAACAGAAAGCTCAAAGCTATAAATCAGGTCAAAGAGCTGGATTATCTAGATGGAGTTCAAGAGGCCAAGCCTTATCCTCAAGGTCAAACCAGAGGAGCACAGGAAGAACTCCCACAAGAAAGACGTTCCGAAGAGCAGCCACACGAGTCAATGAAAGATTCAAGGATTGCAACTGCTACACGTGTGGAGCCAGAGGGCATATCTCACCAGACTACCCAGAAAACCAGAAGAGAGGAGTACGACAGTTCGAGGCAACTCCAGAAATGGAGGAGGCTGTTTACATCCAAGATATAGTACAACTATATCAGTTTGAAGATATACCCTCAGACGAGAGCATCTACGAAGAAAAATTCTTCAGCCAAGATAAGTCATCTGAAGATGAGTCGGAGTGAAGAAGAAAGCTTCAGACAGGAGATGCAAGAAGATATGTCAGGATTCTTTTCCCAGACATCCATTTCTCATAAAGCCCTTATGAGAATCATGAAGGAGGAATCCAAGGCTCAACCTATACGATGGATTCACCGTAGGAAGGATGGACAAATTCTTTCCAAGCTTCAAGAAGAGAAAGCACAACATCATATACAAAGTGACCGAAGGGGAAATTGACATCCCAATGGAGCTCACAAAAAATGTGATGGAAATGCAACTAGTTCATGTTGACGAAATCAAAAGGGAACTCAGTAAACATAAGGAAGGAATAACCAAGACCATGTCTTGGATCCATATCGGAGCAATCCGGATCCTCATCAAAGCAACTTTCAAAGAAGGTATCGATACACCAATCGATATTGCAATCTTTGATAAGAGAATCAAGAATACAAGAGAGGCATGCCTGGGAGGAATATCAGGAAACCTATACGCAGGCAAGGTGCCATCCTACATATATCCAAGGATTGCCTACAATCTGGCAGATAAAGATTTCAGTAGGGCACTCACCCTTCATCAAGACTTCAAGAACAAAGAACTGATGAAAGAAGGGAATAGGCCTTGCCCCATCACCTACAATATCTCAAATGCCCTGTCCAACACCTATCATTCGGATCTATTCTAAATGAAGGAGTATATCGAGATACCAGAAGTGTTCGAAAGGGTTGCATGCGCAACCAGGCTAGAAATAATGGAGTTACCGCCAATCCACGACATGGATTTGCAAATCAAGGACAAGCAGGTCTGAAACAGACAAGATAGCCTCAGATTCCAGCAATGAAGGATTTCTTTCCAAGAAGATAGGATGATTAGTAAAAAATGGGGAAAGAAGCCAATCGTGGAGGTAATCCAAGAGCCGAAAAAGTTCACAACCAAAGGTGAACTAAAATGCCCAGAAGGATGGAGAGGAGTCGAAGTTGTATTCGATATCACTAAAAAGGAAAACTCTATTCCTTGTGACGTCTTGTATTATCTTCAACAACCAACAACTGGGAGATATCAAGGACAGCTCAAACTCGGAGATCTTGAGCTGATAATCGAAGGAGTGGCAGGAAGATTTCCAGAACAACTAGTTCTGGAATTTGAGTTTCTCGAGGATCACAAACCTTGGGAACGACTACAAGATAGAATGTAGTTTACAGTCAAAGGAAAAAGATACAAGGTTTACTAGTAGAGGCTCAAACTTATAAGCTCTGATCCGCCCATGGCCACAAGTCCATTTTCAATATATATCACTGTCGGAATGATATATAAGAAGTATCGTGTAGAGTATTTTGTGGCATACATTGATTCAGGAGCCGGTATTTGCACAACAAAGGAAGGGGTCTTCCCGGAAGGCTCAGACGAAGAACTGCCAACAGTTCTCGAAAAAGATTTCTTGCAAAGGGTGCTAATCCTTTACAGAGGAATCAAGCAAGCAGAAATCATGATCGGAGGAGCAGATCGTACTCCATGGTACAAGGTGAAAACTCCACTGTTATATTTTCATGACACCAGAGCGGATATTCTGTTAGGGAATAATTTCCTACAGACATTCAAGCGTTTTACCTAGGAAAATGCAATTAGACCCTTTGTGAACATAAGATCATCGTATCAAGACTGCGTAATGCATTTCAACGAAAAATGCCAATCAGATTTCGCAGCAAGTGTGGTGATGAAGGAAAACTGAGCCATGAGAAGATGAATGATAGAAGGAGATATGGCAAAGCAGTCCTTCAGATGAGAACCGAGACTAGAGGAGGATGGAAGATGGAGAAACTAAAGGAGAACACAATCCAACTTCTCAAAGCAAGCTTGGGAGAAAACCTACATAGAGACGTCACAATCAAAGAACAAACATCTTTGGAGAATGTCAAGAAGAAGATACAGAGGAACTTCAATGAGGATCCTTTAGCCTGGTGGGATAAGAACGAGCTCAAAGCTTCACTCAAAGTAAAAGAAGAAAATGAGCATGAGTTCGTGAGATATAATCCTATCTTAATGAACCAAGAGGATCGAAATGATATGCAATTAATACTTAAGGAACATCTGGACCTTAAGTTAATATCACCAGGAGTATCTCCATACAGCAGTCCAGGATTTGTAGTTCGAAATCATGGAGAAGTCAAGCGGGAAAAGCCGAGACTTGTGATCAACTACAAAGGGATCAATAATATCTTGGAATTCGATGGATACTACATACCAAGTAGGGAACATTTGGTCAACTGTATCAAGAATGTCAAGGTATTCTCAACTGTACCAAAGGAAGATGGATAATCTTTTCAAAGATTATTTCTCATTCATGTTTGTCTATGTGGATGACATCCTCATAGCCTCAAAGAACATGAAGGAACATTTATAACATCTGGAAATATTTTCAGAAGTATGCCACAAGGAAGGATTGGTGCTTTCTGAAAAGAAAGCAGTAATAACAACAAGACAGATCGAGTTTCTTCGAGTAGAGATCGACGAATCTGGAATTATTCTACAACCACATATTGTAGAAAAGGTCCAATAATTTCCTGAAGATTTCAAAGACAAGAAATAACTCCAACGTTTCTTAGGATTGGTCAACTTTGCTGGAATGTTCATCAATAATCTGGCGCAATACAGGAAGGTGTTCAGTCCTTTGTTAAAAAAGGATGCTGAATTCAAATGGTATGATTCACACCAAGCAATGGTTAAACAACTAAAGGAGGTTTGCAAAAAGCTCTCCATATTAGCCATTCATAATGACGAGGATGATCTGTTACTCTATACAGATGCCAATGATCATTGGTGGGCAGCGGTTCTTACAAAGCCCACAATAGAAGGAGAAATGCCATGCAGATACTGTAGCGGGCTCTTTACGGAGAACGAAGTAAATAGATGACACATCAATGAAAAGTAGTTCTTTGCAGTTCGGAAGGCGTTCAAAAAATGGCCGTTGTTTCTTCTCGCGAAGAAATTCATCCTTAAAATTGATAAAACAAGCGTCAAAGCCTTTTTGAAAAATAAAATTGAATCTAAACCTGAAAAGGATAGACTATTAAGATGGCAAGCAGAATGCCAATATTATGATTTTAATATTGTCATTATTAAATCTGTTGATAATGTTTTGATAAATTTCCTGACGAGAGATGGAAGGAGCTGAGATGGACTCCATCCTAACTGTTTCAAGGCACCTGATGGACAACCTTGAGTTGCTCCAAAGGGAATTCAAGAATCTGGCATTCAATGTAAGGCGTGCCGGAAGAATACAAGATAGTGATCAGACCAAAGTGTCTAATCGTATACGAGACTGCATTCGAAACGATGCAAGTCTGTTCGAAGCAACACGAGAGCCACTCCTCTGGGCTGTTGATAGCAATTGTAATCGACAAAAGAAGAGTAGTCGAGAACGGGTCTCTAAACCTGGAGAAAGGGATTCAAGTACCCTTAGCACAAGTCCTAGTCTGGAACCTCTAAAAGAGGAACCGGTCCAAGGAAAAATTGAAGACCTGGAGTCACATCTAGAGTCGACGAATCAACCCAGCACCTCCGGGGTCAAAGAGGGAGAGATCAACCTTAGGCCTATGACGGGCACTGCTAAGGTTGGTATTAACTTAGCTAATTTCTCTTATTGGCAGGAATACCAGGCCAGCTGGGAGAAATTGAACACCAGACAAGGAATCCGACCGGAGAAATGCCGGGTGGATATATAGGGGAATATCACTGAGTTTGGATGTGAGAAGGCTCAAATCCAATGGATGTAAAGCAATGGTATGACTTTGGGGCACTAGCCTCGATCTATACTGTTGCACCAGGTTTCCCAGAACTTGCAAAACTTCCAGAAGGTTTTCAAGGCATGGAAAAACTGCTCGACTCTATCCAGAGGCGATGTATTGGAACTGTACTTCACCTGTACAGCTCCAGAACCAGTTGGGAAAGGCAACCACGAGGCCTTTCATTTCATTAAGCTAAGAAGACCCGATGTGTCAGCATCAAATAAGATCAAAGAGTCTTCTGGAAAGGAACCAGTATTGATTTCTACATTTTCTGAAGAACAGATCTCTACTTGAAGAGCGAGGGATTTGTATGCCTGCATCAAAGCCATGGTGGAAGTGAAGTTCCCATTCAAGTTCGAGCATAAGTCTTTGAATTGGTCTTTTCTATTGAATACTTTAACAGGGAAGAAGACAGGGTTTGCAGAGAAGGCTTTCCAAGAAAAACAAGAACTTCTCTGGAGAAACAAGATTCCAGTAAGTAAACAAACTCATCGGAGATATTGCAACATGACCTATTTTGGGCAATGAACAAACAAGGTATGTTCGAGCTGCTCCATCCAAACCGAACCAGAGTTTGGAAAAGGAATAAGATTGGGCATAGGGATGATCAGAACTGCTGATCCACCCCCAACAAAAGAGACACGTGGAAAGAAGAGGGTAAAATCTCTTCGGAATACCAAGGAGCCGAGAGAATCATCAGGCACCAAAGAGGAAAAATGACTCCTCAAAAAAAGTAAGCAGTGACGTCAAAAGAAGTTAGGAGGCTTTGAAATCCAGATTTCAAATCCGAAAGGCTCTATAAATAGGTGAGTTGAGAAAGCAGAAGGCATCAATCATTCCCCTCTGTTTTCTCTTTCTAAAAATAAACATTGTATTTCTTCCTCTTTGTATGAGTGTTCTGAGTGCAGCTATAATAGGTAGCTAAAGGAGTTATCTCCTCTTGTTCTGTGAGGATGTGTGTGTAATAAATTCTCCATTCAATAAATAAATAATCTTGGGCTTCTGCCCGAAGGTAGCCTTCCATTTTACAACTTTGATCTCCATACTTTCCGGCAAAAAACAGTAACAGCATCCTATACACCCGGTGTAGGAAACGAGCAAGGGTTATGCTGAGGTCCGCTGAAGGAACGAGATAGAACCATCATACTGCGGGACGCATGGTTGGCTGTGAGGAGCAGTCGTAAAACATTTCGGGTACCCGGTGAATCGACGGTCAAAAAAGGTACTGTTACTGTTACATGCTGGATAATTACGAGATTAAAGTATTATACGGAAGCATGTTGGGCCTGATATGGTCGTAATGGACTATGTCTATTTTGAAAAATAGAAAGTGATAAAAATTTGGCGAAAAATGATATGATACAAGTAATTTAAGGTTGAAATACCTATTGTAGGACTATAAAGTTGAATTCTGCAAAATTGGTGGACTGATTTCAAAATTTAGAAGATATTATTGTCAAAACCTGTTGGTCACCTGGTATAGCAGGTCAAAGGACCAAAATGTTGAGATTGGTAAAGATAATGGACTGTTTTCAAAATTGAGGAAAAGGATGGACCAATTTCAAAATAAGGAAAAATTAACGGACGAAAAAATTAATTTTCCCTATGTGAGACTATGTAAACGGTGAGATTGTTTTATCCTTTTGTAATTAATTGGAGTATCAATTTTATTAAAAATGTTATAACTTTTCATTTATACTGTAAATTATTTATAAAATAGTTTACAAAACAATTAATATTATCTCCATTTCATAGTTATGTTCACTGTTATTGTAGATACGTAGTTTAAGAAAAGTTATTTTTTAACCAATTTTATTAATTTTTTAGGGATAATATGATATTTTTAAACAATAATAATTTATAAAGTATGTTATTTATCTTAGGTGGGAGTGATATTTTTAGAAAAATAATTTTTGAGATTAGTGGTTGAAGTGAAGTTTCTATTTTTAAGTGATGAAGATAAGTGTGAGACGGATGAAAACGAAAGGTGTGAATATAAGTGTGGGACAAAAAGAGTATTACTTTTTCTCATTTATGTTTCACTTTTCATTAAAATATAGTCATTCTTATCTATTATGTAAGACGATTTCGTACAACTTTGTGTCTACGTTAAATTATTTGACCAATTCTTATGAATGAATTTGTATTTTTAATTTGAAAAAATGAATTATAAAATAAATTATATTTTTCAAGATAAGATTATGACAATTTTGATATTATGAAGTGTACAGTAGATTATTGATTTGAATTTATTTTCTTTTATAAGAATGAAGAAGGTATTGGGATAAATAAATTAAGAAAATGTGAATTTGTTTATTTATGAGATATAGTTAATAATTAGGAGTTGATTTTTTTAGACAATAAATAAATTACTAAATACTCCATCCGCTTCAAATATTGACATCTTTTTTTAGCACATATTAATGAATATATAATAATTTAATGGGATATTGGTACTATTATGAGGCCATGTGAATATATTTATTATTTTATGTTGATTCTATGTATTTAAAAAGGAAAATATGCCAGTTTATGTGGGACAATTTATAAAAGAAAAAGTGTCAATTTCTTTGGAATTAAGAGAATATATATGTTAAGTGAAAATGGTAAGTTTGAAATTAAAATTTCTTTTGAAATTATTGAATGGAGTATTAATATTTTTGGATTTATTACTATAAAGTATATATTTTAAAACATAAAAACTCTTATGTACAATGAAAATAATGAAACACTATCAACTAAACGAATTCATAGCATAGACATAAAATTACCCATAGGTAGTTTTACATTTATTTTGTACATTTTTTCTGCATATTTTTTTCAAACATTTGATTGTTGTACGTTAATATTTATAGATGTTGCTTTATTTATCATATAAATAATTATTATTATATATAGAATAAAATTGTGCAGAAAAAATGTTAAAAAAAACATGTAGAAAAAATATGCAAAAAAAATGTGGTAAAAAATGTACAGAAAAAAAGTGCAAAAAAAATGTGCAGTTAAAATATGCCGATAAAATTGTGCAAAAAAATGTGCAAACACAGAGATAATTATGATATAATATTACATTATATTTACGTAGTTGATAGTAATTATATTTTATGCTTGTGCTTTTAGAGTAATAATGAATTATTTTGTGTACTTGATACTACCTTCGTCCTAGTGAAATGTCACTATTTGTTTTTTGTATGTGAATTAAGGAAATATTATTATTTTTTGTGTAATGATTAGTTGTATTAGTAGTGTGTGGTGGACATATGTGGAGTCTTTTTACTAAAAGAGAAAAATGAAGATTTTTTAATAACACGTCCAATAACAATAAAATGAGAACATTTCGGTGTATTAATGGACAATAATCACCCCAATATTTTTTCGTTAAACAATAATGTTACTTCTTATCTTTTAAATAGCTGTATATGAAAATTTTTTGAAGTTCGTGTTTCAAAAGAAAAACAAAATTAATAGATTATAAAAAAAAAAAATCTGATCGATCCTGGTATATATTGTTAAAAAATGAAATCCATGTTTATAGTTATGGAAAACTGCAACGAGTAAATGGTAGCTGACATGGCCACGTGGTATAGAAATAGTGAGTTGGGTATTCCTAGTCTCCACCTCCACTGTTTACTCAAAATTAATAGACTAATACTGCTTTACTTAAGTTTAGATGTGAATTAAACGACCATCACGTAACCATATATTCTCGATATATGGTTACAGACATACATTTAGATAGACAATTATTTAGATTGACACTATTTTTATACAGACAAAGCAACATTTGATGTATGTATACATTTAGATAGACAATTATTTAGATTGACACTATTTTTATACAGACAAAGCAACATTTGATGTATGTATACATTTAGATAGACAATTATTTAGATTGACAAAATTTTTATACAGACATAGCAATAAATGTTTAGTACTCCATCACTCCGTCCACTGGAAAGGTGGACATTTTGTCATTTTGAGCGTCCGCACCATATATCCACATTTCCCTTTTTAAACATATGGAACCCACACACATCACTAATACAATAAATTTACGGGACTCATACACCCCACTAATACAACTACCAACTACACATTATATAATAATACTCATTAATCCACGTGCAAAAGCAAATGTCCACCTTTGGGACGGACGGAGGGAGTTCTTTTTATTAAAAATATAATTTTCTTTATTCCAATTAATTTTTCATATTTACTGTTACAATTAACTTTTAACATTTAGTCATATATACTATAAATAAGAAATTTAAAAAATGTCATTTACTTTTTAAGTTGATAAAGTTTCATTTATTGGTATTTTGTCAAGAATAAAAAAAAGGGTTTTCTTATAGGGAGAACTTTTAAAATACCCAAAATCCAAAGTTTTATTTTAATACCAAGGCTTTTTCTCTCTCCTATGAATAGTAACTTTCCTGGACATTAATACCCTTGTGTCAGTAACTTTGTCGGCTACTATTATGGTGGCCTACATGGCTGCCAGCCTGACATCTTTGTCGGTTCAGACTCATTTTAACTCAATTTCAATATTTTCCTTATCCTCAAAAATAGACATAGTCCATTACGACTATATCAGGCCCAGCATGCTTCCGTACATTAATTAAACAACATTAATCTCGTAATTAACCTACTTGAAATAGTAACAGTACCTTGTTTGATCGTCAATCCACCGGGTATTTGGGAGGTTTTACAGCTGCTCCTCATAACCAACCACGCTCCCCGCAGTGTGATGGTTCAATCCCGTTCCTTCAGCGCACCTCAGCACAACCCTGGTTCGTTTCTTACACCGGGTGTACAGATGCTGCTACTGTTTCTTGTCAGAAAATATGGAGAATAAGGTTGCAGAATATAATGGAAGGTTACATAATTCGGGCAGTAGACCAAAATTATTTATTTATGGAATGGAAATATTATTACACACTCATACTACTTAAACAAGAGGAGAAGACTCCTCTAGCTACCTATGATAGCTGAAATGGAAACACTCATACAAGAAAAGAAAGAAAACTACAATGCTTATTGAATGAGAGAAAACAGAGGGGAATGGTTGATGCCTTCTGCTTCCTCAGCTTTGCTATTTATAGAGGCTTTCGAATGTGAAATTTGGATTTCAAAGCCTCTTTACTTTTGCTGACGTCACTGCTTACCTCATTGTGCTGGTGTCACTGCTTACGTCATTCCCATTGGATTCCAACTTTGTCTGGCTGGTCCCTTTCCTCTTTATTGGATGCCTTTTCTGGTCCATCCCTCTTTTGGCCTTTGCAGGAGTCACATGGCTCCTTACCCATTTGGAAAAGTCATCTGACACTTACTTTTTTGAAGAGTCATTTGTCTTCCTTGGTGCCTGAAGATTATCCTGGCTTTTGAGTGTTCTAAAGAGATTTTACCCTCTTCTTTCCACGTGTCTCCTTTGCTGGAGGGGTTCAGCACTCCTGATCATTCCTATGCCCAACCTTATTCATTTTCCAAACTCTTGCTCTGTTTGGGTGGAACAGCTGGTGCATACTTGGTTGGTCCATTGCCCAAAATGCGCCATGTTGCAATATCTCCGATGAGTTTGTTTACTCACCGGAATCTTATTTTTCTAAAGAAAGTCTTGTTTTTCCTGGAAGGCCTTCTCAGCAAACCCTGTCTTCTTTCCTGTTAAAGTATTCAACAGAAAAGACCCATTCAAAGGCTTTTGCTCGAACTTGAATGGTAACTTCACTTCCACCATTACTTTGATGCAGGCGTACAAACCCCTTGCTCTACGCGTAGAGATTTGTTCTTCAAAAAATGTAGAAACCAGGACTGGTTCCTTCCCAAAAGACTCCTTGATCCTATTTGATGCTGAAACATCAGGTCTTCTTAGCTTGATGAAATGGAAGGCCTCGTGGTTGCCTTTTCCGACTGGTTCTGGAGCCGCACTGGTGAAGTAAAGCTCCAATACATTGCATCTGGATAGAGTTGATTGTTTCCCATGCCTTAAAAACTATTTTTCCTAGCCATTCTGGCAGTTTTGAAAGCTCTGGGAAGCTTGGTGCAACAGTATATATTGAAGTTAGCGCTCTAAAATCATGCCATTATTTTACATCATTTGGATTTGATCCTTCTCGCATCCAAATTTGAGGATATTCCCCAGATATATCCACCCGATATTTCTCCATTCGGATTTCTTGTCTGGTATTTAATTTCTCCTAACTGGTCTGTCATTCATGCCAATAAGAGAAATCAGCTAAGTTAATACCAACCTTAGCAGTTCCAGTCATTGGCCTAAGGTTGATATATCCCTCTTTAACCCCAGAGGTGCTGGGTAGACTCGTCGACTCTAGATGTGACTCCAGGTCTTTGATTTTTCCTTGGACCGGTTCCTCTTTTGGAGGTTCCAATCTAGGATTCGTGCTAAGGGTACTTGAATCCCTTGCTCCGGGTTTAGAGCCCATTCTCGACTACTCTCCTTTTGTCGATTGATATTGCTATCAATAGCCCGAAGGAGTGGCTCTCGTAATGACTTGAATAGACTCGCATTGTTGCGAATGCAATCTCGTATGCGATTCGACACTTTAGCCTGATCGCTTTCTTGTATTCTTCCAGCACGCTTTGCATTGAATGCCAGATTCTTGATTTTCCTTTGGAGCAACTCAAGGTTGTCCATCAGTTGCCTTGAAACAGTCAGTATGGAGTTTATTTCAGCTCCCTCCATCTCTCGTCAGGAAATCTGCCAAAATATCATCAACAGATTTAATAATGACAATATTAAAATTATAATATTGGTATTCTGCTTGCCATCTTAATAGTCTAGCCTTTTCTGGTTTATATTCAATTTTATTTTTCAAAAAGGCTTTGACGATTGTGTTATCAATTTTAAGGATAAATTTCTTCTCGAGAAAAAACAGCGGCCTTTTTTGAACGCCTTCCGAACCATAAAGTACTCCTTTTCATTGATGTGCCACCTCTTTACTTCATTCTCCGCAAAGAGTCCGCTACAGTATATGCATGACACTTCTCCTTCTGGTGTGGACTTCGTAAGAACTGCTGCCCACTAATGGTCACTGGCATCTGTATATAGTACCAGATCATCCTCATCATTAGGAATGGCTAACTTGGGGAGCTTCTTGTAAACCTCCTTTAGTTGTTTTACCATAGCTTGGTGTGATTCCTCTTATTTGAACTCAGCATCTTTTTTCAACAGAGGACTGAACACCTTCATGTATTGCGCTAGATTGTTGATGAACATTCCAGCAAAGTTGAAAACTCCTAAGAAGCTTTGGAGTTGTTTCTTGTTCTTGAAATCTTCAGGAAATTCTTGAACATTTTGTACAATGTGTGGTTGTAGAATAATTTCGGGCTCATCGATCTCGACTCCGATCTCGACTCCAAGAAACTCGATCTACCTTGTTGCAATTACTGCTTTCTTTTCAAAAAGCACTAATCCTTCCATGTGACATACTTCTGAAAATACTTCCAGATGCGCCAAATGCTCCTTCATATTCTTTGAGGCTATGAGGATGTCATCCACATAAATAAACATGAATGAGAAATAATCTTTTAAAAGATTATCCATCTTTCTTTGGTATATCTGGGATGCGTTCACTAAGCCCATCGGCATGACATTCCAGATATAATGGCCTTGTAGTGTAGAGAAGGCTGTGAACTTCTTGCTCCCTTCTTCCATCATAATCTGGTAGAACCTAAATTTGTAATCGAACTTTGAGAATACATTGGCATTCATGATACAGATGACCAAGTGTTCCCTACTTGGTATGTAGTATCCATCGAACTCCAAGATGTTGTTGATACCTTTGTAGTTGATCACAAGTCTCGGCTTTTCCCGCTTGACTTCTCCATGATTTCGAACTAGAAATCCTGGACTGCTGTATGGAGATACTCTTGGGATATCAACTTAAGGTCTAGATGTTCCTTAAGTATTTGATGCATATCATTCCGATCTTCTTGATTCATCAGGATAGGCTTGTATCTCACGAACTCATGCTCATTTCCTTCTTTTACTTTGAGAGAGACTTTGAGCCCGTTTTTGCCCCACCAGGCTGGAGGATCTTCATTGAAGTTCCTCTGTATCTTTCTTTTTACGTTCTCCAAAGATGTTTGCTCTTCAATTGTGGCGCCTTTCTATAAGATTTCTCCCAAGCTTGCCTTGAGAAGGTGAATTGTGTTATCTTTTAGTTTCTCCATCTTCCATGCTCCTCTGGTCTTGGTTCTCATTTGAAGTACTGCTTCGCCATATCTCCTTTGATCATTCATCTTTGGATGGCTAAGTTTTCCTTCATTACCATGCTTGCTGCGAAATCTGTTTGGCATTTTTCTCTGAAATGCATTACGCATTCTTGGTGCTACGATCTTATGTTCACAAAGAGTTATAAAAATAAGCCTTCTTGTTGCGCTTTCTTGGATAAAATGCTTGAATGTCTGTAGAAAATTATTTCCTAACAGAATATCCGCTCCGGTATCATGAAAATATAATGGTGGAGTCTTTACTTTGTACCATGGGGTACGATCCGCTCCTCCAATCATGATCTCCGCTTGCTTGATTCCTCTGTTAAGGATTAGTACCCTCTGAGAGAAATCTTTTCCTAGTACTGTTGGCAATTCCTCGACCGAGTCTTTAGGAAAGACACCTTCTTTTGCTGTGCAGATTCCGGCTCCTGAATCAATGTATGCCGCAAAATACTCTGCACGATGCTCCTTATATATCATCCCAATGGTGATATATATCGAGAATGGACTTGTGGTCATGGGCAGATCAGAGCTTTAAGCCCAAGCTTCTACTGGTAAATCTTGTATTTTTTCCCTTTGACCGTGAATTCCATTCCATCTTGTAATCTTTCCCAAGGTTTGTGATCCTCGAGAAACTCCAAACTAGCACTAGTTGTTCTGGGTATCTTCATGCAACCTCCTCGATTATTAGCTCAAGATCACCGAATTTGAGTTGTCCTTGGTATCTCCCAATTGTTTGGCTGTGGAAGATAATACAAGACATCACAAGGAATAGAGTTTTCCTTTTTAGTGATATCGAATAATACTATTTCCCCTCACCATCCCTTTAGGCATTTTATTTCCCTTAGTTGTGAACTTTTTCGGTTCCTGGATTACCTCCACGATCGGCTTTTTTCCCCATTTTCACTAATCATTCTATCTTCTTGGAAGAAATACTTCTTTGCTCGAATCTGAGGCTATCTTGCCTATTCCAGACTGACTTATCTCTAATTCGTAAATCCATGTCGTGGATTGGCGGTAACTTCATTATTTCTGGCCTAGTTGCACATGCAACTCTCTAGAACACTTCTTGTATCTCAATATAATCCTTCATTTGGAATAAATCCGAATGATGGGTGTTTGACAGAGCATACGAGATACTGTATGTGATAGAGTAAGGCCTATTCTCTTCTTTCATCAAGTCTTTGTTTTTGAAATCTTGATGAAGTGTGAGTGCCCTATTGCAATCTTGGTCCGCCAGATTGTAGGCAATCATTAGGTAAATGTAGGATGCCACCTTTCCTGCGTACAATTTTCTCGAGAGTCCTCCTAGGCATGCTTCTCTCGTATTCTTGATCCTCTTATCAAAGATAGCGATATCGATCGGTGTATCGATCCCTTCTTTGAATGTTGCTTTAATGAGGATCCAAATAGTTTCGATATGGACCCAAGACATGGTTTTGGATACTTCTTTTGGGAGCTTGCTGAGTTCTCTCTTGATCTCCTCATAAGAGACCAGCTGCATTTCCAGCATATTTCTGGTGAGTTCCATAGGGATAGAAATCTCCCATTCGGTTACCTTATATATGATGTTGTACTTTCTTTTCTTGAAACTGAGGATCCGCTCCCATCTTCCCACGGTGAATCCGTCGTATAGATTGAGCCTTGGGTCTTCTTTCATGATTCTCATAAGAGTTTTATGAGAGATGGATGTCTGAGAAAAGAATCACGACATGTCCTCTTGCATCTCTCGTCTGAAGTTTTCTTCTTTACTCCGACTCATCTTCGCAAGAATCATCTTGGCTGAAGAATTCTTCTTCGTAGATACTCTCGTCTAAGGGTATATCTTCAAATTATATACCTGGACTAGGTCCTGAAAGTAAACTGCTTCCTCCATTTCTGGAGTTATCTCGAACTGTCGCACTCCCCGCTTCTGGTTCTCTGGGCAATTGGGTGAGATATGCCCTCTGGCTCCACCGATTGACCAGTCTGACTTTTCAAAAAAAATTTTGAGGGCAAAACTGTTCGTAAAGTGGCACATGGATAGAATTAATAACTTTTTTCAATGATTGTCAAAATTAAAATTTTACATTGAATTTTGGGTATTTTTAGATATTGGCACTTTCTTTTATTTCTTTTGTCCCACATCGGATGAAGAGTAAAAGGAGAGGGATCCTTGGTGCTATATAAGTAAGCCCTTGGACTTGATGGCAAGTGCACCAATCAAGTACACTTTTATCTTTGTATTTGATTCTTCTTAATTTCCTTTCTTGGATTCTCGATTGTGAAATGGGGAGAAAGGTGTGAATTAGTCAAAGATTTGTAAGAGTGTAGGGATTGGGATATGGAGAGAAAAATTTTGTGTGATTGTAAAAAAATTTCACATAGTGGTATTTTCTCGGTCCATGATTTTTCTCCGATTTTGGAGTTTTCCACGTAAATTCTTGTGTTAAACTTTTTATGCTCTTTTTTATTTGTCCCTTAGGAATAAATGTGGATCTACTTATTCCAACAAGTGGTATCAGAACCTGGTTTGGGCGCTTATAAAGTTCTTAGTATGCTCTAGAATAAGGGGGTTAGAAGATAAGCCAGATGCGGTGGCATCTCATTTCTTGCGGTGAAATGCGCCGGACTGTGGCAACAGTGGCGTGGCAAGGGGTAGGATTTACGGGACAACAATTTTTGGTGGAGTTCTTAGACCTGCAGCAATGTGAATTGCTGGGACTCCCGGTGGTAGAGTTGGCTTAACAGCAGCATTGGGTTTTCCATGGATGTTGGCTTAAGGAGGTTTGAAAGGAATGAGTTTTCCGGTAATGATTAGTGGCGTGGGGAAGCGGTGATTGACCAGGGAAGATGGAGATGTGGTACTTAGTATCGGTAATGCTAGATCGGTAAAGAGTAGTGGATTGACAAGTGGGAAAGCATTGTGGATTCTAGAGGATTGGAATCTGCTTCAAGTGACGACACTTTCAGTAGGAAAAGGGGGTTCGTACAAACTTGGTGTAGCTTGGCGGTAAAAGGCAGCGACATCATGTCAGTACAGACGATTTTTGCTCAAGGTGTAGTAATGGTGCGGTGGTTGCTAAAGGTGGAGCAATGGCACGATAATTGCTTACGGTGGAATAATAGTAATGTTGCTGGTCAAGGAGGAGCTGGTGCGGCAACAATTCCGAATATTGAGTTAATATTATTAGGGATCCTTATGATATGTTCAGTTGTCATGGAAAAGGATATAATAATAATAGCTGGTCCACAGGTTTGCACACGGACATTGACTTGGCAGGTGATGTAGGTGTGTGGTGGATGTATATCAATGGCTGATGGACTTCCAGGGGTAGCCAAGAGTTGGAAGTAGAACCATAAATATTAGCAGGTATTTTCGATATGTGCCGTAGGAAATTCTTAGGATGGTTGATTCTAAGTGGTCTACTCATATGGTGGAGTAGGATTCTCGGGGTTGAGAATGAATTTTTCGGTGAAGACAATGATTCTTAGAATGGTTGATTCTAAGGGATTCTCGGGATTGAGAATGATTGTGGGTGAAGATAATGGGTCTTCTTTTATTTTGACAAGGTGGATATTGTTGGTATTTTGTCAAGAATAAAAGAAGGAATTTTCTTTTATTTATTTTGTATCACATCGGATGAAGAGTAAAAGGGGAGGGATCCTTGGTGCTATATAAGGAAGCCCTTGGACTTGATGTCAAGTGCACCAATCAAGTACACTTTAATCTTTGTGTTTGATTCTTATTAAATTCCTTTCTTGGATTCTCGATTGTGAGAATGGGGAGAAAGGTGTGAATTAGTCAAAGATTTATAAGAGTGTAGGGATTGGGTTACGAGAGAAAAATTATGTGTGATTGTAAAAAAATATCACATAGTGGTATTTTCTCGGTCCGTGGTTTTTCTCTGATTTTGGAGTTTTCCACATAATTATTGTGTTGAACTTTTTATGCTCTTCTTTATTTGTCCCTTAGGAATGAATGGGGATCTGCTTATCCCAACATCATTATGAGATGGTGTCAGGCCCATTATAATGAAACATTTATCATATTTTAGTAAATTATATTATAATTTTATATTAATTATACTTTAATAATAAACTCATCCGTCTCACAACTCGTAGCACATATATATACTCGTCTCACAAAGAGTCTCCTCTAAAAGAACGTTGTCTTTTTAGTAACAATTACTAATATATGTAATGCATATTACGTGAGTATGATATTTTTTAAAATATACTTCCGTCCCAACTTAATCTTTATAGTTATTGTAGATACAGAGTTTAAGAAAAATTATTTTTAGATCAACTTTATTGTATTTTGGAGGGTAATTTAGTATTTTTAAATAATAAATAAATTATAAATTAAGTTATGTGTGTTAGGTGAGATTGAAAATTTTAAAATTACTAGCATATGTGGATTGATGTTATATTTTTGTTTTTATGGTAAAATTTAACGGTAGGGACCAAAACGAAGTGAAATTTAACTTGGGAATTAACTTGGGTATGGGAAATAATTTAGAGATAATTTGTTTTGAAATTTATTTTTAGATTGAAAAAATTGTAGTTGGAAAAAAGAAAATAATAAAGTAAATGCAAAAACTTGTGTGCATCGGGATACACCGTGCCCGCATGGAACACAAGAAATTAATACTAATTATGCTTATATTTTCATGGGGTACCGGGTGGACCGACTCTAAAGTAAATGGAAAGAGTATAGTGAAATGGATATATAAATTTTTGACTTCTTATGAAACTCATCCTCACACAATTTTTTTTTTCAAATCCAATAGTAATAGTAATAGTAACAACATATATATTCAATTTATGTCCCTACAGATAACTTTATTCGGCTGTGGAGGAATAGCCATTGGAATACGCCTTAATCACAAATTTCCAACCACTCCTCTCTCAGCTCATTGATCTAGTGCTGGGCTGCGACGTCGCGTAGGGTGGACACCACCGCCGCCGCCCCAGTCTTAAACGCAGCCACCCTCTTCCCACCCGAAACACTCTAGACTTCAAACCCAACTTCAAAAGCCCATCCTTTCAGCCACAAGCTACAAACGTCGTAATGAATAGATTTGTTTTCAATCCGTCAGCAATAAACTCTCTAAAGTAGCAAGTAGCAACTAAATCTTCTATCCTCAACCCCACCCAAGTAATGTCATTAACAACGTTCTTATGGCACCGCATGATGCTGGCGAAAGGCCCAAACAGACTAGAGAGGTCAGTGTCGTATCACCCCGTCAACCTGCGGGGAAAGATCCCACCGCTGACGGAGAATTCATTCGGAAACATTTTCCAAATGATAAGCGCCGAGAGCAGCGCAGATGAATCCAACTGGGTTCATCTGGTGGAGAAGTTGAAGGCTTCGTTGGAGAAGATGGAGGGAGAGCATATAAAGAAGTTGCTAGATGAGAAGGGTTTCGAGGTTGCTAAGGAGAACTTCGTGGCGATCAATAAGTTCATAGCTGCTGGTAATGTTGCAGTTTTCAGGTTCAGCAGTGCTTGCAGATTTAGGGTTTATGAGGCAGATTTTGGGTGGGGAAAGCCTATTAGGGTGAGCAATGCAGCTTATCGGAACAAAGATTATGTGTTTTTGTTTGATTCGATGGAGAATGTAGGAGGGATTGAAGCATAGGTTGTGATGTCGGATGAAGATATGGAAAGACTTAAGCAGGACATGGACCTCTGCTCTCTCACTTCACATTTTCATGCTTAATTAATGAATTTATGAGTGCAGCTGTGTGTTCAGATTTTTTTGTTATATTTTAGTATTACATATCTTAATCCTTAAATGAATGATACGTAGAAGAAAATGTTTAGATTCTCCACCAACTTCTCCGACAAATCCACCCCGGCGCTACCACCGAAGCCGCCTTCCCTGCCACCTTTGAACCCAGATGGAAAAAACCCTCAAAATACATATGATATTATTCCTCATTAAGCTACAAAATCCAAGTTGTTCACAAACAAGTCGATCCTCAAACTGGGAGTTGATGAGTGATATTTTCACCTAAATTTTAGTGTCTTTTTATGTCCATTTTCGTAGTATTTTTATCCGTATTTATGTGTTATTTGGTGGAGTTATGTGTTTTTATGGAATTGAATGTGAATGAACTTAATCGTATGTAAAACAGGTGAAATCATAGCGAAAATGGAGAAGGAAGACGAAAGAAGGAAGAAGAAAATAAGGCAGCAAGAACATGGCCAACCATTTCAAGTACACGAGCCGTGTCGTGTTACATGAGCCGTGTACTACAAACGGGCCTATAAGAGATGGTCGTACGACAATATCAGAATGCACAACACAACCATCTATTGGCCGTGTTGCAGCACACGACTCGTGTGCCGTCATAAGTTTGCGTTAACCCTGAAACCCTGACAAGACTCGAGGCGTGTTACAGCACACGAGTCGTGTAGGTGCTTGATTAGTAAAAAAATCAGATTTCTTCTAGAAGGCCCCTAATGAGTATAAATACCCATCCATTCAAGCTTTGAAAAGAGATCCACGAAATTTCAGCTGATCACACACCTCACACACCATTTCCGCCATTTTATACCATATTCTTCATCCCCTTCATCCATATTTTGATTCTACATCATCTCTCCATAAATTCTACCATCCAAATCAGGTGAAGAAGCAAGGAAAAGTGGGTGATCACCAAAGGAAGGAAGGAGATACAATTGGAGCCAATCCAAGGGAGTTTTCATAGTAATTTTGTGTTAATCCTCTAGTTTACCATGATTTGTAAGATTTTTAATGTCTATGTTAAGGATCTTATGAAGATTGTAGGATAATCTCCGTTGTGGGATTAGCTACATGAAAGTTTGTGGTTAAATTTTGGGATCTATGTATTTAAATTCATATGTTGATTGGGTTAATTGATTTCCTATCATTGATGCTTTAGATCTTGAGATTTTTGATAATTTGTGTGTTTAGATGCTCTAAATATATGATTAGATTGAGAAATCAATTACGTGATTAGGACATTTGAGTGAATCATATCATCAAACACTTCATATACATTATAAATTGTAAAGAGATTGAGAAATCCTTTAGAGTTTAGAACCCTTTGATAGGACATACTGTTAGTTTGATCGAGAGATTGATTAATTATGTGAAGGGATTCTTATTTCAAGCTTTGTACCTAGTTGGAATTGTTTGAATGAGATCTAACCTTTGTGTTAATTGAGATTAATATCCTATTCATCTTTAGAAGGAGCTTAGGTGAATTTAGAGTTAGCCCTTAATCCATACCCTTGATTCATATGAGTTTAATGCATGTATCCTAAGATTTCCCACTACTTAATTGTTGTTAATCCCACTTTTGCTTAATTTGGAAAACAACTTTACATTACTTCATTTTAATTGATTGATCATACATTGTTTACTTGATTTGTGTCATTTTAATACTTGTTCAACAATCCCACTCGATGATTAGTCTCTATAAAATTATGATAAGTGTGATATCACTTAAGCTCTAGCGCTAACCTCCCTGTGGTTCGATAAATTGTTTTAGTTGGTTATCCCTACTACAAAATGGTTAATCAAATGGCGCCATTGCCGGGGAGGCAACGGTTGCTAGTAGCTTAACGAAGGAACGTTTAGAGTAATCTTAATAGAGACATTTTTATTTTATTTGTTTGCTTGTATTTGCTTTGAAAATTTTGTTCTAACTTCTCTTATTTTAAAGGTGTATGCACACAAGGTCCAAGGGTAAACAAGTTAAACCTCTTGATCTAGAGATTGAACACACTTTGAGAAGAAAGAGAAAGGAGAACAAAACCAAAAACAGTAATCTAATGGAGAACAATCAAGATGAACGTGTTGATGTTAGGAATGAGGAAGACAGAGTATAAAATGTGCAAGACAATGCTAATCCTCCTCAACAAGCTCATCAAAATTTTGGAGAGCTTAACAATCAAGCTTTATTTCAACAAATGGTGCAACAAGTCATACTTCAACAAGGTTTTCAACATGCTTATGCACCTCCACCACCTCCGGTGCATCGAGGGCCTCAAGTTGATCTAAGAGTGATCCGGGATTTCTTTATGCCAAGAGCAATGACACAAATGATGGGACCACAAATCAATGCCAACAACTTTGAATTTAAAGCGGGCTTGATTTCTATGGTGAGAGAGCAACAAATTTAGTGGAACTCCAATTGAGGTTCCTAATGCTCATTTAGCTCAATTTATTGAGATTGTCAACACCGTGAAGATGAATGGGGTAAGCGAGGATTGCATTAAGATGAGGTTGTTTATGTTTTCGTTGAGAGATCATGCTCGAACATGGTTATCTATGATCACTTCGGGTACGTGTAACACTTGGGAGGAGCTTGCACAAATATTCTTGAACAAATATTTTCCGTCTTCTAAGACGCTTCAAATGAAGAGCTTGATTACTCAATTCAAGAAAATGACTCAAGAGAGTTTTTATGAAGCGTGGGAAAAGTTTAAGGATATGCTACGCAAGTGTCCGCAACAAGGTTTTCCAGAAAATCAACAAGTGGGGTTTTTCTACCAAGGTTTGGTAAATGGGCAAAGAATTTATGTCGATGCTTCGGTGAGTGGATCCATACTTGGTGTGACTCTGGAGAGGGCTATAAGGATTTTGATGAGATAGCTACAATTGTCTAGCAATGGCCATCGGAGAGAGTTAGTGGATGCTATGGATCTGAGAGCTTCGATTAATGGCAACAGTTTAGTATGAAGAGTGCTAGTGTGGAACCAAGTAGTTAAGGTGTGAATCAAGGAGTTAACATGGTGGAAGGGCAAATTGAGCAAGAGGTGCTACCTCCAAATGTTGTGAGTGGGGAACAATGGGTTATGTCAATGCCACGAGTGGAAGATGTGCAATACATGCAATGAAGAAATTACCAAGGGAATTATCAAGACAATTACCAAGGTAATTTCAACCACAACCAAGGAAAATATCCACCAAGGCAAGGGGGCTTTAATGGTCAAAGTAGTGAAAGCTCATACCCACAACAACAACAAAGGAAAGGTAACTTCTCCTACTCTAATCCAAACAATGCGGTTGCTTATCCTCCGGGATATCAACCGGGGGCCAAGGCACCAAACAGTGAAGGGAAGGCATCTAGAGATGAGCTACTTGAACAATTGATAGCATAAAACAAAGCTCGAGATGAAGCTTTGAAAAAGGCAGAAGAAGCAAATGAAAGGAGGCTCAAAGCTTTGGAGTATAATGTGGGACAAATTACAAATTCTTTGAGTGCTCAACAAAAAGGAAAGTTTCTGGCCACACCAAGGTTAATCCGAAGTCTCAATGTTTGTTGTTTGATATGAAAGAGGAACGAAAGGTTGAAGAAGGGTTGGTGGAAAGCAAGGTTGTTGAGGAGATGGAAGAAGTAAGTAAGAAAGAAGAGAAGGGGCCTAAAGAGGGTGCACGAAAGTGGAGGAGAAGGTCAAAGAAGAGGAGTACAAGCGTGATTATTGGGGTATTCCGATCACTCCATTCCCTATTCCCTATCCACAAATGTTTGTTAAAGAGGAGAAGAAAAAGGAGTTTGAGGAGCATGTCAAATGTCTTAAGAAAAAGTATGAGGAGAAAAAGGAAAGAAGAGTAACCCGAAGCAAGTGGATCAATGCAAAAAGGGGAACCTACAAAAGTTGGTGATCCGGGAAAGTTCATAATTCCTTGTGATTTTGAGGGGAAGGGTACCCTTGATGCATTGTGTGACTTGGGGGCAAGTGTCAACGTGATATCTCATGCCACGTTCAAAGACCTTGAAATTGGAGAGCTAAAGCCTACTACTATATGTCTTGAAGTAGTAAATGGAGAAGTTCTGAAGCCACTAGGGATTGTTGAAGAAGTGGAGGTGAAAGTGAAAGGGCTAGCTTTTCCGGTCGACTTCATGGTGTTAGAAGTAAAGGCGGACCCTCGAGTTCCACTTATTTTGTGAAGACCGTTTCTAGCTACGGGGAAATAAAAATTGATATTGGAAGAGAAGAGTTGTCTTTGAGCTCAAAAGGAAGGTGTGTCATATTCTTATGTAACAAAGACAAATGGACTAAGCATCATTTGAAGCCTCCGGATGATCTTATGGATCACGATTCTCTTCTCTTTGACAACTTAAATTCCTTACTTCATGATTACATGAAAATGTCTAATTCTAACGTATCGTCTTGTGATGTTGATAGGATGAAAGCATCGGAGCTCAATTGGAACCTAGACAAAAGAGAAAGAGGAAGTCCACTAGAAGCTCTTCTCGATGATGATTTGATGCTTGTAAGCAAGAATGGTAAAGTGGAGCTAGTAAATAAGAAGAAAGCAATGCAAATGTTCAATGTGAGGATGCGAGAAGAAAGTGTGATGGACCATCCTTTGGTCCAATGATCGTAAAATTCCGTCAGGCTTGAAGACGTTAAACTTAGCGCTAAATGGGAGGCAACTCATTCTATTTATCTTTTGATGCTTGTTTTGTTATTTGGTCTTGTAGGTGGATTGTGCTTGTAAGAAAAGGCATAGTGAAGAAAAGAGAAGTGCTTCATGGATTCGAGTATACAAGTCGCACCACTTGTTGCAAACTTAATTCTCAAATTTTGTCTCGAGTTAAGTTTGGGGGGCTAGTGCATGTTGGACATGGCTCAATTCATTGGATACGTTTGCTTCTCTACAAGAAGATCATCAATGGAAACTTCAAGGGTAAGTCCAACCACTTTTTGAAAACTTAAGTCTCAACTTGTTTCGATTTAAGTTTGGGGGGAGAGTGTATGGTGTGACTCACCACTTGAGTGTGATTCTTGTAAAATTAAAATTGACCCAATTTTAAAATTTTTCTCATGAGTTTTGGTGTGTTTTGGTCCGATTGGTGGTGATTGAAGTGCATGATAATCCATATTTTTAAAGAAATTGTTGAGCTAATGGTTTTGTTGAGCATGTATGAAGAGTATTGGAAACATGCATGGAGTTTGGAGCTAACAACGTTTACTACCAAAAGCCTATTGAGGGAGTTCACTCTACACCTTACCACTTCTATGTGCTTAGCATAATTTATGTGGATTTGGATTGATGTGATTAGCATGTTGCTTCATTTGTTATGTTTGTGGGAGGTTTTTTTTTCAATCAAGGTTGGGATGTTTGTTAGCGTAATTGATTACGGATAATATGAATGTGTGCTTCATTGTCTATGATGGATGGTTTTTTTTATTTTTGCTTGTTATGTGCTTTTGTTTTGTTTCTTGTTTGTTGAGTCCTTATCTTGTGTTTTGTATGTTTTCTTATTCTTGTTTAAGGTTGTTTGGTGGTTTATTTTAGGATGTTGTGAGTCATTTTTGAATGTGAGTAATGACATGTTGTGGTAATGAGTGATGACAAGATATGATTAAGAATCTCTACACTTTCAAATTGTGACATGTTTTAATTAACTTGTTCAATTTTGAGATGAATGTGGTGTAATAAGTTCCTTAAAGTCTAAGCATAACCTTGTGAGAATTTGAGCCTCAATCGTGCATACATGGTATTTCTTCATGAGTGGATCAGTTGTGTTGGATAAGCTTGAACTTGCTCAAGGACTATAGGAATGAACCCGATTAGTAGAGGTTAATGACATGATCTAAGGCCATCCTTGTTATTAAAAGTCATTGTAATATATTTTCATACTATGAACATCATCCCTAGTTAGCCACTTTGAACCTTTAAGCCTTTTTCTTGTGAATTTAGCACATTACAAGCCTTAATTACCCACATGAACCTTATATATACACCATCTTTGTGTGAGTGATTGAGGAGATGGTAGCTAGGAAGGTTTGATACGGAAGAAAAAGAGGAAAAGGAAATGGTAAAAGAAAAGAAAGAAAAAAGAATGAAAAGAGCATAAGCAAAAATGAATATGCAACCTCATAACAAGAAAATGAGCAAAGTAATAAAATGACAAGGAAATCATGAAAATCAAAGAAAGGAGGCATGTATTGAAAGAAGCTCAATTCAAGAAAAATAGTGCTTGTGATCAATTAAGGAAAGAAAGGAAGAAAGAAAATGTTAAGGAATGGAAGAAAGTAGCTACCTCTCCGATTACTTACACATGATTAGTCACTATTATCCATATTTTTCTTACCCTACTAAAGAGTCTATCATTACATCCTTAATGAAAGACCTTTTTGATCATTAATTAACACTTTGGTAGTTTGTGAATGTAGTCTGCGAGCAAGTTTATAGCGAGTCGAGCCAATCGATTGATGATTGTTATTACCACTTTAAAGAGTGTTGAGAGAACTTTATAACCGTTGTGAGGCTTGGACTAAAAAGGGACTATATTACACTTTATTCTCTTTTGATTGAACTTCTTAATTTCTCATGTTATAAGTTTAATGTTGTAGGATGCCTTAGCATACGTTGTGGTTCTTATTGCTATTGATGTGTTATTACTTGTGTTCGTTTAGTCTTTTCCCAGGTGAAAAATCACTCTTCTTGGTTTATCATATTCGCTGTTCGGGGACGAACAACAATTTAATTTTGGGAGTGTGATGAGTGATATTTTCACCTATTTTAGTGTCTTTTTATGTCCATTTTCGTAATATTTTTATCCGTATTTATGTGCTATTTGGTGGAGTTATGTGTTTTTATGGAATTGAGTGTGAATGAACTTAATCGTATGTAAAACAGGTGAAATCAGAGCGAAAATGGAGAAGGGAGACGAAAGAAGGAAGAAGAAAATAGGGCAGCAAGAACATGGTCAGCCGTTTCAAGTACACGAGCCGTGTCGGCTACACGAGCCGTGTACTGCAAACGGGCCTGTAAGAGATGGTCGTGCAACGACATCAGAATGCACAACATGACCATCCCTTGGCCGTGTTGCGGCATACGACTCGTGTGCCATCATAAGTTCCCGTTGACCCAGAAACCCTGATACTACTCGAGGCGTGTTGCAGCACACGAGTCGTGTAGGTGCCTGATCAGTAAAAAAATCAGATTTCTTCTAGAAGGCCCCAATGAGTATAAATACTCATCCATTCAACCTTTGAAAAGAGATCCATGAAATTTCAGCTGCTCACACACCTCACACACCATTTTCTCCATTTTACACCATATTCTTCATCCCCTTCATCCATATTTTGATTCTACATCATCTCTCCATAAATTTTACCATCCAAATCAAGTGAAGAAGCAAGGAAGAGTGGCTGATCACCAAAGGAAGGAAGGAGATTCAATTGGAGCCAATCCAAGGGAGTTTTCATCCTAATTTTGTGTTAATACTCTAGTTTACCATGATTTGTAATGTTTTTAATGTCTATGTTAAGGATCTTATGAAGATTGTAGTCTAATCTCCCTTGTTGGATTAGCAACATGAAAGTTTGTGGTTAAATTTTGGGATCCATGTATTTAAATTCATATGTTGATTGAGTTAATTGATTTCCTATCATTGATGCTTTAGATCTTGAGGTTTTTGATGATTTGTGTGTTTAGATGCTCTAAATATATGATTAGATGGAGAAATCAATTAAGTGATTAGGACATTTGAGTAAATCATTTCATCAAACACTTCATGTGCATTATAAATTGTAAAGAGATTGAGAAATCCTTTAGAGTTTAGAACCCTTTGATAGGACATACGATTGGTTTGATTGAGAGATTGATTAATTGTGTGAAGGGATTCTTATTTCAAGCTTAGTACCTAATTGGAATTGTTTGAATGAGAACCAACCTTTGTGTTAATTGAGATTAATATCCTATTCATCTTGAGAAGGAGCTTAGATGAATTTAGAGTTGGCCCTTAGTCCATACCCTTGATTCATATCAGTTTATGCATGTATCCTAAGATTTCCCACTACTTAATTGTTGTTAATTCCACTTTTGCTTAATTTGGAAAACAACTTTACATTACTTCATTTTAATTGTTTGATCATACTTTGTTTACTTGATTTGTGTTATTTTAATACTTGTTCAACAATCCCACTCGATGATTAGTCTCTATAAAATTATAATAAGTGTGATATCATTTAAGCTCTAGCGCCAACCTCCCTGTGGTTCGATAAATTATTTTAGTTGGTCATCCCTACTACAAAATGGCTAATCAGGAGTTCCCCTATTTTCTTGAATGTGATTAAGAATGTGAAGTTGGGTGATTAAAAACAGCAGCACTTTCGTCGCATTTTTAATGGCTCCATGAGAACTTTTCACCTAAGTAGTGTACTTTGCCTTTTTCTCTCTCTTTTTCTACATCATCTCTTTGAAGTGAGTAGTGTGGAGGTGAGAGGCAGCGAGCGAGTGTGTGAGATAATTATTGTTTTTCTTTTTAGGCATGTATACGTGCTGTGTACACTGTGTAGTTAAAGTGTGTTCGACAGCCGCCCGCAAGTCTACCCCCTTCTATTACCTTGAAAGCCTTCGTGCTCACAACTGTGATTGTCACTTCTATACTTCCCAATGAATGTGACAGATGATGTATATGTTACTGCCACACTTTATTTTTTACTAAAAGTAAATCGATGAATGATTGACAATCATGCTCTCATGGGCTGATATTGCCCTAATGTTGATGTATTTGATCGTGAAAAGGTATTATTATCCAGTTAATAAAAAAGTTCCCCATGTTAAGAGTCGCACATTACTAATGAGGATACTGTGAATTTCATTGAGTCATGTGATGAAAGTTAGTCTTGTAATTAAAGATCAACCAGCACTTCTACATATATATAAGCTTTGCTGCTTTTGTATTTTTTCCAAAGGCAATGTCGTATTTACTCGTTATAATTATTTAATTTCAATAATATTTTTTGTCAAGCATTGTGGCAGCAACTGTCACACCACAAACAGAAATTCTATTTTTCAATGAGGGTTGCAACATTACAATTACTGCCTCCCAATACTAAAGAGATCTTGAGATATCTTTTATTCTTCTCTTCATTAAATGTCGATTTTTATTGCTGTATGTTTTCAAAACTCTAGTAAGCCAGATGAATTGAAAATAAGAGGTATATACATTTCTACTTGGTTGTGTACCTTGATCACATCATAGAATTTCTATTGTTCTATTTTGCTACTTGGGATTAGGTACCTGCCATTCATAAGTACAATTATGATTTACGAAGAGATGCATAAGTATGAAGAATAGCGTAGGCGGCAGTTTATGTTGATTTGTTTATATACTGTTCTGTTTGGTTAACATCTTCTAGGTTACTCTTTCATATTAATTATGTTACTTTTTATAATGATTTGTGTTACTATAAACATGTTTTTGGATTACCCTTTATGTTGATTCGATATGTTCTTTTTGGTCAACAAGATTACTTTTTCATATTAATTGTGTTACTCTTTGATCTGAGACTCTGATTTTCTAAAAATGAAATCATGTATTATGAATAATTAAATTATATGCAATATGTAAATTGATAGATCACTTTATAGAAATAATTAGATTACTCTTTTGAATTATTTGGGTCACACTTTGAAATTAATCGGATCACTCTTTAGAATTAATTGGATCACTAATTAATTGGACCACTCCTTGGTTTTAGACTTTAAATATATTATTGTTTGGAGTGAGAATTCACGTATTTTGAGCTCTAATTTATGTGGAAATTGAGTACGATTTGGTCTTAAATCGAGGCAAACCGGGATATGTTTGGAAAAGCCATGAATCAGATGCTACTGAGGTTATTTGAGCATAATTATACAGGAAAATAGGTCTGAAGTGATCAGAATTGGAAAACGCAATTTTCAAGGTACTGCTCGACCAGAAAGAGGATTGCTCGACCAAGAGCAATTTGGTCGAGCAACAGCAGGAAGTTGAGCAAGATGGGTTGAAGAAGTTTTAGTTTACAGATACGTAGCTCGACTGTTGTTCGACTAGAAGCCATTTTAATCGAGCAAAGACACAAACGTCCAGATTTGTTGGGATTTCACCTTCAGTGCATGTTTGTGCGTATTTTTCACGAAAAGCCCAGTAAAGGTCCATAAGGAGAGTTTACAAGTATAAAAGGAGATCTGCAGATCACATCAAAATGAGATTTAGATTCCACATCCATCCTACACCACATCCAAACCCTAACTCCGTCAAACGGAGCTGTAGATAGAGATTTGTCCAGCGAATCAAGTGAGAACCAAGTAAAGATTCAAGACGGAGCGAGACGCGACGGCGCCCACATCTAGGGTTTACTTCGCTTCTTAATTTATCTTATAATTTTCAAGACTATAGGTAAGATCTATCCAACTACCATGATTGTTCTTTAACAAATCATGGGCTAGAAACGCTTCGGTAGTTCTAGAATATATGAAGGTTTTACGAGTTAATTGAACTTTTGTGTGTATACTCCATACAACAATACTTGTTTATATATGACTATGCATTTTTAATCCATATTCAGAGTCATTTTGTGCATCTTCAATAATTATATAGTGTCTGAATATATATCTTAGTTGTTGATTGAGCGCGTTCACTGTTGAACAGGATTTCATGTTATGATCCTAAGTGAGGGGACTCCGAAACTTCATTAGAACTATCATATATAAATACTTATTAATTGAATTGAATTCGGGTTAGTAAGTAGGATAAAGAGGAAAATTTCATAGTACCTATAAAAAGATATCATATCGGGTTAGAGTACTTAGTGCACGAGAAATAATTGATACTGATAGTACCTAGAAAGGGGGTGAATTATATCTCTTGCTCTAAGAATATTCACACGTGTTACACGTTTATTTACTTGTATCTATAGAGTAGATTTGCATGGTTTGAAATGCGTCCATATTCCACAAGGCAAAGTCGGACATTGATACACGAAAGGAAGATTAATTAGTGAAACTGGATTGCCCGAAGAGTTACCTATCTTCTCACTTGTTCACCTTCGTTAATCTACTGTTTCTTTATTTTATTTGTTATTTAATTATTTGTCTAATAGATTAATAATCATTCCAAACTTAAATTTCCAAATCATAGATTTAATTAATTTAGATAATAATTAATTCACCCCACTCTTATCAGCATGGTAGAAAGGAGCCCTTTCGCTGGCGGTGCCTTTGAAGATCCTCAACAGCATCTCAATAAGTTTCTTGGATATGCAAATAAACAAAAAATGCAGGTACTCATGAAGATGCAAGCAGGATTATTTTGTTTAAATTCTTGTTTACTGAAAGAGCGAGAGTCTGGTATGATACTCTTAATGCTGCATATTGCACTACATGGGAGCAATTGAAATTGAAGTCTTGGAGAGATATATGCCACCTTCCAAGGTGTTTAGGATGAAGCAAGACATCAATCAATTTGCTATCAATAGTGGTGAGAAGTTTCATGAAGCATGGGACTGATTCTAGGACATGCTTAGAAGGTGTCCACAATATCGATTGTCAAAAGCTCAATACATCAGCATCTTCTACAACTGGTTGGATTGTGATTCACGTGTTCTACTTGATGCTTCATCAAGTGGAGCAGTACTTGCGAAGGCATTCGTTGATGCTGCAAATCTCTTTGAGGATATTTCGATGAATTCAAGAGATTGGCCTACTGATAGAGTAAGGGGCACATATGTACTTGGCAAGGTAGCTCAGGTTGAACATACTATAGTGAAGTCAAGCAGGGATGATGAAATCGCCTCTAGTTTGGCTAATATTCATAAGCTACTTGAGTACAAGCAAAAGCAGATTACGGTGATATCATAGCAAGTACCAATGATGCAACATGATTGTGGTGAAGAGAGATCGATCCAAGAGGAGTTAGAAGAAGCTAACTATGTAATGTGTCAAAGTATTCAAGGAATGATGTTTTAAAATCAAGAAAACCGAAATTATCAAGGGAATTAAAACAATCGTGGTCCCCAGGTAATTATCAAGACCAAAGGAGGCCGGAATTTTCATGGAGTAATCTAAATTCGGCTATGCAGCCCCCTGTTGGTGTTGATTATGAAGCTAAGATCGAAGAAGGAAAATATGGTTTTGAGGATACGGTGAACAGGTGCATGGCAAGGAATGATGCAAGAGTGGATCGGCTTGAGGCAAAAATTGATGTCGATCATGAAGACTTATCAAAGCAGATGAAGGACCTGACATTATTGATAGGGCAGATGGCCAGGTGTTGGCGTTCGATCGTTTGGTTAACGTGAATTGTTAGGGTTCCATACGATTCTATATCAGTGGAAACAAGAACATAAAATTATATTATCTTTCACCAGGGCATGTTGAAGAAGAAAATGAATTCTCGTCGGCAGCATGCGCAGCCTCACCATTTTGGGGCATAACTCTCTCATCAAATCTTCGATTTGAGTGATCTATGCACCAAAACGATCCTCTCTTCCGTGGCTTTCCAACTATATATCACACGAATACTTTGAAGTTACATACGATTTTATAAAAATCGTGGAATTTGACAAGCAGCAGCAAACGACCACTTGATCTTCTGCTGTATTCCCAAGTCCAATCTTGACGTCGTGTGGGCGACGATCTTCAAGATCTTCTCAACTTGCTGTTCTCTTTTACTCCTCACAGTGTTAGGCGTGAATAATAGGGTTCCCTGACAGCTGAGATGACTTATATATGAGCTACAACAGGGGCCAGGAGGAGAAATTAGAGTCAGGCCTCCATTGGGCTTAAGTATCCAAGTTTAGCCCAAAACTTATACTTAAGTCCAATAATAATAATAATATAGTCCACTAAAATATTAATACTGCACTGTTGCTCTAATCCCATAATTACGTTATGGGCTCCTTCTTATTATGAGCCCAACAGTCTCCCCATGTTTAAGATATACAATGCCCATCAATTAATTAAGTTACTGACAACTCCATTAATTAATATCTCATCCGAGAGTAGTACCGCTCAACCACATTATCATGCCGGAATTAATCCACTTGCAAGATTTACATGATAATCCTTATAAGCTCCTCAAGGGGACATCATCAACCTATTTAATAGGAACTGATTCCTTCTACAATCAACAGCACACCATAGAGACATCACTACTTCTCCACTCACCGAGTTTGTTGATTTAATTACATGTAAATCTCACCAATTAATGAATCAACGAAATACATACTACCATACGTGTCGAGGTTATTGTATAGGGATTAAGAGCACGAACATCCATAATAACTGAGATCAAGTTCTCCTATATAGTCAGTATAAGTTGAATGATCTCAAGCGGTCCTGCTCAATACACACAAAGTGCACTAATGTGATTCTATAGTCAAGACAAACTAATACCAAATCACACTACAACCATACCGATAGAGAGTTCCCGTCTATCTCAATTGTGTTTATACTTTATAAGAAAACCAATAATATGATCTTCCGCGTGTTGTCGCACAACATATTATCTACAATATAAAGTAAGTGGACTATTGCATCGGACATATAAATAAATTATAAGACGCAATCATTTGATCAATGATTCTCATTTCAAATATTGTTAAAATATTATTCATACTAAAGCTAGACTTTTATTTTACAATCCAATATCGGGAATGTGAATCAATTGACACAAACGTTGGAGAAGGGTAAATTCTCATCTCAAAGCATAACGAACCCAAAAGAGTGCAATGCCATCACATTGAGGTCAGGAAAACAGTACGAAGGTCCGATGATGCCCATCGGTGAAAACGTAGATGGAAAGTCCCCTCTCGACCACCGCTCGACCAAATCTTTTGGTCGAGCAATGGTCGAGCAACATGCTTTGGAGCTAAAAACTCAAATTCTGTTTACAGGTCCATTGCTCGATCAAAACTGTCTTGCTCGACCAGACCCTTCTGGTCGAGCTGAGGCTGAGCAACCCACTGTTGAACTAAAGAATGCCATTCCATTTACAGGTCCCTTGCTCGACCAAAATCACCTTGCTCGAGCTGACCCTTCTGGTCGAGCTGAGGTCGAGCGACCTCTGTCGAGACTATACGAGGCAACTCCGTGCATGGGAACCTTGTTCAACCAAACACCTATTGCTCGACTAGACCATTCTGTTCGAGCAACACCATTCGACTTCTGTTTCCGAGCAGAATGCTACACCTGATGTTCGAAATAGTGCAGTACCATCACATTAGAAGAATACTGAGATTATAGTTAAGAAGAAGTGGGAAAGAGCTAAGAGATTGAGAGCCGAAAAGGACAAGCTGAGGGAGGTTGAATGTGATGAATGAGGAATCCCAAAGACAAAGATACTTTCTCCGTTTCCTTTGAGGTTAGTGAAGAAGGGATTGGAAGAGAAGTTCAAGAGGTTTTCAGATATCATGAACAAGATAAGCTTGAATATTCCTTTCTCTAAAGCAATCATGTGATGGAATTTTAATTTTTTGGTTAACGTGAACCGTTAGGGTTCCATGCAATTCTAAAGAAGCGGAAGCATAACATAGACTTGAATTAACTTTCACCATGGTTTGTTGTTGAAGATGAAATTTTTGAAAATTCTCGCTGGCAGCTTAAGCGACCTTTCGATTTTGGGCATAACTTATTTATCCAAACTTCAATTTGAGTGATTTTTATACCAAAACAATCTTCTCTTTCGTGGCTCTCTAACCATGTATCACACCACCTGTTTCAAGTTCCACATAAATACAGAAAAATTATGGAAGTTGAACGTGCTTAGATATCGAACAGCAGGAACAAACGACCTTCTAATCTTCTGTTGTATTCATAAGCCGCATCTTGACGTTGTGTGGGCAACGATCTCCAAGACGATCTCAATCTGCAGTCATTCCTTCCTACACACAGTTTTGGACGTGTAATGCTAGGGTTCCGGACTGCTGAGATTGGCTGTTTATAGGCTACAACAGGGACCAGGAGGAGAAATTAAGGTTGTACCTCCCATTGTACTTAAGTGTCCAAGTTTAGCCCAAAACTTATACTTAAGTCCAATAATAATAAATCAGTCCACTAAAGAAATATTATTGCACTGCCACTTTAATCCCAAATTACGTTATGGCCCCTTCTTATTATGAGCCCGTTATTCTCCCAGTGTTTAAGATTCAATGCCCATTAATTAATTAAGTTATTGACAACTCCATTAATTAATATCTTTGTCGAGAGTAGTACCACTCAACCTTATTATCATGCCGGAATAAATCCACCTACAGGTAGAACTGTCAGAACGAGCCAGCAGGGCGGGCCGACCCAAAACCAGTCTCAACCCGCCATTAGGCGGACTTAGGCAGGGCGGGCCTAGGAAGGTTACGGGCTAGAAATACGTGGCCCAACCCATTTAGAGGCGGGTTGCGGGTTATGGTGGGCCAACCGGCCTTTTTTTAATTATAAAGTAGAAATGATGTTATTAAAATTATAATTACAATATTACATTAAGATGAAATACCACAATAGGAAAAACTTTTACAAAATAATACAATGCCAATATGCATGCCTATTAAAACATAAACATAATTCTTATAGAATGGTCTCATGAAGACATGAACTAATAAGTGATAACAATAAACGAAGATCATGAATTAAACAACATAAAGTCTACTAATTAAACTTCTCAAAGCAAGTAAAACAACAAAGTCTAATAGTTCTCAATTACCCTAAATTAAATCACCAAAAGTCTACTAATAAATTTAAAGTCAAAACACACAAGTTCAAAACACTAATCTTAAAATCTATTCAAAACTCATCCTCCATAAAATCATCATGATCAAAATCACCACCATCTCCTTCTTGTTCGCTTTCTTGTTCGCTTTTATTCACATCAATCTCCAAAGGATTAGACGCGGTAGAGTGAGTTTCCTCAAAATTTTTATCATCTTTATCATCTCCATCTACATCCAAAACAAAAAACATAATTAAATAATTGAAAGATAGAAAAACAAGATAATATAAATATAAATAGTATTTTCTAACTTACCATTGGATTGAAAACATGCAACAAATTGCGAGTACAAATAAGTACTTGAAAATTTTCAGGAATCATGGAATTTCTATACTTAGTGAGAACTCGACCACCAATAGAAAAAGATGATTCCAATGCAACAGTTGTAATAGGAATAGCCAATATATCACATGCCATTAATGCAAGGTCGGGAAATCAATGTCTTTGATTCTTCCAAAATTCTAAGATATTTGAATCTTAAAAATACTTATATTCAAGTTTTGTCTCCTCCAAATAGATATCCAATTGACTATTTCCCGATTTTGTTATAGTTTGAGTCTCGTAAGCACTCATGCCCTACGTTAATTGAAATATCCAATAAATCATGAAGCATATTATGTATGCACAAATGTAAAATACAACCAATAATTATACATAAGAATTAAAAATAAGAAGAATACTTACATCCGAAAATTTCTTGCTCTTTGCACTCTTACTTGATCCAAACAAAGGGGATAAAGAAGATTGAGAAGATTGAGATTGAAAATTTGAAGAACTCGAGTCACTTGTCTTCGTATTGTAATTCTCAAAAAAGCTTATACAACTTGCTCTTCACAAGTGTCATCTTCTCTTGCACTTTTGTGGATTCACTCTCAACTTGCGAGTAAAAGTATTCCCTCATGTGATACTTAAATCGTGGATCAAGAATAACCCCAAATGCAAGCACCACGCTATACTCACTCCAACACTTGTCAAACTTTTCAAGCATCTTTTACACATGCCACTTATCAAAGTATCGATATTTGATAAGTTTTCTTTCAACAAATATTCAATTTTCCAAACTTGCATAAAATACAAATTTGATGTTGAATAAGAAGAACCAGAAATCAATTTGGTGGTCTCATAAAAGGGCTCAAGAAACTCATGTAATTTCTCTACTTTTATCCACTCTTCAATTGTTGGACAACAATTATAAGTCCTGTCACTCATTGGAAGCGAAGAAAAAGCCTGTTTGTACCTAATGGCACTATCTAACATCAAATATGTTGAATTCCAACGAGTAACCACATCCAACCTCAAACCAACACTAGAATCAATGTCACGAACTCCTTTCATACATTCTTGAAATTTTTTTATTCTACCTTCTGAACTTTTGACATACGTTACAGAATCTCTGACCTTACTCAAGGCTCTACCAATCTTACCACCAATTTTTAAATCATCTTAAACAATAAGGTTTAATACGTGAGCAGAAAAACGAATATGAAAAAATTTACCACCACATACCAAATTTCCATTCATGAAGAGTTGATCTTTCAAAATATTTTGCATGACATCATTACTATATGCATTGTCCAATGTTAAAGAAAATTTTATTTTTCAATTCCCTACTCTTTTAAAAACTACAACACTTTTGTAGCCAATTCAACACCCGAGTGTGGAGGAGGGAAATGATCAAAGTTCAGAATTTACTATTTAACTTCCAATTTTCATCAACATAATGAGCAGTTAAACAAATATAACCCTCACCAGTACATGCGGTCCATACATATGAAGTTAAGAAAATTCTATTCTTAAGTTTACCTAAAACTTCCTTAAACTTAGCCTTTTTCTTTCATATACAACTTATTGATATCAGAAACTAGGGTGTTCCTAGTTATGCATGGAAGATTTGGATTCACATAATTCAAAAAAGCTCGAATGCCATCATATTCAACAAATGAAAAAGGCAAATCATGCTTAATAAAGGCACTTGCAAGTAATTCACATGCTCTCTTTGGTTTCACCTTCCTGTTCATTATCTTCCCATCATGACTAATAAACATTTGTCCTACATCTTGAAATTTCAATTTTGGGTACCTCTCTATATGGCGTCTCAATGTAGAGGTACCATGAGATTTAACCCCCACCTTTGTAAACCTGTTTGCACGCCTTACATTTAACAATTTTACCCTTACCAGTTCCTTTCCTCACAAAAAATTTCCAAACACCAGAAAATTCCCTTGAACTATTTTTACCTTCTGACTTTGAGTTCGTGTTTCTAATATCATCCATGTTATTGCTTTGATTCAAATAAGTAGAATCCATAATTTTTTCTTCTAATCTGCAAAAATATAAATATAAACATCATTCTTAATAAGTTTTATTACACATTTACTGAAATGTTGGTAAACCCCTGGAAATTTTGATGTAAATAGATATCTGTTGAGCAAACAAGGATATCTGTACATACTATAATTTATGAAATAATAAGTTATGTATTGAGCAAATAAGGATTCTCATATTAATGCAGTGGTTTTAATCAATAAGAATAAATCATACATAAATACTAAACAAGAAAATGTTTAATTGAATTTCTTTAGCAGATTAATCATATCTCACAGGAAAGGCAACAACTTCCCTCTACTCCCTTTAATCCTCCACCTACCCAACGCAGAGCCAAGCCCTTAAATCCGTAGGTAATTTTAATGCAAATATTTTGTTCATTTCTATACTTGAATTCCCAATTTGCATTAATCCCAAAAGTATAAGGTTCATCCACTGAGGAGTGTAGGTAAAAAAATTAGAGTACATTAAGAGATATAGAAGGGAGAATGGAGATGAAGAGAGAGGGTTCGAATTTTGAAATAGACTTACAGTGAATAACGAAGAGGTGCGGGGCAATAAAAGAGATAGTGTCTATGTCTCCTAGAACACGATAGAAATTCGCTCCGAATTGAAGATGTAGTGGTGGCATGTGGGAATGCGCAGGCCATGCGGCTACCGGCTAGCTAGGGTTCTTTCTTCCTTTTGATTTGGAATTGAAGAATGAATTCTGCAACACATCACATTCACGTATTCTATTCTGTATTCACGACTTCACGTTGCTGGTATTAGTTGGGCTTGGACTGCTATTTGGATAATTAACCTATTTGGCATTTGGGCTTTGCACAAAAAAAAAAGCAGGCCAACCCTCCCTCGCCCCGCCCAACCTGCCCAAAACCAGCCTCTATTTGGGCCAGCCCGTTTAGGCCCGCCTCCAAACGGGCTGCAAATTTACGACCCAACCCACCTTATCTAGAGGCGGGGGTGGGCCGGCCCGCGGGCCCAACCCATTTTGACAGTTCTACCTACAGGGTTTACATGATAATTATTATGAGCTCCTTAAGTGGACATCATCAACCAATTCCCTTAGGACATGAATTCCTTCTATAATCAACAGCACACCATAGAGACAGTACCATCTCCAAACTCACCGAGCATATTGATTTACAATTAAATCTCACACTTTCATGAATCAAAGAAATAAATACTGACTTACTTATCGAGGTTATTGTATAGGGATAAAGAGTACAAACATCCATAATAACAGAGATCTAGTTCTATTATATAGTCAGTATAAACCGAATGATCTCACTGCGGTCTTGCACAATACACATAAAGCGTACTAGTGTAATTCTATAGTCAAGATAGACTAATACCAAATTACACTACAATCATCCCGATAGATAGTCCTCGTCTATCTCGGTTGTGAGCATCTATTTATACAATATAAGGAGCCGATAATATAATCTTTCATGTGACGCCGCACACCACATTATCTACAATATAAAGTAAATAGACTTTTGCAACAACATGCTTAACATTTTATCACATGATTCTCATTTCAAATATAGTCAAAACATTGTTCATACAAAAAGCTAGACTTTTAGTATACAATCCAACAATCTCCCACTTGTACTAAAAGACTATGTTGCTATATCTGCTGCCATACATCTGATTCTCACTCCCAATACATGACCATCAAAAGCTTTCGCCTTAAGGTCCTTGTGAAAGGATTTACAAAGTTGTCATCCGATGCAATCTAGGCGACAACAACTTTTCCCTCATCATACGATTTCTCATATCAGGTGGTACTTGCTCTCAAAGTGTTTAATTGCTTTATGGACTCGTGATTTCTTCAAGTTTGCAACTGCACCATTATTATCACAATAAATTGTGATAACCTTGGGCAAACTTAGAAATCACATCCAAGTCCATTACGAAGTTTCTAGAGTTATACAGATACTTTGGCTGCCTCAGAGGCTCCAATTTATCATCTTTTCACGATGGAGTACAAAATATATTTCTATATAACACTCCTCTATATTATGGATCTACTTCACAAAATAAACACATAACCTTGAGGTGGATTTACTGCCGTCCCTTTTCGATTTGAAAATTCAAATCTATGTTACCCACAAGAAGCAATAAATATGTTCGATAAGCTCACATAATACTTCTAGTCCTTTCAGACACTTAAATATATGCCTTACCATAGTTCAACATTCTTGTTCCGAATTACCTTGATACCCACTGACTATGCCTTCGGCAAAATAGATATCCATTCTCATACTTAACATTCCATAGATTATGCTTCCTTATTGCCGAAGCATAAGGAAGCGCATCCATCTACTTTATCATCTTTTTGTGTCTTAAGACACATAACCTTAGATAAAGTCACTCCATTTCCAAAAAGTTGAAAAACTTTCTAGGAGTTTCATGCTAAAACAAGTAAAGATTGTATTAATTCATGAAGCTTGAGATAAGCACAACATCCTATATTGTGATTCTTATAACAATGACCGCAAGGATATGTTTTGCTTGTCTTAAGTCATTCATTTCATACTGCTTTATCAACCATACTCATACGTCCGACAATACTCTTTCATTGTTTCCAATGAGCAAGTTACTACCTATGTACATACAAGAAATACCACCACGTTTCCGTCACTCTTTTCCATACACGAGACTTATACGCGCTTGGAATAAATCATATAAATGGATTTTCTTATCAAAACAGATGTTCCATGATCTTGAAGCTTGCTTTAGTCCAAAATTGGACACCTTTAAGCTTACACTCAAAATGCTCTTGGTCCCTTGCAATGAATCACTCTGGTTGCTTCACATAGATATTTTCCTCAAGACTTCCAATCAGGAAAGCTGTCTTGACATCTATTTTATATACCTTATAATCAATATGAGCAGCAATAGACAAAAGAATTTGGATCGACATAAACATAGCTACCGGCGAAAAAGTTTCCTCATAATCGAACCCTTCTTTCTGCGTGTACCCTTTTGTAACAAGCTTTGCTTCAAAGGTTTCCACCTTACTGTCTGATCCTCCTTTTTTTTGTAGACCAACTTACTTCAAATGGCTTTTCCACCATTTAATTGTTCTACTAGCTCTTAGAATTGATTTGAATCCATAGATTCTATTTTAGAAATCATTGCTCTTTGCCAAGATTTTGCATTTCTTTCTTGTAGTGCTTCGTCGTATTCATGGGCCGATTTCATGTTCACTTGGGACCAAGTCTCATAACTCTCCCAAAATATAAATCTTTTCGGTTGTCGAACAACTCTCCCACTACGACAAAGCGCTACATGCAATTGTGTATCAGATGTGACACGCGATGTAGTTTACTTGTGGTATATCCTCTTGTACAATTTGTACTATACTTTGTGTTTTTTCTCTTACATCCTTTAGAACAATCTATCCATGGGTTTGTGATTTATTACATAGTCCTTTTCCAAAAATCTAGTGTTCATGTTAACAATCACCCTTTGATCTTTTGGACTATCAAATAAGTCACCCTTCATTTTTCTAGGATATCCCATAAACAGACAAACGTTCATATGATATGTTGTTTCTAGGGCATACCCATAAAATGAATTATGTAATTCCAAATAACTCATCATCTATCTAACCATTTCCATAAAAATCTTATTTCTTCTTTCTGCCACACCATTCAGCTGGGGTATGCCCGGTGTAAACAACTTGGGATTAAATCCCATGCTCTGATAAATAGCTCATAACTATCCTAAGAGGTAATCGCCGCCACGATTAAATCGTAATGACTTGATATATTTTCCATGAAACTTCACCGCACTGGCCATGTATCCCTTGAATTAATCAAAGTACCTAGACATGCGGTGCATCAAACAAATATATTGATATCTAGAATAATTGTCAATTAAATTGACGAATATTCATAACTACCTCTCGTCAGGATAGTCTTAGGATCGCTTAAATCAGATTGAACTAATTCCAACATATCTTTGGCTCTATACCCCTTCGCAATTAATCATATTCACTTCCAAGTAAGACTTACAAGTTCAATAGTTTCCACTTTCAGTAAACCTAACGGTCCACCGGCTATCAACTTTTGAATCATACTTAAGTAAAATGATCTAGTCTTAGATGCTAAAGGTATGTTTAGTTCATCTCCGAAGGTTCCTTTCTCTTACTAAGATTAGAAGATGCGATATTAATTACTATTTGTTGTAGTGGGGTAAACATGATTTAAGAGTGTACAAATTGTCCACCAATGTACCAAATCAGATTATAGCTCCATCCTTCATTATAATGATCATGTCATTTAAATGCAATAGAGTATCCATCCGTAAATACATAGAAACTGAAATAAAATTTTTTCTATGAAAATGTACGTAAAGACAATTTCTCATAATCAAACGTTTATTCCTATCATAAGATAAATAAACAACTCCCACTGCAACAACCACCACTCTCGAAGTTTTACCCATGTCCATAGTAATCTCATCCTCGCTTAGTTCCAGACATTTAGTAATTTCGGTATCTACACACAACGTGTAAGTAAACGCCATCACTAATCATGCTTCAACAACTAGTGAATAAGATACTAACCTTGTTCACACCTTGATAAAAATAACTTTCCTTCGCCACATGTTTTGTCAGAAGTTCCCCACCGTATGCGACCACTTGTAATTCAGGTGGAACTTATTCAAAACATCTAAGCAAACTATGGAGAATAAAATTGACTTGAGTTTCCTTTTAATTTCTACTCCAAGGACATTCAATTCATTCATCAATTCAAACATGATCTCCCACCTTTTAACCTCACTCAAGTATCCGAAGAGTTGCATGAGATTAACCATCATATTTCTATGAACGTCTCACCTCTTCACTTGAGACTTTAATAGGAATCAGAGGGCATCCTTAATGAGAACACACATGTATTTTCCTAAGCAGTAAGAATTAAAACTAAGATTCTTATCAATCATCTAATTATGGACCAATAAATTTGTTTTCTTTAAGTATTATAGCTAGTGGATTGAAAGCTATTTGAAAATCCTGATAATCAAGTAAATAAATAAAACGATCAAATACTTCGAATTTAAAATTTATATTGATTCCCTCAAAACAATGTAAAATAAATTTACCGACATCTAAGCACCGTGAATTTGCATGCCACGTTAGTGTGGACGTATACAAATTCTATCATTCGCAAAAGAAGATTTTACCCATTAATTCCATACGTCAAATTAACCTTATGACTCGATGACTAATAGTCGGTTGTCCTTTAGTCATGCAATTAATAGCAGTGACTCTGTTGGAGAGGATACATATTAATTGCCTCTAAGTGTATACCATTATTTGATACTAAGTACATTATTCAAGCTTATGCCCCTTCACTTGGAGAAGATCACATGCACTTAAATAATTTCCTGTAACCATCATAAGGAAATTTGTTCCATTGATCCACAAATAAAACTCATCCATTGGGGAGGAAGACATTATAGCCAACTCATAAGCTTACTTGCATCACATAACAAACCAATAATGGAGGCCGCGGGATTTATAAACCAAACTCTCTCCCACTTAGTTATTTAAGAAGAGAGTTTTTTACATGCATATAATATATCATGTATAATACGCAACTTAACATGCTTCTATTTATGGAAAAAAAATCACAGAGAATTATACAAAAATATATAACAATAATAATCATGGAAAATAATTAACTTTTCTTACTATTATGGCCAGATTATCAAAAATTTTAAATTATCGATATCGACCGTCGATATCATCCAGATCATCGAAATCATCGATATTGACATGCAACCATATATAACAATAATAGACAATTAAATCAATTATGGCAGTTGTATATCATGAATTAAATCGCCACTAAATAAGTATGTCTTGTCCGGCACTCCAGCTGTTGAACTGATGCCTTACGCAATAAGTAGGATTACTTGAACCCTAAGTCGTTCATCATCACGGGCTGCCTCAACCCGGAATATACCGGAGCATGTCGCCGCCGCATCCAAGACCAACATCGGTCGTGCCGGTCGCCGGCACGACTCGTGCGCTCATCACCACCGCTCGCACCGTCCACTGTCGGCAGACGTGCTGACAGCGGCTACCGATCACGCCGCTCACCATGATAGGCCACAGTTGCATCGACTTTCTACTGGCACAACTCGTGCCAACCATAGCTCCCAGTCATGCTGAAAAAGTCTCCTGCTCGTGCCGCCCATCTTGGGCCATACGCAACCCAGCTACCGCCCGACTACCGCAAGCCTCTGCCACTCTTGCATCCGTCGCCTACAGTGCATGTCGCTCCTTCTCCGGTGCCATCGTGCCAATAAATGAGGCCCCACACAACAAGTTTCCACCGTGAAGACTACTGTGCCATTGTCCGATGTCACTGATCGTGCATCTGCCCCACCAGGGCATCAGCACACCTACCCGACAAGCAACTTACGCCGATTTCACTCGTGCCACCACACATTGTCAACCGTGCCTTCTGAGCATCCAGCAGCGTCATCATCGAGCAGCCATCAGCCTCCATGCCAACAGCAAAACCCCAATGTGACATCGTCATGCTTGTCATCGATCAAGTTGCTGCACTGCATGGCAGGCACTAACTGTGCGGCTTTCTCCATCTCGTGCCGCTGTGGAATGCCGTACGCTTTACGTCCATCTACACTACTTTCCGACAGCCATCTGCCACTGCCCTGCCGTCGTCGGACACCTTCCAGCCGTCACCGTGATTCTGTTCGGTGCTCGTGTGCCGTCATATTCAACTAGAGTATTCAATAAGAAACAAGTTCTAAACATTAATCATATATGTGCCATATGATATGGCACATAAACCCTAGCCTAACGTGTCACGTTTAGCCATAGAACCTACGCTCTGATACCAATTGATGGCGTTTGGATCTTTTGGTTAATGTTAAGCTTAGGGTTCCGTGCAATTCTATAGCAACGAAAGTATAACATAGAATTGAATTACCTTTCACCAGGATTTGTTGTTGAAGATGACATTTTCAAAAATTTTCGAAAATTCTCGCCGGTAGCTTGCTCGATCTCACGATTTTGGGCATAACTTTTCTTCCAAACTCCAATTTGAGTGATTTTTATGCCAAAACGATTCTCTCTTCCGTGGCTTTTTAATCATTTATCACACTCCAGTGTTGAGTTCCACAAAAATACAGAAATATTATGGAAGTTGAGCGTGGGTAGATATCGAACAGCAGGAACAAACGACCTTCTGATCTTCTGTTGTATTCCTAAGCCGCGTCTTGACATTGTGTGGATAAAAATCTCCAAGTCGATCTCAATCTGCAGTCGTTCCTTCCTACAAATGATTTTGGGCATGTAATGCTAGGGTTCCGAACTGTTGAGATTGACTATTTATAGGCGACAACAAGGACCAGGAGGAGAAATTAAGGTTGGGCCTCCCATTGAGCTTAAGTGTCCAAGTGTAGCCCAAAACTTATACTTATGTCCAATAATAATAAATCAATCCACTAAAGAAATATTATTGCACTGCCACCTTAATCCCAAATTATATTATGGGCTCCTTCTTATTATGAGCCCGTTATTCTCCCCGTGTTTAAGATTCAATGTCCATTAATTAATTAAGTTACTGATAACTCTATTAATTAATATCTTTGCAGAGAGTAGTACCACTCAACCTTATTAACATGCCGTAATAAATCCACCTACATGGTTTACATGATAATTATTATGAGCTCTTCAAGGGGACATCATCAACCAATTCCGTTAGGACATGTATTCCTTCTATAATCAACAGCACACCATAGAGACAGTATCATCTCCCAACTCGCCGAGCATATTGATTTACAATTAAATCTTTTTGATGAATCAAAGAAATAAATACAGACTTATGGGTCGAGATTATTGTATAGGGATTAAGAGTACGATCATCCATAATAACAGAGATCTAGTTCTATTATATAGTCAGTATAAACCAAACGATCTCACTGCGGTCCTGCTCAATACACACAAAGCTCACTAGTGTAATTCTATAGTCAAGATAGACTAATACCAAATTACACTACAACCATCCTGATAGATAGATAGATAGATAGTCCCCGTCTATCTCGGTTGTGAGCATCTGTTTATACTTTATAAGGAGCTGATAATATGATCTTTCGTGTGATGCCGCACACCACATTATCTAGAGTATAAAGTAAATGAACTTTTACAATAATATGCAAAATGTTTGATCACATGATTCTCATTTCAAATATAGTCGTAACATTGTTCATACAAAAAGCTAGACTTTTAGTATACAATCCAACAATCTCCCACTTATACTAAAAGATTATGCTGCTATATCTGCTGCCATACATCTGATTCTCACTCCCACTACATGACCATCAAAAGCTTTCGCCTTAAGGTCCTTGTAAAAGGATTTACTAAGTTGTCATCCGATGCAATCTAGGCGACAACAACCTTCCCCTCATCATACGATTTCTTATATCAGGTGGTACTTGCTCTCAAAGTGTTTAATTGCTTTATGGACTAGTGATTCCTTTAAGTTTGCAACTGCACCATTATTATCACAATAAATTGAGATAACTTTGGGCAAACTTTGAAATCACATCCAAGTCCATTATGAAGTTTCTAGAGTTATACAGATACTTTGGCTGCCATAGAGGCTCCAATTTATCATCTTTTCACGATGGAGTGCAAAATATATTTCTATATAACACTCCTCTATATTATGGATCTACTTCACAAAATAAACACATAACCTTGAGGTGGATTTACTGCCGTCTCTTTTCGATTTGAAAATTCGAATCTATGTAACTTACAAGAAGTAATAAATCTGTCCGATAAGCTCACATAATACTTCTAGTCCTTTTCAGGCACTTAAATATATATCTTACCACAGTTCAACATTCTTGTTCCGGATACCTTGATACTCACTGACTATGCCTTCAGCAAAATAGATGAAGTGTGCATGGATGTTTCTAATCCCATTTCTTAAGTATTTGAATCTTTGACACCTATTCTCTTTTATTTCTAATTTATCTTACTTACTATTGCTTTACTTGTTATTTTTTTAATTGTTTTATTTCAAAAACAAACTCAAACCCCGATCATCCTTACAAACGTGACATAAACATGAGCTCACATATTTTATTAATTCAAACTTAAACTTCTTTGGGTTCGATAGTTTTATTCCTTGGGGTATATTTCTACAACGAACGAGTGCTCTTACTCGTGAGTTTAAAAAATACTCAAACAATGCTTTCTTAAGAATGACGAACATAGTGATTGAGGGATCGAGGTTGTGAGATAAATCTGATGAAGAAAGAAATTTCCTTTTGATTCACGAGTAATAGTGGGTGGGTTTTGGATTTGGGTTAATTATGTGTTAGAGTTCAAAAAGTTAGTTTAAAGGGTAACTTTAATTGTATTGGGTGGCCTAATTGTAATATTATTATTGTATTTAAGAAAAAATTATGAGGTTGTTATTATGCTATTTATTTTTTTATTTGGGGCATAAATTTGTTTATGAGATAGAAAAAAATACAAAGTGCAAATTTGTTTATGAGACGGAAGTAATATATAATTAGTGTTAAAATGGATGAAGTCCACAAAGGTTTATTATTAAAATGGTTCCATCGGATACTCCCTCTTTTTAAACTAGTCAAATACCTTTGTGAGATCGTATCACGAGAAACCTATATATATTAATTGATTTTATTTTTCATGCTAAACTAATTGGCTAATTGACTTTGCAAGTGAGTTTGCAACTTTCCATCGCTGACTATCACATTTCTCTCCATATACGTGACTGCGTCAGCCTATTGAGGTAAATGTAATACTTATTCTGTAATTCATGTTGCTTTCTCATACCTTTTGCTTATATTTATTAGCATCTTCCTCCTTTTTCGCTTATACTTATTCCTTTAAATCTTATAAGGAAAGTTCCCAATGATTCCCTTGTCACTGAATTTGGCGTCGTCAACGACCGTAAATTCCCACCAGAACTCCATCGCCAACGTAACAACATCAAGTGATTTCTATTCGTTTAACAATTTTGACATTTGGGAATTTATTTGTTACGGTCCACGATTAGTTAAACTATTATTTAAGGACAGTAATTGTTCAACATTAGCGAGTTACCAGTAAGCATGGCTCGAGAAATTCTCCAGCAAAAAAATGAAAAGGTTACAAACTACAATCCAATAAAATAAGTAATTTATTAATTAGGATAGCTCCAAAATTTATTCAACAACAATAATTTTCTATAATTAATTAATTAAAAATTAGTTGAACTCACCATGAAATTTATGGGGATTTTGAAATTTGGATTTGGGAATGAAAAATGAGGAGGAAGATTGACAAGCAATGGGTTAAAATAGTCATTATTATTAGTGCTAATCGATTTTTTTGTTATATTTGGGTGACATGGTATGTGTAAGTATTATAAATAAATAAATAAATAAATAATAGAAGTTAGTGATATGTTGATGATCAGATAATCTGATATAGGGTGCTAGTGCTAGTGCTATGATGGTTCTTTATATAATTACGGTATAAGCTTTACCTTTAAAATGATGTAACGATTGTGTTAGTGTAGATGAGTACACCGTCTCCTTTTCCTTCACAACAATCCAGCCATCATGGTTTCAAACATGATGAAGATAATAGATCGGATAAGGACTCAAATCCTTAACCCCAAGATATAGATACTCATCCTTCAACAGTAGAAGAACTGAAATTTCCACTGATCCTAGTGCAATTGATGGTGTTCGAAAGAAATATCCATTGTTTAGAATCATTTTAAAGTAATATGCAATTATTGAAATAAAAAGTTGAGTGTGAATAGTAGGAATGGTACAACATACCTACGGTAGCATATGATAAGGTGTTCTTCGAGGAGCACAAAAGATATAAGACAATGTTTGTTAACCACTAGCACAAACAAAGATGGGACGACATAGTTGAACATTTTACTTTTGATCTTGTAGTAGCTAGGCATTATCTTGCTTATATGATCATCCTACATGAGTATCCACTGCGAATTGTTGAACACAAATGGTTTAAAATGTTCATGAACACTTGTCAGCCATTCTTCAAGCATATCTGAAGAAATATTCTTCGCAGTGATATCATGAAGATTTTTGCTGATGAGAAGAGTAAAATCATGGATACATTGGAGGGTAACACGAGTCGAGTTGCCATTGTTGGATTGTATACTAAAGTCCTAGCTTTAGTATGAACAATGTTTTAACAATATTTGAAATGAGAATCATTGATCAAATGATTGCGTCTTATAATTTATTTATATGTCGATACAATAGTCCATTTACTTTATACTGTAGATAATATGTTGTGCGACAACACGTAGAAGATCATATTATCGATTTCATTATAAAGTATAAACAGATGCTCACAATCGAGATAGACGGGGACTCTCTATCGGGATGGTTGTAGTGTGATTTGGTATTAGTTTGCAGTGACAGAGCGAGTGTAGAACTAGGAGGGGCGCTGGCCCCTCCTAGAAAATTAAGAATAACAGTATATATTATGTATAATTATTTCATTATAATAGTTTGGCATAGTGGTTAAGATCTCTGACCCCACTCACCCATGACATAGCTTCAAAACCTAGCAAAGGTTTTTTGTTATTTTTATTTTTTTTCAGTTTAAATCTATTTTAAATATTTATATTATTATCTTTTATTCTATCTCCGTTCAAAATTAAAATGATATATATTTTATATTTTTGATCTCCTAGTTATTTAAAATATATAAAATCATTTATTTGATCTATTATTTATTCTTGGAACTTTGCTTTAAAATTATACTCAATATGTGTATTATTTAGTTTATAAATATGTTATGTTTCTATTTAAATTATAATTAAATCTAACGATTAGTTTTTACTTTACTACAGTGTATAGTCAATCTAGATCAAATACCAATTATTAAATTTACGTGTATTAATTTGGCCCCCCCAAACTATTTTTCTGGCTCCGTCACTGTTAGTTTGTCTTGACTATAGAATCGCATTAGTTCACTTTGTATGTATTGATCAAGACCGCTTGAGATCGTTCAATTTATACGACTATATAGGAGAACTTGATCTCAGTTATTATGGATATTCGTGCTCTTAATCCCTATACAATAACTTCGACACGTAAGCCAGTATGTATTTCTTTGATTCATCAATGAGTAAGATTTACATGTAATTAAATCAACAAACTCGGTGAGTTGGGAAATAGTGTTGTCTCTATGGTGTGTTGTTGATTGTAGAAGGAATCTGTGTCCTATTAAATAGGTTGATGATGTCCCCTTGAGGAGCTCATAAAGATTATCATGCAAACCTAGTTGGTAGATTTATTCCGGCATGATAATAAGGTTGAGCGGTACTACTCTCGGATGAGATATTAATTAATAGAATTGTCATTAATGTAATTAATTAATAGGCACTGTATATCTTAAACGCGGGAAGACTAACGGGCTCATAAGAAGAAGGAGTCCATAATGTAATTATGGGATTAGTGCGACAGTGCAGTAATAATATTTTAGTGGAATATATTATTATTATTGGGTTTAAGTATAAGTTTTGGGCTAAACTTGGATACTTAAGCCCAATAGAGGTCCAACTCTAATTTCTCCTCCTGGTTTCTACTGTAGTCTATATATAAGTCATCTCAACTGTTCTAAACCTAAGAATACACGCCTAACCATGAGTAGGATAAAGAGAACAGTAGATTGAGAGAATCTTGAAGATAGTCGACCACACGACGTCAAGATTGGACTTGAGAATACAGAAGAAGATCAAGAGGTCGTTTGCTGCTCCTATTAGTTAACTTCCAAGATTTTTCTAAATTCATGTGTAACTCTAAACTGTTCGTGTCATACACCATTGGAAAGCCACGGAAGAGAGGATCGTTTTGGCATAAAAATCACTCAAATAGGAGATCGGATGAGGAAGTTATGCCCAAAATTGTGAGGCTGCGCGTACTGCCGGCGAGAATTTTTCTCTTCTTCAACATACCCTGGTGAAAGGTAATATGACTTTATGTTCTTTCTTCCGCTGATATAAAATCTTATAGAACCCTAATGGTTCACGTTAACCAAATGATCGAACGCCAACAGCCATCACTATCGACATGTGGACTTTTAGTAATTAAAAGAAGGGGTACATGCAAATCACTACATATTTTATTGACAACTCATGAAATCTATGCAGCAAAATTGTTAGGTAAACTTAATTTTTATAGTTTATGATAAATTAATTATTGAAATTATATTAACTTTTGTGTTTTCTTTCTCCATAACTTCAAATGACAGGTTTTTGTATGTTCCTTGTCCACACACTATTGAAGTGATTACTAATGTCTTGTTTGAAACACTACTAGATTTGAATATTGATCGCAAGGTTTCTACTGTGACATTAGATAAATGCACTAGTAATGTTCTGTGGTTTCCATTTTGATGAATAAAATTTGCCAAGATTCATTGATACTTTTGGAGAGATTTTACACCTGCAATGTGCTGCCCATATATTGAATTTGATAGTTAAAGATGGCATGGATGTTATTGGGAAGAGCATTGAGAAAATTCGGGAAAGTGTGTAATACTGGACAACACCACCTAAAAGAGTAGAAAGGCTTGAAGAGACGGCACGCCAATTGCACATTCAAAGTAAGAAAAAGCTTGCTCATGATGTTAAAACTAGGTGGAATTCTATTTACCTTGTGCTTAATTCTGCATTGCCATATAAAGCTGTTTTCCCTTGTTAAAAACAACGTGGTCCATCTTTTAAAGCTTTGCCTACTAAGTATGATTGGGTGCTTGCTAGTGAAGTTTGTGAGAAGTTTACATTGTTTTATAAATTAACCAACATGTTTTCTGGTACCAAATATGCTTCTGTAAATAAGGTTCTTATGTGTATTTATGAGATACGAGTTAGAATGAATGTTGGTATACTTCTGAGTATTTTATGTGAAGTTGATGGCAGCAAAAATGATAGAGAAATATAACAAATATTAGGATGACATTCATAAAGTTTTCTCATTTTCTGTTATTTTGGATCCTAGGTTCAAGTTTAAGATGATTGATTTCTACTTTGATCAATTTTATGGAGAAAATGCTGAAAATGAGAAGGGAAAGATAAGTAAGAGTTCGAACAGCTGGGGAATCTCCTCAAAACTGCAACTCTGTTATTAGTAGTAGTGGAACCAAATCCTCATTATCTCATGCATCAGAAACAGCTGGGAATCTGTATCACAAGAACTTTTGGCGTGTATGAATTCTTTTGAGTTATACTTAAATGAGAATGTCATTGATTCAATTGAAAAATCAAAGCTTGAAAGTTACCCAGAGGAGAAAAGGATGTCTATCCATGGTGATTTTGACATATTGAATTGGTGGAAGACACAAGGGATTAAATATCCTACATTGCGTCAAATTGCAAGGGATATTTTTGTCATTCTAGTTTTCATAGTTGCTTTAGAGGCTGCTTTTAGTACCAATGGATGAGTTGCAACTAAACACCAAAGTAGCCTCCTCCCAAAAACATTTATGTGTTCTTGAGATTGGCTATGAGAATTACAACATGATGGTTTGATTTTCTTCCATTTTCTATTTTACTATTTATTTTATTATATAAACTAACATCTAAATATCCAATATTAATATTTTAGATATTGTGTCATCATCTTTTACGACATCATCTAGAGTTTAATTATAAAGTTGAAGTCATACAGTTGAATTTGATTTGTTAAACATTGTTAGATTAATTTGATGATTTTTGCATTAGTTTGTATTTTTACTTATTCTCTTACCATGTACATCTATAGTTATTTTCCAAAATTATAGTTTTTTTTATTTGATTGAACTGAAAAAATTATAAATGTACTATATGGATAGTTTTTCCAATCTATATAGTTTTTTCAAAAACTATATACATATAGTTTTGAAAAAACTATATAGTTTCTTCTGACCTTTTTGAAAAGAGGTCGTAGGTTTAAACTTGATTTTGGCTTCTATCGCTTCAGCCGCAACATCATCGGTGCAACATCACGAATCTCAGTCGTGGCTCTCGGAGGCTGATTTGGTCATGCTCCCAGAATTGCTATGTTCCCGCGAGTAATTATAATATTTACACCATAGGCACAAAGTGTGGCACCATCCTGTTTAAATAACTTGCAAAATCAACTATAGTTTTGAATAGAAACGAACATGAGTAGGTAGTTTCTACGTTCCATGAAGCGGATGTGGTGGCATATTTAGTATTTATGTTATAGTTTGCCTGAATGTATTTTATTCACATTTATATATATATATATATATATATATATATATATATATATATATATATATATATATATATATATATATATATATATATATATATATATATATGCTTTTGGAGCTTATGTGATGTATTATTGGGCAAGTTTTTTTTACAAAGTCATGATCCTATAGATTGTTTCTTAGTCTTCAAAAATGTTTCTATTTGCATTTAACCTATAGTATACTGTTGTTTCGGACCTCCTTAAGGGAGTTGCAGTTCTTCAGGAACCTCCTTAAAGGAGTTCCAATTCTTTGGGGTATGGAATAGCTGACTTTGTACTGAAACGATGGCGTTAAACCTCAACATGTGGTTCGGTCTATCTATGTACTAACATTGCCAGAGGTACTAATTATATTGACAGGTTTAATATTAATAATGATTTTTACGGCGTGAATGAAAGCTTGCTTAGATGTGCAAGAAATATTGCAGCTCATGTGGGAGAGAACTGCAGTGGGCATCTGACTTCATTCACCGATTCAGATATTAATGTGATGGTTACTACTTCATTTCAAGAGATGTTGATAGATTCGCATATGGATTTACGTGTCTCAAGAATTCTTGAAGAAGGACATGTTCCTTTTCATATTAAAAGAAATTGCAAAATGACTTATAAAAGTTAAAAAATAGCTTGTACACATAATATTAATATTCTTTTAATAATACAATATTACAAAAATGAATATAGTTATGTTAGGTGTAAAATAAAAGTGAATTATTATATTACAAAAATATGCACTTTCTTGCCTCTTATCTTTTCACGTTCTTTTCCCTCTTACCCAAATGGCCTAATCTCACAAGTATATCATCAAATCTTACTCTTCTTAATCAAATTCATTATCAAATTCATTTATTCGTCACTGCCCAAAGACCCATTATCATTAACAATTTAAACTATTATAAATATAAAAAATATACTACTGATATATATATATATATATATATATATATATATATATCACGTTATCAAAAGAATATTTATATAAAATCTTTGAATTAAAATATCCTAATATATTAAATAATAATAAATGATATTTTCTAAAAAAATTTTACTTTTCAAAGTTTGACGGTGCATTTCAAGGGGTATGGAAAAGTTGACTTTGTACAGAAACGGTAGCGTTAAACCGCAACATGTGGTCCAGTCCATCTTTCGTTGCTGGTGTATTCCAGCAACGCCCAACCCCTTTTCTGGCACAATTTATGCAATCTACACTTGGACATTGCTGATTTCAGGGGAATGGACTTCTTAGGGGTACAACTGAGACTAGGCTTGAAAGAGTGAAAGAAAGGAATGGAAAAGATAGGATGGGTTCAATTTGTTCTGTTACATGAGTTTTTCAAAGATTAGATATATATTACGAAGCTGAAATATAGGAAGCTAGGGAAGCTGCAAGATACTATATTATATAGTTTTTCCAAGCTAGGAAGCTGCAAGGGATACTATATATAGTTTTTCCAAAATTATATAGTTTGGATATTATAGTATAGTTTTGAAAAAACTATATACATATAGTTTTGAAAAATGAAATAGTTTTGGAAAAACTATATACTTGTGACTTTTTTTGAAAAGAGTTGGGTTTTGATTTTTGATTTTGGATGATAGGAGTAGAGTATATTAAGGCGAAGGAACTAGTACAGGGGTTAAGGGTTAAGTAATTATATTTATATTTGAATAAAGGGGTTAAGGGTTAAGTAATTATATTTATCTTTGAATAAAGGATATTCTTCATTCCCCATTCTCTACTCCCATTGATTCTCTTTTCCTCGTTAATGTTATGTTGTTATGATATGAACACGATCTATAAGTTGAAGATGTCATTTCATTATATTGAAGTCTAACTTTTCAATAAAAGAATATACTGTGTAAATTCCAAGCATCAAATATGAACTGATGAAATACAGAGATGATGCTTATTTATTTTAATTTGAAGTTTTGTTACAACATATAAATCCTACCCCTGGAAATACACAACATATTTTAGATTGATTTTGCTATAATACACAACATATTTTAGATTGATTTTGCTGTGAAGAAATTTTTTACTACAAAGATACAAAATTTATGTAGTTATCTAAGGTACAAATGAAAAACTACCGAATCAAGTCGGGTGCTAAGTTAAAAATATACAAGTTGTCGTGGAAACAGCCTTCCCTACGAGAACGTGGATTGTGATTTCCACAGTTTTTTGTGTTTAGGAATACATTTACTTACGTCGGGTGGTAAGGTAAAAATATACAAGTTGAGTAAGCGGCCTTCTACGAGAATGTGGATCATGATTTTCACAGTTTTTTACGTTGAGGAATATATATATATATAATAAGACAAAATGGGGCATTTATATTCCCACTCAATTTTTATGGGTGGGTATTTGTCCTTACTAAGGTATTATTATCCTATATATGTTACTTTAATATATCATCCAACACTAATATACATACCCACTTTACATTAAATATTATATCTTTCCACCCACTATCTATTAAAATATTATACTCCTTAATCAACGTGCAAAAAGCAAACGTAAACATTGAAACGAGACGGAGGGAGTATGTAATTAATATATCTTTATTATTTTAATATCTATATTATGTTATCATTTATAATATTCAGCAAATCACCTCTACATTAATTATGGAGTTAAAATCATTTTTGATCTCATAACTATAAGAAATTTTTGATTCTGTCCCAAAAAAGAAAAAATTTTAAATTCATCCTGTAACTCCTGAAATTGGCCAATTTTGGTCCCAAAGTCATCGGAATTCTATTTTTTGGCCGGAAATTGGGGCTTTCCAGCGAGATAATCCTACGTAGCAAATGAGGTTAACATGGACAGCTCCTTCCGGTGGAGAAGCTCCATCCGACGCCCTGCGCATGCTGCACATGATCAAAATCCTCACCACCCAGTTCAATCCCCGGTCATCATAATCATTAACTTTGGTTGAACTAAAATTTGATAGTATTTAAGAAAAAAATCCATTAAACATTAACCTGACGTGGCATAAGCAGGGTTGCGACACTTCAGTCTTGCTGAATTATCCCGGCAGCGAGAGGGCGGCGGAAGCCAGCAGAACCCTGCTGGGCTTCCAACTCATTGAAGAGATCAAGGCGGAGGTGGAGAAACGCTGCTGGAGAATCGTCTCCTGTGCCGACATCCTCACGGCGGCTGCCCGCGACGTCGTCGAAAAGATGTAATAATGCACTCAGAATATGGAATACATCAACGATAAGCAAGTTTTTATTACACTATACAATCATACGCGTGCTTACTTCGGATATAAAATTGATAAATGTACAAATGATTTAGACAGCACATATGGGAATGTGTATATGTGTGGAGGATACCACATTGGATGAAACTTGCCTTCCAGCTGATGAAATACCAGAACTAATCCAAGAGAGTAACCATAGTTTTTCATTAAGAAATGGATTAAATATTTGTCCAGAAACTAATTAATTGCCAACCAACCTTTCGTACATAAGCCATTCAGGTGTGCAGCATGTGCAGGGCGTCGGAGGGAGATGTCCATGTTAATCTCATTTGCTACGTAGGATTACCTAGCCGGAAATCCCCAATTTCCAACCAAAAAATGGGGTTCCGGCGACTTTGGGATCAAAATTGGCTAATTTCAGGAGTTACGGGGCGAAATTAAAATTTTTATCTTTTTTAGGATCGAATCAAAAATTCCTTATAATTGTGGGAACAAAAATAATTTTAACTCTTAATTATGACATCATTCATAACTCTTTATTAATTTTAGTATCTATATTATATTATTAATATAGTTAATATTATTAATTTATTTATTAATTAATATAATGGGAACAATTCACGTCTCATTCTTCATAAATAAAAGTCATTACTACCCTATATATGTTATGTAATTATAAGTTATTTTTAATATTTTGATTTTTGGAATGTTTCTTACTGCTATTATTTATAAATTATTAAATACTTTTTTTTTCAATTTATGCCATACATATTATTATTAAGCAAAGACTTGAGTTCGACCATCTCACGGATCCCCTTATGTGAGACGGATCACCTATGAACTCATTTAAATAATCTTAAAGGACCCTGTTTGGCTGTTATTAAATTAGAAAATTGAAAATTTTAATTAGAGAATAGAATTAATTAGGCTTAAATAATTTTAAAGGTCATGTTTGGTTCATATCAAATAAAAAATAAAAAAATTAATTATGCAAGAAAATTAATTAAGATATACTATGTATTTTTTCTACGGTTTCTTTTTAATTTATATATTTTATTATTAAAAATGTAATAATTTAATTTTTGTTATTAAAAATGTAATAATTTATAAAATGTGATAATATTTTTAAAAAGTAATAACATATCTTTTATATAAAAAATGATAATTAATCAAATAAAACCGATAACTTTTTATTTAAATTATATTATGAATAACTAATAATGACATAGACTAGTGTGGAACCCTCTCATTAAATGACTTTTGCGAGAAGGATAAAAAGTGATAATATTTACAATGAAAAGTGATACTCAATTGATGAAAAATGATAACAGTGTAGTAAATTATTTTATGAACAATTTATAATATATAAATGAAAAATTATAACATTTTAAAAGAAAATTGATAATATCTTTAATAAAAAGTGATAACTAATTACCAAATAGTATTTCATGAATAATTTATAAAATGAATAAAGATGTGGTAATATTTTTAATAAAAAGTGATTCTTAATCAAAGAAAAGTAATATCTGTATAATTGAATATTTCACGAATGACTCACTAGAATAATAAAATGTTATAGTATTTTTAATAAAAAATGATACATGATAAAAAAAAAGAAAGTTATAACCGTTTAATTAAATTATTTTATGAATAATTCGTAGGGTGAATAAAAAGTGATAATATTTTTAATACAAAGTGATATTCAATTAAAATAAAATGATAACGAAACTGTTGCATTATCTAATAAACAATAAATAATAATAATAATAATAAATATCATAATATTTTATTAAAAGCAATGACTTGTGTGCGATCGTCTCACATAAGGGCTTACGTGAGACGGTCAGAAAGTGATAACTCTTATACTGAAAAGTGATAATAAATTAATGAAAAGTGATAATGTTATTTTATGAACAATTTATAGTATAAATTAAAAGTGATAACATTTTATAGCGAAAGTGATAAAATTTTATAGCGAAACTGATAACTATTTTAAAAAATGTAAAATGATCTCACGTGAGACGGTCTCACACAAGACCTACTCTTTATTAAAACTAAAAAAAAAGAAAAGGATAATTAAGATGGATCATGGAATATACAGTGGTGTTTTTCCGAATTGTGTAGTGCGTGAAGTCGTCGTCTGTACTGGTTGAAATTATTAAGATTTGAAAAAGGATTTAATTAATTAACCATCTAAACAAGGCCCTTCTTTTCTTTTAAGACAAAGACTTATGTGAGACTGTCTCACGTAAGGGCTTACATGAAACGGTCAAAAAGTGATAACTTTTATAAAGAAAATTGATAATAAATTAATGAAAAGTGATAATACTATTTTATGAACAGTTTATAGTATAAATAAAAAGTGATAACATTTTATAGCGAACGTGATAACGTTTTATAGCGAAAGTGATAATGTTTTATAGCGAAAGTAATAACTATTTTAAAAAGTAAAAAATTATCTCACGTGAGACGGTCTCACGCAAGACCTACCCTTCTTTTAATTTTTTTTAATTTAATATAAAATATATTTATTTGGGTTAATGGATAATCCGTCTCACATAAGGGGATCCGTGAGACGGTCTCACTCAAGACCTACCCTTATTATTATTATTAACAAGTGTTTTGTTTAAAAAATTATACTCCCTCCGTCCGTCCACAAGGTAGACATTTTGTCATTTTGAGCGTACGCAGCAAAGGTCTACAACTCACTTTTTAAATACATGGGACCCACACACATCATTAATACAATAAATATATGGAACTCATACACACCACTAATACAACTACCAACTACACATAAAATATTAATACTCCTTAATATACGCGTAAAAAGCAAATACAACTACCAACTACACATAAAATATTAATACTCCTTAATATACGCGTAAAAAGCAAATGTAGATGTAAGAGGCGGACGGAGGGAGTAAATTAATTTCATTTTTTAATACAATTATTATTATTAATAAGTGTTTTGTTTAATTTTTAAATTATAAATTAATGCAATATTTCAATAAATTATAAATTAATGTGATATTTTTTATTTATCAATCTAAGTTATGCATAATAAATATGGGTATATAACCATAATTTTAGTAAAATGTAACAATAACTTAGGGATGGAGAGAGTATATATTTTTGATGAACTTTATATACTATAGAAAACGTATTATGGGGTTTATTTTATATATCTATGTGTTTAATGTGTAGTGGTTAAAAAATATAATATTTTTAATATATAATGGGTAGTTTATTAGTATTGTATGTGAGGCACATGTAGATATAATAGTTGTTTCATCTGGGTCTCACTTGCCAAAAATAGAAATATAACAATATTTGTGGGGCACATTATTTAGTAAAATGTGAAAACACTCGTGGGACGAGAAGGGATATATTTTTTTAAAACAAATTGGGTGGGACTAAGGGAATATATTTGTTTAATTTTTAAATTATAAATTAATGCCATTTTTTAATACAAGATTATAAATTAATATTTTTTAATCAATTTATGCCATAAATAATAATAATAATATTATTATTAATAATAAGTGTTTTGTTCAATTTTTAAAATTATAAATTAATGTCATATTTTATAAGATTATAAATTAATGTCATATTTTTTATTTATCAATCTTAATCATACATGATAAATATGGGGTATATGCATAAAAAAAATTGGATGGGACGAAGGGAATATATAAAAAATTGTATTCCCTTTGTCCAATGAGTGTTGTCACATGTTACTAAATAGAGCGTCTAACAAATATAATTACACTTTTCTTTTTGGTAATTGAGACTCACACAAAACAATCAATAAATATATATATATATATATATATATATATATATATATATATATATATATATATATATATATATCTCAATAGGGCTTACATGAAACGGTCAAAAAGTGATAACTTTTATGTGAGACTGTCTCACATAAAAAGTAAAAAATTATCTCACGTGAGACGGTCTCACGCAAGACCTATCCTTCTTTTAATTTTTTTTAATTTAATAAAAAATATATTTATTTGGGTTAATGGATAATCCGTCTCACATAAGGGGTTCCGTGAGACGGTCTCACCCAAGCCCTACCCTTATTATTATTATTAACAAGTATTTTGTTTAAAAAATTATACTCCCTCCGTCCGTCCACAAGGTAGACATTTTGTCATTTTGAGCGTACGCACCAAAGGTCTACAACTCACTTTTTAAATACATGGGACCCACACACATCATTAATACAATAAATATATGGAACTCATACACACCACTAATACAACTACCAACTACACATAAAATATTAATACTCCTTAATATACGCGTAAAAAGCAAATACAACTACCAACTACACATAAAATATTAATACTCCTTAATATACGCGTAAAAAGCAAATGTAGATGTAAGAGGCGGACGGAGGGAGTAAATTAATTTCATTTTTTAATACAATTATTATTATTAATAAGTGTTTTGTTTAATTTTTAAATTATAAATTAATGCAATATTTCAATAAATTATAAATTAATGTGATATTTTTTATTTATCAATCTAAGTTATGCATAATAAATATGGGTATATAACCATAATTTTAGTAAAATGTAACAATAACTTAGGGATGGAGAGAGTATATATTTTTGATGAACTTTATATACTATAGAAAACGTATTATGGGGTTTATTTTATATATCTATGTGTTTAATGTGTAGTGGTTAAAAAATATAATATTTTTAATATATAATGGGTAGCTTATTAGTATTGTATGTGAGCCACATGTAGATATAATAGTTGTTTCATCTGGGTCTCACTTGCCAAAAATAGAAATATAACAATATTTGTGGGGCACATTATTTAGTAAAATGTGAAAACACTCGTGGGACGAGAAGGGATATATTTTTTTAAAACAAATTGGGTGGGACTAAGGGAATATATTTGTTTAATTTTTAAATTATAAATTAATGCCATTTTTTAATACAAGATTATAAATTAATATTTTTTAATCAATTTATGCCATAAATAATAATAATAATATTATTATTAATAATAAGTGTTTTGTTCAATTTTTAAAATTATAAATTAATGTCATATTTTATAAGATTATAAATTAATGTCATATTTTTTATTTATCAATCTTAATCATACATGATAAATATGGGGTATATGCATAAAAAAAATTGGATGGGACGAAGGGAATATATAAAAAATTGTATTCCCTTTGTCCAATGAGTGTTGTCACATGTTACTAAATAGAGCGTCTAACAAATATAATTACACTTTTCTTTTTGGTAATTGAGACTCACACAAAACAATCAATAAATATATATATATATATATATATATATATATATATATATATATATATATATATATATCTCAATAGGGCTTACATGAAACGGTCAAAAAGTGATAACTTTTATGTGAGACTGTCTCACATAAAAAGTAAAAAATTATCTCACGTGAGACGGTCTCACGCAAGACCTATCCTTCTTTTAATTTTTTTTAATTTAATAAAAAATATATTTATTTGGGTTAATGGATAATCCGTCTCACATAAGGGGTTCCGTGAGACGGTCTCACCCAAGCCCTACCCTTATTATTATTATTAACAAGTATTTTGTTTAAAAAATTATACTCCCTCCGTCCGTCCACAAGGTAGACATTTTGTCATTTTGAGCGTACGCACCAAAGGTCTACAACTCACTTTTTAAATACATGGGACCCACACACATCATTAATACAATAAATATATGGAACTCATACACACCACTAATACAACTACCAACTACACATAAAATATTAATACTCCTTAATATACGCGTAAAAAGCAAATACAACTACCAACTACACATAAAATATTAATACTCCTTAATATACGCGTAAAAAGCAAATGTAGATGTAAGAGGCGGACGGAGGGAGTAAATTAATTTCATTTTTTAATACAATTATTATTATTAATAAGTGTTTTGTTTAATTTTTAAATTATAAATTAATGCAATATTTCAATAAATTATAAATTAATGTGATATTTTTTATTTATCAATCTAAGTTATGCATAATAAATATGGGTATATAACCATAATTTTAGTAAAATGTAACAATAACTTAGGGATGGAGAGAGTATATATTTTTGATGAACTTTATATACTATAGAAAACGTATTATGGGGTTTATTTTATATATCTATGTGTTTAATGTGTAGTGGTTAAAAATATAATATTTTTAATATATAATGGGTAGCTTATTAGTATTGTATGTGAGCCACATGTAGATATAATAGTTGTTTCATCTGGGTCTCACTTGCCAAAAATAGAAATATAACAATATTTGTGGGGCACATTATTTAGTAAAATGTGAAAACACTCGTGGGACGAGAAGGGATATATTTTTTTAATACAAATTGGGTGGGACTAAGGGAATATATTTGTTTAATTTTTAAATTATAAATTAATGCCATTTTTTAATACAAGATTATAAATTAATATTTTTTAATCAATTTATGCCATAAATAATAATAATAATATTATTATTAATAATAAGTGTTTTGTTCAATTTTTAAAATTATAAATTAATGTCATATTTTATAAGATTATAAATTAATGTCATATTTTTTATTTATCAATCTTAATCATACATGATAAATATGGGGTATATGCATAAAAAAAATTGGATAGGACGAAGGGAATATATAAAAAATTGTATTCCCTTTGTCCAATGAGTGTTGTCACATGTTACTAAATAGAGCGTCTTACAAATATTATTACACTTTTCTTTTTGGTAATTGAGACTCACACAAAACAATCAATAAATAAATAAATAAATAAATATATATATATATATATATATATATATATATATATATATATATATATATATATATATATATATATATATATATATATATATATATATATATATATATATATATCTCAATAGGGCTTACATGAAACGGTCAAAAAGTGATAACTTTTATGTGAGACTGTCTCACATAAAAAGTAAAAAATTATCTCACGTGAGACGGTCTCACGCAAGACCTACACTTCTTTTAATTTTTTTTAATTTAATATAAAATATATTTATTTGGGTTAATGGATAATTCGTTTCACATAAGGGGTTCCGTGAGGCGGTCTCACCCAAGCCCTACCCTTATTATTATTATTAACAAGTGTTTTGTTTAAAAATTATACTCCCTCCGTCCGTCCACAAGGTAGACATTTTGTCATTTTGAGCGTACGCAGCAAAGGTCTACAACTCACTTTTTAAATACATGGGACCCACACACATCATTAATACAATAAATATATGGAACTCATACACACCACTAATACAACTACCAACTACACATAAAATATTAATACTCCTTAATATACGCGTAAAAAGCAAATGTAGATGTAAGAGGCGGACGGAGGGAGTAAATTAATTTCATTTTTTAATACAATTATTATTATTAATAAGTGTTTTGTTTAATTTTTAAATTATAAATTAATGCAATATTTCAATAAATTATAAATTAATGTGATATTTTTTATTTATCAATCTAAGTTATGCATAATAAATATGGGTATATAACCATAATTTTAGTAAAATGTAACAATATCTTAGGGATGGAGAGAGTATATATTTTTGATGAACTTTATATACTATAGAAAACGTATTATGGGGTTTATTTTATATATCTATGTGTTTAATGTGTAGTGGTTAAAAAATATAATATTTTTAATATATAATGGGTAGCTTATTAGTATTGTATGTGAGCCACATGTAGATATAATAGTTGTTTCATCTGGGTCTCACTTGCCAAAAATAGAAATATAACAATATTTGTGGGGCACATTATTTAGTAAAATGTGAAAACACTCGTGGGACGAGAAGGGATATATTTTTTTTAATACAAATTGGGTGGGACTAAGGGAATATATTTGTTTAATTTTTAAATTATAAATTAATGCCATTTTTTAATACAAGATTATAAATTAATATTTTTTAATCAATTTATGCCATAAATAATAATAATAATATTATTATTAATAATAAGTGTTTTGTTCAATTTTTAAAATTATAAATTAATGTCATATTTTATAAGATTATAAATTAATGTCATATTTTTTATTTATCAATCTTAATCATAAATGATAAATATGGGGTATATGCATAAAAAAAATTGGATGGGACAAAGGGAATATATAAAAAATTGTATTCCCTTTGTCCAATGAGTGTTGTCACATGTTACTAAATAGAGCGTCTTACAAATATTATTACACTTTTCTTTTTGGTAATTGAGACTCACACAAAACAATCAATAAATATATATATATATATATATATATATATATATATATATATATATATCAATAAGGCTTACATGAAACGGTCAAAAAGTGATAACTTTTATGTGAGACTGTCTCACATAAAAAGTAAAAAATTATCTCACGTGAGACGGTCTCACGCAAGACCTACCCTTCTTTTATTTTTTTTTAATTTAATATAAAATATATTTATTTGGGTTAATGGATAATCCGTCTCACATAAGGGGATCCTCTCACCCAAGACCTACCCTTATTATTATTATTAACAAGTGTTTTGTTTAAAAAATTATACTCCCTCCGTCCGTCCACAAGGTAGACATTTTGTCATTTTGAGCGTACGCAGCAAAGGTCTACAACTCACTTTTTAAATACATGGGACCCACACACATCATTAATACAATAAATATATGGAACTCATACACACCACTAATACAACTACCAACTACACATAAAATATTAATACTCCTTAATATACGCGTAAAAAGCAAATGTAGATGTAAGAGGCGGACGGAGGGAGTAAATTAATTTCATTTTTTAATACAATTATTATTATTAATAAGTGTTTTGTTTAATTTTTAAATTATAAATTAATGCAATATTTCAATAAATTATAAATTAATGTGATATTTTTTATTTATCAATCTAAGTTATGCATAATAAATATGGGTATATAACCATAATTTTAGTAAAATGTAACAATATCTTAGGGATAGAGAGAGTATATATTTTTGATGAACTTTATATACTATAGAAAACGTATTATGGGGTTTATTTTATATATCTATGTGTTTAATGTGTAGTGGTTAAAAAATATAATATTTTTAATATATAATGGGTAGTTTATTAGTATTGTATGTGAGCCACATGTAGGTATAATAGTTGTTTCATCTGGGTCTCACTTGCCAAAAATAGAAATATAACAATATTTGTGGGGCACATTATTTAGTAAAATGTGAAAACACTCGTGGGACGAGAAGGGATATATTTTTTTTAATACAAATTGGGTGGGACTAAGGGAATATATTTGTTTAATTTTTAAATTATAAATTAATGCCATTTTTTAATACAAGATTATAAATTAATATTTTTTAATCAATTTATGCCATAAATAATAATAATAATAATATTATTATTAATAATAAGTGTTTTGTTCAATTTTTAAAATTATAAATTAATGTCATATTTTATAAGATTATAAATTAATGTCATATTTTTTATTTATCAATCTTAATCATACATGATAAATATGGGTATATGCATAAAAAAAATTGGATGGGACGAAGGGAATATATAAAAAATTGTATTCCCTTTGTCCAATGAGTGTTGTCACATGTTACTAAATAGAGACTCACACAAAACAATCAATAAATAAAAAAAAAAAAAATATATATATATATATATATATATATATATATATATATATATATCAATAGGGCTTACATGAAACGGTCAAAAAGTGATAACTTTTATGTGAGACTGTCTCACATAAAAAGTAAAAAATTATCTCACGTGAGACAGTCTCACGCAAGACCTACCCTTCTTTTAATTTTTTTTAATTTAATATAAAATATATTTATTTGGGTTAATGGATAATCCTTCTCACATAAGGGGATCCGTGAGACGGTCTCACCCAAGACCTACCCTTATTATTATTATTAACAAGTGTTTTGTTTAAAAAATTATACTCCCTCCGTCCGTCCACAAGGTAGACATTTTGTCATTTTGAGCGTACGCAGCAAAGGTCTACAACTCACTTTTTAAATACATGGGACCCACACACATCATTAATACAATAAATATATGGAACTCATACACACCACTAATACAACTACCAACTACACATAAAATATTAATACTCCTTAATATACGCGTAAAAAGCAAATGTAGATGTAAGAGGCGGACGGAGGGAGTAAATTAATTTCATTTTTTAATACAATTATTATTATTAATAAGTGTTTTGTTTAATTTTTAAATTATAAATTAATGCAATATTTTAATAAATTATAAATTAATGTGATATTTTTTATTTATCAATCTAAGTTATGCATAATAAATATGAGTATATATAACCATAATTTTAGTAAAATGTAACAATAACTTAGGGATGGAGAGAGTATATATTTTTGATGAACTTTATATACTATAGAAAACGTATTATGAGGTTTATTTTATATATCTATGTGTTTAATGTGTAGTGGTTAAAAAATATAATATTTTTAATATTTAATGGGTAGCTTATTAGTATTGTATGTGAGCCACATGTAGATATAATAGTTGTTTCATCTGGGTCTCACTTGCCAAAAATAGAAATATAACAATATTTGTGGGGCACATTATTTAGTAAAATGTGAAAACACTCGTGGGACGAGAAGGGATATATTTTTTTAATACAAATTGGGTGGGACTAAGGGAATATATTTGTTTAATTTTTAAATTATAAATTAATGCCATTTTTTAACACAAGATTATAAATTAATATTTTTTAATCAATTTATGCCATAAATAATAATAATAATAATATTATTATTATTAATAAGTGTTTTGTTCAATTTTTAAAATTATAAATTAATGTCATATTCTATAAGATTATAAATTAATGTCATATTTTTTATTTATCAATCTTAATCATACATGATAAATATGGGGTATATGCATAAAAAAAATTGGATGGGACGAAGGGAATATATAAAAAATTGTATTCCCTTTGTCCAATGAGTGTTGTCACATGTTACTAAATAGAGCGTCTTACAAATATTATTACACTTTTTTTTTGGTAATTGAGACTCACACAAAACAATAAATAAATAAATAAATAAATATATATATATATATATATATATATATATATATATATATATATATATATCTCAATAGGGCTTACATGAAACGGTAAAAAAGTGATAACTTTTATGTGAGACTGTCTCACATAAAAAGTAAAAAATTATCTCACGTGAGACGGTCTCACGCAAGACCTACCCTTCTTTTAATTTTTTTTAATTTAATATAAAATATATTTATTTGGGTTAATGGATAATCCGTCTCACATAAGGGGATCCGTGAGACGGTCTCACCCAAGACCTACCCTTATTATTATTATTAACAAGTGTTTTGTTTAAAAAATTATACTCCCTCCGTCCGTCCACAAGGTAGACATTTTGTCATTTTGAGCGTACGCAGCAAAGGTCTACAACTCACTTTTTAAATACATGGAACCCACACACATCATTAATACAATAAATATATGGAACTCATACACACCACTAATACAACTACCAACTACACATAAAATATTAATACTCCTTAATATACGCGTAAAAAGCAAATGTAGATGTAAGAGGCGGACGGAGGGAGTAAATTAATTTCATTTTTTAATACAATTATTATTATTAATAAGTGTTTTGTTTAATTTTTAAATTATAAATTAATGCAATATTTCAATAAATTATAAATTAATGTGATATTTTTTATTTATCAATCTAAGTTATGCATAATAAATATGGGTATATAACCATAATTTTAGTAAAATGTAACAATAACTTAGGGATGGAGAGAGTATATATTTTTGATGAACTTTATATACTATAGAAAACGTATTATGGGGTTTATTTTATATATCTATGTGTTTAATGTGTAGTGGTTAAAAAATATAATATTTTTAATATATAATGGGTAGCTTATTAGTATTGTATGTGAGCCACATGTAGATATAATAGTTGTTTCATCTGGGTCTCACTTGCCAAAAATAGAAATATAACAATATTTGTGGGGCACATTATTTAGTAAAATGTGAAAACACTCGTGGGACGAGAAGGGATATATTTTTTTAAAACAAATTGGGTGGGACTAAGGGAATATATTTGTTTAATTTTTAAATTATAAATTAATGCCATTTTTTAATACAAGATTATAAATTAATATTTTTTAATCAATTTATGCCATAAATAATAATAATAATATTATTATTAATAATAAGTGTTTTGTTCAATTTTTAAAATTATAAATTAATGTTATAAGATTATAAATTAATGTCATATTTTTTATTTATCAATCTTAATCATACATGATAAATATGGGATATATGCATAAAAAAATTGGATGGGATGAAGGGAATATATAAAAAATTGTATTCCCTTTGTCCAATGAGTGTTGTCACATGTTACTAAATAGAGCGTCTTACAAATATTATTACACTTTTCTTTTTGGTAATTGAGACTCACACAAAATAATCAATAAATATATATATATATATATATATATATATATATATATATATATATATATATATATATATATATCTCAATAGGGCTTACATGAAACGGTCAAAAAGTGATAACTTTTATGTGAGACTGCCTCACATAAAAAGTAAAAAATTATCTCACGTGAGACGGTCTCACGCAAGACCTACCCTTCTTTTAATTTTTTTTAATTTAATATAAAATATATTTATTTGGGTTAATGGATAATCCGTCTCACATAAGGGGATCCGTGAGACGGTCTCACCCAAGACCTACCCTTATTATTATTATTAACAAGTGTTTTGTTTAAAAAATTATACTCCCTTCGTCCGTCCACAAGGTAGACATTTTGTCATTTTGAGCGTACGCAGCAAAGGTCTACAACTCACTTTTTAAATACATGGGACCCACACACATCATTAATACAATAAATATATGGAACTCATACACACCACTAATACAACTACCAACTACACATAAAATATTAATACACCTTAATATACGCGTAAAAAGCAAATGTAGATGTAAGAGGCGGACGGAGGGAGTAAATTAATTTCATTTTTTAATACAATTATTATTATTAATAAGTGTTTTGTTTAATTTTTAAATTATAAATTAATGCAATATTTCAATAAATTATAAATTAATGTGATATTTTTTATTTATCAATCTAAGTTATGCATAATAAATATGGGTATATAACCATAATTTTAGTAAAATGTAACAATATCTTAGGGATGGAGAGAGTATATATTTTTGATGAACTTTATATACTATAGAAAACGTATTATGGGGTTTATTTTATATATCTATGTGTTTAATGTGTAGTGGTTAAAAAATATAATATTTTTAATATATAATGGGTAGCTTATTAGTATTGTATGTGAGCCACATGTAGATATAATAGTTGTTTCATCTGGGTCTCACTTGCCAAAAATAGAAATATAACAATATTTGTGGGGCACATTATTTAGTAAAATGTGAAAACACTCGTGGAACGAGAAGGGATTTATTTTTTTAATACAAATTGGGTGGGACTAAGGGAATATATTTGTTTAATTTTTAAATTATAAATTAATGCCATTTTTTATTACAAGATTATAAATTAATATTTTTTAATCAATTTATGCCATAAATAATAATAATATTATTATTATTAATAATAAGTGTTTTGTTCAATTTTTAAAATTATAAATTAATGTCATATTTTATAAGATTATAAATTAATGTCATATTTTTTATTTATCAATCTTAATCATACATGATAAATATGGGGTATATGCATAAAAAAAATTGGATGGGACGAAGGGAATATATAAAAAATTGTATTCCCTTTGTCCAATGAGTGTTGTCACATGTTACTAAATAGAGCGTCTTACAAATATTATTACACTTTTCTTTTTGGTAATTGAGACTCACACAAAACAATCAATAATATATATATATATATATATATATATATATATATATATATATATATATATATATATATATATATATATATATATATATATATATATATATCTCAATAGGGCTTACATGAAACGGTCAAAAAGTGATAACTTTTATGTGAGACTGTCTCACATAAAAAGTAAAAAATTATCTCACGTGAGACGGTCTCACGCAAGACCTACCCTTCTATTAATTTTTTTTAATTTAATATAAAATATATTTATTTGGGTTAATGGATAATCCGTCTCACATAAGGGGATCCGTGAGACGGTCTCACCCAAGACCTACCCTTATTATTATTATTAACAAGTGTTTTGTTTAAAAAATTATACTCCCTCCGTCCGTCCACAAGGTAGACAATTTGTCATTTTGAGCGTACGCAGCAAAGGTCTACAACTCACTTTTTAAATACATGAGACCCACACACATCATTAATACAATAAATATATGGAACTCATACACACAACTAATACAACTACCAACTACACATAAAATATTAATACTCCTTAATATACGCGTAAAAAGCAAATGTAGATGTAAGAGGCGGACGGAGGGAGTAAATTAATTTTATTTTTTAATACAATTATTATTATTAATAAGTGTTTTGTTTAATTTTTAAATTATAAATTAATGCAATATTTCAATATATTATAAATTAATGTGATATTTTTTATTTATCAATCTAAGTTATGCATAATAAATATGGGTATATAACCATAATTTTAGTAAAATGTAACAATATCTTAGGGATGGAGAGAGTATATATTTTTGATGAACTTTATATACTATAGAAAACGTATTATGGGGTTTATTTTATATATCTATGTGTTTAATGTGTAGTGGTTAAAAAATATAATATTTTTAATATATAATGGGTAGCTTATTAGTATTGTATGTGAGCCACATGTAGATATAATAGTTGTTTCATCTGGGTCTCACTTGCCAAAAATAGAAATATAACAATATTTGTGGGCACATTATTTAGTAAAATGTGAAAACACTCGTGGGACGAGAAGGGATATATTTTTTTTAATACAAATTGGGTGGGACTAAGGGAATATATTTGTTTAATTTTTAAATTATAAATTAATGCCATTTTTTAATACAAGATTATAAATTAATATTTTTTAATCAATTATGCCATAAATAATAATAATAATATTATTATTATTAATAATAAGTGTTTTGTTCAATTTTTAAAATTATAAATTAATATCATATTTTATAAGATTATAAATTAATGTCATATTTTTTATTTATCAATCTTAATCATACATGATAAATATGGGGTATATGCATAAAAAAAAATTGGATGGGACGAAGGGAATATATAAAAAATTGTATTCCCTTTGTCCAATGAGTGTTGTCACATGTTACTAAATAGAGCGTTTTACAAATATTATTACACTTTTCTTTTTGGTAATTGAGACTCACACAAAACAATAAATAAATAAATAAATAAATATATATATATATATATATATATATATATATATATATATATATATATATATATATATATATATATATATATATATATATATATATATATATATATATATCAATAGGGCTTACATGAAACGGTCAAAAAGTGACAACTTTTATGTGAGACTGTCTCACATAAAAAGTAAAAAATTATCTCACGTGAGATGGTCTCACGCAAGACCTACCCTTATTTTAATTTTTTTTAATTTAATATAAAATACATTTATTTGGGTTAATGGATAATCCGTCTCACATAAGGGGATCCGTGAGACGGTCTCACCCAAGACCTACCCTTATTATTATTATTAACAAGTGTTTTGTTTAAAAAATTATACTCCCTCCGTCCGTCCACAAGGTAGACATTTTGTCATTTTGAGCGTACGCAGCAAAGGTCTACAACTCACTTTTTAAATACATGGGACCCACACACATCATTAATACAATAAATATATGGAACTCACACACCACTAATACAACTACCAACTACACATAAAATATTAATACTCCTTAATATACGCGTAAAAAGCAAATGTAGATGTAAGAGGCGGACGGAGGGAGTAAATTAATTTTATTTTTTAATACAATTATTATTATTAATAAGTGTTTTGTTTAATTTTTAAATTATAAATTAATGCAATATTTCAATAAATTATAAATTAATGTGATATTTTTATTTATCAATCTAAGTTATGCATAATAAATATGGGTATATAACCATAATTTTAGTAAATGTAACAATATCTTAGGGTTGGAGAGAGTATATATTTTTGATAAACTTTATATAATATAGAAAACATATTATGGGGTTTATTTTATATATCTATGTGTTTAATGTGTAGTGGTTAAAAAATATAATATTTTTAATATATAATGGGTAGCTTATTAGTATTGTATGTGAGCCACATGTAGATATAATAGTTGTTTCATCTGGGTCTCACTTGCCAAAAATAGAAATATAACAATATTTGTGGGGCACATTATTTAGTAAAATATGAAAACACTCGTGGGACGAGAAGGGATATATTTTTTTTAATACAAATTGGGTGGGACTAAGGGAATATATTTGTTTAATTTTTAAATTATAAATTAATGCCATTTTTTAATACAAGATTATAAATTAATATTTTTTAATCAATTATGCCATAAATAATAATAATAATATTATTATTAATAATAAGTGTTTTGTTCAATTTTTAAAATTATAAATTAATGTCATATTTTATAAGATTATAAATTAATGTCATATTTTTTATTTATCAATCTTAATCATACATGATAAATATGGAGTATATGCATAAAAAAAATTGGATGGGATGAAGGGAATATATAAAAAATTGTATTCCCTTTGTCCAATGAGTGTTGTCACATGTTACTAAATAGAGCGTCTTACAAATATTATTACACTTTTCTTTTTGGTAATTGAGACTCACACAAAACAATCAATAAATAAATATATATATATATATATATATATATATATATATATATATATATATATATATATATATATCTCAATAGGGCTTACATGAAACGGTCAAAAAGTGATAACTTTTATGTGAGACTGTCTCACATAAAAAGTAAAAAATTATCTCACGTGAGACGGTCTCACGCAAGACCTACCCATCTTTTAATTTTTTTTTAATTTAATATAAAATATATTTATTTGGGTTAATGGATAATCCGTCTCACATAAGGGGATCCGTGAGACGGTCTCACCCAAGACCTACCCTTATTATTATTATTATTAACTAGTGTTTTGTTTAAAAAATTATACTCCCTCCGTCCGTCCACAAGGTAGACATTTTGTAATTTTGAGCGTACGCAGCAAAGGTCTACAACTCACTTTTTAAATACATGAGACCCACACACATCATTAATACAATAAATATATAGAACTCATACACACCACTAATATAACTACCAACTACACATAAAATATTAATACTCCTTAATATACGCGTAAAAAGCAAATGTAGATGTAAGAGGCGGACGGAGGGAGTAAATTAATTTCATTTTTTAATACAATTATTATTATTAATAAGTGTTTTGTTTAATTTTTAAATTATAAATTAATGCAATATTTCAATAAATTATAAATTAATGTGATATTTTTTATTTATCAATCTAAGTTATGCATAATAAATATGGGTATATAACCATAATTTTAGTAAAATGTAACAATAACTTAGGGATGGAGAGAGTATATATTTTTGATGAACTTTATATACTATAGAAAACGTATTATGGGGTTTATTTTATATATCTATGTGTTTAATGTGTAGTGGTTAAAAAATATAATATTTTTAATATATAATGGTTAGCTTATTAGTATTGTATGTGAGCCACATGTAGATATAATAGTTGTTTCATCTGGGTCTCACTTGCCAAAAATAGAAATATAACAATATTTGTGGGGCACATTATTTAGTAAAATGTGAAAACACTCGTGGAACGAGAAGGGATATATTTTTTTAATACAAATTGGGTGGGACTAAGGAAATATATTTGTTTAATTTTTAAATTATAAATTAATGCCATTTTTTAATATAAGATTATAAATTAATATTTTTTAATCAATTTATGCCATAAATAATAATAATAATAATAATATTATTATTAATAATAAGTGTTTTGTTCAATTTTTAAAATTATAAATTAATATCATATTTTATAAGATTATAAATTAATGTCATATTTTTTATTTATCAATCTTAATCATACATGATAAATATGGGGTATATGCATAAAAAAAATTGGATGGGACGAAGGGAATATATAAAAAATTGTATTCCCTTTGTCCAATGAGTGTTGTCACATGTTACTAAATAGAGCGTTTTACAAATATTATTACACTTTTCTTTTTGGTAATTGAGACTCACACAAAACAATCAATAAATATATATATATATATATATATATATATATATATATATATATATATATATAGGGCTTACATGAAACGGTCAAAAAGTGATAACTTTTATGTGAGACTGTCTCACATAAAAAGTAAAAAATTATCTCACGTGAGATGGTCTCACGCAAGACCTACCCTTCTTTTAATTTTTTTAATTTAATATAAAATATATTTATTTGGGTTAATGGATAATCCGTCTCACATAAGGGGATCCGTGAGACGGTCTCTCCCAAGACCTACCCTTATTATTATTATTAACAAGTGTTTTGTTTAAAAAATTATGCTCCCTTCGTCCGTCCACAAGGTAGACATTTTGTCATTTTGAGCGTACGCAGCAAAGGTCTACAACTCACTTTTTAAATACATGAGACCCACACACATCATTAATACAATAAATATATGGAACTCATACACACCACTAATACAACTACCAACTACACATAAAATATTAATACTCCTTAATATACGCGTAAAAAGCAAATGTAGATGTAAGAGGCGGACGGAGGGAGTAAATTAATTTTATTTTTAAATACAATTATTATTATTAATAAGTGTTTTGTTTAATTTTTAAATTATAAATTAATGCAATATTTCAATAAATTATAAATTAATGTGATATTTTTTATTTATCAATCTAAGTTATGCATAATAAATATGGGTATATAACCATAATTTTAGTAAAATGTAACAATATCTTAGGGATGGAGAGAGTATATATTTTTGATGAACTTTATATACTATAGAAAACGTATTATGGGGTTTATTTTATATATCTATGTGTTTAATGTGTAGTGGTTAAAAAATATAATATTTTTAATATATAATGGTTAGCTTATTAGTATTGTATGTGAGCCACATGTAGATATAATAGTTGTTTCATCTGGGTCTCACTTGCCAAAAATAGAAATATAACAATATTTGTGAGGCACATTATTTAGTAAAATGTGAAAACACTCGTGGAACGAGAAGGGATATATTTTTTTAATACAAATTGGGTGGGACTAAGGGAATATATTTGTTTAATTTTTAAATTATAAATTAATGCCATTTTTTAATATAAGATTATAAATTAATATTTTTTAATCAATTTATGCCATAAATAATAATAATAATAATAATAATAATAATAATAATAATAATAATAATAATAATAATAATAATAAGTGTTTTGTTCAATTTTTAAAATTATAAATTAATATCATATTTTATAAGATTATAAATTAATGTCATATTTTTTATTTATCAATCTTAATCATACATGATAAATATGGGGTATATGCATAAAAAAAATTGGATGGGACGAAGGGAATATATAAAAAATTGTATTCCCTTTGTCCAATGAGTGTTGTCACATGTTACTAAATAGAGCGTTTTACAAATATTATTACACTTTTCTTTTTGGTAATTGAGACTCACACAAAACAATCAATAAATATATATATATATATATATATATATATATATATCTCAATAGGGCTTACATGAAACAGTCAAAAAGTGATAACTTTTATGTGAGACTGTCTCACATAAAAAGTAAAAAATTATTTCACGTGAGATGGTCTCACGCAAGACCTACCCTTCTTTTAATTTTTTTTAATTTAATATAAAATATATTTATTTGGGTTAATGGATAATCCGTCTCACATAAGGGGATCCGTGAGACGGTCTCACCCAAGACCTACCCTTATTATTATTATTAACAAGTGTTTTGTTTAAAAAATTATACTCCCTCCGTCCGTCCACAAGGTAGACATTTTGTCATTTTGAGCGTACGCAGCAAAGGTCTACAACTCACTTTTTAAATACATGGGACCCACACACATCATTAATACAATAAATATATGGAACTCATACACACCACTAATACAACTACCAACTACACATAAAATATTAATACTCCTTAATATACGCGTAAAAAACAAATGTAGATGTAAGAGGCGGACGGAGGGAGTAAATTAATTTTATTTTTCAATACAATTATTATTATTAATAAGTGTTTTGTTTAATTTTTAAATTATAAATTAATGCAATATTTCAATAAATTATAAATTAATGTGATATTTTTTATTTATCAATCTAAGTTATGCATAATAAATATGGGTATATAACCATAATTTTAGTAAAATGTAACAATATCTTAAGGTTGGAGAGAGTATATATTTTTGATGAACTTTATATACTATAGAAAATGTATTATGGGGTTTATTTTATATATCTATGTGTTTAATGTGTAGTGGTTAAAAAATATAATATTTTTAATATAAAATGGGTAGCTTATTAGTATTGTATGTGAGCCACATGTAGATATAATAGTTGTTTCATCTGGGTCTCACTTGCCAAAAATAGAAATATAACAATATTTGTGGGGCACATTATTTAGTAAAATGTGAAAACACTCGTGGGACGGGAAGGGATATATTTTTTTTAATACAAATTGGGTGGGACTAAGGGAATATATTTGTTTAATTTTTAAATTATAAATTAATGCCATTTTTTAATACAAAATTATAAATTAATATTTTTAATCAATTATGCCATAAATAATAATAATATTATTATTATTAATAATAAGTGTTTTGTTCAATTTTTAAAATTATAAATTAATATCATATTTTATAAGATTATAAATTAATGTCATATTTTTTATTTATCAATCTTAATCATACATGATAAATATGGGGTATATGCATAAAAAAAATTGGATGGGACGAAGGGAATATATAAAAAATTGTATTCCCTTTGTCCAATGAGTGTTGTCACATGTTACTAAATAGAGCGTCTTACAAATATTATTACACTTTTCTTTTTGGTAATTGAGACTCACACAAAACAATCAATAAATATATATATATATATATATATATCTCAATAGGGCTTACATGAAACGGTCAAAAAGTGATAACTTTTATGTGAGACTGTCTCACATAAAAAGTAAAAAATTATCTCACGTGAGATGGTCTCACGCAAGACCTACCCTTCTTTTAATTTTTTTTAATTTAATATAAAATATATTTATTTGGGTTAATGGATAATCCGTCTCACATAAGGGGATCCGTGAGACGGTCTCACCCAAGACCTACCCTTATTATTATTATTAACAAGTGTTTTGTTTAAAAAATTATACTCCCTCCGTCCGTCTACAAGGTAGACAATTTGTCATTTTGAGCGTACGCAGCAAAGGTCTACAACTCACTTTTTAAATACATGGGATCCACACACATCATTAATACAATAAATATATGGAACTCATACACACCACTAATACAACTACCAACTACACATAAAATATTAATACTCCTTAATATACGCGTAAAAAGCAAATGTTGATGTAAGAGGCGGACGGAGGGAGTAAATTAATTTTATTTTTTAATACAATTATTATTATTAATAAGTGTTTTGTTTAATTTTTAAATTATAAATTAATGCAATATTTTAATAAATTATAAATTAATGTGATATTTTTTATTTATCAGTCTAAGTTATGCATAATAAATATGGGTATATAACCATAATTTTAGTAAAATGTAACAATATCTTAGGGTTGGAGAGAGTATATATTTTTGATGAACTTTATATACTATAGAAAACGTATTATGGGGTTTATTTTATATATCTATGTGTTTAATGTGTAGTGGTTAAAAAATTTAATATTTTTAATATAAAATGGGTAGCTTATTAGTATTGTATGTGAGCCACATGTAGATATAATAGTTGTTTCATCTGGGTCTCACTTGCCAAAAATAGAAATATAACAATATTTGTGGGGCACATTATTTAGTAAAATGTGAAAACACTCGTGGGACGAGAAGGGATATATTTTTTTTAATACAAATTGGGTGGGACTAAGGGAATATATTTGTTTAATTTTTAAATTATAAATTAATGCCATTTTTTAATACAAGATTATAAATTAATATTTTTTAATCAATTATGCCATAAATAATAATAATAATATTATTATTAATAATAAGTGTTTTGTTCAATTTTTAAAATTATAAATTAATGTCATATTTTATAAGATTATAAATTAATGTCATATTTTTTATTTATCAATCTTAATCATACATGATAAATATGGGGTATATGCATAAAAAAATTGGATGGGACGAAGGGAATATATAAAAAATTGTATTCCCTTTGTCCAATGAGTGTTGTCACATGTTACTAAATAGAGCGTCTTACAAATATTATTACACTTTTCTTTTTCGTAATTGAGACTCACACAAAACAATCAATAAATAAATATATATATACATATATATCTCAATAGGGCTTACATGAAACGGTCAAAAAGTGATAACTTTTATGTGAGACTGTCTCACATAAAAAGTAAAAAATTATCTCACGTGAGACGGTCTCACGCAAGACCTACCCATCTTTTAATTTTTTTTTAATTTAATATAAAATATATTTATTTGGGTTAATGGATAATCCGTCTCACATAAGGGGATCCGTGAGACGGTCTCACCCAAGACCTACCCTTATTATTATTATTAACAAGTGTTTTGTTTAAAAAATTATACTCCCTCCGTCCGTCCACAAGGTAGACATTTTGTCATTTTGAGCGTACGCAGCAAAGGTCTACAACTCACTTTTTAAATACATGGGACCCACACACATCATTAATACAATAAATATATAGAACTCATACACACCACTAATACAACTACCAACTACACATAAAATATTAATACTCCTTAATATACGCGTAAAAAGCAAATGTAGATGTAAGAGGCGGACGGAGGGAGTAAATTAATTTCATTTTTTAATACAATTATTATTATTAATAAGTGTTTTGTTTAATTTTTAAATTATAAATTAATGCAATATTTCAATAAATTATAAATTAATGTGATATTTTTTATTTATCAATCTAAGTTATGCATAATAAATATGGGTATATAACCATAATTTTAGTAAAATGTAACAATAACTTAGGGATGGAGAGAGTATATATTTTTGATGAACTTTATATACTATAGAAAACGTATTATGGGGTTTATTTTATATATCTATGTGTTTAATGTGTAGTGGTTAAAAAATATAATATTTTTAATATATAATGGGTAGCTTATTAGTATTGTATGTGAGCCACATGTAGATATAATAGTTGTTTCATCTGGGTCTCACTTGCCAAAAATAGAAATATAACAATATTTGTGGGGCACATTATTTAGTAAAATGTGAAAACACTCGTGGGACGAGAAGGGATATATTTTTTTAATACAAATTGGGTGGGACTAAGGGAATATATTTGTTTAATTTTTAAATTATAAATTAATGCCATTTTTTAATACAAGATTATAAATTAATATTTTTAATCAATTTATGCCATAAATAATAATAATAATAATAATAATAATAATATTAATAATAAGTGTTTTGTTCAATTTTTAAAATTATAAATTAATGTCATATTTTATAAGATTATAAATTAATGTCATATTATTTATTTATCAATCTTAATCATACATGATAAATATGGGGTATATGCATAAAAAAAATTGGATGGGACGAAGGGAATATATAAAAAATTGTATTCCCTTTGTCCAATGAGTGTTGTCACATGTTACTAAATAGAGCGTCTTACAAATATTATTACACTTTTCTTTTTGGTAATTGAGACTCACAAAAAACAATCAATAAATATATATATATATATATATATATATATATATATATATATATATATATATATATATATATATATATATATATATATATATATATAAATATATGTATATATCTCAATAGGGCTTACATGAAACGGTCAAAAAGTGATAACTTTTATGTGAGACTGTCACACATAAAAAGTAAAAAATTATCTCACGTGAGACGGTCTCACGCAAGACCTACCCTTCTTTTAATTTTTTTTAATTTAATATAAAATATATTTATTTGGGTTAATGGATAATCCGTCTCACATAAGGGGATCCGTGAGACGGTCTCACCCAAGACCTACCCTTATTATTATTATTAACAAGTGTTTTGTTTAAAAAATTATACTCCCTCCGTCCGTCCACAAGGTAGACATTTTGTCATTTTGAGCGTACGCAGCAAAGGTCTACAACTCACTTTTTAAATACATGGGACCCACACACATCATTAATACAATAAATATATGGAACTCATACACACCACTAATACAACTACCAACTACACATAAAATATTAATACTCCTTAATATACGCGTAAAAAGCAAATGTAGATGTAAGAGGCGGACGGAGGGAGTAAATTAATTTCATTTTTTAATACAATTATTATTATTAATAAGTGTTTTGTTTAATTTTTAAATTATAAATTAATGCAATATTTCAATAAATTATAAATTAATGTGATATTTTTTATTTATCAATCTAAGTTATGCATAATAAATATGGGTATATAACCATAATTTTAGTAAAATGTAACAATATCTTAGGGATGGAGAGAGTATATATTTTTGATGAACTTTATATACTATAGAAAACGTATTATGGGGTTTATTTTATATATCTATGTGTTTAATGTGTAGTGGTTAAAAAATATAATATTTTTAATATATAATGGGTAGCTTATTCGTATTGTATGTGAGCCACATGTAGATATAATAGTTGTTTCATCTGGGTCTCACTTGCCAAAAATAGAAATATAACAATATTTGTGGGGCACATTATTTAGTAAAATGTGAAAACACTCGTGGGACGAGAAGGGATATATTTTTTTAATACAAATTGGGTGGGACTAAGGGAATATGTTTGTTTAATTTTTTAAATTATAAATTAATGCCATTTTTTAATACAAGATTATAAATTAATATTTTTTAATCAATTTATGCCATAAATAATAATAATAATAATATTATTATTAATAATAAGTGTTTTGTTCAATTTTTAAAATTATAAATTAATGTCATATTTTATAAGATTATAAATTAATGTCATATTTTTTATTTATCAATCTTAATCATACATGATAAATATGGGGTATATGCATAAAAAAAATTGGATGAGACGAAGGGAATATATAAAAAATTGTATTCCCTTTGTCCAATGAGTGTTGTCACATGTTACTAAATTGTGCGTCTTACAAATATTATTACACTTTTCTTTTTGGTAATTGAGACTCACACAAAACAACCAATAAATATATATATATATATATATATATATATATATATATATATATATATATATATATATATATATATATATATATATATATATATATATATATATATATATATATATATATATCTCAGTAGGGCTTACATGAAACGGTCAAAAAGTGATAACTTTTATGTGAGACTGTCTCACATAAAAAGTAAAAAATTATCTCACGTGAGACGGTCTCACGCAAGACCTACCCTTCTTTTAATTTTTTTAATTTAATATAAAATATATTTATTTGGGTTAATGGATAATCCGTCTCACAATCCCCGTGAGACGGTCTCACCCAAGACCTACCCTTATTATTATTATTAACAAGTGTTTTGTTTAAAAAATTATACTCCCTCCGTCCGTCCACAAGGTAGACATTTTGTCATTTTGAGCGTACGCAGCAAAGATCTACAACTCACTTTTTGAATACATGGGACCCACACACATCATTAATACAATAAATATATAGAACTCATACACACCACTAATACAACTACCAACTACACATAAAATATTAATACTCCTTAATATACGCGTAAAAAGCAAATGTAGATGTAAGAGGCGGACGGAGGGAGTAAATTAATTTCATTTTTTAATACAATTATTATTATTAATAAGTGTTTTGTTTAATTTTTAAATTATAAATTAATGCAATATTTCAATAAATTATAAATTAATGTGATATTTTTTATTTATCAATCTAAGTTATGCATAATAAATATGGGTATATAACCATAATTTTAGTAAAATGTAACAATATCTTAGGGATGGAGAGAGTATATATTTTTGATGAACTTTATATACTATAGAAAACGTATTATGGGGTTTATTTTATATATCTATGTGTTTAATGTGTAGTGGTTAAAAAATATAATATTTTTAATATATAATGGGTAGCTTATTAGTATTGTATGTGAGCCACATGTAGATATAATAGTTGTTTCATCTGGGTCTCACTTGCCAAAAATAGAAATATAACAATATTTGTGGGGCACATTACTTAGTAAAATGTGTAAACACTCGTGGGACGAGAAGGGAAATATTTTTTTAACACAAATTGGGTGGGACTAAGGGAATATATTTGTTTAATTTTTAAATTATAAATTAATGCCCATTTTTTAATTCAAGATTATAAATTAATATTTTTTAATCAATTTATGCCATAAATAATAATAATAATATTATTATTATTAATAATAAGTTTTTTGTTCAATTTTTAAAATTATAAATTAATGTCATATTTTATAAGATTATAAATTAATGTCATATTTTTTATTTATCAATCTTAATCATACATGATAAATATGGGGTATATGCATAAAAAAAATTGGATGGGACGAAGGGAATATATAAAAAATTGTATTCCCTTTGTCCAATGAGTGTTGTCACATGTTACTAAATAGAGCGTCTTACAAATATTATTACACTTTTCTTTTTGGTAATTGAGACTCACACAAAACAACCAATATATATATATATATATATATATATATATATATATATATATATATATATATATATATATATATATCTCAATAGGGCTTACATGAAACGGTCAAAATGTGATAACTTTTATGTGAGACTGTCTCACATAAAAAGTAAAAAATTATCTCACGTGAGACGGTCTCACGCAAGACCTACCCTTCTTTTAATTTTTTTAATTTAATATAAATTATATTTATTTGGGTTAATGGATAATCCGTCTCACATAAGGGAATCCGTGAGACGGTCTCACCCAAGACCTACCCTTATTATTATTATTAACAAGTGTTTTGTTTAAAAAATTATACTCCCTCCGTCCGTCCACAAGGTAGACATTTTGTCATTTTGAGCGTACGCAGCAAAGGTCTACAACTCACTTTTTAAATACATGGGACCCACACACATCATTAATACAATAAATATATGGAACTCATACACACCACTAATACAACTACCAACTACACATAAAATATTAATACTCCTTAATATACGCGTAAAAAGTAAATGTAGATGTAAGAGGCGGACGGAGGGAGTAAATTAATTTCATTTTTTAATACAATTATTATTATTAATAAGTGTTTTGTTTAATTTTTAAATTATAAATTAATGCAATATTTCAGTAAATTATAAATTAATGTGATATTTTTTATTTATCAATCTAAGTTATGCATAATAAATATGGGTATATAACCATAATTTTAGTAAAATGTAACAATATCTTAGGGATGGAGAGAGTATATATTTTTGATGAACTTTATATACTATAGAAAACATATTATGGGGTTTATTTTATATATCTATGTGTTTAATGTGTAGTGGTTAAAAAATATAATATTTTTAATATATAATGGATAGCTTATTAGTATTGTATGTGAGCCACATGTAGATATAATAGTTGTTTCATCTGGGTCTCACTTGCCAAAAATAGAAATATAACAATATTTGTGGGGCACATTATTTAGTAAAATGTGAAAACACTCGTGGGACGAGAAGGGATATATTTTTTTAATACTAATTGGGTGGGACTAAGGGAATATATTTGTTTAATTTTTAAATTATAAATTAATGCCCATTTTTAATTCAAGATTATAAATTAATATTTTTTAATCAATTTATGCCATAAATAATAATAATAATATTATTATTAATAATAAGTTTTTTGTTCAATTTTTAAAATTATAAATTAATGTCATATTTTATAAGATTATAAATTAATGTCATATTTTTTATTTATCAATCTTAATCATACATGATAAATATGGGGTATATGCATAAAAAAAATTGGATGGGACGAAGGGAATATATAAAAAATTGTATTCCCTTTGTCCAATGAGTGTTGTCACATGTTACTAAATAGAGCGTCTTACAAATATTATTACACTTTTCTTTTTGGTAATTGAGACTCACACAAAACAATCAATAAATATATATATATATATATATATATATATATATATATATATATATATATATATATATATATATCTCAATAGGGCTTACATGAAACGGTTAAAAAGTGATAACTTTTATGTGAGACTGTCTCACATAAAAAGTAAAAAATTATCTCACGTGAGACGGTCTCACGCAAGACCTACCCTTCATTTAATTTTTTTAAATTTAATATAAAATATATTTATTTGGGTTAATGGATAATCCGTCTCACATAAGGGGATCCGTGAGACGGTCTCACCCAAGACCTACCCTTATTATTATTATTAACAAGTGTTTTGTTTAAAAAATTATACTCCCTCCGTCCGTCCACAAGGTAGACATTTTGTCATTTTGAGCGTACGCAGCAAAGGTCTACAACTCACTTTTTAAATACATGGGACCCACACACATCATTAATACAATAAATATATAGAACTCATACACACCACTAATACAACTACCAACTACACATAAAATATTAATACTCCTTAATATACGCGTAAAAAGCAAATGTAGATGTAAGAGGCGGACGGAGGGAGTAAATTAATTTCATTTTTTAATACAATTATTATTATTAATAAGTGTTTTGTTTAATTTTTAAATTATTAATTAATGCAATATTTCAATAAATTATAAATTAATGTGATATTTTTTATTTATCAATCTAAGTTAAGCATAATAAATATGGGTATATAACCATAATTTTAGTAAAATGTAACAATAACTTAGGGATGGAGAGAGTATATATTTTTGATGAACTTTATATACTATAGAAAACGTATTATGGGGTTTATTTTATATATCTATGTGTTTAATGTGTAGTGGTTAAAAAATATAATATTTTTAATATATAATGGGTAGCTTATTAGTATTGTATGTGAGCCACATGTAGATATAATAGTTGTTTCATCTGGGTCTCACTTGCCAAAAATAGAAATATAACAATATTTGTGGGGCACATTATTTAGTAAAATGTGAAAACACTCGTGGGACGAGAAGGGATATATTTTTTTAATACAAATTGGGTGGGACTAAGGGAATATATTTGTTTAATTTTTAAATTATAAATTAATGCCATTTTTTAATACAAGATTATAAATTAATATTTTTAATCAATTTATGCCATAAATAATAATAATAATAATAATAATAATAATATTAATAATAAGTGTTTTGTTCAATTTTTAAAATTATAAATTAATGTCATATTTTATAAGATTATAAATTAATGTCATATTATTTATTTATCAATCTTAATCATACATGATAAATATGGGGTATATGCATAAAAAAATTGGATGGGACGAAGGGAATATATAAAAAATTGTATTCCCTTTGTCCAATGAGTGTTGTCACATGTTACTAAATAGAGCGTCTTACAAATATTATTACACTTTTCTTTTTGGTAATTGAGACTCACAAAAAACAATCAATAAATAAATATATATATATATATATATATCTCAATAGGGCTTACATGAAACGGTCAAAAAGTGATAACTTTTATGTGAGACTGTCACACATAAAAAGTAAAAAATTATCTCACGTGAGACGGTCTCACGCAAGACCTACCCTTCTTTTAATTTTTTTTAATTTAATATAAAATATATTTATTTGGGTTAATGGATAATCCGTCTCACATAAGGGGATCCGTGAGACGGTCTCACCCAAGACCTACCCTTATTATTATTATTAACAAGTGTTTTGTTTAAAAAATTATACTCCCTCCGTCCGTCCACAAGGTAGACATTTTGTCATTTTGAGCGTACGCAGCAAAGGTCTACAACTCACTTTTTAAATACATGGGACCCACACACATCATTAATACAATAAATATATGGAACTCATACACACCACTAATACAACTACCAACTACACATAAAATATTAATACTCCTTAATATACGCGTAAAAAGCAAATGTAGATGTAAGAGTCGGACGGAGGGAGTAAATTAATTTCATTTTTTAATACAATTATTATTATTAATAAGTGTTTTGTTTAATTTTTAAATTATAAATTAATGCAATATTTCAATAAATTATACATTAATGTGATATTTTTTATTTATCAATCTAAGTTATGCATAATAAATATGGGTATATAACCATAATTTTAGTAAAATGTAACAATATCTTAGGGATGGAGAGAGTATATATTTTTGATGAACTTTATATACTATAGAAAACGTATTATGGGGTTTATTTTATATATCTATGTGTTTAATGTGTAGTGGTTAAAAAATATAATATTTTTAATATATAATGGGTAGCTTATTCGTATTGTATGTGAGCCACATGTAGATATAATAGTTGTTTCATCTGGGTCTCACTTGCCAAAAATAGAAATATAACAATATTTGTGGGGCACATTATTTAGTAAAATGTGAAAACACTCGTGGGACGAGAAGGGATATATTTTTTTAATACAAATTGGGTGGGACTAAGGGAATATGTTTGTTTAATTTTTTAAATTATAAATTAATGCCATTTTTTAATACAAGATTATAAATTAATATTTTTTAATCAATTTATGCCATAAATAATAATAATAATAATATTATTATTAATAATAAGTGTTTTGTTCAATTTTTAAAATTATAAATTAATGTCATATTTTATAAGATTATAAATTAATGTCATATTTTTTATTTATCAATCTTAATCATACATGATAAATATGGGGTATATGCATAAAAAAAATTGGATGGGACGAAGGGAATATATAAAAAATTGTATTCCCTTTGTCCAATGAGTGTTGTCACATGTTACTAAATTGTGCGTCTTACAAATATTATTACACTTTTCTTTTTGGTAATTGAGACTCACACAAAACAACCAATAAATAAATAAATATATATATATATATATATATATCTCAGTAGGGCTTACATGAAACGGTCAAAAAGTGATAACTTTTATGTGAGACTGTCTCACATAAAAAGTAAAAAATTATCTCACGTGAGACGGTCTCACGCAAGACCTACCCTTCTTTTAATTTTTTTAATTTAATATAAAATATATTTATTTGGGTTAATGGATAATCCGTCTCACAATCCCCGTGAGACGGTCTCACCCAAGACCTATCCTAATTATTATTATTAACAAGTGTTTTGTTTAAAAAATTATACTCCCTCCGTCCGTCCACAAGGTAGACATTTTGTCATTTTGAGCGTACGCAGCAAAGATCTACAACTCACTTTTTGAATACATGGGACCCACACACATCATTAATACAATAAATATATGGAACTCATACACACCACTAATACAACTACCAACTACACATAAAATATTAATACTCCTTAATATACGCGTAAAAAGCAAATGTAGATGTAAGAGGCGGACGGAGGGAGTAAATTAATTTCATTTTTTAATACAATTATTATTATTAATAAGTGTTTTGTTTAATTTTTAAATTATAAATTAATGCAATATTTCAATAAATTATAAATTAATGTGATATTTTTTATTTATCAATCTAAGTTATGCATAATAAATATGGGTATATAACCATAATTTTAGTAAAATGTAACAATATCTTAGGGATGGAGAGAGTATATATTTTTGATGAACTTTATATACTATAGAAAACGTATTATGGGGTTTATTTATATATCTATGTGTTTAATGTGTAGTGGTTAAAAAATATAATATTTTTAATATATAATGGGTAGCTTATTAGTATTGTATGTGAGCCACATGTAGATATAATAGTTGTTTCATCTGGGTCTCACTTGCCAAAAATAGAAATATAACAATATTTGTGGGGCACATTATTTAGTAAAATGTGAAAACACTCGTGGGACGAGAAGGGATATATTTTTTTTAATACAAATTGGGTGGGACTAAGGGAATATATTTGTTTAATTTTTAAATTATAAATTAATGCCATTTTTTAATACAAGATTATAAATTAATATTTTTTAATCAATTATGCCATAAATAATAATAATAATATTATTATTAATAATAAGTGTTTTGTTCAATTTTTAAAATTATAAATTAATGTCATATTTTATAAGATTATAAATTAATGTCATATTTTTTATTTATCAATCTTAATCATACATGATAAATATGGGGTATATGCATAAAAAAAATTGGATGGGACGAAGGGAATATATAAAAAATTGTATTCCCTTTGTCCAATGAGTGTTGTCACATGTTACTAAATAGAGCGTCTTACAAATATTATTACACTTTTCTTTTTGGTAATTGAGACTCACAAAAAACAATCAATAAATATATATATATATATATATATATATATATATATATATATATATATATATATATATATATATATATATATATATATATATATATATATATATATATATATATATATATATATATATATATATCTCAATAGGGCTTACATGAAACGGTCAAAATGTGATAACTTTTATGTGAGACTGTCTCACATAAAAAGTAAAAAATTATCTCACGTGAGACGGTCTCACGCAAGACCTACCCTTCTTTTAATTTTTTTTAATTTAATATAAAATATATTTAATTGGGTTAATGGATAATCCGTCTCACATAAGGGAATCCGTGAGACGGTCTCACCCAAGACCTACCCTTATTATTATTATTAACAAGTGTTTTGTTTAAAAAATTATACTCCCTCCGTCCGTCCACAAGGTAGACATTTTGTCATTTTGAGCGTACGCAGCAAAGGTCTACAACTCACTTTTTAAATACATGGGACCCACACACATCATTAATACAATAAATATATGGAACTCATACACACCACTAATACAACTACCAACTACACATAAAATATTAATACTCCTTAATATACGCGTAAAAGGTAAATGTAGATGTAAGAGGCGGACGGAGGGAGTAAATTAATTTCATTTTTTAATACAATTATTATTATTAATAAGTGTTTTGTTTAATTTTTAAATTATAAATTAATGCAATATTTCAATAAATTATAAATTAATGTGATATTTTTTATTTATCAATCTAAGTTATGCATAATAAATATGGGTATATAACCATAATTTTAGTAAAATGTAACAATATCTTAGGGATGGAGAGAGTATATATTTTTGATGAACTTTATATACTATAGAAAACGTATTATGGGGTTTATTTTATATATCTATGTGTTTAATGTGTAGTGGTTAAAAAATATAATATTTTTAATATATAATGGATAGCTTATTAGTATTGTGTGTGAGCCACATGTAGATATAATAGTTGTTTCATCTGGGTCTCACTTGCCAAAAATAGAAATATAACAATATTTGTGGGGCACATTATTTAGTAAAATGTGAAAACACTCGTGGGACGAGAAGGGATATATTTTTTTAATACTAATTGGGTGGGACTAAGGGAATATATTTGTTTAATTTTTAAATTATAAATTAATGCCCATTTTTAATTCAAGATTATAAATTAATATTTTTTAATCAATTTATGCCATAAATAATAATAATAATATTATTATTAATAATAAGTTTTTTGTTCAATTTTTAAAATTATAAATTAATGTCATATTTTATAAGATTATAAATTAATGTCATATTTTTTATTTATCAATCTTAATCATACATGATAAATATGGGGTATATGCATAAAAAAAATTGGATGGGACGAAGGGAATATATAAAAAATTGTATTCCCTTTGTCCAATGAGTGTTGTCACATGTTACTAAATAGAGCGTCTTACAAATATTATTACACTTTTCTTTTTGGTAATTGAGACTCACACAAAACAATCAATATATATATATATATATATATATATATATATATATATATATATATATATATATATATATATATATATATATATATATATATATATATATATATATATATATCTCAATAGGGCTTACATGAAACGGTTAAAAAGTGATAACTTTTATGTGAGACTGTCTCACATAAAAAGTAAAAAATTATCTCACGTGAGACGGTCTCACGCAAGACCTACCCTTCATTTAATTTTTTTTAATTTAATATAAAATATATTTATTTGGGTTAATGGATAATCCGTCTCACATAAGGGGATCCGTGAGACGGTCTCACCCAAGACCTACCCTTATTATTATTATTAACAAGTGTCTTGTTTAAAAAATTATACTCCCTTCGTCCGTCCACAAGGTAGACATTTTGTCATTTTGAGCGTACGCAGCAAAGGTCTACAACTCACTTTTTAAATACATGGGACCCACACACATCATTAATACAATAAATATATGGAACTCATACACACCACTAATACAACTACCAACTACACATAAAATATTAATACTCCTTAATATACGCGTAAAAAGTAAATGTAGATGTAAGAGGCGGACGGAGGGAGTAAATTAATTTCATTTTTTAATACAATTATTATTATTAATAAGTGTTTTGTTTAATTTTTAAATTATAAATTAATGCAATATTTCAATAAATTATAAATTAATGTGATATTTTTTATTTATCAATCTAAGTTATGCATAATAAATATGGGTATATAACCATAATTTTAGTAAAATGTAACAAATATCTTAGGGATGGAGAGAGTATATATATTTGATGAACTTTATATACTATAGAAAACGTATTATGGGGTTTATTTTATATATCTTTGTGTTTAATGTGTAGTGGTTAAAAAATATAATATTTTTAATATATAATGGGTAGCTTATTAGTATTGTATGTGAGCCACATGTAGATATAATAGTTGTTTCATCTGGGTCTCACTTGCCAAAAATAGAAATATAACAATATTTGTGGGGCACATTATTTAGTAAAATGTGAAAACACTCGTGGTACGAGAAGGGATATATTTTTTTAATACAAATTGGGTGGGACTAAGGGAATATATTTGTTTAATTTTTAAATTATAAATTAATGCCCATTTTTAATTCAAGATTATAAATTAATATTTTTTAATCAATTTATGCCATAAATAATAATAATAATATTATTATTAATAATAAGTTTTTTGTTCAATTTTTAAAATTATAAATTAATGTCATATTTTATAAGATTATAAATTAATGTCATATTTTTTATTTATCAATCTTAATCATACCTGATAAATGTGGGGTATATGCATAAAAAAAATTGGATGGGACGAAGGGAATATATAAAAAATTGTATTCCCTTTGTCCAATGAGTGTTGTCACATGTTACTAAATAGAGCGTCTTACAAATATTATTACACTTTTCTTTTTGGTAATTGAGACTCACACAAAACAATCAATAAATATATATATATATATATATATATATATATATATATATATATATATATATATATATATATATATATATATATATATATATATCAATAGGGCTTACATGAAACGGTCAAAAAGTGATAACTTTTATGTGAGACTGTCTCACATAAAAAGTAAAAAATTATCTCACGTGAGACGGTCTCACGCAAGACCTACCCTTCATTTAATTTTTTTAAATTTAATATAAAATATATTTATTTGGGTTAATGGATAATCCGTCTCACATAAGGGGATCCGTGAGACGGTCTCACCCAAGACCTACCCTTATTATTATTATTAACAAGTGTTTTGTTTAAAAAATTATACTCCCTCCGTCCGTCCACAAGGTAGACATTTTGTCATTTTGAGCGTACGCAGCAAAGGTCTACAACTCACTTTTTAAATACATGGGACCCACACACATCATTAATACAATAAATATATGGAACTCATACACACCACTAATACAACTACCAACTACACATAAAATATTAATACTCCTTAATATACGCGTAAAAAGCAAATGTAGATGTAAGAGGCGGACGGAGGGAGTAAATTAATTTCATTTTTTAATACAATTATTATTATTAATAAGTGTTTTGTTTAATTTTTAAATTATAAATTAATGCAATATTTCAATAAATTATAAATTAATGTGATATTTTTTATTTATCAATCTAAGTTATGCATAATAAATATGGGTATATAACCATAATTTTAGTAAAATGTAACAATATCTTAGGGATGGAGAGAGTATATATTTTTGATGAACTTTATATACTATAGAAAACGTATTATGGGGTTTATTTTATATATCTATGTGTTTAATGTGTAGTGGTTAAAAAATATAATATTTTTAATATATAATGGGTAGCTTATTAGTATTGTATGTGAGCCACATGTAGGTATAATAGTTGTTTCATCTGGGTCTCACTTGCCAAAAATAGAAATATAACAATATTTGTGGGGCACATTATTTAATAAATGTGAAAACACTCGTGGGACGAGAAGGGATATATTTTTTTTATTACAAATTGGGTGGGACTAAGGGAATATATTTGTTTAATTTTTAAATTATAAATTAATGCCATTTTTTAATACAAGATTATAAATTAATATTTTTAATCAATTTATTCCATAAATAATAATAATAATAATATTATTATTATTAATAATAAGTGTTTTGTTCAATTTTTAAAATTATAAATTAATGTCATATTTTATAAGATTATAAATTAATGTTATATTTTTTATTTATCAATCTTAATCATACATGATAAATATGGGGTATATGCATAAAAAAAATTGGATGGGACGAATGGAATATATAAAAAATTGTATTCCCTTTGTCCAATGAGTGTTGTCACATGTTACTAAATAGAGCGTCTTACAAATATTATTACACTTTTCTTTTTGGTAATTGAGACCCACACAAAACAATATATATATATATATATATATATATATATATATATATATATATATATATATATATATCTCAATAGGGTCACATACAACACTAATACAGTTATCTACTAAATATATAGATTATAATATTATATTTCTCAACTCACCACGCATTAAATGAAATATTCTTTAATCTCTGTGTTAACAATAATAAATGTAATAACATTTGTATGACTCATATCACCATATCACAACTTCTAAGTTTTAAATACTCCCTCTGGCCACTTGAAAGGAACTAGTTTGCTTTTTGCGCGTAAATTAAGGAGTATTTTATTATTATATGTAAAATGGGTAGTTGTATTAGAGTAAAGTGGTAGGCCATAGGGTATACTTTTTTACTAAATAAATAGAGAAAATAGATACTTTTTAAGTGGATGTCCAAAATGATAAAATTGATATTTTGTAAGTGGCCGGAGGGAGTATTAAAAGCTCCAAATACTAATAACGTATAATTCAAATAATATTAAAAAAAATTAATTAATAGTTACATACACATAATATATTTCAGTTCAAGTAGAATTTTAATTATCAAACAAAATTCAAGTGCTAGTAGATTTAATTATGGTAGAGTTGGTCTCCTGTGTCCCCGGGGACACACCATGCGCCCATGGGAACACAAGAATAAAATATTAATATTAGTATTATATTCTTGTGTTTTCATGGGCCACGGTGTGTCCCCGGGGCACACAAGTTTTTGTCACTATGGTGGAATATGTTTAGAAATATATAATGAGTAGTTTTAATTATTTTGAATATGTTTAGAAATCTATATTTTATAGCAAAGACTTGGGTGAGACCGTCTCACGAATCTTAATTCGTGAGATGTGTTATCCATTAATCCGTTCAATTTTGTATTTTAAAGGGCATTGGTGGTTATAAATTAGAAAATTGAATAATTAATTATGGAAGGATATTAATTAAGTTATATATATATATATATATATATATATATATATATATATATATATATATATATATATATATATATATCACAAACACTCATATAAAGTAGATTTACATAGGTTTATGTGTAAACCTGTTTTCATCTACTACTCTTAACAGACATAAATTATTACTTTTTTAAATTAAAAAATTACTCTTAAAATTTTTGTACACTCTGATTTTTTGATACTCTTTAGGACATGAAAAATTACTCTTTAAATACATGAATTATCACTCTTCGATATAAAAATTATTATCTTCAAAGAGTAATTTTTTTATGTACTATAGAGTAATTTTTAAAAATAGGGTTTATATGTAAACCCAGTTCACATGAGACTAATTCTATATATATTACGTTTTTTATTTAATTTATACTTTTTATTATTTAAAATTCTAAAAATTTAAATTCTGGTATTTATTTAATTTATTTTTTAATTTAAATATTATAAATTTATAAAATATTATATCCAATTGATGAAAAGTGATAATAATGTAGTTAACTATTTCTTAAACAATTTTATAGTATAAATGAAAAGTGACAACATTTAAAAAAAAAAGTGACATGTTTATTAAAAAGTGATAAATAATTAAGAAAGTGTGTGTGAAAAAAAAATTACTGAAATAATAAAAAGTGATAACATTTTTAAAAAGAAGTGATTTCTAATCAAAGAAAAGTGATATGCATCCAAGTGAATTATTTCACGAATAATTAATTGGAATAATAAAAAAGTGATAACATTTAATATAAAAAGTGATACATAACAGTAAAAAAAGTGCTAACTGTTTAATTAATTTTTTATGAACAATTTGTAAGTTCATAACACTTTTAATATAATAAAGTGATACCTGATCAAGATAAAATGTTAACGGTACAATTGAACCCTATTTAATAAATAATTAATAATAAAAATAATAATAATCACGGATAATTTTTTTAATTAAAAGTGATTGGTTGATGATATATACTCAATCCGTCCCGGGCAAAGAGGTGCATTTGCTTTTTACACGTAGATTAAGGAGTATTATTATTTTAAGTAAAGTTGATAGGTGTATTAGAGAGATGTGATGGTAGTGGTGGGCCATTGGTGGACCTTTTTTACTAAAAGAGAAAAATGGTGAAATTTGAACGAGATGTCCAATATAGTAAAATGGTGTTATTTCGGAGGGACGAAGGGAGTATATATATAATTAAAAATAAAAACTGATCATGACATGGTAATTGGTAGCGTGAGATTTTTGGAATTTGCCTAAAAAAATTTAGGCGATTAATTGTCTTAATTAATGCCAATCCATGGCCCTTTTTTTTACTATTATTTATTTATTTAATTTAAATTATAGTTAATTAGGTTAATGGATAATCCTAATCTGTCTCATGAGTTAAGATCTGTGAGACGGTCTCACCTAATATTTATCCATTTATAAGGATATTTAAGTCATATACTAATTAAAATTTTTTAATTTTAATTTTTGGGAGTATATTCACAATTTCGAAAATACGAATAGCCGACCTTTAATCTCATTCCCTGCTTCGGATTAGCGCTGATCTTTTTCAACCACAACCTTCACCAGTCCACCACCACCCGACGACCTGGCTCGTCCTGACCCCAATCTTAATTAAAAACTTTTTTTTATCATGTATTTTTTTTAATTTAATCACATTAAACAAAAAATTAAATACATCATTATTAGGATTGGTTTAATTTCATCAAATTCCTTTCCTCAACATTTAACTTTCCTTTAATTTAAGAAGAAGATAACCCCCCATATAATCCAATAGTACCTAGTTGGGCATTTTCCAAAATGTGTGATTCTGTTTTTTGTGGGGGGACAATCGCACCTTGGGTAAGTCTTGTGTGAGACCATCTCACAGATCCTATTTCGTGAGACGAAGTATCCATTTAATCAAATTATATTAAAAATAAATAAGGTAGACCGCGTCAATCAATATAATTACATCTTACAAAAAATGTTAAATGTTAATCTTTATATCTTTATATATACTTGTTATGATGTACGTGCTTCACACGTCACAACTACGTCATAATCAAAGACATTGATTTCCTAACCATTCATTAATGGAATGTGATATCTTGGCTATTTCTATTACAATCGTTGCATCGGAATCAATTTTTTCTATTGGTGGTCAAGTTCTCACCAAGTATAGAAGTTCTATGATTCCTGAAAACTTTCAAACCCTTATTTGTACTGCACTAGCTTATTTGTTTATCACGTTGCTGAGAACATGATCATGGAGGTGGATAGTTCCGGTGGGAGGATTGGGCGAGAAGATGGGTGTACCAATCACAGAGATTGTTGTACTTCAAGGACCAGGTGGAAGTGAGGAAGGTTTGGCAGGTATGGCAGCTACACCAAGGCTTGAATCTATGAACGAAAGTGGAGATGAAGAAAAGAAATAGAAGAGCAGTGAGAGAAAAGAAGAAGAAGAAGTGCAACAGACATGGTAGAAAAGTTTTAAAAGCCAAAGTGAATGATCGATGAGAGAGAAAGCTAGAGCATCAATATTGTGGAGAGAGAAGATGATTGTAGGAAGTGTATAAGACGTAGAGAAATTGTTGGATTTGTAATATATAGAGAAAATGAAAGGAAAGTTTGAAAGTTTAATTAGTATTTATGTTGTTTGATTCATGATATTTGTTTAGTATTATTACTTATTAGTTCATGAGACTATTCTATAAGAATTATATTTATGTTTTAATAGTCTTGTTTAGGAATGACAACGGGACGGGTATTTCTGGGTACCCGGCCTACTCAAACTCTAATGGGAAGGGTACGGGTAGTTGTAAACGGGTTTGGGATGGATTAGAGTGTAAATTCACGTAATTTAAGCTCTGATTTATGTGTTAATGATGTATGATTTAATCTTAAGTCGAGATAAATCGAGATATGTAGTGGAAAGTCACGAATCAGGTGCGTTTAAGGCCGTTTGAGCGGATTTTTGAAGAAAAACATGACAGAAGTGCTCGGAAACAGAAGAGGGGCATGAAAGTGCCTTGTTCGACCAAGAGCACGAGTGGTTCAACTAACGGTTCGGGTCGAACCAGCATACTGAAATCGTGTTACAGCACAGTTCGACCACGATGATGTGGTTCGACAGGCATGATGGTCGAACCGTGGTCGAACCAAATGCCTGAAGTTTTGCAGAAGTGATTCGACCACGAAGCTTCTGGTTCGACCGGTGGTTCGGGTCGAACCTGTCACTTATCAGTACATTACAGGCCGGTTCGACCAAGCACTTAGTGGTTCAACCAAGGGCCTTGGTCGAACCGTTACGCAGGAAGCTTTCGAATCCATATTTTTACACCTCCAGTACGTATTTTCGCTCAAAAAGCCCATTAGAGGTCCATTGGAGAAGCTAAAAGTATAAAAAGAAGACCTTACGTAGCAGAGAAGACACCATTCACCAACTTCATTCTACACAACATCCAAACCCTACCATCGTCCTATGGAGCTGTGGAGAGAGATTCGTATGTCGAATTAAGTGAGAACCAAGTGAAGATTCAAGACAGAGAAAGATGCGACGGCGCCCGCATCTAGGGTTTACTTCGCTTCTTAATTTATCTTGAAATTTCAAAACTATGGGTAAGATCTATCTAACCACCATGATTGTTCTTCAATCAATCATGGGATAGAACCGCTTCAGTAGTTCTAGGGTTTATGAAGATTTTATGAGTTAATTGAACTTCTGTGTGTATACTTCGTACAACACTACTTGTGGTTTATTTTATATAAGATTATACCTTTTTATTTCATATTCAGAGTTGTTTTGTGCATCATTAATTGTTATGTAGAGTCTGAATACGTATCTTGATTATTGATTGAGTGCGTTTACTGCTGAGCAGGATTACATGTTATGATTCTAAGTGAGGGGACTCCGAAGTCTCATTAGAACTATCTTATATAAATACATGTTAATTGAATCAGATTCGGATTAATAAGTAGGACAAATTGAATAACTTCATAGTACCTATAAAGGGAGATCATATCGAGTTAGAGTACTTAGTGCACGGAAAATAATTGATACTGGTAGTACATAGAAAGGGGGTGAATTATATCTCTTGCTCCAAGGAAATTCGCACGTGTCTCATGCTTATTTACTTATGTCTGTAGAGTAGATTTGCATGGTTTAGTGATGCATCCATACTCCATAAGATAGAGTCGGGCATTGATACACGGAAGGGAAGTTAATTAGTAAAACTGGATAGCTCGAAGGACTACCTAGTTTCTCACTTATTCACTTTCATTTAATCTCTACTGCTTGTTTATTTTAATTATTTGTTTATTAGTTACTCAATTCGTGAATTATATCGCCAACCAAGTATTAATTAGTTAGATTATAATAGAATTGATAATAATACGTCCCTTGAGTTCGATAATCACTTGGTCGCTTATCAAAGCTACAATAGCATCCTTCACACATTGGGGATTAATATTGTGTTTTGAAAAAACGCTCATCAAGTTCTTGGCGCCGTTGTCGGGGATGGCATTAATTATTAATTTAGTATTTCTAGTTTAATTGAGATTATATTATTCTTGTCTTTATTTTCTAATGCTTATTTTTTTTAGATGTATGCTCACTAGATCAAAGGCAGGAGAGTTAGCACCTTTTAATCCAGAGATTGGAGCATTGTCAAGGAAGAAGAAGAAGAACAATGACGTGGAAGTAACTGAAGCTCTTAATCTAGGAGTTGAAGTTGAAGAGTTGAACTCGAAAACGATTGAAGCTGCAACCGGAGACAAGTCGGAAGCATGAGCAGTCAACATGGGGGTGAATCCGGATAATCTTGCCATCCGTGAAGTCTTTAAGAACGACGGAGGAGGCAACTTGGGTTGTTAGGAGCAAGAGGGGCCGATCTGGATTTTGATCTTCACCCTACTCTGATCAGCATGATAGAAATGAGTCCCTTCTCTGGGGGAACCTTTGAGGATACTCAACAGCATCTGAATAAATTCATGGGATATGCAAGCACACAAAAAAGCGATGGAAATCATGAGGATGCGAGGAGGATTGTGTTGTTTAAGTTCTCGCTTACTGAAAGAGCGAGAGATTGGTACGATACTCTTAATGTTGCTGAATGCACTACCTGGGAACAATTGAAATTGAAGTTCTTGAAGAGATACATGCCACCTTCCAAAATGTTTAAGATGAAGCAAGAACATCAATCAATTTGCTATCTGGAGTGGAGAGAAATTTCATGAGGCTTGGGACAGATTCAAAGACATGCTTATAAAGTGTCCACAGCATGGGCTATCTAAAGCTCAATACATCAGTATTTTATATAGCGGATTGGACTGTGATTCTCAAGTTTTACTAGATCCTTCGTCAAATGGAGCACTGCTTACAAAGTCATCCGTTGAGGCAAAAAAGTTCTTTAAGGATATTTCGATGAATTCAAGAGATTGACCAACTGATAGAGTGAGAGGCACTTATGATCTTAGAAAAGTAGCGCAAGTTGAGCACACTATGGTTAAGTCGAGTGGAGAAGATGAGATCGTCTCTAGCTTGGCTAATATCAACAAGTTACTTGAGTCTCAGCAAAAGCAGATTAATGATATAGCGCATCGAGTACCAATTATGCAGTAAAATGTTAGTTATGAATGAGCTAGCCAAGAGGAATTAGAAGAGGCAAACTATGCCATGGGTAAAGTATTCAAGGAACGAGGTTCCAAAATCAAGGAAACCAGAATTATTCAGGGAACTTCAATAATCGTGTCCCCATGGTAATTATAAACAACCAAGGAGGCAGGAGTTTTCATAGAGTAATCATAATACAGCAGTACAACCTCCTGTTGATGTTGATCCAGGTGCTAAGGTCGAAGAAGGAAAATCTGGTTTTAAGGATACGGAGAATAGGTACATGGCGAGGAATGATGCAAGAGTGGATTGTCTCGAGGCAAAGCTAGAGGCAAAGATTGATGCAAATCATGAGGATATGTCTAACCAGATGAAGGACTTGACGTTGTTGATGGGGCAGATGGCCGGGAATGTAAATCAATTGACGCAAACCGTAGAGAAGGGAAAGTGCCCATCTCAAAATATAACAAACCCGAAGTAGTGTAACGCCATGACATTGAGGTCTGGAATGCACTATGAGGGACTGATGATGCTGGAAACGAATTTTGGAGCTCCAGGAGCTTGATTTGATTAGGGTTTGACCAAGATAGTAGGTCGAACCACATCCTGGAAGTCGAACCAAGCACTTAGGCAACCTCCAGAGCGTCCAGACGGCCGGTTTGACCAAGACCACCCTGGTTCGACCAACTCTGAAGGTCGAACCATGATCGAACCAGCCTGTCCGCAATTTTATGTTTCTTCTGATGTCGGGTTTGACCAAAACCTACCTAGTTCGACCAACCCTAATGGTCGAACTGACCTATCCGAGAGATGCCATACTTTCTGAAGCACAGTTCGACCACTACACACCTGGTTTGATCAGCACTCATGGTCGAACCGAGGTCAAATCGCCTTGTCCAATACTATTTTTCGTGCGTAATGCTCTACCTGATGTTAATGCTACTCCAGTGCCATCCCAAGTGAAAAATACTGAGCTTATAGAGAAGAAGAAATGGGAAAGAGCAAAGAGATTGAGAGCTGAGAAAGACAAAGCGGAGAAGGTTGACGTGATGAATGGGGGATTCCAAAGACAAAGATACCTCCTCTGTTTCCTTTCAAGTTAGTCAAAAAGGGATTGGAAGAAAATTTCAAGAAGTTTTCAGATATCATAAACAAGATAAGCTTGAGCATTCCTTTCTCTGAAGTAATCTTAGAGAAGTCATATTATGCCCGCTTTCTAATGGATATAATTTTGAAGAAGAGAAGCTTGAACAGAATTGAAACAGTGAATTTGTCAAAGAACTACAGCTCGATCATTCAGAGGAAGCTGTTAGCTAAGTTAAAGGATCTGGGAAGCTTAACTCTATATGAGATTGGAAAGGGACCGGCACGACGAGCCTTGTGTGATCTTAGGACAAGCATCAATTTGATGCCCTTGTCAATATTTCAAAGGCTTGGTTTGGGGGAGTTAACTTCCACTACAGTGGCTCTACAATTGGCGAATAGGTCTATGACTTTTCTGAAGGGTGTGATTGAAGATATTCTTGTGAAAGTAGAGAAACTGGTCTTTCCTGTTGACTTTCTTGTACTTGAGATGGAAGATGACAAGGATAATGTTCCCCCTTATCTTAGGGAGAACATTCCTTGCCACTGCTGGAACTATTATTGATGTTCAAAAGGGTGAGCTGAGGCTATGGATGGATAAAGAAGAGGTTCTATTCAACCTAGATAAAGCATTGAAGATGCCGATGGAGACGCAGTGTCACAGTATTGATGTGGTGGAGGAGATCGTGAAGGAAGATATGTTCTTGATCCTTTCAAAGGATCCTTTGGAGACATGTTTGGCGGAGTCTCTTACTTTTCCCACCACAGAGCTAGATGAGCTCTCTAATGAGATATGTATTGAATTTCTGAAAAATCTACTTGCTTTGGGTGATGACAGGTATGAATCAAAAAGAACCAAGTTTGAAGAGGTGAAGTGGACTAGAAAGTACTTGCCATTGGATAGGGAGAGCACAGCAAAAGAAGAGAAGAAAAAGTAGTTGAAACTGCTACCGGAGCACTTAAAGTATGCCTATTTAGGTGACAATGAAACATATCCGGTAATTGTATCTTCTTCTTTAACTGATGATCAACTCGATGAGTTATTGGATGTGCTTAGGAAGTATAAGTCTGCGATTGGTTGGTTTCTTGATGATTTGAAAGCTATTAATCCTTCATATTTCATGCATAAGATAAGATTGTTAAATGAAGCTAAGAATAGCATTCGGAATCAGCGGAGGGTGAATCCCGCTATTCAAGAAGTGATTAGGAAGCAAATCCTAACATGGCTAGATGCAGGAATAATATATACGATTAGTGATAGTCCCCATATGAGTCCATTGCATGTTTTAGCTGAAAATGGGGGCATGACTATTGTGAAAGCCGATGATGATGAGACTCTAGCCACTAGGATTCCTACGGAATGACGTGTGTGTACTGATTATAGGAAAGTGAATGAAAATACATGCAAAGACCACTTCCCTCTTCCTTTCATGGATCAAATGCTTGATCGTCTTGCTGGGTATGATTTTTATTATTTTTTAGATGGGTCTTTGGGTATAATCAAATCATGATTGCACCCGAGGATCAAGAAAAGATTACTTTTACTTGCCCTTATGGAACCTTTGTTTTTAGAAAGATGCCTTTTGGGTTGTGTAATGCACCTGCTACATTTTAGCGCTGCATGATAGCCATATTTGATGGGTTGATAGAAAAGATCATGGAGGTGTTTATGGATGATTTTTCTGTGTTTGGTTCCTCCTTTGATATTTGTTCGACTAACATGTCTACTGTTTTGAAGAGATGTCAAGAAAATAATCTTGTCTTGAATTGGGAGAAGTGTCATTTCATGGTGAGAGATAGGATTGCTCTTGGAAACCATATTTCGGCTAAGGTATTGCTGGTGGATAGAGCAAAGGTGGTAGCAATTGAGAAGCTTCCACCACCTACTAATGAGAAGGGAGTGCGGTCCTTTCTTGGACACACAGGATTTTATAGAAGATTTATCAAAGACTTCTCAAAATACTCCAAGCCGTTGTCTCACTTACTTGAAAAGGATGATCCTTTTGTTTTTTATGATGAATGTCTAACAGCTTTTCAGGTTTTGAAGGAAGCACTTATTACTGCACCTATCTTGATCATACCAGAATGGACTCAGCCGTTTGTACTTATGTGTGATGCAAGTGATTTAGCACTTGGAGTGGTGCTTGGGCAGATGAGAGAGAAGAAGTTCTGCACCATCTACTATGTGAGTAAGACTTTTGATGCAGTACAAAAGAACTACATTGTCACTGAAAAGGAGTTTCTAGCTGTTGTGTACGCATTCAATAAGTTTCGACAATATTTGGTTGGCATGAAGACTATTGTGTACATGATCATTCTGGGATCCGGTACTTGGTGGAGAAGAAGGAAGCAAAGCCAAGGATCATTAGATGGGTACTTCTGCAAGAGTTTGATATGGAGATCCAGGATAAGAAGGGTACAAAAAATGTGTTGGCGGATCACCTATCAAGGTTGGAGACAAGGGAGCATTGTGATGATTCTTTCGATTACATAGAGGAGATGTTCCCTAATGAGAAGATTATGGCGGTGTTTCCCGAAGGAGCGGAGAGAGCTTGTGTAGTAGCTGCTCAAGGAATGGATCTATGGTATGCGGATTATGTCAACTACATTGCTGTAGGTGAAATTCCAAGAGATCTCAACATATATCAACTTGCGAAGTTTAAGAGGGATGTTGAGACTTTTATATGGTATGATCCGTTCGTCTACAAGATTTGTATGGATTCTATCATCCGTAGGTGTGTGCCCGAGATGGAGATGGAGAGTGTTCTTAATTTTTGCCATGCACAACCTAACGGGGGGCACTTCGGAGCATAAAAGACTGCAGCGAAGGTACTTCAATCTGCTCTTTATTGGCCTACTTTGTTTAAAAACTGTGAATCTTATGTGGCAACATGTGATAGATGTCAAAGGATGGGAAACATAAGTAGAAGAGATGAGATGTCACTTCAGCCGAGCATTGTTGTTGAAATCTTAGATGTATGGAGAATCGATTTTATGGGGCCGTTTTCCCCATCTAATGGATTTCTCTACATCCTTCTCGCAGTGGATTATGTTTCTAAGTGGGTGGAAGCCATTTTTACTTGCATGAATGATTTAAAGACTATGTTGTCTTTCTTGAAGAAACATATCTTTGCCCGCTATGGAGTTCCTAGAGCATTCGTAAGTGATGGAGGTTCTCACTTCGTCAACAAGCTTCTTGAAAGGGTTATCAAAGAATATGGTGTTAAGCATAGGGTTATTACACCCTATCATCCTCAAGCTAATGGGCAAGTAGAGGTCTCCAACCGACAAGTGAAACAAATTCTGGAGAAACTGGTTGGAACTAATAGGAAGAATTGGGCTATGAATCTCGATGATGTGGGGGTTTCGAACAGCTTACAAGACTGTGCTTGACATGTCATCTTATCAAATTGTCTATGGGAAGCAATGCCACTTACCCGTAGAGATTCAGCATAAGTCTTTTTGGGCATTGAGAAGTTTGAATTTGTGTCTTAAGGAGCAAAAGGAGTTGAGGTTGACTTAAATCAATCAAATAGACGAGTTCAAAAATCAAGCTTACAAGAATTTGGTGATCTACAAGGAAAGAATGAAGAAATTGCATGATTCGAACATCACTTACAAGGAATTCAAGAAAGGTGATGAGGTATTACTCTTTAACTCTCATTTGAAGCTCTTTGCATGAAAATTGGAATCGAAGTGGATGGGAACGTTCATTACATAGAGTCTGCGGAGGGGGAGTTTTGAGATCATGGACAAGGACGGAGACATCATAGAGGTGAATTGACATCGATTGAAGCACTATAAGTCACCGTATGATGCTTGCGTCATTTTTTAGGATACCTGGCATTGATTTGGTACCATCATGACTCTCCGATATTAAACAAGAGTGCCTGTTGGGGGCTTTCCCTCCTGTTTTATTGCTTTATTTCATTAGTGTGAGTAAGAAATTTTTATATTTGACATGCTTACTTATCGGAAATTACATCTATTTGGAAATTTAGTTTCGACTATAGTTTCTACTAAGTTTGGGGATGTGATGTACTTACCTCATCGTAGCACTGAGAGTATAATCTTTTCTTTGTTATGTTTGTTAGGGGAGGGGAGTTGATTTTTGCGGCATATTAAAACTTTAATCGGTGTTGATGTGTCATTTTTTACAATTTGCCTAATGTTCAGTGGTGTTTTAATTATTGTGTCATATGCAGAGTATATATACATGATTTATTGAGTCTTAATGGTGGTCCTCTAGCTTTAGTTTTGCTTTGTTTTGGTACCTAATGATCATTTTTGAGCTTGAAGTTTGCACGAGACGAAGAAGAATCGAGTTTGAAGTATTAGGAGGCCAGTTCGACCAAGGGATAAGGTCAAATCAGATGGTTCGAGTTGAACCTGTAATCAGAGAATTTGCAATAGGCTGGTTCGACCTCGCTGCCTTGGTTCAACCTGGGGTTCGAGTCGAACCAGCCATCAGAAAGATTGTTACAAGTTGGTTCAACCTCGACATGCTGGTTCAACTAACGGTTCGAGTCGAATCAAATGCTGAAGTTGTCCAGAAGTGTGGTTCGACCACCTGGTTCGATTCGAACCAGTCCAAGTAAGTCGTGTTTAATTGTGATAATCGTCCCTATTCCGTACATTCTTCACACCACCCACACTCGAACCTTCTCCGAACCAAAAATTCCCTCATCAGCACTTCGATTTTACTTCATCATACTTTGATTAAACCATTTTTCACCCTTCCCACACTTGATTTCTCACGGATTTGGAGATTTTTTGTTGAAAAACTAGGATTTCTCATCCAATTTGGGAATTTTTCATCTCTTGTTCATACTAGGCCATGGTTGGATTGAAAGGTATGTTCTCTTGACCTTATTACCCTAGGATTGAATGTTTATTGCTTGATTTTGTATGGGTAAGTTGATTGAACTATTTTTACATGGATTTATGGTGTAAGTTGGATTTTTTTTTAATTTTCATATGAACAAGTGATAGGTCCGATTTTAGTGATTGATTATGCAGTTAGACTTTGATGTTCTATGTGGAATTTGTGTGGTGAAGTGAAGCATGTTAGGATTTTGAATTGATTTGTGAAGTTTGATACTTGCATGCTTAGTGAAGAAGGGAAGGATTGGTTAAATTTAAAATTCTTGTTGGAGAGTTGAATTTGAAGTGAAATTGGATTAGCATGTATATTGATTCATTGTTAAATTTTATGAACACATGGAGTAGGGAGCAAGTTTTTGGAATTGATTATACATGCATAGCTTGAAGTCTTGAGTAGAGTTTCATGTATAGTTAGTTTTGAACTAGGATTGGTTGTTTTCCTTGTATTTGGTATTGAAGTAATACGCTTGTAGGAAAAGGAAAGGCAATTGAAATCCATTCCAAGAAGAGGGAGGATAGGCACCCTCGTGAAGACGAGGTCACAAAAAAGTTACAGCTTAAGGAGAGGCTGCCTAGGAACTTTCATATTTGAATGGAGAATTGGGATGAGATAAAGGATAGATGGGGTGCGATTTCTGATAAGATTGCTCGCATGAGGTACCAGAATGATGGGACCATGATGACAATAAATATTCGTGATGACATTATGTGGATGTTCGACCAAGTGGGCATCCGTCATTTCATGAAGTTGAAGAGGCCGACATATTTTCATGTGACTGCGGAGGTGTTGTGCTCGATTACCTTTAAGAAGGGTTCTAGTTCTCTTTCGTATGAGTGTTCAGTCCAGCTAGGAGTCGAGAAGAGAACATGGACGGCTGAAGATTTCAATGTGCTGCTAGGAACTCCGAGGGGAATTTCTAGGCATCAGAACGGGTACTTTAGACCCAAAGACTTTTGGAGAGATATTTCAGGAGAGGACATGGATTTCAAGACGAAAGAAGCTCGTGCTGCTTTGATTCGTAACCCTGTTATTAGATACATGGATAGAGTTTTGGGCAACACGTTGTTTGCCCGATCTGAGGGAAGTTGCGTATCTAGAGGAGAGTTGTATGCTCTTTGGTGTATGATGAATGAAGTGCAGTTCAATGTGGGTTCATATCTGATTCAGTAGCTTTACAGATTCAGGAGTTCCATTTTTCAAAGAGTGAACTTTGGAGGATTGCTTACTCCTGTGGCTGAGTCCTACCACATGAATTTCACTGGCATTACACCTATCTTGGAGAATTCGGATTTAGTGATGAGTGCATGTGTTCGAGCTAGATTTGCTTTGCATCGAGATGGATACTGGCTTTACACTAGGGGTTCTAACCCCTATTCTTTCATGTTTCCATATAATTTGAGAGCCTTGACTATGATCCAGAATGATGACAATAGGTTGATGAACACTATGGCGCAAGAGGTTATATCAACAAGGTGCTTGAGGAGAGGAAATTGGAGGACTGTGTATGATTTGTATGCCGCTGGGATGTATCAGGAGCTACAAAGGATAGTCGATCAAGGACAGTAGCAGCAGCAGCCACAGCACGATGAGCATGATGATGAGATGCATGGAGAGGAGCATATCCATCCTAAGATAGAGATTCAGTAACAGCAATAGCATGAGATGCCACCACCACCACATCCACAGCAGCCACATCAACAGCATTGGTACGGTCCTGATGAGTATTATAGGGAGCAGTTTCGGTTGATAAATGAACACCTTGTCAATGTGAACAACAATCAGCGGAGACGAGCTGCCAATTGGGCTTGCTGACTACGAGCTATGCCGCGCTCGATATGCATTACAACACGCTGCATGCCAACTATGTGGTAATAGATCAGAAATTGGGAGATTTGAATGACAATTATGAAGCTCTGGATAGGAAGGTGGTACCCTACAGAGAGATTTTGATGATTGGCGCAGGGAAGAAAGTGATGATGATGCTCCACAGGAGTAGTGTACGCCAAGTTTTTATCTTATCTGGTTCATCTCATCCCCCTTCTCTATTCTCTTTACATAATGGGTATTTGGTGGCGTGAGTGGCATGTATTGATATTCTATACTGATTCTGATGATTGGATTGTTGGTGATACTTGATTTGGATTGATATGATGGGTTCTTGATTAGTATGTTGCATTCGTATTTTGCATGTGTTGATTTTGTTGATGAGAAGCATGTATAACTTGTTAAATATGAGGAGTTCATTGTGGAATTGATTTTGATTATATGCTATGAGGAGTGCTTAGGAATCTATTTATCCATGTGAGAATTTGAGCCTTATGAAATCATGCTACATCCATGCATGATAGTTTATTCTTGTGAGAATCATTCATATAACCGTATTCTAGAACTTGGCTTGGAGTCTTGTGTGAGACTTATGGTTGTTAGTTATTAGGACATGATCTTATGTCATTACTTTTTATTTGAGTCACTTAGCTAAATTTGACCTTCCCATATGCTATATAAATCATTGAAAGCCCTGTTGAGCCTTTAAAAGCTTTTTCTTTGGCAGGCCTTGATAAAAAACCCTTATTCATCCTTTACTTAAGCCTTGTTGAATATTCTATTCATTAGTAGATAGTTGAGGTGAATATATGCTAGCTTGAATATGAAGAAGGAAGAAAAGAAAATTTTGGTTGAGTGGTATGAAGAAAAGAAAAATATGGTTAATTCTAGTTTAGGGGGTAGTGCCTAAAACCGATACCCCGACTGCTTGGAAGGGTAGTGCACGAAATTGGTACCCTTGTACTTTGAAGAAAGAAAGATGATGATTCCAAGAAAATAAGGGAAAGATGAATTGCAAAGATCATGAGAATAAAGATGGAGAAGAGGAAGCTGTTTGATGAAAAGCAAAACTCCGAGGTAATTCTCTACTAGTGAATAAGGATGTAATCGAACCGAACTGAGTCGAACACTACTAGGTTTGAGTATCGTTTGTTAAGGAAATATCGAACTCAAGCCCGATCTCGAACTCAAGCCCGAGCTCAAACTCGTCAAAAAAATATAGAACTCGAGTTCGAACTCAAACTGTTTGCTAAGGCTCACGTACAAATAAAGTAACTTGTTTATGCATATTTTTTCATGAGCATTTAATTATTTTTGTTCGTAAATATTAAAAGAACGTTTGGTTTATAAACATCTAATGTTATTCATAATATTAAATAAACAAACTAACAAAATATAATTATAAACGTTACAAAAATATTTAAATATTTAAATAATGACTTGTTTTTTTATCATATTTTTGTGGTTTAATATAAAATATTTAATTATTAAATATAAATAAATAAATAATAATATATAATACTAAAAAATAATTATAAAATTTACGAACACGTTTGCGAGCCATTAATGAGTTCATTAACGAATATATTCGCGAGCTTTCGAGTTGAACATCCTTAGGCTTGAGTTTGGTTTGATAGACTATTCGAGTTTAAAATTTAAGTTTGGTTTGGTTTGTTAAGGTTAACGAACATGTTCGAACAAACACTTTATCGAATCGAGACCCGAATAGTTCGCGAAAGGTTTGGTTCGCTTACATCCCTACTAGTGTATTAGTCACTTTATCTATATTTTTCTACCTTTACCAAAGAGCCAACATTACAATCTAAAAGCAAGTCCTTTGTATCCTAGTAACGAAGTGATTATGAATTGATTTTTGAAACCTTTGCCAAGCTTATGGTTACGCGGACACATGAATTGAGTATGAGCGTATATATTAACCTGTTAAGTGTACTTTACACTTGAGAGCGAGAGTAAACACTTATATTGTGAGATAGATGACTTAGTACTCCGAAGCTTATTATAATTAAGTGATGTTTTTGCATGAATGAAATGTACGATGCGAGTGATACTTGTTTTAAATTGATAGAATTGTGTGTGTAGGTATGTATTGTACTTGACTTGATGGCCTTGTGAATTTTACACTTACTCTTATGGTTTTAATTTTGTTGCCTCGGAACGAGTAATATGTAAGTTTGGGGGTTTGATTAGAGTGTAAATTCACGTAATTAAGCTCTGATTTCTGTGATAATGATGTATAATTTGATCTTAAGTTGAGATAAATCGAGATATGTAGTGGAAAGTCACAAATCAAGTGCGTTTAAAGGCTGTTTGAGCGGATTTTGGAAGGAAAATAGGACAGAAGTGCTCGGAACCGGAAGAGGGGCATAAAAGCGTCTGGTTCGATGATGCGTGTTTTCTTTGCACTCAAAATTAATCCCCAAGTATTAAGGATATCAATTGCAGCTTAAGCAAGCAACCAAGTTAAATATCAAACCAAAGGACGGCGTATTATTAATTTAATTATTTACTAAATTAATTAAGATAAGTGGCAATTAAGTTTGAGAATTAATTATCAATCTACTAACAATTTAATTAAAATAACAATTAAAATAAAAGCACTTAGAAGAATTCGAAAGTGACTCAAGAATGGAGAATGAGTAGCTATAGGATAATCTGGTTTCACTCATTAATCTCCCTTTCGTGTATCAATGACCGACTCTGCCTTGTGGAATATGGATGCATCACTAAGCCATGCAAATCTACTCTATAGACACAAGTAAATATGCGTGTAACACTTGTGAATAACCTTAGAGCAAGAGATATAATTCACCCCCCTTTCTAGGTACTATCAGTATCAATTATTTCCCTGGCCAATCGATACTCTAACCCGATATGATCTCCCTTTATAGGTACTATGAAATTATCCTCTTAGTCCTACTTATTAACCCGAATTAGATTGAATTAACAAGTATTCATATATGATAGTTCTAAAGAAGCTTCGGAGTCCCCTCACTTAGAATCATAACATGGAATCCTGCTCAGTAGTGAACACACTCAATCAATAACCAAGATATATATTCAGACTCTACATAACAGTTAATGATGCATAAAACAACTCTGAGTATGAATTAAAAATGCATAGTCATATATAAACTAAACCACAAGTAGTGTTGTACGGAGTATACACACGAAAGTTCAATTAATTCATAAAAATCTTCAAAACCCTAGATCTACCAAAACGGTTCTAGCCCATGATGTTGCGAAGAACAATCATGGGGGTTGGATAGATCTTACCCATATGTCTGGAAAATACAAGATAAATTAGAAAATGAATAAAACCCTAGATGCCGGAGTCGTCGCATCCTTCTCTTAGTTCTCCTCTTGATTCCACAGACAAATCTTCACAGTGATGGATGAATGGAGGAAAGGATGTGGATGATGGTTGGGGGTGATCCCCCCTTGTGGGGTATAAAATGATTGTGTTGCGGTTCTCTCTAATCCATAATGATCTGATACTCATCCCCTTTTATACTTGTAAGCTCTACTTATGGACCTTGGATGGGCTTTTTAAGACGAAAACATGCAGAAACACCCACTAGGAGTGTAAAAATACGGATTTGGCATTGTCCAGGCATTAGTTCGACCTATGGGCTTGGTCGAACCATGGTCGAATTAAAATCGGCAATTTTTCACACTTTCAGGCTTCTGGTTTGACCATGATGGCTTGGTCGAACCATACTTGTCGTGGTCGAACCACTCGTGTCGTGGTCGAATCAGCTTGCGCGGTCTCATCGTTTCGCGTATAACTTTCACATACGAGCTTCGATTTGAGTGATTCTTGCACTCACGCGATCCTCTCTTCCTTGAATTTCTATCCATATAAAGAAATTACAAAAACTCCAAGATTTGAATATGTAAAAAGCCCTAGAAAGTGATATATATGTTCTATTCGGCACAGCTCGTGCGACGTCACCATTTTGCTCATAACTTTCTCGTTTAGATTCCGATTGAGGTGTTTTTTACGCCAAAACGATTCTCTTTTCAGTGGCTTTCCAACCATATATCACAAAATTAGTTTTGATCTCCAGAAAAATATAGAAAAATTATGAAAGTTGAGCGTTCGTTTTTCAGCATTCCTCTACAAGTTGCACATTTTCTCCAACTTTGCACTTTTGATCATTTTTCCACCTAAAACATAATAAAACACCTCAAGTGCACCTTTTTCTCACATATATTGAATATAAGACATTTGTGCTAATATATGACATCAATTCCCATCCAAAAGGTGTTAGATTGGACCCTAAAACACGCTTATTTTCACTCTCATCAATCCCCCAAATTTACCCGTTTTAATCAAGGACTATGAAAATTAGTGGAGAAACAAGGAATATGACAAATATCCCATTTAAAATATAATTGTCCTCAACTTAGTTCATGCAACTCTCATTACATGTAATAATCAATTCATAGCATACAAGTTAAGACAATCACTACCAATTTAAATGCTCCATTGACATGTTCTCACGGTAAGTATATATCACTCGCACTCTAGTGTAAAAGATGTACACTTATGGGTTAAGGTGTTTACGCTCAGATTCAATTCAAGTGCATGTGTAACTATAAGCTTGCCAAAAGTCTCAAACTCTCCACCACTAAAAGTAGGATTTGACAATAGAATCAAAAAGGACTTTTCTTTTGGATGTAATGTTGGCTCTTTGGTTAAGGTATGAAATATATAGATAAGTGACTCAAAACTCGGATCAATCAAGTGTGCACTCTATCATGATCTTTCATTCTTCTTACTCACTTCAATTAAACACAACACCCTCCTCAACACTTTCGCTTCTCTTTTCTCAAGCACAACCTTTTTTTTCCTTCTTTTATTTTTTCTCTCGAGGTACCAGTTTCGGGCACTACCTCATGCATCCTCAATAGGGTACTAGATTTAAGCACTACCCTAGGGTGTTTTATTTTATGGAGTACTAGATTTAAGCACACTACTCCATGCTTTTCCTTGGATGCATTATCAATCTCAATCACTATTTCAACATCAATTTCATTCCTTCCCAAACTGTTATAAAACTCCATCAACACACTTTGAAAAGCCATTAATTCTCTTCATAAGGGACAATTAAACCTCAAAAAATTCAGATGCTCAAAGTGGTTATTTCTCGTAAGCTGCCGAAGAATGAGGATTCTAGGCTCAATGGGAGTAACTACGGATAAACATCATTCGATAGGGAATTATTTGGCTAAGTGACTCATAAATTCAAGGATGACCTTAAATCATCTCCCATCATCTAACACACATGTAGTTTCAAGTAAGACAAGAGGCAAGTTCTAGAATACACAAAAAAGAACGATACTCACCAGAAAGAAAATATCATGTGATTATATACATGATCGAAGAGGCTCAAAATCTCACATGGGTTTTTAACACGTAATAGAGCACTTTTCATAGTAAGCAATATCTAACAAGTACACATAGAACTTCATACCACAATATAATTCAAGTACACTTCCTTCATCAATTTCAAAAGCGTATGAATTTTAAGCACAATTTAAGAATATAAGTTCATGTGGATAACCAAAACCAAAAACTCAATCCTTCCACTCTCATGAATTAAAAGCACTCATAAAAATTAGAATAAGGAAACGAGGCCACCTGATTTCTCCTCAATGTATGCATGAACTCCTCGAGTTGTTTAACTTAGTCAGGTCAAAGCCTCAGTTTACCTGTTTCTATCATCAAAGCTCAAGCACTCCTCATCATCACAGGATTCATCAATAATAAAATAGGAGAACTATAAGAAAGACTCAATTGACTATCTAATTGACTCCACACACTAGACACACCAACACAACTCACTAAATATTCGGTAAGTTGTAAAAAATTGACATACCAACACCGGTTAAAATATTAATATGCCGCAAAAAATAAGCTCCTAACAAACAAACAATCAACGAAAGGAAAGATTATACCCTTAGTGCTCATAAGACGAGGTAAGTGCATCACACCCCCCAAACTTAGTAAAAATGTAAGTCTAAACTAAGTTTGGAAAGAGAAGTAATTGCCGAAACGTGAACACCTAAAATATAATAAATCCTCACTCACACGAAAGAAATAATAAAGCAATAAAATAGAAAGATATGCCCCCAACAGGCGCTCATATTTAACGTCGGAGAGTCATGACAGAGCAAACTTTGTAGACTACTTGATCAGATTGTGGTCTTCTCGCATCCTCACCTTCAAGTAATTTCTTTCCCTCTTCTTCTCTACACTCAAAACCTCACTTTTCTTGGTCACAAGTATATGAACCTTGGAAATACCTTCCTCCCATGGTTGTCTAGACACCTCCTTGTCAATCTTCTACTCAAATTTAGAGTCATTTGTCCTATTAAAATCAAGATTAAACAAGTTATAAATCACATCTATACTCTCGCATGATTGAATCTCCATGGGCATCTTTATTACTTGATCAAGAGAGAAAACCACATCATCATTATCCATCTGCAGTCTAAGCTTCTTGGCTCTCAATCTCCTTGCTCTTTCCCACTTCTTCTCAACTATAAGCTCAGTATTCTGCTCATGGGATGGTACTAGAGTAACATCAACATCAGGTAAGGCATTCTGCGTGAAAAATGACATCGAACGAGGTGGTTTGACCATGGTTCGACCATGGGTATTGGTCGAACCAGGTGAGTAATGGTTGAATCGTGCTTCAGAAACTGTGCTCTCCCCAGACAGATTGGTTCGACCAACAACTTTGGTAGAACCATACTGGTCGTGGTCAAATCGGGCTTCAGAAAGTATGTCATCTCCCTGACAGGTCGGTGAGATCACAGTTTGACCAACAGGGTTGGTCGAACCATGATGGTCGTGGTCGAACCGTGCTTCAGAAAAAATAGGGTGCTATAGACAGGTTGGTTCGACCAAGAGGTTTAGTCGAACCAGAGCTGTTTTGGTAGAACCCGACATTAGAAAAAAGAGAGTGTCATGGATAGGCTGGTTCAACCGTGGTTCGACCATCAGGGTTGGTCGAACTAGGGTGGTACTGGTCGAACTGTCCATCTAGATGCTCCGGAGATTGCCCAGGTGCTTGGTTCAACCTCCAAGATGTGGTTCGACCAACTAGCTTAGTCGAATCGAGCTCCTGGAGCTTCAAAATTCATTTTTGGCATTATCGGTCCCTCATATTGCGTTCCAGACCTCAACGTGATGGCGTTACATTGCTTCGGGGTTGTTATACTTTGAGACGGGAACATTCCTTTTTCCAACATTTGCGTCAATCAATTCACGTTACCGGCCGTCTGCCCTACCCCATCATCAAAGTAAGGTCATTCAGCTGCTTGGACAAATTTGTATGATTAGCATTTATAGTAGCCTCAAGACGATCAACCCTTGCATTATTCTTAGTCATGTATCGATTGAAGGTATCTTAAACACTCCTCACTTCATGCTACTTCATACTAGGCCCCCTTTGTGACAACTCTGTAATCTCCCTCTGCTGGGATTCTTGTAGCTTGTTGATGTTAGCTAAACTAGAGACGATCTCATCATCCCTATTCGGCTTCACAGTTTGATGTTCAACATGTGCTACATTGCCAAGTACATATGATCCTCTTACTCTTTCCGTAGGCCAGTCACATGAATTCATAGAGATGTCTTCAAACAACTTTTCTGCTTCAAGTGTTGTCTTAGATAACAGCGCTTCTCCTGATGATACATCAATTTGTAGAAGATGCTTATGTACTGAGCCTTAGACATTCCATGTTGTGGGCACCGCTTGAGCATGTCTTTAAATCTATTCCACACCTCATGAAATTTCTCACCCTGATTTATAATAAATTGGGTGATCTCTTACTTCATTCTTAAGATCCTTGAAGGTGGAATGTATCTCTCTAAGAACTTCTGCTGCAGTTGGTCTCATGTAGTGCAATCTGTGGCATCAAGAGTCTCATACCAAGCTTCTGCCCTATCAAACAAAGAGAACTTGAATAGGGCGATCCGCCTAGCATTGTCATTAGGTTCAGCACCCTTCTGAGTGTTTGCATAACCAAGGAATCTTTTGAGATGCTGATATAGATCTTCAAAGCAACCTCCAGTAAAGGGATTCTTCTCTACTATTTTAATAGGAGCGGGATGTATCTCAAAATCATCATCTTCCCCCCTTGCTCCTATCAACCCCATGTTACCAATTCCTTAGTTCGTAAAAATTTCACGTATGGACACATTATCCGAATTCTGCCTTACTCCGATCATGTTTAGCTCAATGTGTTATTCCTTCTTTCCTTCCTCTCATTTTCCTAGTGCACAAGTACCTCAGAAAAATTTAAGGTTAGATAGAATTAAATAATCACAAATAAAGGTCTAAATCAAACTAGAAATAACAAACTAAAAATAACTGTCGTCCCCGGCAACGGCTCCAAAAACTTGATGCGCATTTTCTTTGCACGCAAAATTAATCCCAAGTATTAAGGATATAAATTGCAGCTTAAGCAAGCAACCAAGTTAAATATTGAACCCAAAGGACGGCATATTATTAATTTAATTATTTACTAAATTAATTAAGACTAACAATTAAAATAAAAGCACTAAGAAGAATTCGAAAGTGACTCAAGATTGGACAATAGGTAGCTCTAAGATAATTCAGTTTTATTCATTAATCTCCCTTTCGTGTATCAATGTCCGACTTTGCCTTGTGGAATATGAACGCATCACTAAGCCATGCAAATCTACTCTATAGATACAAGTAAATATGCGTGTAACACGTATGAATAACCTTGGAGCAGAGATATAATTCACCCCCCCTTTCTAGGTACTATCAGTATCAATATTTCTCTGGCTAATCGGTACTCTAACCCGATATGATCTCTCTTTATAGATACTATAAAATTATCCTCTTTGTCCTACTTATTAACCCGAATTAGATTCAATTAACAAGTATTCATATATGATAGTTCTAAAGAAGCTTCGGAGTCCCCTCACATAAAATCATAACATGGAATCCTGCTCAGCAGTGAACGCACTCAATCAATAACCAAGATATGTATTCAGACTCTACATAATAGTTAATGATGCACAAAACAACTCTGAGTATGAATTAAAAATGCATAGTCATATATAAACTAAACCACAAGTAGTGTTGTACGGAGTATACACACGAAAGTTCAATTAATTCATAAAAACCTTCAAAATCCTAGATCTACCAAAACGGTTCTAGCCCATGATGTTGCGAAGAACAATCAGGGTGTTGGATAGATCTTACCCATATGTCTGGAAAATACAAGATAAATTAGGAAACAAATAAAACCCTAGATACGGGAGTCGTCGCGTCCTTCTCCACCTTGAATCCTCCTCTTGGTTCTCCTTTTGATTCCACACACGAATCTTCACATTGATAGATGGATGGAGGAAAGGATGTGGATGATGGTTGGGGAGTGATCCCCCCTTGTGGGGTGTAGGATGATTGTGTTGTGGTTCCCTCTAATCCATAATGATGTGATACTCATTCCCTTTTATACTTGTAAGTTCTCTTTATGGACCTTGGATGGGCTTTTTAAGATAAAAACATGCAGAAACACGCACTAGGAGTGTAAAAATATGGATTTGGCGTTGTATAGGCATTTGGTTCGACCTATGTGCTTGGTCGAACAATTGTCAAATCAAAATCAGCAATTTTTAGCACTTTCAGGCTTCTAGTTCGACCACGATGGCTTGGTTGAACCATTCTTGTCGTGGTTGAAGCACTCGTGTCATGGTCGAATCAGCTTGCGCGATATCACCGTTTCGCGTATAATTTCCTCATAGAGCTCCAATTTGAGTGATTCTTGCACTCACGTGATTCTCTCTTCCTTGGGTTTCTATCCATATAAAAAAATCACAAAAAATATAAGATTTGAAGGTGTAAAAAGCCCTTGAAATTGATATAGCTGTTCTGTTCGGCACAGCTCGCGCGACTTCACCATTTTGTTCATAACTTTCTCGTTTGGAGTCCGATTGAGGTGTTCTTTATGCCAAAACGATCCTATTTTCAATGGTTTTCCAAAATATATCACACTACCAGTTTTGATATCCATAAAAACACAGAAAAATTATGAAAATTGAGCGAGTGTTTTTCAGCATTCCTCCACAAGTTCCACCTTTTCTCGAACTTTGCACTTTTGATCCTTTTTCCACCTAAAAAACAATAAAACACCTAAAGTGCACCTTTTTCTCACATATATTGAATATAAGACACTTGTGCTAATATATGATATCAATTCTCATCAAAAAGGTGTTAGATTGGATACTAAAACATGCTTATTTTCACTCTCATCATTCGACCAAGAACACGAGTAGTTCGACCACCGGTTCGGCTTGAACTAGCACACTAAAATCGTGTTACAGCACGGTTTGACCATGATGATGTAGTTCGACCAGGCATGATGGTCGAACCATTGTCGAACCAAATGCCTGAAGTTTTGCAAAAGTGATTCGACCATGAAGCTTCTGGTTCGTCCGGTGGTTCGGGTCGAACCAGTCACCTGCCAGTACATTATAGGCCGGTTCGACCAAGCACTTAGTGGTTCGACCAAGGACCCTGGTCGAACCATTACGCGGGAAGCTTCTGTATATATATTTTTACACCTCCAGTATGTGTTTTCGCTCAAAAAGTACATTAGAGGTCCATGGGAGAAGCTAAAAGTATAAAAGGAAGACCCTAAGCAGCAGAGAAGACACCATTCAACACTTCATTCTACACAACATCCAAACCCTACCATATTCCTAAGGAGCTGTGGAGAGAGATTCGTCTTTCGAATCAAGTGAGACCAAGTGAAGATTCAAGACAGAGAGAGACGCGACGGCGCCCGCATCCAGGATTTACTTCACTTCTTAATTTATCTTGTAATTTTCAAGACTATGGGTAAGATCTATCCAACCACCATGATTGTTCTTCGATCAATCATGGGCTAGAACCACTTCAGTAGTTCTAGGGTTTATGAAGGTTTTATGAGTTAATTGAACTTCCGTGTGTATACTCCGTACAACACTACTTGTGGTTTATTTTATATAAGATTATGCCTTTTTAATCCATACTTTTAGTTGTTTTGTGCATCATTAATTGTTATGTAGAGTCTGAATACATATCTTGGTTATTGATTTAGTGAATTCACTGCTGAGCAGGATTACATGTTATGATTCTAAGTGAGGGGACTCAGAAGTCTCATTAGAACTATCTTATATAAATACTTGTTAATTAAATCAGATTCGGCTTAATAAGTAGGACAATGGAATAACTTCATAGTACCTATAAAGGGAGATCATATCGGGTTAGAGTACATAGTGCACGGAAAATAATTGATACTGATAGTACCTAGAAAGAGGGGTGAATTATATATCTTGCTCCAAGGAAATTCACACGTGTCACACGCTTATTTACTTGTATCTATAGAGTAGATTTGCATGGTTTAGTGATGCGTCCATACTCCACAAGGCAGAGTCGGACATTGATACACAGAAGGGAAGTTAATTAGTAAAACTGGATAGCCCGAAGGACTACGTAATTTCTCACTTATTCACTTTCATTTAATCTCTACTGCTTGTTTATTTTAATTGCTATTTTAATTATTTGTTTATTAGTTACTCAATTCATTACAATTATATCGCCAAACAAGACTTAATTAGTTAGATTATAATTGAATTGATATTAATACGTCCCTTGGGTTCGATAATCACTTGGTCACTTACCGAAGCTACAATAACATTCTTCACAATTGGGGATTAATATTGTGTGTTGAGAAAATGCTCATCAAGGATGTAATATATACCATTAGGGTTTTGGACGGGTACGAGTAATGCCTCAATACCCATGGGTACCCCGTTTATATATATTTTTTATATAAAATTTAATATATATATATATATAATTTATATATTATGAAATATTTATAGTATATTTAATTAATAGTTATAAGTTTTATTTAATCATATTTATTAAATATTTATTTAAATTAATAGAATATATATCATATTTATTTTATATTTAATTAATAATAATACAATTTTTATTATGGGTCAGTAATTAGTAGGTACAAAACATATTTAAGTATTACTAAATGATACATTCGCTTCAGAAGATTATAGATAAATACAAAATTATACTTCCTATGGCCATTGTTAATGTATCGATTTGTTTTTTGCACGTGAATTAAGGAGTATTATCATTTTATGTGTAGTGAGTAGTTGTATTAGTGGAGGGTGTGGGTCCCATATTTTAATTATATTAGTAAGAGTGTAGGTCCCATATATTTAAAAGGGGAAATGGATAGATTTAGAGTGGACGGCCCAAAATAGTAAAATTGATATATTAATAGTGGATGGTATTCTTAGTCGCATTTCTTGTAAAAATGTTTAAGAGTAAGAGACTCTGTCGTCGAGTGCACGTGTGACCAAGTACAAAATTTATAATAATGTCCTCCCAAGGGAAAGTAAACTCATGGTTATATCCGGATTTTCCATTGATTTAAGCTTTGTAAGAATGATTAGATTGAAGGTTTGGTATTTAGATTACTACTTATTGTTCTACTCAATTAACTACAAATTAAACTAACAACTAAATGTAACAAATATCGAACAAGTAACAAGATGAATGGAATGTAGATAGAATTCACTTAAGAAGAGAGCAAGGCTAATCATACTCATGGTTAAGAATCTAGCTAGATATGCATAACTCTTGATATTGAACTTCATTAATTGTGGACTAAAAGCAATCACGATTTTACCCCTAATCCCTATGGCCAATGCAATTAGGTTCTCGACTCTTTTACAAGTCTAAATCTCCTAGGATTGTTCTTAATATCAATTCCCTTAAGGTACTATGATCATAAGTTTGGTTTTTTTCACTCAATTTCTTAAGTGTCCCTCTATGAATGTTCTAGGCATAAGAAGGGTATGTCTTACATTCCCTCACACTAACATGCATGTTCATCTTAATATTTGATTCAATTAAACATCTACTCATAACATTGGAATGGCCATCCTAACACTATGAATAGAAAATTCAATCACACAAGTATTGAAATGAAACATGATTCATTAATCATAAAAGGAAATTCAAAATTAACTCAATTCAACATCTCAAATCCTACACATCTAGCATTCTTCTCAACCAATCATATGATTAGCCCTACTATAGGACTAGCCACTACACATTGTGTTTAGATCAATACATTCAAAGGCTTGCTCTATTTGAGCCAAAATAAGAAGAAAATCAACAATTGAAAAGAAGATTGGCTTCCCTTTCATGGAGGAAATCTTCCTTCTCTTCAAAATGCTAACTTCTTCAATCCTTGATGCTTTCCTCTTCTCAAATGGTAGATGGATGGATTGTTGAAGATCAAGTGGAATTGATGGATCGAATTTATGGAGATAAATCAAATGGATCTAGTGTGTGAAAATGTGGTGTGGAGTGTGTGTAACTGCTCTAATCTAATCTCTCTCCCATTTTTTTGCACAAATTATCCTTTTAAATCGCTTATGGGCCTTCTAGAAGCTTCCAAAACATTCTGAAATTTGCACTTGCTTTTACACCTACACGGGCCATGTAGCAGCGTACGGCTCATGTAGTGCACACCTATTTTGGCGTGTTGTGCATGCTTCCGGACATGGCTCGTGCTCTGCTACACGGCCTCTCCCATGGGCGTGTAGCGTTTTCTGATGATTGTGCATGGCTTCCTCTAACAGGCCCGTGTTCTGCACACGGGGCGTGCGCTGGTGCATGGCTCGTGCGCCAGAACACAGCCTTTCTTCTGGGCGAGCTTGGCATTCTGATGTCAGTACATGGCCACCTCGGATAAGCTCGTGTTTCGCACATGGCCCGTGTCAGAGCGTGCCCTGTTCTTCCGTCTCCGTTTTGCTCCAGACTCTGTTTTTCTTCATTTCTTAACCTGTTTTGCACATATTTAAGCTCATTTACATACTTCTATCAATCCATACCACATTTCTCATAATAACAATAACTCCACCAAAAGTCACACAAATACAGATAAAAACATCTGAAAATCCACAAACATAGACACTAAAATTTAGGTAAAAATGACAACGATCAGATGGAGGGAGTATTATATTTTACCCATAATACACATATATATCCGTACATTAGTGTGCATTATTAATATAAAAATAAAATTAATACGTGATTAATTATATATTATACGAATGTACATTAGTGTGTATTCTTAAAAGATAAACAAAAAATGCACAATTAAATTGAAGATCCCTACTAATGTACATTAGTATGGATTCTTGAGAGAGAAATAGAATATAAACTACATTTTTCAGAGAGAAACATAATATAAACTTGGTGAGAGTGAAAATAAGCTATTTTGTGTCAAATTTAACACCTTTTTTATGGGAATTATTGACATATATTAGCACAAGTGTCTTATATTCGATATATTTGAGAAAAAAGGTGTGTTTGAAGTGTTTTATTATGTTTTAGCTAGAAAAATGATCAAAAGTACAAAGTTAGAGGAATGCTGAAAAACGCACGTCTAACTTCTGTAATTTTTCTGTGTTCTTGTGGAGCTCAAAACTAGAAGTGTGATACATGATTGGAAAGACACAGAAGAGAGGATTATTTTTTTTATCAGGAGAAGAGAGGATCGTTTTGGTGTAAGAAACACCTCAATCGAAGTCCAAACGAGAAAGTTATGATAAAATGGTGACGTCGTGCAAGCTGTTTCTACTCAGCACGATTGTGCCGCTTTACATGACTTGTTACACCTTCAAACGTTGGAGTTTTTGTATGTTCTTGATATGGATAGAAATCCAAAGAAGAAAGGATCACGTGAGCGTAAGAATCACAAAAATTGGAATTTGGATGTGGAACTTATGCGCAAAACGGTGAGACTGCGCAAGGTAGCTCGACCAAGACTAGTTTGGTCTTGCTACGGTCGAGCAAGTCGAGCGAAAGTGCTTCAGTTTATAGACACGCAGCTCGACCACACCTCGACCAAGGCCTATCCAGCTCACCAAGACCATTCTGGTCGAGCTAGGATACGTCAGCTCCGAATTATCGGGATTTCACCTCCAGTGCATGTATGTATGTATTTTCACGAAAAAACTCATCCAAGATCCATTAGAAGAGCTTTCAAGTACAAAAGGGGATGCAGATCACACCAAAAGAGGAACAATCAATCCTACACCACCCACAAGGGGGATCACCCCCAACCATCATCTACATCCTTTCCTCCACCATCCATCACTTTGAAGATTTGTCTATTGAATCAAGAGAAGAACGAAGAAGAGAATTCAAGACGGAGAAGGACGCGACGACGCCCAAATCTAGGATTTTTATCATTTTCTAATTTATCTTTTATTTTCCTAACATATGGTAAGATCTATCTAACCCTCATATTGTTCTACGCAACATCATGGGTTAGAACTATTTTGGTAGTTCTAGGGTTTTGAAGGTTTTATGAATTAATTGATTTTTCGTGTGTATACTCCATACAACACTACTTGTGGTTTATTCTATATATGACTATGCATTTTTAATCCATATTCAGGATCGTTTTGTGCATCTTCAACTGTTATATAGAGTTTGAATATATATCTTGGTTGTTGATTGAGCGCGTTCACTACTGAATAGGTTTTATTGTTATGATTCTAAGTTAGGGGACTCCGAAGTTTCATTAGAACTATCATATGTAGATACTTATTAATTAAATTGGATTCGGGTTGTTAAGTAAGATAAAGAGGGTAATTTTATAGTACCTATAAATGGAGATCATATCGTGTTAGAGTACCAAACGCGCGGGAAAATAATTGATACTGATAGTACCCAGAAAGGGAGGTGAAATTATATCTCTTGCTCCAAGGTTATTCACACGTGTTACACGTTTATCTACTTGTGTCTATAGAGTATATTTGCATGGTTTAGTGATGCGTCCATAGTCCACAATACAAAGTTGGACATTGATACACGAAAAGGAAATTAATTAGTGAAACTGAATTGCCCGGAGAGCTACCCATTCTCTTACTTGATTCACTTTCGTATTTTCCTATTTCCTGATTTATTTTATTTGTTATTTTAATTAATTGCTTAGTAGTTGATAATTAAATCCCAACTTTTATTGTCTTGTCTTAATTAATTTAGTAAATAATTAAATTGATAATACGCCGTCCTTTGGGTTCGATATTTAACGTGGTCGCTTGCTTAAGCTGCAATTGATATCCTTAATACTTGGGGATTAATTTTGCGTGCTAAGAAAATGCTCATCAAGTTTTTGGAGCCGTTGCCGGAGACGACTGTTATTATTGATTTTATTATTTCTAGTTTGATTAAGACTTTTATTTGTAATTATTTATTTCTATCTGACCTTAAATTTTTTAAGGTACTTGTGAACTAGGAAAATGAGAGGAAGGAATAACACACTGAACTAAACATGGCCGGAGTAGAGCAGAATCCGGATAATATTTCCATACGTGAAATTTTCATGAATAATTGGATTGGCAACATGGGATTGATAGGAGCAAGGGGAAAGATGATGATTTTAAGATACATCCCGCTCTTATCAACATGGTGGAGAAGAATCCCTTTTCTGGGAGTTCCTTTGAAGATCCCTATCAGCATCTCAGAAGATTTCTTAGTTATGCTAACACCCATAAGGTGCTGGAGTTAATGGTAATGCCAGGCGGATTGTCCTATTTAAGTTCTCTTTGATTGATAGGGAGGAAGAATGGTATGAGACTCTTGATGCCACAAATTGTATTATATGGGACCAACTGCAGCAGAAGTTCTTAGAGAGATACATGCCACCCTCAAAGGTCTTCAGAATGAAGCAATATATCATCCAATTTGTTATGAATTAGTGTGAGAAATTCCATGAGGGGTGGGATAGGTTCAAAGATATGCTCAAGAGGTGCCCACAGCATGGGATGTCTAAAGCTCAGTACATAAGCATCTTCTACTATGAATTGGATTGTGAGTCGCGTGTTCTTAGTGATGCATCATCAGGTGGAGCGTTGTTATCTAAAACAACAATTGAAGCAGAAATTTTGTTTAAAAAATTTCTATGAATTCGCGTGACTGGCCTACGGAAAGAGTAAGAGGCACATATGTACTTGGTAAGGTGGCTCAGGTTGAATATCAAGTGGTAAAGCCGAATAGAGATGATGAGATTATCTTTAGTCTAGCTAAAATCAACAAGCCACTAGAGTCCCAGTAGAAACAGATTACAGAGTTGGCACAAAGGGGGGCTTATTATGCAGCAACAAGAAGTGAATAGTGTTGAAGATACCTTCAATCGATACATGGCTAAGAATAATGCCAGGGTTGATCGCCTTGATGCTACTATGAATGCTAGTCATGCAGATTTATCTAAGCAGTTGAATGATCTAACTTTGTTGGTGGGGCAGATGGCTTGGAACGTGAATCAATTAACGCAAACATTGGAGAAAAAAATGTTCACGTCTCAAGGCATAACGAAAAGCCATAACATTAAGCTCCGGAACACAGTATGAAGGTTCGATGATTCCAGCAAGCGAAAATGAAGATAGAATGTTCCCGCTCGACCACAGCTCGACCAAACCTCTTGGTCGAGCTATGGTCGAGCAACACGTCTCGGAACAGAGAAACGATGCCCTTTTTTCTAGTCCGTCACTCGACCAAAAAATACTGGTCGAGATATGGTCTAGCCACCCACTGTGGAGCCAAAAAATCACGTTTAGTTTATAGAGCCCTCGCTCGACCAAGATGGAGTAGCTCGACCAGACCCTTCTGGTCGAGCTATGATCGAGCAGTACCTTTCTGAACTGAACAATCAGAATCTGTTTATAGGGACCTTGCTCGACCAGTTTTACCTAGCTCATCCAGACCATTTTGGTAGAGCTGTGGTCGAGCAACACCTTCCGACTCCCATTTCTATGCAGTCACGCCAGGAAATCCATTTGATCAGCCGTTCGTGTTGAGCAATCAAGCAATGAAGATGCCCATTGCAAGAGCATAGATGTAGTTTCTAACTTGTTTAATCTTGATTTTTCTAGGAAAGATGATTCTGAATTTGAATGGAAGATTGACAAGGGGGAGTCTAGACAGCCATAGGAGGAAGGAAATTCCAAGGATCATATTTTTGTGACCAAGAAAGGTGAGGTTATGGGTGTAGACAAGAAGAGGTAAAGAAAGTACCTGAAGGGGAGGATGCGAGAAGACCATCCTTTGATCCAGTAGTTTATAAGGTTAATTCCGTCGTGACTCTTCGATATTAAACATGAGCGTCTGTTGGGGGCTTTCCCCTTCTGTTTTATTGCTTTCATATTTCTTTTATGTGATTAAGAAGTTATTATATTTGAAGTGCTCACGCTTCGAAAATTACATCTCTTTTCAAAGAAAATATGGGATTGCGAAAGCTCGAAAATTCGAGGGCCTGATGGATTTAATTTTAGATTTCTTAAAGAATTCTGGGATCTTTTTAAAGAAGACTTCATGAAACTTATGCAAGAATTTCATGATAATGGAAGGTTTGTGAAAGGCTTTAACCCCGCTTTTATTGTTCTGATTCCATAAAAAGAAGAAACTGTTGGCTTGAATGATTTCAGAACAATATCTTTGGTTAGTGGGCTTTATAAAATTATCTCAAAGATCTTGGCAAAAAGATTAGGCTCAGAGCTTGATTTCATCATTTCTGATTCACAAATTGCCTTTGTTCGAGTTAGACAAATTCTGCATAGCATTACCATTCTGAATGAATCTATTGATGAGGCTAGAAGGGGTCACCTTGAGAGAATGTTTTTCAAAATTGATTTTGCCAAAGCATATGACTCAGTTGATTGGAGCTAGTTGAATTTGATGATGGAGAGGTTTAATTTTAATCCTAAAGGGAGACAGTGGATAATGCAGTGTATTTCTTCAGCCTCCGCTACAGTCTTGGTAAATGGTAGTCCATCTGGTGAGTTTCAACTTGAAAGGGGATTAAGACAGGGGGATCTTTTATCACCTTTTTTATTTGTGATTGCAGCAGAGGGATTGAGTATCTTAATGTTAAAAGCTACGGAGATAGGAAGGTTTCAAGCTGCTGAAATTGGAAGGGATAAGGTGAGAGTATCACATCTTCAGTTTGCAGATAATACAATCTTCATGAGGAATGCAACCGTGGATAATGTATGGACCATGAAAATATTACTCCGCAACATGGAGCTTCTTTCTAGGCTGAAAGTCAACTTTGAGAAATGTTGTGTAATGGGAGTCAATACTACTAATGAAAAAATGCGTGATATGGCAGATATACTTGGTTGTGGTGTGGGTTCTCTCCCCTTCTCATACTTGGGCATCAAAGTTTGTGCTAACCATAAAAGAGTCTCCGAAAGGTCCAACATCATTCAAAAAATAAAAAATCGCTTGAAAAGGTGTGAGGATAAGAAAATTTCCATGGGGGCAGAATTACACTACTAAACTCGGTGATATCTTCTCTCCCTATTTATACCTATCCTCTTTCCTTATTCCTAAAAAAGTTTCTAGAGAAATTGTGAGATTACTGTGCAACTTCTTATGGGGTGGAGGGATTGAACACAAAAAGATCCCATGGGTGAAATAGGATAGGATTTGCAACTTGAAAAGGGTTGGAGGATTAGGGGTTAGAGATGTGGAGACTTTCAACAAAGCTTTATTAGGGAAATGGGGTTGGCAGTTTTTTAACAGGGGGAAGTGCCTTTGGGTCAAAGTTATAAACTCTAGATACAGTAACAATTGGGGAATGTGAGGTTTTGGGAGTATGCCAATTGGAAAGAAGGGAATGGTATCTCTTTGGTGGAGGGATGTTCTTAAAATCACAAATGGGGGTGGTGAGGATGGTTCTCAAATTTGTTTTCAAAAGGTGATTGGTAGGGGAAATAACACTTATTTCTGAGAAGAAAATTGGAGTGGAGAAGGGTGCTTGAAAGTATTTTCCCTAGATTGTATTATAATAATCTTGACAAAGAAGGAAAAGTTAGTGAGATGGGCTATTTGGAGGAAAATAGATGGTTGTGGTCTATGCGTTGGAGAAGACCATTGTTAGAACGTGAATCAAATTCTTTTATTGCTCTAACTAATTTGATTGACAGGTTACAAGTAAAACAAGACTTGGAGGATTCATGGAGGTGGAAACTTTCTTCAGATGGAAATTATTCAACCAAGGATGCTTACGTTCTTCTCCTTCGAGGCAGTGAAAGCTCAATAAGGGATGCGGAGAAAGACATGGGTTTTAAATTAATCTTGAAGAACTTTGCGCCACTAAAAGTCATTGTCCATGCTTGGAGACTCTTGTAGAAATGTCTACCTACCAAATCAAATCTGCAAAAATGTGGAGTTTTCGGGCCTAATGATGATACAAGTTGTGTTTTTTGTGGTAACGCTGAAGAAACTGAGAAGCGTATTTTTTTAATACTCTATTTCTTACTAAATATGGAAGAATTGTTTTGCATGGCTTGGTATTCAGACTGCATTGCACTCAGGTACCTTCACCAATTTGTTCGTCTTTATTAATATTTTTAAGGGGAAGAAGAGTACAAAAGATGCGGTGTGTATTTGGCTTGGAGCGGTGTGGATGATTTGGAAGTGGTGAAATGAAGTGATTTTTAAGAATGAGGAAATGTCTGTTCCCAAACTTGTGAATGAGCTTAAGTCCAAGCTATAGAGTTGGTTTGTAGTTCGTAAACATACTTGTCTTGATTTCTCTTTTAACTATTGGATTCTCAATCTTAGAGCATGCCTAGGAGTGTGAAATCGTAATTTTCTTTTTTTTCGTTTATAACTTTTGATTGTATTCTTTTTGGGTATTTCTTATACCAAATTCAATGAAGTGCACCTTTTACCGATAAAAAAAATTACATCTCTTTTCAAACTTAGTTTCGACTTATGCTTTTACTAAGTTTGGGGGGTATGATGTACTTACCTCATCTTATGAGCACTAAGGGTATAATTTTTCCTTTCGTTGGTTGTTTATTTGTTAGGGGGATGATTTTTTACGGCATATTAATATTTTAACTGGGTTAATATGTCTATTTTTTATAACTTACCTAATGTTTATTGTGTCGTGTTGGTGTTTCCTAGTGTTAGTGATTGAGTTTTTAATTTTTCGTCATTTCAATTTTTCTGATATCTCCATTTTTACTAGTGATGAATCCTAGTTTTGATGATAGAAAAATGTAAAAGAGTGGCAAGACGAGTTCTACACTGAAACTTTGACCTGATCGAGTTGAACAACTCAAGGAGCTCATAAATGTTTTGAAGAAGAAAAATCAGGTGCCCTCGTTTCCTTATTCTAATTTTTATGTGTGCTTTTAATTCATGAGAGTGGAAGGATTGAGTTTTTGGTTTAGGTGATCCATGTGAGCTTATATTTTTAATTTGTGCTTAAAATTCATATGCTCTTGAAATTGATGAAGGAAGTGTACTTGAATTATAATGTGGTATGAAGTTCTATCTGTACTTGTGACATATTGTTTACCATGAAAAATGCTCTATTACTTGTTAAAAACTCAAGTGAGAATTTGAGCCTCGTTGATCATGTTACATAATCACATGATATATCTTTTCTGGTGAGTATCGTTCTTGTGTGTGTATTCTAGAATTGCCTCTTATCTTACTTGAAACTACATGTGTCACTACAAGAAAAAGAGAGATTAGCGATGGAAATTTTCATCGCTATTGTTAGGAAAATCCGTCGCTAATCAGTTTACCGATGGATTACCGACGAAAATTGAACGGTCGCTATATCGATCGTCAATAATTATTTACCGATGGATTTTAAATCCATCGAAAAATACCGATGGAATTTTTCATCGGTAAATAAAACTATCTGTGGTAATTATACAACTCAAATTTGTCGAAAACCAAAAAAATAGAGATGGAATTACCGACGAAAATTATTCGTTCCAAATTACTGATGGAAATATCCGTCGCAAAGCACCAAATATGATGTCAAAAAAACTTATTTTAGCGACAAAATTATCGACAGAATAAATTACCGACGGAAAAATCCATCGCTAAATACAAAATATGGAATTATAAAAAACTCATTTTAGCGATGGAATTACCAATGGAATATTATACCGATGGAAATATTCGTTGTTAAATACAAAATATGGAATTATAAAAAACTCATTTTGGCGACGGAATTACCGATGAAAATATCCGTCGCTAAATAAAAACACAGAAATGTAGAAAGTGAGATTTAATGATGAACATATCCGTCGTTAAAATATTTTTATATTTATATTATATATTTCTAAATTAATACCAGATAAATCCACAAAAATTGTAACTAAACCTTCAAAACAAGTACAACCTAATATAAAATCTCCACAATTTCAAATAAAGATCCAAAATCATCACAAAATATCAAATTCTACTAAATCCTAAATACCAAATAACTTAATACGTTAAACATGCTCACGAGTCATCCAAATCAACTTCATCATCTGCATCAACATCAGTGTCATGATGACTGACACCTGATGTAGAACCACCACCACAAGGAGAAGCCAAAGAACCGCCACCTCATAACAATTCCATAACCTGTTGCACTTGGGCTTAAACTGCTGCTTGAATTTGTGCTTGAACTGCTACTTGAATTATTGATTGCATCTCAACTTGCATCTCAGTACGCATCTCTGTAATCTTTTCATCTAATTGTCTCTTAGACTCTGCTTAAGTAAATATCGATGAAGTAGGAGCTTGAGTAAAACTAGATTGACTGCTTGTACTTCCTTCGCCCAAATTTCCAATGTCGAAGATGCGACCTTTTTTTTATTCTACAGTACAGCAGAAGATATATCCCATATCAATTGGAGGAGCATCAGGCATTTGACTTAACTCATCTTTCTTCTATTGCATTGCTTTCTGTGAATTTACATTGTTAGTTACAAATCAGTAATCAAATATTATAAATTTAACATTATACTAAAAACCTAAAATGCTTAAAAAACATGAAATATTATACGTACAACCATATTTTTAGCAACTGCATAGGTGCATATTATTCTCCTTTCCTTAAATAGCCAAGAAAATAAATGAAGCAGTAGTAGTGTACATAATTACAATAAATTCATCCAATACAAAAAACCTAATTAAGAGAATACACTTGACTAAACATTTTATTTAATAGGGATGAGCAAATTTCACGAGGTTGAGAAATACTTCACAGTAACTTAATTTCAAATTTAAAACCTAATTGATACATGGTGTACATATATCAAAATGACCAACGCAAACTACAGTAAATTCATCCAACACCCACTAAATAGAATAAGATTCAAGCCTACGACATCTTTATATGAAAACATATTGATATAAATTACTATTATACCTCAACTTTATCATGCCTCATACGACTGAAATGCATCAAAAATATCAAACTAATACTAACATTTTCATACCAAAGACTACAAAGATTAATTAACAAAATGGATATTCATAAAAAATAAGAGATAGAAACTTACGAATGTTATAGCGTAGTCACAAGCTGCTCTCGAACCTCCTTTATGGCAAGAAACACCAGTGCCCTCTCCGGCCGGCTCGCTTAGACGATTTCTCTTATTCTATTCAGCCTTTGCTATCTCATGGGGATCTTCCTAATGAGAAATGAATGCAGCCCAAGTCTCATCATTCATATATTCTGGTTTGGCCTCCTTATTTTCCCATAATTTCTTCCACTCATAGACTATGCCACTATATCGACGAGCTGCTTTACTTTTGAATTTGTATGGAACTAATGCATCGATGGATGAGTGCCACACACATTTTTTCTACATAAATTAAGAGAAGCATTAAGATTATATTTATATTATTTAGCTAAGAATATACACACACACACACACACACACACACATATATATATATATATATATATATATATATATATATATATATATATATATATATATATATGTATTCTTATGTAAAATAGAACTCTAAACTTTTCAATGCATACCTCAAACTCCTCAAAATATATGTGTCTGGTCTCCTTAGATATCTTCTTCCAACGAGTTGCTCCTTTTTCAATGCGACCAAAAAATATCTCTCTAAGTAGCTCGGATATGTCATGACCAGGACTTAAACTACAAATCAAGCAAATCATGGTTACGTAAGTTAGTTTATAATTAAACACAGTAAAAGAATTATAAGTAAAAAAACTTACCAGTTGTATGCAATTTTTACTTCTAGTGGTTTATCCTTAGTGTGAGAATTCTCAACGGCAGATTACATTGATGGTGCAGGAAGTGGAGCTGAGGTTGATGGTGCAGATGGTATAGGTGTTGGAGCAGAGGTTGATGGTATAGATGGTATAGGTGTGGGAGCTGAAGTTGATGGTGTAGAGGACATTGACGGGGCAACTGAAAATGATGGTGCAAATGGTGTTACAATGGGCCCAGGAGTTGTTGGGAGTGTAGACGAAGTTGCAATTGGGGTGCACGTGGTGGTTCAGTAGATGTAGATGGTAATGAAATTTGAACCCGTATACTCCGACCACGTCTACCAATATGTCCATCAGTACGTGTACTAGTGCGTCCACCTACCATCTGCAACCAAAAAAATTGTCAAATATTCAATTTGTCAAGCTATACATTATATATACGAAAGTAAACAAAAAAATAAGAGAGAAGGAACTCACAAAAATATTTTACCTATCATATATATACTGTGAAATACATCTTAAAATTAAGTGTCAGAATAATTTTTTGAATCTAAATTATGTAAATTTTCAGAACTATTAACTCTTCATCAATATCATCTTCCTCATCAATTATTTTCATGAATGCACCACTTTCATCGTTTAAGTATGACGGGCCATCATCTGATTGCACATTGTTGGGCTCATCTATGAATTCCTCTTGAAATGCAGTAGAATCTTCACAACTTGTAGGCATTTTCGAAATGTTTAACTTTTACATTACTTTACAAACTGGCAGCCAATCACTCTTTGTCCTCTTCTCCGTAGGATATGTACAATAATACACTTGGACAGCTTGAATTGCCAATACAAATGGCTCATATTGATTGAACCTCCTTTTCTAGTTAATCTCAACAAGTTTGTATTCTGGATGAATTCTTGTTCCCAAATGTGAGGGGTCAAACCACTCGCACTTGAACAACTCAACCTTTTTAATAGGTAAACCAAGGTAATCTAATTCCACTACCTCATCCAACATCCCATAATAGTCGCTCTCATCTGTAAGGTAATTTATTTCTTTTATACAAACCCCACTATTTGATGTTGATTTAGAAGCTCTATATCGAAAAGTATGGAATTTATAGCCATTCACATAATACCCAGGATATATTTTAACTCTGCGAGATGGGCCATTTGAGAGATCTCTAAATTTTACTATGAACGTTTGGATTGTTGAGCACCTAATAATATTAGTCATTGTCAGGAGATTTTTAAATTATGTATTGCAAGAATCTTAAAATACGCATAACAATGAATTGACGAAATTTACTCTTACATGATATTTGAACCAAGTTGCAAATTCACTTGCTATCCTTGAATCAATCTCGCTAATTGACATGGTCGGTTGACTCTGCTGCAACTCAATTGTATAAACACTTCAAAAACAATGGTTGCAGTCATTAACAATAAAATATATTAAGAGTTGAGTAAAATAGTAATGTTGTTACTTGCATTAACATATGTTAAAACTTACTCTATATAAGGCTGGACTTCTTCACAATTCAGTAATACATATGAGTGTGCTGCTCGGAACTCCGCATCATCCAGATATCTTTTCTTTGCCTTTCCAAATGAACGCCCGGGCAATTGAAATATAGAAAGACCCTCAGCGCTGCCCTCAACAAAATCTCCACAACCATCATCATTTCGAGGAATCTTATTGTGTCTTGTCATGACATGATCCTCAAAATAATAAGAACAGAATGTTGATGCTTCCTCCACTAAATAAGCATTGCAAATCGAACCTTCAACCTTCGCTTTATTTCTTACATTGTTCTTTAACTTGCGAAGGTATCTCTCAAAAGGGTACATCCATCTGTATTGAACTGGACCAGCTATCTTTGCCTCATAAGCCAAATGAATTGGTAGATGCTCCATTGAACAAAAAACTTAGTTGAAAGATACGTTCAAGCTTACATAATATCACTGGAATGTCCTTATGCAAACGTTCCATGTCTTCTTCCTTGATGGTTGTAGAAGTTAAGTCTTTGAAGAACAAGCTTAATTCAGTTATAGCTTTCCAAACATGTGGTAGAAGTAAATTATGAAACGCCATTGGGAGCAATCGTTGCATGAATATGTGGCAATCATGGCTTTTCATACCAAACATTCTCAATTTTTTTCTTGTCCACACATCTACTCATGTTTGAGACATAACCCATCAGGATATCTCAGCTCTTTGATCCACTCAAACAAAACTTCCTTTTGTTTTTTGTAAAGACCATAACATGCTTTTGGAAATTTTCTTGTCTCTTCATTCTTCTTTAACTCAGGACGTCGACAATAATCATTTAATTCATCTCTTGATTTACGAGTATCTTTTGTCTTTCCTTGAACATTCACCACAATATTAAAGATATTGTTGAACACATTTTTTCAATGTGCATTACGTCCAAGTTATATCGAATCAATAAATCACCCCAATATGACAAATTCCAGAATATACACTTCCTTCTTCAACCCAAATTTTTAAGTGATTCATTGACTTCACAACCACCTGGTTCAGTCACCTTTTTAAACCCCAGATATTCTATCTCAACCAAGATCTCGTGTCCTGTTCTAATTGGAGGAGACTCTGTGAAAACAATTATATTCTTGAGAAACCAAGTTTTATTTCTCCGCCATGTGTGATCATTCACTTAAAACTTTCTATGATTGTCAAATCATGATTGCTTTCCACTACACCTAAGGGTAAAGGCTTCAGAATGGTGCATACAATAAGGACATGCTAATCTTCCTGCAGTACTCCATCCACACAACATTGAATAAGCTGGAAAGTCATTTATAGTCCATAAAATTGCAGCTCTCATCATGAAATTATTTTTCTTGGAGACATCATAAGCTTCCACTCCAACTTCCCATAATTGTATCAACTCATGTATAAGGGGTTGAAGAAAAACATCCAATTTCTCCTTTGGATTCTGTGGCCCAGGAACCAACATAGTAAGAAATATGTGTTGTTCCTTCATACACATGGATGGTGGTAGATTGTAAGGTGTAAGTATAACTAGCCAAGATGAGTATTGCTGCCTAGATTGACCAAATGGCTGAAATCCATCAGTACAAAGACCCATTCTTACATTCTTACTTTCAACTGCAAATTCAGGATACCTGTCTTTCAATTGTTTCCATGCCTCCGAGTCGGAAGGATGTTCCATGCCCTGATTCTTGTCATGATTAGCATACCACCTCATCTCATTAGCCGTAGCTTTAGATGCATACAATCTTTGTGAACTTGGTTTCAATTTTGGTTAAATTAATTTAGAGCAAGTGTACTATATCGTGTGTAGCACGTAAGCGATCAAGTGCAAAATTTAGAAATATCGAACCCAAGGGCGAAAGTGGATAGCCATACTTGAGAAATATTTTACTCTAGTAGGACAAATCAAAATAGGAGGGGGTTGATTAACACAAAAAACTAATAACTAAGAAAGCAATTAAAGATAGATGTATACAATGTACATGGAAGATAAATGAAGGTGAACAATCTAAGAAGTATGTAAGGCAAGCAACATTCATGGTAAGGTATATATAGACTCACAAACACACATGCATTGATGGTTTTCATGTTATGATATTAAGGGCAATCATGCTTGTACCCCTAATCCCTATGGCCAAGGCGATTAGGTTCTCAACTTTTTTACAAGTTTAGATCTCCTAGGATTGTTCTTACTCTCAATTCCCATGAAGGTACTATGATCATAAGTTGGGTTCCCCTCACTAGTTCATCACTAATGTCCTATCATATGGTTCTAAGCACTTGAAGGGTATGGCTTACCTCTCCTCATACTAACTAAGTCATCTCATGCAATCAATGGTTCAATTAAACCACTATACATAATATTGGAATGGTCATCCTAACACTATGAATAGAGAATTTAACCACACAAATCATACATAAAATGAGAATAAGCATTCATGATAGAAAATATTCATAACAATCAATTCATCAAACATGTGGTGTGCAAAATCTACATAATCCCTAACCAATCACATTGCTAGCCTCATATGAGGACAAGCCACTACAAATCATGATAAAATCAATACAATCCATGCCATACTCCAATTGAGCCAAATAATGAAGAAATAACAAAATAAAGGTAAGTTGGCTTCCCTTTGATGGTGAACTTCCTCCTCCTTGATCATGCTAAAATCTTCAACCAATGATGGATTCCTCTTCTTAGATTGGTGGATGGATAGATTTATGGATGGATTTGAGAAGATCAAGTGGATTGGATGGATGAAGTGAAGGGTGGAAGAGATGGAGATGAATGTGTGTGATTTAAGTGTCTAGTGTGTGTGAAAACTGATCCAAAATGATTCCTCTCGGATTTTGTGATCAAAACATGTATTTATAATCCCTAGAAGCTTCCTGAAATTTCTGATTTTTTAAGGTGCAGATCGACTCGAGTTGCAAGTCGAGTTGGACCTTGTAACTCGAGTAAGCTCTCTGGACAATTTTAGGACCCCAACTAGACTCGAGTTGCGTTGAGGCAACTCGAGTTGGGTCAATTTAGCCCGTTTCTTGCTCGTTTCAACTCCGAATTGAGATCTATTTTTTCCCACATCTTCCTTATCGCGTCTAGAATCCATTTTTACCTAAAAATTATACAAATTACACCAAGATACCAATTTTCTAAATATTTACAAATATTGCGCATTTATAGCACTAATTCATTAAAATCACACATTTATCATTTCAAAGCACAAATCTCCATATCTTCATATAACACCACCAAATGATATACAAAATGAATAAAAACACATAAAAATACATAATAAAAAGAAACTAAAATTTAGGTGAAAATGACACCGATCACTTTGTAAATGCGGAGACAAAGGAAAGTTATACATAATCTTGCGGGCTACATTTTTCTTATCATATCGAGGTTCGTTACAGAACTTGCAACATGTCAACTCCTCATCGGCTCGCCAATAAATCATATAATTCTTAGGACAACAATTAATTTTTTGCACCGGTAAGCCCATTCCCCGTAGCAATTTCTTGCACTTGTCGAAGTCATTAGGAAAAAAGTTTTCTTCATGTGCCAACTCTTTTACTAATCCGACAACCTCATTAAATAACTTCTCGGACATGTGATTCTCTAATTTCATACTCATAAGTCGAGAAATGAATGATAATTGTGAATGACTACAACCGGGCTACAAGTCCTGGTCTGCTATTTCAAGCATATCAAAGAATTTTTGAGCTTCTGGATTAGGAGTCTCTTCATCCAAGTTTTCAGTATTAAAAGCTGGTCCAGCCGCATCTATTACCATTTTGTGGTATGGCCTATATTCTTCATCATTAATTCCATGAGAAGATGAAGGAATTGATCCACCAGCATCTGTCTCCATGTCATCTCTCGGCCATCGCTCACCATGGAAAACACACTCAAAATAATTGGAATGAATCCATTTTTACTAAATGTCCTTTTACTATGTCAACAGGTAAAAAGGCTTTATTTTGATATTTCCTTTTAACACATGGACACTTAATTTTTTCACCATCCTTCCACTCATGTTGACTAGTTGCAAATTCAATGAATTCATTAAGCCCTTCCAAAAATTCCCAAGTCAATCACTCATTTCTCATGCGATTGTACATCCACAAACGAGTTGACTTCATTGTGCAATAAAGTCTGTGTAATCATAATTATAAATATTTTCATGGATGAAACATTTATCTTTTCCTAAATTAAGGAACATACATAGAATGCAAAACTATCACACAAGTATTATCCTAAAAATAATACAAATCCAAGCAATCAAAAAATAGATTAATGTATATTCAATTATTACCTTATAAAAAATATAATTAATAGACATGAAAAAGCACAAATTCACATCCAAATAATACATCAATTTGTAAGGACATAAATCACATATATATCTTAAAAGAAGTATAGTAAGCAAATCTATGCGTACCTCTTGTTATTTAGTATATACTTTAACTCTTCAAACTTTGAAATTTGACATCTAAATAAAATCAAAGCAAATCAACATAAATATACAATAGCAAATTCAAGAATAACAAGTTTTATTCAATATTGCCACAACTCTTACATTAAAAAAATACTATAGAAAGTCTTCATCGTGAAGGAGAAGACACGGATATATGATTTATGAATATGATGCAAAGATAATGATATAAGATTTTACTTTTGGCTTTTTGGAAAACCCTCACTAATTAATTACACACCAAGTGCCCTCTACATATATCTTATTTGAGCATCCAAAAGCTCTTTAAATTTTAGAGAGGATTTTTATAAAAATAAAGAGAATTATAGTAAAAGGTAACATTCTAAAGTCATAAATAATACTCCATTTGAGTAAGTGGTTACATTCTCAAAATTTTGAATCACATAAAGATTCGTTTTAAAAAAAAATATTAAAAGCATTTTTTTCTTTGCAATGGTGTATAAACTAAGGTTATAGGTGTTTAAATAATATTAAAAAGGTCTTAAATACAAAAACCTTACAAGACATTCAAACCAAAATATCAAGAAATTGCCAACTCATCTCCATTAAATACTTTAAAAAAATTACTTCCTCCCTTTCAAGTTTACTTTTCCGTTCAAGTATAGTTTTTTTTTCTCATAACTTTATGACATTTGGAGGTGTTTTAATAATTTTATATAATAAGTAAAGTGAATAATAATGTTATGTAGTGTGATAATTTCAAAATTAAGGTAAGTTTTGAAGATACTAAGTAAAAGTGTTACTTCCATTTTAAGAGTGTTATAAAAATGATTTATTGAGTTTATTTAATTTCCTTTAACCACCTTACAAACTGTTTATTATAGACTGTATTCCAATTATAGAAATCTGTATACACAATACATCAAATGCAGAAAAAAAAATTAAAGCTAGATTTCTAGTAGATTAATTAATACAGTAAAGTCCATTAAGATATATGCATGCATTTTTATTAATCATTAAAAAAGCCACACTTTGAACATGGGGTCACTACTCCTCCCAAGATCTTTTATTTCTCTATCACTGCAATATTTACTATTGTCACACCAGCCACCCCCCTAGATTTTTATACATATTATTTCTTTACTCTTACTACTTAAGCTTTTTCTTAATATTTTACCTTCAAAATATTATCTTAACTTTCTTTCATATTAAAAGGGTCATATTGTACACCTAGTCACCTATGCATAATAAACTCAATCTCAATTCTAATATCACAGTAAATATATGTTCTCATTGTACCACATGGTAATATTTAACCGTGACCACAGTTATTTTTTTTCACAAGACATGATCACTAAGCCTCCTCTGTTGACTTATAGCCCACCAGAAACCCTTTACCACACATGATCAATTTGATTAAATTTTTTTGATTATGATCTGAAACTCCAAATTAAATTGAATAAAAGAAAAGGATGATGATCAAATACAAAAGAAAAGGATGAAAATCAAATTAGACAAGAGGGAAAGGACCAGAGATAAACTTACATTGTTGCACAGATATGGACAGAGGCTAGCCGTGTGGTGGCTTCGCGTTTCGGGCCCTGCTGCAGCTGAATCGCTTGGTTGGTGTTCGAAAGTGGCGGGCAGTCGACGGTGGGCAACAACAAATGCAGCGTAGGGACAACGATGGGAATCAGATCAGGCAGCGACTTGGCGAGGCTAACTAGATTCTAGAAATGTAATTTTATTAGGAAAAGAGGAACGAGAGAGAGAGAGTCTGACGTCGAGCGTCTGGTTCTAAATCATTGACATATTGGTGAATTCTACTCAGGGATCGCGGCCGCCGATGCCGAGCGCCTGGTTCTTGACCCAGAGGATGGTGTTGAGGCATCGTCGTAGACGGCGAGGAGGTCGTTCTCATGGTGAGGCGGTACTCAACGGAGACGACGACGCTGGGGAACTTGGAGTCGTCGTTGCTGCAGGACTTGTGGCGCTGAAGAGGACAAAGTCGCCGTGGAGGTAGATGATTAGGGCTTCGTTGAATAACAGCGGGATATGAGAATAATGAGAGAAAAGTACTGAGAACCCTAGTAATTACACTTCTTATCGACGGAATTAATTTGTCGGTATATTTTATCAGATTTTTAAATTAATTAATTAAAGATATGCACACAAAATAGTTTTTTATTAAGAGAAACTAAATTTTACTGACGAGCATTTTCCATCGTTAATTTTGTTGAATTTATTTTTGAATATTTTTGCGACGAAAATTTTTCGTCACTAAATAATAGACTTTAAAATTTATTCTTTTTATTTTTTGTGACGAATGAAATCCGTCGCTAAATTAAAAGCCTTATTTATATTTTTTTAATTATTTGTGATGGATTAAATCCGTCGCTAAATTAAAAGACTTAAATTTTTTTATTTTTTATTTTTTATTATATATTTATCGACGGAAATTTTCGGACGGTAAATTTTTGGGATTTATTCCCTCCAAAATAACAACGGATATATTGACAGAAAACAATCCGTCGCTAGATCCGTCGAAAAATGGTCACAAAATCCATCGATAATTTCTTTAAATTATTTATTTAAAATAAATCTTGTTAAATCAATAAAACATCGTTAATCCGATGGTAATCCGTCAGTAATTAGCGACAGATTTTTTCTGTCGGTAAATTCATCGGTAATCCAGCAGTTTCTTGTAGTGTGTTTAGATGATGGGAGATGATTTTAGGTCATCCTTGAATTTATGAGTCACTTAGCCAAATAATTCTCTACCAATGATGTTTATCTGTAGTTAGCCCGTTGAGTCTAAAAATCTCATTCTTGGCATCCTACAAGAAATAACCACTTTGAGCATCTGAATTTTTTGAGCCTTAATTGTCCATCATGAAGAGAATTTATGATTTTTCAAAGTGTATTGATGGAGTTTGATAATAGCTTGGGAAGGAATGAAATTGGTTTTGAAAAAGTGATTGGGCTTGAAAATGCATCTAAGGAAAATCATGGAGTAGTGCTTAAATCTAATACTCCATTGAATCAAATACCCTAGGGCAGTGCTTAAATCTAGTACCCTATGGAGAATGCGCTAGGTAGTGCCCGAAACTGGTACATCGAGAGAAAAAAAAAGAAAAAAAATGAAGAATGAAAAAATGTTGTGCTTGAAAAGAAATTAAAAAAAAATTGAAAGAGTTGAAGAGGATGTGTGCTTAATTGAAGTGAAGAAGAAGAATGAAAGATCGATGATAGATCGCGATTGATTGATCCGAATTTTGAGTCACTTATCTATATATTTCCTACCTTTACAAAAGAGCCGACATTACATCCAAAAGAAAAGTCATTTATGATCCTATTGTCGAATCATACTTTTAGTGATGGAGAGTTTGAGACTTTTGACAAGCTTATGGTTATGCATGCACTTGAATTGAATCTGAGCGTAAACACCTTAACCATAAGTGTACATCTTTTACACTTGAGTGAGAGTGATATATACTTCACATAAGAACATGTCAATGGAGCATTTGATTTGGTGGTGATTGTCTTATCTTGTATGCTATGAATTGATTATTACGTGTAATAAGAGTTGCATGACCTAAGTTGAAAAATAATTGCATTGTGAATGGGGTATTAATCATAGTCCTTGTTTCTTTACTAATTTTCTTACTCTCTTTCTCTTTATTTTTATTTTGTTACCTCGGAACGAGCAACGGGTAAGTTTGGGGGTTTGATGAGAGTGGAAATAAGCGTGTTTTAGTGTCCAAATTAACACTTTTTTATGGGAATTGTTGTCATATATTAGCACAAGTGTCTTATATTCAATATATTTGATAAAAATGTGTGTTTGAGGTGTTTTATTTTTAGGTGAAAAAATGATCAAAAGTACTAAGTTAGAGGAATGCTGAAAAACGCACGTCCAACTTGTGTAATTTTTCTGTGTTCGTGTGGAGCTCAAAATTGGAAATGTGATACTGATTGTTCGTTAATAGTTGGGATGACCAATTAAAGAATTTTTCGAACCCAATGAAATTTAGGATTCATGGCCTTCAAGTTATAGTCTCATATTAGTTAGGAACGACCGAGAAGAGAGATAATAAAAACATGAAAAGAAACTAATTACAATATTTTTAGAATTTTCAATGCAAAGAAAATCTTCATGATGCAATTCAAATGGATAAATCACGCAACACATCTAATTACCTCCCAATTTAAGCTATCATAGTAAGAGCGATCACAAATTCCACCTAAACTCTCTCTCAAGATGAAGAGGATGTAGGCCTTACAAAGGCCCCAAAATAGCACATAAGATCGATACCATAACGAACACCTCTCAATACGTACTAATTACACGTACGAGTTCCCTAAAAGGTACTAAATCATAGGTAATATTCCCTTTCTAGGTACTATGAATTCATTAAGGTTGGATTCCCCTAATTAGATTAATTGACCCTCGATCTAACCTCTCTAGTGTCCATTTATGTAGTTCTAAACATGAGAGGTCGTCTCCAACTCTTCCCACATTAATCCTCATGTAATAAATGGAAAATACTCTCATATGATAATCATGCAAATCAACTAAGGTGAAAGTAATTACGACGAGACAATTCGATACACAATACACAATCATAGTCAAAATTACACAAATACCAAAGGCACATATTCCAAATTATTACAAGATAAACATAACCCATAAATGAAACTAATCAAAGCCTTGAACAAAATTTAGATAGTATCACAAATTAATCCATAATCTAAACATCACTTAAACATCCAAAACAAAGAAAATAAAAAGATAATAAGTAGGATTAGATTTTACCGAATGAAGTTTTTACATCCACCAAGCTCATCCTTTCCTTGGTGTCCCCACCTTCTTGAAAAATATTAAATTCATAATCTAGAAAAATATTTAAAACTACGGATCCCTCGCCCCGAAAGAGGGAGGGATCTCAACTATGGAAGTTTTACTTGAAAGCCCTCTGAACTATTGAATTTTGGAATTATTCAGTTTAATGGAATTTAATGGGTAGAGAAATGTATGTGAGGGATTTCTAATGGGTAGTATACTGGTATTTTTAGTTTTAAGGTGAGAGGAGTGTTGGACTAATTTTCCAATATGGATACTTGAGGATATGGGACAAGGATGGAATTTATGGATTATTAAGTGAATTTTGAGGTGAAAACCAGTTCCAACAAACAGGATTTAAGTTAATAACTTGTTGAACCGGATGCTAAATTGGGTCTGGCCGGGCGGTTCGGACGCTGGCTCAAGAACCTTGCTGATTTGGAAGGAGTTGAGTACGAATCAGGCTGCCATTATTTTTCTACATTTAATTTCAGCGCATCTAGCATATTTAAAATTTATCATGGGGGAAATCTATCACATCCATGCATCTGCCCCAGCGGCAATGCACTCATCTTGTGCCTTGGAGGTCAAGGGTTAGAAACCCCACCTCTCCACCCCTTCATTCCCTTTTAATTAAAGGGAATCAGCAGCCCATTAAGCTTCCCAGCAGCCCAAATCTTCATCAGCGTGCGGCCCAATTGCGCCTAGCCCACACCAGCGGCGGGGAATCAGCAGCCCATTAAGCTTCCCAGCAGCCCAAAGCTGCATCAGCGTGCGGCCCAATTGCGCCTAGCCCACACCAGTGGCGGCCCAATTCCTTTTCTCCAGCCCATGGCCATCCTCTTCAATAGACAACCACCTCCTTTTAGGATCAAATAGACAACACATTGGGAACAAGTGTTGTCGTAGGTCCGTTGTCTTTATCCTCCTTTTTATATTTTTCTCATCTTCGTCCAATTTTTAATCCTGTTTTCTTCCTTTATCTTTTAAGCTAAAAAAACACCCATTTTTCTGCAAAAATAAACAAAAATATCTTTCTCTAAATAATCAAGCAATTAATAATAATTTTATTAAAATCATGCTTAATTATTGAATTAAAGCCACAAAAATACACTTAAAATAAAACATCCCTTTTTCTGCAAAAATAAAAAAAATACCTTTCTCCAAGTAATCAAGCAATTAATAATAATTTCATTAAAATCATACTTAATTATTGAATTAAAGCCACAAAAATCCACTTAAAATCTAGGTGAATTTCACACTGATCAGATACATGGTTGGAAAGCCACAGAAGATAGGATCATTTTGGCATAAGAAACACCTCAATCGAAGTCCAAACGAGAAAGTTATGATTAAAATGGTGACGTCGCGCAAGCTGTTCCTACTCAGAACGATTGTGCCACTTTGCATGACTTGTTACTTCGGGTTTTTAAGTAGGATAAAGAGGGTAATTTTATAGTACCTATAAATGGAGATCATATCGGGTTAGAGTACCAAATGCGCGGGAAAATAATTGATACTGATACTACCTAGAAAGGGGGTGAAATTATATCTCTTGCTTCAAGGTTATTCACACGTGTTACACGTTTATCTACTTGTGTCTATAGAGTAGGTTTGCATGGTTTAGTGATGTTTCTATTCCACAATGCAAAGTCAGACATTGATACACGAAAAGGAAATTAATAAGTGAAACTGAATTTCCAGGAGAGCTACCTATTCTCCTACTTGATTCACTTTCGTATTTTCCTATTTCCTGATTTATTTTATTTGTTATTTTAATTAATTAGTTAGTAGTTGATAATTAAATCCCAACTTTTATTGTCTTGTCTTAATTAATTTAGTAAATAATTAAATTGATAATACGCCGTCCTTTGGGTTCGATATTTAACTTGGTCGCTTGCTTAAACTGCAATTGATATCCTTAATACTTGGGGATTAATTTTGCGTGAAAAAAAAAACGCTCATCAAAACCATATTAATGTACATTAGTGTGCATTCTTGAGAGAGAAACTTAAAATAAGCTGAATTCTTGTGTGAGAAACAGAAAATACATGATTATATTGAATAACCTACTAATGCACATTAATGTGCATTCTGCGGACAGTGCACCTGGCCCTGATGGTTTTGGGGGATCTTTCTACCATAAGTGTTGGCATATTATTGAAGAGGATCTTTGCAAGGTGATACAACACTTCTTTATTACAGGAGAGATGCCAAAGGGCATTGTAATTTCATTGTTCTTCTTCCGAAGATAAAGGGAGCTCTTAAAGTAGAAAACTTCCGTCCGATCAACCTATGCAACTTTTTGTTCAAAATTGTCACAAAAATTTTGTCAAACAGGTTGGGGCCATTATTGAATGATAATCTCAGTATGTATCAATTTGGCTTCATTTTGGGTAGAAGCATGCATCATTGCATCGCAGTGGCATCTGAAGGCTTTAGCAGTCTCAACAACTCGAGGCTTGGAAGTATTAGCTTTAAGATCAACATAAAGAAAGCTTTTGACACCCTGAGATGGGACTTCGTCCTATATGTTCTAGAAAAAATGGGCTTTGGCAATTCTTCATCGGCTGGATCAATTCAATTTTCCATTCTACCAGGGTCTCTGCATTGATTAATGGAAAATCGAAGGATTCTTCAATTGTGGCAAGGGTGTAAAACAAGGAGATCCTCTCTCTCCGCTTCTTTTTTATGTGGTAGAAGAAGTCTTTGGTGGGTGGATTGAGGCGTAAATTGCTAATGGCAATATATCCCTAGCACACGCAAATAGGTCTACATCTATAAATCCTTATTTATTTTATGCTGAAGATATTATCTTATTTTGCAAAGGGGATGAAAAATCTATAAATGGGCTTCGAATAGTGTTGGGAAGTTATGCAGTTGTGTCAGGGTAAGAGTTCAGCCCTATAAAATCTAAGGTCTTCTTTAGAAAGCATGCTAAGCCTGTGATTAAAAGGAGAATCATTGCTAATTTTGGCATGCAGGAAGACAAATTCCCATTCACATACTTGGGTGCATCGGATTTCATCGGCGCTCCTAAAATTGATTACTTCAATCATACCATGTACAAAATTCTTGGAAATTTCCAAAAGTGGAAAGGAAACATGCTATCTATTGCATGGAGAATATGCCTAGTGAACTCGGTTATTGTAGCTTCAATTGTTCATGTTATGAGGATTTATAAGTGGCCGAGACACCTTATAAAGAAAATTGAAGCGGCTTGTTGGAACTTCATATGGACAGGAGAAGTATCTAGATAACACCACTTTACTGTGGGTTGGAAACGAGTGTACAATCCTACTTCAGAGGGAGGATTGGGCATTAGGTCCATTAGAACAGCTAATGAAGCTTATATGGTGAAGTTATCATGGGATATCCTTAAAGGCAAAGGGGCTCTTGCTTGTATAAAGGGAAGGTGGTTTGATGGGGCTAACCTTATAAACCAATATATACCTTCTTCTATACGCTCGGCTTGCATGGCACATATACAACGGCTTATGGAGGATGAGATGTGGATTGTCGGTATTGATTCTAAGGTCTGGTTCTAGTTGGACAACTATATAGGCACTCCTATTGCTGATTTGGTGGAGATTTCGCATGAACATCGACATCATTTTCATCAAATTATTGGGGATTATTTTTACGATGGAGATTGGCATTTTATAGAAAGTTTTACAAATGCCTTTCCACAAATCGTAGATGTTATTTTGGCCACGAGAATATCTTTCATGGTGGTAGACTACAGAGTTTGGCGAAAATCATTTCAGGGTAAGATTTCGTCAAAAATAGCCTATATGCATTTAAGGCATTCGTATATTGAGCCAGCTTGGGGATCATGGATTTGGGCTCATTTTATTCCTAATAGAAGATCATTAACTATGTGGAAAGCAATCAGGTGGGCTAGCTCACCTGGCCACTGGGCTCCTCACTAAGGTGAGTGACCCAAGTTCGATTCTCTTTGGGAACGAATAGGGGGGAGTTATAATGAGGCATGGAAAAATAAGGGTGTATGGAGACTTGGTGAACTAAGTACTAACTATACTAACAACTAACTTTGTCTGATAAAAAGAACTATGTGGAAAGCTATTAAAGGTATCCTTACAAAATGGGAAGTCATATAGAACAGGGGGTTTAGGGGCTTTTCTCGTTGCTATTTATGTAAACAAGAGGAGGAAAGCTATTAAAGGTATCCTTACAACATGGGAAGTCATACAGAACAGGGGGTTTAGGGGCCGTTCTCGTTGCTATTTATGTAAACAAGAGGAGGAAACGCTTGACCACAAATATCTATCGTGCCCTATCTCTTTGGAGGTTCTGAAAAAGCTACTGTCGGGGTTTTCTTTTGGTCACAAAATTCATATGGAACAATCTTTTGTGGGATTTTTGCTATAGTCGATGGAAATTACGGGGAGTAAGAAAATTATTTCTTTGTGGAGGCTTGCTGTAGTTACGTATGTATGGATTATATGGCAAGAAAGAAATAAGGCAATGGATGATGGTTACAAGGATGACCTTACGGACAAGGCTGTTAGAGTATCGGGAATTAAAGCAATACTTTTTGCTTCAATATGGGAGGGGAATGAGTTTGAGATGGGTAGTATGAGCAACACAGTGGAAGATCTCGCCATCCTGAAGTTTTTTGATATAGCTGGACGTTCGAGGAGGGCGTCACAAGTTATTCCAGTTAGATGGAAGTCGTATGCCACAGTTTGGGTGAAAGAAAATACAGATGGCCATGCTAAGGGGTCACCAGGTCGTATTTCTGGAGGAGGAGTCTTCCGTAATAGCCGTGGCTTCCAAATGGGCTGCTTTACTAGCAGCTTTGGGGATGGTTTCGCGATTGAAGCAGAATTAACTATAGCTTGTCTAGTCATCGAATACGCATCTGATAAGGGTTGGAAAAAATTATGGTTGGAGTCGGACTCCATGTATGTCATCTATGCTCTCGCACATCCTTCTCTTGCAATCTCATGGAGGCCGATATCTAGTTGGAGAAGGGCAAAAGATATAATACAACAATTATACTTCAATATGTCGCACATTTATAGGAAAGGTAACACTGTTGCAGACTTGATATCGGCAATAGGAGGCGAGTTTACTTGGCACAACCTGGTGCCACAATTCCTCAACAAGCATATGTTTCAAGACATGAATCGTGAATACTATAGATTTAGATAGGGCTTGGATATTTGTTTCTTAAAATCTTTGTACTTGTATTGCTACTTTGTTTTTCTTCTATTTAATAATATCATTCATTTGTTTAAAGTACATTAGGTGCATTCTTGAGAAATAAACAGAAAATATGTTGCATTCTTGAGAGAGAAATAGAAAAAACAGGATTAAATTGAAGGACCTTTAGTAATGTACATTCGTGTGCATCTTGACAGAGAAGTAGAAAATACACAATTAAAATGAAGAAAGAGTTGTTATAATTATCATTAAATCTCTCCTTAATTCTCTCACCCATTATTTTTATTTGATTCAGTGCACATTAGTGTTCAATAAAACTATTAATAACTGCAAACGTTGAATATTAATATCGTTGTAGATAAGGGTAATGCTGGGAAAACTAAAAGACTTTATGTATTCATCAGTAATTATATTAGCTCAATGTATTTATAGTAATTATGTTATATGTTGATAGTCGATCTTTTATGGATGAAGTGAGTGTTTAATGTGACTGTAATATGGTTTAATTAGACTAATCAAACATAATATAGAAAAAGAATGGAAGAAGAAGAAGACTTAAGAATTCCTCCCACATTTGTGGGAGTTAAAATAGAGAGTTTATTTTCTCTCTTTTTTTCCTGTTTGTGAATGGAGATAATTCTCTTTTACAATGGGAGAGAAGGTGTGCTCGGTGTTGATGATGAAGTTGAGGATGAAGATGCAAGTGAGGATTGATGCGCGTTTTCTTTGCACGCAAAATTAATCCCCAAGTATTAAGGGTATCAATTGCAGCTTCAGCAAGCGACCAAGTGAATATCGAACCCAAAGGACGGCGCATTATCAATTTAATTATTATCTAAATTAATTAAGACAAGTGACAATAAAGATTGAGGATTTTATTATTAAATTACTAAATAATTAATCAAAATAACAAATAAAATAAATAACACTAGAAGAATACGAAAGTGGATCAAGTAGGAGAATAGGTAGCTCTAGGATAATCCAGTTTCACTCATTAATCTCTCTTTCGTGTGTTGATGTCCGACTCTACCTTGTGGAATATGGATGCATCACTAAACCTTGCATATCTACTCTATAGACACAAGTAAACATGCGAGTAACACGTGTGAATAACCTCAGAGCAAGAGATATAATTACACCCCCCCTTTCAAGGTACTATCAGTATCAATTATTTCCCTGGCCAATTGGTACTCCAACCCGATATGATCTTCCTTTATAGGTACTATGAAATTTTCCTCTTTATCCTACTTAATAACCCAAATTCAATTCAATCAATAAGTATTCATATATGATAGTTCTAATGAAGCTTCAGAGTCCCTTCACTTAGAATCATAACATGGAATCCTGATCAGCGGTGAACGCACTCAATCTACAACTAAGATATATATTCAGACTCTATATATCAATTGAAGATGCATAAAACGACCGTGAATATAGATTAAGAAAGAACAATCATATATAAAATAAATCCACAAGTAGTGTTGTACGGAGTTTACACACGAAAGATCAATTAATTCGTAAAAACCTTCACAACCTAGTTCTACCAAAAATGATCTAGCCCATGATGTTACGAAGAACAATCATGAGTGTTGGATAGATCTTACCTGGATGTCTGGAAAATTACAAGATAAATTAGGAAATGAAATAAACCCTAGATGTAGCATCGTCGCGTCCTTCTCCATCTTGAATTCTCCTCCTAGTTCTCCTCTTGATTCTACATACGAATCTTCAAAGTGATGGATGGATGGAGGAAAGGATGTGGATGATGGTTGGGGGGTAAACCCCCTTGTGGGATGTGGTATGGTTGTGGCCTCTCTTATGGCTCTCTTGTTGTTTTCTCCTGCGGAAGCCCTTCTTTTATACACATAGGATCTTCTTATGGGCTTAGGATGGGCCTTTGTTTGAAGCACACGTCAAATTTGGTGAAAGACATTCGGAATTACCATAAATAGCATTCAGCGACACGCCGTTCGACCTCAGCATCCAAGTCGAACAAGAAGGCCCTAGTCAAACAAACATTCTGGACAACTTTGGCAATTTGCTCGACCAAACCGCTCTTGCTCGACCAGATTGATCTTGGTCGAGCAACTCTTCCAAGTCGAACTGGCTCACTGGATGGGCTCTGGCAATCTGCTCGACTTGTCACCTCCTGTTCGACCACCTATTGAAGGTCGAACAAGCCAGCTTGGTCGAACAACACCTTGATTTCACCTCCAAAATCGTGTCTTTTAATTCCGAGTCTTTTTTGCCTGTTTTCCTATATGAATATGCTCAAATAGCCCTTGTACCCTTTGATTCGTGCCTTTCTCATAAACGCACCGATTCGTCTTGATATAAGACCAAATAGTACTCCATTTCCACGCAAATCAAGGCCTAAAGCATGATTATTTTCACTCTCAACAAACCCCCAAACTTACCCGTTACTCATCCCGAGACAACAAAATAAAGATAAAGAGAAGGAGAGTAAGAAAATTAGCGGGGAAACAAGGACTATAACACATACCCCATTCAAAATACAATTGTCCTCAACTTAGGTCATGCAACTCTCATTACATGTAATAATCAATTCATAGCATAAAAGTTAAGATAAACACCACCAATTCAAATACTCCATTAACATGTTCTCACAGGAAGTATATCACTCGCACTCAAGTGTAAAACATGTACACTTATGGGTTAAGGTATTTACGCTCAGATTCAATTCAAGTGCATGCGTAACCATAAGCTTGCCAAAAGTCTCAAACTCTCCACCACTATTATTATGATTCGATAATGAGATCAAGAAGGACTTTTTTTTATGTAATGTTGGCTCTTTGGTAAGGGTAGAAAACATATGAATAAAGTAACTCAATTAGTTGAGAATTAAAACCGAAGATCTTTTGTGCTGCAGATTTTTACACTTCAAGGCTATCCAACTTCATGCTCTTCTAATTTTCTTTTCTCTCCTTTTCTTCAAGCTCAACATTTTTTCCTTCTTTTCTTTTTTTCTCGAGGTACCAGTTTCGGGCACTACCTCTAACATCTTGGGGTACTTTTGGGCACTACCCCTCATCAACTTATTTTTAAGCTCATAACCACTTGTACAGCTCCAAATATTTTATTCCTTCCAAACTCCATCAAAATCAACTTCACACACTTTGACATCATTTAAATCTCCACTAAATATAGAAATTTAAGGCTCAAATAGGATATCAAAGTGGCTATCTTCGTAGGTTGCCAAAGAAATAAGGTTATTAGGCTCGACGGGGCTAACTACGGATAAGCATCATTTGGTAGGGAACTATTTGGCTAAGTGACTCATAAATTCAAGGATGGCCTAAAATCATCTCTCATCATCTAACATAACATGTGGTCTCAAATAAGACAAGAGGCAAGTTCTAGAATACACACACAAGAATGATACTCACCAGAAAAGAAAAATCATATGATTACGTAACATGAATAAGGCTCAAAATCTCACATGAGTTTTTAACAAGTAATAGAACACTTTTCATGGTAAACAATATCCCACAAGTACACATAGAACTTCATACCACAATATAACTCAAGTACACTTCCTTCATCAATTTCAAGAGCATAAGAATTCAGGCATAGTTCAAAAATTTAAGCTTACATGGATCATCACCTTAAACTTAATCCTTTCACTCCTACGAATTAAAAACACACATAAAAATTAGAAAAAGGAAACGATGGCACATGATTTCTCTTCAACATATGCACGAGCTCCGCGAGTCAAAGCCTCAATGTAGAACTCGTCTTGCCACCTAGTTACCCTTTTCTATCATCAAAACTCAAGCATACCTCATCATCACAGATTCATCAATAATAAAATAGGAGAACTATAAGAAAGAATTAATTGACTATCTAATCGACTCCACACACTAGGAACACTACTGAACTCTAGGCAAATTACAAAAATTGACACATCAAAACCGATTAAAGTTTCAACATATCGCAAAAAATCAACTCCCTTAGTAAACATTACAAAGAAAAGATTATACTCTTGGTGCTTCAATGAGGTAAGAACATCACACCCCCAAACTTAGTAAAAACATAAGTTGAAACTAAGTTTGAAAAGAGATATAATTGTCGATTAGTAAGCACCTTAAATATAAAAATTTCTTACTCACACGAAATAAATAAAGCAATAAAACGGAAGGGCAATCCCCCAACAGGTGCTCATTTTTAATGTCGGAGAGTCACAACGGTAGAGGACGGTCTTTTCGCATCCTCACCTTCAAATACTTTCTTTCCCTCTTCTTGTCTTCACTCAACACCTCACCTTTCTTGGTAATAAGTATATGATCCTCAGAATTTCTTACCTCCCATTACTATCTAGACATCTCCTTGTCAATCTTCCACTAAGATTCAGAGTCATCTGTCCTATTAAAATCAAGATTAAACAAGTTGGAAACCACATCTATGCTTTTGCACGATTGAGTCTCCATGGGCATCTTAATTGCTTGATTAAGAGAAAACCACATCTTCATTATCCATCTGCAGTCTAAGCTTCTCGGCTCTCAACCTCTTTGCTCTTTTCCACTTCTTCTCAACTATAAGCTCATTATTCTGCTCTTGGAATGGCTCTGGAGTATTCTGATCAATAAGCGTAGCATTCGGTATCGAATTGGGCACTGAACCGTGTTGCTCGACCTCTGCTCGACTAAAAAGGACTGGTCGAGCAGATGCAGTTTGGTCGAGCAGCATGCCTGATCGTGAGCTTTCATTCACCATGTGTTGCTCGACCTACGTTCGACCTGGGTAGTAAGGTCGAACGGATGGATTCTGGTCGAGCAAGCTGCTTGATCATGAGCTCTCATCTCCCATGCGTTGTTCGACCTCCGTTTGACCAAGGTGGTCTGGTCGAACGGAAGAGTGCAAGTCGAATGGCGCACCTGAAAACATAGCATCGTAATTCTATTTTTCTGAAGTTTGCTCGACCTCCGTTCGACTTGGGTAGCATGGTCGAATGGAAGGCATCTGGTCGAGCAAACTGCCTTGTCACGAGCTTCCAATATCATTGCATTGCTCGACCTCCGTTCGACCATCAGGTCTGGTCGAATAGACTTGGTTTGGTCGAGCAACTTCACTGTTCCTTTCTTTTCCACTCGCCGGCATCATCGGACCCTCGTACTGTGTACCTAACCTCAATGTGATGTCATTATTCTCCCACAATTGTGTCAATTGATTCACATTCGCTGCCATCTGCCCCATAATCAAGGTAAGGTTCTTCAACTGCTTAGATAAATTTGCATGATCAACATTCATGGTATCCTCAAGACGATCAACCCTTACATCATTCTCAGCCATGTATCGATTGAACATATCTTCAACACTAGCCTTCACTTCTTGTTGTTGCATACTAGGCCCTCTTAGTGTCAACTCTATAATCTGCCTTTGTTGGGACTCTAGTAGCTTGTTGATGTTAGCTAGACTAGAGACGATCTCATCATCCCTATTTGACTTCACTTGATATTCAACCAGCGCCATCTTGCCAAGTACATATGATCCTCTATCTCTCTTCGTAGGCCAGTCACGTGAATTCATAGAGATGTCTTCAAATAACTTTTCTGCTTCAAGTACTGTCTTAGATAACAGCGCTCCTCCTGATGATGCATCAATAAAAATACGCGACTCACAATTCAATCCATAGTAGAAGATGCTTATGTATTCAGCCTTGGACATCCCATATTGCAGGCACCTCCTGAGCATGTCTTTAAACCTATCCCACGCCTCATGAAATTTCTCACCCCGATTCGTAACAAATTGGGTGATGTGTTGCCTCATTCTTAAGATCCTTGATGGTGGCATGTATCTCTCCAAGAACTTCTGTTGCAGTTGGTCCTATGTAGTGCAGTCCGTGGCATCAAGACTTTCATACCAAGCTTCTGCTCCATCAATCAATGAAAACTTGAATAAGACGACCCGCCAAGCATGATCATTAGCTCCAGCACCCTTTTGAGTGTTTGCATAACCAAGAAATCTTCGGAGATGCTGATATGGATCTTCAAAACAACCTCCAGAAAAGGGATTCTTCTCTACCATGTTAATAAGAGCGGGATGTATCTCAAAATCATCATCTTCCCCCCTTGCTCCTATCAACCCCATGTCGTTAATCCCATAGTTGGTGAAAATTTCACGTATGGCAACATTATCCGGAATCTGTCTTGCTTCGGCCATGTTTAGCTTAATGTGTTATTTCTTCTTTCCTTCCTCTCCTTTTCCTAGTGCACTAATACCTCAGAAAAATTCAAAGTTAGATCGAAATAAATAATCACAAATAGAAGTCTTAATCAAACTAGAAATAATAAAATCAATAATAATAGTCGTCCCCGGCAACGGTACCAAGAACTTGATGCACATTTTCTTTGCACGCAAAATTAATAACCAAGTATTAAAGATATCAGTTGCAGCTTCAGCAAGCGACCAAGTGAATATCGAACTCAAAGGACGGCGTATTATCAATTTAATTATTATCTAAATTAATTAAGACAAGTGACAATAAAGATTGAGGATTTTATTATTAAACTACTAAACAATTAATTAAAATAATAAATAAAATAAATAACACTAGAAGAATACGAAAGTGGATCAAGTAGGAGAATAGGTAGCTCTAGGATAATCCAGTTTCACTCATTAATCTCCCTTTGGTGTGTTAATGTCCGACTCTACCTTGTAATATGGACGCATCACTAAACCATGCATATCTACTCTATAGACACAAGTAAACATGCGTGTAACACGTGTGAATAACCTCAGATCAAGAGATATAATTCTACCCCCTTTCTAGGTACTATCAGTATCAATTATTTCCCTGGCCAATTGGTACTCTGACCCCATATGATCTCCCTTTATAGGTACTATGAAATTATCATATTTATCCTACTTAATAACCCGAATTTAATTCAATTAATAAGTATTCATATATGATAGTTCTAATGAAGTTTCAGAGTCCCCTCACTTAGAATCATAACATGGAATCATGATCAGCGGTAATCGCACTCAATCTACAACCAAGATATATATTTAGACTCTATATACCAATTAAATATGCACAAAACGACCGTGAATATGGATTAAGAAAGCGCAATCATATATAAAATAAATCCACAAGTAGTGTTGTACGGAGTTTACACACGAAAGATTAATTAATTCGTAAAAACCTTCACAACCCTAGTTCTACCAAAAAGGATCTAGCCCATGATGTTACAAAGAACAATCATGAGTGTAGGATAGATCTTACCCCGATTTTTGAAAAATTACAAGATAAATTAGGAAACGAAATAAACCTTAGATGTAGTATCGTCGCGTCCTTCTCCATCTTGAATTTTCCTCTTTGTTCTCCTCTTGATTCCACATACGAATCTTCAAAGTGATGGATGAATGGAGGAAAGGATGTGGATGATGGTTGGAGGGTGAACTCCCCTTGTGGGGTGTGGTATGGTTGTGGCCTTTCTTATGGCTCTCTTGTTGTTTTCTCTTGCGGAAGCCCTTCTTTTATATACATAGGATCTCCTTATGGGCTTAGGATAGGCCTTTGCTTGAAGCACACGTCAAATTTGGTGAAAGACATCCGAAATTACCATAAATAGTATTCAGCAACACGCCGTTCGACCTCAGCATCCAAGTCGAACAAGAAGCCCCTAGTCGAACAAACATTCTGGACTTTGCCTATTTGCTCGACCAAACCGCTCTTGCTCGACTAGATTGATCTTGGTCAAGCAACTCCTCCAAGTCGAACTGGCTTACTGGACGAGCTCTGACAATCTGCTCGACTTGTCACCTCCCGTTCGACCACCTATTGAAGGTCGAACAAGCCAGCTTGGTCGAACAACACCTTGATTTTGCCTCCAAAATTGTGTCTTCCAATTCCAAGCCTTTTTACCTATTTTCCTATATGAATATGCTCAAATAGCCCTTGTACCCTTTGATTCGTGCATTTCCCATAAATGTACCGATTCATCTCGATAAAAGACCAAATAATACTCTATTTCCACGTAATCAAGGCCCAAAACACGCTTATTTTCACTCTCAACAAGGATCTCCCTGTTTATACAAGAGAAGTAATCATGAGCCTACTACTTCAGTAATAAATTCTCTAGACCCGCAGCCTGCAGGCATTAAATACTCTTGACCTTTGAAGTTGTGAGTGGTTGCTTTGGGAGATGCAAAAGTCTGCAGCATTGAATGTTGATGGGACAGCTTCCTTGGAAGATGTGAAATTTTGCCACACAAAGGTCCTAGGAGGTTCGGAGGTTGGCTCCAAGGGACTCAGAATGCGGAGGCGCAGAAAGGCTCTGCTAACGCATTCATACAGACACGGAGGAACCCTGCGTATAGAGGCGTGTAGGTGCAGAGGTGTGCAGACGTGGAGGGACTCTATGCATGCACGTTGGCGCAGAAGAACCCTACGTACAGAGGTGTGCATGCGCAGAGGGACCTCGGTCGACCGGCTCGGAGGGACCTCGATCGATCAACTCGGACGGATGTTGGTTCGAGGCACGGAGGCTCGGAGTAACTCTACGTATGTACGTACGTGGACGCTGAGGGACTCTACGCATACGTGCATGTAGGTGTAAAGGAACCCTGTGTACGGAGACACGCAGTTGCGGAGGCACACAGGCACGGAGGAACTTCGGTCAATCAGCTCAGAAGGACCTTGGTCGGAGGTGCAGAGGCTCAAAAAGACTATACACACACACGCACAGAGAGACTCTATGCATGCATGCACGCAGACGCGGAGAAACCCTACGTACAAAGGCTCGTATGTCCGGAGGTACGCACTCTCGGAGCGACCTCGGTAGGCCGGCTCGGAGGGACTTAGGTCGAATGCACGGAGGCTCAAAGGAACAATACACATGCACGCACGTAGGCGCGGAGGAACCATGTGTACGGAGAAGCGCAGGTGCGAAGGTGTGCAGACAAGGAGGCACTCTATGCATGCACGTAGGCGCAAAAGGACCCACAGATGCAGGCACGCAGGTGCGGAGGTGCGCAGACGCGGAGGGACTCTATGCATTCATGCACGCAGGCGCGGAGGTGACCTCTAACTCAGCAAGAGAGCACGGCCTCGTCTTCTATACTGTGTGGTTACATAAGTGTGGTCCACCTATCACATTAGCCACCGAGGTTGCTGCTTGTAATGGAATTGCAAGGAGTAACCTCGCACAGAAGTGATTGGTCTCTCGGCTATAGATGACCCTTTGTTGGCTGATTGGTCATGTTTAGTCGGGATGACCAATTAAAGAATTTATCGAACCACAGGGAGAAAGGTACTAGAGTTTAAGCAATCTCAAGTTTATCGTGATTTTATAAGGAAGACAAAATGGAATGGAGAATAAGCGTGCAAATGAATGCACTTAAACTAATGAAAATAAGATAAAAGCAATGATAAATATTGGGTTCCAAATGATGTAAGGATGAGATTAACAACAATCATGTCATAGATGATAAATTAATCATGCAATTAATTCTCATGGACATGGCATAGAAGCGATCACTAATTCCACCTAAACTCTCTCTCAAGATGGATAGGATGTAGGCCTTAAATAAAGCTCCAAAAAGCACTTAGGATCGATAATATAGCAAACACCTCCCACTACGTACAAATTACTCTATGAGTTCCCTAATTAGGCACTAAATTATAGACAATATTCCCTTCTAAGGTACTATGAATTCATTAATGGCTTGGTACTTCTCACCTAATCAACCAATCTCTCGATTAAGCTAATCAAATGTTCTATCAAAGAGTTCTAAATCTATAAGGATATCTCTATCTCATTCTAAATAAATGCACATGAAGTGTATGATGAAATGATTCAATTAACTATCCTAAACACATAATTGATTTCTCAATCTAATCACATGCCCATGGCAATTAATCACGCATGTCATCATATACATCAAGCAATCAACAATCAATGATAGAAATAACACAAAGCCCATTCAAGATTAAAATCAAATTGCATAAAAACTAAATTATCCAACATCAATTATGGAGTTAATCTCACAAAGGAGATTAGCCTATCATAGTATTAGAGAAAACAACATAGACAATTGTATCTACAAATCCCATGATCAAATTATAAAGAAGTTCACAAAAATTAAAAATAGATTCCCCCTTTGAAGTGTCTTCAATAGAGATCTCCTTCTTCTTCTTGCAATCTTCACTCTCCATTGCTTCCTTGATCACTTGGATGGTGGATTTGGTTGAGGAGATCAAGTGTAGATGGATGGATAAAGAATGGATGAAGATAATGGTGAAAAATAGAAAAAAATGTGTGTGAAACAGTAAAAATGTCCACCCTCGACAAAATCCTCTCAAATATTGAAGTATTGAGTATTTATACCCATCGGGAAGCTTCTAGAAGGCTTGCTGATTTTTCTCAGAATTTGCACCTACACGGCTCGTGTGCATACACACGGCCACAAGGTGGTCGTGTAGGTGTTTCAGGTGTCGAACACAGCCACCCCTTACAGGATCGTGTTCCTAACACGGCTCATTTAGGTGCATGCCCTTGTTTTTCTTCTTTTATTTTGGCTCGTTCTCCCTCGTTTCAACTCCGAATTGATATCCGCTTTTTCCTACGTCTTCCTTTTCGCCTCTAGGATATATTTTTGCCTGAAAATTATACGTTTAAGCTCATTAACACACATCTCCATAAAAACACAAAAATAATCAAATAGTACACAAATACGGATAAAATAATATGAAAACACACATAAAAAGACACTAAAAACTAGGTGAAAATATCACTCATCACACCCCCAAACTTAAAATGTTGTGTGTCCCCGAGCAACGAAAATGATAAAAACAAGGAAAGAGAGATTTTCACCTAGAAAAAGACTAAACGAACATAAGTAATAACACATCAATAGTAATAAAAACTACAAACTACGCTAAGTCATCCTACAATATTAAACTCATAACATGAAAAATTAACAGGTTCAATCAAAAGAGAATAAAGAGTAATATAGTCCATTTTTGGTCCAAGCCTCACATCGGATAATAATTTCACTCAACACTTTTTTAAAGTAAGGTAAATCAACATTCATTAACCGATTAGCTCGAGTTGCTATAAGCTTGCTCGTGGACTACATTCACAAACCACCAAAGTTTCAATCAATGATCAAAAAGGTCTTTATATTTGGATGTAATGATGGGCTCTTTGGTTGGGATAGGAAGAATATGGATAATAGTGACTAATTAAGTGTAAGTAATCGAAGAGATGACCAATTTCCTCAACTTCTTCACTTTTTTCTTTCTTCCTTATCTTTGCAAATCTCAAGCACTATTCATCAACTTTTCTTGGATTGAGCTTCTTATAAATCATGCTTCCTTCTTCGAGACTTTTAAATACTTGAGCATATTGTTGTTGTTTTGCTCATTTTCTTGTTTTGAGGTTGCATGTCCATTCTTTCTTGAGCTCTTTTCATCCTTTTTCTTTCTTGCTTGTTTACCATTTCCTTTCTTCTTTTGCACAATAACTCATCAAACCTTTCTAACTATCATCTCCTCAATCACCCACACAAAAGGTATGTATATAAGGCTTAAGTGGGTAATCATGGCTTGTAATGTGCTAAATTCATAAGAAATAGGCTTATAGGCTCAAAGTTGTTAACTAGGGATGATGTTCATGGTAGGGAAATTTATGGCAATGACTATGAATAACAAGGATGACCTTAAATCATGTCATTAACCTCTACTAATCGGGCCCGTTCCTATAGTCCTTGAGCAAGTTCCAGCTTATCAAATACAATCGATCCACTCATGAAAATAAATAACATATATGCACGGTTGAGGCTCAAATACTCACAAGCTTGTGCTTAGACCTTAAGGAACTTATTACACCACATTCATCTCAAAATTGAACAAGTTAAATAGAACATGTCACAATTCGAAATTGTAGAGATTCTTAATCATAACTTGTCATCATTTATCACAACAACATGTCATCACTCACATTCAAAAAATGACTCACGACATCCCTAAAACAAACCACCAAACATCCCTAAACAAGAATAAAAATACACAAACACATAAAAGAAAAGACTCACCAAACAAGAAACAACACAAAAACACATAACATGCAAAAACAAAATTAATCCATCATAAGAAAATTAAGCACACATTCATAATATCCATGATCAATTAGGCTCATAAACATCCCCATCTTTGATTGAAAATAGAAATCCTAAATTACAAAAGTAAACCTCCCACAAACATAACAAATGAAGTAACATGTTAATCACATCAATCCAAATCAAAATAAATTCATGTTAAGCAACTAGAAGTGATAAAGTGTAGAGTAAACTCCCTCAATAGGCATTTGGTAGTGGAAGTTGTTAGCTCCGAGCTCAATTCGTGCTTCCAATACCTTTCATACATGCTCAAAAACTCATCAAACCATTAGCTCAATAATTTCATTAAAAATATGGACTCATATGCACTTCAACACAACCAATCGGATCAAATCAAACCAAAACTCATGAGAAAAATTTTAAAATTAGCCCAGAAACATGAAAAGTATATGCCTTCAAGAAAAAGTATGTCACACCATGCCATATTCCCTTAAACTTAAATTGAAACAAGAGTTGCGAGTTAAGTTTGCAAAAAATGGTGTGACGTACTTACACACTTCAAATCAAGCACTTCCCGTATCTTCAATACACATTCTCCTCATGAGCACAATCAACCTACATACCAGAAATTGCAAAACAAAATCAAATCCACAATCCTTATTGAAAACACTATATAAAGCAATAAAGATAATGATGGGTTGCCTCCCATCTAGCGCTAAGTTTAACGTCTTTAAGCCGAACAATAGTATTTAGCTCATGGTGGTTTAGAATAGTCCTTAGGCACTGTCATAGGTTTCTTCTTGAAGTAGTGCCTTGTGCTCTCATGCTCAACCACAAGAACGTTTCCCTTCTTGTTAAATAGTTCAAGCAATTGTTCTTCGAAGGCGTTCTTCACAAGGAATGACCCTTTCCACTTGTTTCACTTTTTCCATGGGGCTTTATATGCATTTTGAACTTCAACCACATTCCCCGGTAAGAATTCGGGCATTGACAAGTGTTGGTGCCCTCTTACAATCCTTGTCCTACAATCACCAAATAAATTTTTATCAATAAAATCATGGAAGTTCTTAAGAGAACTTGAAATTTCAATAGAATGAGAAGGTTTTGGCTTGTATGGGGTATCATCAATGATCTTAGTTTCCGGAGGCTTCTTTTCTTCCATAAGGGCATGAATCTCTTCTTGGTTTCGAATCTTGAATTTCTCTACCATCTCTTTAAGTGACTCGACAAATCTATCGAATTCCTCCTTCAACTCTTTTTTCACCCCTTTGGCTTTCACCCACTTAGGCACCCTTTCTCTTTTTTCCTTCATGAACTCATCAACCCCCAAACTATCCTCATTCCGATCTGTAATGGCCATGCATAGATTCTTTGTTCCGGAGGTAGAAGGCTTGTTGTTTTCTTCTTGAAGTCTTTACACGGTGGACATAAATTGACTTACTTGGTGCTTAATTGAGTTCATCCTAGCACTGAATGCTACGATTGCACTTGTCACCATGTCACACCAATTTCCGATTCTATCCATCCACGCTTCATTAGACTTCCTATCATCTTCAATGCATGCTATCATCCTTTCAAACAGCTCTTCTCTAAGCCTTTCTTTAGGTCACTTTGGATGGAATAAGAGGTGTTGGAGTCTTGAAAATTTCCCCATAGTTGTGGTTGATTTCCTTCTTAATGTCTAGAAAAATTTTCTTGAAAAACATCTTCCACACCTTGAGGGTATACTTGTAGATGCATTTGATGATGGACTCCAAAATCTTCATAACCTTGTTGGAATTGCATATTAGGAACTTGTACTCTGAAATCCAGTTGCAAGTTTAGCCCACAATTTGGCATTTGAAATCCTTGAAAATTTTCTTGTGTATTCATGGCGGGAAGAGCATTTCTGTTCACCATATCTCGAAGAATATCCATGTAGCTCATTTTTTTGGGCTTGTTCTCTTTCTTCTTCCTTCTCAAGGTATGCACCTATAAAAGAAAGAAAAATTGAACAAAAATTTCCAAAGCAAAAATAAGATGTAAAATAAAAAAATATCCTTATTAAGACCACTCTAAACATTCATTCATCAAACTACTAGCGATCGTTACCTCCCCGGCAACGGCGCCATTCAATTGGTCATGTATAGTCGGGATGACCAATTAAAGAATTTATCGAACCACAGGGAGGAAGGTACTAGAGTTTAAGCAATCTCAAGTTTATCGTGATTTTATAAGGATGACGAAATGGAATGGAGGATAAGCGTGCAAATGAATGCACTTAAACTAATGGAAATAAGATAAAAAACAATGATAAATGATGGGTTCCAAATGATGCAAGGATGAGATTAACAACAATCATTGCATAGATAATAAAGTAATCATGCAATTAATTCTAATCTCTCATGGACATGACATAGAAGCGATCACTAATTCCACCTAAACTCTCTCTCAAGATGGATAGGATGTAGGGCCTAAATAAGGCTCACAAAAGTACATAGGATTGATATCATAGCAAACACATCCCACTAGGTACTAATTACTCTATGAGTTCCCTAATTAGGTACTAAATCATAGACAATATTCCCTTTTAAGGTACTATGAATTCACTAATGGCTTGGTTCTTCTCACCTAATCAACCAATCTCTCGATTAAGCTAATCAAATGTTCTATCAAAGAGTTCTAAATCTAGATGGATATCTCTATCTCATTCTAAATTAATGCACATGAAGTATATGATGAAATGATTCAATGAACTATCCTAAACGCATAATTGATTTCTCAATCTAATCACATGCCTATGACAATTAATCACGCATGTCATCATATACATCAAGCAATCAACAATCAATGATAGAAATAACACAAAGCGCATTCAAGATTAAAATCAAATTGCATAAAAACTAAATTATCCAACACCAATCATGGAATTAATCTCACAAAGGAGATTAGCGTATCATAGTCTTAGAGAAAACAACATAGACAATTGTATCTACAAATCCCATGATCAAACTATAAAGAAGTTCACAAAAATTAGAAATAGATTCCCCCTTTGAAGTGTCTTCAATGGAGATCTCCTTCTTCTTCTTGCAATCTTCACTCTCACTTGCTCCCTTGATCACTTGGATGATGGATTTGATGGAGGAGATCAAGTGTAGATGGATGGATGAAGAATGGATGAAGATGATGGTGAAAAATGGAAGAAAATGTGTGTGAAACAGTAAAAACCCTCGAAAGAATCCCCTCAAATATTGAAGTATTGGGTATTTATACCCCTTGGAAAGCTTCTAGAAGGCTTGCTGATTTTTTCTCAGAATTTAAACCTACACGGCTCATGTAGGTATTTCAGGTGTCGGAACATGGCTATCCCTTACAGGGCCGTGTTCCGAACACAGCTCGTGTAGGTGCATGCCTCCTGATTTTCTTCTTTTATTTTGGCTCGTTCTCCCTTGTTTCAACTCCGAATTGAGATTCGCTTTTTTCCTACATCTTCCTTTTCGCGTCTAGGATATATTTTTGCCATAAAATCATACGTTTAAGCTCATTCACACACATCTCCATAAAAACACAAAACACAACCAAATAGTACACAAATATGGATAAAATAATATAAAACACACATAAAAAGATACTAAACACTAGGTGAAAATATCACTCATCATTGGCCTCGTTATAAAACCTCTATATGGAAAAATTGTGAAAAAAACCATAGGTAGGGAAAAAGAGTACCAACTCATCGGTGGGTAGATTATCTTGTAGGTAGCTCATCTAGAGGACTCAAATTCGGAAGTGTGAGCCCCTGATCTTCTCTCATGTGGAACATTTTTCTCCCACGCTAGTTCTTTCTCTGGGCACATGGTATGGCTTGGAGGTTGACTATGTTGGTCCAATCCGACTAATCTCATATTGTGACCCTTAGGAATTTGATTGCGGTCCTAGACAAAAGAGGAGGTGGCTACAGAGATAAGCATAGGGGTTAATGCACTGTTATTGCCAAATAAAATATATGAAGACTTAAATTATTTGAGATTTATCAAATGGTCTATTGCCCCTTGACTTATATTAAGATGATAGATCTCGTAATCTCCTAGGGGTTCGATGACCTTTCTGTGAGTTGTGGCTCATCTTTTGGTGAGCTTGCAAGGTGTGAACCTCCTGTAAGGGTCTTATCGGACTTGCGCCTAAGCCTTTCTTTGGTTTGAACCTCGTCGGGGTCAAACCTCATGTGGGAGCTTTCGTTAGCTCGTGCTTTGACTATCTGGACTTATACCTTGACTAAGAGTTTTTTTTAGCCTCTTTGGGCTTTGCTTTAGCTATTTGAGCCATTTTTCTGGGGTTTGGTAGGTCTTCTTGAGCTTACACCCTCGACTATTGGGTCTTAGCCCCGAGCTTAGCCTTTTTGAATATGTGCCTCGGCTTTTCGGAGGCTTTTGAACCTATGTCTGGGGTTTGGTAGGGCTCTCTGAGTTTACCTACTCAACTGTCGGGCCTTAGCTCCTGAGCTTAACCTTTGGGTCTATGCCTTAGCAGCTTGGGGGGTTTCGGCGCCTATGCTCGAGATGGTGAAATGAATCGGAAATAAATTCATCTATTCAGAGAAATGAGGAACAAATCCTAGGGATGAAATAGAGATTGCAAGAGTAAATATTCGCCCGCGATAACTTTTTTTTTTTGAATTTGAATTGGTAAACTTGGATAAAAGACAAAAGAAAATAAAAGATTTAGAAGGACTTTAGAAAAAAAAAATCAATTTTTTTCCTAATTTTTTTTATAAAGATGTTCTAATATCTATCTATTTCAATTAATTCAAATTCCATTTTGAATCCCACGTCCAGTTCTATACTAGAGATGGGATTTCGAAAAAACCATCAACTATAACCCCTAAAGAACAAGATTTCGTAAACAACATAGAGGGTGAATGAAGGGAATATCTTATCGAGGTATTCATATTTGTTTCGGTAAATATGCTCTTCAAGCACTTGAACCTGGTTCACGAATCGAAGCAGGTCGACGAGCAATGACACAAAATGCCGCGGTGGAAAAATATGGGTCTGTATATTTCCAGACAAACAAGTTACAATAAGACCCGCCGAAACACATATGGATTCTGGAAAAGGATCCCCTGAATATTGGGTAGCTGTTGTTAAGTCGGGACGAATACTATATGAAATGGGTCTAAAAATATAGTTAGAAGGGCTATTTATATAGCCTAATTACTACTCCATAAATACATTTATCCAATATAATTATTGATGAATACATAACGTTTATTTTTTCTTTCCAGCATTATCCTTATACATAAACAAAAATACCCGATTAAATTGTAATTAAATATTTATATTAATGTACATCAATGTTCATTCTTGAGAGATCCAACATTATCCTTATACATAAACAAAAATATCCGATTAAATTGCAATTAAATATTTATATCATCAATGTGCATTCTTGAAAGAGAAAAATTACGCGATTAAGGGTATTTTTGTTTCTCTTTAAAAATACATACTGATGTACATTAGTATAAATATTTAATTGCGTATTTTTGTTTTTCTCTTAACAATACATACTAATGTTATGAGTAAAACTATAATTTTGTATTTATTAATAATTTTCTTGAAATGAAGTTTATTAATACTAAAATATATTTTGTACCTATTAATTACTGAACTTTTGAAAAAAATATACTCCCTCCATCCCATATTTGTCTTCGCACTTACTGTGAACACGGAGTTTAAGAAAAGTTGCTTTTTGACCAACTTTATTGACTTTTGAAAGGTATTGTGGTATTTTTAAGTAATAAATTAATTGTAAAATATGTTATGTGTGTTAGGTGAGAGTGATATTTTTGAAATTAAGGTAACTTTTGAGGTTGTTGGTTAGTGTGAAGTTTTCTTTTTTGGGGTGTGAAGATAAATGTGGGACGGACGAAAATGGAAAGTGTGAAGATAAATGTGGGACCGATGGAGTACTTCTTTCTATCTGCTGATAAAGTATCATTTTGCCATTTTGGTCATCCATTATTAACGCATATATTTTTTCTTTTTATCAACAACTCACTACTTATTTTATATATAATAATAATATTTCTTAATATACGTAAAAAAAATATATATATAACGAGGGAACAAAGAGAAATTTCGAAGGAGCCCTACAGGTATTCCACCCCACTCTGACACCACAACACCACCCGCAGTCTCTCAGCTACCTTTCAATTTCAAATTTCTCTTCAATTTTCGATCAATCCGCCAAAGCCTTAGTCTTCGCATTTACTCTCTCTCTCTCTCTCTCTCATCATAAAACCATGTCGTACCTGTGTAGATAACAATATTCTACCTCTCACCAAATTTGAATTCACTGTTCATGTGATGGTTCTCGCTCACGCTACTCGATGCTTCTAAGAATTTAATCTATCAAATTCAAATTCATGGCGACATCGGCGTTCAAATCGACGACCAAACGGGCTTCAATCGGAGGCTCCAGCTCAGAGGATTCCGGCACTCGCTCTCTTCGCCGCTCCCGAAGTCTCAGCCGATTTTCCCGGCCCATTGCCGCTGACCCGGAGGCTGAGATGGACTACAACAAAAATGCGCCGAGGGGGAAGTTCGTGAACACAACGAGGGGATCCAGCTCCCAGTTTTTGGGAATCAGCTTGGATGATCTAGCCCTCGAGTTATTCTCTTCTTCTTCGAAGAATGAGAGCGACGGTGGCGTCGTGGAGAGGAATGAGAGGGAGGGGCGTTCGGCTACTCGGCGTGGGGAGATTGGGCGTTGGGCGAGTGATACGGCGTCGTCGAGGAGAAGGGGACGGTCGGTGTCGAGGCCACGTGGGGATGCTGATTCCAACAGCTCGGTCTTGAGGACCAAAAATGCCGTCTCTTCTGATGTGAATTCGCCGCGGCGGAGATCTTTATCGGTGGTTAGTCGACGTGGGGACGCAGTTCCTAGTGGCTCCATTGTAGGGGCTAAGAATACAGTGTCCTCTGATACTGCTTCGCGGCGGCGGAGGTCTCTATCCGTGGCGAGGTATGAGATTAGCGATTCTGAGGTGGGTTTGCTTTCTCTTTATTTCTCTGAGTTGCATATTAAAGAAAAAATTGTTACTTGGTTAACTTAAACTCTATTTGATGAAATATCTATGGTTGATTGGTATGCACACATGAGTGTATAGGACGCTTGTGTTTATACTTTGCACCCGGTTATGTTAGCAGGTTCAGCATCCACAAAATCAGAAGTTTGACTGTAAATTCGAAAATTGTGTTTCATAAGCATTAGAGACATTGAGAGACGTACATGAGATCATCTAAACTTTGAGCGCTTAAGTGATACCTTATTGCAGTGAAAAATCAAAGAATTTTTACATGTAGAGTTTTTCATCAATCTAATTGTTTATTGGTCATTTAGAGGATTTAGATAGATAGATACTAATGAAAGAAGTGTTCGAATATCAATGGGGTCTATTTAATATTCTGGCTGTTTTTTCCCCTTCTGTTCTACCTGAGGAATTCACAGAGGTAAAAGGTCTTAAACTGTTCTCTGGGTATTTTGATAAGTTCACCTTGGAGCTTTTAACATTTTTACCTTAGATTAAGAAATTCTAATCTAATCAACCTTGGGATTTCACTATATAAGTAAATACTTTCTAGATAGTTTATTGACTTTTGTCCAACTCACTTCTTGAGCTCATTTGTTTATATTAGCATTAACCAAGTTTGCATTTGCCGTCCAACAACATTGATGTTGTTTCTTGCTTTTTTTTTAAAGGCAAAACTTGTGTGAGACAGTTAAGAAGTGATAGCATTTTAATAAAAAGTGTGTGATCAAGTGAACTATTTAATGAAAAGTGATAATTTATTTATTCAAACGTGATAACTAATTAAGAAAAAGTAAAATGTTCTCACTGTGATACGGTCTGATACAAGTGTTGCTCTTTTTGATAAATTTATTTGGTTTAACATGTTTGTTTTAAAAATTTAATCACTGTAAAAAGTTAATATGGAATTTGGATTCATATCATTGTTGAACTGTATTAGCGTATGGAATATTGTATATTTTGTCTAATGTTATAGTATATTCCTCGGGATTCATATGTTCAAGACTTCAAGCTAAATATAGTTTAGCTTAGTCGTATTGATTTAAACCAAGATAATTATGTGGTTAAATATTTAATCAATTAACATTTCTTCTATGTATATTTTCATTTCTTTTCTCTGCATATATTATGTGTGAATCTGAATGTGCTGGTTCAGGGACTACGCAACTTAAGCCCAAGTTTGCTCATCACTTGGTCTTGCAATTAGCATTGTCAAAAACTGAAGCTGCTTAGCAAAAAGAGAAAGGCCTAGTAATTGAGGTTCTGTCTAGGGCCATAACAGAAACAAAGATGAGTCAAGTGTGCTCTATTTGAGTCACATTATGATGGAGTTTAAGGAAGTAAAATACATAAGATCATGATAATCTACAAGACAATCAGGAGCAACTCCTGTCCAAGCCAAACAGCCAAAATCCAATAATAATTACTGAACTAGAAAAAAACTAAAGCAATTAAGATAATAATAAAAATAAGTGCGGAAATAAATAAGTTGCTGATTCATCACGATCATAACTACGTTTGTTGAGCTATAGTCGAGCTCGAACTAGTTAAGAAATTTTGAACTGGGTTTGACCTCCAGTGGTAGAAACAGTGTCCATGAACACGAACAAATATATACTTTTCATTGTGTACAAAAAATGAACATTTTATTCATGAACATTCAACATACAAACTAACCAATCAAAATAATAATTAATGTTGGAGAAAAATATACAAATATTTTAAATAATCACTTTAAAAAATTTTCATACTCCCTCCATCCCTTTATACATGCGCACTTTCCTTTTTGGTCCATCTCTAAATAATTTGCACACTCTCAAAATGGAAATAACTCACAATGTAAATGCCCTTATAATAACACAAATAACATTTTACGCTTGATTTGGTCAAAGTCATCAACCTCATACTCTTTATCTCATTAAATTAACCAAAATACCCCTTATCTCTCTTAACATCATCATACTAAAAAGTCATTTTTCTTAAACTACGTGGAACAACTTGCGTGCACGCATTTATAGGATGGAGGGAATATCGTATTCGAATATTAACGTAAAGAGGAGTATTTAATTATTTAATATACTAATAGTTTTAATTTATACTCCATATTAATCAAGCTCTTAACAAACTCTTATCTACTTTTTCATTAATGTGCTAAAAGAAAACTAAACGAGTTACTGACAAAAGAGCTTTATAATGTTCAAACTGTATTCATTTGTAAAATGAGCTTCTTGGAAATTGAAGCTATGAGAAATGTGGAATAGATTGTATAGGATATGTAACTGTAAGAATTAGTGAATTACACATGTAATGTTTTATGAACAACAAACTTTAATTGTCACCTTATGTTTTTTAATTACAGAGTGAGGCAGATTATTCTCGGAACTCAAGGAATCGAGCTACTTTGAAGGCTCCCAGTAGTGGAAATGGCCAGATCCGAGTGGCTCCAATGGCAACAGCTTCAAGCAATCGACGGCTGGGAAGATCTCGAAGCCACAAAGACCTTTCTCTTGTAAATGATGGCTATTCTGTAAGATTTGAGTATCTATTCTACAGTGTTATTTTTCTTCATATATCAAATAATCTTAATGACTCTTGGCATTTTCTTTTTAATCTGACAAGCTGATAGTCACTACAATCAATTCTAAATAAACCGCACAATAACTTAAATTTTATATACAAACCTCTCAGAGCCACTCTTCTGCATTAACTGATGATGAATCGAAGGATACTCATTTTGGGAAAAACGGATTTGAGAAGATAATCCGGGCAGTTCATGATCAGAAGAAGGTTAAAAAAAAAATTCTTCAACTTGGTTCTTGTTTTATAATTTTGCTCTTTTTGTTTTTTGGGTTGAGAATCCAATCTGAGCAAGCTTCCTAACCCTCGTCGTTCTCCTGCATGTTTGTTGTTAATTTTCAGCAAGGTCACCCTTCTGAGGATACTGCAAATGGAGGATTATATGCAGCAATGCGGAAAGAACTCAGATATGCTGTTGAAGAAATCCGAACTGAACTAAATCAAGTTGTTCCTTATAATCATTGTGCCCAACATTTTTTTGTGTTCTTTAATGTGGCAGTAAGCGTGGTTTATTTATCTGTTGAACTATTTGATTTTGTTCAGGCAATGGGTAGGGGTCAAAGAGCTTTAGCTAGTGGTTATTCCCTGCTATCAGAAAATTCCACGGCTCGTCAGGATTTATCTAGAATCAGAGGAACATATGCACATAAACTGGAACAGGTATTTGTTCTGCATTTTTGCTTGCAAATCTTCTCTTCTAGTTAGTTCCCTCTCAGAAAATGGGGTTTCTATTGTTCCTTATTAGAGTTAAAGCTATCCCTAAGCATAAGCTTCGTATGAGCATGATCTCTTCTTATCTAGAAGGTTGACTAGTATATCAATATCACAATCCCCATGTGTAGGTTTATAAGAATAAACAGGATGGTGTACTTTGATTTTTGTTTGGGTGAAGTTGGATCTTGGCAGTTGGTGCCACAATTCAAATCTAGTGGTTTGATTAGTACTGTATATTGAGGTTATACGATTGATGTGATGTTCTCATTTTTTGGTGGTGAAATTTATCGTGGGGCTGACGAAACGGAAAGTATGAAGTTTATTATGGGATGGAGGGAGTATAATTGATATATTGTTAATATTTAGTCTGACAAAAGTGAATTGGTAAGTATGCCTTGAATTGCGTCTGTCATTAAACTGTAATGCCAGGGCATACCTACCAAGCATAGATGCGTGATGTAAACTTCAAATGGCTTTTGGCTTTTAATCACAAAAAGGGCAATAAACCAATATGACCCAAAGTTCACATAATACAAAATAAGATATGCATAAGAGTGGAACTTCTCTCATAAAGTTTATTTTAACTGCTAGTTCTTTGGTTAAATGGGGGTAATTTTTGCAAATAGAAATTATGAATAATAATAATAATAATAATAATATTAATATTAATATTAATAATAATAATAATATTATTATATATATATATATATATATATATATATATATATGTATTTTTTTTTTTTTTGAATCTGTACCCACTTCTCAAATAACAGATAATACTCATTGTAAGCAAGCTAAGTAACAATATTCTGTTCTTCTGGCATTATTTTTAGTAGGGATCGGATTGGTGACTAAGAAATGCAAAGCACTTGGTTGATTTATTGATAAATGGAATGCCATTTCAAAGCAAACTGTCAGTACAAAATTTGTAAAATCAATTTTCTTTATTAAAACTTCATTTTAAATATTGAATGAATGTCATGAAACCCAACAGAAAGTAAGTTTTAAGAGAGCTGTTGGAATTGTATCTGGGATAAATTTAATTTCGTGGAACTCTATGAATCCGACTCCTTTAATTTCATAAGAAACGTACATATCATACACTATTTGAGACTGTGTGAATTGATCCCCTCAATCTTCTGAGACTATAAAACCTTGTGTTGCAGTTGGAGAAGCGGAAACAAGATCTTCTTACTGAATTATTGCTTGAGGAGCAACATGACCTAGATGTTTCTCAGATTTACAAAAAACTTCCTAATTCAAAATCTTCTGGAGTAGCCGATAATCCATCACGAGCTAGAAAGGTGTTTAATTTTCTCAAATGTTAACCAAGTTATTTACAACTGAAGTTGAAGATAGATTATCACATTGGCCTGAATTTTTTAATGTCGTCCTTTTTGGTGTTCTGTAGAGGAGCAGCGACAGAAGTAGGATGTCAGATTTACTGATCGAGGATGCGGAGAAGTATTTTGAGGACTTCATTTGTAATATTGAAGATACAGATATATCATCATTTGATGGGGAAAGAAGCGATGGAAGTTCAACTCTAGGAGGGAAAATGAAGGCTAGAAGTGAATCTGCTGCTAGAGAGGCTGAAACTTGCAAGACTCCAGCAGTATCTACCTCTCTCCCCAATGAAATGGATGGCGTTGTTTTGCCCTGGTTGCAGTGGGAGACTAGTCATGATGGCTCTCTGTCGAGAAAGTACGAGACACTGACTCCTGCGCCTCCAGTGGCGTTACACAGGAATTTGGAAAAGGTTAACTTCAAAGTCCCATAAATGCTACAATTTTATGCAAATATAAAACTTAACTATTTTAGTCAACTCATGCAGGTATATGCTGAATGGTAAAATTGTTATTTGTATGTAACCTATTTGTGTTACAATATGCCTTTATTGTTACTTGAACGTTCTACACACTGACAATTTTGGAAGATAATCCTTCTCTTCCTCTCGTGTAATATTTCTAGCAATTATAGAAGAATTTAATGAAATCAGAAATGTTTTTTTTCAGGAAATGAGCCCTTTGCACGGCCCAAGTAGTTATTCAATCAGCAGTCAGGCCAGTTGGAGCCCTGGGTTTTTTCATACTTCTCCATTGAACAGAAGAGAGGAGGTAAGTTCATCTGTCAAAGACCGCATGTCGTGTTTTGACATGGAGGAGTACCTTGAAGTTGGGAATGAAGAGGAAGTATTGTTTGAAATGTATAGAGAACGGAATCGAATCAATTCTGGTGGCCTATTGCTTTGCACTGGCATACTTTACTAAATTCCCAAGCTATGTATAACTTATTGCATAACTTATTCTAATTCAAATTTAAGATAAATTAAAATGATTATTTTTGTAACTATATTTAGTTCATTTATCTTTTAGCAGATGGAAATCAATCAGAATTGGCTTTAGAAGTGAGTTAGAAACTCAGAAAGAGCAAAATAGTAGAAATAATCAGGCTAAAGATATGTCGGTAGCTTTGTGTGATTATCAAAATCTTGGGTTTCTTATACGTGATAATTAGTGTTTGGTTTATCATTCATTTTGATCACATGAATGTCATACAAGTATTATTTATTGTACTTTCAAGTTTGATAGCTACTCAAGGCGTAGCTAGCCGCTAGGTTGAGTTGTCTGGGTGCGTGTCTCTATCTGCACTTTCCTTCACGTTGATTAAGAAGTATAAAGTGGGTGACTGTGTTCCTTCACGTGGATTAAGAAGTATAAAGTGGGTGACTATGTTAGCCTGGAATGGTGGGTCATGTTTTTTTACTAAAAATAAAAAATAATTACTTTTATAATAAACACCAAAATATCAAAATAGTATGGATGAAGTACATGAGATTAGGTGGAGTTCAATTTGGGGTTGATGGGAGGTGTTTCTTTCATTTTGCTTCTATGGTAATTGGTAAGAAAGGCAGCGAATAGGATGAAAATTGCAGATTAGCTGCATTGGTAGATGTTAGATCCGACTGTCAACAATCTATATCTATTCTCTTTTCTTTCCATTTAGTTTTAAATACTTAATTATCACAGCTGCAAGACAAGTGACTGCACATCTAGAAGGGGTATATATACATGCATTAAAACTTAATAAATTGATACTGGATGGGTGAGTTGTGACATTCCACCAACAAACTGCTTCCTAAAAAGTGGTCTACCATCTACATATCACTTCCAACTCCACCTCTAATCTCCCATTTTTCTTTTTTCATCTACAAGAGAACACCAGTACATTAGCATCTCACGGAACCTCAAGGTTCATACCCACACAATCTCATGCATAAACAGCAAGAATTTTTTTTCTTTTCATCTGAATTGAGACCAAAATCAACATTTCAAAACAAACAGAAAACGTGACTAGGCAACAACTCTTGTAGAACCTCATACCACACAATTGCTAACCAGGCTTTAAACCCAAGATCCTGATCTTAGATCCGCAAAAGCCCGAGGAACACCGCCAATGATTTTCCAACAAGGTGGGCTCGTATCCCGAAAGATCCTAATATGGATGCTTCAGGTCATTATCAAATAAGTTCTCAATCAAAATGAAAATAAATTCATCAATCGATTTCTCCTTCTTCTGTAGCATTTCCTTCTTCGGTAGCATTTGAATCAAGCGGAGCACTTTTAGGTTCAACGTCTTCATCCTCTTCATCATCATTCTTCATATACAAACCTAGTTGCTCTAATGGATTGCTATTGGCTCGAAACTTGAAACTACCCAGACAATTTTGAGAATTCTCTGGGCTTGCCTCGTCTACAAAGTTCTGCAATTGCTCATCTGGAACAGATGTAAACATCTCTAGATCTTCCATGAAGTGACTATTTTCATTTATCTCAACAGTCTTCTCCATCTGCAGAAAACATACGGCATAGCGACGAGTAAGTATTTTAATGTATTTTTCATCCGAAAGACAATAACATTGAAGTCTAACCAATTATCATAAAAATCCCAGTTTGTTTCCTAACAAATTTTACCAATAGATGATGGAGTTAAGAAAATTACAAATCTCAAGGAGTTGTCAATAACATCTATGGTGTATTTTAAGAAAATTTCCATTGGGTTAATTTGTAATTAGACCAACCTCAGGAGTAAGTCCTGTAATAAACTAATAATCCAATCACAAATTTTTACCTTCTGCAGAGCTTCACGTGCAGCTTCCCTTTCAAGTTCTCTTTTTCGTTTGGCTTCTTCAGCAGCTTCTGCTTCAGCCCTTCTTCTGGCCTCTTCTGCAGCTTTGGCCTCTGCTTGCAATCGAGCTTTCTCTGTAAAAATAAAAAGTTTGGACCATCATTTGCATTGCCGGGAGGATTTAATGGTTCAAGGCAACATTTTCATGCTTGCGAGTAAACCAAATTAGCCACAATTATAATAAATCTAGTGAACTAAAACCTTCTCTTCTTCGCCTCTCAACCTCCTCTCTTTCTAGCTTAAGCTTCTCAGGATCTGGTCTTTCGCCCTACAAATTATCATGTCAAGATAGTACCAGAAGAAAAGCATCCAAGTAGGATGAAATTTAACTTATAATTCAGCATTGCATACCTTCTCAGTGGTCTCTTGAGCTTTGATTATGATATCAGCAAATCGGCTTCTCAATAAAGCTGCACGGTACAGCTTTTCAGGGGAGACTTGCCTCTCTATTGGAGTATTCTCCCCTAAAATGTTACAGCTTGTTGGTGAGATTATGCTGCAGATTTAATAGCTGGCAATTTCTTCATTAGTTATCACTGCTTACCATCTTGAAGGCAATTAGGCTCAACAGACAAAGAGTTCGACACTGAATCTTGCTGTGTATTCCCAATCAAGACACCTACATATACCCCAAATACTATTACAACCTCGGAATCTAAAGAGCAACCATACATGATTGCAAGACCCAAAGAACCAGACCTTGAACGCTTGGATCACCGTAACTTTCTTTTGGCTCTAGAATATCTGCAGTTTCCTGGAATAGCTTGGACAGAGGAATACTATTAAAACTCAAATAAAAATAAAAATAACAGTAAAATAAACAAACATTTAAAAAAACTGAGAAGAAGTAATAGTCATCTGGACAGGCATACACTCACTTCTACAGGAACTGAGCTATTGGCACCATCCAGTTGCTCACTTGCTGAAGAACTTCCAGAATCTGAATCTGAAAAAGAAAAATATACTTTCATAATGAAATATTACTACTTATTAAGTTTGTTATAAATATCAAGTATACTTTCTTATATATAACACATTTAATGCTTATACTTTTTGAAAATTAAAAACACATAATCAATTTTTTTTTTTTTTTACAATTATCCAAATTCAATAAGAAAAACTCCAAATCACCAATAAAAACCCAAATTATAGATCTTAAATTTCTTTATAAAAACAAAAGGAGTTTCAAATAAATGATAGTAAGAAAAAGGAACAAGTTGCTTGAGTACAAGTTAAAATTGGATTTGAAGTGAAAAAATCCTATGTTCATAATGTTATGAAACATTTCTGCACTTTCCATTGTATTTAGAGCATTAAAAATTAAATAATATATAACATGAATATGATACCAAAAATTGGCCAGGAAATTGTACCATTGGTATTCAGGTGGATAAAACATAAGGAGTACGTATATTTTGGTTCTTTTTTTTTTGTAGTGAAGCTTTTATGTATATATATGTAGATAGTTTACTCAGCAAGAGAGAGCAAACGAGAAATAAATAAAAGAGACCAGGTAGCAGGTGAAATAGTAGTGATAGTCAGAGTGAACATAAACGGAGTTAGAACTTTTTTTTTGTTAGTGGAAGCTTTTATGTATATATATGTAGATAGTTTACTCAGCAACAGAGAGAAAAAGTGATATAAATAATAAAAGAGACCAGGAAGACAGTAGTGATAATCGGAGCGAACATAACCGGAGTGTGAATTGGATAAAATATGAGATCGTGTTAAAAGAACTTTATTTGTTGATTCAAAACTAAAATACTTAAAAAATACAACTTGAAATATACATTCCAAAATTCACATGCAACAAATTCAAAGAATTAGCACATAATTCCTGCAATATGCGTATACACATACACGTAAAACAACCACAGAGAGTTACAGCACACATGATGATACGCATCAAAGCACTGAAGAAATTTATACTACTTTAAAGTCTTCAACAAAATATGGGTTCATAGACAACCGAGTATTGATTGCAAACCATGTTAGGGTACGTTAACATTAAATTAACACAGCTTGTCAATTAAGATCATAATGCCTTCGATACACAGAAACATTGGGCCACTGGTACAATTTTACAATGACTTCGGAAAACATAGCATAAATTAGACACCATCAAAATCAACAAGCTCCCAATCATGTAAAAATTTGGCAATCTTTGGATACAACTTGCATCAAAATAGTTAAATTATCTAGTAATATTTCTCTAAGATGAACCTTTTATTTTCAATATTTATGATGTATAAAGACAATATGAACATATATATAGGTCACATACAATAGTATTTACATAAGAAAAATTAGATTTCACACGTGTATGATCTTGAGTAGATACTAAAGCCCACTAGAAAATGTATTGCCACAAAATCATGTTTTTCATTTTCAATATTAACGAGAAAGCAAAAAATTAACTGTTTTAAGCAACTGCAATAAACAGCACCGTACAAATAATTCGTATCTGGGAAAAATATTCAAATGCACGCAGGATAGAAAACATGAACTGATTTTCATTTTCAAGAGAAAGAACAAATTCTAGATTTCACATACCACTAGATGAGGAGCCTGATTCACCACCAGAGCTCCTTGAACTGCTGCAATTACTGTTCCGTTGATCGGCATCCTTGTCAATATGTATTGAAGGGGAACTGGAAACAGGTGGTGGACCATTTCCAACAATATCCACATCCTCATCAGCTCCAACATTGTCTAGTTATTTAATTCAAGTCAGTCAAGCGACGCAACAAGTAAATCCAACAATCTGCGATTGCAATTAGAGTCCAAAAGCAACTTCTTCTGCAAAAATGAAAAATACCTTTGCAAGGGTGGGGAAGCAAGTCTGTGGAACCTGATTCTTTCCGAATCTGTATAAATATACATCAAAATATTAATTGATTGCACAGATAGTTATCCAAATGGAGTATAGAACATGCAGACATATGAATGGTATGCACAGATGTACCTCATTGTCATATTGCTCAATGATAGGTTGTTTTTTCTTCTCCTGCATATACTCATCCAATAGACGCCGTAAAGTAATCAGGGTATCATCACTAAGTGCATCAATGTCTATTTCAATCTCATCCTCAGTCACTTGACTACCACTCAGGGTACTCTCTTTCAAAAAATTAATTATGTTGTCTGGTAATTCTGCAATTAATGCCTCCAACTCTGCACCCAGCTTCTGTTTCTCAACGTTGTTCATTTCCATTTTATCTTTGTCATGCTTGACTTTTGTCTCCCTAGAAGTTGTTTTCTGTTTCTTAGCAGGAGGCAAATAAGCGCTTTCAGGTTCCATAATGACACACGACTTTGTAACTGTAGAGTCATCTGCTGTTACTGGAACTTTCTTCTCGATTGATTTCCATCTCACCTCAAAGAATTTACTCAATGTCAAAGCATAAACATGTACGAGATTTTCTGGTGGGTTAAAAGTCATTGCATTTTTGAAGGTGAGTCTCACATCAGAAGCGAACTCCATAGGACTGGAATACTTATTTGACAGTAATTTAGCTTTGACAGTCCCTAAATCCATTGGATGCTTAATGACATTAAAGTAATCTGGGATATTATGCTCAACAACATCAACTGGCTTGTTAAAAAGCCAAGCATTCTTCTGGGACATCAAAGTTTTTAACAATGTCTCACATTTATTCATCAACACAGCAAAATTGGTACACTGTGGTTGACCTTGCTTTACCGACTCCATTCTCCTAGCTGCCAAATTCCCAGTTTTAGTGTGGGGCCCATACTCTCCAGAAGAATATTTCTTCTTCATGGGACCATTGTTAGCAGAAATCGGCAAGCTTTCCACAATTGCAGGTCTCTTCTGTCCATTTTGATGTCTTTGAATATCATTAGCGGGTGGCACCATTGGATTCAAGCTAAAAGATTCTATCTTTCTTTGAAACTTTCTCAATTTATCAAGCTCACTCGTCAATAACATTTCTAATTCCCTCCTGCTCGAGGGAGGCATCTCTGACAGTGACAGGTACCTAACTGGCACAATAGATCTATCATAAGCTTCCGAGTTCAAGCTAATGCATTTCCTATTGGAAACACAAGAGTCCTGCAAACCTGACCTCCCAAAACCTTCGGATTCAGCTACAGTCTCCAAAGCATGTCTATAATCCGGCACAAATCCAGTGGAGTAACCCATCGACACTTGTCGAGTTTTCCCCATCACATCACCCGACACAATCTTCGAGAAATTCCTCGATTCCTTCTGCCCTGCGTAATCTATCGGGATAGTTGGTGCCATAAAGTTAAGCCCAAATTGATACACATATCAACCCTTCCTCATTCCACGTCTTCTCCAATCACCGAAACCCTAATTTCCAAAAGAGGGTTCGACTAGAAAACCTGAATCCCTATAATTTTTCAACAAGATGCGTTCAAAATGCATTCGCTGTATACCTCCACATTTTCACTCAACTTCAATTCACAAATCAAAATTTTCTTTTCTCCTCTCCAGAAGGCTTATATCAATTTGAAATTCCAAAACAAAAGAAAGCTTAAACAATGAAAACCCAAACTTGAACAATCATTCAATACCTTAAAAATTCTCACTAATAAATTATATTTTCGTCCGATTCAGGAAAACAACAGCGAAACGGAACAGGAACCCTGATAATTAGCTTATGAAAGATACATCGCATTGAAATGGTTTGGATCCAGAAATTAAAAGAAATAAAAGAAGACGATTGAAGGAATGGTCCGACCGGTTGCCAAAGAACCCTAGAAGCGAAAATAAATCAGAAAATTTTCTCGAAAATATTAGGGAATCCATACACAAAATAAAAGAGATAAATACACATGCTACGGAAAGAGAAAATAGAGAGAAGGAATCAGAGGACTTACGAGTTTAGGAATCGCTGAGGCGCTTGTAGTGGGGTGGTATCGGGGTTATTTAAAGGCCAGAGTCGCCTCAATTATGACCGTCGATTTCCAGCCACTGAATCCAACGGCCAGGGATGAACCGATTTAAGGAATTAGGGATCTAAATCCAACGGTGGAGGATGACTCTCAACGCAGCGTCCAGTTTGATGCTTACACGTGTTAATACGATTAGCCTTGTAGAAATACTGGACATCAGGATTAAAAATCAAAGCACGTGGTGGGACGGGAGCGTTGACTTCTAGCACGCGGGAGATACTTTGCTTTCTTGCAGGAAGGATTTTGGGCTTTGTTTGGGCTCTAAGGATGGAGTCCAATATGCAGGTTTTGGATATGTAATATGTACCAACCTCAATGGGCCTAAATAAAAAAGCCATTAACCTTTTTGATATAATTTTCATACTAAAAGAATAGGAAAAACAATAGAAGAAAAGAAATTTAACATTATGATGATAGAGAATAAGAAAGATTCAAGAGGAAGAGATAGAGAGATAAGACTGAATAACAGAAAAAGACTATCATTTTCATTCATTAAAACTTCGCATTTAGTTCCAGTCTAGGGGTGTGCAAAATTTAGTTTTAAGTCGGTTAACCGATCAAAACAAATCGAAATATTAATTTCGATCAGTTATTTTCAACACGGTTCGGTGATCGGTTATAAATTTTTAAAATTTTTGGTTTCGGTTTGGTTTTGATCGTTGTCATTTTCACCTAAATTTTCGTTCTATTTTACTTGTTATTTTCATATATTTTATCTGTCTTTCGTATATTTGGTGGTGTATTTCTTTCATTTGAGGATAAATTGTGTTGTGGGATAAATACTTTGAAAATAATTAAAATGTGTAAAATATGTGATAAAGGGAGCAAAACAGAGTTGAGAGTTGAAATGAACATCGCATGCTGAATCATGTCAGAACTCGATCGAGTCATGTCCGGCATGGGACATGCATCGAGTTGTATAGGTCGGCCATGCTGGAAGTCGATTGCAGACACATGAAACACCAACTTGACTTCCCCGAAGTCGAGTTTTACAACTCAACTCGAGCTCCGTAGTGCCGAAGAATGTCTTGCCGAGAAGAGCACCGACTCGACTCCAGGTCAGCAACTCGAGTCGAGTTTGGCCAAATTTTTCCAGCTATTTAAGTGAAGATTCTAGAAGATTTTCATGATTAAATAACTTTCTTTCGTGATTAGGAAGTCAATTACGATTTCTAAAATAGAAACACAAAATTCTCATACTTTTCTCACACACATTTCCTCTCTTCATCTCCATCTTCAATCCATCACATTTCTACATCAATTTTCCACCAAAATCCATAATTCGCTCCTTACATCTTCCACCTATCACCAATCTAATTAGGAGGAGATAATCAATTGAAGAAGTTTGGGTATGATAGAAGAAGGAGAACTCCACCTATCAAAGGAAGTAATTCAACTTCTATTTTGCAATTTTTTCCTCTAATTTTGGCTCAAATTGAGTATTGTAATTTAATTTGTAATGAATTCATCATGCCATTGTTAGGCTAGTCTCTTAATGAGACTAACTATCATGATTGGGTAGGAAATTTTAGACTTATGAATTCGTTATGTTGAATTGATGGAATTAAATGTATTTTCTATCATAAATGTCTATTCTTAATTCATATGTTGAATTTTTGGTTGATTTTTCATTCCATATTGATTAGAGTGTGAACTCAATTGTGTTTAATGGTTGTTAATTGAATAATTTCTTCTTATGAATTAACTCTATTATAAGTGTGACTTGAAGTTTGTGAAGATCAAGACATGCTTAGAATCTTATGATTGAACACTAGAATTGGTTACTTATGAAGGTGCTTAGACTAGTGAAAGGACCTACTAATAGAAGCTTAGTACCTTGAAGGGAATAGTGATAATTGGAGACACTCGAGTCTTTTTTAGATTACTTAGGTAGTCTACATCTTGTGTATCTTGTAAAGGAGCATTGAGTGGATCATGTGAGTGTATTTAGTATCCAATCATTGACATTTATCATAACATGTTCATAAGTCTAGAATAATTCATTTTCTTAATGTAGCTAGTCTTACTACTCCCTAGATAGATCTACCTTCATCCATCTCACAATTATATCTTTGCTTACTTATTGATTTACTTGTATTCTTTACTTCTTGTTGATAGTTAATTGATAGATTAGCCATAGCTATAATCAGAACCCCACATATTTGATCATCCTTATAAAGCGAGATAAATTCATTTTATGCCCTATAACTAAGAGAAACTTAGATTTTTACCCAAAAAAGATAAATTGTTCAATTTTGTCCCCATAACTAACGATTTTTTTAATTTTTGCCAAATTTTCACCGAAAATGCGAATTTCGCCGGAAAACTCCACATTTGCCGTACGTGAGGTTTCAATTTGAACGTTTTCGACTGGTCAATCCAAATTTTGACTTATTTTGAACCAATGAATCCGCAAATTTTTACTTATTTTGAGCCAATCAGCCAATTTTGACTTATTTTATCTAAAGCAATTAAAACATATAAGATGAAATTTTGTCTACGCAGGATCATTAGTTATTTGTTAAATTAAAAATAAATTGGTTTTAAAACAAAATTGTGGTATTAAAATATTCTTATTAGACAAAGTCTCTTGTGAGACAATGCTTATATGAGACGTATTGAAGTATGTTCGTAATATAAATAAGGTATGTTTATTGGTAGATAAAGTAGTATTTTCTAAATCATGATGAATGATGCACGAAAGTATGATTTTAGAGTGTTATACTATGATTTACTACAAATATACTTTAACAATCAATAAATATAATTTACCTATATAATAAATATATTTTAATAATCTGTCGACTCGTCTCCATATTTCTCTTTTCACAAGAAAGTGTCCCTTTTTATTAAATTTTATGTTAGATTATAGGTACACCAATCAATTACTAATACAATAAATGATCTTCTATCTCTACTTACAAATCTAGGTCTTGAATCTCTGATTTGGAACGTCTTGAGGGATGGGCGAAGGAGTTGAGCGGAACTCTTTCTGCAAGAATAAACACGCCCCGGTAGTGCTCCGGTCTTGGCGGATCTTTCCCAAAGGTGAAATGACTTCTTGTTTTCGACGAAGCAGCACCGTTATCGCAAGAACTCCGGTGAACTAAGGAGGATGGAGAACTGGATCACTACTAGATGTAAATGCTATTGGTATGCAGATGCTTTGTGTTTTTTGTGTGTTTTGAATGAATGCATAATGACCCTATTTATAGGTGTCAGAGACCACTCCCCACATGGTAGGATTTGTGTTCACACACCCAGATCTGTGTTCAGATATATAGATCTGTGTTCACAAATAGAATTGTCGACCAGATACAATGTATTACATGTCGTATCTGCTGGAGAGGTCTAGACTTCGTGGGCTCCCAATCATGGCCTATTTTATGCCCAAAATTAAATAAACTATTGGGCTAGGCTCATGGCCCAAAAAACCCCCAATTTGTTAGAATTAATTCTATCCACATGTGAGATTAATTTTACTCACTTTAATTATTATTTAATTGGTGATTAATTTAGTAATTAATAATTACTAACCAATTAAATTCCCCAGCATTATATTATATTATTAATACTTGGAAAAAATAACAATCTAAATAATGCATACTACCTAGTGGCGGACCTACACTAGGCCCGGGGGCACTGGGCCCCACTAAGAAATTAAAAATAATTACTATATATGTAGTAATATTTCCTAATACATGCCTTGGCCCAATGGTAGAACAACGCATTTGCTTATTCCAGAGGTATGGGGTTCGATTCCCATATTGCCCAAACTTTTTCTTTCTTTCTTTACATTTTCAATAATTTTTCTTCTCCTTTTTAATTTCATACAATTCTTTTTCTCCTCTCTCTTTCCTCTTTGTTTTCCTTTTTTTTCTTCTTTATTTTTCTTTTTTACTAGTTCCAAAAATATTTATGGTGTTATATTTTAAAATTTATTTCATGTGTATTTTATTAAATATTTTCTCATTCCTATTCTTTTGTTAAATTGTTAATTTTATTTTTAATAATGATTCCTGTAGTATTTTTCTTATTCAATTATGTATATACAATACTTTAAAAGTATTTCTTCCAAAAGGTTCATATAATTAATTACATGCACTTCAATTGTTTATATTCCGTTATTCTTAAAATTTAATTTTTATTTTTAGAGTTTATAATATTTAAGTGTATAATTATTGTTAAAATTCATAAGTAAAGAGGGTTTATGCACACCGTGTTTTTATAGAAGACAAACTTTATGACACATTAAGAAATCGGGACCCTCTGTGCAAAATTCCTGCGTCCGCCACTGATACTACCTATCAGTTTCATTTCATCTATATCCCATATATATGTTGTTTAGATATTTTAATTTTTTATTTATACGTCTCATAATAAAGTTTACAGTTAATTACTGTAAATATAGAATTTTAGAATAGTTATTTTTTTTACTTGTTTTTAGGATTAGTTTGGTATATTTAGGTAAGAATAAATGGAGTATACTTGTGTAAGACCGTCTCACTGTAAGATCATTTAATGCTTTCTTAATAAGTTATCACTTTTTATTAAAGATGTTTTACTTTTATTTTAAAATGTTACTCCTACCGCCCCAGAACAATGCATACGTTTGCTTTTGCACGTAGATTAAGGAGTATAATATTTTAATGTGTAGGTAAGTGAGAGAAATAATATTTTAATGTGTAGTGGGTAGTTGTATTAGTGTAGTGTGTGAGCCCCATGTGTGTATAATAATTGGTTTGTCTGGGTTTCATCTATTTAAAAGGAAAATATATACTTTGTTTTGAGATGGATCAAAATAAAAAATGTATACCTAGTTGGGGATGGATGGAGTATCAATTTTCATTATACTATAATTAATTCATGAAATAGATCATTGCACCATTTTCACTTTTCATCAGTTAGGTATCAATTTTCATTAAAATGGTATAATATTGTATTAAAATATTATCACACTACAAAAAAAATTACCAACGTAATATTCCATTGGTAAATGCTCTAATTCCGTTTGCTAAATCATGTTCCAATGGATTAGCAACCAATTTTTTTAGTTGTTAAAGTGGTGGTTGATAATGTATAAGCAACCAAAATTGAGGTCCATTGGTAATATTCTGTTGCTAATCCGTTGATAATAACTCCATTGCTAATCCGTTTGTAAATTTATTCCGTTGTTAATCCTTTGGAAATAATTTCGTTGCTAATCCGTTGGTAAATGTTCTTTGGTAAACCGTTGGTAAATGTTTCGTTGCTAATCCGTTGATAATATTTATGTTGTTAATCCGTTGGTAAATATTTCATTACTAATCCGTTAGCAATAATTATGTTACTAATTCGTTGGTAAACTTAGAAATTAGTTTTTATTTAAAATCAGCTCATTTCATTAATAATATATGCCTATTTTTTCTCTCTATACCTTAAATAAAATAAATATTCTAAAAATATAACACATACTAAAAATTAAAATATACCTAAATATTTTTAACATAAATGTGAAAGTATCATCATAAGCATAAACCTAATTTATAGTCGAATACAAGATATACAATATTCAAATAATCTCCAACATAAACATCAAGGCATCATCATAAACATAAACATATTCATAGTTGAAAATGATCATACTAATCTACATTACTACATATTTGTCACAATATATCCATGAGCTAGAGATGCTTCCACAGATTTTGTCACATGATTAGCGGATCTAGATTTTGTGTTGGTATAATCACATACAGCCTCATTATCCGGTTTCATGCCATCACATGTTAACATGCTCTTCACTGGATTAAGACATATAAATCATCAAATTTATAAAACTTTTTGGGTAACAAATCTAAGATGAGATACATAAGCTAATGTCTTTTCTGAATGTGGTGTTGTATTGTATACCTTCGTTTGTGCTTTCTGTATGACATATCGCATGGCTCTCTGTAATAAAATTTTGGCCTTCTACTCGTTCTGCTTGTCCTGTTTCCTGATGTAAAACACCAGGACCGACACCGTAATTTGAGGACCAGGTGCGAAATCATTTTTGGGCCTCTTATTTTTTTCCAACATATAAAAGTAATAATAAAATAATAATATTAATATAAATATACAATAAAACATATTAACTAGGCATAAAATAATAAAAGACATCACATAATTATACGTGATATAACTCATCAAATAAAAAAGTTTCAATATTTATTATAAAATTTATATGAAACTAGCTATGAAAAATTGATTTGTGCAAAATCGTCAATCAATTTTTCATAATTGAGTTTCTCTAGAAAATCATTCTCAATTAAAATCAAAGACAATTAATTTAATCTTGTTTGAGTCATAGTTTATCTCAAGTAAGATTTCAACAATTTCAATCTGGAAAAACTTCTTTCTGCTGACACGATGGTCAACAATATCTTATAGGCAATGAAAGCATTGGAAAAATAATTCATTCGGTGCAAAAATTTTAGTATTTCACCAGCTGATTTTATGTCATTTGGTAGAATATTTTGTATCATCTTCAACTCTTGATATAAGTCATCTACATCCAAATCTGAAACATGATTTTCAGTGTAATTTTTTTCAAGTAGTTTATTCTCAAGATTCTTATAACGAGCTCTTAAATCATCATCGACCAATGCATTTAACTTATCAGCTGTAAAAAGAAACCTTAAAAGATTTTAGGATTAATTATTAGGAGATATACATTAATGAACCATATTACTCTTAGATACATACTATATAAAATATTATTATGAGATACAAAAATATACAACCATATACCTGATATACCCCTCCATTATGATTTATAATCTTACCTAACATATTTAAGAGATTTTCAAAATTATTTTATTATCATTTGGCTCGAATTCAAACTCATAATTTTCTTTCATTATTTTCATATATAATTCTCTTTTTATTAGCTAAATAATTCTACTATCCCACTAATCATAACACTAAACTAAGTAGAATAATGAAGTATGAATTTTTATAAAAATGCAAGAAATATTATTCACATAAAACTAAATTTCACTACAATCATAACTATTGCATTGTTTCGATATTTTTGTTGCACCTAATATTTATGTTCAAAAAGCATTTTTTGTTGCATACAAATTTTTATGTTACACATAATATTTTTATTGCACATAATACTTACGATTCACATAACATTAATTTACATTCACAAAGTACTTTTTTATTCACATGACATTTACGCTGCACAGAATATTAATTATTAAAATAAAAATTACGCTGCACGTGTAACATTTTTGTTGCACATAATACTTACGATTCACATAATATTTACGTCCACAAAGTACTTTTTTTATTCACATGACATTTACACTGCACAGAACGTTAATTATTAAAATAAAAATTACGCTGCACGTGCAATATTTTTGTTCCACATAATACTTACGATTCACATAACATTTATGTTCACAAAATACTTTTATTTCATATGATATTTACGCTGCACAGAATGTTAATTATTCAAATAAAAATTACGCTGCACATAATATTTTTTATTCATATACAAACCACCTATCAATATTAATGCTGCACAGAACATTAACGATTTACATAACATTTACGCTGCACATATTTACATATTATGTTCATGTATTTTATATAGTATGTATCTAAGAGTAATATGACTAATATGACTCATTAAAATGTGTATCTCCTAATAATTAATCCTATCTTCACATGATAATTACGCTGCACATAAATTTTTTATTCACACAAGCTTTTATATTAAAAAAACATGAACATAATAATTATGCTCCACATACCAAAAGAAGCAAGCAAGATTTGGGGTTGATTGTCGTAGTCTATAAAATAGGGTGGAAAAGTGTTATGTTAGAAATAGTAATTTTAGTGAGTGCAGCATGAAATCATCCTCCAATTTGCTTTTTATTTAATTTAGGGGTAAATTTGACTTTCTTGTGAACAAATTTGTAGTTAATAGTAATATTTAATAGCCTATGTATCTCATAATAATTACATGTTATATTTTGTAGCTAGTGACAAGTCTCCCAAGATTTTAATATTTTTCATAGGGGTGGGCATCTGATCGGGTTTTAGGTATTTCGGGTGTTCGGATCGGGTACCCAAAAATTTGGGTTGGGAATTTCATTATGCGAAACCGATTTGAAAATTCGGTGTACCCAAAAATACCTTTTTTATTTTTTATTTTTTTAAGTATTCTTATAATAAATTAATTAGGTGTGATTTAAATAATTTTTTTAATGTTTAATCTTTGAGGCAATATTTTATTTGATCTCTTTTATCATTTTTCTTCGTTTTTAAATAATTATAAAAGAATATAATAAATTCATATCATATCATAATAATATTAATTTTTGTAATAATGTTAGGATTTAGATAGTATATTTTAATTATGTTGTGGGATATTTAAATTTATATATTTTTTTATGTTATTTTTATCTAATTAATTAAAAATATTTATACATTAAAGTATATGATAACATAAATCATATTAAAATTAATGATATAAGGAGAATTCAAATTTAGATTTGATAAGACAAGGATGTAATAATACAAAATTGTGTTTTTATTATGTAAAAATAATTGATAATTTAAAAATAAATAAATTTAATTAAGTAATGTTTAAAGGATAATAAATATATTTTATAATTAAAAAATTAAGGATGCATGAAAATTTTAATATTTCATGAATCAAATTATTTTTTATAATTAATATAAGATTGTAAAAAAAAACTTCGGGTACCCGATCGGGTAATTCGGGTACATTTTCAATACCCGAAATCCAACCGAAGTTATAACTTCGGGTTTGGGTAAATCCAGAAGCCGAAATTACCCAAAAAATTAGGTTTTTCGATTAATTTTTTTGGATCGGATCGGGCACCTGAAACCCGAAAAAAAATACCCACCCTTATTCTTCATACTGCTCAAATCTTTTCTTCAATGATCCAAGAGTTTGATCAATTATGTATAGAAAGTAATGAATTCGAAATTTTCCTCAGTAGACTCATGAGGCATTTGAGACAATTCACTAGAAAGCTTATCGAAATGTTGCATTCTATTTCTTTTAGGAAAAACTGGATCAATATCCATTGATAAAGCAAGAATTTTTGCTTTATCCATAGTTTGGTCGAATCCAATTTATCTATATTCTTCAAAAGAGAGTGATTAACCCTTTGACTTTGAGCATGACAATATCAATAAGCATGTCTTCAGATTGCAGACTTTTATTAACAATATTAACTCTACCTATTATGTCATATCAAATAATAATACCACATAGAAATTCAAAATTTTCGAGTTCATAAGTTGCTAGGGACTTAGGTTCGTTTCTTATTTTAGAGTCAACATCTGTTTGATCATCTGCAAGTTGAAGTAAAGCTTCTTTAATTTGTTGACCTTGAAGTACTATTGCCTTAACACTTTCAATACGACTTATCAATCGAGTGGTGGAAAATGACTTCAGAGTTAAACCATTTGTCGTTATATGATCTATCAAAATCTTCCATCTCTTTGTTGAATGTGAAAACAATGTATAAATACATTGTATCATTCCAAAAAAGTCTTTCGCTTTCCCACATGACTTTGCAATGCCACAAAGTGTTAAGTTCAACAACCACATGGAATGCATAATGTTCTAGGATTTATATCCAAAAGCTTTTTTGTACACCTTGGTGTCTCCTCTCATATTAGCTGCATTATCATATCTTTGTCCTCTAACATGATTGATGAGAGTGATAATTCACGTGTTTTGAGCTCCAATATGTGTGGAAATTGAGTATGATTTAGTCTATTATCAAGACGGATCAGGATGTTTATGGAAAATCCACGAATCAGATGCTACTAAGGTTATTTGAGCATATTTGTACAGGAAAATAGGTCTTAAGTGCTCGGAATCAGAAGACACGATTTTTTGCAGTGTTGTTCAACCAGGAGAAGTTGTTCAACCTGGAGAAGTTGTTCAACTAGCATGAGCTAAGTCGAACAGAGGAGATGAGTTGAACGGGAGACGTATCAACTTACAGAGTGGTCATTCGACCAGGGAAGCTCGTTCGTCCAGAAGAAGTTAAGTCGAACTAAGGAAGTCAAGTGGAATGGAAAACAGAGACGAACACAGTTTACAGACACGCAATTCGACTAAGAGGTCCTGTTCGACCACGCCAAGTATGGTTGAACGGCGACACATCAGCCCCGAAATGTCAAGATTTCACCTCTAGTGCATGCATGTGCGTGTTTTCTATAAAAAAGCCCAATAAGGGTCCATAAGGAGAAGTAACAAGTATAAAAAGGGGTGCCGATCACATCAAAAAGGGAGACAGATTCCACATCTATCCTACACCACATCAAAACTCTAACTCCATCCGCAAGAGCTGTAGAGAGAGATTCGTACAGCGAATCAAGTGAGAACCAAGTAAAGATTCAAGACGGAGCGAGAAGCGATGGCGCCCATCTCTAGGGTTTACTTCGCAACTTAATCTTTCTTGTAATTTTCAAGACTATGTATAAAATCTATCCAATCACCATGACTGTTCTTTGAAGCATCATAGTCTAGAACCGCTTTGGTAGTTCTAGGGTTATGAAGATTTTTATCTAGTTAATTGAACTTCCATGTGTATACTCCGTACAACACTACTTATAGTTTATTTTATATAAGACTATGCTTTATTAATTCATACTCAGAGTTGTTTTGTGCATCATTAACTGTTATGTAGAGTCTGAATACATATCTTGGTTATTGATTTAGTGCGTTCACTGCTGAGCAGGATTACATGTTATGATTCTAAGTGAGGGGACACCAAAGCTTCATTAGAAATATCTTATATGAATACTTATTAATTGAATTGAATTTGAGTTAGTAAGTAGGATAAAGTAGATAATTACATAGTACCTATAAAGGGAGATCATATCGGGTTAGAGTACTTAGTGCACGAGAAATAATTGATACTGATAGTACCTAGAAAGGGGGTGTAATTATATTTCTTGCTCCGAAGATATTCACACATGTTACATACTTATCTGCTTGTGTCTATAGAGTAGGTTTGCATGGTTTAGTGATGCGTCCATATTTAATAAGGCAGAGTCGGACATTGATATACGGAAGGGAGATTAATTAGTGAAACTGGATTGCCTGAAGAGCTACCTATCTTCCCACTTGTCAACTCTCGTTTATCTCTACTGTCTTTATTTTATTTGCTATTTTATTATTTGCTCATTAGTTTAATAATTATTCTCAACTTAGATTGCCATCAATAGTTTCTCTTAGATTAGATAATAATAAGTTGATAACCAATAGTTCTTTGGGTTCGATAAATATAACTTGGTCGCTTATCTAAGCTACAATCGCATCCTTCATACTTGGGGATTAAAATTATGTGTTGAGAAAATGCCCAACAAGTTTCTGGCGTCGTTGCCGGGGACGGATGTCCTTATCAAATTTTTTGTTGCTATTTTATTTAAGACTATTCCATACTTGTCTTTGGATTCTAACGCTATATTTCTCTTAGATGTATGCACACTAGGTCAAAGGTAGGACCATTAGCGGCTTTTGATCCAGAAATTGGAGCATAGTCGAGGTAGAAGAAGGTAAAGAAGAAGAAGAAGAACAAGAATGTGGAAGCAACTGAAGCTCTTAATCTAGGAGTTGAAGTTGGAGTGTTGAACCTGGAAGCGATTGAAGTTGCAACCGGAGATAAGTCGGAAGCAGAAACAGTCAACATGGCAGTGAATTCAAATAATCTTGCCATCCGTGAAGTCTCTAAGAATAACGAAGGAGACAATGTGGGGCTGTTAGGAGCGCGTGGAGCCGATGCCGATTTTGATCTTTATCCCGCTCTTATCAGCATGATTGAAAGGAACTCCTTCTCTGGAGGAACTTTCGAGGATCTTCAACAACATCTAAATAAGTTCCTTGGTTATGCATGCACACAAAAAGATGCAGGAACTCATGAGGATGTAAGAAGGATCTTATTGTTTAAGTTCTCGCTTACTGAAAGGGCGAGAGATTGGTACGATACTCTTAGTGCTGCTGAATTCACTACCTGGGAGCAATTGAAATTGAAGTTCTTGGAGCGATACATGCCACTTTCAAAGGTTTTTAAGATGAAACAAGAAAACAATCAATTTGCTATCAGTGGTAATGAGAAATTTCATGAAGCATGGGACAGATTCAAGGACATGCTTAGAAGGTGTCCACAGCATGACTTGTCAAAAAGCTCATTATATCACTATATTCTACAATGGATTGAATTGTGATTCTCGAGTGTTACTTATTTCTTCTTCGAATGGAGCATTGCTTACAAAGTCATCCATTGAGGCCTAAAAGCTCTTTGAGGATATTTCGATGAATTCAATAGCTTGGCCAACTGATAGAGTAGAGGCACCTATGCCCTTAAAAAGTAGCACAGGTTAAACATACAATGGTAAAGTCGAGTAAAAAAGATGAGATCATCTCGAGCTTGGCTAATATCAACAAGCTACTTGAAACTCAGCAGAAACAGATTACTGATTTGTCACAGAGAGTACCAATGATGATGCAGCAGGATGACAGTGAAGAAAGACCAATCCAAAAGAATTTAGAAAAATCATACTATGCCATGGGACAAAGTATTCAAGGAACAAGGTATCCGAACAATCAAGGAAACAGAAATTACCAAGGGAACTACAACAATCGTGGTCCTCCGGGTAACTATCAACAACCAAGGAGTCAGGAATTTTCATGGAGCAATCCAAATTCGGCTATGCAACCTCCTGTTGGTGTTAATCCTGGTGCTAAGACGGAAGAAGAAAAACCTGGTTTGGAGGATACGGTGAACCATTATGTGGCTAGGGATAATGCAAGGGTGGATCGTATTGAGATCAAAATAGAATCGAATCATGAGGAGTTGTCCAAGCATATAAAAGACCTTACCTTGTTGATAGGGAAAATGGCAGGGAATGTGAACAAGTTGACGCAAACTATTGAGAAGGGTAAGCTCCCATCTCAAAGTATTACAAACTCTAAGTCTTGTAATGCCATCACATTGAGGTCCGGGACGCAGTACGAATGTCCAATGAAGACGTGGGCAAAAACGATGAAGGCAGGAGTCTTGTTCGACCAACACTACCTAGTTCGACCAGACCAGTTGGTCGAACTAAGGTCGAAAAGTTTTTAGAAAAATAGAGTTACGATGCTTTGTTTTCTGCTCCGCCGTTCGACCATGGCCAGTTTGTTCGACAAAACCATTTTGGTTGAACCATGGTCGAACAGGCACCATGGTCGAGCTCAGTTTACAGAGCCTCCGTTTGACCAGACTAATCCTGTTTGACCAGATTATTCTAATCGAACTATGGTCGAACTGACACTTGACGAACTGAACCCGTTTACAAAGTCCTCGTTCGAACACACTCATGCTGTTCAACCAGACCATTCTAGTCGAACAGCTTCACGTACCTCCCATTTCAAAAATGAATACTACACCTATTGTTCAGAACACTCCAGAGCCATCACAAGAGTAGAATACTAAGCCTATAGTAGAGAAGAAATGGTAAAGAGCCAAGAGATTGAAAGCCGAGAAGGATAAAGTGAAGGAGGTTGAACGTGATGAACTGGGAATTCCAAAGACAAAGATACCTCCTCCGTTTCCTTTTAGGATAGTGAAGAAGGGATTGGAAGATAAGTTCAAGAGATTTCAAGATATAATTAACAAGATAAGCTTGAACATTCCTTTCTCCGAAGCAATCATGGAGATGCCATACTATGCCCGATTCGTTAAAGATATCATATTGAAGAAGAGAAGTTTGAACAAAGTGGAGACAGTGAATCTATTAGAAAACTATAGCTCGATCATTCAGAGGAAGTTGCCGTAGAAGTTGAAAGATCTGAGAAGCTTCAATATCTTATGTGAAACTGGAAGGGGGTTGTGTGGTCTTGGTGCAAGCATCAACTTGATGTCCTTATCTATATTCAAGAAGTTAAGTTTGGGAGAGCTCGCTCCCACAACAGTAGCTCTACAATTGGCAGATAGGTCCATGACTTTTCCGAAGGGTGTGATTGAAGATGTACTTGTAAAAGTAGACAAGCTTGTCTTTCTTGTGGATTTTCTTATGCTAGAGTTGGAAGATGATGATGAGAGTGATAATTCACGTATTTTGAGCTCTGATTTGTATGGAAGTCGAGTACGATTTGGGCGATTGTCGAGGCAAATCAATATGTTTATGGAAATTCTACAAATCAGAGGCTATTGAGGCTATTTGAGCACATTTATGTAGAAAAACAGGTCAGAAGTGCTCAGAATCGGAAAATATGAAGTCCGAGATGCCGCTCGACCAGAGGAAGAGCCGCTCGACCAAGGCCTTTTGGTCGAGCGAGGGTAGATTTGGTTGACCAAATGTTGGTACAGAGTTTCAACGAATGGGGAGTCCGCTCGACCAGGACAGAAACCGCTCGACCAAGCCAGTTTGGTTGAGTGGGGACATGCGCCTATTTTTGGTAATTTCTATACTCCTGTGCGTGAATTTTCGTATTCTCCAAGAAAAAGCCCAGAAAAGGTCCATAAGGAGAGTTCTACAAGTATAAAAAGGGAAGCCGATCACATTATGAAGTGAGTTAGATTACACATCCATCCTACACCACATCTAAGCACTAACTCCATCCTACGGAGCTGTAGAGAGAGATTCATGCAGCGAATCAAGTGAGAACCAAGTGAAAATCCAAGACGGAGCGAGAAGTGATGACGCCCACACCTAGGGTTTATTTCGCAAATTAATCTTTCTTGTGATTTTTAAGACTATGGGTAAGATCTATCCAAACACCATGAACGTTCCTCCATACATCATGGGCTAGAACTCTTTTGGTAGTTCTAGGGTTTATAAAGGTTTTATCTAGTTAGTTGAACTTTCGTGTGTATACTTCGTACAACACTACTTGTGGTTTATTTTATATAAGACTATGCATTTTTAATTCATACTCAGAGTTATTTTGTGCATCTTTAACTGTTATGTAGAGTCTGAATACATATCTTTGTTATTGATTGAGTGCGTTCACTGCTGAGCAGGATTCTATGTTATGATTCTAAGTGAGGGGACTCTGAAATTTCATTAGAATTGTCTTATATAGATACTTGTTAATTGTATCTGATTCGGGTTAATAAGTAGGATAAAGAGTATAACTTTATAGTACCTATAAAGGGAGATCATATCGGTTTAGAGTACCAATCATAGAGGGAAATAATTGATAATGATAGTACCTAGAAAGGGGGGTGAAATTATATCTCTTGCTCCAAGGTTATTCACACGTGTTACACGTATATTTACTTGTGTCTATAGAGTAGATTTACATGGCTTAGTGATGCATCCATATTCCACAAGGTAGAGTCGGACGTTGACACATGGAAGGGAAGTTAACTAGTAAAATTGGATGGTCCGAAGAACTACCTATCTTCTCATTAGTTTAACTCTTGTTTAATCTCTACTGTTTTTAGTTTACTTGCTAATTAATTATTTATCTAGTAGTTAATTAGTATTTAACCACTTAAATTGCCAAATTTAGTCTTAGTAAATTAGTTTATAATTAAGTTAGTAATAATCCATCCTTTGGGTTCGATAATATAACTTGGTCGCTTATCTGAGCTATAATAACATCATTCGTACTTGGGGATTAATTGTGTGTTGAGAAAAGTCCATCAGATGACAAGGATAATGTCCCTCTTATTTTGGGAAGGCCATTCCTTGCCACAACTGGAGCTATGATTGATGTCCAAAAGGGAGAGCTTAGATTGAGAATGGATAAAGAAGAGGTTCTATTCAACCTTGGTAGGGTAATGAAGATGCCAATGGAGACGTAATGTTACTGCATTGATGTGGTGGAGGAGATCGTGAAAGAAGATATGTCCTTGATCCTATCAAAGGATCTTTTGGAGACATGCTTGAAGAAGTTTCTTACTTTTCCCACCACGGAGCTAGATGAGCTCTCTAATGAGGTATGTATTGAATTTCTTGAAAGTTTACTTGCCTTGGGTGATGACATGTATGAATCTAAAAGAACCAAGCTTGAAGAAGTAAAGTGGACTAGGCAATACCTCCCATTGGATAAAGAAAGCACACCGAAAGAAGAAAAGAATGAGGAGTTGAATCCACTACCGGAGCACTTGAAGTACGCCTATCTAGGCGATAATAAAACTTATCCAGTAATTGTATCTTCTTTCCTTACTGATGATCAACTTATAGAGTTGCTAGATGTGCTTCGGAAGTATAAGTCTGCTATAGGTTGGACTCTTGATGATTTGAAAGGTATTAGTCCATCGTATTGCATGCATAAGATAAGGTTGCTAGATGAAGCTAAGGGATGCATTCAGAATCAGCGGATGGTTAATCCAACGATTCAAGAAGTAATATGAAGCAAATCCTAACGTGATTTGATACAGGAATTATATATCCTATTAGTGATAGTCCCCATGTGAGTCCATTGCATGTTGTAGCTAAAAAGGGGGGCATGACTATTGTGAAAGCCGATGATGGCGAGACCTTATCCACTAGGATTCCTACGGGATGACGTGTGTATATGGATTACAGGAAATTGAATGAAAATACATGCAAGGACCATTTCCCTCTTCCTTTCATGGATCAAATGCTTAACCGTCTAGAAGGGTACGAGTTTTATTATTTCTTGGACGGGTATTCGGGTTATTATCAAATCATGATTGCGCCCAAGAATCAAGAAAAGATCACTTTTACTTGCCCTTATGGAACCTTTGCTTTTAGGAAGATGCCTTTTGAGTTATGTAATGCACCTGCTACATTTCAGCGTTGCATGATGGCCATATTTGATGGTTTGATAGAAAAGATCATGGAGGTGTTTATGAATGATTTTTCTATTTTTGGTTCTTCCTTTGATATTTGTTTGTCTAACCTATCTACTGTTTTGAAGAGATGTCAAGAAACTAATTTTGTCTTGAATTGGGAGAAGTGCCACTTCATGGTGAGAGATGAGATTGTTCTTGGGCATCATATTTCGGCCAAGGGATTGCAGGTTGATAGAGAAAAGGTGGTGGGCATTGAGAAGCTTCCACCACCTAAGAATGAGAAAGGAGTACGGTCCTTCCTTAGACACGCTGGATTCTATAGAAGATTTATCAAAGACTTCTCAAATACTCCAAGCCCTTATCTCACTTACTTTAAAAGGATGTTCCTTTTGTTTTTGATGAAGAATGTCTAACAACTTTTCAGGTTTTGAAAGAGGCGCTTATTACTGCACCTATCTTGATCACACCAGATTGGACTCAGCCGTTTGTACTTATGTATGATGCAAGTGATTTAGCACTTGGAGTGGTGCTCGGGCAGTTGAAGGAAAAGAAGTTCTGAGCCATCTACTATGCGAGTAAAACTTTTGATGCAGCATAAAAGAACTACATTGCCACTGAAAAGGAATTTTTAGTGGTTGTGTATGCATTCAATAAGTTTCGACAGTATTTGATAAGCATGAAGACTATAGTGTACACAGATCATTCTGCGATCCGATATTTAATAGAGAAAAAGGAATGCGAAGCCCAAGATTATTAGATGGATCCTTCTGGAGCAGAGAGAGCTTGTGTAGTGGCTGCCCAAGGAATGAAACCATGGTATGCGGATTATGTCAATTACATTGCCGTAGGTGAAATTCTAAAAGATCTCAATAGGTATCAACTTGCCAAATTCAAGAGAGATGTTGAGACTTTCATATGGTATGATCCGTTCATCTACAAAATTTGTACAGATACTATCGTCCGTAGGTGACTGCCCGAGATGGAGATGGAGAGTGTTCTTAATTTTTGCCATGCACAACCTAACGGGAGGCATTTTGGAGCTCAAAAGACTGTAGCCAAGGTACTACAATTCGATTTATATTGGCCTTCCTTATTTAAAGATTGTGAATCCTATGTGGCGACATGCAATAGATGTCAAAGGATGGGAAATATAAGTAAAAGGGATGATATGCCACTTCAACCAAGCATTGCTGTAGAGATCTTCGATGTATGGGGAATTGATTTTATGGGGCCGTTTCCCCCATCTAATGGATTCATGTACATTCTTCTTGTTGTTGATTATGTTTCTAAGTGGGTAGAAGCAATTGCAGCACGCATGAATGATTCAAAGACTATTTTATCATTCATAAAGAAACACATCTTTGCCCGCTATGGAGTTCCAAGCGCACTTGTAAGTGATGAAGGTTCGCACTTCGTCAACAAGCTTATTGAAAGAGTTCTCAAGGACTATGGTGTTAAGCATAGGGTTACTACACCCTATGTTCCTCAAGCAAATGGGCAAATGGAAGTCTCTAACCGGCAAGTGAAGCAAATCCTGGAGAATGTAGTTGGGACCAATAGGAAAGATTGGGCGATGTCTTATGGGGTTTCCGTACGTCATACAAGATTATGCTTGACATGTCACCTTATCAAATTGTCTATGGGAAGCCGTGCCACTTACCCGTAGAGATTCAGCATAAGTCTTTTTGGGCTGTTAGAAGTTTGATCTTATCCATAAAGGAGGATAAGGACTTAAGGTTGGCGCATATTAATCAATTGGATGAGTTTAGAAGTCAAGCTTTTAAGAACTCGGTGATATACAAGGAGCGAATGAAGAAGTGGCATGACTCGAAGATCACTTATAAAGAGTTCAAGCAAGGAGATGAGGTATTATTTTTTAACTCTCGTTTGAAGGTTTTTGCAGGAAAATTGAAATTGAAGAGGATGGGGCCATTCATTATCCATAGAGCCTGCGGAGGGGGGAGTTTTGAAATCATGGACAAAGATGGAGACATCATAGCGGCGAATGGGCATCGATTAAAGCACTATAGGTCGTCGGATGATGCTTGTGTCATCTTTGAAGATACCTTACATTGAGTTGGTACCGTCGTAACTCTCCGACGTTAAACAAGAGCGCCTATTGGGGGCTTTCCCTCCTGTTTATTTCTTTATTTCATTAGTGTGAGTAAAATTTTTTTATATTTGACGTGCTTACTTATCGGCAATTACATCTCTTTGCAAACTTAGTTTCGACTATAGTTTCTACTAAGTTTGGGGGGGTGATGTACTTACCTCATTGAAGCACTAAGAGTATAATCTTTTCTTTGTAACGTTTGCTAAGGGAGTTTATTTTTGCGGTATATTGGAACTTTAACCGGTTTTGATGTGTCAATTTTTTTGCAATTTACCTAGTGTTCGGTGGTGTTATATTTATTTTATTGTGAACGAAGTATTATACATGATTTTTATATAGTCTAAGAGTGGTTCTCTTTATTTTGTTTTGGCTATTATGGTGCTTTATGTTCTCCTAGAGTTTGAGTTTTGTAGGGAAAGACGAGAAAAGTACAAAATTTTAGAAGTTCAGAATCTTGTTCGACCAGACCATGTTGTTCGACCAAAGGTACTGCAGTCAAACGGTGGTCGAACGAAGTGCTTGAACATGAAACCAACTTATAGAAGATCAGTTCGACCAACACGCCTCATTCGACCAGAACTCTAAGGTCGAGTGACGGTCGAACGAAGCAGAGGAGAACAGGGGACGACATTTCAGTTTATAGAGGTGCAGTTCGAACTCACACTGTTATTCGACCAATACATTTTCGTCGAACAAAGGTTGAACAAGATCATGTTTTACGGGAAGGCTCTCACAGTTTGACCAGAAGCCCTAATTTGACCAATCTGTTCGAGTCAAACTGGGTCTGGAATCGCGAATAAAGGTCAGTTTCTGCATGTTGTTCGACCGATTCCCGTTACCCTTTCTTGAGCACTCGTCCCGACTTGTAAGAACTTCACTCTAAACTCTTTCCATACTTAATTCTTCCTCTCCACACACTTCCATAACAAAGTTTTGAAGGATTCAAGTTCGATTTTGGGGCTATTTCATTCGAAATTTTTGGAATTTTTCCCGTACATCACACACACCATGCCCGGAGATAAAGGTATGTTTTCTAACTTCTCTACCCTTGAATTGAAGTGATTATGCTTAGTGAAGGTTGGGTAAGTGGATTAAAACATATGCTTAGTTGGATTTGATGTGATTGAATTTGGTGTTCTTGTTGAAATTTTACATGAATTTGCATGATTCAATTTACGTTGGATTGTTGAAATTTTGTGAAATTGATGATGCATATCTTGCGGGCTTGAGTTTAATTTCGAATTATATATATGGGGCTCATTGATTTGAAGTGTTGATGTTGTGCAATATTGAATGTGGGAGATGAGCATGTTTATGGTTTTTGTTGAGCTTATATTGAAATTGAGAAGCATGTTTAATGTGTGTAGTAATTTTAAGACTAGTGATTGTAATTGTCTCATGATTGAAAGTGTTGAGCATATATTTGTTATGATTAGATGAACACTTGAAATTTGGAGAAATTAAGCTTTGAGTTGATTATAGCATATGAATTTGAAGTCTTGAGTAGATTCATGCTTAAATTAGTCTTAAAATTGGTATACTTGCTTTATCTCTCTTGGTGTGTATTGAAATATAATCTTTGAAGGTAAAGAGATTACTTCATCTTCTAAGAGGAAGGAGACTAAGTCTCCTAGGAAAGGTGATGTTGCAAAGAAATTAAAGCTTGATAAGAGGAGACCTTCCAATTTTGGTATAAAGATTAATGGTTGGGAGGAGAAAAAGGAGTTGTGGGCAGCTATTGCGAATAAAATAACGAGGACTCATTATCAAGATGATCAAGCGATGGTGCTGATGAACATCATCAACGATATTCGTTGGATGTTCAATCGAGTAGGGATCACTAGGTTCATGGAGATGAAGAGGGAGACATATTTCCACATTACTGCAGATGTTTTATGCTCGATGAGAGTCGATCGTGGAGATCATTATCTTCCCTATGGTCTGTGGATGTAGATTGGTAGACAGTTACAGCTGATGTACACAAATGAGTTTAATGAGATGATTGGTTGTGAGGATGTGTCTTCAGTGGAGCATACTGATTTCCATGCCGATGAGTTTTGGAGATCTATCTCGGGGAGGCAAGGTCGTTATAATTCTAACACCGCTAAGGTTGCCTTAATCCGCAACCCCGTGATAGCTTATATGGACCGGATCCTGAGCAACACACTATTTGCTTGATCCAAGGGCAGTTGTATTCCTAGAGGGGAGTTGTACGTGCTCTGGTGTATGTTCAATGGAGTTCGATTTAACGTTGCAACTTACTTTTTCTAGCAATTGTACAAATTCTCTACTCATGATTTCCAAAAAGTCAACATTGGAGGGCTTATTACTCCGTTAGCGAGTACTATCGAGTTGATTTGAGCAAGCATAGGCTGATCCGAGGGGATCCTGACTTGATTATGTCATCCTGTGTGAGGATGAGGTTGGTTCAGCGGATGGATGACGTTTGGATGTTCATCTGTGGCAAGAATCCTCTTTCTTTTCGATTTCCATTGTCGATTGTTGATCTCACTACTGTTCAGATCAATACCAACCTATTGATGGATACCTTGGAGCATAGGGCAATTTCCAAGACTTGTTTGGAAGAGGGAAATTGGAGACTTCTAGCTGAGATGCACCTACAGGGAGTCCACATTGATGAAGATATGATTTTGGTAGGTGATCCAGCTGATTTCATTGATGAAAATCAGCCATAGCAGCAGGCTTTTGTATATCCGGAGATGGATTTTCCTCCGATACAGCCACCGCAGCAGCCACAGCCACAGTATGAGTACTTTGAGCCACCGCCACAGCAGCAGTAGGATTTTTGGCAGGCCCAGGATCACTTTTATTGGTAGCAGTTTAGATTGACGAACTAGCATTTTGCCACCTTAAATGTGAATCAGTAAGAGACGAATGGATAGCTGGCATTGGCGAATACAAATTATGTTGCGCTCAACCTCCGATATGATGCTATGGATGGGAGATTGGGAGATCTTAATGAGAATTATGAAGCTTTGGACAGGAAGATCGATACCTTGCAAAGGGATTTCGATGATTGGTGCAATGATAATGATGATGATGCTTCGGAGGAGTAGTTGCGCCAAGTTTTTATCCTTGTCTGTTTCTTCCCACCTCCATTCTCTTTTTCACTTTACAGTTTGAGTGAGTGGTGATGGTGTTGAGTATGTGTTGAGATTCATGTGTGAGTGGTTTGTATTTGATATTGATTGATGATGATGGATACATTAGATATGTTTGATTTGGATGTGATCGGATTGATTTGGAGAGTATGATGTTACTTCTTGATTATGCATGTGCACTTGATTTTGATGCATGTTGATTTTATTGATGATAGACATGTACTGTTATTACTTGTAGTTTATGTAGATATTGATGTTGATTGCATGCTTTGAAGAGTGCTTATTAATCTATTACCCATGTAAGAATTTGAGCCTTATGAAATTATGCTACGTCAATGCATGATAGTTTATTCTTGTGAGTATCATTCATATGTTCGTATTCTAGAACTTGGCCTAGAGTCTTGTTTGAAGTGTATAATTGATAGATACTAGGACATGATCTTAGGCGATGATTGATAATTGAGCCACTTAGCCAAATTTTATCCTACCTTGAAGTTTATATCATTGGAAGCCCCGTTGTGCCTTTAAAAGCTTTTTCTTTGGAAAACCTATGATTAAAAGCCTTATTTACCTATACTTGAGCTTCGAAATACCCTATTTACTAGTAGATGGTTAAAGTGAATAAATTGCTGGATCATATATGAAGAAATAGGAATGAAGTTTGCGTACTGATAAAAATAAATATGAGGTTAAATCTTGTAAAGGGATAGTGCCTAAAATCGATACCCCAATTGATTAAAAGGGTAGTGCCCAAAATTGGTACCCTTGTGCTTTGAAGAAGAAGAAAGATGTTGATTCCAAGTGAAGCAAGAGAAGAAGTATTGAAAGAATCATGAGAATGATGAAGGAGAACAAGTATTAATGTTGTTTGATGAAAAGCAAATCTCCAAGATAATTCTCTATTAGTGAAGTTAGTCACTTTTATCTATATTCTCCTACCTTTACCAAATAGCCAACATTACAACCCAAAGAACAAGTCATATGTGATCCTAGTATTGAAACAATTATGAATTGTTTTTGAGACCTTTGCCGAGCTTATGGTTACGCGAATATATGAATTTATTTTGAGCGTATATACTAACCCTTTGAAAGTGTATGTCTTTTACACTTGAGTACAAGAGTAAACACTTATCTAGTGAGTTGGATGATTTTGCACTCGTAGAAGTGTTATGGTTGATTGATATTTTTGCATGGATGAAAGGTATGATGGATGCACGTTTTGAATTGATATAATTGCATGTGTTAGAATAGGTTGTGTTTGTTATAAGGATCTTTTGATTACACTCTCTTGCCTGGTTTTGATTTTTGTTGCCTCGGGACGAGCAACATGTAAGTTTGGGGGTTTGATGAGAGTGATAATTCACGTGTTTTGAGCTCCGATTTGTGTGGAAATTGAGTATGATTGAGTCTATTATCAAGACGGATCGGGATGTTTATGAAAAATCCATGAATCAGATGCTACTGAGGTTATTTGAGCATATTTATACATGAAAATAGGTCTTAGTGCTCGGAATCGAAAGACACAATTTGTAGTGGTATTGTTCGACCTGGAGAAGTTGTTCGACCAGCATCAACTAAGTTGAACAGAGGAGATGAGTCGAACAAGAGGCGTATCAACTTACAGAGTGGTCATTCGACCAGGAAAGCTCGTTCGACAAGAAGAAGTTAAGTTGAATTGAGGAAGTCAAGTCGAACGGGAAACAGAGATGAAGTCAGTTTACATACACGCTATTCGACCTCAGTTCGACCAAGAGGTCCTGTTCGACCACGCCAAGTCTGTTCGAACGGCGACACATCAGTTTTGAAACATTGGGATTTCATCTCTAGTGCGTGCATGTGCCTGTTTTCTACGAAAAAACCCAGTAAGGGTCCATAAGGAGAAGTAACAAGTATAAAAAGGGGTGCCGATCACATCAAAAAGGGAGTCAGATTCCACATCCATCTTACACCACATCAAAACTCTAACTTCATCTGCAAGAGCTGTAGAGAGAGATTCGTACAGCGAATCAAGTGAGAACCAAGTAAAGATTCAAGACGGAGCGAGAAGCGATGACGCCCATCTCTAGGGTTTACTTCACAACTTAATCTTTCTTGTAATTTTCAAGACTATGTATAAGATCTAAGATCTGTCCAATCACCATGAATGTTCTTTGAAGTATCATGGGCTAGAACCGCTTTGGTAGTTCTAGGGTTATGATGATTTTTATCTTGATAATTGAACTTCCGTGTGTATACTCCGTACAACACTACTTATAGTTTATTTTATATAAGACTATGCTTTATTAATTCATACTCAGAGTTGTTTTGTGTATCATTAATTGTTATGTAGAGTCTGAATACATATCTTGGTTATTGATTTAGTGCGTTCACTGCTGAGTAGGATTACATGTTATGATTCTAACTGAGGGGACTCCGAAGCTTCATTATCTTATATGAATACTTATTAATAGAATTGAATTCGAGTTAGTAAGTAGGATAAAGTGGATAATTACATAGTACCTATAAATGGAGATCATATCGGGTTAGAGTACTTAGTGCACGAGAAATAATTGATACTGATAGTACCTAGAAAGGGGGGTGTAATTATATTTCTTGCTCCGAAGATATTCACACGTGTTACATGCTTATCTGCTTGTGTCTATAGAGTAGGTTTGCATGGTTTAGTGATGCGTCCATATTCCACAAGGCAGAATCGGACATTGACATACGGAAGGGAGATTAATTAGTGAAACTGGATTACCTGAAGAGCTACCTATCTTCTCACTTGTCAACTCTCATTTATCTCCACTGTCTTTATTTTATTTTCTATTTTATTATTTGTTCATTAGTTTAATAATTATTCTCAACTTAAATTGTCAACAATAGTTTCTCTTAGATTAGATAATAATAAGTTGATAACTAACTGTCCTTTGGGTTTGATAAATATAACTTGTTCGCTTATCTAAGCTACAATCGCATCCTTCATACTTAGATATTAAAATTGTTTGTTGAGAAAATGCCCAACAATGATCAACATCAAGACCTAAACTCCTCATTACATTTTGTAGCTCTTCAAATAATCCTTGACCTGATGTATCATCCACATTCAGAAATCTAAAAAAATATTCTACTACTTTTATTGGACATGTAGAAACATCAATGCATCTTATCACCAATGTCATTTGCTCTTGGTTTCTAATATCTGGAGTACGATCAAATATCCCTGCAAAGAACATAGCTTCTTTGATTTTTTAAGAATAGAATTCTTAATTTTTGAAGATGGCAAATATATTAACTCATTATGAATTTTATAGCTCAATAGTGATGATGTACCTTTTGATCGAGATGCTCCTTCATTACTAAGTCTCACTCAACAATCATTTCAACACCAGTCATAAAATTTCCATTATTATCCTCATAGAGTTTCTCACTGCTACCATGGAATGCTAAGTTTTGTTTAGCTAAAAATTTCACAAGTGAAATTAATCGATGTAGCACCATTCTCCAATGTTTTTTTTCTTTCTTAATTTGGGTTAGGATGCCATGATCAATCGTCTTATCAATTTCTATTCTACTACATAATTCAGACCAACTAACAAAATTTGTCACATGCTCAACACACTTGTCTCATGTTCGTTAAATCTAATACTACGATGCCTCCAGTCACAATATCCTTCATTTACTAGTTGACTCTGTTGGTGTTGTTAAGTCCCCATTTTAAACAACTTGCAACAAAAACAAAATGCCTTTTCAAGTGCTTTGGAATAAACCAACCAATTTCTATGGTGTTTTTGACCATTTGGTAAAATTCGAGTATAGAATTTTGAAGAGAAATACATTTTTTATTTATCTTTAGGACCTTTCCCAATTATTACATCTCTAACTGGACCTTTCTCCACCAATAGTTCTCTCCATTTATCATTTAATTTATCCTAATATGTTGGATCAAAAATGTCAAGAGGAATTGAGGAATAAACATCTTTATTCATGACATCAACATCATCATCGTTGTCACATCTAGACTGATCAATGTTATCTCCATCAAAATCAACATAATTAATTATTATCAATATTCTCGCCTTCTTCATGGACTACACTATCTGGATTATCAGTATCTTTTAAGTACTAATCATCTTAATTTTTTTCTTGCAACCCATCTGTATTAATTTGTTCTTTTTCTGAATTTTAAAGTGATGAACTTTTTTTTCGTAACAAAATATTTTTCTATTGCTCCTATTTGAGTTTTAATAAATTTCTCTTTTTTATTCTTTTTCTTATGTTTTTTATATCCGGATGGGTATTTTCGATGAGGAGGCATCTCAAATTATCAATTAACTATTAAGAATAATTTATAAAAATAAAATCAATTCAATAAAATCACAAAATAAATTTGAATAGAAAAATATACACAGTAAAAAGTACTATTGTAAAATTAAAATACCTTGTTCGAAAATAATAACGTTGTACGATTCTTCTCAAAGATGTTGCCAAAGTTTTTGCTCATCAAATATTGTAAAGGAAGAAAATAAAGATATAAGAAAAGAAAATAAAGGTTCTGTTCACTATGAATTGAAAATAATTAAGAAAAGAATGATGAGGATATTTAAAAAAATGGAAAAGAAATAAAAATTTTGTTTTTTAAAATGGATTATCATGATTGTGTAATTTATCTTGAGAATAAATCTATTGCTATATGTTTAAATGTCTCTCTCAATTACAATAAAAAAATTTAAAATAATCTTTATATAATATATAGTAATTGCATGTGGCACAATATATCTGCTGGCAAATTAACTTTATCCTGCAGGATTTGATCTTGTGTGGGAGGCGGAAGGAAAAAGACTTGAAGCAAGTTGAGCCACATAACATCTTTATATAAATCAACTTTAAAATATATATCTAATTAAATATATATATATGTATAAAAAAAATCGGGGGCCTCGTCTGGGTGGGGCCTGTGCGATGGCACCGCACAATTTTAACTTCATATTCTTCTATTTTGTCTTGTGGAACACTAGATAGCATAGTTGGTCCAATACTATATTCTGAGCTAGCTAGGGACGACTTGTATACATCAGGCTCCCTGCATAAGTATCAAATTCAGAGATACATTGGAGGTGAATGAGGTTTTGCAGTCATACCCATTTGCTTTTTTATAGTTACCTCCAGGATGATCTACTGTCTTCATCGCCTCGTTTTATTTACTTCGTCAACTCTTTGAATTTCTTTACTTGAAAATCAGTATCTTAATTTCTAATGGTAAATACTTCCCTTTCTTTGTCTTGTTCCAAAAAATCTTGAAGTGCCTATGCTAAGTTCATCACATCCCAACTTCAGTCACGTATACAATGATTGCCACATATTTTTCTCATAACCTCAGTTGATTATTTTTAAAATACTATACAAGAAAGATCAAATTATTAATATACCTTCCATGCATTTTCAAGACTCTGATCTGTATTCTCTTTTTTAGTTGGGAGCAGTGGCAGACGCAGGATTTATTTTCAGGGGGGGTATTCTCTTTTTTAGTTGGGAGCAGTGGCGGACGCATGATTTATTTTCAGGGGGGCCGAAATATACTTCATTCGTCTCACAACATAGTTCATTTTGTGATTTTATAGTGTTTTAGGCTCACAATGATTTTTTGGGTATTCTTACGTTAAAAAATAATCTTAATATATAAATTATATTATGTGTTAGGTGTGAGTGATAATTTTAAAATTAAAATTTTCTGAGATTATTGGATAAAAAATTTTTCTCATAACCTCAGTTGATTATTTTTAAAATACTATACAAGAAAGATCAAATTATTAATATACCTTCCATGCATTTTCAAGACTCTGATCTGTATTCTCTTTTTTAGTTGGGAGCAGTGGCAGACGCAGGATTTATTTTCAGGGGGGGTATTCTCTTTTTTAGTTGGGAGCAGTGGCGGACGCAGGATTTATTTTCAGGGGGGCCGAAATATACTTCATTCGTCTCACAACATAGTTCATTTTGCGATTTTATAGTGTTTTAGGCTCACAATAATTTTTTAGGGTATTCTTACGTTAAAAAATAATCTTAATATATAAATTATATTATGTGTTAGGTGTGAGTGATAATTTTAAAATTAAAATTTTCTGAGATTATTGGATAAAAATAAGGCAAGGAGTAGAATCGAACCCTTGACCTCGAACACACTCAACAATGACCTCCACCACTTGATCACTTCAATATTTTATAATAAATACTACATATATGCTAAATATTTACAAAACTTCAGGGGGGCCCAGTGCCCCCCTGGGCCCAGTGTGCGTCCGCCACTGGTTGGGAGAGTAGGGATGCGAGAGAGAGTTCCTTTCCATATATTGAAAAAAGAACACCCTCAACTATGCCGGTTTTTACATACATGCAATACTAATAAGTAGTTAGCTGGAAAGGAAACTAGTAAGAGTAAGTATGGGGAAAAGTAAAGTAAAGAAAAGAAAAGAAATATAACTTAGGCTGGTGATCAGGAGCCGATGCAGGATTAATAGTGATCATGTACATATCCTCCTTGGCTTACGATGTAATAAAGCTAATGCGGCATGTGATTTGAACCAAACTCATCAAAGGTAAAAACTCAAATTTCAATTAAAATACCTTATCAAAGTGTATGAATTTTATTACATATCATTAAAAAAAAACCAACTCAACCAAAATTAGAACTAAATGGACAAAGATATATACTTTACATTCTTTATATTCATAAAGATGATGCATATTCATGAAATCACATTCCTATAAGCTAATTTTCAATGAAGCTTCATATGAATAATAAATTACTTTCCCAATAATGGACTTGTTCTTAGCTAATTTTGATGTATAATATAAAGGATTGAAAATTTCAAAAATCAGAAAACAAGTTTAGATGTTAGAGTCCTAATTATTTTTAGCAGATGAATTTCTTGCGAAATCAAATGTGTCGAGGTGTGTCAATTTCAAGGAAAGATGTGAAGTCATTGCTAAAGTTTTGCACTCACCTTTGTTATTGAATGAAGGGTTAATTACACTAAAAGTCCCAACCTGTTTGCGATTTGCGGATTAGTCCAAACTTTTCAATATTTACAAATAAGTTCTCGACCTTAAGCCCATTTTGCAAATCAAGCCACCGGGCAGCTGGGTCCTGCTCGGATGCTGACATTGCTCTTTTTCTGCGTCCACCTGACAAAAAAATAAATAAAAAACATAATAGTTGTCATTTTTGTCAATATTAAGATTGGAAATAAAATTAAGAGGTACACACAGTCTTCTTCTTCATCCCCCTATCTCCTCAATCCTTTCTGACTTTTACTTAACAGATAAAGATGTTGGCCAAATCTTGAAAGAACGTTATTTACATGTTGGCATCTCTGAGTTCTTCCACCAAATAGCCATAACTTCTGCCCACCACCGGCACCCTCTTCCCTACCCCAATTCTTCTTGGCCTGAAGCGGGCCCGAAGAAGAGATCTCCGGAAAGAAGACAGATGGGATCGGTGGTGGAGGACGAAGAACATACATGGCTTTTTATCTAGATCCTCTCTTCCACAAGAATCTGGTTTATGAACTTGAGTATGGCATCAGAGTGATCCGTCTCCGTCGAACCCTCCCCCTCCGGCGACGAAGATTTATCACCTGCAACACCGCCTTCATCAATGGAAAAAAATTGCATGATTTTGATAGATCTCTATTGGGCCCGTTGGGCCTGTTGGCCCAAATGTTGGTCTTCTATCTCAAAGTATTGAGCCAAATGTGTTTTGCCCATAGCCTTACACCAACAACTCATTTAATCCACCAATTTGTGAGCCCCAACTGTGAGGTGTGGGAGGGATTTTGAACTCTGGTGTGAGTTCAACGAGAATCTGAGCACCTTCCGTCGCCACCACCTCCGGCGATGCACCGACGATGAAGACCGGCGAGACGACGAAGATGACCGCATCCACCCAACAATCTCGATAAAAAATGGCCTGATTTACTTGCTTTAAAAACTTTGTATGTTTATACAGTTTGGAAAATTTATATGCATAATTGTGTGAAAAAAATTCAAAATTTGAGTTCTTGAATAGTTTAGGATTGATTATTGGATTTGGTAATATTAAAACAAGACGGTCTTTTGGTGGAGATGAGACAAACGAGTTCCAAAGTCGATGAAAGAAATTGTGCATTCAATAGAATAGATACTCTGACAAATATAAACTAAAAAGAATCCTTAAATTTTATTTTATCAGACGTTGAGAAGATGAATAGAGAAAGATGAATGTAATGAATTTTTAATTTCTTTATTATTATTATTATTATTATTTTACAGTAATATTGTATTTAAATATATATATATATATATTTTCTTATAATTAATTTTAGCTATTTATTAATATTACCTTTCAAAATTTGACTCATTTTGACAAAAAAAGGCAACTATTACGTTATTTATTTATTTATTTGCTAGGTGGACACAGAAACCGAGCCATGTCAGCTTCCAGGCAGGTCCTAGCTGCTCGGTGGCTTGATTTGCAATACGGGTTTAAGGTCGAGAACTTATTTGTAAATATTAAAAAGTTTGGACTAATCCGCAAACTGCAAAAAAGTTGGGACTTTTAGTGTATTAACCCTTGAATGAATTTAACGATTTTGATTTTTTTCTGCTAATGAAGAATATACATTTATATTAGCGGCTGGGCCCTGGATAACTAAGAGGCCTAAAAGTGCTTGGAAATTTACATTCTTATGCATCAAAATTCACTGAAAATTCAGTCATAACACACTATGTCAATGAACTACAATAACAAATAAAATTCTCATAGCACAACACATAAGCGAAAAGCTGTCAAATTTACACACGAAAAATGAAAGAGAATCAAAATTCAGAATTAGAATCACAGAAAAGACCTCTTCTCTTTCGTCATTTACATTAGTAGCGGTTTCCGCAGTTTTCACAAGCGTCTAGTCAATCGCGCTGTCGTCGAGACTGAAGAACTAGAAAGCTAGCACCACGAGTGCTGCCGCCACAACCGAGACCTGAACCTCCACACACGAAGTAAACAGAAACAAAATCTGCATCTCCAGCATTTCCCCTTAATTACAACTTCAGCGCACGCAAGGGAGAAGAACAATCCGTGGAGGCGCACAGAAAATTATCATGCAGTAACACACTCAGTAAATCCTCTATTTAAAAATTTCTATATGAACACACTAACATAATGTTTTTGGATAAGTTAAGAGATGTATTACATTCCAGGTTCGATGGCGGCGATCGATGGAGGCGATGACAGAGAATAATCGGAGGCATTAGCAGCTGCGAAGTGGGGGAAAACAGTGCATCCTATTCTGTTTAAAAAAATCTAAAGAGAAAAAAAAAAATTAACGATTTGAAATATTAGAAAGCCATATTAATACATTAGTTATTTGGTATAAGAAGAAGAAATTAAAATTACTATTACACTAAAGTGTTATTAACTAAATTAATAATTTATTAAGATTTTCTTCCACCTGTTGACATTGAAATGAACCATTGTGGATATAATTTGACACGTAATTACTTATCATTTTAATAATTATATGATTTTTATTAAATTAATTACCAATAATATTATTTAAACTCCTATTTGATAATTTCGATTTTTTTTTCAATATGAATCCATATAATTAAAACTCATTTTATTGTTATTTTGTTGCTATAACACAAATTTAATTCTCGTTGGCAATCCCTTGATATTTACCAATAGAGTTTATTCCCTTAATAAATATTCCATTGCTATTACGCTATTATAACAAAAATTTAATTTCCATTTGTAATTCACGGAATACATTTCGTTGGTAAATATTCTATTGCAATTCCGCTCCTGTGACAATAATTTAATTTTGGAGTTTTAACAATTCAAGGCCCAAATTATGGGTAAAATATCAATTTGGGGCCTGAATTATTTTTTCTATCAATCTAAGGCCTGGATTTGTCAAATATTATCTAATATTTTATCAATTTAGGGCCTAAGTTCAAGCCCCGAATTGATAATTTTACATAATTCAGGTCTCTAATCGATAAAAAATATAATTCAAGCTCTGAATTGATAGTTTACCTATTTTTCAGGCCCTGGATTGATAAAATTATTTTGTTGTTTGGGGCAATCCCTTGGTAATTACCAACGAAATAAATTCCGTTGGTAAATTTTCCATTACTATTCTGTTAGCCCACATGATTATCCATTTCATTTTTCAAAATATTTTATTTTATTCATTTTCCTAAATAATATTTAATATAATTTGACCTATTTTTAAAATTTTAAACAATTAAAATAATTAAATTTTTATTTTTACCGTAACACGTCAGCGTAAATTTAATTTTGCATTACTGCTATTTCCTAAATGTGTCGTTCATTGTGTTTTCCTGATAAATTCTCTTGAATCCAAGTTGTTTATCTTTCAAATCATGGAGTTTATGAAGAAGGCATTGATGAGATCTGCAAAATAATTCTATGATGCACAAGATATGTTGTCAATTACAAGCTAAAATTACTCTCAATTAATTTATTATTTGGAGGATATTTCTATTTTGCATTACTAGGTTTGAATACGAATAATTACTGTAATTAATAAATAAATTTAGGGTCAATAAATACTAGGTACAAAACGTATTTAAATACTATTAATTCATACATTCGTTATAAAAAATTACTCACACATACAAAATTATATATTCCATTACCCAAATTACCCATATTAATATTAATGCACAAAATAAATTTCAAAATAATGTTATAATTATTCCTAAAATTTCTCCTTAAATTTCTCGTTAATTTTGACACGATCCACAACTAAAAAAGTATTTTTTAGCAACCAAATTACCAACGGAATTCAATCCGTTGGTATTTACAAATGGATTAACAACAAAAATGACATTTTTGTTTTAGCAACGGAATGTCAACGAATTTATTCACTATTTTAGCAACATAATTCAATCTGTTGGTAATTACCAAGGGAATCATTATATAAATTACCAACGGAATTATTAACAATATATTACCAACGAAATTGATTTTTCGTTGCTAAAAATTTACTAACCACTATTTTACCAATGAAATTTTACCAACAGATTCTGTTGCTAATCCATTGGCCGGTAAGCCAATTTAATAATGGAATTAAGACTTTTATATTCCATTGGTAAAAAATAGTTTTTTTTTGTAGTGATCCTTTCTTTGCAGGATTTGACATAAATTTGAATTTAATGTACATAAATATGAATATTATATTAACTGTTTCTATTATATGCACATTGGTGTACATTTTAATGTTATACTAGTGAATTGTAGTGTGCAAAGATTACGTAAAGATTATTGAACTCTAATATTTTTTTTAACTCTTATGTGTTCCTTAATGTATGCACACTGGTGTACAGTTGAATATGTGCTTATGATATAATTGATACAAAATTTTACTAAATGAACAGTAGTGTGCATATAAATTTTATTGTTATCGTAAAAGATACAAAGATTAAAATATAAAGAAAGTCAATGTGGGATTTAGTTATGCGTGGAATATAAAGATTTATTCCAAATGAGATAATAAGAATATTTTTGGAAAAAGAAAATGACGTCATGTATTTAACAGTAATAATATTAAATCAATGAATCTATTAGTAATTAAGCTATTAACTTATGTATCTATCAGTAATAAACTCATAAATTTATTATAGTGGTAAATGTCAATTATGACTCAAATAGGAAAAATTTCAATTTTAGTCCTTTAAGAATTAACCATTGCCAAAATGATCATTTCTCTAATCATTCTAGTCCCAAAATTTTTTTAGATATTTTCTGTAAAAAACTAACGAAATTTAACACGTGGCTGTTAGTGTAATGTTTTGAAAATATTTGGATCCCCAAACACTTTTTTTCTCTCCAAAATCTTAGGGCTAAATACTCTTTCTTCTTCACCATTTTTTTCTGGATCCCCAAAATCTTATGGCTAAATACACTTTTCTTCTTCATCATTTTTATCGCTTTTTCCTCTCCTCGAACAGGATGATTCAGATTTAGAAGCTGAGTTCCTCTCAGCGCGTTCGTCAATGGCAGATGAAAGCCCTCTTGAGATAATTGATGCAGAGGACGGGAAAAAGCAACGATGTTGATGACGCCATTGAGGAATTTCTATGTCCCCATGAGAGTACCGAAGAATGGGCCCAAAGATTTGTAGCCCCAAATCACGAATCTGGCGTTCCAGGGGAATACAGTGGAGAGCTCCTCCATGATGATGGCTTCTGCGATGCTCCATATGATAGGGAAGATGAGGAATCCAAGAATGGCGAATAGAGGGCTGGCGGCTTTCACGGTGGGCTCCTCGCCGTAGGTCCCATCGACAACTTCGAAGTAGATCGATGAGGAAGATGAGGGTGAGCTTCTTCGCCTTTGAGGCAGCGGTGGTTGTGGTGAGCTGCTCCGGAAGCAGCGTGGACATAGAGGATAATTTTTTTTTGGGTAGGTTTGATATTGGGGTTATTGGTGAATATAGAAATAAAATAAAAAATTAACCTTGATTATTATTCTTATTTGCTCTTGTGCCGAGCATATGGACAAGATCTGATAAGCAAGGAGTTGAAAGCTATTGTGGCATGTTTCCCTTATAATATCTTAATTACTTGTGGAATTATATTTGAAAAATGATTGTGCTGTTTTTTGTTCTTTAATATTTAGATGATACTATTTTTTTAACAAACGATTTCCATCCAAAGTTAATGGAGGGGACCATAAGCAAAATTTTTATGACCAATCAATAGGTATGGGACTGTTTTTATAAACCAACAATTCTCTTGGGACTAAAAGTGAAAATTTCCCACTCAAATATGCTCACATAAATTAAGTATATATATTTACATTTGTGTGCGTTGTTTTGTACGCTTGGTTACACTCCAAATCCCAATACTTCTTATAATCACATTAACTCAAATTGTCCATAAGATGATTACATGTTTCTCGAGCATTGTTGATCTCACTCCTTCGAGATCGATATGGACGATAAGGGTGAGGGTTATTCGTCAATGGACTGTGGCTCAAAAAATAAATCCAAAAGAAATTGCATCTCTACGTGTTGTTTTTATGGATGATGAGGTATCATTTTCTATTGGCCAAAAGGTCATCTTGACCCCTCACCTTAATCAGGAGGATTAAATGCACCCTCCTTCTATTTTTTTAACATCCAAACCCTTAAACTTTTTATATGGGCCAAATTTATTCTTTATCTTTGGTTATTAGAGCAAATTGAATTTTGTTAATTAAAATAAGTAACATCATTCCACAGGTGGGCCATGGTCATAAATAAAAACAAGTTTACACATGATCTCTCTCCTCCACGTGTGTTTCACTCTCCTCTCATACCATTCTATCGCCTGCGACATAGAAATGAAGTTACAGAAGCGGGTTTATGGAAATGAAATGATTCAAATAATAGTTTATGCGTATGAAAAGATGAACCAATTCAATCTTGGTTGCTCACTTTATAGAAAATCCCTTCTTTTCTTTTAGTGCTTCTCTTCTCACCTTCATCTAAACCTCTCTCTCTCTCTCTCTCTCTATATATATATATATATATATATATATATATATATATATATATATATATATATATATATATATATATATATATATATATATATATATATATATATATATATGCTTATCGCTATTGTTTCACAATTCTTCACCAACCCCAACAATGACTATAATAACTGAAGAACCGAATTCCCCAAGACCAAGGCTTCGCAAATCCAAACCAAAACCAAAACCCGACTCCGAACCCACTTCTCCACCCTCGAAACTGCCATCTACTGTCGCTCCTACCAAATTCGCTGCCTCCACCACTGCGAATCCCTTCTGGTTTAGCCAAGTTCGAATTCAGAAACTCCGAATCATGTGAGAGGAGAGAGAAATCTCTATTGGAGATATGTTGAGGATGATGAGACAGTGTGGCGACACGTGGAGGAGAGAGCATGTGTTAATTTATTTTTTATTTTTTATTTATGACCATGGCCCACCTATGAAATGGTGTTAGTTATATTAATTAACAAAATTAAAATTGCTATAAAAATTAAAGATAAAGAATAAATTTGATCCATATAAAAAGTTGAAGGTTTTGAATGTTAAAAAAAATAAATGAAGGGTGCATTTGATCCTACTAAATAAGGTGAGGGGTATAAATGACCTTTTGACCTTTCAATTCAATTTCATTTAATTACTTAATGTATATATAATTAATATTATTATAATCGTGTTTTATAATTTTGTAATTGTACTAACTAATTTCTTCTTCTTATTATTATTAATATTATTGTTATTATAATAATAATAATAATTATTATTATTATTTACATTTCCATATACATGTTTTAAAGATAAAAGTATTTGTAACATACAAGATCGTGATTGATAGGTGCGTGCGCATGTTAAAAGAAGATAACATCGTCAGTATTTCAAACATTAGGGTGGAAGCACCTAAGTAGGAGTTTTTTACTACTAAACATAATGATCAACTTGCCTTGCATCGATTAATATACTGCAATTAGATCTACCATGCAATACGACCACAATTTCTTCTCATGGATTTGAGTTTTTTTCAATAGATTCAATAATTCAAGATAAACTTGAGAGGTCATTTTTTATTAGTATGTAGTATTGTTAATTTAGGAATTTACTTTTTTCTTGATTATCTTTTACTCTCCTTAAATTGTCTTATGCATGTTATTCTCGAAAAATTATATTTAATGTAATTACTGTTTGTACTAAGATGTTATTGGAAAAGTTGGACAAGTGGGTGATATCCAATACACTATGGGTAATCCACCAAAAAAGAGCATCACTCTTGAATTAATTGACCATATGTATGTGTTTTTAATTTTTGTTCTTTGATAAATATACATGTTGAATATATATATATATATATATATATATATATATATATATATATATATATATATATATATATATATATATATATATATATATATTTTGTTGCTGATTATTCTGGTTTTTTTAATGATTTTAGATTCAATGTAAAGTACTTATATTTTAATCTAAATTTAATTTTTTATAGTAGAAATGTTATTCAATGTACAATTTGGAAAAAAATCGCTGATCAAATTGTAGCGTACGTACTACAAGAAGGCATACCCTAATATCGTTGTCATGGTGTTGGTGTGCAAGAATTTCTGTAGTGTCGTGTTTTGTGATGAGAGTGAAAATAAGTGTGTTTTAGTATCATTTTTTATGGGAATTATTGTCATATATTAGCACAAATGTCTTATATTTGATATATATGAGAAAAATGTGCATTTGAGGTGTTTTAATATGTTTCAGGTTGAAAAATGATCAAAAGTGCAAAGTTGGAGAAAATGTGCAACTTGTGTAGGAATGCTGAAAAATGCACGTCCAACTTGTGTAATATTTTTGTATTCATGGGGATCTCAAAACTGGAAGTGTGATAATGTTTGAAAAACCACAGAAGACAAGATCGTTTTGGCGTAAGGAACACCTCAATCAGAGTCAAAACGGGATAGTTATGATCAAAATGGTGACATCGCGCAACTTATGCCGAACAGAACAGCTGTATCACTTTTCATGACTTGTTACACCTTCAAATATTAGAGTTTTTGTGAGTTCTATATATGGATAGAAAGCCAAGGAAAAGGGGATCAGGATCACGCAGGCGCAAGAATTACTAAAATCGGAGTTTGGATGTGGAAGTTATGCGCAAAACGGTGAGACTGCACGTGCAGTTTGACCTGTAGTTCGACCAAGGAGATGCCGTTTGACCAAATGAAGCTAAGTCGAACTATAAAAGTCAAGTCTAACTGGAAATTTCAGCTTACAGACATCCCGTTCGACCAAGGTCTTCCAGTTCGACCAGAATCACTTTGGTCGAACTGGGACGCGAAATTCTTATTTCTACGGGTTTTACACCCCTTGTGGGTGTTTTTGCATATTTTCCAAGAAAAAGCTTATCCAAGGTCCATAAGGAGAGCTTAAAAGTATAAAAGGGGATGCAGATCACATCATTATTCATATGTGAAGCAACACAATCATCCTATAACCCACAAGGGGGGATCACCCCCAACCATCATCCACATCATTTCCTCCATCCATCCATCACTTTGAAGATTCGTCTGTGGAATCAAGAGGAGAACTAAGAGGAGGATTCAAGATGGAGAAGAACGCGACGACTCCCGAATCTAGGGTTTTATTCGTTTCTTAATTTATCTTGTATTTTTCATACATATGGGTAAGATCTGTCCAACCTCCATGATTGTTCTTTGCAACATCATGGGCTAGAACCGTTTTGGTTGATCTAGAGTTTGAAGGTTTTATGAATTAATTAAACTCTCTTGTGTGTCTTCCATACAATACTACTTGTGAATTTATTTTATATATGATTGCACGTTTTTAACTCATATTCACGGTCTTTTTGTGCAACTTCAACTGTTATATAGAGTTTGAATATATATCTTGGTTGTTGATTGAGCGCGTTCACTGCTGAACAGTGTTTTATGTTATGATTCTAAGTGAGGGGACTCTGAAGCTTCATTAGAACTGTCATATATGAATGTTTATTAACTGAATTGAATTTGGGTTAGTAAGCAGGATAAAGAGGGTAATTTTATAGTACCTATAAAGGGAGATCATATCGGGTTAGATTTCAGACGTGGAAAATAATTGATGCTGATAGTACCTAGAAAGGAGGATGGGTGAAATTACATCTCTTGCTCCAAGGTTATTCACACGTGTTATACGCATATTTACTTCTGTCCATAGAGTAGATTTGCATGGTTTAATGATGTGTCCATAGTCCACAAGGCAGAGTCGGACATTGATACACGAAAGGTAGATTAATGAGTGAAACCGGATTATCCTAGAGCTACCTATTCTCCATTCTTGAGTCACTTCCAAATTCTTCTAAGTGCTTTTATTTTAATTGTTATTTTAATTAATTTGTTAGTAGATTGATAATTAAATCCTCAAACTTAATTGCCACTTCGTCTTAAATAATTTAGTAAATAATTAAATTGATAATACGCTGTCCTTTGGGTTTGATATTTAAGTTGCTTGCTTAAGCTGCAATTGATATCCTTAATACTTGGAGATTAATTTTGTGTGCACCATTATTTGATTCCAAGTCCATTGCCCAAGCTTGTGTCCCTTCAGATGGAGAAGATCACACACGCTCAAATAACTTTCTATAATCATCATAAAAAAGTTTGTACCAGTGATCTGTGAATAAACTCATCCGATGGGGAGGAAGACACTATAGCCAACACACAAGTTTATTCACATCGCTTACAAACTAATAATGGAGGCCATGGGAATATTTAAATAAACCCTCTCCCATTTAATTATTTAACACCGAGGATTTTTACATGCATATAATATTCAATAATAAAATATGCAACCTAGCATGCTCCTATCATGGCAATTTAAAGCAATAAATCACTTAGAACATGCATAACATATATAACAATAATCTGATAATAAAATCAATTATGGCAGTTATATATCACGAAATAAATACAGAAAACATCGAACGTCCAAAAATGAAGCAGACTAGCCACGCTACACGTCGACACGACTCATGCCAACTACTGCAAGGGTCGTGCCACTCCCATGCAGCTCTGGCTCGCCATCCAGCGCCATGCTTGATGAGTGATATTTTCACCTAAATTTTAGTATCTTTTTATATGTGTTTTCGTATTATTTTATTTGGTTGCATTTTGTGTTTTATAAAAATATATGAAAATGAACTTAAACGTATGATTTTTAGGTAAAAATGGATTCTAGACACGAAAAGGAAGACGTAGGAGAAAACGGAGCTCAATTCGGAGTTGAAATAAATGAGAACGAGTCAAAGCAAAATGCTGAAAAATGCATGTCCAAATTGTGTAATTTATCTGTGCTCGTGTGGAGCTCAAAACTAAAAGTTGATATATGGTTGGAAAGTTACATAAGAGAGGATTGCGTGAGCGCAAGAATCACCCGAATCCGATTTTAGATGTGAAAGTTATGTGCGAAACGGTGCGACTGCGCTGCACCAACCCGAACTCGACCCGAGCTCGACCCAAAATCAATTTTATGATTAGAACTTGTTCTAGAAACTTCCAGGGGGTATAAATGTCCATTTTGATTATAAAATAAGAGAAGGATCAGTAGGGATCAACTACACACATTTTACACCACATTTTCACACACTAGCTCTATTCCATCCATCTTCATACCCTTCATCCATCCAATCCATTTGATCCCATCCATCAAATCCACCATCCAAGTGATCAAGGAAGTAAGGGAGAGAGAAGATCACAAAAATAAGAAGGAGATCTCCATTGAATACTTCAAATGGGGAATCTAATTCTAATTTTTGTGAAATTCTTTATAGTTTTGTCATGGAATTTGTAGATCCAATTGTCTATGTTGTTTTCTCTAAGACTATGATAGACTAATCTCCTCTGTGAGATTAGCTCCATAATTGGTGTTGGATAATTTAGTTTTTATGCAATTGATTTTAATTTCTATTGGGCATTTGTGTTATTTCTATCATTGATGTGAATTGCTTGATGTATATGTATGATTTGTGTGATTAATTGTCATGGACATGTGATTAGATTGAGAAATCAATTATATGTTTAGAATATTTTATTGAATCATTTCATCATACACTTCATGTGCATTAATTTAGAATGAGATAGAGATATCCTTCTATATTTAGAACCCTTTGATAGAACATTTGATTAACTTAATCGAGAGATTGATTGATTAGGTGAGGAGAACCAAGCTATTAGTGAATTCATAGTACTTTAAAAGGAAATATTGCCTATGATTTAGTACCTCATTAGGGAACTCGTAGAGTAATTAGTACCTAGTGGGAGGTGTTCGCTATGGTATCGATCCTATGTACTTTTGGTAACCTTATTGAGGGTCTATATCCTATCCATCACGAGAGAGAGTTTAGGTGGAATTAGTGATCGCTTCTATGCCATGTCCATGAGAGATTAGAATTATTTGCATGATTACTTGATTATCTATGTCATGATTGTTGTTAATCTCATCCTTGCATCATTTGGAACCCATTTATCTCTGCATTCCTTTTAATTTTTATTTCTTGCATTGCATTTATTTGCATGCTTATTAATCCTCCTTTTCGATCGTCCTTATAAAATCATGATAAACTTGAGATCGCTTAAACTCTAGTACCTTCCTCCCTGTAGTTTGATAAATTATTTAATTGGTCATCCCTACTACAAAACAGTTAATCAAATGGCGCCGTTGCAGGGGAGGTAACGGGTGCTAGTGATTTGACGAAGGATTGTTTAGAGTGGTCTTAATAAGGACATTTATTTTTATTTTTGCATCTTATATTTGTTTTAGAAAATTTTGTTCAAATTTTTCTTTCTCTTGTAGGTGCATACCTTGAGAAGGAAGAAAAAGGTGAACTAGCACAAAAATATGAGCTCCATGGATAATCTTCGTGATTTGGTGAATAGAAGAGCTCATTCCGCTATGAACACACAAGGAAATTTTCAACGATTTCAAATGCCAAATTTTGGGACTAATTTGCAATCGGATTTCGGAGTACGAGTTCCTAATATGCAATTCCAACAAGGTTATGAAGATTTTGGAGTCCCTCATCAAATGCATCAACAAGTATACCCTCAAGGTGTGGAAGATGTTTTTTAAGAAAATTTTTCTAGACATCAAGAAGGAAATCAACCACACCTATGGAAAAATTTTCAAGACTCCAACACCTCTTATTCCATCCAAAGTGACCACAAAGAAAGACTTAGAGAAGATCTGTTTGAAAGGATGATAGCACGCATTGAAGATGATAGGAAGTCTAATGAAGCATGGATGGATCGAATCGGAAATTGGTGTGACATTGTGACAAGTGCAATCGTAGCATTCGGTGCTAGGATGAACTCAATTGAGCACCAAGTAAGACAAGTTATGTCCACCGTGGAAAGACTTCAAGAAGAAAACAACAAGCCTTCTACTTCCGGAACAAAGAGTGAATGCATGGTCATTAAGGATAGGAAAGATGATAGTTTGGGGGTTGATGAGGTTATTAAGGAAAAGAGAGAAAGGGTGCCTAAGTGGGTGAAAGCTAAAGAGTTGAAGGAAGAGTTGAAGGGGAAATTCGATAGATTTGTCGAGTCTCTTGAAGAGATGGTAGAGAAAGTCAAGATTCGAAACCAAGAAGAGATTCATGCCCTTATGGAAGAAAAGAAGCCTCCGGAAACTAAGATCATGGATTCTACTCCCCACAAGCCTAAACTTTCTCATTCTATTGAAATTTCAAATTCTCTTAAGAAATTCTTTGATTTTATTGATAAAAATTTGTTTGGTGATTGTATGAAAAAGGTTGCAAGAGGGCAACAACACTTGTCAATGCCCGAATTCTTACAGGGGGATGTGGTTGAAGTTCAAAATGCATATAAAGCCCCATGGAAAAAGTGAAACAAGTGGAAAGGGTCATTCCTTGTGAAGAACACCTTCGGAGAACAATTGCTTGAGCTATTTAACAAGAAGGGAAACATTCTTGTGGTTGAACGGGAGAGCACAAGACACTACTTCAAGAAGAAACCTATGATAGTGCCTAAGGACTATTCAAGACCATCATGAGCTTGATAATATCGTCCGACTTGAAGATGTTAAATTTAGCGCTAGATGGGAGGCAACCCATCATTACCTTTATTGCTTTATTTCTTGTTTTCAATAAGGATTGTGGATTTGATTTTATTTTGCATTTTTGGCATTGTAGGTGGATTGTGCTCGTGAGGAAAATGCGAGTTAAAGATACGAAGGGTGCTTGATTTGAAGTGTGTAGGTACGTCACACCACTTTTTACAAACTTAACTCGAAACTCTTGTTTCAATTTAAGTTTGGGGGATATGGCGTGGTGTGACATACTTTTTCTTGAAGGCATATACTTTTCATGTTTTTAGGCTAATTTTAAAATTTTTCTCATGAGTTTTAGTTTGATTTTGATATGTTTGGTTGTGTTGAAGTACATGATAATCCATATTTTTAATGATAGTGAGTTGTTGAGCATGAATGAAGTGTAGTGGAAGCATGATTGAGCCCGGAGATCAAGTCGAGATTCGTTGTGTATTCAATCCGAAAACTAGTGCCAACCATTTCCACTACTAAATGCCTATTGAGGGAGTTCACTCTATACTCTACCACTTCTAGTTGTTTGAAATGAATTTATTTTGATTTGGATTGGTGTGATTAGCATGTTACTTCATGTGTTATGTTTTTGGGATGTTTACTTTCGTAATTTAGGATTTCCTTTTCAATCAAAGGATGGGATGTTTGTAAGCTTAATTGATTATGGATGATCTGAATGTGTGCTTCATTTTCTTATGATGGATGGTTTTATATTTCTTGCATGTTATGTGTTTTTGATTGTTTCTTGTTTGGTGAGTCTTTTCTTATTTGTTTTGTGTGTTTTCTTATTCTTGTTTAGGGTTGTTTTGGTGGTTTGTTTTAGGGATGTTGTGGTAATAAGTGATGATAAGTTATGATTAAGAATCTCTACACTTTCGAATTGTGATATGTTTTATTTAACTTGTTCAATTTTGAGATGAATGTAGTGTAATAAGTTCCTTAAGGTCCAATGCATAAGCTTGTAAGAATTTGAGTCTCAACCGTGCATACATGGTATTTCTTCATGAGTGGATCGGTTGTGTTTGATAAGCTAGAACTTGCTCAAGGACTATAGGAATGAGCCCGATTTGTGGAGATTAGTGACATGATCTAAGTCCATCCTTGTCATTTATAGTCATTGCCAAATGTTTTCCTACCATGAACATCATCCCTAGTCAACCACTTTGAGCCTTTAGCCTATTTATTTTGATATAAGCACATTACAAGCCTTAATGCCCCACATGAACCTTATATATATATATATATATATATATATATATATATATATATATATATATATATATATATATATATATATATATATATATATATATATATATATATATATATATATATATATACCCCTTGTGTGAGTGATTGAGGAGATGGTAACTAGAAATGTTTGATGAGATAATAAAAGAAGAAAGGAAATGGTAAACAAGCAAGAAAAAGGATGAAAAGAGCAAAAACAAGAATGCACATTCAATCTTAGAAACAAGAGAAAGAGCAAAGCAACAACAATATGCTCAAGTACTTAAAAGTCCAAAGAAGGAAGCATGAATCAAAAGAAGCTCAATCTAAGGAAAGTTAATGATTAGTGCTTGTGATTACCAAAGTTGAGAAAGGAAGAAAGATAAGTGAAAGTATGGAAGAAAGTAGCTACCTCTTCGAGTACTTGCACTTGATTAGTTACTATTACCTATATTTTTCCTACCTTACCAAAGAGCCTATCATTACATCCTTAATGAAAGACCTTATTGATCATTGATTGAAACTTTGGTTGTTTGTGAATGTAGTCCACGAGCAAGTTTATAGCAAGTCGAGTCAATCGGTTGATGAGTGTTGATTTACCCCACTTCATAGAGTGTTGAGTAAAATTGATAACCTATGTGAGGCTTGGACCAAAAGGGACTATATTAAACTTTATTCTCTTGTGATTGAACTTGTTAATTCCTTATGTCATGAGTTTAATGTTGTAGGATGACTTAGCATAAATTGTGATTCTTATTGCTATTGATGTGTTATTACTTGTGTTCGTTTAGTCTTTTCCTAGATGAAAATATCACCATTTGGTTTATCATTTTCGTTGTGCAGGGACGCACAACACTTTAAGTTTGGGGGTGTGATGAGTGATATTTTCACATAGATTTTAGTATCTTTTTATATGTGTTTTCGTTATCCGTATTTATGTGTTATTTGGTTGTATTTTGTGTTTTTATGGAAATATATGAAAACGAACTTAAAAATATGATTTTTAGATAAAAATAGATTCTAGACGCGAAAAGGAAGACGTAGGAGAAAACAGAGCTCAATTCGGAGTTGAAACGAGGAAGAACGAGTCAAAGCAAAATGGTGAAAAATGCACGTCCAACTTGTGTAATTTATCTGTACTTGTGTAGAGCTCAAAACTAAAAGTGTGATATATGGTTGGAAAGCTACAAAAGAGAGGATTGTGTGAGCGTAAGAATCACCCGAATCTGATTTTAGATGTGAAAGTTATGTGCGAAACGGTGAGATTGCGCGGCACCAACCCGAACTCGACCCGAGCTCGGCCTGAAATTAATTTTATGATTAGAACGTGTTCTAGAAGCTTCCAGGGGGTATAAATGTCCATTTTGAGTGTAAAATAAGAGAAGGATCAGTAGGGATCAGCTACACACATTTTACACCACAGTTTCACACACTAATTCTATTCCATCCATCTCCATACCCTTCATCCATCCAATTTATTTGATCGCCCCCATCAAATCCACCATCCAAGTGATCAAGGAAGTAAGGGAGAGTGAAGATCACAAAAAGAAGAAGGAGATCTCCATTGAACACTTCAAAGGGGGAATCTAATTCTAATTTTTGTGAAATTCTTTATAGTTTTGTCATGGGATTTGTAGATCCAATTGTCTATGTTGTTTTCTCTAAGACTATGATAGGTTAATCTCCTTTGTGAGATTAGCTCCATGATTGGTGTTGGATAATTTAGTTTTTATGCAATTGGATTTTAATCTCTATTGGGCATTTGTGTTATTTCTATTATTGATGTGAATTGTTTGATGTATATGTATGATTTGTGTGATTAATTGTCATGAGCATGTGATTAGATTGAGAAATCAATTATATGTTTAGGATAGTTTATTGAATCATTTCATCATACACTTCATGTGCATTAATTTAGAATGAGATAGATATATCCTTCTAGATTTAGAACCCTTTGATAGAATATTTGATTAACTTAATCGAGAGATTGATTGATTAGGTGAGGAGAACCAAGCCATTAGCGAATTCATAGTACTTTAAAACTGAATATTGCCTATGATTTAGTACCTCATTAGGGAACTCGTAGAGTAATTAGTACCTAGTGGGAGGTGTTCGCTATGGTATCGATCCTATGTACTTTTGGGAGCCTTATTGAGGGTCTACATCCTATCCATCTCGAGAGAGAGTTTAGGTGGAATTAGTGATCGCTTCTATGCCATGTCCATGAGAGATTAGAATTATTTGCATGATTACTTGATTATCTATGCCATGATTGTTGTTAATCTCATCCTTGCATCATTTGGAACCCATTTATCTCTGCATTCCTTTTATCTTTTCATATCTTGCATAATTAAGATGCTACTAAGGTGTTTTGTTAAGTTTTGAAGGTAAAACATGATCAAAAGTTCAAAGTTGAAATGAAGAGTGAAAGTGTGAAGGAATGCTGAAAAATACACGTACGCATTGCGTAACTTTTCTGTATTCTTGTAGAAGTCAAAATTAATCATATGATACATGGTTGGAAATGCATGGAAGAGAGAATTGTTTTGACACAAAAATCACTCAAATCGGAGTTCGGATGAAGAAGATATACTCAAAATCATGAGGTCGCGCAGCTGCCGACGGGAATTTCCGAAAATTTCCTAAAATTAGCCCATCTTTCCTATTTTTCTTAGAGCACAATTAATTTCCTTATCTTATTCCCTTCTCATACCTATATATATTTTACATCATTATTCATGAGAGACACCACCCTCCACAAGATCACCCCCATCCATCATCCACCATCATCCACATCCATCCACACCGAAGGAGATTTAAGGGCTATTCAAAAGGGAGATCAGTCAATCGGAGAGATGGAGAAGGAAAGCAGAATAACCCCGACACTAGGGTTTTTCTATTCGTTTCTTTTATTTTTGTTTGTCAAGACTTCTGGTATGAATTTGATAGCCATGGGAGTTGCTTGTAACCCCATAGACTAATTTTATTTACAGTTTTAAGGTTTGAAGGATAGACATAATTGATTTGATGAACTAGACTAATTTTTGTGAATTCATGTGGATTATTATTTTGGTTTATTTGATTCATATTGAGACATTGTAATCAGGCTTCGTAACATTTTCATAGTAAATTCATAACATCAGCTATAATGCTTGATTTATTATGTTAGATTGTGTACGTTCATGAATTGAATTGTCTATCTGTTGGGAATTAAGGTAGTTCCATAATAAATACGTTAATTCTAAGAATCAGTAAATCAGATACTTGAATTGTTTAGTGGGACAATGCAATTAGACAATCAAGTAGAAAGTTAATAAAGCCTTGTAGTACTTTAAAAAAATATCTTGTTAGTTAAACTTGCCACCAGGAGGTATTGTTGTTTGCGTTGATTAGTATCTTGGAAGGGGGCTTGGTAATATTCATGCATCTTAGGATTTAAATCAGATTATACTGTTAGCTTTGAATCGGATCATATCCGGTGGTAAAACAAGGCTATGTGGTGTATTTTAATAAAATCTGCATGAATGAATAATTGAAAGTCTAGGAATTCAAATTAATTGGTCTATACCGGATTACCTTAGAACTGTTAATCGTTTCTTGAATTAATCTTAAATCTTTCTTCTTTGATTTATTTTAATAGTTATTTAATTTTCTGTTCTTTAGATAATAATTAAATTCACAACTCCTGGATATTGGTTACTTGATTCTGATTAATTTAATAATTTTAGGAAATAAATAATTAGCTGTCCTTTGGGTTCGATAATTTAACTTGGTTGCTTGCAACTACAATTGACATCCTTCACACTTGGAGATTTAATTGGAGTGCATAAAAAACGCCTATCAAGTTTTTGGTCCCGCCGCAAACCCGCATGCCAGTCGTGCCGCCGACGCCACCCGATTGTGCCAGTCGTGCCTGCTGGTCGTGCCGACCAAGCTTTCCAGTCGTGTCGGTTAGGCTTGCTTGCCATGCCGGCCACGTCTGCACTTGCCATACGCTGCTGCCTCTTCCTTGTGCGTCAAGTTTCTGCCCTCCAGTGCCATGCGTCACCACCAGCGCTCGTATGTTCGTCCAGCACTTCCCTTGCAGCCATGCTCCGTCGCTAGCAAGCGTCGCCACTTGCTGCCCAGTGCCTGTCTCCATCGTGTACCGTATCAGCGCCACCCATGCACAAGCTTTCCAGCAGTCGTGCGTCGTACGTCCCAAGCTATCGTGCTTCGCCGTGGTCTAGTGTTTCCCATCGGCAGTACAACGTGTGTCGTCGTGTACGAGGTAGGGTATCCAACAAGATATCATATTATTCTAAACCTTAATTCATGCATGGCACATAAACCATAGCCTAACGTCTCACGCTTTACCATGAAAATGAAGCTCTGATCCAATTATTGACTTTCAGATCGTTTGGTTAACATGAATCGTTAGGGTTCCATACTATTTTAAAGAAATGGAAGCAAGAAATTAGAACCGTATTACTTTTCACCAGGGTTTGTTGAACGATATCAGGTTGATGACATGATCTCTCCGATCTTCTACTGTATTCCCAAGCCTAGTCTTGACGTCGTGTGGGAGACGATCTTCAAGACCCTCTCAATCTGCAGTTCTCTCCATCCCTACACGGTTTTAGGAGTGATTATTAGGGTTTCTGGACTGCTGAGGTGGCTTATATATGGGCTACGACAAGGACCAGGAGGAGAAATTAGAGTTGGGCCTCCCATTGGGCTTAAGTATCTAAGTTTAGCCCAAAACTTATACTTAAGTCCAATAACAATAATACAGTCCACTAAAGTATTATTACTGCACTACCACTCTAATCCCAAATTATATTATGGGCTCCTTCTTATTATGAGCCCTTTAATCTCCCTATATTTAAGATATAATGCCCATTAATTAATTAAGTTACTGACAACTCAATTAATTAACATCTCATCCGAGAGTAGTACCACTCAACCTTGTTATCATGCCAGAATAAATCCACCTGCAGGGTTTATATGATAATCTTTATGAGCTCCTCAAGGGGACATCATCAGTCTATTTAATAAGACACGGATTCCTTCTACAATCAACATCACACCATAGAGAAAGAAATACTTCCCAACTCACCGAGACTATTGATTTAATAAATCTTACCCATTGATGAATCAAAGAAGGAAATACTGACTTACGTGTTGAGGTTATCGTATAGGGATTAAGAGCACGAACATACATAATAACTAAGATCAAGTTCTCCTATATAGTCAGTATAAGTCGAACGATCTCATGCGGACTTTCTCAATACACACAAAGTGCACTAATGTGATTTTATAGTCAAGACAAACAAATACCAAATCACACTACAACCATCCTGATAGATTGTCCCCGCCTATCTCGGTTGTGAGCATCTGTTTATACTTTTAAGGAGCCGACAATATAATCTTCTGTGCGATGCCGCGCACCATATTATCTCCAGTATAAAGTAAGTAAATTTCTGCAATAACATATATAAGTAAATTATAATATGAAAAATATTTGATCATATGATTCTCATTTCAAATAAATTTTTAAAACATTATTCATACAAAAAGCTAAACTTTCAGCATACAATCTAACAGGAGGGGGAATCCATTTCTTTAATATTTTCTTAGAATATGATTTTAATACTTTCCAAGAAGGTAGAGACACCGAGGAGAGAATGATCTTCATGAATGTAAAACTTCATTAGATTATTGTCTTTTTATTTTCTATTCTTTGGTTATTTGATTGATGCTTGGATGTTGGGTCAATTTGTGATATTGTCTAAATTGTGTTCCCTGCTTTAATTAGTTTCATTTATGGGTTCTGTTTGTCTTATAATTATTTGGAATTTATGCCTATGGTTGTCTAAATTATTTGTGTAATTATGACTAAGATTGTGTATTGTGTATCAACTTGTCTTGTCGTAATTACTTTCACTTTAGTTGATTTGCATGATTATCATATGAGAAAATTTTCCATTTATTACATAAGAATAATTAAGTGAGGGAAACCCAATCTTTGTGGATTCATATATAGTACCTAGAAAGGGAATATTACCTATGATTTAGTACCTATTTAGGAAACTTGTATGAGTAATTAGTACCTATTGGGAGGTGTTCACTTTGGTCTCGATCTTATGTGCTATTTTGGGGCCTTTGTAAGGGCATACATTCTCTTCATCCCGAGAGAGAGTTTTGGTGGAAATTATGATCACTCTTACTTTGATAGATTAAATTGGAAAGCAGTTAGATGTGTTGCATGATTGATCCATTTGAAGTGCATCATGAAAATTTTCTTTGCATTGAAAATTTTAAAGATACAATAATTAGTTTTTTTTTCATATTTTTATTATCTCCATTTTCGATCGTCCCTAACTAATACGACTATAACTTGAAGGTTGCGAATCCTAAATTCCCATGGTTCGATAATTTAACTTAGTTGTTCGTGCCTACAAATGATAAGAGTACACTTTCTCTTTGCATTAAAAAATACGCATCAACAGACCTTTGGTATGGATATTTTTTTCCAAACAATATTAAAGGCTTCTGTAGTATTACATGACTCGTCCACATGCGTCTGGTGCGATAGGATGAGCTCCTTATAAGCAGTGTTGACAATGTATGGCTTTTTGAAGGAGCTCCATGACCAAAATCTTCTGCATCCAAGAGAGGAAGGTACCTATTAATGATAGGAAGCAAATTGTCATGAGAGTAAGACTCATTCTCAAAGAGAAGTTGCCTCTAATTAAGATTCCAACCCCATGAATCTCCTACCCAAGACCCATAAATAGAGACCAAACAACTTCTATTAATACTCAACCTATACAACCTAGAATATGTGACACTAAATGGAACTTGCCCCGCCCAACTATCTAACCAAAATCTAATATTATAACCATCCCCTAGACTTTATAACTTTGACCCACATGTTATCTTGGTTGATGAAGAACCTCCATACCCACTTACCCAACAAGCAGACATTGAATTTACTTAAGTCCCTGAAGCTAAGTCCCCAGCCCCAAAGATTTATCGTTGCAAAGAGTGTTCAAATTGATCCAGGCTATCTTTTTTTCCTCGTACCTACCTAAAAAGAAGTTTCTCTGCAATTTGGTAAGTTCGTTCAGCACAAATTTAGGAGTAAGAAAAATTGACATAGTGAATACTGGTAAGGACGAGAGAATCGCGTTCACCAAAGTCATATGACCAGCAATCGAATCTTCAAATTAGTCCACTTATTCAAACAATTTCGAACATTCTGAATAACATAATTCTAAGCATTCTTTTTATTGTGAATGTATCCAATTCTGACCCCAAGATATTTGAAGGGAAAAATATCTCCCTATTGGTAACTAAGCAAAATGGCATAGTGAGATGCTCAGCCTCGATCAAGATTACAGCTATAGAGATTGCTCTTCCACATATTAACTTTTAAACCTGACACCAACTCTATGAGAATAAGAATTCTCCGAGTAACTCGAATATTATTAGTTGATGGCTTGCCAACGAGAATCGTGTCATCAGTATATTGAATGTGTGGCATAGGAATCTTATCATGATCTATTTCCAAAGGTTTGAAAAAATAAAATTCAAATTCGAGGCCTTTATCATCATAAAGTCTATGCCTTCTACTGCCAATAGGAAAAGGAATGGGGAGAGAGGATCCCCTTGGCGTAAACTCCTCCCAATTTAGAAGTCACTCGAAGGACTCCCATTCACAAGGATAGAGACATGTCCAGTTGAGATACATTCCATAATCCTTTATCCACCTTGACAAAAGTTAAAGCACTTCATAATGTTCTCCAGATAACTCCATTCAATAAGTCAAATGCCTTTTTGAAGTCGATTTTATATAGAAAGCACTTAAGCTTTTCGGACCTTGCTTCCTAGAGGTCTTCATTTAGGAGCACAATGCAGTCTACCATCTGTCCGCCTAAAACAAAGACTGCCTGTTGAGAAGGAATGATAAAAGGGAGAACTTTGGCCAATCTACTATTTTACTCTTTTATATTGTCACGTTACATAAATTTTAATTATTCTATACATAAAATATGAAAAATAAATAGTAAATTTACTCCTTAAATATATTATTTAAATATTACATTCAGAATTTTTTATTATAAAAACAAAATTAATTAACCCACGTAATATACGGGTTTCATGCTAGTGTGGTTCTTAGAACAAGATGAAGCCGTCAAAGCTGTCATAACAATTGCGAGATCAGGCAAACCTTCATGGTTATCCTTCTAGTTACCCCACATGGTTATCCTTTTCATTTTTCACATTATTTTATTTTATTCATTTTCTTAAATAATATTTAATACATTTTGAACTTTTTTTCAATTTTTAAACATATAAAATAATTAAATTTTTACCTGTAACACCTCATCAACATTAAAGTAAATTTATTTTTGCGTTACAATTATTTCCTGAGTGTGCTATTAACTGTATTTGTTTGATAAATTCTTTTGAACCCAAGTTGCTTATCCTTCGATTCATGGAGTTTATGAAGAATCATTTATGAGATCTGCAATATAATTCTATGGTGCACAAGATATTTGCCAATAACAAGCTATAATTACTCTCAATTAATTTATTATTTAGAGAATATTTCTCTTTTGCATTTACTGGTTTGAATATAAATAATTGATGCAAAGGAGCAGCTATTTGCACCCAGAATTACTGAACGTACCCCAAAAATAATTAAATTGACATAATTACCCTTATAAAATTTATATATGTTCGGTTGTTGCAACCGAACAGTCATCTTACAAACTGTTCGATTGCAACAATCGAACAAAACAAAGATTTCACCTATTATCTTTTCTGTTGCAGCAACCGAACAGAATAAAGAATTTATTCATCTTATTTATTCGGTTGCAGCAACCGAAAAAATTAAGATTTGTGATTTTTTTAGTTCATATCTATATTACCGAATAGATAAGATAACAGATAAGTTTCATGACATCATCGATCTTCAAACAAAAATGGTGATTCTTCTCGCAGTGAAAGTAAGCAAGTTTTTGTTGATTCTAGATTCTATCAACGGAAGTAGCAGCGGACCAGGAATCTAGAATCAACAGAAACTTGCTTACTTTAATTGGGAGAGGAATCACCATCTTTGTTTAAAGATCGATGATGTCTATAAAACTTAACTTTTATCTTATCTATTCGGTAATGTAGATATAAATTAAAAAAATCACAAATTTTATTTTGTTCTATTGTTGCAACCGAACCGAACCGATAAATAAATTATTTGTTATGTTCGGTTGCTGCAACCGAACATATAAGATATATAAATTCTTTATTCTGTTCGGTTGCAGCAACCGAATAAATGAGATGGATAACTGTTCGGTTATTGCAACCGAACATATATAAATTTTATAAGGATGATTATATCAATTTAAATATTTTTAGGGTACGTTCAGTAATTTTAGGAGTGTAAATAGCTGGCCCCTTGACGCAATTCATAAATAAATTTAATTATATTGGTAAATGTCAATTATGATTCAAATATGCTCACATAAAATTTTTATATATATTTACATTTCTGTGTTGTTTTGTATGCTTGGTTACACTCCCAAATCCCAATACTTCTTATACTCATATAAACTCAAATTGTTCATAAGATGACTACATGTTTCTTGAGCATTATTGATCTCACTCCTTCAAGATCGATGTGGACGATAAGGGTGAGAGTTATTCGTCAATGGACTGTGGCACAAAAAATAAATCCAAAAGAGATTGCATCTCCATGTGTTGTTCTTATAATGGATGATGAGATATCATTTTCTAATTATTATTTTTAATTACTTAATGTACGTATAATTAATACTATTATAATTTTATTCTATTGTTTTGTAATTTAATTGTAGTTATTAATGTCTTCTTATTATTATTTTTTTACATTTTCATGCGCAAGGTTCAAAAATTGAAGCATATGATTGACAGGTAAGCTACTCATACTAAAAGAGGATAACATTGTCAACATTTCAAACTTTAGAGTGGAAGCACCTAAACAGAAGTCTTTTACCACTAATATATTAGCTAGCATTGCAGCAATTAATACACTCCAATCAGGTCTACCATGCCATACGGTCACAATTCCTTCTCATGGATCTAAGTTTGTTTCAAAAGATTCAATAATTCATGATAAACTTGAGAGGTCATTCTTGGTTGGTATGTAGTATTGTTAATTCGGAAATTTACTTATACCATTCTTGATTATCTTTTATCTCTCCTTAAATTGTCTTATGCATGTTATTCTCGAAAATTATGTTTAGTGTAAACTACTGTTTGTACTAAAATGTTATTGGAAAGGTTGGACGAGTACTAGGTGATATCCAATACACTAAGAGAGTGTTTGGTTCATTAACCTTGTACATAGATTAGTGAATCATTATGAGCTTTTCATTAGTTATTATATTATATAGTGTTTGCTTTTATTTTTTTTTACTCATGATTAATGGATGATATAAATGTAATTTTACATTATTATCCTTAAAAATTATGATTTAGTATTATTTTGTGTATATTCTCTCTTATTCTATCTAAATTAATTGTAGTATATAGACGTTCAATTTTTTTATTTTTTTTAAAATTAAAATATAATTTAAGTTTTAGAAAATTTTAACGTTTAACTTTTGAATTTTTTAAAAATTAAAGTTTGATTTAATTTTTGGAAATTATTTAAAATGTAAATATTTATTTATTTATAACTATGAGAAATAACACTTTTTTTCCACAATTTACAGATATTTTTATGCCTGGATATTAAAAAAAATATATGTCATAAAATCGAAAGAATATGATCATAATGGTTAAACAAAAATTGGGCTTTTTTGCAGCTGAGAGAGTGCAAAAGAAGATAAATATGAAATTTTGGTTTCTTTTCTGCATATATATGCATAAGGTCATAATGGTAAAAAGAAAAATTTATATTTCTAGAAGGTACAATGTATTTCCTATTATTACTACTAGATACATGGACATCATATATATATATATATATATATATATATATATATATATATATATATATATATATATATATATATATATATATATATATATATATATATATATATCTTAGGTATACTATAGCAGAGACTTTTCTTACTGACGTGTCGTCTCCAGAGCGCTCCAATATGACGTGTAATTTTCTCAATTTTTTGGATTTTAATATTTTTTTAATATTTTCCTTATTTACTTTTAATTAACTTCCTTATTTAATACTCCCTCCGTCCGGATTCAATGGTGCCATTTGCTTTTGGGCACGGAGATTATGGAGTATTGTTATTTAATATGTAGTGGATAGTTGTATTAGTGGAGGTGTTGGTCCCATTTTTTAGTTGTATTAGTGGAGATTTGTGGATAAAAAAGAAATGAGACCCTTGCGGCGGACGCCCAAAATGAAAAAATGATACCTTGAAAGCGGACGGAGGGAGTATTTTCTTTCTTAAAGAATGAGTTTCTAATTTTTAATATTTTATTTATTTATTTGGGTATCATTAATTAATTACTAAATCTTTTAGTGCAATAAATTAATTAATACCAAATTAAATCAAATATATAAAAGAAAAAAAGAATGTTCCATATAATATTCTCTCTCACCCCACCTATAAATAAGACTTTTTGTTATTCATTCTAAATACACACATTCGATTCTCCAAAAGGAATAGGAGTTTTCTTCAAGTTCCTCCAGATAATTAATTTATGAAAGTATAAAAATTTATTTCGATAGAACGAAGAATCAAGTAAAGATTCGATCTACCTCTAAAAAATCGATTCAAGTATTCTTCAAGAGGAAAAAAACTGATTTAATTATTATTGAATTGATTTACCTCTTAAGAATTGATTCTTCAAGAGGAAGAGAATCGATTCAAGTATTCTTGAATAGATTTATATCTTAAAAATCGATTTTTCAAGATTTACATCTTAAAAATTAATTTTTCGAGTAAGAGGATCGATTCAAGTATTCTTAAGTCAATTTACATCTAAAGATTTGATTGACATCTTAAGAATTGATTCTTCAAGAGGAAAAAATCAATTCAAGTATTACCTCTTAAGAATCGATTCAAGTATTCTTTAAGATCTACTTCTAAAGTATTGATTCAAGTGAAAGAGAATCGACGATTCAAGTACTCTTAAATCGATTTACCTCTAGAGAATAAGAGGTTGAAAAACTAATTCATGTATAGAATCGAAAGCTTAAGTTCTATTAAGTTAAATAATTAATTAATATCAAATAACATTAAAATTGATTTTGTAATTTTCTCAATATTTTAATTTTTAATACTTTTTTTAATATTTTTCTTATTTACTTTTAATTAACTTCCTTATTTAATATTTTCTTTTTTAAATAATGAGTTTCTTATTTTTAATAATGATTAAATTTTCAATATTTTATTTATTTATTTGGGTATCACTAATTAATTGCTAAATCTTTTAATGCAATAAATTAATTAATATAAAATTAAATTATATATATAAAAGGAAAAAAATAATATTTCATATAATATTCTATCTCGGCCCACCTATAAATAAGACTTTTTGATTATTTATTCTAAATACACACATTCGATTCTCCAAGAGAAATATGAGCTTTCTTCAAATTCCTCTAAGCTGTGTTTGAATTGAGTCATTTCAAATCCATGGATTTGAAAATGAGTGGATTTTAAATTTCATGGATTTTAAATCAATGCATTTGAATTCCACTGTTTGGATAAATTATGGATCTTTGAAAGAATTTCAAATCCATAATTCAAAAATTATTTTTTAAAATAGAATTTTATATATATTAAATAAAAATATTAAAATTTTATTATATTAAATATTAAAATCTAAAATTTTATTAAAAATATTTATTTTGGAGGGAACTTTACCACCCAACCTACCCCCACCCATCACCCCACCCTCCAAATTTTTTTTTTTATAAAATTTTAAATTTTTAATATTTGAATAGTAAAAAATATTACCACCCAGCCTTACCCCCTACCCACCCCCGTCCAACACCACCCCATCCAAAAAAATTTTTTTATATAAAATTTTAGATTTTAATATTTAAATAATAAAAATATTACAATCCAATCCTACCACCCTATCCATCCACCCACTCCCCTCAACCCACCAATTTTTTTAAAAAAAAAAAATTAAATTTTAATATTTAAAAAATAAATTCTAAAATTTTATTAATTTTTTTTGGTGGAGTGGGGTGGGTTGGGTGGGGGTGGTGGAGGGGATGAGTTGGGTTGGGTGATAATATTTTTATTTTTTTAAATATAAAAATTTAAAATTTTATAAAATTTTTTTTTGGGGTGGTGGGTGGAGGGGGTGGGTAGGGGTAGGTTGGGTGATAATATTTTTATTATTTATTTAAATTTTAAAATTTAAAATTTTATTAAAAATTTTTTTTGGGGTGGGGGTGGTGTTGGTGGGTAGGGTGGGTAGGGTAGGGTAATTTTTATTATTCAAATATTAAAAATCTAAAATTTTGGGTTGGGTTGGGGTGGGTAGGGGGTAGGTTGGGTGGTAGAGTTTAAAAATAAAAAAATATATTTAATATTAAATATTTTTTAATTAATTTATTAATTTTATATTTTATTTTTATATATTAATATATCAATCACACAACAACGGAAGGATTTCAAATGACACGGTTTCAGTGAAGATTTGAAATCTATTAAAAAATAACTAAAAAAATTCAAAATCAAATCCATTGATTTGAAATCCATTGATTTAAAATCTTGGATTTATAATTCCATTGATTTGAATGTCATCCAAACATGATGGAGGGATTTGAGGGAAGGATTTATAAATTCCTACTCAAATCCTTCCATCAAAATACAACCCTAGAGAATTTATTTTTGAAAGTATAAAAATTTATTTCGATTGAGTGAATAATCAAGTAGAGATTCGGTCTACCTCTAAAAATCGATTCAAGTATTCTTCAAGAAGAAGAAAACTGATTCAATTATTATGGAATTGATTTTCCTCTTAAGAATTGATTCTTTAAGAGGAAGAGAATCGATTCAAGTATTCTTGAATAGATTTACATCTTAAAATGGGTTTTTCAAGAGTAAGTGAATCGATTTAAGTATTTTTAAGTTGATTTACATCTTAAGAATCGATTCTTTCAAGAGGAAAAAATCGATTAAAGTATTACCTCTTAAGAATCGTTTCAAATATTTTTAAGATCTACCTCTAAAGTATTGATTCAAGTGTTCTTTAAGTGAAAGAGGATCGACGATTCAAGTACTTTTAAAATTTAAAAAAAATAAAGATAATAAATTCATTATAAATTTATGGATATTTAAAAGAAAATTATATAGTATAAATTAATTTTATTTATATTATATATATATTTTTTACATTAGTTTCTTGAAATTACAATTAATGGAAATAGAATTATAATTATGTAGTTAATTAAAAAATATTAAATCATAATCATTAATAAAAATTATTACTCCATTAAAATATTATTTACGATCTTATGTATATTTTAAAAAATAGTATATATATAGCAACTATTTAAAACATTTTAATAATTTTATTTTAATTAATTATAAAATGTCTGATCTTATTTTTCATAAATAATATATATATATATATATATATATATATATATATATATATATATATATATATATATATATATATATATATATATATATATATATATATTAAATATAGTACAGTAAAGTCCTTTTACGCTAACGTATTGTTCACGTATGGTCTTACTATTTATTTATTTTTTCTATACACTTATTATGAGTTATTTACTTTAGTATCATTAATTGCAATTAATAAATAAATCATTCTATATAAATAAATTAATTAGTATCAAATCTAATCATGTACAGAAAATAAAAGTATAAATTGAGATTTTTTATATTAATTGATATTTATTTTAGACAATCAGTAAAATTAGGGATTTATTACTAAGAGTTACATACTTTGAACATAATTGTACTTAAATACTATGAAAAAATGTAATACTAACAACTATATAAATATAAAGCAAAGAAACAAAATTGTCCCTATGTTGTTGCACATTTTTTTAGAGAAATAAGAGGAATAATAAATAGTTTTCTAGTGTATTATATTATAAAGTACTCCCCCCGTCCAGTAACAAGGTTACATTTGCTTTTTACATGTAGATTAAGGAGTATAATATTTTAATGTGTAGTGAAGTGAGAGAAAATATATTTTAATGTGTAGTGAGTAGTTATATTAGTGTAGTGGGTGAGCCCATGTGTTTATAATAATTGTTTTGTGTGGGTCCCATCAACCAAAAAGGGAAATGTATACTTTGTTTTGGGACGGACCAAAATAAAAATATATATATCTAGTTGTGGGACGGAGGGAGTAACATTTAAAAAAAATACAAGTCAAGATTTTTTCAAATAATTAGAAATTAACTTTTTAAATGATTTAGTTATACGTTACATTATCAAAAGTCAAATGTTATAATTTGTTGCAAATTTTTTTATTTGATGAAAGAAATTGTCTAGCTATAAGAAGAAAAAAATCTCCTTAATTAATATTGTTACGTTATATAACACGGATTATTTAATTATAAAAATAAGAATAATGATTATATGATCATAATGGTTAAACAGAAATTGAGCTTTTTTTCAACTGAGAGAGTACAAAAGATAAATATGAAATTTTGGTTTCTTTTCTGCATATCTATGCATAAGGTCATAATGGTAAAAAGAAAAAGGGACACATTAGAAGGTACTATGCATTTATTAATATATACTCTAAATTTTAGTATCTATATTATGTTATTAATTAATATATACTCTAAATTTTAGTATCTATATTTATTATATAAAATAAGGGGAGCAAATCACGTCTCTGACATAATTATTTATTTATTATATATTCTTTTTAGTATTTATGTTATGTTATTAATTAATATATACTCTTAATTTTAGTATCTATATTTATTATATAAAATATTGGGAGCAAATCACGTCTTGACATCATTTTTAATCACGTCTATATTATGTTGTCATTCATAATTTTCATCAAATCACGTCTATATTAATTATGATATCTTTCATAATTCTTTATTAATTTTAGTATCTATATTATGTTATTAATATAATTAATTAATATAATTAATATAATGGAAGTAAATCACGTCTTATTCTTCATAAAACTCATTACTTTTGCTAATATTTTGAATCATAAATTATAACTATAATTGGAAACTATGTGATTAGCTCATTCTTCATAAATCGCACGCCTTTTGTTTGATACGTGATGAATCTTATTTAAACGATATTACTTTGCACTTTTCAATAACGCATTTGAACACCCAAAAGTTCTAGCTACTCACCTAAGTAATATTCAGCAATGTCTCCACAATATACTCTTATAAAAAATTTGGTTAAGATGTCCATGAAAGTAAGATGTGTTAGATTGTTCGAGGCTGATTATAAAAATATTTCGTCCAACCTTGAAGCTGTTTTTCATGATATTGAGGGTTGTCATACTTTTTGCTATTGTTTGTCGTAGTTTTTTTATGTGTAATGATATTATTATTATTTTTATAGGGCACCCGTATTCAAGTCACTATCCCAAGCAACCATAAATGGAAATTTCAGGGGAAATTGCATGAAGGCTGTGTGTACGACGTACATAAATTATGTGTGTATGACGATTCACCCAAATACAAGATGACACCTTGCATGCACATAATTTTTTAATACCTTCTATCAATGTAACAGAGGTTTTTGATGAATCATTTCCGCACAAACAATACGCATTGGTTTCCATTGAGGATATTTTATCCGACAGGGGTAAAGATTATAACATTTTGATAGGTTAGATTTATTCTTAAATATTCATGTTAGCGAATTTAAGAAACAAAACTTTAGTTATTTAATCTCTCTTTGTTTATAATGTGACTTTCTGTAGATGTCATTGAAAAGTTAGGTGATCTCTATCGATCATTGATCGTTCAAGTTCAGGGAGTTTCGACAAAACTGGTTGAGATCGATCTTCAAGGTACAGAGTATATTTTATTGCGCATCTATATAAACATATAATTTTATTATTTATAAAAAATAATACAACTCATTTTTTGGCTTTATATTATTTTAATTTTCCATTTCGGAGGAAGATCTTTGAGAATGACTATATGGGAACATGAATTGATGGAGTTCATTGGAGGCCTCATAAATGATAGATCGGAATCATATGATATTGTCCTTATTCTCCAGATATTTAGGCCGAGAAAAAAATGATGGTTTATAAATCTCATAAGCTTGCAATGTTTTAAAGAGAATGATAATTAACATTGTTTATGGTTTGATTACAACTATTATGTGAATAATTGAAACTGACTTTTTTATTATGTATTTATTTTCATTTTACAGTAATCGGTGAGATCTCTGTTTCAACTGCCTACAATGCATCGATGATTATCTCATTCTAAGACTGTGATACTATACAACATTATAAAGATATGTATTGAATTGATATGTCCGTTGTTTTAATAGAAATAAATGAGTTTTGTCTTCAGACAGTGTTAATGCCCCACAATTTATGGTTTAGAAATTATTGTTTTTACAGATTAATTGTACTTAACCTGATGCTAAACTAATTACAGTCTCAGTTTCAACAAAAAATGATGTGAAATATGATTAACGTAATTAAATATTTATCTATTTATTTTACTTTCTTAGTGCTCTAATTTGATTGCATTCATTTATAAATGTGTTCTGATCCTTGACATAAGGTATATATGTTATGTATTATAATTGAATTGAAATTAAAAAAATATTTCCATTGTGGTCGCCCATACAACAAGAGTTTCATATTCACCACTTCTTTTACTTATTTTGTCTTATTTTATATAACTTCAATAATTAAAATGCATACAATAATTTATAAGTAAAGATAGTTAACTACTTCAACAAGCATCAAATAAATGGTTAGAGCCCATAGTCATTGATATTCAATTACAAATAAAATATTTACGCTAAAAAAAAAAATTAAACCAACATTTTGTACATAAAAAAAGTTAAATTTCCTTTTCATGTATGTAAAATTTTAAATTTTTAATAAAATACAAATATAATTAAAATAATTTATTCTCGTGCAACACACGAGTAAAACACTAGTTATTATTATGGGGTATAATATTATATTGTGCAGTTCCCATCTTATCCTTTCACTTCATTTTAACATTAATAAAAATATTTTAATTATTACATCGTAGGCTTACAAAGTAATATCAATTCTTGAATTTATTGCATTTCAAAATATTTTGCAAATTCATAAATGTTTCGTGCATTACATCGTAGTGATATAGTTTTGCATAATAAATTAAATATTTTGCACAATTTGATATATCTCTACACAACCAGTATATAAATCTGCACTACATAAAAAATATATATAGAGAATCTATTTCTTATAAATCTTAATAAGTGTCCCATCGGTTTAATTAGATTTTCGCATAATATAGTTATATTGTTGCACAACACAGTAAAGCATAGTAATATATTTTGCATATATTCTAATGGAGACGTAAATTCTTTTGCACAATTAGTGAATACTTCTGCACGACGAGTGAATAATTTTGCACAACATAATTTTTTATGTATTTTTCAGGAACAAACACAAATTACAGCCTGAAGAAATTGCAGAGTAAAGAAAATTTAAATCCTAATTACACAGTTAATTTGATAAATGAGGGTTAGGTATCTGCTACTACAGGCTTGCACGACTTTCATTTTCATACAAAGAATTACTTTCTCTCTCCTCTTCATGTAGCATAGACTTTTTTCTCACTCGACGATTGTCTCCACTTCATTGTCGCTGAGGATGTGGCAACTCTTGATGAATATTTTTTTCTCGTATGGCTTGTCGAAGCGGAGGATGACGGACTACACAATGTCTACAACGCCATGGGTGTGGTGGTGCAGCAGGTTCACTCTGATGATGTGAGAAGATGAAATGCAGATGACTACGAAAAGATGTTTAATGCGCAGATGGAAAGAAGATGAAACGCATGAATGTTAGATTGAGAGAAAATGAAACGCAGGAATGACGTTATTAACTATTTAGGAAAATTTAATGGAAGAATTCCTTATTTAGTGGAAATCATAACAACCATTTCGATAATATATTTTTTTCAATTTTAAAATATTTAGTTGGGGTTATATTAGGTATATTACTTTAATTTTTTGTATTTGGAACTAATTTATTTGAATCTACGTATTTTAAAGTAATATCATCTAATATTATGTATCTAATACTACTTAATAAAAAAAATAATACACTCTGCATTTTTGGTGGGCTTACATAATCCACCAATCTCTTGGGTTCTAATACATCGGGCTTATATGTTTAAAACACCGGTTTTCAATAAATATTGGGCCTAAAATTTTTTAACCAAACTAATTAATAGGTTGGTTAATTAATATATCATAGGATAATCACTCAAAACAAACACTCTCTAAGGGTAATCCAAAAAAAAAGAGCATCACTCTTGGATTAATTGACCATAGGTATATGTTTTTTTAATTTTTGTTCTTTGATAAATATACATGTTGAATGATTTTTTTTGTTGCTGATTATTCCACTTTTTTAATTTTTTTAATGATTTGGTATTAATGTAAAGAACTTATATTTTAATCTACATTTACTTTTTATAGTGAAAATGTTATTCAATGTATAATTGGAAAACAATTGCTGATCAAATTATAGACTACTACAAGGTACATCCTAATATCCTTGTCATGGTGTTACGGTTTGCAAGAATTTTTATAGTGTTTTGCAATTACAATCTCTTGAAAAAGTTGGATTATACCTTCCGAAGCCCGTATTCACACAGAGTCACTTATATGTTGCAATTTTAAGAGTAAAAAGTTGAAGCGGTCTAAAAAATTTGTACTTGGATGAAAATGGAGTTGTGACAAATGAAACGTAAAATATTGTTTATAGGGATATTTTTAAACATGTTGTGTAATCATTCCATAATAAGAAAGAATACTGTTGAATTCACTACTTTTACTCTTTTGTATTGTTATGTTACTTGAATTTTAATTATTATATTTATAAAGGTTTATTACTAGTAGATATGAGTATTAATAGCTGAATTACTACACAATACATTGTCTTTAATGAATTACTTATGGATACAAAATTATATTTCGTATTACCCACCACCCATATTAATACCAATGTGCAAAATGTATTTTAAGGCATGTTACAAATATCCTAAAATCTCTCCCTCATTCTCTCAACAATTTGTACACACACACATGATTCAAAATGCGTTTAGTGCATGCATGCCCGATCAAAACACACACACCATTTCGCGGAATCAAAGTCTTAGCAGCTCTGGATCAAAGTCCGTTAGAGTGAAATTAGTATTGTTCGTTCTAATTTTGTTTCATTCTATGTTGAAGCAAATAGACCTGTATATTTAAAAAATTATTGAACATTGATGTACTGTTCATTCGAACAATAATGAGATTCGCATTCAAGAAAGGTAGAGAAGGGCGGTAAGCTCGGTGGCGGTGAATGTTCATGAATTTCATATCAAGTACACTGATGTGTAATGATGATTTATGAAAAAAAAATAGTCAGAACTGGTTGATTATTTATATTCAGCACACATTCGTGTACACCAGTGTACATTTCATATTTTATAATATACACCAATGCTCAGCCATGTTTGACAAAATAATAAAAATAGTTAGAGACGTTTGACATTTATTCAGCCACAAAAGATGAAAATGTACACCAATGTTCAATAATCTATTTAATATATAGTTCTAATTGCTTCCAATATTGAAAAATTCAAAATCAAAAAAGAATACTACGAATTTCACTCAAGACTTAGATTTTTATGTGGAAGTGTGTGTTTTGATGGGCGTGCATTCCCCCAAACGATTTTTTTATCGGGTGCGCCATCTTTCGTTTTGATCGTGTCAAAATTAGCAAGTGATTTAAGGAGAGATTTTTTGAATAATTATAATATGCCTTTAAAATACATTTTGCACATTAGTGTTAATATGGGTAGTTTGGATGATAGAAAATATAATTTTGTATCCAGAAGTAATTTTATAGAGTCAATGTATTGTATAGTAATTCTATAATATATTTTGTACTGTTAATTAGTGACCCTATTTATAAATTATAAAAAATATATAATAAATTTCTTTAAAGAGTAATTTTTCATATGTTAAAGAGTAATCAGTTAATTTGGAATTCATATGTAAACCGGTTCACAAAAGTGTATCCCTTAAAAAAAGGCTAAAACAACTGTACATAATTGTTAAGGTCCAACGAGGTTGACCCAAAACCATGACCCAAAGTATATAAATAAAATTCAACCCAAATTCATTTGAACCCTAATCTTTTCCTCTCTCTTTCACTGTGCCTCTCTCTTCCATCTTAATCTGTTCATCTTTTGTTTATTTTCTCCGCCTCCATTCCTCTGATTCTCATCTCCGTAATTCTGCCATCAGTTTGCCACTCCTCTCCCACTCGCTTACGGTGGCAGCAACGCCGCCACCTCATAGCGGATATGTTCAAATCATTGTTGGTGGATCTTATTCACATAATTAATTCTTCGAGATTTTTCATGGCTTAGATCTAGTAGATCTGTTTTTTCAATATTCGCGTAATTAATTCTTTGAGTTGTAGTTGAAAATTTTGTCAGATCGGGACCTCACAGAAATGTTTCGTGAGTTCGAAAAGTAGTTTAGCTTGGATTTTCACAATTGATGAGATTCGTGGTGGAGGATCGATGCAGATGTTTATTTATGTGTAATTTTTAAATCTATAATGTATAAGTTTTATTGAATAAGTGTATAACATTTTATTAAGAAACAGTTGAGGGTGTTCGAAGAGTAATTTGAGTGCAAGTAATGAATAGTTTTACCATTTTCGTAATGAGAATTATGTTAGAGGAATTATTGATTTTGATATGTGTTTATGTTTCAAGTTTGCAAATTTTACTGAACAAGTGTATGACATTTTATTAGTGAATGTATACTTATTAAAACTATGTGTATGAGTTTTAACAACTAATTAAATTTGGGTGATTTGAGAAGTTTCAGGAGGTTGTGTAAATTATGTTCTCGGGTTTAAAGTGAAGCATTGAATGATGCATGGAAGTCATAGAGATACTAATACAGTTGGAATTAATTTAAGTTTGTTTATTCAATTCAAATTTATATCAGTTGACTTTTAAAATGACAGTGTTAATGTATATGATTGTATTTATAATTGTATTACTTTTTTTAAAGCAGTGTATAAAACTAAAAATATTAAAAAAAACATAATACACTTATTCAAAAAAATTTGTGCATTATTGAATTACAAAAAATACAGTTTCAAATAACGAAAATTTTGAAGTTCGATATGCAGATCTGAAGCATAGGTCCGATATACAGATCTGAAGCATAAGTCCGATTAATACTCTAATTTTAAAATACATAATCTCAAGAATGAAATTAAAATTAATATGTTTGATTTTGATTTATTTTTTTTTCTTTCGTCTTGTAGGAATTAACACGTGCGTGATAGAGGAGTAACAAAACAAAACAATAGATATGCCTTTTCAATAGAATTTTTGATGTAAGAACTCGTGGTGCTCATCGTCAAAACAAAGAATCAAAACACAAAGAAATGTCGAATAATCAAATTAGAATAAATTAGAAAAAGAGAGGCTTTTTGCACCCCCAAATCAACTAAACGACCCCATTAATCTGTAAATTTAAAATATGTTTATATGAAAAGGCGTAGATACCCTTTTATAAATAATAAAATAAAATTAATTATGACAAATTATTATACACACCCCATAAGATTTCTAAATGCACCCGGCATAATTAAAAAGAACTCTAAACCCTATGAATTCTGCACAGCGACACCAATCTTTGTTAGCAATAGCACTCATAGACATTTGTGCATTAGATGAGGACGGGTTCACGAGCACAGTTTTATAATTTTGCGGGAATCGAAAGGGGGTATGAATAGTTCTTGGAGTATTGTGTTTTTTTTGTGATTGACGGTACCGGTGCTGCGGAAGGGAACTTCATCAGCCAACCCTTCCAATGAACAAGGTGATTGTACTTGTGAATCCCTACTTTCCAGTTGGGTTGTGTACCTATCAACAGCAGCAGAAGATGGATTCTGATCGGATTGATATGATAAATTACAGCACGCTCAACCTCATCAAGGACAAAAGCAGAGTCTGGGGCAGCTAATTGAATCTCATCGGCAATGGGAATGTAGATCAGTAGAAAGAGTCTCGAATCTGTTCAATGTGTTGGTTCTCCACAGATCTTACTCTCCATTTTTTCTTCTTCTGGATTAAAAAACCATCCTCATCTGATCGGGAGTTGCTGACTCCAAATTCGAGACTATCACAGTTTGATTATTTAAATGAGATGTGTGTTCTTGGGAATATTATGCAGCAAATAATTATTGGGAATATGATCTTGTTAATAGTAGATTGGGTTTTGCTGCTTCTTTGTGCACCTAGATTTGCCCTAGTGTTTAATTTTATAATTTGTTTGTATTCAATTTGTATACATAGACATAAAGCTTGTAATTGTTCATTGTTTCTCTCTATTACTCTCCTCCTCTTGCTTTGGTTTTTGCAGGAGACGTTGAATAAATTAAAATTTCAAGATTCATCCTCTCTATATCCTGTGCTGCAGTCTTTTGTTTATAGCTTGTAATTCTTGTAAACTCTCTATATTTCATAAACTATAGAATATTGTTGTGTCAATACATCTAAAATTTCCCTTGTCATCATGTCATATCGTGATGGATGAGTAACATGAGATAAAAGAGTAGCAATTAGAGTTTAGATATGCCAATATGTTGAATATCCTGTGATTTGAAAGATTGAAGATGAGGGGCCAATATTTATATGCTGGAATGAATCACAAAAGGACAGATTAGTGTTTCGACACCAAAAGGATTTAGAGTTCATCGTGATTTAGTGATTATAATGATGGAATGCATTTAGAAATTTAATTGGGTTGTGTATAATAATTTGTCATAACTATTTTATTTTATTATTTATAAAAAGGTTATTTACGTCTTCTCACATAAACATATTTTAAATTTATAATTATTGGGGTTCATTTATTAGATCCGGTGGTGCAAATAGTCACTCCCAATTTGAAATCAGAGGTTGATGTTGTCAACAAAATCGATTGATAGAGAAAGGGAAAAATCAGTGAAAGAAAATGAATTGTAAAAAAAGGGGGAAATCTATAGAAAGAGAGAAAAGGAGAAATTGCAAGAAATAAATTGTGCAAAAAACAATTTGATGCTCCAAGAGCTGATTTCAGTTGTACCAATTTGAGACATGGTTGCGGATATGTAATGGAGTTGAAGCCTTGAGAGAAGTTGAAAGCAACAAAAGCTGAGGCGGAGGAAGGAGAGGGGAGCGACGGCGGCAGAGCATCAATATGGAGGAAGAAAAGACAAGCTGTGTCGGTGGAGCATGAGTATGCAAATGTGGAGTGGAGGAGGCCCACTGGAATAGGAGGAGAATGAAATTATCTATTGGGTTTTTTGGGCTTAAATATGTGACCCGTTTTCATAATTTGGGCCGGTTGTTAAGGTACATCTTTGTACAATAAATCAACTAAAAAAAGGATTATTTAATAATAATAATTATTATTATTATTATAAAAATATAAAATTTAAATTCAATGGTTAACCGTTAATCACGTCATGTTTGTGCCACACTAATTATCACTGTTTAATTAAGGTAGAATCACATATGTTCACGAGAATGAGAGTCTTAATTAATGCAAAGTGGCCTTTATTCTCCTTAATACATTTTAAATTTAATTTAAAATATATTTAATTAATTAGGATTCAAGAGACGTCTCATGAATTAGGATTCATGAGACGATGTCATCCTAGAAGACTCATATATGGAGAGAAAATTTAAGTTAATTAAGGAGCAAGATAATCTTAATTATTTCCTAATTTTGTGAGACTAAATAATTTTTTATTTCCTATTTTTGTGCAACCATTTAATAGGGGCAATGAGGGAATATCTTAATATGGCAAAGACATGTGTCAGATCGTCTTGCGTTAATCTTTATGTTAGACGAATAAAAAGTGAAAATATCATTAATTAAAAGTGATACTCAATCAATGAAAAATGATAATGGCGCAGTGAACATAAAACTACTTCATGAACAATTTATAATAATAAATAAAAAGTGATAACATTTTATAACGAAAGTGATAACTACTATTTCATGAACAATTTATAAAAATCCCTCCGTCCCTGAAGATCGTTCACTCTTTCTTTATTTGTTCGTCCCAGATAATAGTTCACTCCCAAAAAATAAAATACCCTTTTTTAATCTAACACCTCAAAATACATATTAATTTAAAAAATGACATCCCTTCTTTCCACACATAACATGCTTTATATTTTATTTATTACCTAAAAATACCACATTACCCCAAAAGTCAATAAAATTAGTAAAAAAATAAAATTTTCTTAATATCCATGGTACATGAAATATGAACCATCTTGTGGAACGAATGGAGTAATAAATAAAATGTTATAATATCTTACAGTGAAAGTAATAACTAATTACACAATAAAAAGACCAAAACAACTAATTAACCTCATACTCGCACCCATCCCAAACTCTAATAGAATTTTCTTAAATTATTCATACCCATCTCAAACTCACTTAGAATACTTGACCTATCCAAATAAGGTTCAGTAGTACGGGTTTATTTTATATGATATATATATATATATATATATATATATATATATATATATATATATATATATATATATATATATATATATATATATATATATATATATATTCCTCTCATCATATCCTTCTAGTTCTACTCGTACCTGTCACGATTAAAAAAGCACAATGAACAGAAAACTATTTCATGAGCAATTTATAATAATAAATAAAAAGTGATAATATTTTATGGTGAAAGTGATAATTATTATTCCTTGAACAATTTATAATAATAAATAAAAAGTGATAATATATTATAATAAATAAAAAGTGATAATATATTATAGCGAATGTAATAGTTACTCCCTCCGTCCGCTTTCAAGGGTATCATTTTTCTATTTTGGGCGTCCGCCCCCAAGGGTCTCATTTCCTTTTTTATACATATGAGACCCACATATATCTACTAATACAACTAAAAAATGTGACACACACCTCCACTAATACAACTACTCACTATACATTATATAATAATACACTTTAATCCACGTACAAAAATCAAATGATACACTTAAAGACGGACGGAGGGAGTAATTGCGAAAGCGTAAAATGATTTCACCGTGAAACGATTTTGCACAGTATTTACCCCACAATATTTGCATGTAGTTATCAGTAACATTATTTTATGATTGTATCCTATAATATATTGAATTTTAACTTGTGAGTTTAACTACGGTGCACCTGGTATACCCGTGCACCTAGATAATCTCAATTGTTAGATTAGATTTTTATTTAATATTCACTATTTAATAAAATAAAATAATTAAATATAAATTTATTAACTACCCACTACCCATCAATTTTACCATATAATTATACGGGTGCACCGGTACACCTGATGCACTCCAGAATAACCCTTTAACTTGTACTGTATCTAATAAGTATCGACCTTAATGAGGAAATAGATTTGATATATGGAGTAGAGCTCTGGGAGCGGATTTTTTCAATAAAAATAAATGAAACTCCGTTTTACCAAATTGGCTTCAGTGAGATAGATAACTCAAAAAATGCTTGTCTTATTCGTGAAGTTTCACTGCTCATTTTATAACTTTTTAAGTACTTTAAAAAAATTAAAAGTATTTTGATAGAAGTTTAACTTAATTAATTCATTAACAAGTAATTATATCCCAACATTAATCACCCTACCTACATACACATGAAGATTCATTGGGCGGCGTTAATGATGTGAAACGTTTTATATTTTTTTAGATAGTTTGTATTACTTTTATTAAAGTTATGAGAGTTAATAGTATAAAAGATCATAAACTTTATTCATATTTCAAATTAATTTATATTTTTGAGAAATTGCAAAAAAGAATTTTAACTTTAAATATTATTGCAAAACGAACTCAATGTGTAATATTATTCTCAAAGTTAGGCATTAAATGTGGGGTTCTTTTTTAGAGATTGAGTGCACTTTGCAATCATATTTTATGGTGGAGTTCTTTTTTGCAATTTCATAAAGGTAAAGATTAATTTGCGATAAAAGTAAAATTCATGATTTTTCTTGCAAATAACTCAAAATAATAGTATTATTTTTCATTAAAAACATTACTATCACTTTTATTTTATATTACGAGTAGTTCATTAAAAAAAATTCACCAAACTACTATCACATTTCATCAAAATTTGGATATTACTTTTTATTAAAATGTTAATAATTAATTCGGCATTATTTTTTTTATTAAAATATTATTACTTCTTATTTTTCTCATTTAATTCATCCCATGAGATAGTCTAACACAAATATTTAATGAGATTTATATATTTAAATTGATCTATATACATGATATTTTCAATAGCGAAAATATTAGATTTCGAGATAAAATAGATGAAGTCCGATTTTTACGTTTTCTTAAATAATTAATACTCCCTCCGACCCGCCGATAAGTGTCCATTTTACCATTTTGGTCCGTCTCAATACAAAGTGTCAATTTCCTTTTTTGGTTAATGTGACAACACACAATAATACTATTATACTCACCACTACACATGGATCTCATACTCAGCACTAATACAACTACCCACTACACATTAAAATATTATTTTTCTTACCTCATTACACTTTAAAATATTACACTCCTTAATCCACGTGCAAAAAACAAATGAATACTTATCGGCGGGACAAAGGGAGTATGACTTTATATTTGTCATGAAAAATATTATTAATTTTTATTTATATATGAATTATTCATAAAATAATTTATTATAACACTATCACTTTTTATTAATTGAAATATTATTTTTACTAAAACATTATTCCTTCTACAAAATCTTTCTCAGTTTTTATTTTAAAAGTAAAATACTATACTCTCTGCCAACTAAAAAGGAAGCAGAAGCTGAAAAAGAAATAAAGAAAAACAAGCAAAGCTGAAAAAGAAATAAAGGAAAACGAGTATTTACAATTTAAGAGGTAGATTCTAGCTAGCAGAGCAAACATCACAATTAGATCTTACTTAAGCAAACATCATAATTAGATCTTACTCAAGAGATAATGAGGAATTAGCTTAATGATCACCAAAGAGAGAACTCCTAATTTGTGTTTGTAGTAGATTAGCTTAATCACCGATCCAAAGGGAGAGAGCAGCGGTGGTATCAAGCCTCCATGCAATCCCTCCACACTCCATCCTCCACACATCACATGGCACCGTTCTACACATATTCTCTTTACCGCACGTGACCACCCTTACCCTGCACGTGAACGCCGCACTCCCTACCGGCAGCGCCACCCTTGACTCCACCACCACCTTCTCCCCCCCTTTTCCCGATACCATTCGCCGATATGCTGCGTTCGTCCACATCACCCTATTCAACCCATCAGATATAAACCCTGGACACGTGTCAGCTTCCAAATCCCTAACCATTTTCTCATCCGTACGCCCCATCCCGTACGGATAACCGTCGACCAACCACGCCTCCGTCACGCATTCAACCTTCATTCTCACCGTCGCCGGATCCACCGAACCATCATAATTTCTACCATTTTCTTCATCAAAGCTAAGCATCGAAGCTTCTTTCACGACTGGTGCCGCCGGAAGCAACGTCAAAGTCTTGAGGCTAATATCACCCCCGGTCACCGATCCACCGGAGTCGGCTTTTTCCGACGATAACTTCCTTTTCTTTCTATTATTCCTCTTGCTAACACTAACTTTATTACCATCTTTAGCAACACGGCGTCTTCTCCCAGAACCTCGTTTGAGAGGGGCGGTGGTGTTCTCCGGCGCGGTGGAGTCGCTGCCAGAAGCCGATCTATCAATAGAAGGTGGTTTGGGTGCTATGGGACGAAACTTGAGCAGTATCCTATCCATCTTAGATATATCGTATGCCCCTCCTCCTCCTGCGTATCTCGCCATACAGCATCCTCCTCCTCTTTGAATCATGTTCGAAAACTAGACTTTTTATCAACCGTACCCTACACAAGTGCAAGCAAACTGGGGTATTGAAATTATATACAAGGGTTAGAGAGGTTCACATGTGTGTGTAAAAGTTTCAATTTTCGCACGTACTAAAGAGACGATTGGTGTATAGGGTGGTACGTGGCAACGGCGGGTGGGGCCCACATGACAGTAGGCTCTTGAACCAATAGGATGAAAAAAAGGTGGGACGTTTGCGACAGCCATTAAGGATGAAGAGGGTGGCATCTATAAGAGGGGCACGTAGCGTTCTATGCCTGGGGCATCGGTATTGAATGTTCCAGAAAGGGCCATACGTGTTGGCCTAGGATTCGGCGGAGTATAAGAAAGCAAGAAGTTATCTTTGTGATTGTGCCACATGAATATAAGTGGCCAAATTATGTGTTCAATTTGGAGGTGGCGTTTGTTCTTGGGTGTAAATATAAATAATAATTTTGAATTTAGAATTAATTTGATTTAGTAAATTCAAAGTTTTTTTATTGGGAAATGTATTGAAATAGTAGTACATTATGTGTATAGATTTGAATTTATTTTTACTTGCACCCAAAACAAACTTCAAGTTGTATTAATTATTTTTGCACAATGTCATTATTAATTATTAAAAATATAACTATTCACTATTTTAAAAAAAGATTAAAAAATCCTCTATTAGTACATCCTGACATATTGAACTCATGTATGTGATAGAGACAATACAGCATGTAGAGCTCCAGCTCTCCTACGGATCCACTCTCCAATCTGCCTAAAACTGTGTTAGATAACACTTTTTCCAAGTATCTCATAATCGGATTTCGGATCTCTGTTCCTTTGAACGAGTTAGCTTGATAAGTAGGCTGATGCTCGACTCTACCATTTATCAAGCGGAGCCACCATCTCTGTGTTTCATACCTCTCTACATACGAGAATGTGAACCTGTCACTGTCCCTCGGGCATCCAAGTCATATATTGAGGGTAGGGGTATCGACCTCGTGCCATCTGTTACCAAGTTGAAAAATGATCGAGGTAGGGTATGCATTACGATTTTTCCTTACCTCCAGCGTACTCAAGAATCCATTGTGAGGTGTCTGTAGGTGGCCAGCCTTTACTTGTAGAAGCCTCCATATGCACTCTCTCGAACATCCTCCTGTAATCATTCTCAATCCTAAGATCCTCCATACATTGCTAAGTTTTAAATTTGGTTGGACGAATCTTAGCACATAATTACTATCATTCCAATTAGTCATTCAATTCAACCAATTTGAACAAATTATGAACCCTAACATGCTTTTTCAAAATTCAAGCCAATTATATCAATTTATCACACAATTGCATGCTTAGAATTCATCACAATGCTTAACTTAATTTATATACAAAAACCCATGCTCCAATTCAATCAAACAAGTTCAATTCAAAAGTTGGAAGGGGAATAAATCATACCTTGCTAGTTTTTGAATGTAGGAGCGAAATTCAAGTAGAAGTGATGTGAATTAATGGGTAGAAGTGATATTTTCTGAAGTTGTATGGAAGAACAGCCTCAACGTGAGTTTGGACAATGACAGAACTGACCTGAAAATCCTGATTTTATTCTGAATTTTTGACACGACTCGACGCGAGTTCGATTTTAATTGATTGTCAAATTATATCTTGTAAGTTGCGGTCAAGTGCTTCAAAACAAAACTTACTAAGCATAGATGCCTCATCCCAAATAATTAACTTTGCTTTTTTAATAAGTTTTACTAATTATTTCCAGGTTTTATCTAACATGTGCCCTCATTTACATTCAATAGGATACCGAAACTAGAGTGAGCTATTCGTACTCCTGGGTGAGGTAAAGATGCAATTTCGCTTGAAGCAACATTTAGAACAATATGACCTTCTAACCTAATCATTAATGAAGATAGGGTCATTCAAATGAATGTTATTCCAGTTTCACAATTATTGTATATGAAATATATTCCTCCATTATTTAACCTGGTAGCATTTAGTATTTCTGAATAGACACCTTTTTGTTTATCTGTTATAGTTGAAAAAAATTATGACGTTATTTCTTCTTATCCTGGATATTATAACTTAGTTCGTCAACCATTAGTTTGTTGTGGATAGATTCTGCAATATCATAATATGGAAACGACACTAAAAAAATCTCTTGAGTAGGTCCCATTTTATGAGAGAATATTTTCTTCCTCAATCAGAGTAAAGTTCAATATTACTTCAATAGTCAACTCTAACCCAGAAAATTAATGACAAAAAAATTATAAATAATTAGAGCACCAATTTTCATCTAAAAAATTATACATAATTAGAGCACCAATTTCATACCTGGCATGTTAAGAATTCGCCTCTGCCTTGGTTGTATATCATCAGATAGAAGTTCTGTCATTTTCTCGAATATAACTTATAGAAAATTCTTGCTACCAGACATCAATAGGATAAAGAACAAATAACGCAAATAATTAGTCGTAGCCTAAAAACTTGCTTCAAATATAACATCTATATACTCTTTGTCGTCATCCAATAATCCTATATATAGCATATCATGCATCTCTGTATGTAAGATGAACAACTCCATCAATAATACGCGTGATTTGATGATTAATTGTACCCTTCAGATAATGAATCAGAATTTCCAACCAATACAACTCTCATATTCATAGTGGTGCATAATACAACCTATCCAATGATAACCTTTGCTTTCTATGAGTCTATTAACTGCTTCTATTATTCCAGACAAACATAGTTGGAAACTCTATGCATTTAGGATTTCTTGCGGCTGGATACATTTTATTGGCTTCAAACCATATAAGAAACATTGAAATTTCTAGTTTGGATTGTCCAATATGTAAGGTATCAATATTATCTTCATCTTCAAAGATAATATTCTATTCACCAGGGAGATGAAAACTTAGACGTTGCACAACAGGTATCTCGTATTGTATTTCAAAATCAAGGGTCTTCCAAATAACTTCACATATATGGAGATATGTATTGACAAAGTAGGTGTTATTTTGTCTCATATTTGTTTCTCATCAAATCATCAATAGGGTCTACAGCATCTCTGACCATGTCATTGCCTTTATAAATATACATGAAAAGGTATTTAATGGATTTATGTTGGTTCACCTCTCAAAATTTATATATGCAAGGTTGATCGGTACTTTCCTTATTGAAATTGGTAAATTATATTTCAGAACCATCGGTTAAAATTGCTTACATCCTTGCCTATCAATTAAAAAACAACAATTTCTTCCCCGGAGGGATCAATTAGTATTAGAATTATAGTTCAAGAACAGATACACGATGTTGTATTCTTTATGAATAAAAATAATATCGTTGTGTACTTTCCTTATGAATAGAGCAAGTGTACTCTATCGTTGTGTAGAACGTGGTGACTAAGTAATAAAAATAATATTGAACCCAAGGGAGAAAGTAGTATAGCCATATTCAATAAATGCTCACTCTAGAAGGACTAAATCGATGATAGATTTGATTGAGATTAATATTACAAATAACAACTAAGTTAAGCAAGGAAAACAGAATACCAAACAAATAAGCAAGATACAAATGAGATGGAAGATGGATGAAGATAGAACAATTTAAGAAGCAAGCAAGACTAGCAACATCATGGAAAAGACATATATAGACTCACACACACACACACACACATGCATTGATAAACATCATGTTATGATATTAAGGGCACTCACTAGTTTCACCTATGTTCCTTCACAAGTTACTTAGGATGTAGACTACATAGGGGGTCATTAACACCTAATATAATCCCTAAAAAGCTCTTAAGAGTGTTTCCAATTCTCACAATTCCTATAGGTATTTATGGTTATTAATATACCGATTTAGAAATATCATCACTAAAAATTTTCTATAATAGGCAGGGACGTTTGCTTATGTTCCCTTTCTAAGGTCAAGTGAGTATTGGCTTGATTCCCTTCATTTGGTCATGATGGCATTCGATCGTTTGGTTAACATGAACTGTTAGGGTTCCATGCAATATATCAGTGGAAGCAAGAATATAAAATATGCATTACCTTTCACCAGGATATGTTGAAGAAGTGAAAATTTTTGCCGGCAGCTTGCGCGATCTCACGACTTTGAGCATAACTTCCTCATACAATTTCCGATTTGAGTTGCGCCAAAACGATCCTCTCTTCCGTGGCTTTCCAACCATATATCACACCACTAGTTTTGAGTTCCACAAAGATACAGAAAATTTATGGAAGTTGAGCATGCATAGAGATCGAACAGTAGCAGTAAACGACCTCTTGATCTTCTATTGTATTCCTAAGCTGCGTGTTGACGTTGTGTGGGCAATGATCTCCAAGACGATCTCAATTTACAATTTCTAATCTGCTTCATGGTTTCGAGCGTGAATTACTGTGAATCGGATTGATGAGATTGGATATTCATAGGCTACAACAGGGACCAGGAGGAGAAATTAGGGTTGGACCTCCCATTGGGCTTAAGCATCTAAGTTTAGCCCAAAACTTATACATAAGCCCAATAATAATAAATCAGTTTACTAAAAAAATATCATTGCACTGCCACCCTAATCCCAAATTACGTTATGGGCTCCTTCTTATTATGAGCCCGTCAATCTCCTCGTGTTTAAGATTCAATGCTCATTAATTAATTAAGTTACTTACAACTCCATTAATTAATATCTTTACCGAGAGTAGTACCACTCAACCTTATTATCATGCCGGAATAAATCCACTTGCATGGTTTACATGATAATCATTATGAGCTCCTCAAGGGGACATCATCAACCAATTCCGTTAGGACACGAATTCCTTCTACAATCAACAGCATACCATAGAGACATTACCATCTCCCAACTCACCGAACTTATTGATTTATGATTAAATCTCACCCATTGATGAATCAAAGAAATAAATACTGGCTTACGTGTCGAGGTTATTATATATGGATTAAGAGTACGAGCATCCATAACAACAGAGATCTATTTCTATTATATAGTCAGTATAAATCGAACAATCTCACCGCGGTCCTGCTCAATACACACAAAGCACACTACTGTAATTTTATAGTTAAGACAGACTAATACCAAATCACACTACAACTATCCCGATAGATTGTTCCCGTCTATCTCGGTTGTGAACATTTGTTTATACTTTATAAGGAGCCGATAATATGATCTTCTGTGTGACGACGCACATCACATTATCTACATTATAAAGTAAATAGACTTTTGCAATAACATAATTGCAAAACATTTGATCACATGATTTTCGTTTCAAATATTGTCAAAATATTGTTCATACAAAAAGTTAGATTTTTAGTATACAATCCAACAATCTCCCACTTATAATAAAAGTTTATGCTGCCATATCTGCTGCCATACTTCTGATTCCCACTCCCACTACATGACCATCAAAAGCTTTCGCCTTAAAGTCCTTGTAAAAGGATTTACTAAGTTATCATACTATGCAATCTAGGCGAAAAAAAACTTCCCCTCATCATATAATTTCTCGTATCAGGTAGTACTCGTTCTCAATGTGTTTAATTGTCTTATGGGCTCGTGATTCCTTCAAGTTTGCAACTGCACCATTATTATCACAATAAATTTTGATAACCTTGGACAAACTCAAAATCACATCTAAGTCCACTATGAAGTTTCTAGAACTATACGGATACTTTAGCTGCCACAAGGCTCCAATATTATTATTTTTCCATGGTGGAGTTCGAAATATATTTCTATATAACACTCCTCCATACTATGGATCTACTTCCCAATTTAAACGCATAACCTTGAGGTGGAATTACTGCCATCCCCATGATTTGAAAATCTGAATCTATGTAACCCACAAGAAGCGATGCATCTGTTCGGTAAGTGATGCGCATTTTCTTTGCACACAAATTAATCCCCAAGTATTAAGAATATCAATTGCAGCTTAAGCAAGCGACAAAGTTAAATTATCGAACCCAAAGGACGGCGTATATCAATTTAATTGTTTACTAAATTAATTAAGATGAAAGGCAATAAGATTGAGAGTTTAAGCTCAGCATGGTTGTGTCACTTTGTATGACTTGTTTTACATTCAAATGTTGGAGTTTTTGTGAGTTTTTTGTATGAATAGAAAGCCAAGGAGATACGAAAGTGAATCAAGTAGAAAAATAGGTAGCTCTAGGATAATCCAGTTTTACTACTTAACTTCCTTCTCAAGTGCAGGCTCACTCTGCCTTGTGGAATATGGACGCATCACTAAACCATGCAAATCTACTCTAGTGATGGAAATCTACTCTATAGACACAAGTTAATTAATCCCCAAGTATTAAGGATATCAGTTGCGTAAGCAAGAGACCAAGTTAAATTATCGAACCCAAAGGACGGTGTATTATCAATTTAATTGTTTACTAAATTAATTAAGATGAAAGGCAATAAGATTGAGAGTTTAATTATTAACAACTAAACAATTAATTAAAATAGCAAATAAAATAAATTAGGCACTAGGAAAATACGAAAGTGAATCAAGTAGGAGAATATGTAGCTATAGGATAATATAGTTTTACTACTTAACTTCCCTCTCAAGTGCAGACCGACTCTGTCTTGTGGAATATGGACGCACCACTAAACCATGCAAATCTACTCTATAGACACAAGTAAATTTGCGTGTGGCACGTGTGAATAACCTTGGAGCAAGAGATATAATTCACCCCCCTTTCTAGGTACTATAAGTATCAATTATTTTCCTGGCCAATTGGTACTCTAACCTGATATGATCTCCCTTTATATGTACTATGAAATTATCATCTTTGTCCTACTCATTAACCCGAATCATATTCAATTAACAAGTATTCATATAAGATAGTTCTAATGAAGCTTCGGAGTCCCCTCACTTAGAATCATAACATAAAATCCTGCTCAGCAGTGAACGCACTCAATCAATAACCAAGATATGTATTCAGGCTCTACATAACAGTTAATGATGCACAAAACAACTCTGAGTATGAATTAATAAAGCATAGTCCTATATAAAATAAATCCACAAGTAGTGTTGTACGAAGTATACACATGAAAGTTTAATTAATTCATAAGAACCTTCAAAATTCTAGATCTACCAAAATAGTTCTAGCCTATTCTGTTACGAAGAACAATCATGGGAGTTGGATAGATCTTATCCATATGTCCAAAAAATACAAGATAAATTAAGAAAAGAATAAAAACCCTAGATGCGGGAGTTGTCGCGTCCTTCTCTGTCTTGAATCCTCCTCTTGGTTCTCCTCTTGATTCCACAGACGAATCTTCAAAGTGATGAATGGATGGAGGAAAGGATGTGGATGATAGTTGGGGGGTGATCCCCCCTTGTGGGGTGTATGATGATTGTGTTGCGGTTCTTCAATGAATAATGATGTGATCTATATCCCCTTTTATACTTGTAAGTTCTCCTTATAAACCTTTGATGGGCTTTTTCTTGGAAAACATGAAAATACATGCACAAAGGTGTAAAACAAGTCAAAATTAGAATTCTGCGTCCTTGGTCGAACGGGAAGTCTGTAAGTTCAAATTTCCAGTTAGATTTGACTTTCACCGTTCTATTTGGCTTCACTTGGTCGAACGGCAGGTCATGCTGCATGCGCAGTCTCACAGTTTTGCGTATAACTTCCATATCCAAACTTCGATGTGAGTGATTCTTACGCTCACGCGATCCTATCTTCCTTGGCTTTCAATACATATAATAACTCATAAAAAACTCTAACATTTGAATGTATAACAAGTCATGAAAAGTGACATAACCGTGCTGAGCAGGAACAGCTTGCGCGGCGTCACCATTTTGATCAAGACTTTCTTGTTTGGATTCCAATTGAGGTGTTTCTTACGCCAAACGACCCTCTCTTATGTGGCTTTTTAACCATGTATCACACTTCTAGTTTTGAGATCCACACAAACACAGAAAAATTACACAAATTGGACGTGCATTTTCCAGCATTCTTGCACCAAGTTGCACCTTTTCTCCAACTTTGTTCTTTTGATCATTTTCCATCTAAAACACAATAAAATTCCTCAAACGCACCTTACTCAAATATATGGAATATAAGAGAGTTATGCTAATATATGACAACAATTTCAATCAAAAAGATGTTAAATTGGACACTAAAACACGCTTATTTTCACTCTCATCAATTCCCCAAACTTACCCGTTGCTCGTCCCGAGGCAACAAAATAAAAATAAAGAGAAAGAGAGTAAAATTAGTGGGAAAACAAGGACTATGACCAATACCTCCTTCAAAATACATTTGTCCTCAACTTAGGTCATACAACTCTTATTACATGTAATTATCAATTCATAGCATACAAAATAAGATCATTACCACCAATTCAAATGCTCCATTGACATGTTCTCACGTGAAGTATATATATAACTTGTACTCAAGTGTAAAAGATGTACATGTATGGGTTAAGGTGTTTACGCTCAGATTCAATTCAAGTGCATGCGTAACTATAAGCTTGCCAAAAGTCTCAAACTCCACCACTGAAAGTATGATTCGACAATGGGATCAAAAATGACTTTTCTTTTGGATGTAATGTTGGCTCTTTGGTTAAGGTAGGAAATATATGGAAAAGTGATTCAAAACTCAGATAAATCAAGCGTGCACTTCATCATGATCTTTCATTCTTTCTACTCACTTCAATTAAGCACACATCCTTCTCAACTCTTTCACTTTTTTTCTTTTCCTTCAAACATCACATTTTTTTCTTCTCTTTCTTTTTTTTCTCTTGAGGTACAAGTTTCGGGCACTACCTCGCGCATCCTCCATAGGGTACTAGATTTAAGCACTAGCCTAGGGTGTTTGATTCCATGGAGTACTAGATTTAAGTGCTACTCCACGATTCTCCTTAGATGCATTATCAAGCTCAATCACTATTTCAACACCAATTTCATTCCTTACCAAACTGTTATCAAGCTCTATCAACACACTTTGAAAATCCATTAATTGATCTCTTCTAGAAGGACAGTCAAGGCTAAAAAAATTCAGATGTTCAAAAGTGGTTATTTCTCATAGGCTGCCAAAGATTGAGGTTTTAAAGCTCAACGGGGCTAACTACGGATAAACATCATTTAGTAGGGAATTTATTTGGCTAAGTAACTCATAAATTCAAGGATGTCCTTAAATCATCTATCATCAACTATCACACATGTAATTTCAAGTAAGACAAGAGGCAAGTTCTAGAATACACACAAGAACGATACTCACCAGAAAAGAAATATCATGTGATTATGTAACATGATCAACGAGGCTCAAATTCTCACATGGGTTTTTAACAAATAACAGAGCACTCTTCATGGTAAGCAATATCTCACAAATACACATAGAACTTCATACCACAATATAACTCAAGTACACTTCCTTCATCAATTTCTAGAGTATATGAATCTCAGACACAATTTAAAAATATTATAAGCTCATGTGGATCACCAAAAACTCAATCCTTCCACTCATACTAATTAAAAGCACGCATAAAAATTAGAATAAGGAAATGAGGGCACCTGATTTTTCTTCAACGTATGCACGAGCTCCTTGAGTTGTTCAACTCGATCAGGTCAAAGCCTCAATTTACCTGTTTCTATCATCAAAGCTCAACATACCTCATCATCATAGGATTCATAAATAATAATATAGAAGAACTATAAGAAAGACTCAATTAACTATATAATCGACTTCACACACTAGAAACACCAACAGGACACACTAAACATTAGGTAAGTTGCAAAAAATCGACATACCAACACCGGTTAAAATATTAATATGATGCAAAAAATCAACTCCCTAACAAACAAACAACCAACGAAAGAAAAAATTATACCCTTAGTGCTCGTAGTGCTCATAAGACGAGGTAAGTATATCACACCCCCCAAACTTAGTAAAAACGTAAGTCGAAACTAAGTTTGAAAAGAGATGTAGTTGCCGAATATGAGTATTTCAAATATAATAACTCCTTACTCACACGAAAGAAATAAAGTAATAAAATGGAAGCGACAATCCCCCAACAAACGCTCATATTTAACGTTAGAGAGTCACGACGAAATACCATTTTGAACTACTGGATCAGATGGCAATCTTCTCGCATCCTTATCTTCAAGTACTTTCTTTTTCTCTTCTTGTTTACAATCAGCACCTCACCTTTCTTGGTCACAAAAATATGGTCCTCAGAATTTTCTTCCTCCCATAGCTGTCTAAACTCTTCCTTGTCAATCTTCCACTTAAATTCAGAATCATCTGTCCTATTAAGATAAAACAAGTTAGAAATCATATCTATGCTCTTGTACGATTGAGTCTCCATGGGCATCTTCATGGCTTGATCAAGAGAGAAAACCACATCTTTATTGTCCATCTGCAGTCTAAGCTTCTCGGTTCTCAATCTCTTTGCTCTTTCCCACTTTTTCTCAACTATTAGCTCAGTATTATGCTCTTGTAATGGTACTCGAGTACTCTGTACATCAGGTATAGCGTTCGGTACAGAAATGGGGATAGATTTCCACAGCTCGACCATAGTTCGACCAGATTGGTCTAGTCGAACGACATGAGTTTGGTTGAACAGGGTACTTGAAATCGAATTTAGTCTGTCCAGTTCAGAGGGTGCTACTTAGACCGCAGTTCGACCAGAGAGGTCTGGTCAAACGAAGGCTCTGTAAACTGAACTCGATCTTTCTTCTCCACAGGTGCTGGTTCGACCATGGTTCGACCAGAGTGATCTAGTTGAACGGGAGTGCCTTGGTCGAACGGCGAGCAAGAAAATAGAGTATGTTTCACTATTTTTTTAGAATTGTTTGACCACAGTTCAACCATCAGGTCTGGTCGAACTGAGTGTGGCTGGTCGAACGGGAGCCCTGCTCTCTTTGTTTTCGTCCACAGGCTTTGTCGGACCTTTATACTGCATCCCGGACCTCAATGTGATGATGGCTTTGCTCTCTTTTTGGTTCATTATGACTTGAGACAGGAACATTCTTTTCTCCAATGCTTGTGTCAATTGATTCACATTCCCAGCCATCTGTCTATTATAAAGGTAAGGTCCTTCAACTGCTTAGATAAATCTGCATGATTAGCATTCATACTAGCTTCGATGCGGTCAACCCTTACATCATTCTCAGCCATGTATCGGTTGAAGGTATCTTCAACACTCTTCACTTCTTGCTGCTGCATACTAGGCCCCCTTTGTGTCAACTCTGTAATCTGGTTTTGCTGAGACTCTAGTAGCTCGTTGATGTTAGCTAGACTAGAGACGATCTCATCATCCCTATTTGGCTTCACCACTTGATGTTCAACCTGAGCCACCTTACCAAGTACATAAGTTCCTCTACCACTCTCCGTGGGCCAGTCACGTGAATTCATAGAGATGTCTTCAAATAACTTTTTTACTTCAAGTGCTGTTTTAGATAACAACGCTCCTCCTGATGATGCATCAAAAGAACACGCGACTCACAATCCAATCTATAATAGAAGATGCTTATGTACTCAGCTTAGACATTCCATGCTGTGGACACCTCCTGAGCATATCTTTAAACCTATCCCACACCTCATCAAATTTCTCACCCTGATTCATAACAAATTGGGTGATCTCTTACCTCATTCTGAAAACCTTTGAGGGTGGCATGTATCTCTCTAAGAACTTTTGCTGCAATTGGTCTCATGTAGTGCAATCTATGGCATCAAGAGTCTCATACCATTCTTCTGCTCTATCAATTAAAGAAAACTTGAATAAGGCGATCCGCCTAGCATTGTCATTTGCTCCAGCACTTTTAAGTATTTGCATAACCAAGAAATCTTTTGAGATGCTGATATGGATCTTTATAGCAACCTCTAGAAAAGGGATTATTCTCCACCATGTTGATAAGAGCGGGATATATCTCAAAATCATTATCTTCCCCCTTACTCCTATCAACCCCATGTTGCCAATCTCATTGTACTTGAAAATTTCACGTATGACATCATTATCCAGATTCTGCCTTGCTCCGGCCATGTTTAGCACTCTTTGTTATTTCTTCCTTTCCTTCCTCTCCTTTTCTTATAGCACAAGTATCTCAGAAAAATTCAAAGTTAGATAGAATTAAATAATCACAAATAAAAGTTTTAATCAACTAGGAATAATAAAATCAATAATAGCTACCGTCCCCGGCAACGACGCCAAAAACTTGATGCGCGTTTTCTTTGCACGCAAATTAATCTCCAAGTATTAAGTATATCAGTTGTAGCTTAAGCAAGCAACCAAGTTAAATTATCGAACCCAAAGGACGGCGTATTATCAATTTAATTATTTACTAAATTAAATAAGATGAAAGACAATAAGATTGGGAGTTTAATTATTAACTACTAAATAATTAATTAAAATATCAAATAAAATAAATTAGGCACTAGAAAAATACGAAAGTAAACCAAGTAGGAGAATAGGTAGCTTTAGGATAATATAGTTTTACTACTTAACTTCCCTCTTAAGTGCAGGCCGACTCTGCCTTGTGGAATATGGACACATCACTAAACCATGCAAATCTACTCTATAGACACAAGTAAATATGCTTGTAACATGTGTGAATAACCTTGGAGCAAGAGATATAATTCACCCCCTTTCTAGGTACTATCAGAATCAATTATTTCCCTGGCCAAATGGTACTCTAACCCGATATGATCTCCCTTTATAGGTACTATAAAATTATCCTCATGTCCTACTTATTAACCCGAATCAGATTCAATTAACAAGTATTCATATAAGATAGTTTTAATGATGTTTCGGAGTCCCCTCTCTTAGAATCATAACATAAAATCCTGCTCATCAGTGAACACTCAATCAATAACCAAGATATGTATTCAGACTCTAAATAACAGTTAATGATGCTCAAAACAACTCTGAGTATGAATTAATAAAGCATAGTTTTATATAAAATTAATCCACAAGTAGTGTTGTACGGAGTATACACACGAAAGTTCAATTAATTCATAAGAACCTTCAAAATCATAGATCTACCAAAATAGTTCTAGCCCATAATGTTACGAAGAACAATCATGGGGGTTGGATAGATCTTACCCATATGTTCGAAAAATATAAAATAAATTAGGAAACGAATAAAAACCTTAGATGCGGGAGTCTTCACATCCTTCTCTGTCTTGAATCCTCATCTTGGTTCTCCTCTTGATTCCACGGACAAATCTTTAAAGTGATGAATGGATGGAGGAAATAATGTGGATGATGGTTGGGGGGTGATCCCCCCTTGTGAGGTATAAGATGATTGTGTTGCGGTTCTCCAATGAATAATGATGTGATCTACATCCCATTTTATACTTGTAAGCTCTCCTTATGGACCTTGGATGGACTTTTTCTTGGAAAACATGAAAATACATGCACAGGGGTGTAAAACCCGTCAAAATCAAAATTCTGCATCCCCGTTCAACCAAAGTGGCTTTTGTTGAACAGGCCTTGGTCGAATGGGATGTCTGTAAGTTGAAATTTCCAGTTATACTTGACTTTCACCGTTCGACTTGGCTTTACTTGGTCGAACGAGATCTTTTGGTCGTACGGCAGGTCAAGCTGGATGTGCAGTCTCAACATTTCACGTATAACTTCCACATCCAAACTCCAAATTGAGTGATTGTTATACTCACGCGATCCTATCTTCCTTGGCGTTCTATCCATATAAAGAAATTAAAAAAACTGTAATATTTGAATGTATAACAAGTCATGCAAAGTGACACAACCGTGCTGAGCAGGAACAGCTTGTACGACGTCACCATTTTGATCATGAATTTCTCGTTTGGATTCCAATTGAGGTGTTTCTTACACCAAAACGACCCTCTATTCTGTGGATTTCCAACCATGTATTACAATTCTAGTTTTGAGCTCCACATGAATATAAAAAAGTTACACAAGTTGGACGTGCGTTTTCCAGCATTCTTGCACCAAGTTGCACCTTTTCTCCAACTTTACTCTTTTGATCCTTTTTCCATCTAAAACGCAATAAAACACCTCAAACGCACATTTTACTCAAATATATGGAATATAAGAGAGTTATGCTTATATATGACAACAATTCCAATCAAAAAGGTGTTAAATTGGACACTAAAACACGCTTATTTTCACTCTCATCAATAAGCCCACATATTATTTCTAGTCTTTTTTGGACAGATAAATATATGTCTTACCACAGTTCAACATTCTCATTCTGGTTTACCTTGATACCCACTGACCATGCCACTGGCAAAACAGATATCTAATCTCGTGCATAGCATTCCATAGATTAAGCTTCCTTATTCGCCGAAGCATAAGGAACCGCCTTCATCTATTTTATCTTCTTTTGTGTCATAAGACACAAATCCTTAGATAAAGTCATATGCTAAAATGAGTAAGGATTGTATCATTTATATGAAGCTTGAGATAAGCTCAACATCATTTCTTGTGAACCTTATCACCATGATTGCAAGAATGTATATTGCTTGTCTTATGTCCATCATTTCATACTGTTGTATCAACCATACCCATATGCCTGACAATACTCTTTCATTGTCTCCAATGACCAAGATACCATCTACGTACATACAAGAAATACCACCACATTTTCGTCTCTCTTTTCAATAGACAAGACCCATCTGAGCATTGATTAAATCTATATGACTGGATTTTCTTATCAAAACAGATGTTCTATCGATGGACACTTTTAACCTTACACTCAAAATGCTCTTTTGGACTATTAAATAAATAACCCTTCATTTTTCTAGAATATCCCACAAACAGAAAAATATCCGTACGACATACTGTATCTAGGGATTACCCATAAAATTAATTTAGTAATTCTAAATAATTCATCATTTATCTAACCATTTCCATAAGAGTCCTATTCCTTCTTTCCGTCATCTATTCAGTTGGGGTTTGCCCGGTGTTGACAACTTGAGATTCAATCTCATTCTCTGATAAATAGCTCCTAACTATCCTAAGAGGTACTCGCCACCACGATTAAATCGTATTGACTTGATATATTTTCCATGACGCTTCACCGCATCAGGCATGCACTTCTTAATTTAATCATAGTTCTCAGACTTGCAGTACATCAAATAAATATATATTGTTCTAGAGTAATCATCAAACAAAGTGACGAATATTCATAACCACCTCTCGACTGTACAGTCTTAGGACCTCATAAATCAGAATGAATCATTTCTAACATATCTTTTCATGGCCCTATACCCTTTTGCCTTGATGAAGCAATTTATCATACACTTTTAAGTAAGACTCATAAGTTCGATAGTTTTCACTTCCAATAAACATAACGGTCCACCAGCTATAAACTTTCGAATCGTACTTAAGTAAAATGATCTAGTCTTAGATGACAAATGTATTGAGCAGGACCGCTTGAGATCATTCGACTTATACTGACTATATAGGAGAACTTGATCTCTGTTATTATGGATGTTCGTGCTCTTAATCCCTATACAATAACCTCGACACGTAAGCCAATATGTATTTCTTTGATTCATCAATGGGTGAGATTTACATATATTAAATCAACAAACTCAGTGAGTTGGGAAATAGTGCTGTCTCTATGGTGTGCTGTTTATTGTAGAAGGAACATGTGTCCTATTAAATAGGTTGATGATGTCCCCTTGAGGAGGTCATAAAGATTATTATGTAAACCCTGCAGGTGGATTTATTCCTGCATAATAATGAGGTTGAGTGGTACTACTCTCGGATGAGATATTAATTAATGGAGTTGTCAGTAACTTAATTAATTAATGGGCATTGTATATCTTAAACACGGGGAGACTGTCGGGTTCATAATAAGAAGGAGCCCATAACGTAATTTGGGTTTGGAGCTGCAGTGCACTAATTATATTTTAGTGGAATATGTTATTATTATTGAACTTAAGTAGAAGTTTTGGGCTAAACTTGGATACATAAGCCCAATGGAGACCCGACTCTAATTTCTCCTTCTGGTCTCTGCTGTAGCCTACAAATAATTCATCTCAGCTTCCTGGAACCCTAATCTATCGCCTAAGACACGTTAGTAGTGAGAGAGGATCACATATTGAGAGGATCTTGAAGATCGTCGCCCACACGACGTCAAAATTAGACTTGGGAATACAACAGAAGATCGGAGAGGTCATTTTCAGCAACATACCTCCATGATTTTTTTGAACTTGTGTGGAACTCAAAACTGGTCATGTAATATATGGTTGGAAAGCCAAGGAAGAGAGGATCATTGTGGCGTAAAAATCACTCAAATCGGAGATTGGATGAGGAAGTTATGCCTAAAGTCGTGAGGTCACGCAAGCTACCAGCGAGAATTCCTCTTCTTCATCATACCTAGTGAAAGGTAATGCAAATTTATATTCTTGCTTCCGCTAATATAGTTTGCATGGAACCCTAACGGTTCACGTTAACCAAACGATCGAACGTCAATAATTAGTATCAGAGCTTCGGTTTTATGGCTAAACGTGACACGTTAAGCTAGAGTTTGTGCGGCAAACATGAAATAGGGTTTAGAAATTATTGTTTCTTGTTGAATACTCTATTCGGATACGTTGGTATGATTTTCATCAATGAACTTCGATGAAAGCGGCGGACGACAGCAAATGACGCCGCTCACAGTGGCAGCACGTGACTGCATGGCGTAGACACGCATGGCCAGATGGAGACGCTGGGAGGTGGCACGAGTCGTGCCAGTGGATGGCACGAGTCGTGCCAGTAGTAATGCTACGTTGTCGGTGCTGGGTGCAGTCGGCACGATGATCGATGTACATGCTACTACTCGAATCGAGCCACTCGCACGAGTTGAGCACTGGTGGAGGCTAGGCGGCGGCTGGGTAGCCTGCGATGGTGGTGAGAGCGACGAACGTGCGGAACTAAGATGGGCGAAAACCGTGCTGCTCGGATTGAGCCTCTAGCTTGAGTCGAGTCCTGTTGTGCATCAATAGGCGCAAGCAGTGGTGCTGCTGGCGGGAATATGTCGCGACGATGGGGCATGGTGATTCATCACGACATGCGACATAATCACGACCAGCAGGCACGAGGGCTATCGAAAGCTATCGCATGAGTCGTGCCGGCAACCAGCATGACTTGCGGCATTCATGGACTCGACGGCGACGTGTTCTGGGGTGTTCTAGGTTAAGGCAGCCCGTGTTGATGAACGACTTAGGGCGCAAGTAATCCTACTTGTTGCGTAAGGCATCAGTTCAACAGCTGGAATGTCGGACAAGACTTCCTTATTTAGTGGCGATTTAATTCGTAATATATAACTGTCATAATAGATTTAATTATCTATTATTTTTATATATGATTACATGTTGATATCGATGATTTCGATGATCTGGACGATATCGATGATTTTGGTAATCTGATCGATATCGATGATTTCATTAATCTGGACGATATCGACGGTCGATATCAATAGTTTCAAAATTTTGATAATCTGGAGATTTTTGCAAAGTTGATAATCTGGTTGATATTGATGATTTCGATAATCTGGGCGATATCAACGGTCGATATCAATAGTTTCAAAAATTGATAATCTGGAGGTTTTTGCCGATATTTGTGCTGGGTGGCGAACAATAGAATTCGCTGATATATAACTGTGTATAATTGATTTAATTATCTGATTATTGTTATATATGTTATGCATGATTCTCTGTGATTTACTGTCTTATGTGTTGTAATAAGAGCATGCTAGGATGCGTATTTTATTGATTGATATTATATGCATGTAAAAACTTCGGTGTTAAATAACTAAGTGGGGGAGGGGATTGGTTAATAATTCCTGCGGCTTCCATTATTGGTTTATAAGTGATGTGAATAAACTGCTTATCGGCTTTAGTGCCTTCCTCCCCAACGGATGAGTTTATTCACGGATAACTGGTACAAACTTCTTTATGATGATTGTAGGAAGTTATCTGAGCACGTGTGGACTTCTCTAACTGTAAGGCACACAAGCTTTCGCAATGGACTTGGAATCAAATAATGGTGTACATTTAAGTGCAAATAATATGTATCCTCCCCAACGGAGTCACTGCTATTATTTTCATAGCCAAAAAGGAACCGACTATTAATTATTTTGTCATAAAGTTAGGTTGACGAATGAAATTAATGGGTAAAACTTTCTCTTGTAAATATTTGGATTTGTATACGTCCAAACTAACGTGATATGCAAACTCACGGTTCTTGAGATGTTGGTAATTTTATTTTATATTGTTTTGAGGGAATCAATATAAATAGTTAAATTCGAAGATTTGATTGGTGTATTTATTTACGTGATTCTCAATATTTTCAAATGGTTTTATTCCACTTATTATTTACTAAAAGAAAACATACTTACTGGTTATAAATTAGATGATTAGAAAAGAATCTTAGTTTTATATTCTTATTGCTTAGGAAAACATATGTGTTCTCAATAAGGATGTTCTATGATGCCTATTAAAGTCTCTAGTAGAGAGTTGAGAGGTTCATAGAAATATGATGGTCTCATGCGACTCTTCAAATACTTGAGTAAGGTAGAAAGGCAAGGAGGTCATGGTTAATTTGATGGATGAATTGGAAATCCTTGGAGTACAAATTGAAGGGGAAAACCTAGGTCAATTTTATTCTCTATATTTTGCCTAGATGTTTTGAGCAAGTTCCACCTGAATTACAAGAGGTTGTATTCGGTGGAAAACTTTTGACAAAAAAGTGGCGAAAGAAAGTCAATTTCATCAAAAAGTGAATAAGGTTAGTATCTCATTCACTAGTTGTTGAAGCATGATTAGTGATGGCACCTACTAACATGTTGTGTGTAGATACCGGAATTACTAAAAGCATGTAACTAAGGGATGATGAGATATTTGAGTACATGGGTAAGCTACGAAAATAGTGGATGTTGCAGTGTGAGACTTTTATTTATTTTTTTATAGGAATAAATGTTTGATTTTGAGAAATTATCTTTACATACGTTTACGGATGAATACTCCATTTCATTTGAATGACAATCATTATAATGAAGGATGGAGCTATAATATGTTGTAGTACGTTGGACAATCACATTCTTAAATCATGTTTATCCCACGGACGCAACAAATTGAAATGATAACGCGTCTTCTAATCCAAATAAGAGAAAGGAACCTTCGGATATGAACCAAACATACCTTTGGCATCTAAGACTAGGTCATGATTGCCTTTTAAGGCAAAGGTGTGTAGAGCCAAAGATATATTGGAATTGGTTCATTCTATTTTATGCGGTCCTAAGACTATCCAGGCAAGAGGTTGTCAGATATATTTTGATGCACCGCAAGTCTTAGTACTAAGGTTAATACAAAAAGTGCATGGCTCATGATGAGCATTTTCTCAATACACAATATTAATCCCCAAGTGTGAAGGATGCTATTGTACCTTTGATAAGCGACCAAGTGATTATCAAACCCAAGAGACGTATTATTATCAATTCAATTATAATCTAACTAATTAAGACTAGGTTGGTAATATAATTGTGATGAATTAAGTAACTAATAAACAAATAATTAAAATAGCAATTAAAATAAACAAGCAGTAGAGATTAAACGAAAGTGAATATGTGAGAAATTAGGCAGTCCTTCGGGCTATCCAGTTTTACTAATTAACTTTCCTTCTGTGTATTAATATCTGACTCTGCCTTGTGAAGTATGCACGCATCACTAAACCATGCAAATCTACTCTATAGACACAAGTAAATAAGCGTGTGACATGTGTGAATTTCCTTGGAGCAAGAGATATAATTCACCCCCATTTCTAGGTACTATTAGTATCAATTATTTCTCGTGCACTCATTACTCTAACCCGATATGATCTTCCTTTATAGGTATTATGAAGTTATTCCTTTTTGTCATACTTATTAACCCGAATAAGATTCAATTAACACAAGTATTTATATAAGATAATTCTAATAATACTTCGGAGTCCCCTCACTTAGAATCATAACATGTAATCCTGCTCAGCAGTGAACGCACTCAATCAATAATCAAGATATGTATTTAAACTCTACATAATAATTAATAATGCACAAAACAAGTATGTGTATGAATTAAAAAGGCATAATCTTATATAAAATAAACCACAAGTAGTGTTGTACGGAGTATACACACGGAAGTTCAATTAACATATAAAACCTTCATAAACCCTAGAACTACCGAAGCGATTCTAGCCCATGATTGATCGAAGAACAATCATGCTGATTGGATAGATCTTACCCATAGTCTTGAAAATTACAAGATAAATTAAGATGTGAAGTAAACCCTAGATGCGGGAGCCATCGCGTCTCTCTCCATCTTGAATCTTCACTTGGTTCTCACTTGATTTGACAGACGAATCTCTCTCCACAGCTCCGTAGGATGGTGTAGGGTTTTGGATGTTGTGTAGAATGAAGGTGGTAAATGGTCTCTGCGTAGGGTCTTCCTTTTATACTTTTAGCTTCTCCAATGGACCTCTAATTGGCTTTTTGAGGAAAAACACGTACTCAAGGTGTAAAAATACAGATCCAGAAGATTCTCGCGTATCGGTTCGACAAAAGCCCTTAGTCGAACCACTAAGTGCTTGGTCGAACCGACCTATAATGCACTGGCAGGTGGCTGGTACAACCCGAACCACCAGTCGAACCAGAAGGTTCGTGGTCGAATCACTTTTGCAAAACTTCAGGCTTTTGTTTCGACCACGGTTCGACCATCATGCCTGGTCGAACCACATCATCGTGGTCGAACCGTGCTATAGTGTGCTGGTTTGACCCAAACCGATGGCCTAACCACTCGTGTTCTTGGTTGAACCAGGCGCTTTCATGCCCCTCTTCCAGTTTCAAGCACTTCTGTCCTATTTTCCTTCAAAATTCCGCTCAAACGGCCTTAAACGCACCTGATTCGTGAGTTTCCACTACATATCTGGATTTATCTCGACTTAAGATCAAATCATACATCATTATCATAGAAATCAACGCTTAAATTACGTGAATTTACACTCTCATCAGCTCATGCGATGAAGGGTCATTGAAAATATATCAAGTTATTACGATTAAATCATGGTGGCAAGTACCTCTTAGGATAGTTTAGGAGCTATTTATCAAAGGTTGGGATTGAATCCCAAGTTGTCAGCACCAGGCTAACCTCAGCCGACTGGTGTGGCGAATTGAAGGTATAAGACTCTTATGGAAATGATTAGATAAATGATGAGTTATTAGGAATTACTAAATTCATATTATGGGTATGCCATATAAACAACATGTCGTAAGGATGTTTGTCTGTTTCTGGGATATCCTAGAAAAATGAAGGGTGTTTTATTTGATAGTCCAAAAGATCAAAGAGTGTTTGTTAACACAAACACTAGATTTTTGGAAAAGGACTATGTAATAAATCACAAACCCATGTATAAATTGTTCTAAAGGATGTAAGAGGGAAAAAACAAAGTATAATATCAATTGTACAAGAGGATATACCACGAGTAAAATGCATTGCGTGACACATCTGATACACAATTTTGTGTAGCGCTTTGTCATAGTGGGAGGGTTGTTCTACAACAACATAGGTTTATATTTTGGGAAAGTCATGAGACTTGATCCCTAGTAAACATGAAATCATCCCATGGAATAATGACAAAGCACTACAAGATAAAAATGGGATATCTTAGCAACTTGCAATGATTTTTGAAATCTGGGTGCTTGTAGAGAAAAATGGTGTGAAATCTATTGGAAGTGACTCTACAATATAAAAGAGGATCAGACGGTAAGGTGATACATTGAAACAATGCTTGTTGTGTAAAGGTACACTTAGAAAGAAAGGTGAGTTCGACTATGAGGAAATCTTTTATTAAGTAAATCCAGATTATTTTATTGCTGCTCATATTGAATTATGAGGTATAGCAGATAGATGTCAAGACAACTTTCGAGAATGGAAGTTTTGAGGAAAATGATGAGCATGTAAATTCACGTATTTTAAGCCTTGATTCTTGTGATAATGATGTATGATTTGATCGTAAGTGAAGATAAATAAAGAAATGTAATGGAAAGTCACGAATCAGGTGTGTTTGAGGCCGTTTGAGTGAATTTTTAAAGGAAAATGGGATAGAAGTGATTGGAACTGGAGAAAGGGTGTTGTAGGCACCCGGTTCGACCAAATGGGGTGGTTCGACAGGCACCCCTGGTCGAACCAGGCATCGGAAGCTGGCAGAAGTATGGTTCGACACGACAGTGCAGTTCGACCAGGCATGTTGGTCGAACCGTGGTCGAACCAAAAGCTTAACTTCCCGTAGGTGAAGGTTCTACCACGAAGCTTCTAGTTCAACCAGTAGTTCGAGTTGAACCACGAAGCTTCATTCTACAAAACATCTGAAATCCTACCATCATCCATAAAGCTGTGGAGAGAGATTCGTCTGTCTAATCAAATGAAAACCAAGTGAAGATTCAAGACGGAGAGAGATGCGATGGTGCCCACATTTAGGGCTTACTTCACATCTTTATTTATCTTGTAATTTTCAAGACTATGGGTAAGATCTATCCAACCACCATGATTTTTCTTCGATCAATCATGGGCTAGAACCGCTTTGGTAGTTCTAGGGTTTATGAAGGTTTTATGAGTTGATTGAACTTCCGTGTGTATACTCCGTACAACACTACTTGTGGTTTATTTTATATAAGACTATGCTTTTTAATTCATACTCAGAGTTATTTTGTGCATCATTAATAGTTATGTAGAGTCTGAATACATATCTTAATTATTGATTGAGTACGTTCACTGTTGAATAGGATTCCATGTTATGATTCTAAGCGAGGAAACTCCGAAGTCTCATTAGAACTATCTTATATAAATACTTGTTAATTAAATATGATTCGGGTTAATAAATAGGACAAAGAGAATAACTTCATAGAACCTATAAAGGGAGATCATATCGAATTAGAGTACTTAGTGCACAGAAAAAAATTGATACTGATAGTACCTAGAAAGGGGAGTGAATTATATCTGTTGCTCCAAGGATATTCACACGTGTCACACGCTTACTTACTTGTGTCTATAGAGTAGATTTGCATGGCTTAGTGATGCGTCCATACTCCACAAGACAGAGTCGGACATTTATACATGGAAGAAAAATTAATGAGTAAAACTGGATGGTCCGGACTATCTTCTCACTTATTCACTTTCGTTTAATCTCGACTGTTTGTTTACTTTAATTATTTTTTATTATTGTTTATTGATTACTTAATCATTACACTTATATTGTCATACTAGTCTTAATAAGTTAGATTATAATTAAATTAATAATAATACATCCCTTGGGTTCGATAAACTTATCAAAGCTACAATAGCATCCTTCACACTTGGGGATTAATATTGTGTGTTGAGAAAATGCTCATCAAGTTCTTGGCGTCGTTGCCGGGGACGATATTAATTATTAGTTTATTATTTCTAGTTTAATTGAGACTATATTATTCTTGTCTTTATTTTCTAATGCTTATTTTTCTTAGGTGTATGCTCACTAGACCAAAGGTAGCAGATTCAGAACCTTATAATCTGGAGATTGGAGCATCGTCAAGGAAAAAGAAGGGGAAGAAGAAGAATAAGAACGTAGAACCAACTACAACTCTTAATTTAGGAGTTGAAGTTGAAGAGCTGAACTCACAAACGATTGCAGCTGCAACAGGAGACAACTTGGAAGCAGAAGCAATCAACATGGAGGCAAATCCGAATAATCTTGCCATCCGTAAAGTCTTTAATAACAACGATGGAGGCAATGTGGGGCTGTTAGGAGCAAGAGGGGCCGAAGCTGATTTTGATCTTCACCCTGCTCTGATCAGCATGATTGAAAGGAGTCCATTCTCTTAGGGAACCTTTGAAGATCCTCAGCAACATCTGAATAAGTTCCTTGGTTATGCAATTACACAAAAGGATGCAGGAACTCATGAAGATGCAAGGAGGATTATCTTGTTTAAGTTCTCACTTACTGAATGGGCGAGAGATTGGTACGATACTCTTGATGCTGCTGAATGCACTACCTGGGAGCAATTGAAATTGAAATTCTTGGAGCGATACATGCCACATTCGAAGGTGTTTAAGATGAAACAAGAAATCAATAAATTTGCTATCAGTGGTAATGAGAAGTTTCATGAGGCTTGGGACATATTCAAGGACATGCTTAGGAAGTGTCCACAACATGAGCTATCTAAAGCTCAATACATCTGTATTTTCTATAATGGATTGGACTGTGATTCTCGAGTTTTACTAGATGCTTCATCGAATGGAGCATTGCTTACAAAGTCATCCGTTGAGGCCGAAAAGCTCTTTGAGGATATTTCGATGAATTCCAGAGATTGACCAACTGATCGAGTTAGAGGCACGTATGTTCTTGGAAAAGTAGCGCAGGTTGAGCACAAAATGGTCAAGTCAAGTAGAGAAGATGAGATCGTCTCTATTTTGGCTAGTATCAACAAGTTACTTGAGTCTCAGTAAAAGCAGATTACTGATATAGCACATCGAGTACCAATGATGCAGCAAGATATTTCTAACGAAGGAGTTAGCCAAGAGGAATTAGAAGAGGCAAACTAGGCCATGAGTTAAAGTATTCAAGGAACAAGGTTCAAAAATCAAGGAAATCGGAATTATCAAGGAAATTACAATAATCGTGGTCCCCCTAGTAATTGTAAACAACCAAGGAGGACGGAGTTTTCATGGAGTAATCCTAATAGAGTAGTACAACCTCCTGTTGGTGTTGATCCGGGTGCTAAGGTCGAAGAAGAAAAACCTGGTTTTGAGGATATGGTGAACAAGTACATGGGAAGGAGTGATGCAAGAGTTGATCGCCTAAAGGCGAAGCTTGAGGCAAAGATTGATGCAAATCATGAGGATATTTCTAAGCAGATGAAGGACTTGACGTTGCTGATGTTGGCGTTCGATCGTTTGGTTAACGTGACCCGTTAGGGTTCCATACATTTCTAACAGTCACCGGAAGCAGGAAAATAAGAAACGTATTACCTTTCACCAGGGTATGTTGAAGACGATGGATTCTCGCCACCAGCCTGCGCAGCCTCACCGTTTTGGGCATAACTCTCTCATCCGATATCGGATTTGAGTGATCTACGGGCCAAAACGATCCTCTCTTTCGTGGCTTTCTGTCAGTATATCACACGTTCTGTTCTAAAGTCTGTACAGTTTTATAAAAATCATAGAAGGTGGCGGATAACAGCAGCAAACAACCTTCCAGTCCTCTGCTGTATTCCCAAGTCCAATCTCAACGTCGTGTGGGCGACGATCTTTGAGACCTTCTTATTCTGTTGTTCCCTCATCCTCATCACAGTGTTAAGCATGATTAATTTCATAGATTAGGGTTTCCATACAACTGAGATGACTTATATATGGGCTACAGCAGGGACTATGAGGAGAAATTAGAATTGGACATCTATTGGGCTTAAGTATCCAAGCTTAGCCCAAAGCTTATACTTAAGTCCAATAATAATAATATGTACCACTATAATATTATTACTGCACTACTATTCTAATCCCATAATTACGTTATGAGCTCCTTCTTATTATGAGCCCGTTAGTTTCCCCATGTTTAAGATATACAACGTCCATTAATTAATTAAGTTACTGACAACTCCATTAATTAATATCTCATCCGAGAGTAGTACCACTCAACCTCATTATCATGTTGGAATAAATCCACCTGCAGGGTTTACATGATAATCCTTATGAGATCCTCAAGGGGACATCATCAACCTATAACAAACACGGATTCCTTATACAATTAGCAGCACACCATAGAGACAACACTTTTTCCCAACTCACCAAGTTTGTTTATTTAATTATATGTAAATCTCACACATTGATGAATCAAAGAAATACATACAGCCTTACGTGTCGAGGTTATTGTATATGGATTAAGAGCACGAACATCCATAATAACTGAGATCAAGTTCTTCTATAAGTTAATATAAGTCGAACAATATAAAACGGTCATGCTCAATACACACAAGTGCACTAATGTGATTCTATAGCCAAGACAAGCTAATATCAAACCACACTACAACCATCCCGATAGAGAGTCCCCGTCTATCTTAGTTGTGAGCATCTATTTATACTTTATAAGAAAATCGATAATATGATCTTCCGCGTGTTGTCGTACAATATATTATCTACAGTATAAAGTAAGTGGACTATTGCATCATGCATATAAATAAATTATAAGACGCAATCATTTGATCATATGATTCTCATTTCAAATAAATTGTTATAACATTGTTCATACTAAATGACCATCAAAAGCTCTAGCCTTTAAGTCCTTGTAAATGGATTTACTAGGTTATCATCCGATGCAATCTAGGCGACAACAACCTTCCCCTCATCATACGATTTCTCATAACAGGTGGCACTTGCGCTCCATGTGTTTAATTGCTTATGGACTCGTGATTCATACAAGTTTGCAACTGCACCATTATCATCAAAATAAATTGTGATAACCTTGGGCAAACTTAGAAATACTTCAAAGTCCATAATGAAGTTTCTAGAGTCATACAAATACTTTGGCTGCCTCATAGGCTCCTATTTATCATCTTCCCATGATGGAATCCGGAGTCTGAAATATATTTCTATATAACACTCCTCCACATTATGACTCTACTTCCTAAAATTAAAAACATAACCTTGAGATGTATTTACTGTCGTCCCTATCTGATTTGAAAAATCCGAATCTACGTAACTCATAAGAAGCAGCGAATCTGTCCGGTAAGCCCACATATAATTTCTAGTCCTTTTCAGGTACATAAATATATGTCTTATCACAGTTCAACATTCTTATTTCAGGTTACTTAGATACTCACTATCCATGCATTTAGGCAAAACAGATATTCGATCTCGTGCATAGCATTCCCTAGATTAAGCTTTCTTATTTGCCGAAGCATAAGGAACCGCTTTCATCACCTTTATCTTCTTTTGTGTCTCAAGCATAACATCCTTTCTTGTGATCCGTATTACCGTGATCAAAAAGATATTTTTACTCCTCTTAAGTCCTTCATCTCATACCGCTTTATCAGCCATACCCATACGCCCGACAATACTCTTTCATTATCTCCAATGAGCAAGATATTATCTATGTATAGTACATGAAATACCACCACGTTTCCGTCACTCTTTACAATACACAAGACACATTCGTGCATTGAATAAATCCATATCTTTAGATTTCCTCATCAAAACGGATGTTTCATGATCTTGAAGCTTGCTCTAGTCAATCGATGGACATTTTCAAGCTTACTATCACAATGCTCTTAGCCCTTTGCAATGAATCAGACTGGTTTCTTCACATAGATGTTTTCTTCAAGACTTCCAATTAGAAAAGTTGTCTTGACATTTATTTGATATTCCTTATATTTAATATGAGTAGCAACATATAAAAGAGTCCGGATCAATATAGGCATAGCTACCGGCAAATAGGTTTTCTCATAATCGAACCTTTTCTTTCTGATTATACCTTTTCACAAAAAGCTTTGCATCCAAGGTTTTCACCTTATTCTATGATCCTCTTTTATTTTACAGAGCCACTTCCAATGGATTTCACACCATCCGTGGTTCTACAAGCAGCCAGATCTAATTTAGAATCGATGGATTCAATTTCAGAAATCATTGCACTTTGCTAAGATTCGATATTTCTATCTTGTAGTGCTTCGTCGTATCCGTGGGTCCATTCCATGTTTACTAGGGACCAAGTCTCACGACTCTCCCAAAATATATATCTTACCGGTTGTCGAACAACCCTCCCACTACGACAAGGCACTACACGCAATTGTGTATCAGCCATGACACACATTGCAGTTTACCTTGAGGTATATCCTCTTGTACAATTGGTACTATATTTTGTGTTTTTCCCTCTCACTTCCTTTCGGAACAATTTATACATGAGTTTATGATTTAATACATAGTCATTTTTCAAAATCTAGTGTTTATGTTAGCAATCACCCTTCGATCTTTTGGACTAAATAAATCATCTTTCTTCATTTTCTAGGATATCCCACAAACAGACAAACATTCATATGAATTAATGTTTCTAGGGTATACCCATAAAATGAATTTAATAATTCCAAATAATTCATCATCTATCTAATCATTTCCATAAGAGTCTTTCTCTTATTAAGATTAGATAACGTTTTATTAATGACTATTTGTTGCATCCGTAGGATAAACATGATTTAAGAGTACAAATTGTCCATCAACGTACAATAACAGATTATAGCTTCATCCCTCATCATCATGACCATGTCATTTAAATGAAATGGAGTATCCATCCGTAAATGCATAGAAACTGAAATAAAATCTTTATATGAAAACGTACGTAAAGACAATTTCTCATAATCAAATATTTATTCATATCGTAAGATAAATAAATAACTCCCACTGCAACAGCCACTACTCTCGTAGTATTACCCTTGTCCATAATAATCTCATCATCACTTAGTTACACACTTTTAATGATTCCGATATCTACACACAACGTGTTAGTATATGCCATCAGTAATCATGCTTCAACAACTAGTGAATGAGATACTAACCTTGTTCACATCTTGATGAAATTGAATTTCCTTTGCCACATGTTTTGTCAGAAGCTCCCCACCATATACAACCTCTCGTATTTCAGGTAGAACTTGCTCAAAACATCCAGGCAAATTATGGAGAATAAATTGATCTAGGTTTCTCCTTAAATTTCTACTCCAAGCTTTCCCAATTCATTCATCAACTTTTCCATGACCTCTTGCCTTTATAACTTACTCAAGTATCTGAAGAGTCGCATGAGACCATCATATTTCTATGAACCTCTCACCTCTTCACTAAAGACTTTAAAAGGCATCATGGAGCATCCTTAGTGAGAACACATATTTATATTTTCTTAAGCAGTAAAATTCAAAACCAAGATTCTTTTCTAATCATCTAATTTTGGACAAGTAAATATGTTTCTTTTAGTATACAATAAGCGAGATAAAACCATTTGAAATTAGAAAGAATCACAAATAAATACACCGATCACATCTTCAAATTTATCCACGATAGTGTGGATATTTACAAACCCGAACATTACAAGAGAAGGTTTTACCCATTAATTTCATTTGTCAACCTAACCTCATGACAAAATAATTAATAGTCAGTTCCTCTTTAGCCATGCAAATAAAAGCAGTGACTCTGATGGGGAGGAGAGAAGTACACATGCACTCTGATAACTTCCTACAGTCATCAATTATAAATTTATACCAGTGAACCGCATATAAACTCATCTGATAGGGAGGAAGGTCTATGCGAACGTGCAAGTTCATGTGCATCACATTACAAACATAATTATTTAATGAAGTCTGTTCCAACAATCCGTGAATAAATTCATCCGATGGGGAGGAAGGCTCTAATGCCAACACGCAATTTATTCACATTGCTAACAAACTAATAATGGAGGCCGCGGGAATCATTTACCAATCCCCTCTCCCACTTAATTATTTAACATTAAGGGTTTTTACGTGCATATAATATTCATAATAAAATACGCAACCTAGCATGCTCCTATTACGGCACTTAGGGCAGTAAATCACAGAGAATCATGCATAACATATATAACAATAATCAGATAATTAAATCAAATTATAACGGTTATATATCAGTGAATTCGAATGTTCGCCACCAAACACGAATGCGGGCAACTGCGACTATACAGGGTTCGACCTCCCCGGTGAGGTCGCAGAGATCGACCTACCTGGTCAGGTCGCGGGGTTTGGGGCAGAGCCCCAAAACCTAATCTAAAAATCAGAATCTGGTCTTCACGAATTTTCCTCCAGATTCTTTGCTCGACAACCTGCTCCACCACTCCAGCACTGCCCGACATCCTCACACCTAGCTGCCCATTCACCATGTTATCCTCCGTGTGTGCGAAGCACCATGTTGTGGGCTCCAAGCTATCCAGCTATCCGAAAGTACGACTACCGCCACTGTCGTCGCGCCACCAACAGCCGCCTTGGCAATCAACAACCGACCACCACAACCCCGTCGTTTGCCTTCAGCCTGCCAGCGAGCTTACCACACCGCACTCGGAGACTTCCCGTCGCCTGCAATGTGCGCCCGCCAGCAGCCAAGCTCCGTCCAGCTGCCCTCCATGCTTCACGATGCCTTCATAATGCCTTTAGTCATGCCTCAATGACAGCACCACTTGTGCGCCATCTGCCCGCCAACAGGCACAACATGAATGGCCCCTACATGATTCGTGCAAGCCATACACATGCAGGTCGTCCGCTAATGTAGCATCCTAAGGAGACTCGCCCAGAAAGACGTTGCTTGCGCCCAAAAATAACTCAGCACAGCCCGCATCCAGCCGCTCGCCTTCAGCAATTTGTGATGCCTGCACTGATCAGCATCACCGGCTGACACCATCACACCATGTGCCGCCTGCTAGTTTCGATCTTGCCGTGCGACAATCCAGCCTCGTGTCTCCGATGTTCTGGCCAGCATCCCAGTAGCTTGGAACTAGGCGCCAACCTGATTGGAGAAAGGTGAGACTCGATCGAAACTTCAGCAGACCCGGCCTACAAGACAAGCTGACTTGCTCAGAAAGCTGTGCAGACCCGATCAGAATAATTGTAAGACTCGCCCCAAACATGTGTGTGTCCCGCTCAAAAAACAACCCAGGCTCGATCAAAATATCTGCCTCCCAACTGACTTGCGACTCACGCCAATCGTCGACCTTCACTGTCGTGTCGGTGACTATGCCAAGTTATCATCGGTGGTGCACCCCCCATCGCTATTAGCTCCAATCGCCAGCATGCACAACTCGTACCTCCCCAACATGGGTTGACTCGCCATCAACAAGTTGCGGATTCCATAACTCCATCGACGGGGTTCGCACGTCACACCATCGTTGATCAGTCGTGAATTCAGTTCTGTGCATCCAGCGGCCATCAGTGTGAAAGCGACGTTCGTCTGCAACTGATCGTAGCCATTCCCATTGCTTCCCATCTACATGCAGTCATCGAAAAATAGCCACCATGCAACGTCACCGGCCAGCAACTAGACCCGCCCAAGTCACCAGTCAGAATCGCTCGGAGCTTCGTCAGACCTGCCCAAAAGAGTTGTCCGATTCACTCTAAAACCCCATCAGCCCCGCTCGGAACCTGTCTATTTCGACCTTGCCATCGCATGCCCGGCTGTGCGTCTCTGCAAACCCTAGCTGTTGTCGCACCTCCTTCCGGCGCTCATCACCGTGCCAGCGCCGCTCAACATCCATCACGTGGTGTACGTGTGAGTCGTGTACAGATATGGTATCTATTAAGAAATCAAATTCTAAAACCCTAACATCATGTACACACATAAACCCTAGCCTAACGTTTCACGCTTCACCACGAAATCGAAGCTCTGATATCAATTGTTGGCATTCAATTATTTGGTTAACGTGACCCGTTAGGGTTCCAAACATTTCTAACATTCAGCGGAAGCTGGAAAACAAGAAACGTATTACCTTTCACCAGGGTATGTTGAAGACGATGGATTCTCGCCACTAGCATGTGCAGCCTCACCATTTTGGGAAAAACTCTCTTATCCGATATCGGATTTGAGTGATCTACGCGCCAAAATGATCCTCTCTTCCGTGGCTTTCCGTCAGCATATCTTCTGTTCTGAAGTCTGTAAGATTTTATAAAAATCGTAGAAGGTGGCGGATAACAGCAGCAAACAACCTTCCAATCTTCTGCTATATTCCCAAGTCCAATCTCGACGTCGTGTGGGCGATGATATTCGAGATCTTCTCATTCTGCTATTCCCTCATCCTCCTCACGGTGTTAGGCGTGATTAATTTCATAGATTAGGATTTTCGGACAGTTGAGATGACTTATATATTGGCTACATCAGGGACTAGGAGGAGAAATTAGAGTTGAGCCTCCATTGGGGTTAAGTATCCAAGTTTAGCCAAAAGCTTATACTTAAGTCCAATAATAATAATATATACCACTAAAATTTTATTACTGCATTACCGTTCTAATCCCATAATTACGTTATGAGCTCCTTCTTATTATAAGCTCGTTAGTCCCCATGTTTAAGATGTACAACGTCCATTAATTAATTAAGTTATTGACGACTCCATTAATTAATGTCTCATCCGAGAGTAGTACCACTCAACCTCATTATCATGCCGGAATAAATCCACCTGAAGGGTTTACATGATAATTCTTATGAGCTCCTCAACGGGACATCATCAACCTATAACGGACAGCACTATTTCCCAACTCACCGAGTTTGTTGATTTAATTACATATAAATCTAACCCATTGATGAATCAAAGAAATACATACTGTCTTATGTGTCGAGGTTATTGTATAGGGATTAAGAGCACGAACATCCATAATAACAGAGATAAAGTTCTGCTATAAGTTAGTATAAGTCGAATGATCTCAAGCGGTCCTGCTCAATACACACAAGTGCACTAATGTGATTCTATAGCCAAGACAAGCTAATACCAAACCACACTACAACCATCCCAATAGAGAGTCCCCGTCTATCTCGGTTGTGAGCATCTGTTTATACTTTATAAGGAAACCAATAATATGATCTTCCGCGTGTTGTTGTACAACATATTATCTATAGTATAAAGTAAGTGGACTATTTCATTGTGCATATAAATAAATTATAAGACACAATCATTTATTCATATGATTCTTGTTTCAAATAAATTGTTATAACATTGTTCATACTAAAGCTAGACTTTTAGTATACGATCCAACAGTTGATGGGAAAGATGGCCGATAATGTTAACCAATTGACGCAAACCGTAGAGAAGGGTAATTTCCCATCTCAAAGTATAGCGAACCCCGAAGTAGTGCAACGCCATCATGTTGAGGTCTGGAACTCGATATGAAGGACCGATGACGCCAGAAACAATTTTGGAAGCTCCAGCCGGCCGGTTCGACCACGACCAGTATGGTTCGACCAACTCTGATGGACAAACCGTGGTCAAACCAGCCTGTCCGCGACACTCTGTTCTGTCTGAAGCACAGTTTGACCACGACCAGCATGGTTCGACCAACCCTGTTGGTTAAACCGTGGTTGAACCAGCCTGTCCGCGACATTTTGTCTAAAGCACGGTTCGACCACGACCTTCATGGTTCAACCAACCCTGTTGGTCGAATCATGGTTGAATTAGCCTGTCCGGGGGAGAAAACATTTTCTGAAGCACGGTTCGACCACTGCTCACCTGGTTCGACCAGTACTCATGGTCAAACCATGGTTGAATAGCCTCGTTCGACACCGTTTTCCATGTCAAATGCTTTACTTGATGTTGATGCTACTCCAGTACCATCCAAAGAGCAGAATACTGAGCTTATAGCGGTGAAGAATTAGGAAAGAGCAAAGAGATTGAGAGCCAAGAAGGATAAAGCGGAGAAGGTTGAACATGATGAATGAGGGATTCCCAAAACTAAGATACCTCCTCCGTTTCCTTTCAAGTTAGTAAAGAAGGGATTGAAAGAAAAGTTCAAGAAGTTTTCAGATATCATAAACAAGATAAGCTTGAGAATTCCTTTCTCTGAAGCACTCTTGGATATGATACACTATGCCCGCTTTCTAAAAGATATACTTTTGTGGAAGATAAGCTTGAACGGAATTGAAACTGTGAATTTGTCTGAGAATTGCAGCTCGATCTTACAAAGGAAGCTGCCAGCTAAGTTAAAAGATCTGGGAAGCTTCACTATTCTATATGAGATTGAAAAGTGGCTGGCACGACGAGCCTTGTGCGATCTTGGGGCAAGCATCAATTTGATGCCATTGTCAATATTTCAAAGGCTTGGTTTGGGGGGAGTTAATTCCCACAACGGTGGCTCTACAATTGGCGGATAGGTCTATGACTTTTCTGAAGGGTGTAATTGAAGATGTTCTTGTAAAAGTGGAGAAACTAGTATTTCTTGTGGATTTTCTTGTGCTCGAAATGGAAGATGACAAGGATAATGTTCCCCTCATCTTAGGAAGACCATTCCTTGCTACTGCTGGAGCGATGATTGATGTTCAAAAAGGGGAGTTAAGGCTGCGCATGGATAAAGAAGAGGTTCTGCTCAACCTCGATAAAGCAATGAAAATGCCAACTGAGACACAGTGTCACAGCATTGATATGGTGGAGGAGATCGTGAAGGAAGATATGTCTTTGATTCTTTCAAATGATCCATTGGAGACATGCTTAGCGGAGTCTCTTACTTTTCCCACCACAGAGCTAGATGAGCTCTCCAATGAGGTATGTATTGAATTTCTTGAAAATCTACTTGATTCGGGTGATGATAGGCATGAATCACAAAGGACCAAGTTTGAAGAGGTGAAGTGGACTAGGAAGTACTTACCTTAGGATAGAGAAAGCACAGTAAAAGTAGAGAAGAATGAGGAGTTGAAACCACTACCGGAGTACTTGAAATATACTTATCTAGGTGACAATGAAACATACCTGGTAATTATATCTTCTTCTCTAACTAATGATCAACTCGATGAGTTATTAGATGTGCTTAGGAAGTATAAATCTGCAATTGGTTGGTCTCTTGATGATTTGAAAGGTATTAGTCCATCATATTGTATGCATAAGATAAGATTGTTAGATGAAGCCAAGAGTAGCATTCAGAATCAGCGTAGGGTAAATCTCGTTGTTCTAGAAGTGATTAGGAAGCAAATCCTAAAATGGCTAGATGTAGGAATTATATATCCAATTAGTGATATTCCCCATGTGAGTCCATTACATGTTGTAGCTAAGAAGGGGGCATGACTATAATGAAAGCCGATGATGGCGAGACTCTAGCCACTAGGATTCCTATGGGATGGCGTGTATGTACAGACTATAAGAAACTGAATGAAAATACATGCAAAGACCACTTCCCTCTTCCTTTCATGGATCAAATGCTTGATCATCTTGCAGGGAATGATTTTTACTGTTTCTTGGATGGGTACTCGGGGTATAATCAAATCATGATTGCACCCGAGGACCAGGAAAAGACTACTTCCACTTGCCCTTATGGAACTTTTGCTTTAGAAAGATGCCTTTTGGATTGTGTAATGCACCTACTACATTTCAGCGATGCATGATGACCATATTTGATGGGTTGATAGAGAAAATTATGAAGGTGTTTATGGATGATTTTTCTGTGTTTGGTTCCTCCTTTGATATTTGTTTATCTAACCTATCTACTGTTTTGACGAGATGTCAAGAAACTAATCTTGTCTTGAATTGGGATAAGTGCCACTTCATGGTGAGAGATGGGATTGTTCTTGGGCACCATATTTCGGCTAAAGGATTGCAGGTTGATAGAGCAAAGGTGGTAGCTATTGAGAAGCTTCCACCACCTACTAATGAGAAGGGAGTGTGGTCCTTCCTTGGACACGCAGGATTTTATAGGAGATTTATCAAAGACATCTTAAAATACTCTAAACCATTGTCCCACTTACTTGAAAATGATATTCCTTTTGTTTTTGATGAAGAATGTCTAACAGCTTTTCAGGTTTTGAGGGAGGCACTTATTACTGCACCTATCTTGATCACACCTGATTGGACTCAACCGTTTGTACTTATGTGTGATGCAAGTGATCAAGCACTTGGAGTGGTGCTTGGGCAGATAAATAAGAAGAAGTTCTGCGCCATTTACTATACGAGTAAAACTTTTGATGCAACACAAAAGAACTACACTATCACTGAGAAGAAGTTTCTAGCTGTTGTGCATGCATTCAATAAGTTTCGATAGTATTTGGCTGGCATGAAGACCATTGTGTACACGGATCATTCTATGATCCGGTACTTTATGGAGAAGATGGAAGCAATACCAAGGATCATTAGATGGATCCTTCTTCTGTAGGAATTCGATATGGAGATCCAAGATAAAAAAAGGTACGTAGAATGTGTTGGCGGATGTCCTATCAAGGTTGGAGATAAGGGAGCATTGTGATAATTCATTTGAATACATAGAGGAGATGTTCCCTGATGAGAAAATAATGGCGGTGTTTGCTGAAGGAGCAGAAAGAGCGTGTGTAGTTGCTGCTCAAGGAGTGGATCCATGGTATGCAAATTATGTTAATTACATTGTCATAGGAGAAATTCTAAGAGATCTCAACAAGTATCAACTTGCGAAGTTTCAGAGGGATGTTGAGATGGTTATATGGTATGATCCATTCATCTACAAGATCTGTACAGATTCTATCGTCCGTAAGTGTGTGCCCGAGATAGAGATGGAGAGTGTCCTTGATTTTGCCATGCACAACCTAACGAGGGGCATTTCAGAGCCCAAAAGACAACAACTATGGTACTTCAATCTGCTCTTTATTAGCCTACTTTGTTTAAAGACTGTGAATCCTATGTAGCGACATGTGATAGATGTCAAAGGATGGGAAACATAAGTAGAAGAGATGAGATGCCACTTCAGCCTAGCATTGTTGTTGAGATCTTCGATGTATGGGGGATCGATTTTATGGGGCCGTTTCCCCCATCTAATGGATTTCTCTACATCCTTCTAGCGGTGGATTATGTTTCTAAGTGGGTGGAAGTCATTCCCACTCGTATGAATGATTCAAAGTTCGTGTTGTCTTTCTTGAAGAAAGATATCTTGGCCCGCTATGGAGTTCCTAGAGCACTTGTAAGTGATGGAGGTTTCCACTTCGTCAACAAGCTTCTTGAAAGAGTGCCCAAGGATTATGGTGTTAATCATAGGGTCACTACACCCTATCATCCTCAAGCTAATGGGCAAGCCGAAGTCTCCAACCGACAAGTGAAGCAAATTTTGGAGAAAGTAGTCGAAATTAATAGGAAGGATTGGGCTATGAAGCTCGATGATGTTTTGTGGGGATTCCGAACTGCGTACAAGACTGTGCTTGACATGTCCCCTTATCAAATTGTCTATGGAAAGCCATGCCACTTACTCGTAGAGATTCAGCATAAAGCTTTTTAGGTATTGAGAAGTTTGAACTTGTGTCTTAAGGATCAAAAGGAGTTGAGGTTGACTCAAATCAATCTACGAGACGAGTTCAGAAATCAAGCTTATAAGAATTCGGTGATCTACAAGGAAAGAATGAAGAAATGGCTGATTCGAAGATCACGGGGGGATTGATGTACTTACCTCATCATAGCACTGAGAGTATAATCTTTTTTGTAACGTTTGTTAGGAGTGTTGATTTTTTGCGGTATATTAACACTTTAATCGGTGTTGATGTGTCGATTTTTTTACAATTTGCCTAATGTTTAGTGGTGTTTTATTTATTGAGTCGTATGCGGAGTATATATATATATTGATTATTAATTCTTAATGTGGTTCTCCAGCTTTAGATTTGCTCTGTTTTGGTACCTAATGATCGTTTTTGAGCTTGAAGTTTACAGGGGATGAAGAAGAATGGACAATGAAGAATCAGGAGCTCAGTTTGACTAGGGAGGCTGGTCAAACCAAGCAGTTCAAGTCGAATCAAGGACCAGAGAAATTGTTACAGGTTGGTTCGACCACGAGGGGTGTGATTTAACCAAGAGTTCGAGTCGAACCAGCCACCTGAAAGTTTGTTACAGGCTGGTTCGACCACGACTTCCTGATTTGACCAAGAGTTCGAGTTGAATTAGAGTGCTGAAGTTATCTAGAATCTGGATTCAACCATGATGAGGTGGTTCTATCACCAGGTTCGGGTCGAACTGCACAGGTAAGTCGGGTTTTAATCTTCATTTTCAACCCTTTTTGGTACATTCTTCACACCACCCTCTCTCGTATCCTCTCCGAGCCAAAAATCCTCTCTTCTAAACTTTGATTTGGGTTCATTTTACTCCGATTAAACCACTTTCCATCCTTCCTATACTTGAATTCTCACGGATTTGGAGCGTTTTAGTGCAAAACTAAGGTTTTTCATTCCAATTTGGGGATTTTTCATAATTTGTTCATAAAAGCCATGGCTGGATCAAAAGGTATGTTCTCTTGACTTTATTACCCTAGGATTGAAGTTCTATTGCTTGATTTTAAGTGGGTAGGTTGATTGAACTCGTTTTTATATGGATTCATGGTGCAATTTGAATTTTTTTGTTTGAAATCTCATATGAATAAGTGATGGGTCCGATTTTAATTGTTGATTAGTTGTTAGACCTTGATGTTTACGTAAAATTGTTGAGTAATTGAAGTGGTGAAGTGAAGCATGTTGAATTTTAAGTTGAATTTGATAGATGCATGCTTAAGGAAGTGACGTGGTTGTTTAAATTATTGATATTTTTTATTGAAGAGTTGAATGTGAAGTAGAATTGAAGCATGATGATCTGTAATTGATTATACGTGTTTAACTTGAAGTCTTGAGTAGAGTTTCATGTATAGTTAGTCTTGAACTAGTCTAGAGTTTCATGTATCCGTTTGGTATTAAAATATTATTTTGTAGGAAAAGGAAAGGAGACTGAAGTTCGTTCTAAGAAGAGACAGGATAGGCAGCCTCGTGAGGACGAGGTTACTAAGAAATTGAGGGTTAAGGAGAGGCTGCCAAGGGATTTCAAGATTCGAATGGAGAATTGGAAGGAGAAAAAGGATCTATGGGGCGATATGTCTGATAAGATTGCTCGAACGAGGTACCAGGATGATGGGGCAATGATTACAATGAATATCCATGATGATATTATGTGGATGTTCGATCAAATGGGCATCCGTCGTTTCATGGAGTTGAAGAATGATAGGCATTTTCTTAACACACAATTTAATCCTCAAGTATGAAGAATATCAATCGTAGTTTCGAAGGTGACCAAGTTTTATATCAAACCCAAGGGACGGATAATTATCAATTTAATTATACTCTAGTAAATTATGACTATGTTGAAAATTATAATGGTTGTAATATTGAGATTAAGTAACGAATAATAATTAAAATAACAAGTAAAGATAACAAGAAGAAAAGATGAGTGAGTTGTGATCAAGTAGATAATAGGTAGTTCGTCAGGTCATCCAGTTCCACTTATTAATTCATCTTCCGTGTGACGGTGTCCGACTCTGCCTTGTAGTTTATGGACGCATCACTAAACCATGCAAATTCACTTTATAGACATAAGTAAATGTGCGTATGACACGTGTGAATATCCTTGGAGCAAGACATATACTTTTTCCCCCTTTCTAGGTACTATCATAATCAATTATTTCCCGTGCACTTAGTACTCTAACCTGATTTGATCTCCCTATATAGGTACTATAAAGTTATACTTTTTATCCTACTTATTATCCCGAATATAATTCAATTAACAAGTATTCATATAAGATAGTTCTAATAAGACTTCGGAATCCCTTTATTTAGAATTATAACATAAAACCCTGCTCAGCAGTGAACGCACTCAACCAATAACCAAGTTATGTATTCAGACTCTACACAAAAATTATTGATGCACAAAACGACCGTGAGTATAGATTAAAAATGTGCAATCTTATATAAAGTAAACCACAATTAGTGTTGTACGGAGTTTACACATGAAAGATAAATTAACTCATGAAACCTTCATAACTCTAGAACTATCGAAGCGGATCTAGCCCATGATTGATCTAAGAACAATCATTGTTAGTGGACCAATCTTACTTGAATCTCCAGTGGAACCTCTGTCACAGCCCCTCCGGAGGATGGATGATCGATCTCCTTTCAACTCTACGCCTCCTCGTCTTCTTGATCAAGTCATCTCTCTATGATGCAACACAAGCCTTCTTTTATACTTGTAATCACGTCTCCTGGGCTTGGAATGGGCTTTTTAAGTAATCACACGCATTGACGGTGTAAAAATACAGAAATGATAAGTTCACGAGCCTCAATTCGACTTCAGCAATAGGTCGAATTGACTCTTCCAAGTCGAATCGCATGTCGAATCAACACACTGTAAGTCTCAGGTGCTCGATTCGACCAACTGACCTAGTCGAATCAAAGTGATGAGGTCGAATCAGCATCTTCGCCAATCGATTCAACCTTGATTCGACCTGATGCCCAGGTCGAATTCTCCTGTCGTGGTCGAATCCACCTTCTGTACATATTATGCTGTCAATTCGACCTGAAGGGCTGGTCGAATTGATCTCTTTCAGGTCGAATCGCACTCCTGCTTCGCCCAATCGGCTGGCTTCGACTTCCTTTCTTCAGTTTTCAACACTTCCACTCCGATTTCCTTCGAAAAACCACTCAAATATCTCCAACAACACCTGATTCATCCCTTTTCACAATATATATCGGTTTACAACCGATTTCAACCTTCAAACACTCCATAATAGCATAAATCCAAGCGTAAGATTCGTGAATTAACACACTCATCAAACCACCAAACTTACATGTTGCTCGTCCCGAGGTATCGCAATCAAAACCAGGAGTCATGTATAATTCACGAAGATCACCAAGTACAACACATATTACACATGCAAATTCATCAATTAAAGACAAGTATTTCCTGCATCATACATATCATTCATGCAAAACATCACTCAATCATATTATCATTCGGAGTATTAAGTCATCAAGCTCACAAGATAAGTGTTTACTCTCTCACTCAAGTGCTAGTTGCACTTAAAAGGTTAATATATACGCTCATATTCAATCCATACTCACGCGTAACCATAAGCTTGGCAAGGGTCTCAAAAATCAACTCACAATCAACTCATTACTAGGATTACAAAGGACTTATTTTTGGGTTGTAATGTTGGCTCTTTGGAAAGGATAGGAAAATTTAGATAAAGTGACTCAAACACTAGTAGAGAGTTACTTTGGAGGTTCTTACTTTCTTCATTCGGCTGCATATTCTCCTCCAATTTCTTGTCTTTCACTTGCAATTTTTGAATTCCTTCTCTTCTTTGCATCAACATCATTCTTCTTTCGATAACTCGAGTACCGGTTGTAGGCACTACCCTTTTTAAATAGCAATCGGGGTTCTAGTTTCAGGCACTACCCCTAAACAAGATTTAACCATACACTTCTCTTACTTTATTTAACCGCATTCTATCTTTCTTCTTCTCGCAACACTTATTCACCTCAACTCTCTACTAATGAATATGGTATTCAACAAAGCTCAAGTGAAGGATAAATAAGGCTCTTTTATTCGGCTTATCAAAGAAAAAGCTTTTAAGGCTCAAACGGGGCTACCAAAGGTATACATAATCAATGGGAAGATAAAATTTGGCTAAGTAACTCAAATAATCAAGAATAGCCTAAGATCATATCCTAGCAATTCACTAATTGTAAGTCTCACACAAAACTCCAAGCCAAGTTCTAGAATACGTTCATATGAATGATTCTCTCAAGAATAAAATATCATGATCAAGCATGATTAAAAGTCTCAAATCCTCACATGGGTAAATAGAATCCTAATTACTCCTCATAGCACATAATCAAGATCAATTTCACAAGAACTCTACATATTTATCAAATTTTACATGCTCTCATCAAAGAAAATTAACACATGAATATATGAATGTACAAAATCCATGAACCCATATATCAAATCAATTATACAAGCATCTCTACAAATCCCAGCTCATGCATCTCAATCTATCCTCACAATCCACATCCAAGATGATCAAATATGACAATATAATACATGCCACTCACGCAAAACACACCCATCCTATAAAGATAAAAAGAAGAATGGAGATGAGATGAATCAGAGAACACAAAAACCTACAGCTCTACTCCTCCGGAGCATCATCATCCTCACTCATCTCATCAAACCTCCGCTCCACAATCTGGTGCAAATCACTGATGTGTCTATCCAACAAGTCTACACGATCACTCACTCTACCAACCCGCTCATCCATGGCCCTATACCAATCATTAAGCGTGGCGTAGTTGGCATTTGTGAGCACGAGCTGTCTGTTTGTCTCCTACTGATTCGCGTTGATCGTGTCCAAATGCTCATTCAACAGATGGAACTGTTCTCGTGTATAATCATCCGGACCTGCCCACTGCTGCTGCTGAGGCACTGCCGAAATGGGATGAGGAACCCTCTCGTGCAGCTCTGGGATATCCATCTCTTGATGCTCGTCCACGTCTCCACGATGCTGCTGTGGCGGTGGCTGCTGTGGCTGTGGCTGCTGTGGCTCCTCAACCATACCGGCTGCACACATACGGGCCACTGCCCTCCAATCTCCTCTCATCCGAACAGTAACAGATAAGGCAGTGTGTCCCAATGAGCTCATCAACCTATTCCTCTCCTCACGAATGGTAGTCATGTCAGTCAAATCGAAGGGGAACATGAAATCGAAGGGCTTAGGTCCCCTTGTAAAGAACCAATCCCTATCTTGGAAATGCGCAAATCCTCCCTTCACGCAAGAGAACATAACCAAGTTAGGCTCTCTAGAAATAAGTGTGACGTAAAGTCCATGAGATAATACTCAGCCACGGTCGTGAGTAATCCTCCAATATTCACTTTTTAAAACCCATATACTCTAAATCGATTCAGCTGATAGATGAAATACGAACCCACATTGAACTTCACCCCATTCAATATGCACCACAAAGCATAGAGCTCTCCTCTCGACACGCAGCTTCCCTCAGAGCGGGAAAACAGTGTGTTGCTCAACACTCTATCCATATACTAGAGCACATGATTCTTGATCATCGAGGCACGAGCGTCATGCGTCTTGAAATATCCATCCTCCCCAGAAATCTCTCGCCAAAACCTGTTAGCATTGAAGAATTCGTTCTCTATCCGAGCTATCTCTGTAGGAGTCTTAAACAACACGTTGAACTCCTCTGCAGACCATGTCCTCATCACTCCCCCGAGCTGAAAAGTACACTCATAAGGAAATTCCATCGAATCCTTCTCAATCGTGATCGAACATAGAACCTCAGCCGTCACATGGAAATATGTCGGCTTCTTCAACTCCATAAAGTGACGGATCCCTACTTGATCAAATATCCATAACATATCATCCCGGATCCTCATTGTGATCATAGCATCTTCATCCTGGTACCTTGTTCTTGCTATCTTTTCAAAGACCTCCGCCCACTTCTCTTTAATCTCATCCCACTCGTTCATTTGGATTTTGAAATTCGCAGGCAACCTCTCCTTAAGCCTCAACTTTTTCGTCACATTATCCACACGAGTAGGCTTATCTTGCCTCTTCTTTGATCGAACCTCTACCTCCTTGCCCTTGTCTTTTCCTTGTCCTGAAAACATTACTTCAATAACAACCAACAATAAAAACAAACCAAGTAATTAACTAGCATAGCATCCAACTCTACTCAAGACTTCAAGTTTCAATGCATAATCAACCAAGCCAAACTTGTTCCATTCACATCCAATATTCAATCCTCTTGCTTAACTATAATAATTCCAACACCAATCAAGCATAATAATCAAACAATCTTAACCAAAAAAAGCTTGCTTAATCAATTCAAGCAATTCAATATGAACAATCACAAGGAACTATTCAACAATTCTAACCCATAATCAACACGCTCATCAATCCCACCCTCTAATCACCCAACAATTCACACAAAACTCAAGGTTCTAACATCAATTAAGCAATCAAATCGAACCAAGCAAGTATTCATATGAAATTGTTCACAATATTCAACTATCACCATGAATTCTCAATAAACCAAGTTTAATCAACTTACCCATACAAAATCAACATATAGAAAATCAATCCTAGGGTAATTAAGTTGAGAAAACATACCTTTTGTTCTGCCCATGGCTAAAAACGAACAGGTGACTGAACCTCTTTAAATTCGCCCAGATAAACCCTAAATTGCGATTAAATTAGCCCAAAACCGCGACGAATCGAAGGAATAAGGGATGGAACATGATTTAATCGGTGGGAAAATGAATATGATTGAAAATTGAAAGCAAAGTTCTTTGATTCGGAATGAATTCGAGTTGAGGTGGTGTGCAAAAGTGATCGAATGATTTGAAAATCGGGATTAAAAACTCACTTGACTGGCCCAATTTAACCTAGATTCGATCTGTTGAAGAGGTTGAATTAACTTCATCGTGGTCAAATTGACCTTCTGGACAACTTTCTCCTTCAATTAAACCTCGATTTGACTTACTTCCCTGGTCGAATTGGAATGCATCAGGTCGAATTCACACACTATAAGATTTAGGTACTCAATTCGACCTCAATTCGACCTGAGCTGCTGGTCGAATTGAAGCGGTCATGGTCGAATTGGCTCCCTGGAAGATTGCACACTCCGATTCGACCTGGGCCTCTGGTCGAATTGCCATGGCTCAATGTCGAATTGGCTCCCTGGTGCTCCCAAAATCGAGTGTTCTTCATCCCATACACACTTCAAACTTAACAAACGAACATTAGGTACCAAATAGAGCATAACTTCATCAAGAATCAATCCTAAAACTACACATTCATGAGTAACTCAACAAACAACGAAACAAAACACCACTAAACATTAGGCAAGTTGTAAAAAATCGACATATAAAAATCGATTGAAGTTTAAATATGCCGCAAAAAATCATCTCCCCTGACAAACGTTATAAAGAAAAGATTATTCTATCAGTGCTTATCGAGGTAAGTACATCACACCACCCCCCAAACTTAGGAGAAACTATAGTCGAAACTAAGTTTATAAAGAGATGTAATTGCTGATAAGTAAGCACTTCAAATATAAAAATTTCTTATTCACACGAATAAAATAAAGCAATAAAATGGAAGGGAAAGCCCCCAACAGGCTCTCTTGTTTAATGTCGGAGAGTCATGACGGCACCTTTACTACTAGATCTGAGGACAATCCTCTCGCATTCTTACCTTCAAGTACTTCTTTCCTCTTTTTTTATCTGCACCAATCATCTCACCCTTCTTTGTAACTAAAATAGAACTTTTTGAATTTCTTTCCTCCTATGACTGGCTTAATTCCTTCTTTTCAATCCTCCACTCAATTTTAGGCTCAACATGCGTAGCAAAACAAGGATCAAACAAGTTAAAATATTCAACACCAATATAAGAATAAAAATCCGGAGGTATGTTCGGAGGCTTAGATATGGATCATCCATCTTTCCTGCAACCAAAAGATTATCAAATATCACATTAGAGTTAGTAGTAGAAAAAGTAAGAGACACGCTTGGTCCTATGATCTCCTCTACCACTTCAATTATCTTGCTATTATGCTTCTCTTCCTTAGTAGCAGGCTTCATTTCATCCTTAACAGTGAACTTCTGATTCACCATGTCAGCAATCTTCCTTATCTGTTCATCCCTGGCATCACCTAATTCAAGTAACTTCTCAAGATAGTCAATACATGCTTCATTGGAGAGACCATCAAGCTCCGTAGTGGGAAAAGTAAGAAACTCCACCAAACATGTCTCAAGAGGATCTTTTGATAGAATCAAAGACATGTCTTCATCCACAATCTCTTCCACTACATCAATATTGTGACATTGCATCTCCATTGGCATCTTCATTATTTTGTCAAGGTTAAACATGACTTCTTCTTTATCCATTCTAAGCCGCAACTCACCCTTCTGCACATCTATCATGGCTCCCGCAGTAGCAAGGAAAGGTCGCCCTAAGATAAGAGGGACATTATCCTTGTCATCTTCCATCTCCAGCACCAGAAAATCCACAGGAAAGACTAGTTTCTCTATTTTGACAAGAACGTCTTCGATCATTCCCTTCGAAAAAATCATTGACTTATCTGCTAGTTGTAGAGTAACTGTCATGGGGGTTAACTCCTCCAAACCAATCTTTTGAAAGGTGGACAATGACATCAAGTTGATGCTTGCCCCAAGATCGCACAGGGCTCGTCGTGCCGACCCTTTTCCAATCTCACACAAGATAGTGAAGCTTTCAGGATCCTTCATCTTCTGTGGCATCTTCCTTTGGATAATCGAGCTGCAATTTTCAGACAAGTTCACTGTCTCAACTCTGTTCAAGCTTCTCTTTTTCAACAATATATCCTTAAGGAATCGGGTATAGGACGGCATTTCCAATATTGCCTCAGATAAATGAATGCTCAAGCTTTTCATATTCATGATATCTGAAAACTTCTTAAACTTCTCTTCCAATCCCTTCTTAACCAGCTTATAAGGAAATGGCAGAGGTATCTTTGTTTTGGGAATACCCCATTCATCACGCTCGACCTTCTCCGCTTTATCCTTTTCGGCTCTCAATCTCTTGGCTCTTTCCCACTTCTTCTCTGCTATGATCTCAGTATTTTGCTCATTCGGAACCAATGGAGTAATGTTCTCACCATGAGGAGTGTTTAGTGAAGAAACAGGTGCGGAATGGGACAATTCGACCTCGATTCGACCAGGTGCTCTGGTCGAATTGGGCACATAGTGGTCGAATTGCGCATCTGGAACAATATTCTTACCTTGTATCTCCGATTTGACCTGGATTTGACCTGAAGGTCAGGTTGAATTGAAGTCTCCCTGGTCGAATTGGCTCACTGTAAGATTTCTGCCCTCCGATTCGACCTGAAGGTCTGGTCAAATTAAACTGCTGCTGGTCGAATCTGGCATCTGATAAAACAGAGTGCTTCGGAAGGGTGGATTCGACCTCAATTCGACATGGCTCCCAGGTCGAATTAAATTGATTTTTGTCAAATCGAGGCTCTGATGCTTCCAAATCACGTCCACTCGTCCAATTCGACCTCCCCTGTTGAATTCGACCTGTGATGTTGGTCGAATTGGGGTCGAATTGAGCCCTTGATGTGTCCAATTTTGATTCCGGCCTCATCGGTCCCTCGTACTGTGTTCCATACCTCAATGTGATGGCGTTGCAGGACTTTGGATTCTCAATACTTTGCGACGGGAGCTTCACTTTCTCAATAGTTTGAGTCAATTTGTTCACACTTTCTGCCATCTCCCCCATCAACAATGTAAGGTCCTTCACTTGTGTAGTCAAATCCTTATGGTTTGCATCAATCTTCTTCTCTAACTTGGCCTCGAGACGATCTACTCTAGCATCATTCTTAGTCATGTATCTGTTCACAGTATCTTCAAAACCAGGCTTTCCTTCTTCCACTTTCGCACCCAGATCAATACCCGTCGGAGGTTGAATTGCATTGTTAGGATTACTCCATGAAAACTCTGGCCTCCTAGGCTGTTGATAATTACCCAGTGGACCACGATTGTTGTAGTTCCACTGATAATTTCGGTTGCCTTGATTTTGATACCTCATTCCTTGAATACTTTAACCCATAGCATAGTTTGCTTCTTCCATCTCCTCTTGGATCGTTCTATCATTCATAACTTCCTGCTGCATGATTGGTACGCGCTGAGATATATCGCTGATTTGCTTTTGTTGGGACTCAAGTAGCTTGTTGATACTCGACAAGCTAGAGACGATCTCATCTTCTCTACTTGTTTTCACCATAGCATGTTCAACCTTAGCCACCTTTCCAAGTACGTAAGTGCCTCTCACTCTATCAGTTGGACAATCTCTTGAGTTCATCGAAATATCTTCAAAAATTTTCTCGGCCTCTACGGATGAATTAGTAAGCAATGCTCCATTAGAAGAAGCATCTAATAACACACTTGAATCACAGTCTAATCTATTGCAGAATATGCTGATATATTGAGCTTTAGATAGCCCATGTTGTGGACACCTACGAAGCATGTCCTTGAATCTATCCCAAGCTTCATGAAACTTCTCTCCACCACCGATAGCAAATTGGTTAATGTCTTGCTTCATCTTGAACACCTTCGAAGGTGACATGTATCTTTTTAAGAACTTTAACTTCAATTGCTCCCAAGTAGTGCATTCAGCTACGTTAATAGTATCGTACCAATCTCTCGCCTTTTCAGTAAACGAGAATTTAAAAAAGAGGATCTTCCTAGCATCTTCATGTTCTCCTGCGTCTTTTTATGTACTTGCATAGCCCAAGAACTTATTTAGATGCTGCTGCGGATCCTCAAAAGTCCCTCCTGAAAAGGAGTTCCTTTCTATCATGCTAATAAGAGCGGGGTGAAGATCGAATTCCGTATTAGCCCCCTTTGCTCCTAGAAGCCCAGAGTGTCCAGCCCCGTTATTCTTGAAGATTTCACGGATGGCCAGATTGTCCGAATTAGCTGGCATGTTGACTGTCACTACTTCCAAACTACCTTCAGTTGCAGCTTCAATCATTTGCGAATTTAGCATGTCAATTTCAACTCCAAGGTTAAGAGCTTCAGTTGGATCTACCTTCTTAGTCTTACTCTTCTTCTTCTTTTTCTTCCTCGATGATGCTCTGATCTCAGGTTTATATAGTTCTAATTCACCTTTCTTTGATCTTGTGAGCATACACTTAAAAAGATTAAGAGTTAGACAGTAAAACAAGAATTAAAATGGTCATAATAAAACTAAAAATAATAAAAAGATATTTTATGCCGTCCCCGGCAACTGCGCCAGAAACTTGATAGGTATTTTCTCAACACACAATTTAATCCTCAAGTATGAAGGATATCAATCGTAGTTTCGAAGGTGACCAAGTTATATATCGAACCCAAGGGACGGATAATTATCAATTTAATTATATTATAGTAAATTATGACTATGTCGGAAATTATAATGGTTGTAATAATGAGATTAAGTAATGAATAATAATTAAAATAACAAGTAAAGATAAAAAGAAGAAAAGATGAGTAAGTTGTGATCAAGTAGATAATAGGTAGTTCGTCAGGTCATCCAGTTCAACTTATTAATTCATCTTCAGTGTGACGGTGTCCAACTTTGCCTTGTAGTTTATGGACGCATCACTAAACCATGCAAATTCACTCTATAGACACAAGTAAATATGTGTATGTCACGTGTGAATATCCTCGGAGCAAGACGTATACTTTACCCCTCTTTCTAAGTACTATCATAATCAATTATTTCTCATGCACTTAGTACTCTAACCTGATTTGATCTTCCTTTATAGGTGTTATAAAGTTATACTCTTTATCCTACTTATTAACCCGAATATAATTCAATTAACAAGTATTCATATAAGATAGTTCTAATAAGACTTCGAAATTCTTTCACTTAGAATTATAACATAAAACCCTGCTCAGTAGTGAACGCACTCAACCAATAACCAAGTTATGAATTCAGAATCTACACAACAATTATTGATGAACAAAATGACCGTGAGTATGGCTTAAAAATGCACAATCTTATATAAAATAAATCACAAGTAGTGTTGTATGAAATTTACACACGAAAGACAAATTAACTAATGAAACCTTCATAACCCTAAAACTTCTGAAGCGGCTCTAGCCCATGATTGATCTAAGAACAATCATGGTTAGTTGGACCAATCTTACTTGAATCTCCAGCGGAACTTTTGTCATAGCCCCTCTGGATGATGGATGATCAATCTCCTCTCAACTCTACGTCTTCTAGTCGTCTTGATCAAGTCGTATCCCTATGATGCTGTACAAGCCTTCTTTTATACTTATAATCACATCTCCTGGGCTTGGAATGGGCTTTTTAAGTGATCAAACGCATTGACGGTGTAAAAACACAGATATGGTAAGTTCTCGAGCATCAATTTGACTTCAGCAACAGGTCGAATTGACTCCTCCAAGTCAAATCACATGTCGAATCAACACACTGTAAGTCTCAGGTGCTCGATTCGACCAACTACCCTGGTCGAATCGAAGTGACGAGGTCAAATCGGCATCTCCGCCAATCGATTCGACCTTGGTTCGACCTAATGACCAGGTTGAATTCCCCTATCGTGGTCGAATCCACCTTCTGTACATATTATGCTACCAATTCGACCTGAAGGGCTAGTCGAATTGATCTCTTTCAGGTCGAATCGCACTCCTGCTTCGTCCAATCGGATGGCTTCGACTTTCTTTCTTTAGTTTTCAACAATTCCAATCCGATTTCCTTCGAAAAACCACTCAAATAGCTCCAACAACACCTGATTCATGCCTTTTCACAATATATATTGGTTTACAACCGATTTCAACCTTCAAACACTCCATAATAGCACAAATCCAAGCGCAAGATTCATGAATTAACACACTCATCAAAGAGGTCGACGTACTTTCATGTGACTGTGGAGGTTTTGTGTTCAATCACTGTCAAGAAGGGTTCTAATTCCCTTCCTCACGAGTGTTCATTCCAGCTGGGAGGCGAGATGCGGACATGGACAGCTGAGGATTTCAATGTGTTATTTGAAACTCCTAGGGGGATATCTAGGCACAAAAAATGGGTACTTTAGGCTGAATGGTTTTTGGAGGTCTATTTCCAGAGAGGACATGGATTTCAAGATGAAGGATGCTCGTGCTTCGTTGATTCGGAACCCCGTTATTCGATATATGGATAGAGTTTTGGGCAACACACTGTTCACCCGGTCTGAGGGAAGTTGCGTGTCTAGGGGAGAATTGTATGCTCTCTGGTGCATGTTGAATAGAGTGAAGTTCAATGTGGGTTCGTATTTTATTCAGCAGCTTTACAGATTCAGGAGTTCCACATTTCAGAGAGTGTATATTAAAGGATTGCTTACTCCTGTAGCTGAGTCGTACCACATGGATTTCACTAGAATTACACCCATCTCGGAGGATCTGGATCTAGTCAAGAGCGCATGTGTTAAAGCTGGATTTGCTTATCATCGAGATGGAGACTGGCTTTACACGAGGGGTTCTAAACCTTTTTCTTTCATGTTTCCATATGACGCGAGGGCTTTGACTATGATCCGGAATAATGACAATCGATTGATGAGCACTTCGGCGCATGAAGTGATGTCAACAACTTGCTTGAGGAGAGGAGATTGGAGGTCTGTTTATGATCTGTATGCTGCAGAGATGTATCAGGATCTGCAACGGATTGTAGATCAAGAGCAGCAAAGGCAGTTAGAGCCGCAACAGCAGCAGCCTCATCACGGAGAGCACGAGGAAGAGCTAGTTGAGATGCATGAGAAGGAGCCTATCTGTCCTGGGATGGATATTCCGCAGCAGCATGAGATGCCACCACTACCATTTCCAGCACAGCCACAGCAGCAGTATTGGGGCGGTCCTGAAGAGTATTACAGGGAGCAGTTTAGGTTGATGAATGAGCACTTTACCAACCTGAACAACAATCAGAAAGAGACGAACCGCCAGTTGGGCTTGCTTACCACTAGTACTGCATGCTAACTACGTGGTGATGGATCAGAGATTAGGGGATCTGTTTCATCTCATCCCCCTTCTCTTTTTCTCTTTATAGGATAGGTATTTGTGGTGTGAGTGGCATGTACGTATATTGATATTCTTACTTGAGATTGGATTGAGGTGTGATACTTGATACTTGAGGTTGGATTGGTTGGTGATACTTGTTTTGATTGATATGTTTGGTTCTTTGCTAAGTATGTGCATTTGTATTTTGCGTGTGTTGATTTTGTTGATGAGAAGCATGTATAATCGTTAAATATGTAGAGTTCATTGTGGAATTAATCTTGATTATATGCTTTGAGGAGTGCTTAGGAATCTATTACCCATTTGAGAATTTGAGCCTTATGAAGTCATGCTATATCAATGTATGATAGTTTATTCTTGTGAGAATCGTTCATATGACCGTATTCTAGAACTTGACTTGGAGTCTTGTGTGAGACTTATGATTAATTTGTTATTAGGACATGATCTTAGACCATTATTGTTTATTTGAGTCACTCAGCTAACTTTTACCTTCCCTTGTATTGTATAAATCATTAGAAACCCTGTTGAGCCTTTAAAAGCTTTTTCTTTGGCAAGCTTTGATATAAAGTTTTATTCATCTTTTGCTTGAGCCTTGTTGAATACTCTATTTATTAGTAGAAAGTTGAGGTGAATAAATGCTAGATTGAATTTGAAGAAAAGGAAGAAAATTTTGATTGAGTAATATGAAGAAAAGAAAAGGATGGTTAAATTTTATTTAGGGGTAGTACCTGAAACGGTACCCCGACTGCTTCGAAGGGTAGTGCTCGAAATTGGTACCCTTGTACCTTGAAGAAAGGAGAAATAAAGATGTTGATGCCAAAGTGAAGAATGAAAAGTGGAATTGCAAAGATCATGAGAATAAGATGGAGAAGATGAAGCTGTTTGTTGAAAAGTAAAATTCCAAGGTAATTTTCTACTAGTGAATTAATCACTTTATCTATATTTTTCTACATTTACCAAAGAGCCAACATTACAACCCAGAAGCAAGTCTTTATGATCCTAGTAATGAAGTGATTATAAGTTGATTTTTGAGACCCTTGTCAAGCTTATGGTTACGTGGGAGTGTGAATTGAAATTGAGCGTATATACTAACCCATATAAGTGTACATCTTTTACACTTGAGAGTGAGAGTAAACACTTATCTTGTGAGTTAGATGACTTAGTACTACGAACTGTATTATAATTGAGTGATGTTTTGCGTGAATGAAATATATGATATGAGTGATACTTGTTTTTAAGTTGATGGAATTGCATGTGTAGGTATGTATTGTACTTGACTAGATGGACTTGTGAAATTTAAACTTACTCTTATGGTTTGATTGCGTTGCCTCGGGACGAGCAACAAGTAAGTTTGAGGGTTTGATGAGGGTGTAAATTCACGTGTTTTAAGCCTTGATTCTTGTGATAATGATGTATGATTTGATCGTAAGTGAAGATAAATTGAGATATGTAGTGGAAAGTCACGAATCAGGTGTGTTTGAGGCCGTTTGAGTAGATTTTCGAAGAAAAATGGGATAGAAGTGATCGGAACCAGAGAAGGAGTGTTTTAGGCTGATAGGCGTTTCTTACGCACTCCAATGAAATCCCCAAGTGTGAAGGATGTCAATTGTAGTTGCAAGTAACCAAGTTAAATTATCTAACCCAAAAAGACAGCTAATTATTTATTTCCTAAAATTACTAAATTAATCAGAATCAAGTAACCGATATCCAGGAATTGTGAATTTAATTATTATCTAAAGAACGAAAAATTAAATAACTATTAAAATAAATCACAGAAGAAAGATTTAGGATTAATTCAAGGAACGATCAACAGTTCTAAGGTAATCCGGTATATATCAATTAATTTGAATTCCTAGATTTCCAATTATTCATTCATGTAGATTTTATGAAAATACACCACATAACCCTATATTTCCATTGGATATGATCCGGTTCAAAGCTAACATTATAATCTGGTTTAAATCCTAAGGTGCGTGAATATTACCAAGCCACCTTCCTAGATACTAATCAACGCAAACAACAATACCTCCGGGTGGCAAGTTTGACTAACAAGATATTTTCTGAAAGTACTACAAGGCTTTATTCACTTCCTACATGAATGTCTAATTGCATTGTTCCACTAAACAATTCAAGTATCTGATTTACCGGTTCTTAGAATTAATGTATTTATTACGGAACTACCTTAATTCCCAACAGATAGGCAATTCAATCCATGAATGCACACAAGCTAATATAATAAATCAAGCATTATAGCAGGTGTCATGAATTTACTATGAAGACGTTACGAAGCATGATTGCAAAGTCTCAATACGAATCAAATAAACCAAAATAATAATTCACATGAATTCACAAAAATTAGTCTAGTTCATCAAATCAATTATGTCTATCCTTCAAATCGTAAAACTGTAAATAAAATTAGCCCATGGAGATACAAGCAACTCCCATGACTATCAAATTCATACTAAAAGTCTTGACAAACGAAAAAAAGAAAGGAATAAAAAATTTCTAGTGTCGGTGTTATTCTGCTTTCCTTCTCTGTTTCTCCGATTGACTGATCTCCCTCTTGAATAATCCTTGAATCTTCTTCGGTATGGATGGATGATGGGATAGATGTGGATGATGGTGGATGATGGATGAGGGCTGATCCCCTTGTGGAGGGTGGTATCTGTTATGAATAATGATGTGAAATATATAGGTGTGAGAAGGGAATGAAATAAGGAAATTAATTGTGCTCCAAGAAATAGGAAATATGGGCTAATTTTTAGAAATTTTCGAAAATTCCCGTCGTCAGCTGCGCGACCCCACGATTTTGAGCATAACTTCCTCATACGGATTCCGATTTAAGTGATTTTTACGCCAAAATAATCCTCTCTTCTGTGCCTTTCCAACCATGTATCACACTAGTAATTTTAAATTCCACATGAATACAGAAAAATTACGCAATGAGAGGGTGCATTTTTCAGCATTCTTCTAACTTTCACTCTTTATTCCAACTTTGAACTTTTGATCCTTTTTCCATCTAAAACTTAACAAAACACCTTAGTAGCATCTTAATTATGCAAGATATGAAAACCACATCATTCTAGACAAAATTATGGTCATATTTTATCAAAAATGGTATAATGTGAGACCTAAAATACGTGAAATTTCACTCTCAACATAGGCACCCGGTTCGACCAAATGGAGGTGGTTCGACCAGCACCCCTGGTCGAACCAGGCGCTGGAAGCTGGCAGAAGTATGGTTCGACCACGACAGTGTGGTTCGACTAGGCGTGTTGGTCGAATCGTGGTTGAACCAAAAGCTTAACTTTTCGCATGTGAAGGTTCGACCACGAAGCTTCTGGTTCGACCAGTAGTTCGAGTCGAACTAGGGACCTGCCAACTTGTTACAGGCCGGTTCGACCAGGCTTTGGTTGATTTGACCAGGGGCCTTGGTCAAACCGATGCGCGAGAAACTTTCGAATCTGTATTTTTACACATTCAGTACGTGTTTTCGCTCAAAAAGTCCATCCTAGGTCTATAAGGAAAGCTTACAAGTATAAAACAATGACCCTATGCAATTGAAAATGGACGTTTACCACCACCACCTTCATTCTACACAACAACCGAAATCCTACCATCATCCACGATGCTGTGGAGAGAGATTTGTCTGTCGAATCAAGTGAGAACCAAGTGAAGATTCAAGACGGAGAGAGACGCGATGTCGCCCGCATCAAGGATTTACTTCGCATCTTAATTTATCTTGTAATTTTCAAGACTATGGGTAAGATCTATCCAACCACCATGATTGTTCTTTGATCAATCATGGGCTAGAACCGCTTCGGTATTCTAGGGTTTATGAAAGTTTTATGAGTTAATTGAACTTCCGTGTGTATACTCCATACAACACTATTGGTGGTTTATTTTATATAAGACTATGTTTTTTACTTCATACTCAGAGTTGTTTTGTGCATCATTAATTGTTATGTATAGTCTGAATAAATATCTTGATTATTGATTGAGTGTGTTCACTGCTGAGTAGGATTCCATGTTATGATTCTAAGTGAGGGGACTCCGAAGTCTCATTAGAACTATCTTATATAAATACTTGTTAATTGAATAAGATTTGGGTTATTAAGTAGGACAAAGAGGATAACTTCATAGTACCTATAAAGGGATATCATAACGGGTTATAGTACTTAGTGCATGGGAAATAATTGATACTGATAGTACCTAGAAAGGGGGGTGAATTATGTCTCTTGCTCCAATGATATTCACACATGTCACACGCTTATTTACTTGTGTCTACAGAGTAGATTTGCATAGCTTAGTGATGCGTCCATACTCCACAAGGCAGAGTCGGACATTGATACACGGAAGGAAAATTAATGAGTAAAACTGGATGGTCCGAAGGACTACCTAACTACTCACTTATTCACTTTCATTTACTCTCGATTACTTGTTTACTTTAATTGTTCTTTTAATTATTTATTTATTGGTTACTTAATCATCACACTTATATTGCTATACTAGTCTTAATAAGTTAGATTATAATTAAATTAACAATAATACGTCCCTTGGGTTCGATAAACACTTAGTCGCTTATCAAAGCTACAATAGCATCATTCTCACTTGGGGATTAATATTGTGTGTTGAGAAAATGCTCATTAGAAAACATCTATGTGAAGCAACCAGAACGATTCATTGCAAAGGGCTAAGAGCATTTTGAGTGTATGCTTAAAATTGCCCATCGATGGACTAAAGCAAACTTCAAGATCATAGAGGATCTATTTTGATGAGAAAATCCAACCATATGGATTTAATAAATGTTCGGATGGGCCTTGTGTATTGAAAAGAATGTAAGAAATGTGGTGGTATTTCTTGTACTATACGTAGATAGTATCTTGCTCATTGGAGACAATGAAAGAGTATTATCGGGCGTATGGATATGGTTCATAAAACAGTATGAAATGAAGGACTTAAAAACAAGAAAAATATATTCTTATAATCATGGTGATAAAGATCACAAGATATGATGTTATGCTTATCTCAAGCTTCATGAAATGATACAATCCTTACTAATTTTAGCATGTGACTTTATCTAAGGAAATGTGTCTTATGATACAAAAGAAGATAAAGGTGATGAAGGTGGTTCCTTATGCTTCGGCGAATAAGGAAGCTTAATCTAAGGTATGCTATGCATGAGTATGGATATCAGTTTTGCTAATGGTATGGTCAGTGGGTATCAAGGTAACCAAAACAAAAATGTTGAACTGTAGTAACACATATTTTTGAGGTACCTGAAAAGGACTATAAATTATATGTGGACTTACCAGACAAATTCACTGCTTCTTGTGGGTCACATAGATTCAGATTTTCAAATCAGATAGGGACGGCAGTAAATCCACCTCAAGGTCATGTGTTTAATTTTAGGAAGTAGAGTCATATTGTGAAGGAGTGTCATATAGAAATATATTTCGGACTCCATCATGGAAAGGTGATATATTGGAGCCTTTAAGGCAGCCATAGTATCTGTATGACTCTAGAGACTTCATGATGGACTTTGATGTGTTTTCTGAGTTTGCCCAAGGTTATCACAATTTATTGTGATAATAATGGTGCAGTTGAAAACTTGAAGGAATCACGAGTCCATAATGCAATTAAACACATTGAGAGCAAGTACCACCTGTTACTAGAAATCGTATGATGAATGGAAGGTTGTTGTCACCGAGATTGCATCGGATGATAATCTAGTAAATCCTTTTACAAGGGCCTTAAGGCGAAAGCTTTTGATGGTCATGTAGTGGGAGTGGGAATCAGATGTATGGCGGAAGACATGGCAGCATAGTCTTTTAGTATAAGTGGGAGATTGTTGGATTGTATCATAAAAACTAGCTTTAGTATGAACAATGTTTTAACAATATTTGAAATAAGAATCATTGATCAAATGATTGCATCTTATAATTTATTTGTATGTCGATACAATAATCTACTTACTTTATACTATAGATAATATGTTGTGCGACAACACGCGGAAGATCATATTATCGGTTTCCTTATAAAGTATAAACAGATGCTCACAACCGAGATAAATAGGGACTATCTATCGGGAATTGTTGTAGTGTGATTTGATATTAGTTTGTCTTGACTATAAAATCACATTAGTATGCTTTGTGTGTATTGAATAATGAGCGTTTTCTCAACACAAAATTAATCCCCAAGTATGAAGGATGTTATTGTAGCTTAGATAAGCGACCAACTTAAATATCAAACCCAAAGGACGGCGTATTATCAATTTAATTATTAACTAAATTAATTAAGACGAAAGGCAATAAAAGTTTGGATTTAATTATCAACTAATAAACAAATATTTAAAATAACAATTTAAATAAAATAACACTGGAAGTATACGAAAGTGACTCAAGAGAGAGAATAAGTAGACCTAGGGTAATCCGGTTTCACTCATTAATTTTCCTTTCGTGTATCAATATCCGACTCTACCTTGTGTAATATGGACGCATCACTAAGCCATGTAAATCTACTCTATTGACACAAGTAAATATTCGTGTAACACGTGTGAATAACCTTAGAGCAAGAGATATAATTTTACCACCCTTTCTAGGTACTATCAGTATCAATTATTTTCCCCTAGGATTGGTACTCTAACTCGATATGATCTCCCTTTATAGGTACTATAAAATTAACCTCCATATCCTGCTGATTAACCCGAATTCAATTCAATTAATAAATATTCATATATGATAGTTCAAATGAATCTTTGGAGTCCCCTCACTTAGAATCATAACATGGAATCCTATTCAGCAGTGAACGCGCTCAATTAACAACCCAGATATATATTCACACTCTATATAACAATTGAAGATGCACAAAATGACTCTGAATATGGATTAAGAAAGCAAAGCATATATAAAATAAATCCACAAGTAGTGTTGTACGGAGTATACACACGAAAGTTCAATTAATTCATTAAAACCTTCAACACCCTAGATCTACCAAAAAGGCTCCAGCTCATGGTGTTAGAAGAACACTCATAGGGATTGGATAGATCTTACCCATATTTCTGAAAAATAAAAGATAAATTAGGAAACGATAAAAACCCTAGGTGTGGGCGTCGTCGCGTCCTTCTCCATCTTGAATCATTCTCTTGGTTCTCCTCTTGATTCAGCCGACGAATCTTCACAGTGATGGATGGATGGAGGAAAGGATATGGATGATGGTTGGGGGTGATCCCCCCTTGTGGGGTGTAGGATAATTGTGTTGTGGTCCCCTTCTTCTTGGTGTGATCTACATCCCCTTATATATTTGAAAGCTCTCCTTATGGACATTGGATGGACTTTTTTCTTGGAAAACACGAAAATACACGCACTGGAGCCATTTGGTTCGACCATGGTTCGACCTTCATGGATGGTCGAACCATGTCATCGAGGTCGAACCACACTGTAATAAACTTTCAGGTTTCTGGTTCGGGTCGAACTACTGGTCGAACCAGCTTGTGCAGTCTCACCATTTTACGTATAACTTCCATATCCAAACTCCGATTTGAGATGATTCTTATACTCACGCGATCCTCTCTTTCTTGGCTTTCTATCCATATAAAAATTTTACAAAAACTCAAACATTTGAATGTATAACAAGTAATGCAAGTGGCACAACCGTGCTGAACAGGAACAGCTTGCGCGGTGTCACCATTTTGGTCATAACTTTCTCGTTTGGATTCCAATTGAGGTGTTTCTTATGCCAAAACGATCCTTTCTTTTGTGGATTTCTAACCATATACAACACTTTTAGTTTTGAGCTCCACACGAACACAGAAAATTATATAAGTTAGACGTGCATTTTCCAGCATTCTTGCACAAGTTACACCTTTTCTCCAACTTTGCACTTTTGATCATTTTTCCACCTAAAACACAATAAAACACCTCAAACGCACCTTTTTCTCACATATATCAAATATAAGACACTTGTGATAACATATAATAATAATTCCCATCAAAAGATGTTAAATTGGACACTCAAACACGCTTATTTTCAGTCTCATCATTGAGCAGGACCTCTTGAGATCGTTCGACTTATACTGACAATATAGGAGAACTTGATCTCTGTTATTATGGATGTTCATGGTCTTAATCTCTATACAATAACCTCGACACGTAAGCCAGTATTTATTTCGTTGATTCATCAATGGGAGAGATTTACTTGTATTAAATCAACAAACTCGATGAGTTGGGAAATAATGTTGTCTCTATGGTGTGTTGTTGATTGTAGAAGGAATCTGTGTCCTACTAAATAGATTGATGATGTCCCCTTGAAGAGGTCATAAGGATTATTATGTAAACCCTGCAGGTAGATTTATTCTGGCATGATAATGAGGTTGAGTGGTACTACTCTCGGATGAGATATTAATTAATGGAGTTGTCAGTAAATTAATTAATTAATGGGCATTATATATCTTAAACACTGGGAGATTGTCGGGCTCATAATAAGAAGGAGCTCATAACGTAATTTGGATTGGAGCGGCAGTGCAGTAATAATATTTTAGTGGAATATATTATTATTATTAGACTTAAGTATAAGTTTTGAGCTAAACTTGGATACTTAAGCCCAATGGAGGCCCGACTCTAATTTCTCCTCCTGGTCCCTACTGTAGCTTATAAATAAGTCATCTCAACTTCCTAGAACCCTAATCTATTGCCTAAGACACGTTAGTAGTGAGGGAGGATCACAGATTGAGAGGATCTTGAAGATCGTCACTCACACGGCGTTAAGATTGGACTTGGGAATACAGCAGAGATCGGAGAGGTTGTTTTCAGCAACCTGATTGTCAACTTCCACGATTTTTCTGAATTCTTGTGGAACTCAAAATTGTTCGTGTGATATATGGTCGGAAAGCCACGGAAAAGAGGATCGTTTTTGCGCAAATATTACTCAAATCAGAGATTGGATAAGGAAGTTATGCCCAAAGTCGTGAGGTCGCGCAAGATGCCAGTGAGAATTCCTCTTCTTCAACATACCCTGGTGAAAGGTAATGCAAATTTATATATTTGCTTCCGCTGATATAGTTTGCATGAAACCCTAATGGTTCACGTTTACCAAATGATCGAACGCTAACAATCTGGTCATTGTCGTGTGCTAACTTGATCCGTCGTGCGGCCAACACTTGTTGTTGACTTGCACCGCATTCCATCTCTGGCCTTATGCGCCTTCAGTCATTGCTGATGCAGCCTGCTGATTCCACTCATGCCGCCATCGTACTAGCGCCGCATGATGCCTATTTTGCCCCATCATCAAGTCGCAACATGGCGACAATCCAGCACCTTGCACTGATGGATTTCCACCCGTGCACCAGCCGGTCAGGGTTTCCGACAATCACGCTGTTTTGCCATCTGCCAGCATGTCATGTTCCAGCGTTCGTCATGCCATTCGCCTCCCGCCGCTCGCATGCAGTCAAGACCACATGGTGCAACTGTGTCCTATAGCCTCTCGTGCACCATCAGCGCATGAGTTCTCGTGCATCGCCCCGCCTCACCGTGTACCACCACTAGTGCCGCCGTATGTCACCAGCAGTACTGCCGTGTACCATCCGCCGTGCTGCCGAGTCGGGGTAGGGTATTCTATAAGAAACATAATATTCTAAACCCTAATCCACATATGGCACATAAACCCTAGTCTAACGTGTCACGCTTCACGACAAAGCCGAAGCTCTGATGCCAATTGATGGCATTCGATCATTTGGTTAACGTGAACAGCTAGGGTTTCATGCAATTCTATATCAGCGGAAGCAAGAATATAAAATATGCATTACTTTTCAGCAGGGTATGTTGAAGAAGTGAAAATTCTCGCCTGCAGCTTGCGCGACCTCACGACTTTGAGCTTAACTTCCTCATGCAATCTTCGATTTAAGTAATTTTTACACCAAAACGATCCTCTCTTTCGTGGATTTCCAACCATGTATCACACTGCCAATTTTGAATTCCACAAAGATATAGAAGAATAATGGAAGTTGAGCATGCATAGAGATCGAATAGCAGCAGTAAACGACCTCTTGACCTTCTATTGTATTCCTAAGCCGCGTCTTGACGTTGTGTGGGCAACGATCTCTAAGACGATCTCAATCTACAATCTCTAATCTACTTTCATGGTTTTAGGCGTGAATTACTGTGATTTGGATTGATGAGATTGAGTATTTATACGCTACAACAGGGACCAGGAGGAGAAATTAGGGTTGGGCCTCCCATTGGGCTTAAGCATCCAAGTTTTGCCCATTGATTTACGATTAAATCTCACCCATTGATGAATCAAAGAAACAAATATTGGCTTACATGTCGAGGTTATTGTATAAGGATTAAGAGTACAAACATCCATAATAACAGAGATCTAGTTCTATTATATAGTCAATATAAATTGAACGATCTTACTGCGGTCCTTCTCAATACACACAAAGCGCACTAGTGTAATTTTATAGTTAAGACAGACTAATACCAAATCACATTATAACCATCTCAATAGTGTTGGCTGTTGGATCGTTTGGTTCAACATGATCGTTAGGAAAATAAGTAAATAGTTTCAGCGGAAGCAAAATAAACATTTACCTTTCTTCTGGGTTGATGTAGAGGATGATTTGCAGTAGAGAACCACCTCTTGATCTTCTACTGTATGACCCAAGTCGAATCCTGATGTTGTGTGGGCAACAATCTACAGGATTTCTCAATCTGCTTCTCTCCCTACTTTCACACGTTGAAAACGGCGCAATTGTTAGGGCATCCAGAAGTTGAGATGACTTTTATATTGGGCTACAGCAGGGACCAGGAGGAGAAATTGGATTGGGCCTCAATTGGATTTAATTAACCAAGCTTAGCCCAAAGCTTATAATTAAATCAAATAATAATAATATAGTCCACTAAAATATTATTACTGCACTACCCATCCAATCCCAATATTATGTTTTTGGCTCCTTCTTATTATGAGCCCGAAAGTCTCCCCATGTTTAAGATATACAATGCCCATTAATTAATTAAGTTACTGACAACTTAAATTAATTAATATCTCATCCAAGAGTAGTACCACTCAACCTTTTTATCATGCCGGAATTAATCCACTTGCAAGATTTACATGATAAACCTTATGAGCTCCTCAAGGGGACATCATCAACCTATGACGGACATGGATTCCTTCTACAATCAACAGCACACCATAGAGACAATATTATTTCCCAACTCACCGAGTTTGTTGATTTAATTCATTTAAATCTCACCCATTGATGAATCAAAGAAATATATACTGCCTTACGTGTCGAGGTTATTGTGTAGGGATTAAGAGCACGAACATCCATAATAACAGAGATCAAGTTCTTCTATATAGACAGTACAAGTTGAACGATCTCAGGCGGTCCTACTCAATACACAAAACAGTGTACTAATGTGGTTCTATGGTCAAGACAAACTAATACTAAACCACACTACAACCATACCGATAGATAGTCCCCGTCTATCTCGGTTGTGAGCATCTGTTTATACTTTATAAGGAAACCGATAATATGATCTTCTGCGTGTTGTCGCACAACATATTATCTATAATATAAAGTAAATGGACTTTTGCACAAACATATAAATAAACAATTTATAATATGCAAAAACGTTTGATCATATGATTCTCATATCAAATAAAATCGTTAAAACATTGTTCAATACAAAAGCAAGGCTTTTAGTGTACAAATCTAACAAATAGATAGTCCCCGTCAATCTCGATTGTGAACATCTGTTTATACTTTATAAGGAGCCAATAATATGATCTTCCGTGTGACGCCGCGCACCACATTATCTACAGTATAAAGTAAATGGACTTTTGCAATAACATAATTGCAAAACGTTTTATCACATGATTCTCATTTCAAATATTGTCAAAACATTATTCATACAAAAAGTTAGACTTTTAGTATGAAATCCAATAGGTCAAACACTTTTACAAGTAAATTATACTAATGTTCTATAATAAGGTTCTAAGTATACATTGAATCTTTCAATCTCAAGTCATACTTATAATAGATTCATCTCATGCCATCAATTGATTCAATTATTCAACCATAACATATAATCAAGTTTACACTCTATTTCACATGTCATGATCAAATAATAATATATGTAATAACATCAAATGAGAATATGCATTCATGCTAGAAAATATTCATAACAATCAATTCATCAAACATGTGATGTGCAAAATCTATATAACCAATCATATTGTTAGACTCACAAGAGGACTAGCCACTACAAGTCAATATTACAAATTCAATATGATCAATGGCTTGCTCCAATTGAGCCATAAAATGGAAAAAAATAACAAAATAAAAGAAAATTTGCTCCTCTTTGATGGTGAGTTTCCTTCTCCTTGATCGTGCCACAATCTTCAACCAATGTAGAGCTTCATCTTAAATTGGTGAGAGATGATGGAATTATGGAAGATGTGAGGAAATCAAGTAGATTTGATGGATGAAAGGTGTAGAGATGAAGGATGGAAAAAAATGGAGAGAAGTGTGTGTGAATTGTGCATGGTGTAAAATGTGTGTACGTAGAAACTGTCCAGAATGATTCCTCCCGTCAAAATTACACCAATTATGTATTTATACACCTGGAACCTTCTAAAATTTTTTATGATTTAATTTTTAAAATTCGGCCGCACTCGACGTGAGCAGACGTTGTTTTCTTGGCAGTTTTCTAAGCTAGACGGAGCTCGACTCGAGCTCTGAGCTCGAGAAACAAAGTAGATCATGTTCATGTTTCAGGTTTATATAGTCAACCTTTTGCACCAACTCGACATCAAGCTGTGTAGCCGGACTCGACACGAATCCGAAGCTCGACACGAGTTCACGCTCTGATTCATGTTTCTTCTCGTTTTGGCTCCCGACTCTGTTATGTTCCATTTTCACCTGTTTCAAGCATATTTAAGCCTATTTTCACACATTTTTAATAGCACAAACCTCCATATAAACATAAAACACCACCAAAAGCTATACAAAATGGATAAAATAATATGAAAAATGCACATAAAAAGACACTTAAATTTATGTGAAAATAGCTACAATCAAAGGTACCTCTTAAGCAACATTGGATTATATGGAACTACAAATCTGTTGTCCAACTCCACATTAATTTCCATCTAGATATGGAACATCCTTCGTTTCTTCTTCGGTAGACCGGATACCCTCTTCATCAATTGTAGTCTTAACATTGAATTTAATTGGAAAGTTTCTTGAACATCTCTGATTTTCCATGTAAGGTGAATTCTTAATATTCTCCAGATGACATGTGTATCATTATTGAGAGTGAAAATTAGCGTGTTTTAGTGTCCAATTTAATATTTTTTATGAGAATTATTGTCATATATTAGCACAAGTGTCTTATATTCAATATATTTGAAAAAAATGTGCATTTGAGGTGTTTTATTGTGTTTTAGGTAAAAGTGCAAAGTCAGAGGAATGCTAAAAAATGCAAGCTCACATTGTGTAATTTTTCTGTGTTCGTGTGGAAATCAAAATTGGTAATGTGATACATGATTGTAAAGTAAAAGCCACGGAAGACGATCATTTTAGCATAAGAATCATTCAAATCAGAGTTCGGACGAGAAAGTTATTCTAAAAAATCGTGAGGTCGCGCATCTGCCGATGGGAATTTTTGAAAATTAGCACATCATTCCTATTTCCTTGGAGCACAATTAATTTCTTTATCACATAATCCTCTATAATTCATCCATATCTTTTTGAATATTTTCTTTCCTTATCTCATTCCTTTCTCACACCTATATATATTTCACATCATCATTCACGTGAGACTTCATTCTACTCCACCCCCACACCATCCATACCCTACCTTCCTCCACAATCCATTCCTTTCTCCATGCATCCATCATTGTGAAGATTCGTTTGATGAATCAAGAAGGAGAACCAAGAGAATTTGAAGAGACGGAAGAAAGAAAGAAGAAGATCGCCTCACTTAGGATTTTCCTAATTTTTTTTCTTATTTCTTTTTTTTCAGCTCCCATACATGTTTCTTGTAACACCATGGGCTAGAACCTTTTTGGTAGTGCTAGGGTTATGAAGGTTTTTATGACTTGATTGAACTCTTTTGTAGTACTTTGCCGACAACACTACTTGTGGATTATTTTATATTTAATTGTGCTTTTTAAACTCATATTCACAATCGTTTTGTGCATTTTTAACTATTATATAGAGTCTGAATATATATCTGGTTGTGAATTGAGTGCGTTCATCACTGTACAGGGTTGCATGTTATGATTCTAAGTGAGGAACCAATACTCCCGAGGTTTCATTAGAACTGTCAAATATGAATGTTTGTTAATTGCACTATTTGCGAGTAAATAAAGCAGGACTAAGAGAAAAATTTTATAGTACCTAAAAAAGGAGATCATATCGGGTTTGAGTACCAACCTCTAGGTGGAGAGAAATATTGATACTAATAGTACCTAGAAAGGAGGGTGAAATTATATCTCTTACTCCGAGGTGATTCACAGATTTTACACGCTTATTTGATTGTGTCTATAGAGTAAATTTGCATGGTTTAGTGATGCGTTCATAATTCACAAGTAGTAGAGTTGGCCGGTATACTTGAGAGGAAAATTAAGGAATTAAACTGGATTTTCCTAGGGCTACCTATTTTCCATTCTTAAGACCCCTTCTAAATCTTCTTGGTGCTATTTTATTTTAATTGTTATTTTAATTAATTTGCTTTAGTATTTTATAATTTGATACACAACTTTTATTGCCAACACTTGTCTTAATTAATTAGTTATAATTAAATTAGTAATATATCATTCTTTGGGTTCGATATTAAACTTGATTACATGTTGAGCTACAATCGATATCCTTAATACTTGAAGATTAATTTTGTATGAAAAAAAACGCGTAATAATCATACATTCCATCACCAATTCATATAATTCTGAATTTGTATCCTTATTTGGAATTTCAACAAGAACTATACGATCAACATCTTCCAGTAATGGTATCTTATTATCACGATGTAGGAATAAAAGAATGTGGGCAAGAGGTAGACCGTTCTTTTTGAATTCAACTGTGTAAACCATTAAATAGAACAAAAAAATAAATAAAAATCGATTAGCTTTATTAATTTATTATAAAATTACTAAAGAATTATGATATCTTATCTGCGTGAGTTTTTCCAAAGATAATTTTATCTTTTAAGTCTCTTATCAGACTATCAGGAAGCCAGATTGTAGCAATGGCAGAGCCAAAAGTTTCTGATGAGACTAATAAGAGGCCAGATCATAGTAGTGACGGAGGATGGATTTTGACTAAGGGGGCCGAAATAACATCGTAATATTAATTATTTATTTCTCTATGCGCCCACACATCACACTAATATACCTAACCACTTTACATTTAAATATTATTTATCTCACCTCACCACATATTAAAATACTACATTCCTTAATCTACGTGCAAAAAATAAACGTAAAGTTTGAAACTAGACGGAGGGAGTATTTATATAAAAGAAGTTATTGTTTTACTAACTTTATTAAATTTTTTGAGATAAATGAATATAATACCGGCGTCCATGATTTTACAGTCCCTATGACATCTCTCTCTTTAGATTTGGTTAGAAAATGACTATATATACAATAATATTTTACAAAATCACAGGGCCGCCACCCCCCCCCCCCCCCATCTCATAGTTGCTCCGTCGCTCGTAGATCTCTATTTTCTAGTATCGATCAATCTCTGGCCAGTTGCAAGTGAAGGTAATGAATAAATCAAGATATGAGTACCATTTGCATACGACCAATCTCACTTAAAAATAATACTATGAAGGATAGGTCTTGCATGAGATCGTCTCATGTGAGATTATTTTTCACGTTTTAAAATAATTGTCACTTTCGCTATAAATTATTATCACTTTCACTATAAAATGTTTATCACTTTTTATTTATACTATAAATTGTTTTTGAAATAATATTATCACTTTTCCTTAATTTATTATCACTTTTCTATATAAAAGTTATCACTTTCTGACCGTCTCATGTAAGCCCTTACGTAAGACGCTTTCACACAAGTCTTTGCCTACTATGAATTAGGGTTAATCGTATTATAAATTAATAGAATTATTAATATAGTCACACCTAAAAGTATCCGGCATAAACATATTATACAGTAAATTAATAAATACTGTATATTAAAAATTAAATGAAATAACATTCAATAATTTCTTTGAATTTTGGGTAAAAAGAAATGGATCAATCAATCGCTTTTACGGCAAAATTTCAAATGACGAGCAATGGGAGTGTGGCGGAAATTTTACTGTGGTATTATGATGTTATTTAGCATCACCTCTTTTCATTAGGGTATATGAGACCTAGAGATTTTTTTTTCGTTTTTTAAAATAATTATTAATTTTTATCAAAAGAAAATATCATTTTCATTAAAGTTATTATTTTTTATTTATAATACGAATTGTTCATAAAATAACTTATTGTAACATTTTATTAATATTTAGAATATCGTTTTTTATTAAAATGTAAACACTTCTTATTCGGATTGAATTCCCTATTTCACATACGGTGTTTCATTGATATTTGACAATATAAAAAAACTATACCCTACAAATGAATATTAAACTCTTGTGGCATGTGGTAAATTTTAGGCATTAATCATGGCACATGGTAAGAATCTAATAAATATAATAAGAAATGAAATATGGAAATGAAATAAGTGATCCCATTTATTTCTTATTTGTCTCACTAAAGTCATACCATGAAACAATTTCATGACACAAGTGTTTGTCTTTAATTTCATTAATCTAGTTGTTCAATTTCGTCTACGATTCCATTATTAAATGTGTATAACGTGTTACAATTATTAATTAATTTTAATGTTAAGTGTGCGAGAAAATTATTTATTTTAGCCTAGTCAAAAATCAAGTTAAAACTATTTATGTAAATTTGGACATTAAAAGACTCATTACTTATATTACTACCATATTGGAAGAGGGGATTTGAACTGTCATCCCATAAACAATTTCACATTTATTATTTTTGTTTGTTTCAAAAATAAATTCATTTCCTAAATAACCATGCAACAAACTTTATTTTTAAAATTGTCCCATAAAGCAAATAACTAATTTTATAATTTGTTATTCCTATTTTAAAATATTAAACTACTTATAAATGTTAGTAAAAAAAAAACCCTTCTTCTAAAAATCAGTATAAAATGTTATATTTACAAATTATAATAACCATCATTTTTATTAATGGAGGTAGTACTCTTTTAAATTTAGTAAGGAGATGCGTGAGACGTTTCATGTAAGATAAAATATGATAACATCATTATTACTTTTGTTATAAAATATTATTTTTTTCTTCCCACTGAAAAATCCTCATTTTACTATAATGGGCGTTCAACTTAAAGGTTCCTATTTTTCTCTTTTAGTAATATGATCCACCATTCACTATTAATACAACTACCCATTATGGTCCACCATTCACTATTAATACAACTACCCACTACACATAAAATAATAATACTCCTTAATTCAAGTGCAAAAAACAAATAGGGACCTATGGCCGGAACGGAGGAAGTATCACTTATTATTTATATATACTATAAATTATTCATAAAATAATTCAATGCATAATTATCACTTTTAAATGATTGAGTATCACTTTTCTTAAATAATAATACTATCACATTTTATTTGTGAAATTTCACGTACGTGAGAAGGTTTCACATAATACTTACCATTTAAATTTTGATCTATGGCAACGTTCCCCCAGATTTTTCTAACCCCAAATATCTAAAATTTTGGTCTGTCCCTAAATACCGAACAGATAATTTGCCCACTTCTATCCATGTGGCGCAATCACAAAGATTACTCCTCGCGTACTGGTACCCTGTCGAATCCTAGTCCAACACGTAATGCCCTTTCTGGAACTTCCACCACCGTACACGATGCCCCAGGCATACAACCCCCTCTTGTAGCTGCCACGCTCTCCTTTCCTAATGGTTGTCGTATACGTCCCACCTCTTTTTATCCTAATTGGTGTATAGAGCGTACTGTCATGTGGGCCCCACACTGCGTAGCCACGTACCACCCTACACACCAATCGTTTCTTTAACTCCTGCGAAAATGGGAACTTTTCCACACACGTGTGAACCTCTCTACCCTTGTTATAAATCAATACCCTGTTCTCAATTGTTTAGGGCACCATTTTGGGGTTGATAAAAAGAAAGTGTAGTTATCTAAGAGAAAAAACATGGTTCAAAGAGGAGGAGGAGGATGCTGTATAGCGAGGTATAAAGGTGGAGGGCCATACGATGTATCTAAGATGGACAGGATCCTGCTGAGGTTTCGTCCCATAGCTCCCAAACCAGCTTCTGTTAGCAGATCAGCTTCCGGCAGCGACTCCACCACGCCGGAGAACACCACCGCCCCACTCAAACGAGGTTCTGGGAGAAGACGCCGTCTCGGTGTTGCTAAAGGTGGTAGTAAAGTTAGTGTTGGCAGGAGAAACAACAATAGGAGGAAGAAGAAGATATCGTCGGAAAAAGCCGACTCCGGTGGGTCGGTGACCGGGGGTGTCAATAACATCAAGACTTTGACGTTGCTTCCGGCGACACCAGTCGTGAAAGAAGCTCCGATGCTCAGCTTTGAAGAAAATGGTGGAAATTATGATGGTGCGGTGGATCCGGTGGTGGGGTCGTGGGTGAAGGTTGAATGCGTGACGGAGACATGGTTGGTGAATGGTTACCCTTACGGGATGGGGCGTACGGATGAGGAAATGGTTAGGGATTTGGAAGCTGACACGTGTCCAGGGTTTATATCTGATGGGTTGAATAGGGTGATGTGGACGAACGCAGCGTATCGGCGAATGGTATCGGTAAAAGGGGGGGAGAAGGTGGTGGTGGAGTCAAGGGTGGCGCTGCCGGTAGGGAGTGCGGCGTTCACGTGCTGGGTAAGGGTGGTCACGTGCGTTAAAGAGAATATGTGTAGAACGGTGCCATGTGATGTGTGGCGGATGGAGTGTGGAGGGATTGCATGGAGGCTTGATACCACCGCTGCTCTCTCCCTTTGGATCGGTTGATTAAGCTAATTTACTACAAACCCAAATTCGGAGTTCTCGATCTCCTTGGTGATCATTAAGCTAATTCCATGATCTTTAAGTAAGATCTAGTTATGCTGTTTGCTTGCAGGATCTGGCTCTTGTAAATTGTAAATACTCATTTTCCTTTATTTCTTTTTCGGCATCTGCTTCCTTTTTACCTGGATTTCTATGTGGCAGAGAGTATATTTTTATTAGCAAATGCTTATGTGAGACCCTCTTTGAAAAGACTTCTTTGAGATGAAAAAAGTGATAATATTATTAATAAAAAGTTATACTCAACTTAATGAGAAATTATGGTGCTGTAATAAATTATTTGTGTTATAAACAAAAATAATAATATTCTTTCCGTCTGCTGAATATGTATAGATTTGTTTTTTGCACGTGGTTAAAGAAATATCATTATTTAATGTGCAGTGTGTGGTTGTATTAGTATATGTGTAGGTTCCATATATTTATTATTTAGTGATGTGTATGAGTCTCATGGGTTTAAAATTTATACATTTGGCGCGGACGCTCAAAATGTAAACTTTGTCGGCAGCAAATGGAGGCAGTAACAATTTTTAATAAAAAAAATTATATCCGCTTTAATATAAAGGGATAATTATTTAAAAAAAACATTAAAACAGTTTCACATGAGTTGCCCAATTTATTTCGTAATCAAATACTCTCTCCGTTCGAATTCAAGGATGTCATTTGTTTTTTGGCACAGAAATTTAGGAGTATTGTTATTTAATGTGTAGTGGATAGTTATATTAGTGGAGGTGTGAGTCCCATTTTTTAGTTTATATTAGTGGGTGTATATATAAAAAAGGAAATGAGACCCTTGGGGGCGGACGCCCAAAATGGAAAAATGATATCCTTAAAAGCGAACGGAGGGAGTACTATTTTCATAACGTAAAATACACTTACTCCCTCCATTCAATCACAATTTTTACATCTCATATGTAATTTACAAAGGAGGTGTGAAAACTGTGGTGAGAGGTGAGTATAATTCCATCTTGAGTTATTCAATTTAAATAAGTATATAAATCTCAACAAATCCTTATGTGGCATCGTTGTAAAATATAATTAAATGTGACGAATAAAAAATTACTCACTCCATCCCAAAGAGAAGTTCTCGTTTACTGTAGATACAAAATTTAAGAAAAGTTACTTTTTACTATACTTTTAGGGATAGTTTGGTACTTTGATGTAATAAATAAATTATAAAGTAAGTCATGTGAGTTGTAAAGGGGTGACAATTTTGAAATTAAAGTATGTTGTGTGGTTATTGATTTGTGTGTATTTTTTATTTGGGGGGTATGAATTTGTTTATAAGACAAACAAAAATAGAAAGTGTAAATTTGTTTATAGGATGGAGGCCCGAGGGAGTATAATATTTTAATAAAAAATAAAGAAATGGATAAAAAAAAGATAATAATTATAATTAAAAGTGATACGAATGTAAGAAAAATGAAAGTGGTTCAATGAATTTTTCATTATTTTTTCATGAATAACTCGTAGAATAAAATAAAAATAATGAATTTTTTTTTATAAAAAATAGTTATTATTTATAAAAATATAAAACAATATTATGTGAGTAGTTCTCACGTAAATGTGCACATAAATCTTCAGGTTAAATAAGTTGGGTTCTAGAGCTGTAGGGTTATTAATTTTGTGACATAATTACTTTATCTATATTTTTCAAGCTTTTGAATTAATAAAACTTCATACTCTCAAGTTCTTTCACAGTACTTAAATAAATCTTATAAAATGAGCAGTGAAACTTTATGAATAAGACAAACATTTGTGTGATGTAGTTTCACATATCTAATTTCGTAAGACAAACTCCATTTAAATTATAAAATCCGCTCCTAGTGCTCTACTCCCAGTATTAAATTTATTTCCTCACTGAATACAGATTAAAATCCATTAATATCATAGGATACATCATATAATAATTTTATTAGTAACTAATAGGATACAATCATAAAATAATATTATTAGTAACTACACTAATATTATGATGTTCCACGCCATGTTTATTTTTTATTTTAAAAAATAATTTATCATTTTAAAAATTTATATGCAAAATTTTAAAATTACTCATATATACGAAATAATATATATTCCCTCCGTCTCATCCTAATGGTTACATATTTTCTTTTTGGACGTCCATCCTAATGGTTACATTTTCTTTTTTAGCATATGGAACCCACACAAATTAATTATTTCTCTCTCCATGGGTCAACACATCACACTAATACACCTACCCACTTTACATTAAAATATTATTTCTCTCATCTCAATACATATTAAAATAATATATTCATTAATTCACGTGCAAGAAGCAAACATAACCATAAGGATGAACGGAGGGAGTATAATAATTGTACAGCGTAATATTCTTTTAAAGACACTATGAAATGAATATATATGAAACAAATTATGAGATTAATTGATCTATTATTAAAATATATTTATTATATAGGTGAAGTATTTTTATCGATACTTATATATTTGTATAAAGTCATATTATAACACTCTAATTAAAATCGTATTTTAATGCATAATTTATCAAAATTTATATAGATATACTTTAATAACCGATAAACATGCTCTATTTATATAACATTTAGACTTTATTACGTGTTACAAATTGTCTCACATAGTACAGTGTCACAAGAAACTTTGTTTTATTATTTTTAAACATATATTTCTATTTATAAAAAATTTATATAATTTGTACTTATAAACTCCCTCTGTCTCGGCTATAGGCTCCAATTTGCTTTTTGCACGTAAATTAAGGATTGTTATTATTTTATGTGTAGTAGGTAGTTGTATTAATAGTGAAGAGTGGGTCATATATGTGGGGCCCTTTTACTAAATGGGGAAAATAAAGATCTTTAAATGAGACGTCCTATATAGTAAAATGAGGATCTTTCGATATGAGGGATGTAGTACTATGTAATTAATGAAATCTTTAAAAAACATATCATTAATAATAAATTATAATTAAAAATCTGTGATTTAAAATTAATCATATAACTGAATAGTTCATAATAAACCATTTAAATTTCATCAAAAAAAAATTGATTAAACCGTACTGCGTTAATCCCTTAAAATATAAATAACTTTATTACTGGTGTAAACATTTTCGAATAAATTATACTTTATGCCATAAAAAGCAGTAAATAAATAATTGAAACCTGTTTTTCTAGAATAGGACTTTTGGAATTCTTTCCTCATTGGAACAGCAAATCATAACAGTACAACCTTTACTGCCCACAATAACACGTGGCACGAACCAAGGTGCTTGGAATATTGAATTTTCATTTCTTTAATACTATCTTTATTCTAATTATTAAATTTTATGTGAGATGTTCGGATATGATTGGATGACACATTCACAGCCTAGATTTAGCTTATCTAAATTTAGAAAAGCAAACATCACAGTAATTTCTATAGAATTAACTAAAAATATAATCCAATCGATTTCAGGGAACCCTTTTAAGTTTGAGCATGTTTAATTGAGTGATATTTGGTTAAGGAATGAAATTGAGATTTTGAGGTTTTAAAAATTGAACGATGTTAAATGACTAGAATCTAATCGGATAAAATATGTTATTATTATAATTTAGATATAATGATAGGGGTAAGATATGTAGAATGTTACAGAACTATCCTTCCCCTCCTCTTTTAATTTGATATCATTTTCCAATATACATTTATTAAAGTTTTGTATAGTTTCAAGAACTAATTATGAAAGTTATTGCATTGAATATTTTCAAAACTTTTCTCCATGTATTATTGGAGTAATTTAATTTGTACAACAAAATTTTTTGATTTGGTAGTGTTACTTAAGTATAAAATTAAAAGTAATTTTTTATTCGTTAAATATATTAAATTTTCTGTTTATTAGTATGTTATTAAGTTATATAAAAGTTATCGTTTAATTTTTTTTGTCTTATTCAATACTTTTAAAATTTTCTAACATACAATCAACATTTTTTAATTTAATTAGAATTTTACTAATTGTAATTATTTTAACATATAAAATTATATTTACTCAAATAATATGGAATAGCATTATATTTTATAATTATTTTTAGCTTAGTAATATTTTACTAAACAATATGAAAATAGGGATCATTTCATCTAGATTTTAACCGAATTTATTTTTTGTTTTGGCATTATACATGACGTATTAAATTATTAATTACACAAATGAAAGTTATCTATATATATATATATATATATATATATATATATATATATATTAGTTATTCATTTTCAGTTATAATTTTAAAAATAATAAATTAAACATTTTATCCTCCGATAAATTTGCATTATTCTAAGAATTATAATTTATTTTATTAAAATTAATGATATAGTAAAATATTATACTTAAATAATTAATATATAAATAAAGACGAATCAATCCTTACACCCAGGTATACATACAGCTGGATTTTACTTCTTAATACATAAAAAATATTTTTTAAAATAATAAATTATTGCACTTTATAATTAGAATATTACTCCTATTCACATTCTATTATATATAAGAATTTCTTACAATTATGTTGAGATAAATATAGGTAGAGAGTATTAATTCATAATAATTTTTCATATTACCATACAACAAATTCATTAGAGATAAGCTCATAATATATATATATATATATATATATATATATATATATATGACAAATATTATGGATAATATATACTCCCTCGTCCCAACGTAAGATGATCATTTGCTTTTTGACACATAAATTAAATAATATTATTATTTAAAGTGTAGTGGGTAGTTGTATTAGTAAGAGTATGAGCCCCATATTTTAATGTATTAGAAGAGGTGTGTGGGTGCCGTGTGTGTAAAAAAAAAAGGGGACCCTTTGGGTGGGACGACAAAAATGAAAAAATAAATCCCTTAACTTGGGACGGAGGGAGTATTTTCTATTTAAAAACTTGAAGACATGGTATTTTTAAAAAATTATAGTCCCTTTGTCCAGCGCTAACATTTACGTTTGCTTTTTACACGGAGATTAAGAGATGGAGTATAATATTTTGATAGATAATAGGTTTATAAATATATTATTTAATGTGTAGCGGGTGGTTATAGTAATGTTGCGTGTGGGGTTTATATGGAATAAATAATTATTTTGTGTATGTCACACACTTAAAATAAATAAATGTAAATCGTAAAATTTAACGCGGAGGGAGTATTAAATTAAATAAATCAAATTTTCACATATTATGTGTGAATGAATGTGGAGTTGAACTGACAAGATTTTTTTATTTATTCTTTTTCATTTATTGATTACTCATTAAATGTAAAGATATGTTTAAAAAAAAACACTACAATTACTGAATGGGGAGTTTTGTACGATATTATATTATGATGATGGGATAATTTTATATTTCTTTAAATAGTTATAACTTTTAAAATGTTATTATTTAAAAAAATATATATTGTCACTTTTTTAATTATATTATAAATTGTTTATAAAATAGTTCACTCCATCTTTATCACTTTTTATCAATTGAATATCGCTTTTCATTAAAAATATTATCACTTTTTTTATAGAAGCCCTCCGTAAGCCGGTGCGGTCTCACATAAATCTTTGTCTTACTGAATAGCAATACTTGAGTTAGATCATTTTATTTATTTTAATTAGTTTTTTACTTTTTAATAAATATATTATCACTTTACATCTAGATGATATTACTATTTAAAAGATTAAAAAAATAATTCAAAATAAAAATATAATTAAATACTGTAAATATTTATAGCTCATACAACAATTCATACTTCCTACCTAGTTTATATATTACTCAATATCATAATTCATTATTATTAGTATGTTCTAAAATATACAAAACAAAAATAGAAAAAAAAAATTCAAAATTATATATATATATATAACGGAACGGCGGCGGTAACTCTAACGGTCCTAAGGTAGCGAAATTCCTTGTCGCATAAATAGCGACTTACATGAATGGTGTAACGACTGCCTCGCTGTCTCCGATATGGACCCGGTAAAATTGAATTCTCCGTGAAGATGCCCTTTCATAGTTATGCTCTTTCACACCGAAGCTCCCATGGCAGAAGCGATATCCCCACTTACCCATCTTCAAGAATAAAGAGGGTAAACCCTGATTGAATAAGATAAGGAGATCCGGTTCAACCAATTTTTTTTATTTTGATTGGTTCAAACTTATTCAATCTAAAAAAATTATTTTTAGGGATATTTCAAATCTGTTCCAACATTTGTTCGTAGTTCAACTGATTAAACATGAATAGTCCTAAGGATTTAGTATGCGTGATTATGCATATTAATTATTTTTTGCTCTATTTATATAGTTTTTTAAAGATATATATGCTTTTATTGATTGGTTTAATTATCTATTTGTAATCAAGAAAGAATAAAAATAAAAAATAAATTATTAATTAAATATATTTTTATTGATTGACTTAATTATCTATTTCCAATAAAAAATATGATTAAAGGTGATTTTAATTTATAGATATATATGATTTAAAGATATATACATGAATAATAATAATAATAATAATAATAATAATAATAAATAAAAGAAGAAAGATTATATATGTAATATTAAAACAAAAAATAAAAAATATATGAAATTTAACCATGTTGTGACACCTCATACTTTTAAAAAGTTATTTATATCAACGTATTCGTAATTAGTATATATAAGATAAGATATAATATATGTATTTTTTTTAATCGATAAATATTACTATCTCCGTCCCGAAGAAGATGACACATTTTTTTGGGGGAGATTAAAGAGTATAATAATTTAATATAAAGTGAAATAAGAGAAATAATATTTAATGTATAGTAGGTAGTTGTATTAGAGGTGATATGTGGGCTTATAAGAATAGATTAATTGTTTTTATGTGGGTCCCATATATTAAAAAGTAAATGTGTCAACTTTAGTGACACAAACCAAAAAGGAAAGTGTGTCAACTTCTATGGGATGGAGGGAGTAGTTGTTAGTTTCCCCAAATGCCCATACTCCTCATTTCTCCAAGCCAATGACCAAGTGAGCTAATTATATCTCTATATATATATATATATATATATATATATATATATATATATATATATATATAAATATATATATATATATATATATATAATGAACAAAATTTATTTTCTTTACATTGTCATATTAATTAAATATTTCGTGTAGTTTTTGTTAAAATATAATGAAATACAGGGTTATTCTGGGGTGCACTTGATGCACCGGTGCACTCATGATCTATAGGTTGAAAGGTGGGGGATAGTGGGTAGTTTTTCATTTTTATTTTTTAATTATTTAATTTAGTTAATGGTAGAAATTATATTAAAAGATTGATCTGAGATCGTCCAGGTACATCGGTGCACAGGTGCACACTAGTCAGGGTCTGAAATACAACACCTTTTGAAGTTAAATTCAAATTCGTTGAGTTTTAAATTTACACTTTAACCATTAAATTTTAATTTTACAAAATTAACTTCTTTTTGAGAAGTTTTGAAGCTAATTCTTTCTTCTAGTTTATTTTTAAAAAAGTTTGTTTCAAAAAGAAATTTAAATTACTAAACCAGTTAATAAAATAATTCGTAATTATCCTTTCTTTTAGTTTATTTATTTAAAAATTTTATATATATAGTTAAACGTAAATTATAGAAAATACAAATTTATTATGGATACATATTTTTTTTGTCATATATTTATTATTTATAATTTTTTTTGTTTGGATCAATTATAAAGTGATGTAAATGTGGTGGAAATTGACGCAGTATAGTAAATGTTAGAGATCACTAGGTGAGATAAGTCTATTATTTAGTTATTTAATAAATAAAGAATAAAAGGTTAGATTAGTAATTATAGACATGCAATTAATATTTCTATCTGAATAGATTCTATCCATCATGCTTTACCGTTTAAAATTAATGAATAACAATGTATGTTTGTTTTGAGTTTTTGATAGGGTATATTTTAACTTTATATCAAATCAATGTGTAAGAAAATATTAATTTATATTAAAAAAGAGAGGAGATAGGAGAGATAAAGAAAGAATGAATATTAAATTAAGAGAGAGAATATAGGTTGATGATTATAGGTTTGCACTACAAAAAAAACTGATTTTTACCAACGGAATATTCCATTGGTAAAAGTCATAATTTCATTGTTAAATTGGCTTACCAACGGATTAGCAACGGAATCAGTTGATAAAATTCAGTTGGTAAAGTGGTGGTTGGTAAATTTTTAATAACGAAAAAACGTTGCTAAATAATTCCATTGATAATCTGTTGCTTATAATTCCGTTGATAATTTATATAATGATTTCTTTGGTAATCCGTTGGTAATTAGCAACAGATTGAATTTCGTTGTTAAAATAGTGAATAATTCCATTGGCATTCCTTTGCTAAAATAAAAATATTATTTTTGTTACTAATCCATTGGTAATTAGTAACAGATTGAATTCCGTTGATAAATTAAGTTGCTAAAAAATACTTTTTTTGTAGTGTTGTAGGTGTATATAGAGGTGGTTTTATGTGGATTTTGAAGTCCATTCCCGATTTTAAAAATCGAAAACAAACATCGCCAAGGAATCGAACACAAGTCCGACTTCAAACTCATCTTAAAATAAACTTGAACTCGAACTCGAATTGAGATTGTTTGTTACAAGCAAATAAAATAATTTTTTCATGAATATTTGTTTATAGACATATAAATATTTTTATTTGTAAATTATAATAACATTTAATTGATGAATATATAACAATATTTATAAATTTCAATAAATAAACCAACAAAAGATATAATAAAAGTTAAAATATTTAAATAATCACTCAAACTATTATCATATTTGTATTTTTTAATATATATATATATTTAATTATTAAATATTAATAAATAAATAATAATATATACTATTTAAACAAAATAATAAAATTTACGAACGCGTTTACTAGCTATTAACAAACTTATTAACGAATATGTTTGCAAACTTTTGAGCAGGAAAATATCATATTTGGTCCCATAAAAATTTCTTCAGTACAATTTTAGTCTCGTAGGAATCTACTGGTCTCATAGCTAGCAGTTTTGGTCCCATAAGAATATTATAACCATAATTTTAGAAAATTTTCATCTCAAATTAACTTATATTATTATAAACTACCAGATTATATTATTTTATGCCTTTCAAAATAGACATAGTCCATTACGACCATATCAGACCCAACATGCGTCCGTACATTAATTAAACAATATTAATCTCATAATTAACCAACTTAAAATAGTAACAGTGTCTTCTTTGACCGTCAATCCACTGGGTATTCGGGAGGTTTTATAGTTGCTTCTCACAGCTAACCATGTGCCCCGCAGTGTGATGGTTCAATCCCGTTCCTTCAGCGGACCTTAACACAACCCTAGTTTATTTCCTACGCTGGGTGTACAGGATGCAACTACTATTTTTTGTCAGAAATTATAGAGATCAAGGTTGCAGAAAAATGGAAGTGTACAGGTTTTGGGCAGTAGGCCAAGATTATCTCCTCTTGTTTAAGTAGTATGAGTGTGTAATAAATATTTTTATTTCATAAATTAATAAACCTAGGGCTCTGATACCATTTTGAAAGCGTGGATAATAACTTAAATCTGGTGGAAGTTTAATAAAATATGAATTTTTATTTTTAGAATTATTTTCGCAAATTATGAAATCAAATCTGTAAGTTACCTTTTTAAAATTCCTATAGGACTAAATCTGTCAGTTTTGGGACTTTTTGGCATTGAGCAATTCTTACTGTACTAAATAACTCTTAACTTAGCCCCTTTTGAGCCGAATACTCTTAAGCTTGAATTTGGTTTGATATATATAAGCTATTTGAGCTCAAATTTTAAGTTTGGTTTGACTCGTTAAGAATAATAATTAAGTTTGATTTGATTCGCTTACCACCTTAAAGTTAACTGCCAAAACTATTTCTAGCTTTTCTTAAAGAAAAACTTAGAGGATTCAGGGTGTGTTACCTAACTCACATTACAAAAAAGTTGTCCGACAATGACGGACGGACGGATGTTGTGACGAAAAAATGCCCTTACCCGAACATGCGTCAAAAGTTATTGTGATGGTCCTGTCAAAATTTGTGATGAATTTTGTGATGGGTTCTTTTAACCACTTTTTGTATTTGTGACGGACTTTGTGATGAATTTTATCCGTAAAAAATATTAGAATTTTAAATTTATTTTGGAATATATTTTTGATTGTTGTGACGTTGCATTTCAATCACTTTGTAACTTCTCAAAATATATTTATTGAGAGTCCGCCCCCACCCAAGGGGGTGCGAACTTGGGCGGATGAGCAGTAGGAACGATTGTGCGCATGTGTTTAGCCAATTTGGCTAGACTTGGTTTGTGTTATTTTGTAACAAATATTTTATATATTCAATTATTTTGTATTAAAATGACATCAATCAAATCTCAACATAAATATAGTAGTAATATTGATTAATGAAAATATATTAATATGATATCTGTTGGATTGTATACTAAAAGTCTACCTTTAGTATGAACAATGTTGTAACAATTTATTTGTAATGAGAATCAATGATCAAATGATTGCGTCTTATAATTTATTTATATGTACGATGCAATAGTCCACTTACTATACTGTAGATAATATGTTGTGCGACAACACGCGGAAGATTATATTATCAGTTTTCTTATAAAATATAAATAGATGCTCACAACCGAGATAGACGAAGACTCTCTATCGGGATGTTTGTAGTGTGATTTGATATTAGTTTGTCTTGACTATAGAATCACATTAGTATGCTTTGTGTATATTGAGCAGGACCACTTGAGATCGTTCGTCTTATACTGACTATATAGAAGAACTTGATCTCAGTTATTATGTATGTTCGTACTCTTAATCCCTATATAATAACCTCGACGCGTAAGGCAGTATGTATTTCTTTGATTCATCAATGTGTGAGATTTACATGTAATTAAATCAACAAACTCGGTGAGTTGGGAAATAGTGCTGTCTCTATGGTGTGTTGTTGATTGTAGAAGGAATCCGTGTCCGATATAGGTTGATGATGTTCCCTTGAGGAGCTCATAAGGATTATCATGTAAACCCTGCAGGTGGATTTATTTCGGCATAATAATGAGGTTGAGTGGTACTACTCTCGGATGAAATATTAATTAATGGAGTTGTCAGTAACTTAATTAATTAATGGACGTTATATATCTTAAACATGGGGAGACTAACGGGCTCATAATAAGAAGGAGCCCATAACGTAATTATGGGATTAGAACGGTGGTGCAGTAATAATATTTTAGTGGTATATATTATTATTATTGGACTTAAGTATAAGCTTTGGGCTAAGCTTGTATACTTAAGCCCAATGGAGACCCAACTCTAATTTATCCTCCTGGTCCATACTGTAGCCCATATATAAGTCATCTCAACTGTCCAGAAACCTAACTGATACACGTCTAATATTGTGGGGAGGGTGAGGGAATAGCAGATAGAGAAGATCTTGAGGATCGTCGCCCACACGACGTAAAGATTGGACTTGGGAATACAGTAGAAGATCAAGAGGTTGTTTGCTGTTACTATTTGTCAACTTCCATGATTTTTATAAAGTCGTGTAAAATTCAGAACTGAATTTGTGATATACCGTTGGAAAGCCACTGAAGAGAGGATCATTTTGGCGTATATATCACTCAAATATGAGATCAGATGAGAGTGTTATGCCCAAAATGGTGAGGCTGCGCATGCTGCCATCGAGAATTCTTCATCTTCTTCAACATACCCTGGTGAAAGGTAATATGTTTTTATGTTTCTTTCTTCCGCTGATTTAGAAACGCATGGAACCCTAACGGTTCACGTTAACCAAATGATCGAACGCCAACAATATCAACTAAAAAAGTAAAAGTTGCTTGTTATTTATATTATATATTATAGTAAAATTTCATCTTATATATATATTTGATACTATTATCTATATTACTTAATATATGTTGTACTCCTTCCGTCCCATACATATCTTCACACTTATTAAGTGTAAATATATTTATTTTTAATACTAATATAATAAAATATACTATAATACTAGCATGTAACCTGTGTAGCAAGCGGGATTATTTTATACATGTATATTTCATAGTTAAATTAAAATAGTCCTTATAATTTATAAGTATATTTCAATTATAATAATGTTTAAGTGTATTAATATTTCAATTTACATATATATAACGTTAATATCTCTTGAATAATCTCTTGATATTCACAAATGTGTAACAAATTTATTATCTCTTGACATATTGTTCTTATCTCTCTTCTAAAATCACAGTACTCGACTCACTTATGAAAAAAATACTTCGATATTCTATCACATTAATAAATCTAAGTAGTATTATCTAATACTAATTAGTAATAGAATAATTAACTAACAACACTAATTAACATTAAATGATTTTGCATAACTTTATAATAAATTTCATCATATTTATATAAACTTGTGTTTTTAAATATCATTCCAATATTTCTTGGAATTTAAGTTATAATTCATAATCAACTATAATGTAGTATGCTCCTTCCGTCTCATTTCAGATGATACACTTTTCATTTTGGGTTGTCCCACAAAAGTTTGCATCTTCCTAAAAAAGCAAAAAGTCAAACACAATCACCCTTCCCCATTTACTTTATTACAAAAAAATCACTCATATCTAACACTCCTAACATATTTTATTACTTTATTTATTACTAAAAATACCATAATATCCCTAAAGTTATCACTTTTCTGAATCTCCGTGTCGGAGGAGGGATGCGAACATTTGTGGAACGAAGGGAGTAATATTTAATGAAAAATTCGGCAGAACTCTTTCTAATATTTCAATAGATTTCTAAAATCATGAAAACTTGTTCAAAATACTTCATTCATCCAATGACCGCAAAAGTATAGTTGTGCGAATGAGCCAAAAGTAATAGAATAAAAATAATACTACAATCCAAGTAAATTATGTTTAGCCACGACTGCCTCCCAAACCAGAACCAGATGCACCAGGATCAGACTGGTCGGAATCAAGAAAGAATGTAGGAGTGGACATTCCTACCTTCTTGGACAACTCAGCAACAAAGAGATGTAGTCTCTTCTCCTTCTGTAACCCCTCGTCACGCTCCCTCTCTATCCTCTCCTCCAATGTCTCGAGATGGGTGGTTATGTCATCAACATTCAGCTGCGAGGTAGGTGTCTAAGGGGAACCCCGAGCAGCATGTGCCTCATCCCTAAGACTGGGGCCCAAGTTCCCAGTATCTATGATTCTACCCTTGTATACCCAGTGTGCTCAAGGTAGAGACGATCAACATTCAGGGAGCCTCGCATGAAGGTCTCGGATCCTCCCTCCTATGATGGTGATGTTGCCTGTGAAGCCAATGTACCAATGTGATCCTATAATGGGTAACAAAAATTACATATATATGGTGCAAAGATTAGTATTTTATTCACAAAAAACATGACAGTAACATTAACAGACATACGATGAGATTCCACAAATGCTTGTAGGTAATCTGTTTGCTTTCCTTCTGTGGAATATCTTGGCCACATCAAGTACGGTAGATTGTGAGCCAACTTTCTCCTGCATGTAAAATTTTGTTCAATCACTACAGTTCAAGTATATAGATAAAAGTAATAATAAAAACAAATTTTGTGGAATTAAACTCAAACATATAAGATCATACGCATAGGCACGTGCCGACTTCGAGCCCCCCTGTGACACGACACCTTGTCATCTTCCCCAGAAGTGCTCATATGATTTTTTTGGTTGAGCTCAGCAATTTCCTGTGCATCATCACTCTCCCAGTGACGCACTAGAGAGTCCCACTTATCAGGACGGATGTAAGATGGACGGTCAACAGTATCTATCCATATGTTCTTTAGCTTGTTTATGACATGCCTGTATTTGTCTTGTGCAAGCTTATGGAAAGCCTTATGAATGAGCTTATCCTCTAAATCATTCCATTTTAATACGTCTGTGTCGAAAACAAACCATGGCAATAAGTTGTAGTCAATATAATTTAATTTAAATCAATTAACGATTACCTTAAAAGAGTTCCAATAGCGTAGCTTCGTGTGGTCTTCCATCTGACCCCATCTATAGATGACAATGGGGAGTGATAAATGTATAAACCACCTTCGGATCATAAATCCTGCAAATTTTGTAATATGTTAATTAATATTATAAATCAACTTAACTAACTATATACACAATTATAAACACACTGATCCCCCTTTGAATATATGGACAAACATTCTTGAATCATGTTCGTTGTTTGAGGGGGCTGGAGGTGGATCTGGATGTGGCTCCATTTCATCATCATCCTCAACATCTGGCAGTACAAATGCAGCCTGAACGGGTGGTGGCGGGGCTTGTAACTCAAGGACTGGCTCTTCTTGGGGGTCTTTCCATCCCTGCCCTCCGATCCTACTTCCCCTTCCTCAATCCATCTGTATTGAAATAAAAAAAGGGATTATAAGATTTTTACTTGAAATATGTACAGATAAAGTATGTAAACATAATATATAATTCACCATGAGAAACTACAAATAATCCTCATCACTTGTATCATCATCCTCAATCAATTCGACATCTATTTCGTTTGATTCATACATTAGTTGAGTTTCAATATGTTCATCTTCAGACACTAGTGTTTCATTTCCAATATTTATCATTACGTAGAGCTCATCGATTAGTGTGACAGATAGATCATCTGTTGATATCGGTGTCACCCATTTTCGTCTCTTCCTCTTGCAGTGGTAGCTCAATTACAGATTCAAATCGAGTATCTATAAACGATCGGTCCTTGATCTTCAGGACATTAAGCCATTCACAATTTCGTCCTGGATAATTACAATAGTACACTTGTGAGGCCTGTGTGGCTAAAACTAATGGCAATTTACAATCTTTATGGAAAAATGGGATTCGGTCTCGCACCTCAAGGAGATGGATCATACCACGTGCACTTGAATAGTACTACGTACTTTGAGGGTATGTTCGGTTATTGTAGTCTTACCACATCATCCAATACACCATAATAATCACTCTCTTCCTCCCCATATACACTCCCTTTCACGCACACTCCACTATGAGAAGTTGATTTACGACTGTCGTACTTCACGGTATGAAACTTATACCCATTAATATAGTATCCAGGCCAAGTAGATACGAAATTCACTGGTTCTTAAGATAATGCTACAATAAAGGTGTTCGTAATCGCATTGCCAGGATTTAGCACCTATATAAATTACATAAATCATTGATTATGATAAGATTGGGATGTAATCCATTTTCTTATTTAGAAATAAATTCTTTTATCAACTCACATATTCTTTGAACCATTTCAGAAATTCATCTTGTAGAAGACGACTGATTTATCCAGGTAGCACTTGATGTCTAGCTCCCACATATATGCTTCATGTTTAGAAAAGTATTATGTGTTAAGAACTTCAAGAAAATTTCAAAGTTAAGCATATAGTTGTAGGGTATGCATACTCGATTATTGGCTGGACTTTAGGACAATTAAGCAACACGTATGTGTGCGCTTCATTCTTCTTGTCAAAGTTCATCCATCTCTTTGTTTCTTCCCTGAAAGACGGCCTGGAGCAGTGAATATCGATAGATTGCCTTTATGCACCTCTACATCCTCGCCCCGGCCGTCGTAATTGCGAGGCATATTCCGTTCTATGATCCTAGTTGTCCCCTATCCTCAAAGTAGTAAGAACAAAAGGTGGTGGCTTCTTCCATTAAGTAAGCATTTGCAATAGATGCCTCCGGATGAGCTTTGTTTCTGGTCTTTTGTTTCAATTTAGGTAGAAACCTGTAATATGAACGCGTAGGGTATATAACAATTTTTATGATCCACTATGAGCATTTATAAATTTTTAATATGTTAACGTGTTACCTTTCAAAAGAATACATCCACCTATACTGAACAAGGCCTGATTTTTCAGCCTTGCGTGCAAGATAAATTGGAAGATGCTCCATCGAATAAAAAAACTAGACGGGAAGATCTGCTCAGGCTTACAGAGTATGACGGGAATATCTGGCACAAATCGTGCCCACCTCATTACGCTTTTGAATTGTAGAAGTTAAGTATTTGAAGAAAAAACTCAACTCGGTAAGGCTCTCCAGACTGGTACCGGCAGAAGATCAAAAAAATGCAACAGGTAACAATCTTTGCATGAAAACATGACAATCATGGCTCTTCATGCCAAAAATCTTCAATTTTTTTAACTCGACATGAGATCCTAAGTTCGAAACATAACCATCTGGAAAATTCAATTGCTGGACCCACTCGAGCAGTACACGCTTTTTGTCATTATCTAGCATATAACATGCCTTTGGATATTTCTTTGCACCATAACCTTTTTCAAGCTCGGGTCGATTGTAATATAAATTGAGCTCCTGACTGGATTTAGGAGTGTCATTTTTCTTACCGTCAATGTTCATCATAGTATAAAAAATGTTATCATAAGCATTCTTTTCTATGTGCATCACATCCAAATTATATCGTAACATAAGATCTTTCCAATCTGGGAGGTCCGAGAAGATGCCTATCCTCTTCCACCCGATTCCTACTTGAGCCTCTTCATAATACTCGTCTGTCACTTTGGTAAGCCCAAAATCATGGATTTCCTGCAAAAATTCATCCCCTATGTATTCGTGCGGTCGATCTTTGCTTACTGTGACACCCACACTAAATGATTCATCATCATCCCGCCAATCATGTTCATCCGGGAGGAATCTACGAGTACAGTCAAACCAAGAACATTTATGAATTTTCTCCAAATAGAAAGCATCTGTGTCACCCATGCACCATGGGCAGGCTTGCAAACTGGATATTTTCCAACCGGACAACATTGCATAGGCTGGAAAATCTGAAATTGTCCACAAAAGTGCAGCTCTTATTATAAAATTTTGGTTCTCGTGACAGTCATACGTGGGTACCATAATTTCCCACAGTTTGAGCAACACATCCATTAAAGGCTGAAGATATACATCGAGTTTGTCTTTGGGATTCTTTAGCCCAGGAACCAACACCGCTAAGAATAAATATTGTTCTTTCATGCACATCAAGGGTGGCAAGTTGTAAAGTGTGACCACCACTGGTCACATTGAATACTGTTGGCCAGAGGAGCCAAATGGGTTGAATCCATCTACCCTCAAGCCTAACCTACATTCCTTGCCTCATCTGCAAAGTCAGGGTATCTGTGATCCAGTTGCTTCCAAGCTGGGGAGTCTATGGGGTGACTTTGATCACCAGTCTCATTTCCTCTGCAGTTTGTATGCCATGTCATATCTTTTGCAGGGGTTAACGATGCATACAACTGTTGAAGCCTTGAAGTAAGAGTACCACATCTTATTATGTGGTCGTTTTTCATTTTTTTACCACTATGGTTGAACTTATTCTCAATTTTTGTACAAATTGATAAGAGTGAGCGTACTCTATCGTTGTGTAGAACGTGGTGACCAAGTGCAAAATTTATTATATCAAACCCAAGGGAGAAAGTGTATGTATCCGTATTTGAAAGATGTTTTACTCTAGAAGGACTAATCAATAATGGAGGGGATAGAATTAACTACATTAATACCTAAGAAAGAAATTAGATAAAAAGATACAAATGGAATGGATGGATGATGGATGAAAAGAGGATCAAAGCTAACCACAATTAAAATCAAGGACACAACACAGACTTGTTAGATTCAAATGGAAAACATAAATGATAATTGGAATAAAAGCAAACACAAAAATTCCCCTAATCCCTTTGGCCAAGGTGATTAAGTTCTCAACTCATTACAAATTTAGAGCACAAGAGAATGTTTCTCACTCTCAATTCCCTTAAAGGTACTATGATTATAAGATTTATCCTTCTCACTCAGTTAACAATCAATTAAGATCAATCAACTAAGTGTTCCAACATGAATGTTCTAAGTATACAAAGATACTACCACATATTTCACATACTAACATACAAATCCATATTATAATATGATTCAATCAAATCCCTAGATACAATATTGGAATGACCATCCTAATATCATAAATGGAGAATTTAACCACACACATCATAATAAAAATTAAGTAAATCATGTATCATGTAGGAAATTCCAAAAATCATATCAATTAAATCATTAGAAATTCAACAAATCCAAAGATCCCTAATTTATCATGTGGCTAGCCTCACAAGAGGTCTAGCCAACAACAAACATCATGAAAACATCCCTAAAATGCTTACAAATATTCATTGTTTCAAACAAAACAAAGAAACTACAAATGAAAGGTAAGTTCTCCCTTATTTGGAATTTAGGTTGATTCTTCCCTTTAAGATGCAATTCCCACTCTTCAAGCCTCAATCCTCTATAGATGCGTGATGGGTAGATGATTAATACGAAGATTCATGGGTGAAAGTGTGAAAATGGTGGAAAATGGAGTGAAATTTGGATGGATGGACGAGTGGAGAGGAGGATGAATGAATGGAGATGAAAATGGATGAAATGGGGGTGTGTAGCATGTGAGAAGCAGCCCCCTACTGTTCTGTCTTTGGAAGATTGAGATTTGGGCATTTATACCCACTTGAAAAATCCTAATTTCGCGCTGCACAGCTGGACATTTACAAAAATTCGATCGAATTTTTGTGCAGAGATCGAGTTTTTCTTACAGCTTCGCGCTGCTTCACTATTTTGGCTCGTTATCCCTCGTTTTTAACTCCGAATTGAGACCCGCTTTTCCTACATCTTTCTCTTCACTTCTAAAATTCATTTATACCTGAAAATCACACAAATTCTACCAAAGCACAAATTCTCCAAATATTTATAAATATCACGTAATCTAGGGCACTTAACACTCAAACTAAGCATAATTGTATGAAACTATGCTATAATTGAACCCACCCTAAATTCACGAGATTTCTACACTCATCAACCCCCCAAATTTAAAGTGTTGTTCGTCTCTGAACAACGAAGATAATAAAAAGAACATGAGGGTAGATATTGAGTGAATTGGAGCATGGATCAAAGAAAGAGTATAATCATTTTCAACTAATCAATCAAATCAAACCACATGAATTAAATATCAGTAAACCTATGCACAAATCATGGTGGGATATACTCATTCTCACTAATCCTCTCAAGGAAGTCTATGCACTCAGACTCATAGTGGAAATTGTGGACATGTTTACATTCATAATCGATTCACATGCACGCATTACCATAGGCTTGCCACAAGTCTCTAACTCTACACCACTATTGAAGTGTGTCAATCATTGAATCATATAGAACTTCAGAAAATCACAGCGCAAACCTTGTTCATTTCCTACATCGGGTGCACAGGCCACAACTACTGTTGTCGAACAAAAAATATGAAGATTAAGGTTGTAGAGGAACTGGAAGATTACATGCTAAGGCGATAGCCCAAGACCATTTATTTATTGAATGGAAATATTTATTACACACTCATACTCACTGAAAAAGAGGAAAAATCCTCTAACTATTTATATTAGTAGCTGAAACAAGAAAACTCATACAAGAAAGAAAACAGTTACAAATATTTTAGAGAGAGAAAACAGAGGGGAATGGTCGATGCCTTCTGCTTTCTCCAGCTGGCTATTTATAGAGGTTCTCAGATGTGAAATCCAGATTTCAAAGCCTCCTAACTTTTATGACGTCACTACTTACGTTACCCTCCTTGCGTCATTGCTCACGTCACTTGCATATGATTCTAACTTTAGTAGCTGGCTGGTCCCCTTTTCTGCCTTGGATGCCTTCAGGCTAATCCTCCGTCTTTTACCCTTCTCAAAGGGTCACATGACCCTTGCCCTTTTGACCTTTCAAAAGGTCACACGACCCTTGCCTCATTTGAAAAGTCACTTACCCTCTATAGTATCTGAAGGGTCTCCTACCTCTTGATCATTCTGGAGAGATTTTACTCTATTTATTCTATATGTCTCTTTCTTTGCTAGAAGAGATCCAGCAATCCTTCTCCTTTCTATACTCAGCCTTACTCTTTTCCCGAACTCTGGTTTCATCTGGGTGGAGCAACTCGTGCATATCTTGTCTTTACATATCCTAAAGTGAGCCATGTTGCAGTATTTTAGAAGAGTTTTCTTACTCGTCGATAGATTATTTTCCCAAAGGAGCTTTCACTTTTCTTCGAAAAAATTTTCGACAAACACTGTCTTATTTCCTGTTAGGGTATTTAATAGAAAAGACCCATTCACAATTTTATGATCTAACTTGAACAGAAACTTTACCTGGTCTTTGGTTTGGATGCAGACGTACAAACCCCTTGCTCTTCGTGTAGAGATTTGATCTTCAGAGTAGGTAGAAACCAGAACTGGTTCCTTTCTAGAAGACTCTTTCATGTTATTCGCCGCTTTGACATCTGGTCTTCTTAGCTTGATGAAATAAAAGGCCTATTAGTTTCCTTTCCCAACTGGTTTTGGAGCTGTGCTGGTGAAGTAAAGCTCCAGTATATCTCCTTAGGAAAAAGTCTTATTGTTTGTCTAAGACTTGTCAACAACTTTCCCTATTAAATCTGGCAATTTTGAGATTTCCAGGAAGCTTGGTAGAAAATTGTATATTGAGGCCAATGCTCTAAAATTGAACCACTACTTCATTTCGTTTGGATTCGATCATTCTCTTATCCAAATTTAGGGGTATTCCTCTAATACATCTATCATGAATTTCCCCGGATAGATCCTTTGTCTCGTGTTTAATTATTCCTAGATGGCCTAATATTCCTACCAATGAGAAAATTCTGCTATGTTAATACCAGCCTTAACGGTACTCATCATAGGCCTAACATTGATCTCTCCCTCTTTAATCCCAGAGGTGCTAGGTTGACTCGATGACTCAAGATGTGACTCTAGAGCCTCGATTTTTTCTTTGACTGGTTCCTCCTCTAGAGGTTCCAATCTAGAACTCGTGCTAGGGTATTTGAATCCCCGACTATAAGTTTAGGACCCTATTCCTGAATACTCTCCTTTTATCTATTACTATTGACAGCCCTGAGGAATGGCTCTCGTAGTGTCTTGAAAAGACCCGCATTGCTACAGATACAGTCTCGTATTAGATTGGACACTTTGGTCCAATCTGTTTGTTGTAATTTTCTGGCAACATCTGCATTTTTTGCCAGAGTCTCAAAATCCTTTTGAAGCATCTCAAAGAGCTCCATTAGGTGCTTGGATCTCATTAGGATGGAGTCTATTTCAGCTACTTCCATCTCTCATTAAGAAATCTGTCAAAACATTTTCAACAGATTTAATATGACAATATTAAAACAATAATATTGACATTCAACTTGGCATTTTAAAAGTCTAGCATTTTCTGGTTTAGATTCAATTTTATTTTTCATAAGGGCTTTGATGCTCATGTTATCAATTTTAAGGGTGAATTTCTTCGCAAGAAGAAATAGCGGCCATTTTTTGAATGTCTTTTGAACTGCAAAGAAATCCTTCATATTGATGTGTCATCTATTTGCTTCATTCTCTGTAAATAGCCTACTGCAGTATCTGCACAACACTTCTCCTTCCGATGTGGACTTAGTAAGGACCGCTATCCACCAATGGTCACTAGAATATGTATAAAGTACGATATCATCATCGTCATTTGGAATGGTTAACTTTGGGAGCTTCTTGCAAACCTCATTTAATTTTTAACCATCTCTCAATGTGATTTTTTATATTTGAATTCGACATCTTTCTTTAATAGAGGACTGAACACCTTCCTGTATTGTGCTAGATTGTTGATGAACATTCTAGCAAAATTGACAACTTTTAGGAAACTCTGGAGCTGCTTCTTGTCTTTTTAGATATTCAGGAAATCTTTGAAAATTTTCTACAATGTACAGTTGTAGAATTATTCCAAACTCGTCGATCTCAATTCCAAGGAACTCTATCTGTCTTGTTGTGATTACTGACTTCTTCTCAAAAAGCACTAATCATTCCTTATGACATACTTCTGAAAATATTTTCAGATGCGCCAGATGCTCATTCATGTTTTTTGAAGCTATAAGTATGTCATCAACATACACGAACATGAATGCAAAATAATCTTTGAAAAGATTATCCATCTTTCTTTGGTATATCTGGGGTGCATTCGCCAAGCCCATCGGCATGACATTTCAGATATAATGTTCTTGCGATGTGGAGAATGCTGTAAACTTCTTGCTTTCTTCCTCTATCATAATCTGGTAAAACCCAGATTTGCAATCAAACTTTTGAGAATACCTTGGCATTCTTGATACAGTTAACCAAGTGTTCCATACTTAGTATGTAATATCCATCGAACTCCAAGTTGTAGTTGATCACAAGTCTTGGCTTTCCCCGCTTGACCTCTCTATGATTACGAATAAGAAATACTGGACTACTATATAGAGATACTCCTGGTGATATCAACTCAAGGTCCAGATGTTCCTTAAGTATTTCCTACATATCCTTCGATCCTCTTGGTTCATTAGGATAGGCTTATATCTTACGAACTCGTGCTCCTATCCTTCATTTACTTGAGGTGAGGCTTTAAGCTCATATTTATCCCACCAGGCTAGGGAATCTTCATTGAAGTTCCTCTAAATCTTAATTTTGACATCCTCTGAAGATGTATGTTCTTCAATTGTGATGTCTCTTTATTGGTTTTCTCCCAAGCTTGCTTTGAGAAGGTGGATTGTTTTTTCTTTTAGTTTCTTCATCTTTCATCATCCTCTGGTCTCGTTTCTTATCTGAAGGACTGCTTCGCCATATCTTCTTTGACCCTTCATCTTTGGATAACTAAGTTTTCTCACATCATCACCACATTTCCTACAAAATTGGATTGGCATTTTTCTTCGAAATGCATTTTGCAGCCTTGGTGCATTGATCTTATGTTCACAAAAGGTTGTGAAAATAAGTCTTCTTGTTGCGTCTTCTTGGGTAAAAAGCTTGAATGTCTGTAGGAAATTATTTCCTAACATGATATCCGCTCCAGTATCATGAAAATATATCTGTGGAGTCTTAAGCTTGTACCATGGGGTACGATCTGCTCCTCCGATCATAATTTCTGCTTTCTTGATTTCTCTCTTTAGAGTTAATACCCTTTGTGAGAAATCTCTTCCCAGTACAATTGTAAGTCTTCGCCTAAGCATTTAGGAATGACTTTTTCTTTAACTGTGCAGATGTCGGCTCCTGAATCAATATGCGCCGCAAAATACTCTGCACGATGCTCCTTATAGCATCACTGTGGTGATATATATTGGGAATGGACAGGTAGTCATGGATAGATCAGAGCTTATAAAAGACCCCGAGCCTCTCTTAGGTTACTCTGTATCTTTTTTCTCGGATTGTAAAATTCATTCCATCTTGTAATCGTTCCCAAGATTTGTGTTATTCGAGAAACTTTAATCCCAACACTAGTTGTTCTGGAAATCTTCCTGCAACTCCCCCATTATCAGCTCAAGATCACCAATTTTGAGTTGTCCTTTATATATCCCAGTTGTTGGTTGTTGGAGGTAATACAAGGCATCACAAGGAATAGAGTTTTCTTTTTTGGTGATATCAAATAGTACTTTGAATCCTCTACACCTTTCTGAGCATTTTAGTTCACCTTTTGTTGTGAACTTCTCCGGCTCCTGGATTGCTTCCACGATTGGTTTCTTTCTTCATTTTTCACTGACCATTCTGTCATTCTGGAAAGAAATTATTCTCTGCTTGAATCTGAGGCTATCTTGCCTAATCCAGATTAGTTGATCTTTAATCCGCAAATTCATGTCGTGAATCGGCAGTAACTCCATAATATATGGCTTGGTTGCACATGAAACTCTCTCGAACACTTCGAGTATCTCAATATATTCTTTCATTTGGAATAAATTTGAATGATGAGTGTTAGATAGACGAGATACTGTAGGTGATAGAGTACGGTCTATTCCCTTCTTTCATTAAATCTTTATTTTTGAAATCTTGATGAAGGGTGAATACTCAATTGAAATCTCAATCCGCCAAATTATAGGCAATCATTGGGTGGATATATGACGCTATCTTTCCTGCGTATAGTTTCCTTGAGATTTCTCCTAGGCATCCCTCTTTCGCGTTCTTGATTCTTTTATCAAAGATGGCAATATCGATAGGTGTATTTATTATTCTTTGAATGTCACCTTGATGAGGATTCAAATAGCTCCGATATGGATCCAAGACATCGTTCGAGCCACTTCTTTCTGTAGTTTATTAATTTCCTTCTTGATATAATCAATAGGAACCATTTGTATTTCCATCACATTTCCTATGAGCTCCATAGGGATGGAAATTTTCCCTTCAGTCACCTTATATATGATGTGATGTTTTCTTTTTCTGAAGCTGAGACTGAAAAGCCAATCCATTCGTCCCATAGTGAATCCATTGTATAGATGGAGTCTCGAATCCTCCTTCATGATTCTCATAATGGCCTTATGAAAAATGGATGTCTAGAAAAAGAATCCAGACATATCCTTCTGCGTTTCTTGTCTGAAGCTCTCTTCTTCACTCCAACTTATCTTCGGAAGATTCGTCTTGGCTGAAGAATTCTTCTTTATAGATACTTTCATCTGAGGGTATATCTTCAAATGATATACCTATTCCAGATCTTGGAAGCAAACAGCTTCCTCTAGAGTGGTTTCGAACTGCATGTCTTACTCCCCGCTCTTGGTTTTCAGGGCAATCTGGTGAGATATGCCCTCTAACTCCACACGAATAGCAATTAAAATATTTGAATCTTTTGTTTGCATATGTTGATTCACTTCGGGTCCTCCTTGTCAGAGTTCTCCCTATACTCCTCTGGTTTGATCCTAAGGATGAGTCTTGGCTCTTTAACCTCTATCTTGATGGTTCTGATCTTTGCCCTGATTTGTAGCTTTAAGCCTTCTGTTTGGACCAAAAGGACATTGTTCTTCTGGACCTCCATCCTCCACTTCTATGTGTGTAAGAATGATTTTTCTTCATTCTTTTCTGCTTTCTCGGATCTCTCCCATGCAATGATTGTTGGGGATCATTACTTTCACAGTATAGAAGTACCGTTTTGTTGATTCCCTTTAATCTGTTGTAGTTTTTATGGAGAGATGCTTGATGGCACCATTCTGCAATCTTGGCTTTGATGAATGACATCCTCCTTGCTATTGAGTCCAACTCACATGGTTCATACTCCTTGATCAGTGTTTCTCTCCATGGCTTGGTACTTTGGCAAAGAACATGTGGAAAACTTCCTCCTCTTTTATATTTGATTTTCATCTATACTCTGTGAAGAGCTTGATATATTCATCTACGTGATAAATGTCAAGTAGCTCCAGGCTGTATAGGGCATTCCTATTCTTTTCTTCTTCCATTCCTTTGAAGTAACCTACTCCAATGAAATGGATCTTGAAAATCTTTGCCATGCGATCTATGATATCTACAAGGGTTTCCCCTTCCATGGCCTCATTTTTGACTTTGTCTGAGAGTAGTTCTCAGGTACACTTCACTAATCCCCCAGGCTCATAGTCAGGAATCTTATGAACCCTTCTTTATCCAGCTCTAATGAACCTCCTGCAATGTTCATTGCATTCATCCACTTGTCTATCAAGGACTCTTGATTATTGAAATCTAGAGTGTCGAGGTTTGGGATCAATCCATATAGATTTATTGGTTCAAGGTGAGACCGACCATATGGGGTATTGTGTAGATTTAATCCTCGAACTCGACTTGATCCAGTTGACAATCTCGTTGTTCTTATTCTGGAATTTCCTTGGTTTGGGATTATGTCATCTTGTCTCATTTTCTGGACTTCGTGCGATCTTAGAAATGCCTTCATCTTGGCTCAGACCATGTTGTATTTAAGGGGTCTGCGACTGCTGTTAAGAACATGACATCTCTCCAGCATTCATCTTTAGATCTACCAAAGTTAGCCCTTGGAAGGACTCGTATAGATCTTTTAGATCCTTAAGATTCGCTCTTTCGATCTAGAGATGTGGATTCTCCTTGAAGAATAGCAATCATCTTTTTTACTTCATTCTTTGGCCTTATGACCTTCGTCGTTTTCTCCTTTTGGTGTAAAAAGTGTTCTATTCCTATAGGTTGGTGGCAACCTTCCTCCTGGCTTTCTCTCTATTACCTTGGTTTCTAGGGATTGTTCTTGATCTATCAATCTCTTGATGAGATCAAGTTGTTGCTTCTGCATCTTTTCTACATTATCCATTTGAAAGCAAATCTCAATTATCGTTTTAGATATGGTTTTGTTGTGTTCTTTAAAGAATTTCACTGTCTTTTGTATTTCTCTAAGATCTTGGCTCATCTTAGAGGTATCCGGGTCAATCTCTTTGTCATGTTGACTTCCAAGAGAAAAAGTATGGCTTGCCTACCTCGCTCGAACCTTGGTTAGGTTGCTTTCTCCATTCTTCATGTTTGGGGAGATGTCCATGGATCTCAATGAAACTGTGGAGTTCCACTATATTTCTTGACACCTCCTTTGAATACGTTAGTTTATCCTTTTGGATGTAATCTAAATTAATATTCTTCATGCATCTGATTGGAACGAGCTTTTTCACGTTCCCTTCCTCGTTTGACTCTATTCCAGAATCTTTGGATAACTTCTTCACTTTTATCCACTCTTTGTCTCCATAGAATATGATAATATTCTTGGATAAGATTACATATCCTATTATCTTGAACATGGCCGATAGGGTCGCGAGTGCTCTTGCCTGTGTCTTGAATAGGGCTGATAGTCCTGCTACAGTCGTATATCTAACTTTCATTCGAATCCATATTTCTTTGAAACTCTCCTTTTGTTAAGTGATATGAGTTTATAATAATTTTTCCATTCATAAATAAATAAACTTAGGGCTCTAATATAATTTTGAGCGAAAACCGGATGAAAAGCAGCCTTTAGAATCAAGTGTAGTCATATTTAGAAAAATAGTGGCATTTTCGTAAATAGCATAGTGAAAATTTGGTTTGACAATTGCAAAAGGACCATCGTTGGACTAGATGACTAATTTTGTACTTCGCAGGACTAAAATTGAGAATTCGTATACATAAATGACTGAAATTAAGTGGAATCACCTATTCTTACAGGATTGATTTTGAAATTACCCCCTCCCTTCGACTTGCTATAATTTTCTCTCTTGTCTTTACACGTAATAGTTGTTTTGACATTTTGTTATTTTTAAGAAAATGTAAAATTTTGTATGATGGCCAAAAATAAAAATGAAAATAGTGAAAGTTAAAAAGGGTTGGAGAGAATATTAAGATTACTCAACGAAACCTATTAAAATTCACATTAAAATGAAAATAGTGAAAGTTAAAAAGGGTTGGAGAGAATATTAAGATTACGCAACGAAACCTATTGAAATTCACATTAATCCAAGTCAATCAAGCTCATCAGATAATAATAAAATGATAAATTAGAGATTGTAACTACCTTTTACCAGTCCTTAAACTCTCTTGTGAGATAAATACATGTGAGATAGGTCGATCTATCATTAAAGTATGTTTATTATATATAATAATGCTTAAGTAGTTAAAGTATGTTTACAGTAAATCATATTATACTCACTCCGTCCGATTCTAAAGTGTCCGTTTATTTTTTGCACATAGATTAATGAGTATTATTATTATATGTAAAGTGGGTAGTTGTATTAGAGGGAAATGGTGGGCCATATTGTGTACTTTTTTACTAAATAGGGGAAATAGATACCTTTAAATCGGATGTCAAAAATAGTAAAATGAATACCTTAGAAGCGGACGGATGAAGTAACATTTAAAATCATACTTTAATACATTATTCATCATATTTAATAAAAAAAATACTTTAATTACTAATAAAAATATTTATCTATATAATAATTATACTTTAAAACGTCTCACAATCAGTCTCACATAAAAACTGTTTCACAAGAGACTTTGTGAAAATAAAATTACGCCAGATTATTCCTTTCTTCAATTAATTTATTTCATAAAAAATTTCTTGTCACACCTCCACTTAAAATGTTCATTAAATAAACAAGAGTATAAAACAATTTCATAGGGTTTACAATTTAGAAGAATTGTTAGAAAGTGCATAATTAAGGAGCTCCCTCCGTAGGATTTTTCCAGCTGCAGATTTGGGGATGGAGTTAATAAATGCAACACGTCGTATCTTTTTATAAGGAGCTACCTGAACATAGTTAAACACAAACCCCAATTAATGATGTCATTCATATCATGTGTTGAACTAGCTACTTAAAAATTAAAAAATCCCATAGTTTATTTTTTTTTGTTATTCAAAATAATCTCAAAAAGATTCAATTTACTCGCATAATTTTAATATTGCTTCAATTTAGTTTAAATATTATCGAAAATTGTAGTTTTTAACGGATCACACACGTGCATGCATGGCTTCCATATGGCAGAGTGCATGACATGCATGCAATTACAACAAAAATTAAAGTTTCCAACAAAAATTTGGATTAAATTGAGGCAATTTTAGAAGTTGTAGGCCTACTAAATTGAAGATTTTAAACTTTTTTTTGGCGGTTCGTAACTCCTATTCCACAATGGTGTTTCGTTGTTTTTTCATAAATTATTTTTTATTAAAATACTATACCTTAATTAGTGACCAATAAACCTTGTACACATGGAGATCATGACATGTGGCAAATATTTAATATATGGAATAGTGTTGTGAAATAGGTGATCTCATTTATTTTTTTGGATCGTTTTGAATAAAGTAAGGTTGTGGTGTTTTACTGGATATTGAAGTATAAGTTGTAAGTAGATTGACTTCAACAGATTATAATAAAAACTTACCATTTTTGCAATGTAATCCATAATTTGAGTTGCAGAGATGGTGCAACCTGGTTTTCTCACAACATAAGCCATCGGGATCTCACCTGCTTCTTCATCAGGATACCTTCAGCCCCATCAGAAATTTTTATTAAATTACATTGCATAAAATCATGAAACATTAGTTAAGTATGCTTGCTAGAATTGATTGTGAATGACTCTCCGTCCCACATCATCTTTCTCGTTTACTGTTGTTATATATAGTTTAAGAAATATAGTGTTGGAGATAAGAGAATAGTTGCTCACGGAATGACAGCAGCATCAGCTAATTCAGGAATGGATTGCAACAAATGTTCCAGCTCTGCTGGAGGAATCTGCACTCCCAATTTAATTTGCATCAGATTTCATACTTAATTTGTAATTAAATCTTATCTCCATCATATGATATGCTTTATATTTGATTAATTCTTTCAACCTATCAACAATGAAAATAAACTCATCTGAGTCGAAATAACAAAGATCTCCTGTCTTCAACTACCCTCTGAATCTATGGTCCTACGTGTTGCCTCATCATGCTAGAATTGATTGTGAATGACTCTCCGTCTCACATCATCTTTCGCGTTTATTGTTGTTATATATAGTTTAAGAAATATAGTGTTGGAAATAAGAGAATAGTTGCTTACGGAATGACAGCAGCATCAGCTAATTCAGGAATGGATTGCAACAAATGTTCCAGCTCTGCTGGAGGAACCTGCACTCCCAATTTAATTTGCATCAGATTTCATACTTAATTTGTAATTAAATCTTATCTCCATCACCTGATATGCTTTATATTTGATTAATTCTTTCAACCTATCAACAATGAAAATAAACCCATCTGAGTCGAAATAACAAAGATCTCCTATCTTCAACCACCCCTCAGAATCTATGGTCCTACGTGTTGCCTCCTCATCTCCTGCATAACTTGCCATCAACGCACACTTCTTTTCCTTAGTTGATTTTGGAAAATGCCACCCAACATAATAATTTTTTGAAAAAATGCTATCTTTTGATCTCTCATTATAATGTAATTAATGCATAGTTGCATGTAGGATCGTAGGTACAGTCTCGTAACAATGCACATGTGATGATTTCAAAATCTGTGTATGATCACACATATAGTCGCATATAGGGTCACACGAAGAGTTGAACACGGAGTCGCATGAGGCGTCGCAGAATAGAGATAATGATGTTCAAAATTTGACAATTTTCCAAAAAAAAGTTGTTTACACTTGTCAAAATTAAGTATTAAAAATGATATTTTTTCAATTAAAGAAGCAGTAAAAAAAAAGTTCATATGAATAAATAAACTATACGAGTACCTTTCATGATTAAAGGCCCTCGCAACCATAGTTATCCACGCTGTCCCGGAGATAAGCCCTCTCCAGTCTATGGATCAACTATCTTGGCTTCCGTGTTCTCTGAAAGTCGGCCCGCTGATTCGTATATTCTCGCCTCGTCCAGCTTGATGGACCGTGTTGCCCCTCCTGTACTCTCTGTCAAACCATAGCCCTACCAAACAAACTTGATCATTTTACTTTCTAAACAAGTATCACAACTATAGGATATTCAAGAGCATGTACTGTCTGCGTGCATGCAACTAATTGTACACATAATTAATTTATTGTGGATTAATAAGGCATCTAAATGTAAAAAAAAAATATTTATATGAATATTTCCTTGATTTCTCATTAGTTTCATTGAATATTATTACATTCCACTGATTTGGCATCTCCTTAGTCCCCTATTTATAATAAAATAATTGAAAAAAAAAGGAGTGAGGACAAGAGCCTCACTTTTTTTTCAATTATTTTATTATAAACAGGGGCTTAAGGAGATACTAAACGAGTGGACTGTAATAATATATAAAGACACTGTGTCCCTTTGCAATTTAAATCTCTTACAATACATATGTTTAAATAGAATATAGAGGGGGAGTGTTGTGTTCTCATGAGGGCATGGTGTGTCCTGGGGCGCAGGAGCTTTTGCAAAAAAAAAAATAGTTACACGAGTATAATTAGTGTGTGAACTTTTCTAATTTTTAAGCATTTTTAAAGGCCTATTAATATATAATAATACGAACCAAATACACTCAAAGGAAAATCATAACTTACGGTGTAAAATAAAAGAGTGAGGCTCTTGTGCCCAGGGGACACCGTGCCCCTTTGTAATTTTCGTGGCTCTTTGCAATTTAAACCCTAGCAATACATAAGTTTAAATAGAATATGGAGGGGGAGAGTTGTGTTCCCATGGAGACACGACGTGTCCCACCATGTCCCGGGGGCACAGGAGTTTTTGCCGAAATAAAATATACCATGAATCATAAAATTATTATAGTAACGGATTCTTTGTTCCACATTTCATGAATCAACATTAATATTTTGTAACGTGAAAAATTATTATACCTTTTAAATATCTATTTTAAAACCTTAAGGCACAGATTTAATAAATAGGTTGTAGGATAGATTAAAAGTGATAACATTTTTTTATTAAGATTTACTATATGTTTGTAAAAAAAAAAATCATCCTAAAACACAATCTCACATAATTTTTTTAAGTAATAACAATAGAATTCGTTTTTATTATTAAATACAAAGTTAGCCCAAATTTTTTTGGTAAAATGACCAAGTCATTATTTGGAGAGTATTTCAAAGGTTAGCCTCTTGTATATGTGAATATACGAACTATTGGTGGTGTATTTAAGTTGATTCATTTCATTTTTACTGAATTGATGTTAAGAACTTTAAAAGAAAATATGATAAATCCTTGCGGTGTCTTTCATTTATTATTTGAAGTTTGGATGGAGTTAAAATATCAAAAGATAGTTATAATTTATGTTTGAATTGGTTGTAATTTAGATTCTTTTTATTTTATGAAAGAGGTGGATGATAATATATATAAGTGACTATTAGTTGATGTAAGAGATGAGATGGGAGAGAATTGAGAAAGGATAAAACTCGGTTTCTTTCTGCGCACCGTGTTTTCAAATTCTCCAATTTCAGAAATTTATATCCTATAATATTAAATATTAAATGTAGTATATATTCATCACATGGTTACATATTTTTAATTTATATGTTGCATCCTAACGGCTACATTACTTTTTTTGTATAGGGATCCACACAAATCAATCAAAATATCTCCATGGGACCCACTTACCACAATATTAGAATTACTCCGTATATATTAAAATATTATTTTTCTCACCTTAATACATATTAAAATATTATATTTCTTAATTTTCGTAAAAAACAGATGTAACCATCAGGAGAGAATATTCTTTAGTATATAAACTTTTACTCTCAATTATTCGAAAATTTTCTTTTTCATTTAAATTTGATATCATTCATATGTTAATTGACACATTCATTAAAAAGTAATACTCTTACAAAATAAACGAAAAAAAAAAAAAACTCATTTATAAATATGCAGTGTTTTAGAGTAATTTTTAAAATTTGAGTTTAGAATTTGAAAAATTAAACCCTTTTTAGGAAACACAAACAAGCTACCCTAAATTAGTTTAATTCTAGAAGCCAAATCACTTGACAAATAACGACAAAAAGAAAATGGTGTTCACATGGTTGGGCTGGGTCAACTTCAGACAATAATAATTAATTAAATATTAACACACAAGATGACAATAACAAATCGCCACAATTTCTCTACCTAATCTATGATAATAAAACATAAATGACGCATCAACTAGAAGTTCATTTTTTTCAATAGTTTCTCTATTGCGTGTAATTGTATGCAGGGCTGATTGAAGATTATTGAATTCATACTAAAACTAAATTTAAATGATTTATTGACTATTTGAATTTTTTTTTTCAGATTAAACTTAACTGAATCTTTTTGCGAAATTTATTTGAATATCAATCACATAATCTTTACTGAACCATATTAAATTTATGTACTGAACCATATTAAATTAATTAATCGAAAAAAATATACTATAAAATATTTATTTTTTTAATTATAAAATTCAATAGTGAAAAATAATAGGATAGATCTTGCGTGAGACCGTCTCACGTGAAACAATTTTTCAATTTTTAAAATAATTATTATTTTCGCTATAAATTGTTCATTAAAGAACATTATCACTTTTCATTAATTTAATATCACTATCCTTCATAAGAGTTATCACTTCCTTACCGTCTCACGTAAGGGTTTACATGAGACGGTCTCATATAAGTCTTTGCCAAAAATAATATTGTATTTTACTTTAAAACAATATTTTCTCACTTAAATTAATATTTATATTTTCTTATGATTTTATATATTTTAAAATTATTACTTCTTTAAAAAAAATCGTTAAAGGTATTCATCAATAAATATTTCCTCCAATGTCCGATAATTTATCAGACGTACTAGTGTGCGACATAATAAAATCAGTTTTAGGTATATTATTTATGTACAAAAAAAACATATAAATACTTTGAATATAATTTAAAAATAATAAAAATATGTTGATTTTTTTTATAATAAAGTGCAAAAAATGTGATTTTTTTTAATAGTGTGGTATTAGCTAAAAGCGACAGTTTAACCAATTATTATACTCCCTTCATCCAGTTCTAAGGTATCTATTTGCTTTTTGTACGTGGATTAAGGAGTATTATTATTATATGTAAAATGTGTATTTGCATTAGAGGGAAGTAGTGAGTCATATTATGTATTTTTTTATTAAATAAGAGAAATGAATACTTTTGAAGCGTACCCCAAAAATAGTAAAATGATACTTTAGAAGCGGACATATGGAATATATTAATAAATGACAGTTTATCAATATAATTCATTAATTTTTAATTACGTGAGTCTCTCAAAATCAATAAAATTGATTAAAATGTCGCTTTTTGTAACTCATTTTTAATTATTTATTTATTTAAATATTGAGATGAAAATTATGGCAAATCAGATTACCTGTTTCACCTACTTTTTTATAAATTAAATAATTGACACGTGATACAATTAATGCTCAAAATTTAATATTTGCTCCAAGGATTTAATGATTATTTGTATGGTATAGTATTTTTATGTTTGGGAAACAAATTCAACTTGAAATTATGGAATACTTTAGAAGCGGACATATGGAATATATTAATAAACGACAGTTTATCAATATAATTCATTAATTTTTAATTACGTGAGTCTCTCAAAATCAATAAAATTGATTAAAATGTCGCTTTTTGTAACTCATTTTTAATTATTTATTATTTAAATATTGAGATGAAAATTATGGCAAATCAGATTACCTGTTTCACCTACTTTTTTATAAATTAAATAATTGACACGTGATACAATTAATGTTCAAAATTTAATATTTGCTCCAAGAATTTAATGATTATTTGTATTGGTATAGTATTTTTATTTTTGGGAAACAAATTCAACTTGAAATTATGGGCGAGTGTAGCTAGTCTGTCGTACCTGTCTAATTTCCACGTCTGGGAACTTCTCCCTAAACCGCTCGTAACCTCCTTCCCCAGCGGCGCTCCGCCGCATCCCAAAAGACGCAGCAGCGAACTCAAATCGTACTTCTCCACCAAATCCGACTTCGCCATCGCCACCACCAGCGGCGGCGTCACCGGGATATACGTGACCTTGTGTCTCCACCGCCTCCGGCATATGAACAAAATCGAATTTCCGCATCAACACTATGCTCTCCCCCAACGCCGCCGCCCTAATCAGCATTGATTGCTCGAACTTGTTCTGATACAAAGCCGCGATCATCACTATAAAGTTCCGGTGAGTTAACACGACGCCTTTCGATTTCCCGGTGGTGCCGGAGGAGTAAAGGATGGCGGCGTCGTCTGATTGATTAACAACGACGTCGTCCGGAGAGGTCGGAACTCGCGATTCGAGCATCGACAGAAAATTGGGGGAATCGAGGAGGATAATGGGGATGTTCGGCGGGAGCTTTGGAGCGGTTTCGGATGTGGCGAATGCGACGGTGGGTTTACTGAGTTGGATTTGGTGAGTCAACTCGGGGGGAGAACAAGCGGGATTGGAGGGCGAAACGACGAGAACAGGGATGTGGAGAGATGGCGGGGAGACGATGAAAGCGACGTCGTTTCTGGAGAGGCGGGATTTGAGAGAGGAGGAGAGGGAAGAGACTTGTTGGAGGAAGGCGGAGTAATTGAGGCGGCGGCCGTCGGCGGCGTCGATGAGGAATCGGTGGTGGAGAGGGCGGTGGAGGTGGTGGGAGAATGGAGGATGGAGAGGGCAAATTGGATAATGGAGAGTGGTTGAGAGGGAGGAGGGAGGGGGACTGGGGACGGAGGATGCTGTAAATTTTGGTTTGTGGGGAGAAACCACTCTGGGGATCGATGGAGAATTTTGAAGATGGAGTATCCGTCATTGAAATGAGCTTCTCCGCCGGTGATGTGGTGAGAGTGCTCCTGTGGGACTATGGGAGATATATACTATGCAGGAGTAGCCTATGATGATTAAATTAGGAGTAAGAATTACTCCCGCGGACATTTGATTTTTCCCGTGGATTAAAAAATATTATTATTTAATATGTAGTTAGTAATTATATTAGTGGGATGTATAAGTCTCATAAATTTATTGTATTAGTGATGTATATGGGTCTCATGTATTTAAAAAGGAAAATGTAAACTTTTAATGCGGACGCCCAAAATGGCAAAATGTACACCTTTCGGGCAGACGGAGGGAGTATCTTTAATGTTTTTGGATCGAACCAGGCTAATCAGATGAATATATTGAGGGGTCTAGGGTACAATGTCCACCGTCAAAAATTGACATTCAAAAAGCAATACAAAAAAAAACAAAAATGCCAATTTTTGAAGGAAAAAGACTTTGATACTATTGATTTGATGTGAAAAAATTCTTCTTTTTTTTATTACAGAACACCTGTGTATTTTAGATTTTAAGAATATATATCACTCGATCTTTGACTTTGAGAATATACATATCAATACTCGGCTTTGAGAATATATATGCGTACACTCGGACTAGTTTTTTTACTTTGAAAATATACATATCATTACTCGGTCATTCAAAGGATTTGAAAATATATATATGTACATTCGGACTCGGTCTTTCAAAAGGGATAGAATATACATATCACTCGAACTCGATCATTAAAAGTTTGAGATTACAAATATCAATCACATTCAAGGTGTTTGAGAATTTAAATATCACTCGGGCTCAGTATATTCTTGCTATAAATAAAATAAAATTCACTCGGTCACCACTGTGAGAGTGATAAGTGATAATATACGTATCACTCGGACTTTGCTTTGAAATATATATATTACAAAATATATTTTTTAGGATTTTTATCTACTCTCTCAAATTAATATTTAAATATTAAATCATAATAAAAATTAAAAAGAAAAATTAAAAAGTAATTTATATAAAAAAAGTTATAAAGCACTTGATATTGGTAAAAGACTTGTACGAAATCGTCTCACAGAATAAGTTCCGTGAGACAGGTCAAATATTTATCCGGTTAAAACAGGCGGATCTGCGCCTTAACTTGTTACTTGCTAAATTTTCATCAACACAGCTAACTAATTAACTCGTCAATCCTTTTGCCATTTTGACTTTTTTTTTTAATTACACAATTGAGTTAGACTTCATCTGTACGTATACTATTATTATTACATCTATATTACTATTTGTAAATAAATAAAATATTTTCTTTAAAAACACAATTAATGTAAATTGCGTCAAAAAAATTGAATAATAATTTCACAAATTAGTTATCACTTTTTTATCTATTATATTAATAGTTTATGAATTCATTTAACTGATTATCAAATTTTATTTATTAAATATCATTTTTCATAAAAAAATATTATCACTTTTATTTTTTAAGAAATGTATTCATTAAATAATTTAATTGGACATTTATCACTTTTATTGATTAGATATCACTTTTTATTATAAATATTATCACTTTTTATTCGTCCTATAAACTTTTCATTAAATAATTTAATTGAATGTGAATCACTTTTTCTTAATCAAGTATCACTTTATATTAAAAATATTGTTACTTTTTTTTTGCAAATTATTTATGAAATAATTTGATTGGTCGAGTATCACTTTTTCATGTTATGATATTACTTTTTGTTAAAAAAAATTATCACTTTTAAATTTAAAGTGATAACATTTTAAATAAAAAGTGATACATTATTATAGAAAAGTAATAATCGAATTTAAATTATATTTATTAAAAATTCATAATACGGAGAAAAGTAATAATGTTTTTAATAAAAAAATTAGGAAAGATCTTGCTGAGATCGTCTAATGTGAGTTCATTTTACACTTTTAAAATAATTATCGCCTTCGCTATAAAACGTTATCATTTTCGCTATAAAATGTTATCACTTTTCATTTATATTATAAATTGTTCATTAAATAACATTATCACTTTTCATTATTTTAGTATCACTCTACATTATAAAAGTTATCATTTTCTGTTCGTCTTACGTAAACCCTTACATGAACAATTTTATAAAATGAGATACTTTATTTATAATAAAAGTGATATTTGTTTAATTAAGTTATCTCAATAGAAAAAAAATTTATTTTATTTTATATTTTACAGAATATTTATATTGTATTTTATTTTTAAATCGTTAAAATAAAGGAACTAAAATTAATGAAATTAATTTTTTAATTAACGAAAAACAAATTTAAAAAAAGAAAAGAATAAAAGAAAAGTGAGTTTAGTAGATAACGGAGTCAACCTATTAACCAATTACCTGCTTTATTTCAAACTACCGATTTAAAATAACGATTAATAGAGGACCGCATTTTTTTTAAAATTTCATTTATAATGTTAATGGGTAGGGAATGATTCGTCTCACATATTGGGATCCGTGAGACGGTCTCACACAAGACCTACCCATGATATTGAGGGTTTATATATTTGCTATAATAAAATAAGCAAAATATTTGTGAAATATATTATTTAGAATTTTTATCTATCCTCCCAAGTTCAAAATTAATATTTAAACATTAAATTATAATAATGATTGAAAAAAATTAAAAAAAATTATATATTTTAATTTGATAGAAATTAAATATTTTATAAAAAATGACAAAATTTAAATATCAACCTGAATTAATATCCAAATTGAGATTAATATCCAAATTGAGATTAATACTTAAAGTTGGATAAATAAAAATTTAAATTAATATTTTAAATATTAAGTAATAATAAATATCAACAAATACTCTATCCGTCCGCCCGAAAGGTCCACATTTTGCCATTTTGGGCATCCGCACCAAAGGTTCACATTTCCCTTTTTAAACACATGAGACCCCCACACATCACTAATACAATAAATTTATGGGACCCATACACCACACTAATACAACTACCAAATACACCTTAAATAATAATACTCTTTAATCCACGTGCAAAAAGCAAATGTCCACCTTTTTGACAGACGGAGGGAGTATTATTTAAGTATGTCCTCCTTTTCATTCTACACACTCGGTCACTAGCCTTTTCTCTAGCCTTCTTTTCGTTTTCATTACATTATACGGTATTTGCCAAAAATATATCCAAAATAATAGGCATCTTTGCCAAAAAATAAAATCAAGCAAGTTCAAACCATCAACTCCACTCGGTCACTCAACATTTTCCCTCAACTCCACTCGATCATTCAATCATTTTTGTTTTGTAGACTGAAAATGCCTGATACATACATAATAGGGGCAACTCAATAAAGTTGATTCTAAAATGGGTATTTTTGCTCATTTTTAATCAAAATAGATATTTTTGTATTTGTCAAAATACAAAAGGGCAACAGACAACATTTCTCATCTATTGAACCACCCGAACCTTTTTAGTGATGGGATTGGGAAGAATGGGATTGTGGTAAAATCGGTCAACCCATCTCCAAGGTATATTTATTCAGCATACTTTAATGTATAATAATTCAATGTATTTTACTAAACATAGTTTAACAAATATTCAACATACTTTATTTATATAATAAGCATATTTAGTGATGGGTCGATCCGTTTCACAAATAATTCATTTAACAAGATTCTTTGTCGAATATTTTACTTTTTTGAGAAATTATTATTGATAGTGAATATTTTTTAATCATATTAATTAAAGGTTAATTGCATAAAAAATTTAACTCTGTTCTAGTTGCAATTTTGCCCAAATTTTTTAAATTTGGCAATAAAAATCACATTAACAAATACTCTAGTATTGCCCAAATTGCTACCCGAATGGATAATATTGCAATTCTATTTTAATTCAATAGCCAACATAAAAGGAAATTCATTTTTTTTTCTAAGCATGTAAAATTTTATCTTGATTAATGTTTAACCACATTATACTCACATATTCTTTCCATAAACTTTCCATAACTCATTGAACAGAAGTAAATTACACGATCACTATTTCTCTCTCTAAAAGAATAAATTAGCTCACTCTCCCGATATTTTCTCTCAATCTTAAAATTCTTCCCTCATTCTCTAATTTCTAGAAGAATGATGAGTAAATTGTACTCCCCCGTCCATAAAACCTTTCACACTTTCTTCAATTATTTGTCCCATAAAACCTTTCACACAAAAAAAAAAAGGAAACATCACTTTATCTAACAACCTTAAAAGTTACTTTAATTTCAAAATTGCCACTCTTTTTTCACACACATATAATTGCTTTATACTACTTTTTTATTACCTAAAAATACTACAATACCCTCCAAAGTCAATAAAGTTGGTCAAAAAGTGTAAATTTCTTAAACAACGTGGAACAGTAAACATGAAAAGTATTATGGGACAGAGGGAGTAATTGATTTCAAAATATTTCTGCTGCTGTTTACAATGATCTCAAGATTTTTTTATTTTTTTAGGGCTAGTTTGTTAGCGGATATTTTAAAAAGAAACAGAATAATTTTTTAGAATAGGTGTTGGGATAGAGGTAAAGTGCTGGATGAGATCAAAAAGAATTTATGGAATTGGAATTCATCAATTTATGTTCAAGCTAACTCTTTTTCTTTTTTATGATTGGATTGAAAATACTAAATTAGTTTTGCAGACAATTCACTAAGCTTCTGTAATTTGTAGTAATTGTTTTGGTGGTATGTCTTATACTCCCTCCATCCCGTTTTAATGTTTACGTTTGCTTTTTGTATGTTGATTAAGAAGTATAATATTTTAATAGATAGTGGGTGGAAAAATATAATATTAATGTAAAGTCGGTAGGTGTATTAGTGTTGAATGATATATTAATTGTTTTAAGTGGGTCCCATATTCCAAAAAGGAAAACGTAAATATTGAAATGAGACGCGCAAAATAGAAACGTAAACATTGAAACGGGACGGAGGGAGTATAATTTTTTTTATGAGTTTATTTGCTCGATAAAAAAATTGTGTATAATGAGATTTGTTTGACTAGTGATTAATTGTATTATTGTTTGGTATTATAAAAAAATGAGATCATTAATAATTAGATATTAGTTATTTATATTTGTTATTGGATATTAACAAATGAAATAATATGTAAAATGACATATTTACCCTTTATTATTACTACTACTACTATTATTATTATTAATTCTTATTATTAATTATTACTAGTATTTCCCGTCCGTGCATTGCACTGAAAGCATTTTATTGTAGGATTATTGGTTATTATTATTATTTTAATAGTCTTATGCATCTGTATGAATATGTTCGAGTTTCTCTCATTCAATTTTAGTCTGGTTTGAATTTTATTGTAGCTTTTTTTTAATTTATATTTATAACTTTCTCATATGTGTTTTGCACGGAAATAATTATATTTTGCGAATAATTTTTAAACATTTTATTATAGGATTATTGTTAATTGTATTTTAGTTTTAATAGTTTTATCTCTACAAATATGTTTAAACTTGTCTCGTTCGATTTTGCTTTGGTTAGAATTTTGTTTTGATATTTTTTTATTTATATTTATAATTATCTCATATGTGTTTTGCACAGAAATAATTATAAATATTTTTATGTATAATTAGTTTTCTTTCTTATACTTCCTATTTCCTCCCGGCCTTATAGTTTCATATCTTCAATTTGGGGATTAGTTTCTAATGGTTTCATTATCCTTTATGTTTTATATGGGACCTACACAAAATGATTAAACCATCTCCATGTGACCTACCTACCATTCTAATACAACTATCCACTATACATTAACATACTATATTCTTTAATCACCGTGCAAGAAGCAAATGTAACTATTAGGAAGGGACAGAGGGAGTTATGTCTTTCATGATTTTTTCAAGGGCCTCAATGCACCATTTATCAACCATTGGCGCTTCATCCCAAATGATAATTTGCGAATAGAAAGGAATTGAGCAAGACCACTTCCATGTCTTACATTAGACATTGAATCCTTGCACACCGAAAGTGGAATACAAAATCTCGAGTGTGTTGTTCGGCCCCCTGGCAAAAGCAATGATGCAATTCCACTTGATGCCACGTTCAACACTATATCCCCCTTTTATCTATTATAAGCCAACATCGTCTATTGAGAGTGTAAATTCACATGTTTTGGGCTCTGATTTGTGGGGAAGTTGAGTATGATTTGATTTATTATCAAGACAAATCGGGATGCTTATAGAAAATCCATAAATCAGAGGCTACTGAGGCTTTTTGAGCATATTTGTACAGGAAAACAGATCTTAAGGGGCTGGAATTGGAAGACATGATTTTTGAGGTAATTTTTGAGAGTTGTTCGACCTAGGAATGTTGTTCGACCAACATCATTGTGGTCGAACATAGGAGCCAAGTCGAACAAAATGTGCAAAAACTTACAAAAGCATTGTTCGTCCAAGGGAGTCCGTTCGACCAGAATTATCTTGGTCGAACGGGGAAAGTCTGGTCGAACAAAATGTCTAGAATCTTACAGAATGGTTGTTCGACAAACGTTCAACCAGGAGGCCTTGATCGACCAGTTAAGTTCTGGTCGAACGGAATTACGTGTGTGATATTTTTGGTAATTCTGGGTTTCTTTTACCAAATTTGACGTGTATCTCAAGAAAAGCACATCAAAGGTCCGTGAGGAGCACTTTACAAGTACAAAAAGGGATGCAGAGCACATGAAGAAGGGAGTTAGATTCCACATTCATCCTACACCACATTCAAACCCTAACTCCATCTTTCGGAGCCGTGGAGAGAGGTTCGTCTGTCGAACCAAGTGAGGATCAAGTGAAGATCCAAGACGGAGAGAGTCGCGATGGCGCCCGCATCTAGGATTTACTTTGCTACTTAATTTATCTTGTAATTTTCAAGACTATGGGTAAGATCCAACCAACTACCATGATTGTTCTTCGATCGATCATGGGCTAGAACCGCTTAAGTTCTAGGGTTTTGAAGGTTTTACAAGTTAATTGAATTTTTGTGTGTAAACTCCGTACAACACTACTTGTGGTTTATTTTATATAAGACTATGCTTTTTAAATTCATACTCACAGTCATTTTGTGCATCATTAACTGTTATGTAGAGTCTGAATACATATCTTGATTATTGATTGAGTGCGTTCACTGCTGAGCAGGATTTTATGTTATAATTCTAAGAGAGAGGACTCTGAAGTCTTATTAGAACTATCTTATATAAATATTTGTTAATTGAATGCTATTCGGGTTAATAAGTAGGATAAAGAATATAACTTCATAGTACCTATAAAGGGAGATCATATCGGGTTAGAGTACTAAGTGCAAGAAAAATAATTGATACTGATAGTACCTAGAAAGGGGGGTGAATTATATCTCTTGTCCGAGGATATTCATACGTGTCGTATGCTTGCTTGCTTGTATCTATAGAGTGAACTTGCATGGTTTAGTGATGCGTCTATAAACCACAAGCCAGAGTCAGACATCAACACATGGAAAGTAAATTAATAAGTAAAACTGGAGACCCGAAGAGCTACCTAATTTCTCACTTGTTCACAGTCATATTATCTCTACTACTTATTTATTTTACTTTTATTTTAATTATTTATTAATTAGTTACGTAATCATCACAACTCAATTGCTACACTAGTCTTACTAAATTAGAATATAATTAAATTAATAATAATCCGTCCCTTGGGTTCGATAATCACTTGGTTGCCTATCAAAACTACAATTGATATCCTTCATAGTTGGGGATTAATTTTGTGTGTTGAGAAAACGCTCATCATCGTCTTCCATAGGAATGTCTTTCCGGTGCCTCCATATACATATACGAAGAAAACTCTTTCACTACCAGAGGCAACGCTTTCCATCACCATGCAAAACAACTTCTTCTAATCTTTATTTAGTTTTTTTTATCAAATTCAGACATTCTTTTTGTAGTGATGATATGTTATACCTCAATTCATTTGATATTAGTTTCTTTATTTTCTAACTGTGAATTTTTCTCAGGTGTATGTATCCTAGATTAGGGAACTAATCTAGAACCTTTTGATCCGGAAATAGAGGCATCAGCGAGAAGGAGGAACACTAAGAAGGGAAGAACAAGAATAAGACTGTGGAATCAACCGAAGCTCTTAATCTAGGAGTTGAAGTTGAAGAAATGAATCCAGAGAACAGAAGCAATCAACATGGCCGGAGCAGTAAATCAGGATGAAGTTGCCATCCGTGAAGTCTTTAAGAATAATGGAGGGGGCAACGTGGGGCTATTAGGAGCGCGTGGAACTGATGCGGATTTCAATCTTCACCCCGCTCTTATCAGCATGATAGAAAGGAACTCCTTCTCAGGAGGAACTTTTGAGGATTCTCAACAACATCTTAATAAGTTCCTCGGATATGCGAGTACACAAAAAGATGTAGGAACTCATGAAGATGCAAGGAAGATCCTACTGTTTAAATTCTTGCTTACTGAACGAGCGAGGGATTGGTACGATACTCGTAGTGCTATTGAATGTGATACATCAAGCTAAAGATGAAATTCTTGGAGAGATATATGCCATCTTCAAAGGTGTTCAAATTGAAGCAAGAGATTGATCAGTTACGATTAATAAAGGAGAGAAGTTCCATGAAGTTTAGGATAGATTCAAGGACATGCTTAGAAGATGTCCTCAGCATGGGTTGACAAAGCCTCAGTATATTAGTATTTTCTACAACGGATTGAATAGTGTTTCTAGAGTTCTACTCGACGCGTCATCGAATGGAGCTCTACTTGCAAAGACATCCATTGAGGCCGAGAAGCTTTTTGAGGATATATTGATAAATTCGAGAGATTGGCCCACTGATAGATTAAGAGGCACCTATGTCCTTGGGAAAGTAGCACAAGTTGAACATATTATAATGAAGTCAGGTAGAGACGAGGAGATCGTCTCTAGTTTGACTAATATTAGTAAGCTACTGGAGTCTCAGCAAAAGCAAATTACTGACATGGCTCAGAGAGTACCAATTATGCAGGATGCTTGTAATGAAGGAGCTAGCCAAGAGGATATAGAAGAGGCGAACTATCCCATGGGCCAAAGTATTCAAGGAACGAGGTTCCAAAATCAAGGAAATCGGAATTATCAAGGGAACTAAAATAATCGTGATCCCTCGGGTAATTACGAACAACCAAGGAGGCCTAAGTTTTTATGGAGTAATCCCAATAATGTAGTGCAACCTCCGATTGGTGTTGATCCCGACGCTAAAGTGGAAGAAGGGAAACCTGGTTTCGAGGATATGGTGAATAGGTATATGGCAAGGAATGATACAAGAGTAGATCGTCTCGAGGCCAAGTTAGAAAAGAAGATTGATACAAATCATGAGGATATGGTTAAACAAGTTAAAGACCTTACGTTGTTGATAGGGGAGATAGCAGGAAACATGAATAAATTGACTCAAACTATTGAGAATGGGAAGTTTCCATCCCAAAATATTGAGAACCCTAAGTCTTGTCATTCCATCACATTGAGGTCAGGTACGCAGTATGAAGGTCTGATGAAGCCGGCATGCAAAAAAAAGAAGCAGGAGCCTTGTTCGTCCACCTCCACCCAGTTCGACCAGACCTGATGGTTGAACTAAGGTCGAACAATCTTCGAAAAAATAGAATTTTGATGCTCTATTTTCTATTCTGCCGTTCAACCAAAGCACATTCGTTCGACCAGACAATCTTGGTCGAACGCTGGTCGAACAACAACAGGCGAATGTGAATTCGCGATAAGAGACTTTGTTCGACCAGACCATTTTAGTCGAACATAGGTTGAACAACTTCGTTCAGTGCCCGTTTTGATACTGATTGCTACACCTGTTGATCAAAATACTCTAGTGACACCTCATGAGAAGAATACTGAAATCATAGCAGAGAAGAAATGGGAAAGAGCTAAGAGATTGAGAGCCGAAAAGGATAAAGCGGAGAAGGTTGAACGTGATGAATGTGGAATTCTAAAGACTAAGATACGTCCTCCGTTTCCTTTCAAGCTAGTGAAGAAGGGTTTGGAAGAGAAGTTCAAGAACTTTTCAGATATCATAAACAATATAAGCTTGAGCATTCCATTCTCTGAGGCAATATTGGAGATGCCATACTATGCCCGCTTTCTAAAGGACATACTATTGAAGAAGAGGAGCTTGAACGGAATTGACACGGTGAATTTTTCTGAGAACTGCAGCTCGATCATACAGAAAAAGCTGCCAGCTAAGTTAAAGGATCTGGGTAGCTTCACTATCTTATGTGAAATTGGAAAGGAGCCGGCACGTCGAGCCTTGTGTGATCTTGGAGCAAGCATCAACTTGATGCCTTTGTCTATTTTTAAAAGGCTTGGTTTGGGGGAGTTAACTCCCACAACAGTTGCTCTACAATTGATGGATATGTCAATGACTTTTCCGAAGGGAATGATTGAAGACGTTTTTGTAAAAGTAGATAAATTAGTCTTTCCTGTGGATTTTCTTGTGCTGGAGATGAAGGATGACAAGGATAATGTTCCCCTTATCTTAGGGAGACCATTTTTTGCCACTGCTGGAGCTATGGTTGATGTTCAAAAGGGGGAGCTAAGGCTATGTATGGATAAAGAAGAGGTCTTGTTCAACCTTGATGAAGCAATGAAGATGCTAATGGAGACACAATGTCACAGCATTGATGTGGTGGAGGAGATTGTGAAAGAAGATATGTCTCTGATCCTTTCTAAGGATCCCTTGGAAACATGTTTGATGGAGTCTCTTACTTTTCCCACTACGGAGCTAGATGAACTCTCCAATGAGGTATGTATTAAATTTTTTGAAAATTTACTTACTTTGGGTGATGACATGTATGAATCAGAGAGGATAAAGGTTGAAGAGGTCAAGTGGACTAGGAAGTACTTGCCATTGAATAGGGAAAACACTCCAATAGAGGAGAAGAAAGAGGAGTTGAAACATTTATCTGAGCACTTGAATTATGCTTATCTAGGTGACAACGAAAAATATTCGGTAATTGTATTTTTTTCCCTTGATGATGATCAACTTGAGGAGTTATTAGATGCCCTTAGGAAGTATAAGTCTGCGATTGGTTGGTCTCTTGATGATTTGAAAGGTATTAATCCTTCATATTGCACGCATAGAATAAGATTGTTAGATGAAGCCAAGAGTAGCATTCAGAATCAGCGGAGGGTGAATCTCGATATTCAAGAAGTGCTTAGGACGCAAATTCTAGTATGGTTAGATGCAGGAATCATTTATCCCATTAGTGATAGTCCCCATGTGAGTCCATTGTATGTTGTTGCTAAGAAGGGGAGCATGACTATTGTGAAAGCTGAGGATGGAGAGACATTAGCCACTAGGATTCCTATAGGATGACATGTGTGTACGGATTACAGGAAACTGAATGAAAATACATGCAAAGACCATTTTCCCATTCCTTTCATGGATCAAATGCTAGATCATCTTGCAGGGTATGCGTTTTATTGCTTCTTGGATGGGTACTCGGGGTATAATCAAATTATGATTGCACCCGAGGATTAAGAAAAGACTACTTTTACTTGCCCTTATGGAACCTTTTCCTTTAGAAAAATGCCTTTTGGATTGTGTAATGCACCTGGTACATTTCAGAGATGCATGACGGTTATATTCGATGGGTTGATAGAAAAGATCATGGAGATGTTTATGGATGATTTTTCTGTGTTTGGTTCCTCTTTTGATATTTGCTTGTCTAACCTATCTACTGTTTTGAAGAGATGCTAAGAAACTAATCTTGTCTTGAATTGGGAGAAGTGCCACTTCATGGTGAGAGATGAGATTGTTCTTGGGCATCATGTTTCTGTCAAAAGATTGTAGGTTGATCGTGCAAAGGTGGTGGCTATTGAGAAACTTCCACCACCTACCAATGAACGAGGAGTGCGGTCCTTCCTTGAATACGCCAGTTTTTATAGAAGATTTATAAAAGAATTCTCGAAATTCTCCAAGACCTTATCTCATTTACTTGAAAAGGATGTTCCTTTTGTGTTTGATGAAGAATGTCTAACAGGTTTTCAGGTTTTGAAAGAGGCACTTATTACTGAACCTATCTTGATCACACCGGATTGGACTTAGTCGTTTGTACTTATGTGTGATGCAAGTGACCTAGCACTTGGAGTGGTGCTTGGGCAGATGAGGGAGAAGAAGTTCTGCGTTATTTACTATGCGAGTAAAACTTTTGATGTAGTACAAAAGAACTACATTGTTACTGAAAAGGAGTTTTTAGCTGTGGTGTATGCATTCAACAAGTTTCAACAATATTTGGTTGGCATGAAGACTATAGTGTACACGGATCATTCTGCAATCCGATACTTGATGGAGAAGAAGGAAACAAAGCCAAGGATCATTCGATGGATTCTTCTTCTACAAGAGTTTGATATGGAGATCCGGGATAAGAAAAGAACAGAAAATGTATTGATGGATCACTTATCAAGGTTGGAGACAAGAGAGCACTGTGATGAATCTTTAGATTATATTTAAGAGATGTTCCCTGATGAGAAGATAATGGCAGTGTTTGCTGAAGGAGCGGAAAGAGCATGTGTAGTGGCTGCCCAAGGGATGGATCAATGGTATGCGGATTATGTGAATTACATTTCCGTAGGTGAAATTCCAAGAGATCTCAATAGATATCAACTTGCAAAATTCAAAAGGGTTGTTGAGATGTTTATATGGTATGATTTGTTTATCTACAAGATTTGTACGGATTCTATCATCTGTATGTGTGTGCCCGAGATGGAGATGGAGAGCGTGCTTGATATTTTCCACGCACAACCTAACGGGGGCATTTCGGAGCTCAAAAGACGGCATCTAAGGTACTTCAATCTGCTCTATATTGGCCTACTTTGTTTAAAGATTGTGAATACTATGTGGCGACATGCAATCGATGTCAAAGGATAGGGAACATAAGTAGAAGAGATGAGATGCCACTTCAGTCAAGCATTATTGTTGAGATTTTTTATATATGGGGGATCTATTTTATGGGACATTTTTCCCCTCATCTAATGGATTTATCTACATCCTTTTAGCAGTGGATTATGTTTCTAAGTGGGTGGAGGGCATTCCCACTCGTGTGAATGATTCAAGGACTGTTTTGTCTTTCTTGAAGAAATATATATTTTTCCGCTATGGAGTTCCTAGAGCACTAATGAGTGATGGAGGGTCTCAATTCGTCAACAAGCTTCTTGAGAAAGTGCTTAAGGATTATGGAGTTAAGCAAAGGGTTACTATACCCTATCACCCTCAAGCGAATGGGCAAGCTAAAGTCTCCAACCGACAAGTGAAGAAAATCTTGGAAAAGGTAGACGGAACCAATAGGAAGGATTGGGCTATGAAGCTCGATGATGTTTTGTGGGGGTTCCGGACTGCTTATAAGACGGTGTTGGATATGTCACCGTATCAAATTATCTATGGAAAGCCGTGCGACTTACCCGTAGAAATTCAGCACAAAGTTTTTTGGGCAGTAAGAAGCTTGAACTTGTCTCTTAAGGATCAAAAGGAGTTGAGGATGACTCATATCAATCAATTAGATGAGTTCAGGAATCAAGCTTACAAGAATTCGATGATCTACAAAGAAAGAATGAAGAAGTGGCATGATTCGAAGATCACTTACAAGGAGTTCAAGCAAGGTGATGAGGTACTACTTTTTAACTCTCGTTTGAAGCTCTTTGCAGGAAAATTGAAATCGAAGTGGACGGGCCGTTCATTATCCATAAAGGGACATGGACAAAGATGGGGACATTATAATGGCGAATGGGCATTGATTTAAGCATTACAACTCGCCGGATGATGTTTGCATCGTCTTTGAGGATACCTTGCCTTAGATTGGTACCGTCGTGACTCTCTGACGTTAAACATGAGTGCCTATTGGGGGCTTTCCCTCCCGTTTTAATGCTTTCTCTTCATTAGAGTGAGTAAAAAATTTTTATATTTTACGTGCTTACTATTCGGAAATTACATCTCTTTGAAAACTTAGTTTCGATTATAGTTTCTACTAAGTTTTGGGGGGTGATGTACTTACCTCATTGTAGCACCGAGAGTATAATCTTTTCTTTATAACGTTTGTTAGGGGAGTTGATTTTTTTGCGGCATATTGAAACTTTAACTGGTTTTAATGTATCATTTTTTTGCAATTTGTTTAATGTTTAGTGGGGTTTTATTTTATATTTCGTATGCGGAGTTATACATGAATTTATATAGTCTAAAAGTGGTTCTCTAAGCTTAAGTTTTTGCTATCATGATACTTGATGTTGTCCCATAGTTTAGTGTTGCAGGGAAAGACGAGAAGAGTACGAAATTTCAAAAAAACAGCTAGTTGTTCGACCAAACCGCTGTTGTTCGACTAGGGAGAGTGGTCGAACAAAATGCGCAAAACTTACAGTACCTCAGCTCTACCAACGAAAGTTGTTCGACCATGCTTGTCAAGTCGAACGCTGGTCGAACAAAATTCCAAAAACTTATAGTAAGGTTGTTCGACCAACACACCTTGTTCGACCAAGATCTTCAAGTCGAATAGTGGTCGAACAGAACAGGGGAGAATAGGGGGTCAATTTCACATGTTGTTCAACTTCATGCTATTGTTCGACCAAGATATTTTGGTCAAATGGAAGTCAAACAAGGTCACGTTTTGAGTGCAGAATTGGGTTGTTCGACCAGAAACCCTTATTCGACCAGATTGTTCAAGTCGAACAAGTTCTGAAATCAAATTAAAAGGTCAGTTTCCTCATTTCGTTCAACTGATTCCCGTCACCTTCCCACTCTTAAATCTTCCTCTCCACACACTTTCACAACCAAGATTTGGAGATTTCAAGTCCGAATTAGAGCTAGTTTTGTTCAAATTTTGGGGATTTACTGCCGCACATCACACTCACACCATGGCCAACAAAGGTATGTTTTTCGAACTTCTATACCCATGAATTGATGAGATTATGCTAAGTAATGTTGGGTAAGTTGATTGAAAAATGTGTTTGGTGGGATTTGAAGTGTTGAATTTTTGTTGGAATTTCACTTGAATGGGCATGATTCAATTTACGTTGGATTGTTGAAATTTTGTGAAATTGATGTTGCTTATCATATAGGCTTGAGGTTAATTTCAAATTATATGTATGGGCTCGTTGTTTTGGAGTGTTGATATTTTGTGATTGAATGTGGAGGTTAAGCATGTTTAAGGATTTTGTTAAAGTCTATGTTGAAATTGGAGAGCATGTTTGTGTGGAGTATGTTTGAGACTAAGGATTTTAATTATTCTTGATTGAGAGTGTTGAGTTTATAGTTGTTATGATGATTAGATGAGCACTTAAAATTGAGAGTGGTTTAACACATGAGTTTGAAGTCTTGAGTAGGATTCATGTTAGTCTTAGGATTGGTATACTTGCTTTATCTCTTTTGTTGTGTATTGAAGTATAATTTTTGTACGAAAAGTGATTGCTTCTTCTTCTAAGAGGAAGGAAACTAAATCTCCTTCGAAGAGTGAGATAGCTAAGAAGATGAATATGGACAAGAGAAGGCCGTCTGATTATGGTATTAAGCTCGGATATTGGGAGGAGAAGAAGGAGTTGTGGACAGCTATAGCGCAAAAGATAACAAGGACAAAATATCAAGATGATCAGGCTATGATGGAGATGAACATCATCAACAACATTCGTTTGATGTTCAATCAAGTGGGGATATTGATGATGATATTGGGTATTGGTTGTTAGAGGATGGATACATTGATATGATGTGAAGTGTTTAGTGTTGATGATTCTTCGTGTTATACATGTACACTTGTTTTGATGCATGTTGATTTGTTGATGATGAGCATGTTATATTTTTACTTATAGTTCATGAAAATATTGATGTTGATTTCATGCTTTAAAGAGTGCTTAAGATTCTATTACCCATGTGAGGATTTGAGCCTATTGATCATGCTATGAGCATGATAGTTTATTCTTGAGAGTCGTTTGTGTTGGATTGTATACTAAAAGTCTAGATTTTTGTATGAACAATGTTGTAACAATTAATTTGAAATGAGAATCATATGATCAAATGATTGCGTCTTATAATTTATTTATATGTTCGATGCAATAGTCCATTTACTTTATACAGTAGATAATATGTTGTGCGACAACACGCGAAAGATCATATTATCGATTTCCTTATAAAGTATAAACATATGCTCACAACCGAAATAGACGGAGACTCTCTATCGGGATGGTTGTAGTGTGGTTTGGTATTAGCTTGTCTTGGTTATAGAATTACATTAGTGCACTTTGTGTGTATTGAGCAGGACCGCTTGAGATCGTTCGACTTATACTGACTTATAGGAGAACTTGATCTCTATTATTATGGATGTTCGTGCTCTTAATCCCTATACAATAACCTCGACACTTAGGGCAGTATGTATTTCTTTGATTCATCAATGGGTGAGATTTACATGCAATTAAATCAACAAACTCGGTGAATTGGGAAGTAGTGATGTCTCTATAGTGTGCTGTTGATTGTAGAAGGAATCCGTATCCGACATAGGTTGATGATGTCCCCTTGAGGAGCTCATAAGGATTATCATGTAAACCCTGCAGGTGGATTTATTCCGGCATGATAATGAGGTTGAGTGATACTACTCTCGGATGAGATATTAATTAATGGAGTTGTCAGTAACTTAATTAATTAATGGGCATTGTATATCTAAAACATGGGAAGACTGTCGGGCTCATAATAAGAAGGAGCCCATAACGTAATTATGGGATTAGAATGGTAGTGCAGTAATAATATTTTTGTGTTATATATTATTATTATTGGACTTAAGTATAAACTTTGGGCTAAGCTTTGATACTTAAGCCCAATGGAGGCCCAACTCTAATTTCTCCTCCTGGTCCCTGCTGTAGCCCATATATAAGTAATCTCAACTGTTCTAACCCTAAGATGAGACACGCCTAACACGTGAAGAGGGTAGATAAAACAGCAGATTGAGAAGATCTCGAGGATCATTGCCCACACGATGTCGAGATTGGACTTGGGAATACAGCAGAAGACCGGAAGGTTGTTTGCTGCGGCTGTCTGCCTACATGTACGATTTTTATAAAATCGTACAGACCTCAGAATTTTACATATGATACACTAACGGAAAACCATGGAAGAGAGGATCGTTTTGGCATATAGATCACTCAAATCCGATATCGGATAAGAGAGTTATGTCCAAAACGGTGAGACTGCGCAGCCTGCAGGCGAGAATTCGTCTTCTCCAACATACCCTGATGAAATGTAATACATTTCTTATTTTCTTGCTTCTGCTGACTGTTAAAAACGTATGGAACCCTAACGATTCACGTTAACCAAACGATCGAATGCCAACAGTTTGTATACTCGTATTCTAGAACTTGACTTGGCGTCTTGTTTGAAATTTGTGATTGATAGATACTAGGGCATGATCTTAGGCCATTATTGTTGATTAAGTCACTTAGCCAAATTTTTCCTACTTTGTTATATGATTATCATTGGAAGCCCTGTTGAGCCTTTTAATCTTTTTCTTTGGCAAGCCTGTGATGAAGAGCCATTGTTTACCAATTTGAGCCTTAAATACCTATTTATTAGTAAAGAGGTGAGGTAAATTAATGCTAACTAGAGCTTGGAATAAGAATGAGAAAGGAAAGTTTGGAGTAAAGATGTGAATTACGAGATGTTTGGTTAAATCTTGCTGAGGGATAGTGCCTGAAACGGGTATCCCTATTTTTAGAAAGGGTAGTGCTCGAAATTGGTATCCTTATACTTGAAGAACACTGGAATTGGTATTCTATTTTTGAAGAAAAGATGTTGATCCAAGTGAAATGGAGAAAGCGTGTATGGAAGTGATCGTAAAAATGTCGAAGGAGAAAAGAAGGAAGCTGTTGAAAAGCAAAACTCAAAGGTAATTCTTTACTAGTAAATTTAATCACTCATCTATATTCTCCTACCTTTACCAAAGAGCCAACATTACAACCTAAAAAGCAAATCCTTTGTGATCCTAGTATTGAAATGATTATAGATGGATTTTTTAGACCCTTGTCAAGCTTATGGTTACGCGAGTATATGAATTGAATTTGAGTGTATATACTAACCCATAAAATGTACATCTTTTGCACTTGAGAGAGAGAGTAAACACTTAACCATGAGCTAGATGACTTAACACTCGTAGAAGTATTGTGATTAATTGATATTTTTGCATGAATGAAGGGTATGATGGATTTCATGTTTTGATTTGATACAATTGCATGTGTTAGAATAGGTTGTGCTTGTTATAAGGATCTTGTGATTATACACTCTGTATTAGATTTGATTGCCATTGCCTCGGGATGAGCAACATGCAAGTTTGGGGTTTGTTGAGAGTGTAAATTCACAGGTTTTGGGCTCTGATTTATGAGAAAGTTGAGTATGATTTGGTCTATTATCAAGACAAGTTGAGATGTTTATAGAAAATCCATAAATCAAAGGCTACTAAGGCTTTTTGAGCGTATTTGTACTGAAAAACAGGTCTTAAGGGCTCAAAATTGGAAGACACAATTTTCGAGGTAATTTTCAAGAGTTGTTCGACCTAGTAAGACTGTTCGACCAGCATCACTGTGGTCAAACGGAGGAGCCAAATAGAACAAAATATGCAAAAACTTACTAAAGCATTATTCAACCAAGGGAGTCCGTTCGACCAGAATCATCTTGGTCGAACGGGAGAAGTCTGGTCGAACAAAATGTCCAGAATCTTACAGAATGGTCGTTCGACCAGCGTTAGACCAGTGAAGTTCTGGTCGAACGGAATTATGTGTGTGATATTTTTGATAATTTCAGATTTCTTTTACCAAATTTGACGTGTGTTTCAAGAAAAACCCATCAAATGTCCGTGAGGAGCACTTTACAAGTATAAAAAGGGATGCAGAGCACATGAAGAGGAGTTAGATTCCACATCCATCCTACACCACATCCAAGCCCTAACTCCATCTTTCGAAGCCGTGGAGAGAGGTTCTTCTGTCGAACCAAGTGAGGATCAAGAGAAGATTCAAGACGGAGAGAGTCGCGACGGCACTCGCATCTAGGGTTTACTTCGCTACTTAATTTATCTTGTAATTTTCAAGACTATGGGTAAGATCCGACCAACCACCATGATTGTTCTTCAATCGATCATGGGCTAGAACCGCTTCGATAGTTCTAGGGTTATGAAGGTTTTACAAGTTAATTGAATTTCTGTGTGTAAACTCCGTACAACACTACTCGTGGTTTATTTTATATAAAATTATACTTTTTAAATTCATACTCACAGTCATTTTATGCATCATTAACTGTTATGTAGAGTCTGAATACATATCTTGGTTATTGATTGAGTGCATCCACTGCTGAGCAGGATTTTATTTTATAATTCTAAGAGGGGGGACTCCGAAGTCTTATTGGAACTATCTCATATTAATACTTGTTAATTGAATGCTATTCGAATTAATAAGTAGGATAAAGAGTATAACTTCATATTGCCTATAAAGGGAGATCATATCAGGTTAGAGTACTAAGTGCGAGGGAGATAATTGATACTGATAGTACCTAGAAAGGGTGTAAATTATATCTCTTGCTCCAAGGATATTCACACGTATCATACGCTTGCTTGCTTGTGTCTATAGAGTGAACTTGCATGGTTTAGTGATGCGTCCATAAACCACAAGGTAGAGTCAGACATCAACACATGGAAAGAAAATTAATAAGTAAAACTGGATGACCCGAAGAGCTACCTAATTTCTCACTTATTCACAGTTGTATTATCTCTACTGCTTATTTATTTTATTTTTATTTTAATTATTCATTAATTAGTTACGTAATCATCACAACTCAATTGCTACACTAGTCTTACTAAATTAGAACTTAATTAAATTAATAATAATCTGTCCCTTGGGTTCGATAATCACTAGGTTGCCTATCAAAACTACAATTGATATCCTTCATACTTGGGGATTAATTTTGTATGTTGAGAAAACGCCCCATCATCATCTTCTATAAGAATGTCTTTCCGGTGCCTCCGTATGCATGTACGAAGAAAACTCTATCACTACCATAGACAACGCTTTCCATCACCCGGTAATACAACTTCTTCTGATCTTCATTTAGTTTCTTTATCAAATTCAGACATTCTTTTTATAGCGATGATCTGTTATACCTCAATTCATTTGATATGAGTTTGTTATTATGCTGAAGATTCTTTTCAGGATCTCTTCAAAAATTTCTTAAATTTTTATTCATAGATATCAATGCACGATTAATCTTACACAAATACGTATTCATTATATCCATCTTAGACATCATCAAACCTGCAATTTGAATAATCTTATAATTCTAATGAAAATATATATTTCAATAATAATTACGAAAAATATGTTTATTTCGTTTGTTAATGTGACATATCTAGGTGTCTCAATATTTTCCTCTCGTTGTATAATATATCCTCATATAATTCTTTCCAACATGTATCCAGACAGTTTTTGGCATGCTTATACTTCCAGAAATTAATAGATTTACAAATATATTTCTCAATAGCTTACTGGAAGTCCATGATGTACATTTCTTAATTGCATCTATATATTTCTTGTCGTCTTCAAGCAATCCTCTTGCATAGCATGCTTATTGAAAAATATTATGTCTTTTTCCCAAATTTACAAAAATCTTCATAATATGTTTGTCCTCGCACTACATTTACCAGAATTCTCAAATAATAAGATTTTCCAGCACCAGAAGGAACATAGAAAATCTTACCAACGTCCAATTACCAATTTTTCTTTTCACCCATTCTCTCGTGTTACTTTTCCAGATAAAGTGCTATGAGAATTCTGTACATGACAAATTTCTTGCCTCAGGGTATTTCTTATTTGCTTCAAACCAACCTAAGAACATACTCTCCCTTATAAACTGTTAATTATTTATATATAATATATAAATATAATTTTTTTAACATAATGTAATTTTATATTTATCAATTAAATAGTATTGCATATATGCTTAGTTTTTCATAACATTAATTTTTACTTATATTTAGGAATGACAACGTATTGATTACACGCTTATGTAGAGATATCGTATCCGCTTAAATATCTACTACTCGTATTCATAATTTTACAGTATTTAGTTTTTATTCAATTTTAATCTTAAATGTCCATTTAATATTACTCTCTTCGTCTGCCTCAAATGGGTGCATTTACTTTTTGTACGTGAATTAAGGAGTATTATTTAATTTTTAATGGGTAGTTATATTAGTGTGTGTGGGCTCCTATATTTTAATTGTATTAGTGGGTGTGTGTGAGTCTCATGTGTATAAAAAGAAAGGTTTTAAGGAATGAAATTGAGATTTTGGGGTTTGAAAATCTAATAAATAGTGATATATGTTTGTTTTGAGTTTTTGATCGGGTAGATTTTAAGTTTATGTCAAATCAATGTGTAATAATATATTAATTTATATAAAAAAAGAGGAGAGATAAAAAGAGAATGAATATTAAACGAGGAGAGAGAATATAAGTTGAGAATTATAGATTTGTAGGTGTATATAGAAGTGGTTTTGTGTGGATTTTGATGTTCATTCCCGATTTTAAAAAACCGGAAACAAACTTCACCACAGTCGCAGACGCCCAAAATGGAAAAAATAAGACTCTTTGGAGCGGACGAAGATAGATTTGATAATTAATAGAATATGCCAAAATATCATTCATATTTACTAAATTATTATATTGTTAATTAAAAAATAAAAAATTTTAATATTAACATAAATAATATTAATGGTTAAGATTTAATGTTTTAAATGGATTCCCAAAATTAAAACTGTATGGTTTATAAATATAATAAAATTTAAAAGAGGTAAAAAAATTAAACGTAAAAATAAAAATTTAGATTTATTTTTATATATGTACAGATAGATAGATAATTATGATACACACAAAATAAAGTATAAAGATATTTTAATTATATTGTGATTTTGGGCACTCAATATTTAGGTTAAAGCACCGCAGTTAGACACTTTATTATAATATCTTACAAAAATTTCAATGGTGATCTAAGTATACTTAATAATAAATATAATTTAAATTATGTATAATATTTAAATATATTAAATTTTTAGAAATTAATTATTATTCTTATTATTTATTAAAATAAAGTTGAAACGTTATCTAATCAATTGCATCAAATAATATTTAAATTGGTTGCAAAAAAACATATATATCATATTCGGTTTATATAATAGGTAAGTACATTATTTATCTATAGATAATTTCAATATTTGATTTGATTTGGAATTTAAGATAAATATTAATTTTGTATTAAAATTATTTTATTTTAATTAATATTTGTCTTATAAAAAGGTAGATATAATTTCTTTATAAAACTCAATTATTATTTTGTTTTAAAATAAAGATATAAGTATTTTACTATAATATATATTTCTAATTAAATAACATATGAATAAAATAAAATATAATTTAATATAATAAATTATAAATATTAAAATAATATTCATAGAGACGATACTAATGAGAATAAAATTGAATGAAAAATTAAAATACATTACAAAACTTAAAAAATAGATTTCATAAATTAATCTTAAAGATTAAATTAACAGAATATATATAGATATTATCCTAATTAAAATAAAATTAAATGAAAACTTAGAATAAATTACAAAACTTCTAAAATAGATTTCATAAATTAATCTTAAAGATTAAATAAAAAATAATAAAAAATAAAGTTGACATGTGCTTTGGTTTTTCCAACTCTAAAATTTCTGAAGTTAATTCTGGATACGTACACTGATGACTTTTTTTAATAATCGAAACTGCAAATAAGATCAAATAAAAGTAAGAATAATAAAATAAAAAAATCTTTAAAAATAGAGTTTATGAAATATAAAGAAAACACAAAAAAAAAAGAAAAAAAATCATAAGATAAAAAAAAAGAATGATGCCTAAAATGATAATATTTATACTTGAAAGTAAGATTAAATTAAAAAACAAAAGAAGATTAAATTAAAAAACAAAAGATAGAATATTAAAATATAAAAATAGGGTTCATAGAATTATTATAAAGCAAACACAAAAATTGAAGAAAAAAGAAGATAGGCAAAAAAAAATATGATACCTCAAATAAGAATTATTGGACCTACAAATAAGATCAAATATGAGAATGATTGAACCTAAAAATAATATCAAATAAAAGTATAAAAGAAGATAAAATAAATTAAATTATAAAAGAAGGGTTTATAAAATTATTAAAAAAAATCGAAGAGAAAAAAGATAAAAAAAATTAAAAAGTATAATGATATCTTTAAGGTGAATGATTGAACCTGCATTTTAAGATACGTACACCGATGACTTTTTTTAATGATCGAAACTGCAAATAAGATCAAACAAAAATAAGAACAATAAAATAAAAAAAAACTTTAAAAATAGAGTTTATGAAATATAAAAAAAAAAATACACATAAATCATAAAATAAACATAAAAAAAAGAAAAAAAAGATAGAATATTAAAAATATAAAAATAGGGTTCATAGAATTATTATAAAGCTAACACAAAAATTGAAGAAAAAAAAGATAGACAAAAAAAGAAAAAAAGAAAAAAAAGAATGATACCTTAAATAAGAATGATTGGACAAACAAATAAGGTCAAATATGAGAATAACTGAACTTAGAAATAATATCAAATAAAAGTATAAAAGAAGATAACAAAAATTAAATTATAAAAATAGGATTTATAGAATTATTAAAAAAAATACAAAAATCGAAGAGAAAAAAATAAGATAACAAAAATTAAAAAGTATAATGAAACCTTTAAGTAGAATGATTGAACCTGCATATAAATTCAAATAAAAGTATAAAAGACAAAACAAATTAGAGTAAATTATAAATAATATGAAAGTAGAATCTGTAAAAAAGAAGAAAAATAAAAAACATTAGATGGAAAAAAGAGGATTAAAAAGAAGAACAAAATATAGAATATTAAAATATAAAAATAGAGTTCATAAAATTATTATAAAGCAAACATAAAAATTGAAGAAAAAAATAACGATACCTCAAATGAGAATGATTGGACGTACAAATAAGATCAAATATGAGAATGATAAAAAATAAAAATAATATCAAATAAAAGTATAAATAAAAGATAAATTAAATTAAATTATAAAAATAGGGTTTATACAATTATTAATAAAACACAAAAATTAAAGAGAAAATTAATAAGATAACAAAAAAATTAAAGAGGATAATGATACCTTTAAGGAAAATGATTGAACCTGCATATAAGATCAAATAAAAGTATAAAAGACAAAAAAAATTAGAGTAGATTAATATGAAAGTAGAATTTGTAAAAAGAAGAAAAAGAAAAGCATTAGATAAAAAACCTAAAAAAAAAAATAATAAAAAGAGGGAGAGTGTAAAAATTTGATTAGGTAATGAAAAAATTTATATAGAATGATTTTAAAGAATGAATGACCGTGATTGAAAGTAAATATTTATAAAGGCGATTCTAATGAAAATAAAATTATTATATTAATTGAAATTAAGCATATATTGATTAAAAATTAATTAAATTTATTATTGTTAAATTAAATAAATACAAAGTAAAATTTAAATAATAAAATTCATTATTAGTATAATTAAATTTTATGATTGAAATCAAAGAAAATCATATGTCATATGTATATTAAATTAAATTATAATAATATATGAATAGTTATTCATGTATTATTTTAAATTAAGCATATATTGATAAAAAAATAGTTAAATATGCCAAAAATATCTTTTATATTTACTAAATTTATATTGTTAATTAAAAAAACAAAATTTAAATAATAAAATCCATTATTTGTATAATTAGATTTTATGATTGAAATCAAAAACATCAATTGGACGGTCAAGATTAAAATTGAATTATTTCTAAATACATTAAAATTGAAAAAAATGAAAAAAATAGAAGTTTAAATTTGTTTTTATATATGTATAGATTATTATTAATTATTATTATTATTATTTATTATTATTATTCATATTATTATTATTATTATTATTATTATATTGGATAAAAGTATAATGGTAAAATTACATTTAATACCTAGATACTAATTATTGTGTTGTGTATCCCACCTCTTGAGAAGGGATACAAATACTTACATAATACCAAACAGAAGGTATTATTAATACTGGGTCGAAATAATATCGGGTCATACGTATTATTAATACATCGAAACAAACGTGGTATCACGAGGGATACTGTATCAATACCACCCTAACACATGCTACCAATCGACCCCTAAATCATACTATAAACGCGGATAATCAAGTTTTATTATTTATTTACTCCCTCCGTCCCACAATAAGAGTGGAGAAATTTTTTTGCACGTAGATTAAGGTATATAATATTTAATGGGTAGTTAGGGGTAGTTGAGATGAGAGAAATAATATTTTAATGTATAGTGGATAGGTGTATTAGTATGGTGTGTGGGTCCCATGAAGATATATTAATTGTTTTGTGTGAGTCTCATTTACTAAAAAGATAAATGCACCTCTTGTGCTGGGACGGACGAAAATGGTAAAATGCACTTCTTGTTGTGGGACGGAGGGCGTATTATTTCAAAGTTTATAATTTTTAAATAGAAATCAACCACATTAATTTATGATAAATGAAAGTTTTTTTTTTTTAAAAAAGAAGCATTAGAACATCTATTAATTTAGTTAATTTTTTGTATGCCCGAGTGCACAAAGTGTGTAAGGGTATAACATTTTGTTCTAAAAGTATATGAATACACTTTAATTAATAAAGGTATAATTTTTTCAATGAAAAGATCGGCTGAAATATGAATAATATAAATGTTTGATTAAAAATTTTTTTTATAGAAAATAAAGAATATTCGTTCTTATACTAAAGACTATAACGCATGTTTTAGCCATATTTATTAGAATCATAACTTATCTTGATTAGGATGTATAAAACTCTAATCTAATTTATTGTAAAAATAATGATTTATACATAAAGAAAAATAGAAAATTAAGGTCAAATCAATTCACCAATTAAAATTTAGAAGGATCTAGAATATCTAGTATTCTAATCTTTTAATTAGTGTCTTTCAAACTTTATATGTAATTGAAACTAATTAATAGTATACAAAGAGAAAAATAAAATTAAGGGCCCAATTTACTAAAATAAAATATATGATAGAAATTATTAATGTTCTTTTAGGGTCCATTACTTATACGTACATTTTCTAGATACAATATCAAAATTATATTACTATGCACTATAAATTGAACCCATCAAATACCACTTTTAACTTTATTTAAGTTTAATTGTATTCAGGAATTAATTAACCATTAATCTCTCAATGAAAATATGAAATATGTTGGGAATTAGTTAACATCAAAAAAGGATCAAATATTAAAAAAAATAGGTTTAATTGTATTGTATTCAAAATTAATTACTCCCTCCGTCCATCTATTTCCATTTTTAGATATATGAGACCCACTCCCTCCACTAATACAATTACCTACTACACATAAAATAATAATACTCCTTAATTCATGTGCAAAAATCAAATGAATACTTTGACGATAGATGGATGGAGTAATTAATTAAAAATATTACTATGATGTATCAGATTATATTATGATATGAAATCTTCATGTTGTATTCAGAAATACTATTTAGATATATTTTGGTATCCAAATTATATTACGATAAAAAAAATCCTCACGAGAAATTTGTATGATATATTCAGAAATATTTAGATAAGTAATCAAAATATTTTGATGTATATGGTATCCAGATTAGATTATGATAAGAAATCTGCTGTATTTAGAAATAATTAGATAAATATTCAGAATATTTAGACGTACAGATTATATTAAATCTGCATGATGTATTCAGAAATATAACAACGACTAATGTGGAAGGGGTACTATTTTGAAATGTACAACCTCCTTCATTCACCTTCAGTGTGTGTTTTTCTTTTTTTTTTTTTCATTTTTTTAATTTTTTTTGTTTATTTTTCTATTTTTTATTTATTTAATTTTAGGGGTATAATTGTAATTTTACCCTTGTGGTTTAGGGTATAATTTATCCCTAGTGTTTAGGGTATAATTGTATTTTTTTCCTTGTGGTTTAGGGTATAATTTATCCATATGGTTTAAGGTTTACTGTATAATAGTCATTTAAATATAAAAAATTTAAAAATAATATAAAGAATAACATTAATGAAGAAGTAGGAATTAATTCAGAAGAGTGGGGACCAAGGGGGTACCAATTCAATTGGTACCCCTGGTTGTACCCTAGTCACTCTCCAGAAATATCTAGATAAGTATTCAGAATAATTAGATATATTTGGTGTACAGATTAGAATGATATGATGATAAGAAATATGCTTAATGTATTTAGAAATATTTAGATAAGTATTTAGAATATTTAGATATATTTTGATATGCAGATTATATTGCAAAAGGAAATTTGTACGATATATTCATAAATATTTAAATAAGTATTCAAAATTCATGAATTTGGATGTCGTGATTTCAAAACTATTGATTTAATTTCACTCGTATTTAGATGGCGAGTTATCAAAATTCATATGCTAAACATTGAGAATTCATATATTAAAAAATCATGATTTAAAAAATCACTATAAGAAATCTGTGTATAGATATCGATGATTCGCCGATATCTATTCAGTATTTCTACCGTAAACTAATGAAGGTGTTATTAAAGGTCCCCTAAATAGATATCGGTGATTCACCAATATATATGAAGGTGATATTAAAGATTTTGAATAATAGAGATCGATGAACCACAGATATCTATTATATATATATAGATATCGGTGCTTAAAATTTATCGATATCTTTGAAGGTAATATTAAAAAAATTGAGCAATAGATATCGGTGAATCACCGATATCTTAAGTACTTTTTAGTGCATGAAAAATTACTCTTTAGACACAAATTGTTACTATTCTAAATTAAAAAATTACTCTTCAAATTCTTGTAAACACCGATTTATCGATTACTCTTTAGTACATGAAAAATAACTCTTTAAAGACAAATTATTACTCTTTTGTATAAATATATTACTTTTTAAAGAGTATTTTTTATTTACTAAAGAGTAATTTTAAAAAAATAGGGATTATATATAAACCCAATTTATATGAGACTAACTCTTATTATAAACATAGATTAATTACCTGCGGATACTTAAAAGAGGATCGCTTAGCTTAGTTAGACCAAAATGATCAAGTGAAATCTAACACTTATAATGAGCTTGAAGTCTTATGATAGATAAGAAGTTAATTCTCCCTCTTGTTAGATTTGTATACTAAAAGTCTTGCTTTTGTATTGAACAATGTTTTTAACGATTTTATTTGAAATGAGAATCATATGATCAAACGTTTTTGCATATTATAAATTATTTATTTATATATTTGTGCAAAAGTCCATTTACTTTATATTGTAGATAATATGTTGTGTGACAACACGCAGAAGATCATATTATCAGTTTCTTTATAAAGTATAAACAGATGCTCACAACTGAGATAGACGGGGACTATCTATCGATATGGTTGTAATGTGGTTTGGTATTAGTTTGTCTTGACCATAGAACCACATTAGTACACTGCTTTGTGTATTGAGTAGGACCGCCTGAGATCATTCGACTTGTACTGTCTATTTAGAAGAACTTGATCTCTGTTATTATGGATGTTCGTGCTCTTAATCCCTACACAATAACCTCGACACGTAAGGCAGTATATATTTCTTTGATTCATCAATTGGTGAGATTTAAATGAATTAAATCTACAAACTCGGTGAATTGGAAAATAATGTTGTCTCTATGATGTGCTGTTGATTGTAGACGGAATCCATGTCCGTCATCGGTTGATGATGTCCCCTTGAGGAGCTCATAAAGTTTATCATGTAAATCTTGCGAGTGGATTAATTTCCGACATGATAATGAGGTTAAGTGGTACTACTCTCGGAAGAGATATTAATTAATTTGAGTTGTCAGTAACTTAATTAATTAATGAGCATTGTATATCTTAAACATGGGGAGACGGGCTCATAATAAGAAGGAGCCCAGAACATAATTTTGAGATTAAATGGGTAGTGCAGTAATAATATTTTAGTGGACTATATTATTATTATTAGATTTAATTAAAAGCTTTGGGCTAAACTTGGTTAATTAAATTTAATTGAGGCCCAGCCCAATTTCTCCTCCTGGTCCCTGCAGTAGCCCAACTATATAAGTTATCCCAGTTCCTAATAACTTAAGTCTGCGTCACTTACGTAGAAAACATAAACGGAATAGATTGAGAACTCTCTGGGGATTGTTGACCACACAACACCAGAGAGTTGACTTTGGGTCATACTGTAGAAGATCAGAGGTGTTCTTCACAGATCTTCATCCTCTACTCCAACCTAGAAGTCAGGTAAATTATTTTTTGCTTCCGCTGATTGTTTACCTTTTTTTTTATCGAATCACGTTAACCAATATGATCTAATTGCCAACAATTGGTATCAGAGCCTGGTTTCTTGGTGAAACGTGATTTGTATGGATAGGTTTGTGATTATTTGATTAATTGATCTAATCTGAATTAATCGCATGTTTATTAGTCAGTCAGTATGTGATTATTTGATTGAAATATTATCTTTGTAATCGCATATTACTTTGTGATCTACTGTTGTGATATGCTGTCAGTGTATTTTTCTTTGATTGTATACACGGTACACACTTATTTCATACACCAAGAAGTCAGTCAGTCAGAAGTCACTGTAACTTTTTAATCACACACGCACACCCTGCTCGATGGGTGTGCATCCAGTGGCGGGTGAACGTTGGAGGTGATGGTGGGGTCTGATCGGCACCGACAATCGATGGCTGGTGGCGTTGGCCGGACCAAATATGTCACGGCGGCATTAAAAAGGCGAGAGGCTTCGACTGGATAGATGTCAACGGTGAACGGTACGATTGACGGCGGCGAGTGATGAATCGTGAATGATAGAGGTGCGTTCACACTGACTCTGGTCGAATCCGTGCAGATCCGGCGGCGTGTGTTGATTGTAACTGCGATTGGAGGTGTTCCGACCAGGATCCAGGCGAGTCCAACCTGTCTCAGGTTGGGTCGGGGCAGATCGTCGCACATCCGGCGGTGCTAGAGCGGTCGCACAGCTGATCGGCACTGACTGTAGATCGCTGGAGAGTGGGCTGTTGGCTCTTTACTGACGGTGGCTGCTGGAGCGGCCGCCTGCGACAGCGGCGTCTGGTTGCGCCGGTGTGGATGTCTTCAGGCGAAACATCGGCCTTGATTCTGGACAACCGATGGCTGGTGGCTGCCTGATACCAGCGCGGTTGCAGGCGACGGCGCAACTGGATGGTCTGAAGCAGCGCGCGGTGGCGTGGTGGCGCTGGACTGTCTGCATGTTGCGCTGACGGTCGGAGGCAGCGTGAGAGGCAGGCGCGACTACGGTCCTAGCACGGCGGCGATCTGATGGTTTGGTTCTGACAATGGGAGCGGACGGGGAGACTCCGATGGAGTGGCGGCTCGTTACCGGATGGTCGGCGGCGCGTTGCCAGCGAGGTGACGGCACGATCGCCACGTGCGGTGGCGCCGTGCGTCTGTTGGTGTGAGGTGTCCGTCTGGTTGTTGCGGCTGGGTGTTATTCTAGGGCAGCACAGATGGTGTTTTTTTATTGCTAATGGGCTTATGTCCTTTTTTGGGTTGTTGGGTTGTTCGGCTTAGTTTAATTCTTTGTCTAATAGGCCGTGATAATAAGAGATTGGAACAGGGCTGTAATTCTTATATTTGTTTTGGGCTGGCAGGATTAATTGGCTAATATAGTGGGCTTGTTGGGCTCTTTTGGCTCTAGTTTTATTTATTGGCTGGATTAATAGGCCCATTTACTTGATTTATTTAGTGGCTTAATCCTTTTGATATATAATTGATTTAATTGTTTAACTTGACAATTAATTGTTATACATGAGGCATGTTCTATGTGATTCATTTAATTTTAAATTACTTATAATAGAAGCATGCTAGCATGTATATTTTATTATGAATATTATATGCATGTTAAATAAAAATCCTTGGTGTTTAAATATCTAAGTGAGAGAGGGGATTGATAAATAAATTCTCATGGCCTCCATTATTGGTTTGTAAGTGATGTGAGTAAGCTTACGCATTGGCATTAGAGCCTTCCTCTCCATCGGATGAGTTTATTCACGGATCACTGATACAAACTTCTTTAAGATGACTGTAGGAAATTATTCAAGCGCGTGTGTACTTCTCTATCTGTAAGGCACATAAGCTTGCGCAATGGACTTGGGGTCAAATAATGGTGTACACTTAGATGCAAATAATTAGTATCCTCCCCATCGGAGTCACTGCTATTATTTGCATGGCTAAAAAAAATCGACTATTAATTATTTTGTTATAAAGATATGTTGACAAATGAGATTATTGGGTAAAACCTTCTCTTGTAAATGTTCGGGTTTGCATACGTCCACACTATCGTTGCATGCAAATTCACGGTGCTTGAGATGTTGGTGAATTTTATTTTATATTGTTTTGAGGGATTCAATATAAATTGATAAATTCGAAATGTTTGATCTGTTTAATTATTTATGATTCTCAGGATTTTAATATGGCACTCAACTCACTTTCTGTTATACTTAAAGAGCATAAACTTACTGGCACTAACTATGTTAACTGGAAGCGAAACATGGACATTGTATTAAATACTTATAATAGGTGGGTCAAGGCTGATAGGATGGCCAAATGCTACATTTTGGCGTCTATGTCAAATGTGCTTCAGACTCAGCATCAAGCCATGGAGACCGCTATGATATGATGCATAATCTTAGGGAACTCTTCAGATATCAGAGTCATCCTGCTAGGTCGAAGGGCATGTCGGTCTTGATGAACACCAAAATTGCTAAGGGCACTCCAATAAGGAAACATGTCCTTAGGATGATGGGCCAACTCAATGAGTTGGAAATTCTTGGAGTTGAAATCGATGGGGAAACCCTGGTCGATATCATACTCCAAAGCTTGCCTAGGAGTTTTGAGCAGTTCCGCCTGAACTATGGTATGAACAAACATATGCACACATTGGCGGAACTTTTAACAGAACTTGTGGCGGTGGAAGAACTGTTTCGTAGACCTCCTCAGGTTCATGTTGCTGAAAATGCTGCTCATCCTAGGCCGAAGGGCGGTAGGAAGAAAAAGAAGCAAGGAAATTCAGCACCGGTGAACCAAGTGAAAGCAAAGACTGGTGCGGTCAAGAAGCCTAAAGGCAAGTGCTTCAAATGCAAGCAGCCGGGACACTACAAGGCAGACTACCCTCTTCTGAAGGGGAACAAGAATGGTAAGTCTTATAAACTAGTTGTTGAATCGTGTTTAGCGGCTGTATCTGCTAACACTTGGTGTGTAGATACGGGAGCCATTGACTGTGTCTGCAATTCTTTGCAGGGGTTCCACCAAACCCGACAGCTCAGTGATGGAGAGATTACCATACTCATGGGGAATGCTACAAGAGTAGCAGCTGTCGCAGTGGGATATGCTTATTTATTTTTCAATAAGAGTAAAACTCTTGTTTTGAGGAATTGTCTTTATGTACAGCATTTTAGAAAGAATTTAATTTCAGTTTCAAAATTGTTTATGGATGGATATTCTGTTTCTTTTAATGTAAAGGTTATTATAAGGAAAGATAGAATTATTATCTGTGATGTTACATTGATAGATAATTTGTATACTCTTAATCCAATTTCTCCCACAATGCAACAAATTGAAACGAATGATACATCTACTAATAAGAGAAAGGAACCTTCTAAAATGAACCAAACATATCTTTGGCATCTAAGACTGGGTCACATGAACTTAAGTAAGATTCAAAGGTTGATAGTTGATGGACCTCTGAGTTCATTAGTAGTGGAAAATTATCTAACTTGCGAATCCTGCTTGGAAGGAAAAATGACTAAAAGGCCTTTTAAGGCAAAGGAGTATAAAGCTAAAGATTTATTGAAATTGGTTCATTCCGATTTATGTGGTCCTATGTCTGTCCAGGCAAGAGGGGGTTTCGTCACTTTCATTGACGATTATTCAAGATACGGATATATTTATTTGATGCGCCGTAAGTCTGAATGCTTTGATAAATTCAAAGAATACAAGGTTGATGTGGAAAAGTAACTTGGTAAATATATCAAAACACTACGATCTGATCGTGGTGGTGAATACCTCTTGGGAGAGTTTAGGAATTATTTATCGGAAAATGGGATTGAATCCCAATTGTCTGCACTGAGCACACCCCAGCAGAATGGTGTAGCGGAAAGAAGGAATAGAACTCTTATGGAAATGGTAAGATCAATGATGAGTTATTCGGAATTACCAAATTCGTTTTGGGGACACGCCTTAGAAACAGTGGCTTACATTCTAAACTTAGTACCTTCTAAATTGGTAGCCTTCACACCCACAGAACTGTGGACCGGGCGCAAGCCTAGTCTGAAACATGTTCGAATTCGGGGTGCTCCTGCACACGTGTTAAAGGCAGATGTTGATAAGTTAGAATCATATACTGATGTTTGTCTCTTTATAGGGTATCCTAGAGGAACGAAGGGTGGTTTATTTTATAGTCCCAAGGACCAAAAGGTGATCGTGAGCACGAACGCCAGATTTTTGGAAGAGGATTATATAATGGATCACAAACCCATGAGTAAAATTGTTCTAGAGGAAGTTAGAGGGGAAACACCAAATATAATACCATCTGTACAAGAAGATATACCACAGGACACTGCATCGCGTGTTACACCTGATACACAATTGCCTGCGGAGCCTCGTCGTAGTGGGAGGGTTGTCAGACAACAGGATAGATTCTTGGGATTGGGAGAGAGTCATCCGACTTAGTCCCGGGTGAACATGAAATTGACCCATGGAATTACAACGAGGCACTGCAAGATAAAGATGCTCAATTATGACAAAACACAATAAAATCTGAGATAGAATCCATGTATTCTAATTAAGTCTGGGAGCTTGTAGAACCACCCAATGGTGTAAAAGCTATTGGATGCAAGTGGATCTATAAGAGAAAAAGAGGATCTGACGGTAAGGTGGAAACCTTTAAAGCAAGGCTTGTGGCTAAAGGATATACTCAGAAAGAAGGAATCGATTATGAGGAAACCTTCTCGCCTGTGGCCATGCTTAAGTCAATCTGGATTCTTTTGTCTATTGCTGCTCATATGGATTATGAGGTATGGCAAATGGATGTCAAGACAGCTTTCCTTAATGGAAGTCTTGAGGAAAACATCTATATGAAGCAACCTGAAGGATTCATTTCAAAGGGCGAAGAACATCTTGTGTGCAAGCTTAAAAGGTCCATTTATGGATTGAAATAAGCTTCAAGATCATGGAACATCCGGTTTGATGAAGTAATCCAGTCATATGGATTTATTCAATGTCCGGATGAATCATGTGTGTACAAGAAGTGTGACGGAAACGTAGTGGTATTTCTTGTACTATACGTGGATGATATTATGCTCATTGGAAACAATGCAAAAGTATTGTCGGGCGTAAGGGTATGGCTGTCCAAGCAGATTAAGATGAAGGACTTAGGAGAAGCTGGACACATTCTTGGGATCAAATTAATAAGGGATCGCAAGAAAAGAATGTTATGTTTATCCCAAGCTTCGTATATTGATACAATCTTGACTCGTTTTAGCATGCAAGATTCCAAGAAAGGTTTTCTACCTTTCAGACATGGAATACCTTTATCTAAGGAGATGTGTCATATGACACAACAAGAAATAGAGACAACGAAGCTGGTCCCTTATGCTTCGGCAATAGGAAGCCTCATGTATGCTATGCTATGTACGAGACTGGATATCTGTTATGCCGTGGGCATGGTCAGTAGGTATCAAAGTAATCCAGGACAGGGGCATTGGACTGCGGTAAAGCATATTTTGAAGTACCTGCGAAGGACTAGGGATTATGTGCTGGTATACAGGGCAGATACATTGTTACCTTTGTCTCCAGTCTGATAGGGATGCTTGTAAATCCACCTCGGGTTATGTGTATACTCTTGGAGGAGGAGCCATAATATGGAGGAGTGTAAAGCAGAAATGCGTTGCTGACTCCACCATGGAAGCTGAATATGTAGCAACCTCTGAGTTAGCTAAAGAAGCAGTATGGCTCATGAACTTCTTAATGGACTTGGATGTGATTCCTGGTTTGCCCAAAGCGATCACAATTTATTATGATAACAGTGGTGCAGTAGCAAACTCGAAGAAACCATGAGCCCACAAGGCGAGTAAACACATTGAGCGCAAGTACCACCTGATACGAGACATCGTTAAAAGAGGAGAAGTCGTTGTCGCTAAGACTGCATCTGAGAATAACCTTGCTGATCCTTTTACTAAGAGACTTCCAGCGAAAGCGTTCGATGTGCATGTAGAAGGAATGGGGATTAGATGCGTGTCAGTAGATAAGGCAGCGTAGTCTTTTAGTATAAGTGGGAGATTGTTAGATTTGTATACTAAAAGCCTTACTTTTGTATTGAACAATGTTTTTAACAATTTTATTTGAAATGAGAATCATATGATCAAACGTTTTTGCATATTATAAATTGTTTATTTATATGTTTGTGCAAAAGTCCATTTACTTTATATTGTAGATAATATGTTGTGGGACAACACGCAGAAGATCATATTATCGGTTTCCTTATGAAGTATAAACAGATGTTCACAACCGAGATAGACGGAGACTATCTATCGGTATGGTTGTAGTGTGGTATGGTATTAGTTTGTCTTGACCATAGAACCACATTAGTACACTGCTTTGTGTATTGAATAGGACCGCTTGAGATCGTTTGACTTGTGCTGTCTATTTAGAAGAACTTGATCTCTGTTATTATGGATGTTCGTGCTCTTAATCCTTACACAATAACCTCGACACGTAAGGCTGTATATATTTCTTTGATTAATCAATGTGTGAGATTTAAATGAATTAAATCGACAAACTCGGTGAGTTGGGAAATAATGCTGTCTCTATGGTGTGATGTTGATTGTAGAAGGAATCCATGTCCGTCATAGGTTGATGATGTCCCCTTGTGGAGCTCATAAAGTTTATCATGTAAATCTTGAAAGTGGATTAATTTCCGACATGATAATGAGGTTGAGTGGTACTACTCTCGGAAGAGATATTAATTAATTTGAGTTGTCAGTAACTTAATTAATTAATGGGCATTGTATATCTTAAACATAGGGAGACTATCGAGCTCATAATAAGAAGGAGCCAAGAACATAATTTTGGGATTGGATGGGTAGTGCAGCAATAATATTTTAGTGGACTATATTATTATTATTAGATTTAATTAAAGTTTTGGGCTAAGCTTGGTTAATTAAATCTAATTGAGGCCTAGCCCAATTTCTCCTCCTGGTCCCTGCAGTAGCCCAACTATATAAGTTATCCCAATTCCTAATAACCTAAGTCTGCGCCACTTACATAGAAAACAGAAAAGGAACAGATTGAGAACTCTCTGGGGATTGTTGATCACACAACACTAGAGAGTTGACTTTGGGTCATACTGTAGAAGATCAGAGGTGTTCTTCACAGATCTTCATCCTCTACTCCAACCTAGAAGTCAGGTAAATTATTTTTTGCTTTCGCTGATTGTTTACCTGTTTTTTTATCGAATCACTTTAACCAATATGATCCAATTGCCAACAATTAGTATCAGAGCCTGGTTTCTTGGTGAAACGTGATTTGTATGGATGGGTTTGTGATTATTTGATTAATTGATCTAAACTGAATTAATCGCATGTTTATTAGTCAGTCAGTATGTGATTATGTGATTGAAGTATTATCTTTGTAATCGCATATTACTTTGTGATCTACTGTTGTGATATGCTGTCAGTGTATTTTTCTTTGATTGTATACACCTCTCTCTATAGGCAGGGGCAGATACATGATTTTAAATTTGGGGGTACGATATAAAATTTATAAATATTAAAACACATATAATTTAAAAAAATTATATATATAAAAATATTTAAATTTCCATTACAATTGACACCGCCGAGTCTTCATCTTTTGGAGACGGTTTAAAACAGCATCATCAGAAACTTGTAAAAACACATCATTTTCAATAAAAGTAATCAAACTATCATTTAGCAATTGATCACTGATGTTGTTACGCATCTTATTTTTCATTTATGTCATTCCAGAAAAAACTCTTTCCACACTTACAGTAGCAACCGAAAGAATCAACATCAACTTGATAAGTAAATAAATCGTTGGATAAGTCACATGTTTCTTTGTCTCCACAAGCATCACTTAAAGGGCACCCAAATCATACAACTCTTGAAATTTGACATCTTTTCGCATATCTTCAACAAATATATCAACTTGACATTCTAGAGCCATCAAATCAATACTAGTAAACTCAGAAGGATAAAATGAGCAAGTTTAAGTAACTTTTTCTTATCAAAAGAAGAGAATTTATCTTTAGGACTTAAGCAAGACATACATATGATCAATTCCATATTAACCTCATCAAATCAGTCATTGAGTTCTCTAAGTTGTATGTCAATCACAGCCATCATAATTTTAACTCGAAAATATTAGAGATTTGCCACCTATCTAACAAAGCGCTATGATGTTCCTTGTAGAATATAAAAGGTATCCATACTGGGGACAATGTTAAGAGTAGAATTTCACGTATTTTAGGTCTCACAATACACTATTTTTTATAGATTGTGGCCATAATTTTGTGTAGAATGGCGTGGTTTCATATCTTGCATAATTAAAATGCTATTAAATTGTTTTGTTGAGTTTTGAAGGGTAAAACAGGGTCAAAAATTCAAAGTTGGAATGAAGAGTGAAAGTGTGAAGGAATGCTGAAAAACATATGTCCACATTGCATAAGTTTCTGTATTCATACAGAAGTCCAAATTAATCATGTGATATATAGTTAGAAGCCACAGAAGAGAGGATCATTTTGGTGTAAAGATCACTCAAATCGAAGTACATATGAGAAAGTTATGCTCGAAACGGTGAGGTCGCGCACTGCAGTCTGCAGCTCAGCAGACAGCTCGGTTCGAGCTGTACCCATTTTGTCCGAGTTTTTAGCCAGGCTGGGGTGCTACGGAGCTTCAAAGATGTCATCTTTTCACCCATATGCAGCTCGACTATCGCTCATTAACATCCAGTCCCGCTCGACTCGAGTTGGGTGCCGAGCAGGGTGTTTTTGGCCCAGTCGTGGCCAGTTCGATCCAGCAGTGTATTTTTGGCTTCCAGATCATGATTTGGCCAATTTTCGACTTGAAAAAGCCCTGCAAATAGCCCAAGATATAAAAGCGGAAAATCAACACACAAGGAAGGGAACCCACTCAAACCCATCGTGAATTCACGCCCAAAAGCAGAACAAATCAAATTCACATTAGGTTACATTCATCCATCAATCTTGAAGGGGGTTCCAAGTAGGGGTGAGCGGTATGACATACCAAAGATTTTTGTTCATACCAAATACCATACCAAAATTTTCGATATATAAAAAATCATATTGTTATCTTACCTAAACTTTCGGTATACCGTAGTTCGGTATATTGATATTTCAGTATAAGAAAATAGTATACCTTATACTAACCGATATTTCGATATACCATATCATACCTAAAATATCGGTATATACCATCCTATTAGAAAGTTTGCTATGCCGTTATACACCTAAAATTCAATAAATCTAATAAAAAGTGTATTAGAAAAGTGAAAGATAGCTATAAAGTAAATTCTAATAGATAACAAATTCATAATAAGAAAAATATACGACAATCCACAAACAACCAAATTAAATAATAGTAAGTCTCATGAAAACCGGGTTTACATGTAAGCCTTATTTTTTAATATTACTCTTTAGTATATAAAAAATTACTCTTTGAAGAGTAATAATTTTTATAGAGAAGAGTAATTCATATCTCTAAAAGTAATTTTTCATGTACTAAAAAGTAATCGATAAATCAGGATTTACAAGAATTTGAAGAGTATTTTTTTAATTTAGAAGAGTAACAATTTATGTACTACAGAGTAATTTTTTATGTACTAAACAGTAACAGAGTTTACATAATTAATATATCTAAACTCGGTTTACACAAGTGTTTGTCATTAAATAAATTAAATAAATAGTACCTAAAAGATCTTCAGAAAAACCATATAGAACTTATATTAAAATCAACACTTTTAAATTTCCATATAGGATAAAACTACGTAATTAAAAAAGAAGTACAAGATATCATGAAAGTCAATCAATTTTATCACTATTTATAATTATGAAGAAATATATAGTAGGATTTTTATATTTAATCTTTTAATTAAATAGTGTATATATATAATTTAATTAAAAATTATAATATATAAATAATAATTATAATTGGATATATAATGTAATATGGTAATATCGTATCATATTACTTAAAAATTGAATATTTTATGGTATTTCGGTATATACTGAAATACCGCGGTATTGATCATTTATATACCTTTACCGTACCAAAATTTTCAATATGGTATCATATCTTACCAAAAACTTTGGCATACCTAAAATTTTGGTAAAATCGGTATTTTTCGATGGAGAAGGAACGTGGAACTACGCTTACGCTAGGGTTTCGTGTTTCTCATCTTTCCCTTCCTTATATCTTGATTTTTGGTATGAATTGCATAGCCATGAGTGTTGTTTGTAACCTCATGGGCTAATTTCTTATACAGTTTGATGAGAGTGAAAATTAGTGTGTTTTAATATCTAATTTAACACCTTTTTGATGAGAATTATTGTCATATATTAGTACAAGTATCTTATATTCAATATATTTGAGAAAAATGTGCACTTGAGGTGTTTTATTGTATTTTAGGTAAAATGGATCAAAGGTGCGAAGTTGGAGAAAAGGTGCAATTTGTGCAAGAATGCTGAAAAACGCACGTCCAACTTGTGTAATTTTTCTATATTTGTCTGGAACTCTGAATTAAAATAGTGATATATGGTTGGAAAGGCATAGAAGAGAAGGACATTTTGGCATAAAGAACACCTCAATCAGATTTATAACGAGAAAGTTATGATCAAGGTTGTGACGTCACGCAAGCTGTGCCGAACAGAACGGCTGTGGGACGTCTCATGACTTGTTATACACTCAAATGTTAGAGTTTCTGTGAGTTCTTGATATGTATAGAACAAGAATCACTCAAATCGGAGATCGGACGAGGAAGTTATGCTCAAAATAGTGAGGTCGCGCAGCTGCCAGTGAGAATTTTCGAAAATTACCTATTTCTTGGAGCACAATTAGTCTCCTTATCACATAATCGTCCATGATTCACCCATATCTTTTATTTCCTTATTTAATTCCTTTCTCACACCTATATATATTTTACATCACTATTCATTATGGGGGAGAGCCACATCCATCATACACCACCCCACAAGGGGGGATCACCCCCCAATCATCATACACATCATTTTCTCCATCCATCCATCACTTTGAAGATTCGTCTGTGGAATCAAGAGGAGAACTAAGAGGGGAATTCAAGATGAAGAAGGACGCGAGACGCCACATCTAGGGTTTATTTCGTTTCTTAATTTATCTTGTAATTTTCCAGACATCCGGGTAAGATCTATCCAACACCCATGATTGTTCTTCGTAACATCATGGGCTAGAGCCTTTTTGGTAGAACTAGGGTTGTGAAGGTTTTTACGAATTAATTAAACTTTCGTGTGTAAACTCCATACAATACTACTTGTGGATTTATTTTATATATGATTGTGGTTTCTTAATCCATATTCACGATCGTTTTGTGCATCTTCAATTGGTATATAGAGTCTGAATATATATCTTAGTTGTAGATTGAGTGCGTTCACCGCAAAACAGAATTTCATGTTATGATTCTAAGTGAGGAGACTCCGAAGCTTCATTAGAACTATCATATATGAATACTTATTAATTGAATTGAATTCAGGTTATTAAGTAGGATAAAGAGGATAATTTTATAGTACCTATAAAGGGAGATCATATCGGGTTAGAGTATCAATTGGCCAGGAAAATAATTGATATTGATAGTACCTAGAAAGGGGGTGGAATGATATCTCTTGCTCTGAGGTTATTCACACGTATTACACGCATGTTTACTTGTGTCTATACAGTAGATATGCATGGTTTAGTGATGCGTCCATGTTCCACAAGGCAGAGTCGGACATCAACACAGGAAGGGAAATTAATGCGTGAAACTGGATTATCCTAGAGCTACATATTCTCCCACTTGATCCACTTTTGTATTCTTCTAGCGTTATTTATTTTATTTTTTATTTTAATTAATTATTTATTAGTTATTAGATTAAAATCCCAACCTTTATTGCCACTCGTCTTAATTAATTTAGAAAATAATTTAATTTATAATACGTCATTCTTTGGGTTCGATATTCACTTGGTTGCATGCATAAACTACAACTGATATCCTTAATACTTGGGGATTAATTTTGCGTACAAAGAAAACGCGCATCATAGTTCTAGGGTTTGATGGTTTGACTTAATTGATTTGGGAACCTAGACCAAAATTGGAATTTTCCGCAGTTGATATTATGAGTTTATTTAATTTAATCAGACTTGCTTATCTGCTTCGTAACGTCTTCATAATAATTTCATGACATCCGCTATAATGCTTGATTTATTATGTCAGCTTATGTGCGTTCATAATTAGTATTGTCTATCTGTTAGGAATTGAAGTAGTTCTGCTATAAACACTTTAATTCTAATAAACTGGTAAATCAGATACTTGATTTGTTTAGTGGAACAATGCAATTAAACATTCAAGAAGGAAGTGAATAAAACCTTGTAGTAATTTCAGAGAATATCTTGTTAGTCGAACTTACCATCTGAAGGTATTGTTGTTTGCTTTGATTAGTATCTAGGAATGAGGCTTGGTAATATTCACGCACCTTAAGAAATAAATCACAATATACGTTAGCTTAAAATCTGATCATATCTGGTGGATTAACAGGGTTAAGTGGTGTATTTTCATTGACGCTGCATGAATGAACAATTTGAAGTCTAGGAACCCAAATTATTTAGTCTATACCTGATACCTTAGAACTGTTGTTTTTCTCTTGATTCACACTTGAATTTATTTTTCTTTATTTTAAGTAATTCACTTATTTATTATTTCAGTACTTTAGAAAATTATCTCAAAAATTCTAGAAATTGGTTACTTAATTTTTATTAGTTAGTAATTTAGAGTAAATAAATAATTAACTATCTCATAGGGATCAATAATTTAGCTTGGTTGATTGCCGCTACAATTGATATCCTTACACTTGAGGATTTTATGACGTGCATAAAAAACGCCTATCAGACAACAATCTCATGTTTGATGCAAAATGGGTGACCATATCCAAAAGAGTTTTCCATCCATTTTCTCTTGTTTTTGCAACATTTCCTTAGTTAAGGTAACAAGAGAGATAGCATTAACAACATCTTAATCTCTTCTTAGCAAAATAAGATACATATCATTAGTGTAATAAAAAAGAGTCAACATTAAGTGCGCCACAAAAATAAAATCAAATAACTCCAACGAGTATGAAATAGATTGAGTTTTTGTACTATCTTCTGAACTTGTAGCTCTTTTCCTAATCATCTCAAGCACATCAAGAATGTAGGAAATAATAGGATAATATTTAAAAGAGTTTTATAATGAGATCCCCAAGAGTATCACCGGGCCTCCTCAAACCAAATTCTTGATTCTTACCCGATCCACTTTCAATTTCTCTAATCTTCAAGGCTTCAAGAACTTTTTCTTCTTGACTTTCTCGAATTAATTCTCTTCGCTTACAGGAAACCCCAATCACATTCAACAGGTTTGCAATTACCTCAAAAAGTCAACCACAATCATCATTATTCTTAGTAATAGTAACAAGTGTTAGTTGAAGTTGATGAGCAAAACAATAAACATAATAAACACATGGTGTATCATTCATAATCAGAGTTTTAAGGTCATTTATCTGACACTTCATGTTGCTAGCCGCATTGTATCCCCGCCCTCGAATTTTCGATGGACTCAATGAATTTTCTATAAGAAAAGATATAATTGCACTTTTAAGTGTAAAGAAATGGTATTACCAACATGTACCAATCCAAGAAATCTCTCCACTACCCATTTCACTTTTGCCATTGATATAACGCAAACAAAGAGCTAATTGTTCCTTTTGAGATATATCACTTGACTCATCTGCCAAAATATTAAAATAGTCATTCCTGAGATCTTTTATTATGCGTTTAGATGTCTCTTTGGCACAACAATTAGTGAGGCCTTTTTGGGTTATGGGAGATGTAATTTGACTATTTCCGGGGGCATTTCCAAAAGTAATTTTTCTAACATCCTCATTGTGCGTTGCTAGCCATTTCAAAAGCTAAAGAAAATTTTCCCTATTTATTGATTCGTCACACTCATCATGCCCCCGACGTGCCAATCTTTGTCGCAAAAGAAATATCAAATAAGAAAGTGAAGACTTCAAACGAGCTTCATACTCACTCCGTATCACATCACTTGCATAACTAAAAGCATGTAAAATATCTCTTTGAATCTCTTAAATTTACATATTTCTCATAAGTAAGATTGTGATAACTTTTAACCCCACCAATATGCATCTCAAATCTAATTGTTTTATACCATGATTTAAATCCACTTCTAACAAATGCATCTCCTCCCACATTAATCTCAATCTCATGCTTGAATAAACAACAACTAAAACAATATGCCGCATCTTTTTCAAAACTATATTCAAGCCAATCATATTTTTTTGAATCAAATGGAACTAAACCGACGCAAACCTCCGAGATATCTTTGAGGAAAGTCATGAGTTTTAGGTTGAAAGGGTCTTTTAAGAATATATGATCTCCTCACTGCATTTCGTTGATTCGGTGGATAACCCATTATATCAATTCTTTTGTCCGGATCATTGAGAAGAAGCTCAACATCATATATCAATTCTTCATCCTCCAAGGAAATACTCTTATTCTCAAATGAACCACTTGACTCTATTTTTCTCTCTTGAGTTTCAGGAGAATTAAATGATATGGTTGAAGAAGATTCACAATTAAGAGGAACCTCGACATCATTTGGCGAAGTACAAGGATCACCTTGGTTGGTCCTTTTCAACATAAATTGATGAGAGTGAGGCTCTTGTACCCCAGGGACACCGTACCCCTATGCAATTTTCGTGCCCATTTATAATTTAAACCCCTAGCAATACATATGTTTAAATAGAATATAGAGGGGGAGGGTTATGTTCACATGGGGATACTCTCCGTGTCCCCGGAGGCGCATGAGCTTTTGCCAATAATAAAAGTTTTAATTTCAAATTTTCAATTTAATTGACAACTATTTACATTTCAATTCATTATGTAACATTAATTTGAATTCAACAAAAAATTATAATCAAAAGATATTCATATTGTAAAAAATCATTTAAAAGAATTATTTAATTTGAATTCAACAAAAAAATTATAATCAAAAGATATTCATATTGTAAAAAATCATTTAAAAGAATTATTTAAAAAACTAGACATTACAATAGTAAAAAAAATATAAATCCTTATTTGCTAATTAATTCAACATAATATATAAAATAAAATTTACTTATACATAAATTTATATTACACATAATAAAATAATAATAATAATAATAATCTATGACAAATTCTCTTGTGAGACGTTATTTACATGAGACGGTTTGTGAGACGTGTTAAAGTATGTCTATTATTTAGATAAAATATGTTTAATAGTTGTTAAAGTATGTTTTTAAAAGTATGCTAATTATGCATTAAAGTATGATTTCAGCGTGTTATAATATAATTTATTATTGACATATTTTAACTACAAATAAGTATACTTTTTTCTACAATAAGAATACTTTAGAGATGGGTCAACTCGTCTCACACCCGTCTCCCAAATAACCCGTCTCAAAAGAGAGTTTTTCATAATCTATATCTATATATTAATAAAAGTAGAATAGTAGCTTCCTTTGGAAGAAGGCACCATCTTCTGCCAGAAGCTTAAACATTTGCTTATTTATAAACAAATAATAAACAAACATATACAGGGAAGGAAGATGGGAAGAAATTAAAACTTGTATATTCGTGACTAATTTTAGAGAGGGAATTTCAAGATTCCTGAAATTTTCTTGTCTGATATTTTTCAAGTGATCCAATTATTCAACGGAGCAAGATTACCGAGCACGTTGTCGGAATTCTCCACCGACGGCGGTAGCTCTCCTATGAGATATTTATCGTTGCGCTCAAGCATGTCCAAAAATGGTAGCTGGAATATTGCCGTTCAAGAATTTTTTTGTGTAATGGAGCTAAACCATAATCGGAGTTAATGAGGAAAAAATAGGGAAGGTACATGAGGAGCGAGTGGTGGGAAGGGACTCCCCTCAATCCTCTCTGCTTGTGAACCAAAACGCACCGCCCTACTCCAGCTTTGCGTGGGCAACAGTGATTAGCCATAACTTATAGTCGGGTTGACCAATTCAAGAATTTATCGAACCACAGGGAGGAAGCCGCTAGAGCTTAAGCGATATCATATTTTTCATGATTTTATAGAGACGAATCATCAAAGGTTGGTATGTTTAAACAAGAAATAAAATCAATCAAAGCAAGTAATGATCAATCACACAAGAATGATGGATGAAAAGTGGTTTTCCAAATTGAACAAAAGTGAGATTAACAATACTAATGAAGTGGTAATTAAAGGATTCATGTATTAAACTCATATGTATCAAGAGTTAAGACTAAGGGCCAACACATATACCACCTAAACTTCCTCTCGAAATGGATAGAATGTAGATCATTTTCACAATCTCAAAATAGCTCTAAGGTTGGTTCTCAATTAAAATATTCCATCTAGATACTAAGTTCAATTAGAGAGTCCCTTCACATGATCAATTGACCTCTCGATCTAACAAATCACATGTTCTATCAATTGGTTCTAAATTCTAAAGGATTTCTCAATCTCTTTACAATTTATAATGAACATGAGATGTTTGATGAAATGATTCACTTAATTTTTCTAAGCACATAATTGATTTCTCAATCTAATCACATTTTTAGAATAACTAAATATACAAATCATCATAAACCTCAATATCTTAAGCTTCAATGATAGAAAATCAAGTAACCCAATCAAAATATGAATTTAAATGCATAGATCCCAAAATTATCCAACAATTTTCACGTTGCTAATCTCACAAGGGAGATTTGTCTACCATATTCAAAAGAAAATTAACATAGACATTAAGATCCTTACAAAACATGATGAACTACAAGGTTTCAATACAAAGTGTAGATGAAAATTCCCTTGGAGGCTTCCAATGGTGATCTCCTTCTTCCCTTTGCAATTAACCTCTCTTCCTTGCTTCTTCTACTCAATTTGATGATGGATTTGATGGTGGAATGAAGATAGATGGATAGGATGATGAAATGGAGAGAATTGTGTGTGATGTGTGTGAAACAGTGAAACCCTCACCAAAAACTGCTCAAATGTTGAATTATTGGGTATTTATACCCCTTGGGAATATTCTAGAAGGATTCTGAATTTTTTTAGCTTTTTGACCGAGCTCGACTCGAGCTCTACAACACGGCTTGAATCGAGTCATGCATTCTCGGCAATTTTCGGCAGCAAATGGAGCTCGAGTCGAGTGCATGCACATGACTCGAATACTGAACGGGACATGACTCGTATTCTGAACTCGGGCACAGGGATGGGCGTGTAGCGCTCTTTGATGTCGGCGCAGGACCATTCTGGACAGGCCCGTGCGTGGCGCACGATCCGTGCTGTGCCAGCTCGACTCGAGCAGTAGCACTCGAGTCGAGTAGGGTCGTGCCCTATTTTTCTTCTTCGTTTAATCTTCCTTCTCCTTTTATTCTCTGTTTTCACCTGTTTTACATACGTTTAAGCTCATTCTCACACATTTTTATAAAAAAACATAACACAATCAAATAACACATAAATACAGATAAAATAAATCAAAAACAGATATAAAAAGACACTAAAATCTAGGTGAAAATATCACTCATCACACCCCCAAACTTAAAGTGTTGTGCGTCCCCGAACAACAAAAATGATAAACCAAGGGGTGAGATTTTCACCTAGAAAAAAACTAAACGAACATAAATAATAACACATCAATAGAAATAAGAATCACAATGTATGCTAAGTCATCCTACAACATTAAATTCATGACATGAGAAATTAACAAGTTCAATCAAAAGGGAATAAAGTGTTAAATAGTCCCTTTTTGATCCAAGCCTCACGTTAGATATCAAGTTCACTCAACACTCTATCAAATGAGGGTAAATCAACACTCATTAAGCGATTGGCTCGACTCACTATAAACTTGCTCGTGGACTACATTCACAAACCACCAAACTTTCCATTAGTAATCAAAAAGGTCTTTCATTAAGGATGTAATGATAGGCTCTTTGGTAGGGTAGGAAAAATATGGATAATAGTGACTAAACAAGTGTAAGTAATCGAAGAGGTGGCCAATTTCTCCAACTTATCCACTTTTCTTTCTTACTTTCTTTTCTCTATTGATCACAAGCACTAATCATCAACTTTTCTTGAATTTCTTGAGCTTCTTATAAATCATGCTTCCCTTCTTTGAACTTTTAAATACTTGAGCAATTTGTTGTTGCTTTGCTCATTTTCTTGTTTTGAGGTTGCATGTTCATTCTTGTTTGTGCTCTTTTTCATCCTTTTTCTTGCTTGTTTACCATTTTCTTTTCTTCTCTTGTTATTCAATCAATCCTTTCTAACCACCATCTCCTCAATCACTCACATAAAAGGGTCAATATATTAAGCTCATGTAGGTAATCAAGGCTTGTAATGTGCTAAATTCACAAAACAAGGCTTAAAGGCTCAAAGTGGTTGACTAGGGATGATGTTCATGGTAGGAAAATATTTGGCAATGACTATTAAATAACAAAGATGGCCTTAGATCATGTCACTAATCTCCACAAATCGGGTTCGTTCCTATAGTCCTTGAACAAGTTCTAGCTTATCAAACACAACCGATCCACTCATGAAGAAATACCATGTATGCACGGTTGAGGCTCAATTCTCACAAGCTTGTGCTTGGACCTTAACGAACTTATTACACCACATTCATTTCAAAATTGAACAAAGTTAAATAAAACATGTCACAATTCGAAAGTGTAGAGATTCTTAATCATAACTTGTCATCACTTACTACCACAACATGTCGTTACTCACATTCAAAAATAACTCACAACATCCCAATACAAACCACCAAATCAAACCCTAAACAAAAATAAAAATACACACAAAACACATAAGAAAAGACTCACCAACAAGAAACAAACAAAAACACATAACATGCAAAAACAAAAATCACCATCAATGGAAAATGAAGCACACATTCATTTCATCCATGACCAATTAAGCTCACAAACATCCCATTCTTGATTGAAAAGGAAATCCTAAATTACGAAAGTAAACTTCCCATAAACATAAAATATGAAATAGCATGCTAATCACATCAATCCAAATCAAATCAAATTATTCTAAACACATAGAAGTGGTAGGGTATAGAATGAACTCCCTCAATAAGCATTTGGTAGTAGAAGTTGTTATTTCCGAGCTCAATTCGTACTTCCAATACCCTTCATACATGCTCAACAAAACAATTAGCTCAACAATTTCATTAAAAATATGGACTATCATGTACTCCAACACAACCAATCATACCAAAATCCAACCAATAGTCATGAGAAAATTTTCAAAATTAGTCCAAAAACACAAAAAGTATACTCCTTCTAAACAAAATATGTCACACCACACCATATCCCCCCAAACTTAAATTGAAACAAGAGTTTTGAGTTAAGTTTGCAAAAAGTGGTGTGACGAATTTACACACTTCAAATCAAGCACCCTTCGTATCTTCAAAACTCCATCTTCTAACAAGCACAATCCACCTACAAGGCCAAAAATGCAAAACAAGAAAAAGAAATATTTACAATCCTAAACTATGAAAAGGATACGAGCTTTCAAGAGGTGAAGGTATCCACATATACCAACTCCCTTTGAGAGGGAGAATGATAATACTTAACCCTTTGACCATTAACCACAAAAGCACTTCCATCCGATCCTTCAAGTTTCAAAGATCCATCCTCTCGAACCTCAATCGCCAAGTATGGCCCGATCCATTTTGAACGAAGTTTCCCAGGGAACAACTTAAGTCTTGAATTGAACAATAGCACTTTATCCCCCAGAAAAAAACTCCTTTGTTTTAATCCTCTCATCATGCCATCTTTTAAGCTTCTCCTTCAAAATCCTTGAGCTTGAATAAGCTTCTTCTCTAAATTCTTCTAATTCAACCAATTGGAGACACCTTTTCTTTCCGGATTCTTTCTCATCAAAGTTCAACTTCCTAAGAGCCCATAATGCCTTGTGCTCTAACTCCACGAGCAAATGACATGCCTTCCCATAAACAAGCTTGTATGGTGAAAAACCTAGGGCGGTCTTGTAGGCTGTTCGATAAGCCCAAAGAGCATCGTCGAGCTTTGAAGACCAATCCTTTCGATTTCCATAGACCGTCTTTTCAAGAACAAGATTCACTTGTCTATTTGACACCTCCACCAAGCCGTTTGTTTGAGGATGTAAGGTGTAGAAACCTTATGCTTCACTCCATAGCCCATCAAAAGCTTCTCAATGATCTTATTGATGAAATAAGATCCCCCATCACTAATCATGACTCTTGGCACTCCAAATCTAGCAAAGATGTTCTTCTTTAAGAAAGCCTTGACCACTAGAGCATCATTTGTCCTTGTCGGGATTGCTTCCACCCATTTGAAAATGTAATCCACTGCAAGCAATATGTAAGGGTAACCTCCGTATGATCCCATCCGGACAATTCTTGAACAAAAGGGGATCACCCCATAAGTACTCCTTGATATCATGATAGAACTTCTTCATTTGAGATTCAGTGAGATGATCCGGCTTGAGACCACAAGCTAAATAATTCACGAAATCCACATACCATGGCCTCCCGGTCTCACACAAAGTATACATCCTTTGAAAATCAACTTGAAGTATCTCTTCATCCGGAAATACATCCTTAATGAACTCTATGGTTCCTTCTTCATCAACATTTCCAAGCGTGATAAGTGATCGCCTATGACATTTCCGACTCCCTTCTTGTCACGTATTTCCACATCGAACTCCAGCAACAAAAGAACCCAATGGATTAGTCTTGGTTTAACATCTTTCTTACTCATCAAATACCTAATGGCATCATGATCCGTATAAACAATAGTTTTCGTGCCAACTAGGTATGGACAAAAATTTTCAAAAGCATAAACCACGGATAAAAACTCTTTTTCCGTTGTGGTGTAATTCTTTTGATTAGCATTGAACGTCTTCGATGCATAGTAGATGGCTCTAAACTTCTTCTCCCTAACTTGGCCAACCACCACTCCCAATGCATTGTCACTTGCATCACAATAGAGCTCAAAAGTCTTACTCCAATCGGGAGAGACGAGGATTGGAGATGAAATAAAGGCTTCCTTGAGCACCCTAAAAGCATCAAGACATTCATCATTAAATTTAAACGGAGCATCTTTTTCAAGCAATTTTCACAAAGGTTTGGCTATGTTAGAAAAATCTTTAATAAAACGTCGATAGAACCCGGCGTGGCCAAGGAACGATCTAACCCCTTTTTCATTCTTAGATGGGGGAAGATGTTTAATGGCTACAACCTTTGCCTATCAACTCTCAAACCTTTCTTCGAGATATGATGCCCAAGTACGATACCCTCTTGCACCATAAAATGGCATTTTTCCCAATTCAAGACTAGGTTCGTATCTTGACATCGCTGCAACACCATAAAAGATTAACCAAGCATTTATCAAATAAAGACCTAAACACGAAAAAATCATCCATGAACATTTCCATTATGTTTTCAATCAATCCCCCAAAGATAGTCATCATGCAACGTTGAAAGGTGGCAGGGGCATTACACAACCCAAAGAGCAATTTATAGAACGCAAACGTGCCATATGGACAAGTAAAAGTTGTTTTCTCTTGATCTTCGAGGGCTATCATGATTTGGTTGTACCCCGAGTAACCATCTAGCAAACAATAATACTTGTATCCCGCCAACCTATCAAGCATTTGATCAATAAAAGGCAAAGGGAAATGATCTTTATGAGTGTTTTCATTAAGCTTCCTATAATCAAAACACACTCTCCAACCCGTTTTCATCCTTGTAGCAAGCTCTTCATCAAATTCTGTCTTAACAATGGTTAGACCCCCTTTCTTAGTCACAACATGCAAAGGACTTACATGAGGACTATCACTTATGGAATAAACAATTCTAGCATCCAACCATTTCAAAACTTCTTTCCTAATAACCTCTTGCATAATGGGGTTCAAAAGACGTTGAGGTTGTATGCATGTTTTACTCTCATCAATCAACCTAATGTGATGCATACTAATAGTGGGACTTATGCCTTTCAAATCATCAAGACTCCACCCTATAGCACTTTTATGATCTCTAAGCACCCTCAACAACTTATCAAGCTCTAGAGGTGAAAGGGATGATGATACAATTGTCGAAAAGGTTTTGTCATCCACCAAGTACGCATACATAAGGTGATCGAGTAATGGCTTCAATTCTTCCTTTCCCTTATCAACCTTGGGCTCTTCATTCTCTATCTCGAATGGAAGATACTCCATTTTTTCCATAGTACATCCTTTTGGCTTCATCCTCTTGCATTTTCCTACAAACATTCAAGTCATGTAAGCAATCATTTATATCATCATCTTCTAAACAATATAAAGAAGAAGTAGAATTGAAAGGTAAAGTAAGAGAGTGGGTTATGCTCGTTTCAAGCAGATCCTTGGATAAGAAGAACGGCAAGTTGTCTTGGACAATTTCATCAATCAAATCAATCCTTCTACACTCTTCTTTCTCACATGGATGCTTCATGGCATTTCTCAAGAAAAACACAACTTCTTCTTCATTCACCCTCAAAGTCAATTTCCCTTTATGCACATCAATTAATTCTCTTCCCGTGGCCAAGAATGGATGCCCCAAAATCAATGGAACATTTGCATCCTCGTCCATGTCAAGCACTACAAAATCCACGGGGAAAATGAACTTTCCAACTTTTACAAGAACATCCTCAACTACTCCTCTAGGGTAACTTAAAGACCTATCCGTGAGTTGCAACGTGATGGACGTAGGCTTTACCTCCCCTATGCCAAGTTTCTTAAAGATCGACATGGACATCAAATTTATACTAGCACCAAGATCACAAAGAGCTTTGTGTATTTCACTCTTTCCTATCTCACATGGGATGACAAAACTTCCCAGATCTTTGAGCTTTGGAGGCAACTTCCTTAGAATTATGGTGCTACATTCCTCCGTCAAATTGACGGTTTTATTCTCCAGTAAGCTTCTCTTATTTGACATGATGTCTTTTAAAAACTTGGCATAATGAGGCATTGTCTCAAAGCATCCGTAAAAGATATATTGATGCGGATTTTCTTGAAGATCTCCAAAAACTTTGCAAACTTTTCATCGAGCCCCTTCTTCAAAAATCTATGTGGAAAAGGAATAGGCACTTGAGTTTTTGGTATCCCCCAACTATCCCTCTCTACTTCAACTTCTTCCTCTTTCTTTTTCAATGCTTTTGTTCTTTCCCATTTCTTCTCAACAACCTTATTATCAATCAATTCTGGTTTATCATTCACTTTGGCCTCCACTTCACTTTCTTTTAATTGCTCTTCCTTAACTAACTTTTCCTCACTTTTTTTTTTCTTCCACCTCATCATTTTCCAAAGGCATTGAAGGCCCCCTCATGATTAGTCCCACTCCTCAAGGTAATTGTCTTGCATTGATCCTTTGGTTTTACCACGGTGTTAGATGGAAATTTCCCTTTTTCATTCGTGCTCAACGCATTGACAATTTGCCCCACTTGATACTCTAAGGCTTTGAATCTCTTATCATTGGCTTCATCAACCTTCTTCTTAACTCCTCTTGAGCTCTTCTTGATACATCTTGAGCTTTGTTTGATGCAATCAACTTCTCAATCTACTCTTTGGTTGTGGCTTTACCCTCTTGGTTTGGTGCTTTAGCTCCCGGTTGATACCCCGGAGGATAAGCAACCACATTGCTCAGGTTTGAATAACAAAAGTTATCTTGCCTTCTTGGTTGTTGTGGGTAGGAGCTTCCACTACCTTGGTTATTGAAGCCTTCTTGCCTTGGTGGGTAGTTTCCTCGGTTATAGTTGAAATTACCTTGGTAATTATTTTGATAGTTACCTTGGTAATTTCTTCCTTACATGTATTGCACATCTTCCACAAGTGGCATATTCATAGCCCACTGTTCCCTACTTACTACATTCGGTGGAAGCACACCCACTTACTACATTCGGTGGAAGCACACCTTGCTCAACTTGTACCCCTTCAACCATATTTGCACCAAGATTATTCAAAACTTGATTCAAGCTCATTTGCCTCAATACTTCTGACGCTATCATCTCAATACTTAGCATTTTTGGCACACTTTGCTCAACATCTAAGCTCTTCACACTAAACAGATCCAAATTTTCAAATTCGTAGCATCCATTCACTCTCTCCGATGGCCATTGGTAGACATTTGTAACAATCTCATCGAATATCCTTATATCTCTTTCCGGAATTACACCGAGTATGGATACACTCACCAAAGCATCAACAAGGATTATTTTCCCATTCGATAGTCCTTGATAGAAAAATCCAACTTGTTGATTCTCCAGGAAATCGTGTTGTGGACACTTACGTAACATATCCTTAAACCTCTCCCATGCTTCGTAAAAACTCTCATTAGGCATTTGCTTGAATTGAGTTATCAAGCTTTTCATTTAAAGTGTCTTGGAGGGTGGGAAATATTTGTTCAAGAACATTTGTGCAAGTTAGTCCCAAGTATTGCACGTACCCGGTGTAATAGTAGAGAGCCACATTCTAGCACGATCCCTCAATGAGAATGGGAATAACCTCATCTTTATGCAATCCTCACTCACCCTGTTCATCTTCACCGTGTTAACAATCTCAATAAATTGGGCTAGATGTGCATTAGGGTCCTCATTCAGTGTTCCTCAAAACTTTTTATCACTCACCATATTGATTATGTCCGCCTTTATTTCAAAGTTGTTGGCGTTGATCGTAGGGCCCATCATTTGTGGCATTGCTCTTAGCATAAAGAAATCTCTTATCACCCTTTGATCTACTTGAGGATCTTGATGCATCGGAGGTGGTGGTGGCACATATGCTTGTTGAGGAGGTGCATAAGCACGTGGGAAGCCTTGTTGAAGCATGGCTTGTTGCACCATTTGTTGAAGGAAAGTTTGATTGTTAAGCACTCCAAAGTTTTGATAAGCTTGTTGAGGAATATTATCTTTGAATTGAGGCACTTGTGCATTGTCTTGCACATTTTGCACTCCGTTTCCATCATACTCAACTTCAACACGTTCATCATTTTGATTGTTCTCCATTAGATCACTCTTTTTGGGCTTGCTCTCTTTTCTCCTTCTTCGAATTGTATGTTCAATCTCCAAGTCGATTGGTTCTACTTGATTCCCCTTGGATCTCGTTTGCAAACACCTTCAAAGATAAAATAAGTTAGAATAAGATTTTCAAAAGCAAATAAAATAAACAACAAAAATAAAAAAATATCTCTATTAAGATCACTCAAAGCGATCCTTCTTCAAGCCTCTAGCAACCATTGCCTCCTCGGCAACTGCCCCATTTGATTAGCCATAACTTGTAGTCGGGTTGACCAATTTAAGAATTTATCGAACCACAGGGAGGAAGCCGCTAGAGCTTAAGCGATATCATGTTTTTCATGATTTTATAGAGTCGAATCATCAAAGGTTGGTATGCTTAAACAAGTAATAAAATCAATCAAAGCAAGTAATGATCAATCACACAAGAATGATGGATGAAAAGTGGTTTTCTAAATTGAACAAAAGTGAGATTAACAATACTAATGAAGTGGTAATTCAAGGATTCATGCATTAAACTCATATGTATCAAGAGTAAAGACTAAGGGCCAACACATATATCACCTAAAATTCCTCTCGAAATGGATAAGATGTAGATCATTTTCACAATCTCAAAATAGCTCTTAGGTTGGTTCACAATTAAACTATTCCATCTAGGTACTAAGTTCAATTAGAGAGTCCTTCACATGATCAATTGACCTCTCGATCTAAAAAATCACATGTTCTATCAATGGGTTTTAAATCCTAAAGGATTTCTCAATCTCTTTACAATTTATAATGAACATGAGATATTTGATGAAATGATTCACTTAATTTTCCTAAGCACATAATTGATTTCTCAATCTAATCACATATTTAGAATAACTAAACACACAAATCATCATAAGCCTCAAGATCTTAAGCATCAATGATAGAAATTCAAGTAACCCAATCAACATATGAATTTAAATACACATATCTCAAAATTATCCAACAACTTTCATGTTGCTAGCCTACCATATTCAAAAGGAAATTAACATAGACATTAAGATCCTTACAAAACATGATGAACTACAAGGTTTCAATACAAAGCGTAGATGAAAACTCCCTTGGAGGCTTCCAATGGTGATCTCCTTCTTCCCTTTGCAATTAACCTCTCTTCCTTGCTTTTTCTACTCAATTTGATGAAGGATTTAGATGAAAACTCCCTTAGAGGCTTCCAATGGTGATCTCCTTCTTCCCTTTGCAATTAACCTCTATTCCTTGTTTCTTCTACTCAATTTGATGAAGGATTTGATGGAAGAATGAAGATAGATGGATAGGATGATGAATGGATGAAGATGATGGTGTGAAATGGAGAGAATTGCGTGTGATGAGTGTGAAACAGTGAAACCATCGCCAAAAACTGCTCAAATATTGAATTTTTGGGTATTTATACCCCTTGTGAATCTTCTAAAAGGTTTCTGAATTTTTCTAGCTTTTTGATCGAGCTCGGTTCGAGCTCTGCAACACGGCTCGAGCCGAGTCATGTATCTCGACAATTTTCAGCAACAAACGAAGCTCGAGTCAAGTGCATGCGTACGACTCGAGTACTGAATGGGACACGACTCGTGTTCTGAACTCAGCCACAGGGATGGGCGTGTAGTGCTTTCTAGTGTCGGTGCATGACCCGTGCTATGCTAGCTCGACTCGAGCAGCAGCACTCGAGTCGAGTAGGGTCATGCCCTGTTTTTCTTCTTCATTTCATCTCCCTTCTCCATTTATGCTCCGTTTTCACCTGTTTTACATAAGTTTAAGTTCATTCTAACACATTTAGATAAAAACACATAACACAACCAAATAACACATAAATACGAATAAAATAATATAAAAATGGATATAAAAGACACTAAAATCTAGGTGAAAATATCACTCATCACTTCCTCAAACTTAAAGTGTTGTGCGTTCCCAAACAATGAAAATGATAAACCAAGGGGTGAGATTTTCACCTAGGAAAAGACTAAACGAATATCAGTAATAACACATCAATAGCAATAAGAATCACAATGTACGCTAAGTCATCCTACAACATTAAATTCATGACATGAGAAATTAATAAGTTCAATCAAAAGAGAATAAAGTGTAATATAGTCCCTTTTTGGTCAAAGCCTCACGTTAGATATCAATTTCATTCAACACTCTATCAAATGAGGGTAAATCTACACTCATTAACCTATTGGCTCGACTCGCTATATGCTTGCTCGTGGACTACATTCACAAACTACCAAAGTTTCCATTAGAGATCAAAAAGGTCATTCATTAAGGATATAATGATAGGCTCTTTGGTAGGGTAGGAAGAATATGGATAATAGTGACTAAACAAGTGTAAGTAATCGAAGAGGTGGCCAATTTCTCTAACTTCTCCAATTTTCTTTCTTACTTTCTTTTCTCTATTGATCACAAACACTAATCATCAACTTTTCTTGAATTTCTTGAGCTTCTTATAAATCATGCTTCCCTTCTTTGAACTTTTAAATACTTGAGCAATTTGTTGTTGATTTGCTCATTTTCTTATTTTGAGGTTGCATGTTCATTCTTGTTTAGAACATGTATTCCACGTTCACTGCATCAAAAGGTGTCGTTGCCGGGAAGGCAACAGTTGCTAGAGGCTTGAAGACGGATCGTTTTGAGTGATCTTAATTGAGACATTTTTTTATTTTTGTTGTTTATTTTATTTACTTTTGAAAATCTTGTTCTAACTTCTTTTATGTTTGAAGTTGTATTCAAACAAGAATCAAGGAAAATCAAGTGGAACCAATCGACTTGGAGATTGAACATACATTTCGAAGAAGGTGAAAAGAGAGCAAGCTCAAAAAGAGTGATCTAGTGGAGAACAGTCAAAATGATGAACGTGTTGAAGTTGAGTATGATGGAAACGGAGTGCAAAATGTGAAAGACAACGCACAAGGGCCTCAATTCAAAGTTAATATTCCTCAACAAGCTTATCAAAACTTTGGAGTGCTTAGCAATCAAGCTTTGCTTCAACAAATGGTGCAACAATCCATGCTTCAACAAGGCTTCACACATGCTTATGCACCTCCTTAACAAGCATATGTGCCACCACCACCTCCGATGCATCAAGGTCCTCAAATAAATCTAAGGGTGATAAGATATTTCTTTATGCCAATAGCAATGCCACAAATGATGGGCACTCCAATCAACGCCAACAACTTTGAAATAAAGGCGGGCATAATCAACATGGTGAGAGATAAACAATTTGGAAGAACACCGAATGAGGACCCTAATGCACATCTAACCCAATTTATTGAGATTGCTAACACGGTGAAGATGAACGGGTGAGTGAGGATTGCATAAAGATGAGGTTATTCTCATTCTCATTGAGGGATCGTGCTAGAACGGGGCTCTCCACTATTACATCGGTATGTGCAATACTTGGGACGAACATGTACAAATATTCTTGAATAAATATTTCCCATCCTCCAAGACACTTTAAATGAAAAGCTTGATAACTCAATTCAAGCAAATGACTAATAAGAGTTTTTACGAAGCATGGGAGAGGTTTAAGGATATGTTACGTAAGTGTCCACAACACGATTTCCCGGAGAATCTACAAGTTGGATTTTTCTATCAAGGACTATCGAATGGGCAAAGAATCCTTGTTGATGCTTCGGCGAGTGGATCCATATTCGGTGTAACTCCGGAAAGGGCTATAAGGATATTCGATGAGATTGCTACAAATGTCTACCAATGGCCATCGGAGAGAGTAAATGGATGCTACAGATTTGAAAATTTGGATCAGTTTAGTGTGAAGAGCTTGAATGTTGAGCAAAGTGTGCCACAAATGCCAAGTATTGAGATGATAACATCGGAAGTATTGAGGCAAATGAGCTTGAATCAAGGTTTGAATAATCTTGGTGCAAATATGATTGAAGGGGTACAAGTTGAGCAAGGTGTGCTTCCACCGAATGTAGTAAGTGGGGAACAGTGGGCTATGATAATGCCACATTTGGAAGATGTGCAATACATGCAAGGAAGAAATTATCAAGGTAACTATCAAAATAATTACCAAGGTAATTTCAACCATAACCAAGGAAACTATCCACCAAGGCAAGGAGGCTTCAATAACCAAGGTAGTGGAATGAAGCTGCAAATGGTAGATTCAAAAACACTTGCAAACAATACATCATGTATCAATCACTCATAACAAAAATAAGCCTCACTTCTGAAGACGTTTGACTGTACAGAAAGCACCAAAATATGCAAAAGCATAGATTTAGAGCTTCAACATAATCGGATTAGAATTTCAAGTTTAGATGTAAATGCCAAACAACATAACATCAATTCGAAATAATTTTGGACAAAATGTCTATGAATTTATTTCAAAATACTCTATTTCCTCACAAAAATATCAAAATAAGGCATTAATTGGTGCTCCAGCCTGAATAATGATTCTTCTTTAATCTCATGTTTAGAAGGTAATAAAAAGACACGTTGATTGTGTTCATTATGGCAATGCCTTCCATCATTAATATAGATTTCAAATTTGAATGATAACTGAAGGTGGTGCCATAATCTTGCCAAGGCATTAGGACCATTCAAAGACTATTTCATGCTAACAATCAGAGTTGGGGAATGCCATGATAATAAATATTATCCTTCAAGGCAGCATATAGTTTGAAGAATTCATTGACAGGTAAAATCTAGAGTTCAAGTAGTAAAATCTATATACATTATCACATTCTATGAATGTTTCAGGTTTGTAGTCATTTTCTTGCTCAATGAATCATAACAAGAAACAAATAAACCATTACACAGTGCATAGTCGGCAATTGCATAAAACCTATAGTCTTTGTGAAATTGAAAAGAATGTGAGCGTGAAGGGTTAGTCATGAATAAAAATTAAATAGTGTCTCATAGGTTGATTCATATTTACATAAATATATATTGCAATTACAATATCGTGTCATGCCAAGAATTTTAATCTGGGCACCACAGTTTACAACTAAAAAGCAGAGCAGTTACCAAGTAGAAACCCAAACAATTCAAAAATAATTATTCCATATAGTTGTTAAAAGGTTGTACATATTGGTAATACATCAAATATACACTGAGCAGTGAAAGTGAAAAGGGAAAGCGATTAGTGTTACATGCGCAACAGAAACTATTAAAACCAAGATAGCACGAAATCATTTATTTTGCCAAATACAAGATGATCATTAACTGTAGTCGACTACAATTGGATTTAATGGGCTAGATATGGGGGAATACTGAACAACGAAGCCGAATAGAGAAGAGAAGCGAGGGTATAATATAATAAAATCTTTAATTAGCCAAAGTTGATTGAAAATACGCATGCCGTCATGCAGGCAAGGCCAATCAAACAGAAGCTGGAGTGGAGGCGAATGGGAGAAGCAAAAATTAGGGCTTAGCGCAGAAGCTGTGGAGGCAACAAAATTAAATAAAAAAATCTTAATTAGAGGAAGCAAGAGAACACTGATGAGAGTGAAAATAAGTGTATTTTAGCATCCAATTTAACACCTTTTTTACAAAAATTGTTGTTATATATTAGCACAAATGTCTTATATTCGAAATATGTGAGTAAAAAGTGCGTTTGTGGTGTTTTATTGTGTTTTAGGTGGAAAAGGGATCAAAAGTGAAAAGTTGGAGAAAAGGTGCAACTTGTGCAAGAATGCTGAAAAACGCACGTCCAATTTGTAAAAATTTTCTGCATTCATGTGGAGATCAAAACTGGAAGTGTGATATATGTTTGGAAAGTCACAGAAGAGAGGATCGTTTTGGCGTGAGGAACTCAATCAAATTCCAAAAGAGAAAGTTATGATCAAAATGGTGACATCGCACAAGCTGTTTCTGCTCAGCACGATAGTGTCATATTTTATGGATTGTTACACCTACAATATTAGATTTTTTATGAGTTCTTTATATGGATAGAAAGCCAAGGAAGAGAGGATTGAGTGAGCATAAGAATCACTCAAATCAGAGTTTGGATGTGGAAGTTATGCTAAAACGGTCAGACTGCGCAATCCCGCTCTACTTGAAGAAAGTCCGCTCGACCAAGATATTTTGGTCGAACGATAGTCGAGCGGCGTGAAATTTTCAGATCCTCGAATAGTTATGCCGCTCGGCCTCTGCTCGACCAAAGCCAATCCTGCTCGACCAAGACCATTCAGGTAGAGCGGGGACACAGAATTCAATTTTTGGTAATTTCGTACCTCCAGTAGCGTGTATTTTTATATTCTCCAAGAAAAAGCACATCCAAAGTCTGTAAGGAGAGCTTACAAGTATAAAAGGGGATGCATATTACATCATTATTCATGTGACCGGAACACAATCATCCTACACCCCACAAGGGGGATTACCCCCTACACCATCACATCCATCCATTCCTCAATCCATCCATCACTGTGAAGATTAGTCTGCTGAATCAAGAAGAAAACCAAGAGGAAGATTCAAGACAGAGAAGGACTCGAAGACTCCCACATCTAGGGTTTTATTTGTTTTCTAATTTATCTTGTATTTTACAGACATATGGGTAAGATCCATCCAACCACCATGATTGTTCTACGTAACATCATGGGATAGAACTGTTTTGGTAGATCTAGGTTTTGAAGGTTCTTATGAATTAATTGAACTTTCGTGTGTATACTCCGTACAATACTACTTGTAAATTTATTTTATATATGACTATGCTTTCTTAATCCATATTCAGAGTCGTTTGGTGCATCATTAACTGTTGAAAAGAGTCTGAATGTTCATCTTGGTTATTGATTGAGCACGTTCACTGCTGAACAAGATTCCATGTTATGATTCTAAGTGAGGGGACTCCGAAACTTCATTAGAACTATCATATATGAATGTTCATTAATTGAATTGAATTCGGGTTACTAAGCAGGATAAAGAAGGTCATTTTATAGTACCTATAAAGGGAGATCATATCGGGTTAGATTCCAGACGTGGGAAATAATTGATACTAATAGTACTTAGAAAGGGGGTGAAATTATATCTCTTACTCCGAGGTTATTCACACGTGTTACACGCATATTTACTTGTGTTTATAGAGTAGGTTTACATGGTTCAGTGATGCATCCATAGTCCACAAGGCAGAGTCAGTCTGCACTTGAAAGGGATGTTAAGTAGTAAAACTAGATTATCCTAGAGCTACCTATTCTTCTACTTGATTTGCTATTTAATTTAATTGTTTAGTAGTTGTTAATTAAATCCTCAAACTTTATTGCTTACGCCTTAATTAATTTAGTAAATAATTAAATTTATAATACGCCGTCCTTTGGGCTCGATATTTAACTTGGTCGCTTGCTTAAGCTGCAATTGATATTCTTCATACTTGAGGATTAATTTTGCGTGCAAAGAAAACGCGTATCAAGTTTTTGGCGCCGTTGCCGGGGACGGTTGGCCTTATCAATTTTATTATTTTTATTTTAATTGAAACTACTCCATATTTGTCTTCATTTTCTAATGCTTATTTTTCTTAGGTGTATGCACATTAGACCAAAGGCAGGAACATTAGCACCTTTTGATCCAAAAATTAGAGCATCGTCAAGGAAGAAAAAGGCAAAAAAGAAGAAGAACAAAAATGTGGAAGCAACTAAAGGCTCTTAATTTAAGAGTTGATGTAGAAGTCCTGAACTCCGAAGCGATTGAAGCTGCAACCAGAAACAAATTGGAAGCAGAAGCAATCAACATGGCTGGTCTAGAAAGGCAAAATCTAGACAATGTTACCATTCGTGAAGTCTTTAAGAATAACGGAGGGGCAACGTGGGGCTGTTAGGAGCGCGTGGAGCCGATGCTGATTTTGATCTTCATCTCATTCTTATCAGCATGATAGAAAGAAACTCCTTCTCTGGGGAACTTTCGATGATCCTCAACAACATCGTAATATGTTCCTTAGTTATGCAAGCACACAAAATGATGTTGGAACTCAGGAAGATTCAAGGAGGAGCTTACTGAAAGAGCGAGAGATTGGTACTACACTCTTAGTGCTACTAAATGCACTACTTGGGAGCAATTGAAAGTTAAGTTCTTGGAGCGATACATGCCACCTTCAAAGGTGTTTAGAATGAAGAAAGACATCAATCAATTTGCTATCGGTAGTGGAGAGAAATTTCATGAAGCTTGGGATCGATTCAAGGACATGCTCCGGAAGTGTCCATAGCATGGGTTATCTAAGGCTCAATACATCAGTATTTTCTACAATGGGTTGGATTGCGATTCTCGTGTTTTATTGGATGCTTCATCAAATGGAGCATTACTTACAAAGACACCCGTTGAGGCCAAAAAACTTTTTGAGGATATTTTGATGAATTCAAGACATTGGCCAACTGATAGAGTAAGGGAAACCTATGTACTTAATAAGGTAGCACAGGTTGAACATCAAACAGTGAAGCCAAATAGGGATGATGAGATCATCTATAGTCTAGCTAACATCAACAAGCTTCTAGAGTCCTAGCATAAGCAGATTATAGAGTTGACACAAAGGGGGCCTATTATCCAGCAGCAAGAAGTGAAGAGTGTTGAAAATACCTTCAATTGATACATGGCTAAGAATGATGCAAGAGTTGATCGTCTTGAGGTTACTATGAATTCTAATTATGCAGATTTATCTAAGCAGTTGAAGGACCTTACTTTGATTATGTGGCAGATGGTTGGGAACGTGAATCAATTGACACAAACTTTGGAAAAAGGAATGTTCTCATCTCAAGGCATAACAAACTCGAAAGAGTACAAAGCCATCACATTAAGATCTGGAATGCAGTACGAAGGTCTGAGGATGCCAGTGGCCAAAAATAGAGGCAAATTTAGCCCGCTCGACCACCGCTCGACCAAACTTGTTGGTTAAGCGACGGTCGAGAGAAACGATGCACTATTTTTGGGTCCTCCACTCAACCAAAACCATCTCGCTCGACCAGATCACTTTGGTCAAGCAGAGGTCAAGCAGCCCACTGTGAATCTGAAAACTGTTGATCAGCATACAGGTCCCTTGCTCGACCAAAATAGTGCCACTCGAAGTTCTGGTCTAGCAGCCTCTATCAGGATTGCACAGTGCAAATCCGCGAAGGGGTACCGCACTTGACCAAAATACCCTTGCTCGACCAGACCCTTCTATTGGATTGTATACTAAAAGCCTAGTTTTTTGTATGAACAATATTATAACAATATTTGAAATGAGAATCGTTAATCAAATGATTGCGTCTTGTGATGCAATAGTCCACTTACTTTATAGTGTAGATAATATGTTGTGCGACAACACGCGGAATATCATATTATCAGTTTGCTTATAAAGTATAAACAAATGCTCACTAACGAGATAGACGGTGACTCTCTGTTGGGATGTTTGTAGTGTGATTTGGTATTTGTTTGTCTTGACTATAGAATCACATTAGTGCACCTTGTGTGTATAGAGTAGGACCACTTGAGATCGTTCAACTTATATTGATTATATAGGAGAACTTGATCTCAGTGGCTAAGCGTTGATGTTGCTAGGCAGCTTGCGGATTCTCAATTCTGATGGCGATGGTGGTGCTCGTTCCAGCCCTGGCCGGCGATGGTACAGATGCGCATGATGGGGTGGCTTTATCCGCAAGGCAGTTTGCTACCAGGCAGAACAGGGCAGATGGCGGGGTGACAATCGCTGGACCATTACGTGCTGGCAATTGGGGGCATGGCGCACTGTCGGAAGGCCTGATAGATCGCGTTCAAGTGGCGACCCATCAGCGCATGGCGCTAGAGAGTCGTCATGTTGAGACACGACGATGAGGCTGGATGGGCGTCGAGCAGTGCGGGTGCAGGCTGAGGCATATCGGAACAACGTTCTAGGCAAGTCGACAAGCCTTCCGTGCAAGTCAACAGTGTTTCTGAGCAGGTCTATAGATTTTTCGTTCGAGTCTCACGCAGTTGGGACAAGTCAACGGCGGTTCCGGTCGAGTCTGGATGGTTCCGGGCGAGTCGGTGTCATGGGCAGGTCGAGTCAGGGTATCTTGCAGTACAATCCAGCGGGCATGATAGACGCAGATGAGACGATCGGCATGAGTTGTCGGCACAATCTGCAAGGGTGACCGGCACAGGCAGTTGGCATAGCCGGCGCGACTAAGTTGCTTGGTCGGCACGACCAGCAGGCGGCTGGCACGATCGACTGGTGTCTGCGGCACATCTGGAATGGAGATTAGCAGCACGACTGTCACTGTCGGTCGGCACGATCTGTGCGGGTGGCTAGCACTAGTCATGCCGGGATATTTCTATTGGCGTCATGGTGTACGGCAGGTAGGCTTGACGGGTGTATGGAAGTGGCACAACCTGTGCAGTTGAACAGCACAATTTGTGCCGCCCTGTGGTGTGGACCTGGCGGCCATGACGTGCAGGATAACAGGCGTGTTGCAGTGCGGCTGGACGGGCAGGTGGGCGTGCGACTGTGCTCGTGACGGGCATGGATACCCATCTGCATTGCTTATATTCGTGCTTAGTGGCGAACAATCAAATTCGCCAATATATAACAGTTTATAATTGATTTTATTATCTAATTATTGTTATATATGTATGCATGTTCTTTGTGATTTACTGCTTTATTTGACGTAATAGGAGCATGCTAGGATGTGTATTTTATTGTTGAATATTATATGTATGCAAAAACCCTCAGTGTTAAATAACTATGTGGGAGAGGGGATTGGTAAATAATTCCTGCGGCCTCCATTATTAGTTTGTAAGTAATGTGAGTAAACTTACGTGTTGGTAATAGGTCTTCCTCCACAACGGATGAGTTTATTCACGGATCACTGGTACAAACTTTATTAAATAATTATTGTTTGTAATGTGATGCACATGAACTTGCGTGTTGGCATAGACATTCCTCCCTAACGGATGAGTTTATGTTCAGTTCACTGGTACAAACTTATAATTGATGATTGTAGAAAGTTATCCGAGCGCATATGTACTTCTCCAACTTAAAGGTACACAAGCTCGCGCAATGGATTTGGGATCAAATAATAGTATACACTTAGGTGCAAATAATAAGTATCCTCCCCAACGGAGTCACTGTTGTTATTTGCATGGCTAAAGAGAAACCGACTATTAATTATTTTGTCATGAAGTTAGGTTGACGGATGAAATTAATGGGTAAAATCTTCACTTGTAGATGTTCGGGTTTGTATACGTCCACACAAACGTGACATACAGACTCACGGTGCTTGAGATGTTGGTGAATTTTATTTTATATTGTTTTGAGGGAATCAATATAAATAGATAAATTTGAAGTATTTGATCAATGTATTTATTTATGATTCTCTGAATTTCCAAATGGTTTTATCTCGCTTATTTTTTAGTAAAAGAAATATTTTTACTTGTCAAAAATTAGATGGTTAAAAAAGAATCTTGGTTACGATTTTTACTGCTTAAGAAAATATAAATGTGTTCTCACTAAGGATATCCTCTGATGCCTATTTAAGTCTCTAGTGGAGAGATGAGAGGTTCATAGAAATATGATGGTCTCATGTGACTCTTCAGATACTTGAGTAAGTTAGAAAGACAAGAGGTCACAGTTAATTTGATGAATGAATTGAAAATACTTGGAGTAGAAATTGAAGGGGAAACCTAGGTCAATTTAATTCTCTGTAGTTTGTCTGGATATTTTGAGCAAGTTCTACATGAAATACGAGAGGTTGTATATGGTGGGGAGCTTCTAACAAAACATGTGGTGAAGGAAATCCATTTTCATCAAGGTATGAACAAGGTTAGTATCTCATTCACTAGTTGTTGAAGCATGATTAGTGATGGCATCTACTGACAAGCTGTGTGTAGATACCAGAATCGCTAAAAGCCTGCAACTAAGTGATGATGAGATTACTGTGGACATGGGTAATGCTACGAAAGTAGTGGTTGTTGCAGTGGGAGTTGTTTATTTATCTTTTGATAGGAATAAACGTTTGATTATGAGAAATTATCTTTACGTACATTTTCATAGAAAGAATTTTAATTTCAGTTTCTATGCATTTACGGATGGATACTCTATTTCATTTAAATGACATGGTCATTATAATGAAGGATACAGTTGTAATCTATTATGGTACGTTGGTGGACATTTTGTACACTCTTAAATCATATTTATCCCACGGATGCAATAAATAGTAATAATAACGAGTCTTCTAATTTAGTAAGAGAAAGGAACCTTTGAAAATGAACTCCCCACCTCAATGGTGTGACAGAAAGAGGGAATAGGACACTTATGGAAATGGTTAGATAGATGATAAGTTATTTGGAATTATTAAATTCATTTTATGGATATGCCCTAGAAACAGTAATTCGTATGAATGTTTGTCTGTTTGTGGGATATCCTAGAAAAATAAAGGGTGATTTATTTAGTCCAAAAGATCGAAGGGTGATTGTTAACACAAACACTAGATTTTTGTAAAAGGACTATGTAATAAATCACAAACCTATGTATAAGTTGTTCTAAAAGGTGTGAGAAGGGAAACACATAATATAGTACCAATTGTACAAGAGGATATACCACAAGTAAATTGCATCGATTGTCACATCTGATGCACAATTACATGTAGTGTCTTGTCGTAGTGGGAGGTTTGTTTTACAACCCGAAAGATTTATGTTTTGGGAGAGTCATGAGACTTGGTCCCTAGTAAACATGGAATTGACCCACGCATACGATGAAGCACTATAAGATATAAATGCGACACACCTGATGAGAGTGAAAATAAGCCTGTTATAGTGTCCAATTTAACACCTTCTTGATTAGAATTGATGTCATATATTAGCACAAGTATCTTATATTCAATATATGTGAGAAATAGTGCACTTGAGGTGTGTTATTGTGTTTTAGGTGGAAAAAAGGGTCAAAAGTGCAAAGTTGGAAAAAAGGTGCAATTTGTGTATGAATGCTAAAAAACGCACGTCAAACTTGTGTAATTTTTCTATATTCATGTGGAGCTTTTAATTGGATGTGTAATACATGGTTAGAAATCTACAGAAGAGAGGATTGTTTTGGCGTAAAGAACACCCCAATTGGATTCCAAACGAGAAAGTTATTATCAAAGTGGTGACGTCGCACGAGCTGTGCCAATTTTCATGGCATGTTAGACCTTCAATTCTTAGAGTTTTTGTGAGTTCTTTATATGGATAGAAAGCCAAGGAAGAGAGGATCGCATAAGCATAAGAATCACTCAAATCGGAGTTCGGATGTGGAAGTTATACGCAAAACAGTGAGACAGCGCAAGTTGATTCGACCACGACAGTTTGGTTCGACCAGACATCTTGGTCGAACCACAGCCATTTTGGTTGAACCAGAAGCCTGAAAGTGCAAAAAATCGCCAATTTCGATTCGACCAGGGTTTGACCAAGCCCTAGGTCGAACCCTACGTCGAACCACATGCCTGCGTCCGAATTTGATTTTTACACCCCGAGTGCATGTTTTTGCATATTTTCCAAGAAAAAGCTCATCCTAGGTCCATAAGGAGAGCTTACAAGTATAAAAGGATATGTAGATCACACCAAGAAGGCATACGAATTGGATACAGATTGGATACAACACAACACAATCATCCTACACTCCACAAGGGGGGATCACCCCCCAACCATCATCCACATCCTTTCCTCCATCCATCCATCACTTTGAAGATTCGTCTGTGGAATCAAGAGGAGAACTAAGAGGAGAATTCAAGATAGAGAAGGATGTGACGACGCCATATCTAGGGTTTATTTCGTTTCCTAATTTATCTTTTAATTTTTCAGACATCCGGGTAAGATCTATCCAACACCCATGATTGTTCTTCGTAATATCATGGGCTAGAGCCTTTTTGGTAGAACTAGGATTGTGAAGATTTTTATGAATTAATTGAACTTTCGTGTGTAAATTCCGTACAACACTACTTATGGATTTATTTTATATATTATAATGATTTCTTAATTCATATTCACGGTCGTTTTGTACATCTTCAATTGGTATATAGAGTCTGAATATATATCTTGGTTGTAGATTGAGTGCGTTCACCGCTGAACAGGATTCCATGTTATGATTCTAAGTGAGGGGACTCTGAAGCTTCATTAGAACTATCATATATGAATACTTATTAATTGAATTGAATTCGGGCTATTGAGTAGGATAAAGAGGATAATTTTATAGTACCTATAAAAGGAGATCATATCGGGTTAGAGTACCAATTGGCCAGAGAAATAATTGATACTGATAATACCTAGAAAGGGGATTGGAATTATATCTCTTGCTCCGAGGTTATTCACATGTGTTACACGCATGTTTACTTGTGTCTATAGAGTAGATATGCATGGTTTAGTGATGCGTCAATATTACACAAGACAGAGTCGGACATCAACACACAGAAGGAAAATTAATGAGTGAAACTGGATTATCTTAGGGTTACCTATTCTCCTACTTGATCCACTTTCGTATTCTTCGAGTGATATTTTATTTTATTTGTTATTTAATTACTTGTTTAGTAGTTTAATAATTAAATCTCAAATCTTATTGTCATCTTGTCTTAATTAATTTAGTAAATAATTAAATTGATAATACGCCGTCCTTTAAGTTCGATAATTCACTTGGTCACTTGCTTAAGCTGCAACTGATATCCTTAATACTTGGGGATTAATTTTGCGTGCAAAGAAAACGCGCATCAACACCTTAGCAAGTTGCAATGATTTCTGAAATGGAATCTATGAATTCTAAATCAAATCTGTGAGCTTGTACGACTACTAAATGGGGTAAAAGCCATTGGAAGTGGTCATACAAAATAAAAGAGGATCATATGGTAAGGTGAAAACCTTGGAAGCAAAGCTTGTTGCAAAAAGGTATACTCAGAAAGAAAGGATTCGATTATGAGGAAACCTATTCGCTGGTAGCTATGCGTATGTCGATCTGTATTCTTTTATCTGTTTCTACTCATACGAAATATAAGGAATAGCAAATAGATGTCAAGACAGCTTTCTTGATTGGAAGTCTTGAGAAAAACATATATGTGAAGCAACCAGACTGATTTATTGCAAAGGGCTAAGAGCATTTAGAGTATGAGCTTAAAATTATCGATTGATGGACCAAAGTGAGCTTTAGACTCAAAGTACATCTATTTTGATAAGTAAATCTAGTCACATGGATTTAATCAATGCTCGGATGGGTCTTGTGTATTGATAAGAGTGACAGAAACGTGGCAGTATTTCTTGTACTATACGTAAATGATATATTTCTCATTGGAGACAATGAAAGAGTATTGTCGGGCGTATGAGTATGGTTGATAAACCGGTATAAAATGAAGGACTTAAGAGAAGCAAAATGTATCCTTGCGATCATGGTGATCATAAGATAGGGTGTTGTTCTTATCTCAAGCTTCATGAAATGATACAATCCTTACTCGTTTTAGCATATGACTTTATCTAAGAAAATGTGTCTTAAGACACAAAAGAAGATAGAGTTGAAGAAGGTGGTTCCTTATGCTTCGGCGAATAAGGAAGCTTAATCTAAGGAATGCTATGCACGAGATTGGATATCTGTTTTGCTAAATGCACAACAGTGGGTATCGAGGTAACCAAGAATAAGAATGTTGAACTGTGGTAAGACATATATTTATGTACCTGAAAAGGACTAGAAATTATATATGGACTTACCGGATAGATTCATTATTTCTTATGGGTTACATAGATTCGGATTTTTCAAATCAGATAGGGACTGCAGTAAATCCACCTCAAAGGTTATGTGTTTAATTTTAGGAAGTTGAGTCATAATATGGAGGAGTGTTATATATAAATATATTTCGGACTCCACAATGTAAAGATGATAAAATTGAGCCTTTGAGGCAGCAAAAGTATTTGTATGACTCTAGAAATTTTATGATGGACTTGGTTGTGTTTTCTGAGTTTGCCCAAGGTTATTACAATTTATTGTGACAATAATGATGCAGTTGCAAACTTGAAGGAATCACGAGTCCATAAGCAATTAAACACATTGAGTGCAAGTACCACCTTATACGAGAAATCGTATGATGAGGGGAAGGTTATAGTCGTCTAGATTGCATCGGATGATAACCTAGTAAATCCTTTTACAAAGACCTTGAGGCGAGAGCTTTTGATGGTCGTGTAGTGGGAGTGGAAATTAGATGTATGACAGTGGACATGACAGCAGAGTCTTTTAGTATAAGTGGGAGATTGTTGGATTGTATACTAAAAGCCTAAATTTTTGTATGAACAATGTTATAACAATATTTGAAATGAGAATCATTGATCAAATGATTGCGTTTTGTGATGCAATAGTCCACTTACTTTATACTGTAGATAATATGTTGTGCGAAAACACGCGGAAGATCATATTATCAGTTTCCTTATAAAGTATAAACAGATTCTCACAACCGAGATAGATGGGGACTCTCTATCGAGATGGTTGTAGTGTGATTTGGTATTAGTTTGTCTTGACTATAGAATCACATTAGTGCACCTTGTGTGTATTGAGCAGGACCACTTGAGATCGTTTAACTTATACTGACTATATAGGAGAACTTGATCTAAGTTATTACGAAGTTTTTGCTCTTAATCCCTATACAATAACCTCGACACGTAAGGTAGTATGTATTTCTTTGATTCATCAATGGGTTAGATTTATATATTAAATCAACAAACTCGGTGAGTTGGGAAATAGTGTTGTCTCTATGGTGTGTTGTTGACTGTAGAAGGAATTCATGTCCTATTAAATAGGTTGATGATGTCCCCTTGAAGAGTTCATAAGGATTATCATGTAAATCCTGCTGGTGGATTTATTCCGGCATGATAATGAGGTTGAGTGGTACTACTCTCGGATGAGATATTAATTAATGGAGTTGTAAGTAACTTAATTAATTAATGGCATTGTATATCTTAAACATGTGGAAACTAACGGGCTCATAATAAGAAGGAGCCCAAAACGTAATTTTGGGATTAGAATGGCAGTGTAGTAATTTTAGTGGAATATATTATTATTATTATTATTAGACTTAATTATAAGTTTTGGGCTAAACTTGGATACTTAAGTCCAATGGAGGCCCAACTCTAATTTCTCCTCCTGGTCCCTGTTTTAGCCCATATATAATTCATCTCAACTATCCGGAACCCTAATCAATCAGATGCCTAACACGTTGGGAAGAGAGAGGAACGGTAGATTGAGAAAATCTCGATGATCGTCGCCCACACGACGTCGAGATTGGACTTGGAATAAATAGAAGATCAAGAGGTTGTTTGTTACTGTTGTTCGTCAACTTCGATGATTTTTATAAAATCATGTAGACTTCAGAACTAGACGTGTGATACACTATTGGAAAGCCACAAGAGAGGATCATTTTGGCGTGTAGATCACTCAAAACGGTGAGGCTGCACAGGCTGCCGGCGAGAATTCATCTTCTCCAACATACCCTGGTGAAAGGTAATACATTTCTATGTTTTCTTTCTTCCGTTGATTATAGAATCGTATGGAACCCTAACGGTTCACATTAACCAAACAATTGAACACAACACCTTTTGGCCGAGCAGTAGTCGAGCAACATCATCCAACTCCCATTTCTGTGCAGTCACGCCTAGGAAGTTCATTCGATCAGCTGTTCTGTCGAGCAATCAAGCAATGAAGATGCCCAAGGAGACTCAATCATGCAAGAGCATAGATGTGATTTCTAATTTGTTTAATCTTGATTTTAACAGGACATACATTTTGAATTTGAGTGAAAGATTGACAAGGAGGAGTCTAGACAACCATGTGAGAAAGAAAATTCTGAGGATGATATTTTTGTGACTAAGGAAGGTGAGGTGTTGAGTGTAGATAAGAAGATGGAAAGAAAGTATTTGAAGGTGAGGATGCAAGAAGACCACCCTCTGATCAAGTAGTCTAAAGGCTGCATACCGTCGTGACTCACTGATGTTAAACATGAGCGCCTGTTGGGAGGGGTCCTTCCATTTTATTTCTTTATTTCTTTCGTGTGAGTGAGGAGTTATTATATTTGAAGTGCTCACATTTCGGCAATTACATCTCTTTTCAAACTTAGTTTCGACTTACGTTTTTACTAAGTTTGGGGGGTGTGATGTATTTACCTCATCTTATGAGAACTATATGAGCACTAAGGGTATATTTTTCCTTTCGTTGGTTGTTTATTTGTTAGGGGATTGATTTTTTACGGCATATTAATATTTTAACCGGTGTTGGTATGTCAATTTTTTGCAACTTACCTAATGTTTAATGTGTTGTGTTGGTGTTTCTAGTGTGTGGAGTCGATTAGATAGTCAATTGAGTCTTTCTTATAGTTCTCATATATTATTATTTATGAATATGTGATGATTAGGTGTGATTGAGCTTTGATGATAGAAAAGGTAAAAGAGTGGCAAGACAAGTTCTATACTGAGGCTTTGACCAGATCGAGTTGAACAACTCGAGGAGCTCGTGCATACGTTGAAGAAAAATCAGGTGCCCTCATTTTCTTATTCTAATTTTTATGTTTGCTTTTAATTCTTAAGAGTGAAAGGATTTAGTTTTTGATTTTGGTGATCCACATGAGCTTATATTTTTAAATTGTGCTTAAAATTCATATGCTCTTGAAGTTGATGAAGGAAGTGTACTTGAGTTATATTGTCGTATGAAGTTATATGTGTACTTGTGGGATATTGTTTACCATGAAAAGTGCTATATTATTTGTTAAAAACTCATGTAAGATTTTGAGCCTTGTTGATCATGTTATATAATCACATGATATTTTCTCTCTTGGTGAGTATCGTTCTTATGTGTGTATTTTAAAACTTACATTGAGTCTCCTTGAATATTCAAGATTAGTACAGCAGATTATGGAAATGATATTAGGCCATCTTTGAATAGCCCATTTTTTCCTATATACTTTACCTTAATTCATTAAATTTTTTGTCAGCCCATTTGAGCCTTTTTAAATCTATTCTTTTGATAGCTAATAAAGATTAATTGAAGAGAGTGATGATTTGAGGGATGATAAGGATGATGAAGGAAGAATCTTAAGGATCAAAAGGAAAATTCTTGGAGTAGTGCTTAAATATAGTACTCCATGGAAAAAAACACCCTAAGGTAGTGCTTAAATCTAGTACCCTATGGAGGATGTGAGAGGTAGCGCCTGAAACTAGTACCTCGAGTGAAGAAAAAAAAGTTTAAATAAAAAGGAGAATGATGGAGTTGAAGAACTAGAAAAGTTGGAAAAAAATATGTTGTGCTTGAAGGAGATATATAGAAGAATTTGATGAGAATGTTGTGCTTGATTGAAAGTGATGATGAAAGAAAAATAAAGATTGAGAGAGACGGCCGCTTGATCGATCTGAGTTTTGAGTCACTTATCCATACATTTCCTACCTTTCCTAAAGAGCCCATATTACAACCAAATAAAAAACCTTTTTGATCCATAATTTGCTAGCTACAAGTAAAAGGAGAGTTGAGACAATAGGCAAGCTTATGGTTACGTATGCACTTGAATTTAATTTGAGTGTAAACACCTTAACCCATAAATTTACATCTTTTACACTTGAGTACGAGTGATATATACTTTCTGTGAGAACATGTTAATGGAGCATTTGAATTGGTGGTGATTGTCTTATCTTATATGCTATGAATTGATTATTACATGTAATAAAAGTTGCATGACCTAAGTTGAGGACAATCACATGTGAATTGGGTATTTTCCATAGTCCTTATTTCCCTGCTAATTTTCTTACTCTCTTTCTCTTTATTTTTATTTTTTTGCCTCGGAACGAACAACGAATAAGTTTGGGGATTAATGAGAGTGAAAATAAAAGTGTTTTAGTGTTCAATTTAACACCATTTTTATGGGAATTGTTGTTATACATTAGCAAAAATGTCTTATATTCGATATATGCGAGTAAAAGGTGCCTTTGAGGTGTTTTAGGTGGAAAAATGATCAAAAGTACAAAATTGGAGAAAAGGTGCAACTTGTGCAAGAATGCTAAAAAATGCACGTCCAACTTGTGTAATTTTTATGTGTTCGTGTAGAGCTCAAAACTAGAAGAGTGATATATTTTTGGAAAGCCACAGAAGAGAGGATCATTTTGGCATAAGGAACACCTCAATCAAATTCCAAAAGAGATAGTTATGATCAAAATGGTGACGTCGCGCAAGCTATTTCTGCTCAGTAGATAGTGTCACTTTTCATGGATTTTTACACCTTCAAATATAGGATTTTTATGAGTTCTTCATATGCACAGAAAGCCAAGGTAGAGAGGATCGCGTGAGCGTAAGAATCAGGTAAGCCGCTCGGCCTCTACTCGACCAAAGTCAATCCCGCTTGACCAAGACCATTCTGGTCGAGTGGGAACACTGAATCCAATTTTTGGTAATTTCATACCTCCAGTAGCGTGTATTTTCGTATTCTCCAAGAAAAAGCTCATCCAAAGTCCATAAAAAGATCATACAAGTATAAAAGGGGATGCAAATCACATCATTATTCATATGACCGGAACACAATCATCCTACACCCCACAAGGGGGATTACCTCCTACACCATCACATTCATCCCTTCCTCAATCCATCCATCACTGTGAAGATTCGTTTACTGAATTAAGAAGAAAGCCAAGAGAAGGATTCAAGACGGAGAAGGACGCGACAACTCCCACATCTAGGGTTTTATGTGTTTCCTAATTTATCTTGTATTTTCCAAACATATGGGTAAGATCCATCCAACCCCCATGATTATTCTACGTAACATCATGGGCTAGAACTGTTTTGGTAGATCTAGAGTTTTGAAAGTTCTTATAAATTAATTGAACTTTCGTGTGTATACTCCGTACAACACTACTTGTGGATTTATTTTATATATGACTATACTTTTTTAATCCATATTCAGAGTCGTTTGGTGCATCATTAACTGTTGAATAGAGTCTGAATATTCATCTTGGTTATTGATTGAGCACGTTCAGTGCTGAATAGGATTCCATGTTATGATTCTAAATGAGGGGACTCTGAAACTTTATTAGAACTATCATATATTAATGTTTATTAATTGAATTGAATTCGGATTGATAAGCAGGGTAAAGAGGGTAATTTTATAGTACATATAAAGGGAGATCATATTGGGTTAGATTCCAGATGTGGGAAATAATTGATACTGATACTACATAGAAAGGGGGTGAATTATGTCTCTTGCTCCGAGGTTATTCACACGTGTTATACGCATATTTACTTATGTCTACAGAGCAGATTTACATGGTTCAGTGATGCGTCCATACTCCATAAGGTAGAGTCGGCCTGCACTTGAGAGAGAATTTAAGTGTGGATAAATGCGGACACCCGAGGCAAACACTCCCGTTGTCATCCCTATTTGTATAAAACATATTCTTCAAGTATTATTACATATTTTAGCTTGTAAAACTCTATCTTATATCTCATAATAACCAAACGTGTGCCCTTGAAATTTTTTTTGCATGATATATATTTCTCTCATATCCTTCTAGTCCTAGGCTTACCCATCACGTTAAAATAGATTAATTAAATAAATAATGAGTGAGTTTCAGAGTAAATATTAAATTAAAAATATGTATCAAAATGAAAAAAAAAGTTTCAACAAAATTTTGAGCTCTAAAACTAAATTAAAATTAAATAGTTTAAATAAATTAATTGGATTTAAGAAAAAATAAATTATAAAAAATATAAATCTTATGTTAATTAAATTAAAATATATTAAATTAATATTAATTGATATATTGATTGAAAATAAGTATATTGAAGAAAAAAAAATTTAGGTATATTTTTAGAGTTGGTTTCTTGTGTCCCTAGGTGCACAAGGTGTGTAAGGGTACAACATTTTGTTTTAATTGGTATACACTTAAATTAATAAGAGTATAAATTTTTTCATTAAAAAGATCGCCTGAAATATGAATAATAAAAATATTTGATTAAAAAATTAATTTTTTTTCAAGAAATAAAGGGTACATGTTCTTATACTAAAGGATATATCATTTAATACTAAATGATATAACTTTCCAAAGATGATGGACTTGGGGGCATGGTTTTCCCCGGGTAACGCAAGTTTTAGTCTTGTTTTAATATGTGTATAGATAAAATAATTTTATATTTTTATAATTAATTATTATTTTATAATTAATAGGGAAAATAATTATTTATTCCGTAACTTATCCGAGTTTTAAATTGATCCATATATTTTTTAATTTTGAATTTGAATTAGTCCATCAAGAATATAAAATTCGACATTTTTGTTCTTTGACTGACTGGTGCAGGTAAACCAGCAGGTGATGAATAGGTGGATTTCATTCTGATTTTTTTTATTTTAATGATGTGGCATATGACTTAGGTGGCATGTTTAAATTTTTTGTCCACCAACTTATCATATACTCCCTCCATCCCCTTAAAACGTAACTATTTATTTTTTGTACGTGGATTAAGAAGTATAATAATTTAATGTATTTTGAAGTGAGAGAAATAATATTTTAAAGTGTAGTGAGTAGTTGTATTGGTGTTGAATGTGGGGTCATGAGAGATCACATCAATCTAAAAAAGGAAATTGATACTTTATAATGGAACGAATCAAAATGGCAAAATGGATACGTATCAAGGGGACGGAGGGAGTATTCATATTTATTTAATTGTTCCTATTTGTCTTTAAAATTTAGTCCATGAAGTTTGTGAAATTCAACATTTTTCGTCCTTTGATTGACTAGGGCGTGTAAACAAGTAGATCATGCTTACGTAGTTTTTATTTTTCTTTTACTTGTTATATTATATATAATAAGACATCATATGTGGAATTTGACGCATCTCACTCCTCTTACCTAATCATTTTCAACATTCAGGATAATCTAAAAAATTATTCAATCTCATAAATAAGACCCTCATTCTTTACCCTCATTCTTTAGACCCCATAAACATGTCATCATCATACACACATATGTCACTTCAATAAAAAAAATCATCTTGCTAATTTTAAATTTTCTTCCCATATGAGTATTTAGTTGATATTTTATTCACCACAAGGCCACCTTTTGGCCTGGTTAAAGTCGAATGTTTGGCTATTTTTATTGACTATGTCACCATGTTAAACATCTTGTACACTTCTATCTCCTCCCCCTTTCTTATTTCATTTTCTATTTTAATAAAACACGACCTATTGACCCCATATGAGTATTTATATCCCTTCCTCACTTCACCAATCCACAACGCGTATAATCCTTAAAAGTTTTTGTTACTGAGCATCTTGCAAATGAACAGTTTATATGTCTCTTTTGTAGGACACATTTGCCGAAAAGAAGATATTGCGGCCGCCGTGTTCAATGATGGCGAAGGCTATGGGTCCTGATTGGTAGAGACAGAGTCTTGAGTGCGAACTAACTCTCTAACTATTGAAGAAATTGAGACCACCATGCAAAGTTTGATGCTGAGACAAGGCTTGTAAATAGGGACGTATTTATATGCGAGTTAGGTGAAATGGTGATGAAAAATTAGCAGGAATCCCAAAATTAGAATGTTATGTAGCTATGGATAGAAGTGAAGGTTACTGTGTTCAATTTCTAAAAATTCAAAAGATTGAGAAAGAAAGAGTGACAATAGCGAGCTTCTTGCTCATTGCTTACGCACCCTTAATCAACTATGAATGTATTAATCATTATTCGATTTGAAATTTTTGAGATCTAGGTTTTCTTTTTCTAATTTGAGTGTTGTGTGAGGGTATATGATTCATGATATTTTTAAAAATAAAATTTTTATTTGAGTCAAATGTTACATCTCATGTAACGCATTATGATTAAAATAAAAAATGAAAATCGTGTAAATATAACCAATTTGTTTAATGAAGAAATTATTGAATTTCACAAACTTGATGGACTAATTCAAAAGGCAAAATAATGTAGGGACATATTTAAAAATAGAATAATTTAGTGGACCAAAAGTTTTAACTAGACAGTTGAGTCATATGTCATGTCATTGTTATTTTTTAATAATAAATTGAAAAGTGATGTCCACATATGCATGAACTGTTGTTTCACCTACACCGGTTGGTCAAAGAATGAAAATATCAAATTTCACAAACTTAATGAATCAATTACAAAATGTGGAACACGTATGAACCAATTTCTAAACTACGGTAAGTTTGGGGACAAAAAAAATTATTTTCCCTTACAAAAATATTATTATTTTTCATTTGTATTAAGAATTATTCATGAAATAGTTCAAATAACGATTATCATTTTTCATCAATCAAGTACTATTTTTTTAATGTTGTCACTCTTACTTAATTGTCAGCCTTATTTTGGACATTTTAAATTTTATATATTCTTTATTGTTATTATTTTTTTCCTCCAATTTGAATATTACACTTGTTAGTTGAATGTAATACTCTTTAATAATATTTAAAAAAAAGTTAAAGATTAAGGAAAAATCTCCTGTGAACTCGGTTCACCATGCACCTTGATTATATAAAATTATTATTTAGTACAAGAAAATTATTTTTTAGAGAGATGAACTATTACTATTTTGAAAAAAAATATTACTCATCTCAACAAAAATATTAAAAGTTACAATTCATCAAAATTTCAAGGGTAATATTTTTCATTCATAAAAGTAATTGGTCATCTCCTAGACAAATATAAGATTTAAAATTATAAAAGATCATAAACAATGTGACAGTAAGGATGATTCAGAATGATGAGAGTAATTGTGATTGTTAGCAGTCAATCAGAGTAATCGCTGGAGTTTCAAAACTATTGTTAACACTACCTCCTCTTATAAGGAAGACGAAGAATGGTGATTAATTAGAAAAGAAGAAGAAATTGTCACGAAGTTATAGGATTTGACGTTTGAAAGTATGAGAGTAATGAACGACTTTCCGAACAATGTATCGTAATTTCAAATTAATTACTATACTTTACATAAATAATATTTATTAACAAAAACACTAATAATATATATAAAAAAATATCTTGATTTAAAAAGGTAATAATTTCACCATCAGTAGAATATCTTAAATTGACTTTTACTTAAAACACATGATATATTTTAATAATTTCAAACAATACCATTTACATTTAGAACTTCATACACACAAGACTAAAGAAGCATCTAAAATTAAAGATATAAGAGTTTTCTCATATAGGCAATGGAGCACGACAACCTCTTCGGCTACGGGGTTGATTAGTGTAGAAATCTCAAAATTTAGGGTACATGTATAGCATGATTTCATATAAATATGCTTAGTTTTAAGTGTTAAGTACCATATGATACTTGATATTTGGAAATATTTATAGAATTGGTGCTTGGGTGGAATTTGAGCGTTTTTTGGGTAAAAATGGATTCTAGAAGTTAAAAGGAAGATGTAGAAAAAAAACAAGCGCTCAATTTGGAGTTGAAATGAGAAAGAATGAAACAAAACAGTGAAACAGGGGATTTTTTATAATAAAATTCAACTAAGGTGCACAAAAATTTAATCAAGGGCATAAAAATTCGACCGAGTGCTTCTTATAGACACTTTCATGGATTTAAATCTGTGCCATCAAAAAACTTGATCAAAACATAAAAATTCGGTCAAATTTCTATGCAAAATTATGCCAATTGTCCAGAAAAATCAGAAAATTTCCCTAAATTGGCAATTTAACCTCTCTTAACCATTTGAAAGGTTTTTTTTCATTTTCTGAATCAAACACACACACTTTTTTACACCCCATTTTCACATACTTTCTTCCCCAAATTATTTCTCCATCCATTCCATCCATAATCCTTTATCAAATCCAATAAATTTCTCCATCACTCATTCCAATTGAACAAGGAAGCATTGGAGTGTTGAAGATTTCAAGAGAAGGAGATGCAAGTAAAGAATTCAAAGGAAGCTCATTTCTTATTTTGTAATTTTCTTTAGTTCATACATGAAATTTTGTAGAACAATGGCTTTTGTGATATTTGAAACTATATTTGGCTAATCTCCTTTGTGAGATTAATAACTATGATTGGTGTTGGTTGATTTTGATTTTATGTAATTTAATTCTTATATTGAATGAACTTCGCATAATTTCTATAATGGATATTGAATTGCTTAATCTCTATGTTGGCCAATTTGTGTGGTTGATTATCCATTTCATGTTATTAGAATGTGAATTTAATATGTGCCTTTAATTTTGATTGAATCATTTCATCATATAGGTTATACGCATTAGTATTTGGTGAGTTAGTGATGACTACTTTATTCTTAGAATTACATGATAGGATATTAGTGAAATTGATTCATGAGAATAATTGACTTAGTGGGGGGAACCTAACATAGGTGAGCCTAGTACATAGAAATGGAATATAGTCTATGCTTTAGTAGCTCTTAAGGGAACTCATAGAGTTACTAGTACCTATTGGGAAGAGTGAGTTTTGGAGTCGATCTTATAAGCAATTTAGGGACATTTATAAGGGTGTACATCCTTTTCATCTCGTGAGTGAATTTAGGTAGGGGTGTGCGGATTGGGATTCAGTATAGATTTTTAAAAAATTCATGCCAAAATTTGGATCGAATTTTTTTAAAAAAAATCTGATGAGTGTAGAAATTGCTAGAAAATATGATCAATTTTTAGTTAGGTTTTATATAATTGAGGTTGCTTTTAATGATTAATTTCTTTAATTCCTTAATTTTTGTGGAGAGGAATATTTTGGTAGAATTTGCAGGATTTTGAGCTTAAATGAGCTTCTTCATTCAATTACGAAGGTGTGAGAAAAAACAGAGGTCGATTTAGAGTTAAAACGAGCAAATACGGGCTAAAAAGGTAAAAGCGCGTGCTGGAATTTTACAGAACCCAAGCTACGGCCCAATAACTTACATTTGGCCCATTCACATTTTAATGGTAGCCCAAATCTTGATTTCATAGAGAAAACAAGTTAGGCCCATTTGGATAAATAGGAGCAGCCCACCAAGCATTAATGGAGGTGATTAACATATTGGTTGGGCTCATTTCTTGATAAACATGTAGCCCATTATATTCAATTTAGGGAGGCAGCATTTTAATTTCTTAGAGCAGTTGCTTGTGGGCCCATCTTCATTGTTTTGGGACTAATCTTCCAATTTCCTAGCAATCGTGAAGTACAGATTGGGGAGCAGAACCGATTTTCCACCCATTTTCAATTCTTTTCATTTTTGTTCCCTTTTTCCAAAATTCACCAACACTCAAATTCCACAAACACCACCCATTTAATTTACTAAATTCCTCCATCATCTTTTCCATTTGATCAAGGAAGCAAGGGAGATTGAAGATTTTAAGAGAAATAAAAGCTTCAAGTGAATAAATTCAAGGGAAGCAATTATTTTATTTTATAATTTTCTTAGGGTTTAATAATGGGATTTTGTAGGACAATTTATTTTGTTTTGCTGGATACTATGTTAGGCTAATCTCTTTTGTAAGATTAGTGATGCGCGTTTTCTTTGCACGCAAAATTAATCCCCAAGTGTTAAGGATATCAGTTGCAGCTTAAGCAAGCGACCAAGTGATTATCGAACTCAAAGGACGGCGTATTATCAATTTAATTATTTACTAAATTAATTAAGACAAGGCAATAACGTTTGAGGATTGAATGATTAACTAATAAACAATTAATTAAAATAACAAATTAAATAAAATATTACTCGAAGAATACGAAAGTGGATCAAGTAGGAGAATAGGTAGCTCTACTATAGACACAAGTAAACATGCACGTAACGCATGTGAATAACCTCGGAGGAAGAGATATAATTATACCCTCCTTTCTAGGTACTATTAGTATCAATTATTTTCCTGGCCAATTGGTACTCTAACCCGATATGATCTCCCTTTATAGGTACTATAAAATTATCCTCTTTATCCTACTTAATAACCCAAATTCAATTCTATTAATAAGTATTTATATATAATAGTTCTAACGAAGCTACGGAGTCCCCTCACTTAGAATCATAACATGGAATCCTGTTCAGCGGTGAATGCACTCAATCTACAACCAAGATATATATTCAGACTCTATATACCAATTGAAGATGCACAAAACGACTGTGAATATGGATTAAGAAAGCACAATCATATATAAAATAAATCCAAAAATAGTGTTGTACGGAGTTTACACACGAAAGTTCAATTAATTGGTAAAAACCTTCACAACCCCTAATTCTACCAAAAAGGCTCTAGCCCATGATGTTACGAAGAACAATCATGGGTGTTGGATAGATCTTACCCGGATGTCTGGAAAATTACAAGATAAATTAGGAAACGGAATAAACCCTAGATGCGGTAGTCATCGCGTCCTTCTCTGTCTTGAATCCTCCTCTTGGTTCTCCTCTGGATTCCACAGACGAACCTTCAAAGTGATGGATGGATGGAGGAAAGGATGTGGATGATGGTTGGGGGTGAACCCCCATTATGGGGTGTAAGATGGTTGTGTTGTGTTGTATCCAATCCGTATCCAATTCGTATGCCTTCTTGGTGTGATCTACATTCTCTTTTATACTTGTAAGCTCTCCTTATGGACCTAGGATGGGCTTTTTCTTGGAAAATACGCAAAAACACACACTAGGGGTATAAAAATCCCGATTTTTCATTGTTCAGGTTGTTCTTAGTCGCATTTCTAGTAAAAATGTGTAAGAGTAAGAGACTCTATCTTCGAGTAAACGCTGACCAAGTAAAAAATTTATAATAATATCATCCCAAGAGAAAGTAAACTTATGATTGTATCTGGATTTTACATTTATTTATGTTTTGTAAGGATGATAGATTGAAAGTTGGTGTTTAGACTACTAATAATTGTTCTACTCAATTAACTAAGAATTTGAACTAACAAAGTAATGGATCAAACAACAAACAAATGATGAATGGAATGGAGGTAGAATTCACTTGAGAAGTGAGCAAGGCTAATCATAATCATGATTAAGACTCTAGCTAGATACACATCACTCATGATGGTGAACTTCATTAATTTGTGAACTAAAAGCAATCACAATTTTATCCCTAATCCCTATGGCCAAGGCAACTGGGTTCTTGACTCTTTTACAAGTCTAAATCTCTTAAGATTGATCTTAATCTCAATTCCCTCAAGGTACTATGATCATAAGTTGGTTCTTTTCACTCAATTTCTTAAGTGTCCCTCTATGAATGTTCTAAGCATAAGAAGGGTGTGGCTTACCTCTCCTCACACTAACATACATGCACATTTTAATATATGATTCAATTAAACATCCATTCATAACATTGGAATGGTCATCCTAATACTATGAATAGATAATCTAATCACACATGTATTGAAATGAAACATGATTCATATATCTTAAAAGGAAATTCACAATTTAACTACATTCACTTCTCAAGTTCTACACATCTAGCTTTCATCTCAACCATTCATATGATTAGCCCTACTATAGGACTAGCCACTACACATTGTGTTTAGATCAATACAAATTAATCTTTGCTCCATTTGAGCCAAAATAAGAAAAAAAATCAACAAATGAAAAGTAGATTGGCTTCCCTTTCATGGAGTAACCTTCCTTCTCTTCAATATGCTAACTTCTTCAATCCTTAATGCTTTCCTCTTCTCAAATGGTGGATGGATGGATGGATTGGATGATGGATTGATGAAGATCAAGTGGAATTGCTGGATCGAATGTATGGAGATGAATGAAATGGATCTAGTGTGTGAAAAATGTGGTGTGGAGTGTGTGTAACTGCTCTAATTCTTATCTCTTCATGTATTCTCGCATCAATTAGGTATTTAAACCTCTTAGGAACCTTCTAGAAGCTTCTGGAATTTATTGACTTAATCGCTGAATTCTTATACGACTCGACTCGATCTGCAGAGCTCGACTCGAGTTCCTGCACTTTTTTCGACGTGTTCCTGCGTATGTCGGAGCACGACTCGAGTTCTGCGCACGCCCTCAGTTATGGGCTTGTAGTATTTTTTTACGCCCGTACACAGCCTCTTATTACAGGCCCGTGTGCGGCACACGGCACAAGCTCGGGATCACCTCGACTCGGGTGACTGAGCTCAAGTCGAGCTCAGTCGATTCCTGTCCACCTTATTCGTTTTTGCTCCCGACTCCATTTTTCTCCATTTCTTGACCTGTTTTACACATATTTAAGCTCATTTACACAATTCTATAACTCCATACCATATTTCTCATAATTGCAATAACTCCACCAAAAGTCACATAAATACGGATAAAAACATCCGAAAATCCACAAATAAAGACACTAAAATCTAGGTGAAAATGACAACGATCAACCCCCCAAACTTAAAGTGTTGTTCGTCCTCGAAAAATGAAAAATGATAAATAAGAGGAGTAATTTTCACCTAGAAAAACACCTAAAGAACATAAACCACAACACATCACAAGTAATAAGGATTACAAATTCATATTAAATTTTCCTATATCATCAAACGTATAATATAAAAGATTAACAAGTTCAATCTTAAGAATGACAGAAGAATAATCAAACCCCTTCTAATCCAAGCCTCCCATAGGATATCAAATTCACTCAACACTCTATTTTGTAGGGTTTTGAACATCACTCATCAACCGGTTAGAACCGATTCACCATAGGCTTGCTCATGGACTATGTTCACAAGCCACCCTAGTTTCAATAAGTGATCAAAAAGGTCTTTATCTTAGGATGTAATATTAGGCTCTTTGGTAAGGTATGAAACTTTGGATAATAGTGACTAATCAAGTGTGGATAATCAAAGATATGATTCTTTTCTTCAACTTCCTTACTTTCAAACGTCCTTTCTTTGTAATTGTTCAAGAATACTAAACATCAACATACCATGGATTTCATTGAGCTTCTTTTGAATGGCATACTTCCTTTTTTTTTTATTTTTGCGTTCCTTGAGCATATTTTAGGATTTTGCTCATTTTTCACTTTTGTTGAAGTTGCACTTACTCTTTGTCTTGAGCTCTTTCATCCTTTTTCTTGACTCAGCCTTTCTTCCATTTACTTGCACATTTCTCCACATCTTCCTTTGTGAACCATCATCATCCTCAATTATCCACACATAGGTTATATACATAAGGCTCAAATGGGTTTTCAAGGCTTGTATTGTGCTTAAATCATAAAGAAAATGCTTATAGGCTCAAAGTGGCTCACTAGGGATAATGTTTTTGGTAAGAAATTTTATGGCTATGACTTCATTTAGCAAGAATGGCGTAAGATCATATCACAAATTTCAACCATTCGGGCTTCGTTCCTATAGTCCATGAGCAAGTTCTAGTTTGTCTAAGTACAACCGGTCCTCTCATCAAGAATTAACCATGGAGGCACGTTTGAGGCTCAACTCTCACAAGCTTTTGCTTGGACCAAAAGAAATCTAATTACCCTTCATACTTCTCAAAATTGAACAAATTATGTAATTCATGTCACAATTTCAACAAGTAGAAACCATTAACATACTTGTCATCACTCATCACAAACAATGCGTCATAGCTCACATTCAAAAACACTCAACACATTCCCAAAACATTCCACCAAAACATCCCTACAAGAATAAAAACAAGACAAATATAACACAATACTAGAAAACTCACCAAACTACGTAACAAACACATAACATGCATGAACAAAATCATCCATCTCAAGATATCAAAACACACCAATTCACATCCATAACAAGTGATATCAAATTCCCATCACATCCAAATGATAAGAAACTCAAACTAAGATACCGAAAATAAAAGGAAATAAAATTGCATAAAACTGAAAATAAAATCCCAAAGTAAAAACCTCCTAAAACTAACAATTTAAGTACAATCGAATCCATCAATATCAAATCAAATGTCTAATCATAGCTAAAATGAACTAATGGAAGTGCCTAGCACCAAAAGTACTCCCTTCATGGCTCTGGAGGTGGAGGTGGCTGATATGGATTCCAGGGCATGTAGGCACGGTTTGCCCCAGGAAACTGCATGTTGAACATCATGATCGTCATCTCCTCAATGTTGTTGATGTGACAACGAGCTTCTTCAAAATTATGATCCATCCTGAACTGTCCAGCTTGGAGATCTCGAATCTGTATCCCATGCTCCTGTTGAGCCTGTCTAATATCACGAACATCACCCTCGAGGATGTTCCACCTCAATTGATCTCCGTGTCCTCCCATTAGTGCCTCCTCAAAGTGTGGCGGCTCTGGAGCGTGCTCCTCGAACTCAACCTGATGCTCTTCTTCCTCTTCTTCTTCATCTCCTGAATTCATAGGCTTACCCTCAGCTCTAAGCTCCTCTAAATCTGCATCTGCTACATATTCCATTCCTTGTAGCACTTCTTCAACACCTTCACGGTTGGCTCGATAGAATGCTCGTACTACCTCAGAGTGTTGAGCACTAGCCATACTCAAATTCTCAGCTGCTCTACGATCGAAGATCGTTATCAATATAGGAGTAGGAAGAGGGAATGGACTGCCTCGATCTTGCTTAAAACAATATCTATCTCCAACACGTGCTAAGAAACACATCCTCATTAGTGCATGAGCATTCAACCCCTCACTCACCATCAGAGTTCTCTTACCAAAATCAACTCCGAGCCCCTCAGCTGTCATGGTAATCATACCTCCAATCATTACTCGCTGATGAGCTCATCTCTTAGCTATCCTCTCTGCATGTTGGATGAATTCCGCCGCCATATTGAACTCTTTCCCATGATACAGACAATACACCATATGCAGCTCCCTTTCTACTACAGAACCACTCTCCGATCTCCTGAACACGGTGTTCGACAAAATCTTTTCCAAGTATCTCATAGTTGGGTTCCGTATAGTCGTTTCTTTAGACGAACTAGCTCGATACTCTGACTGTTGCTCCGCTCCATCATTAATCAATCTGTTCCACCATCGCTTTTTGTTGTATCTCTCCACAAATGAATAGATGACTCGATCCTCATCTCTGGGGCATCCAAAGTATTCATTTAGATCAGGAGTTTCAACTTCATGCCACTCATCTCCTAACTGAAACTTGATGGAAGTAGAATATTCATTGTGATTCTTCACGACCTCTAGCGTACTCAAGAATTCCGTTGTGAGGCTTCGGTATGTGGGTGGCCTCTTGTCAAAGAAATTGTCCATGTGGACATTCCTGAACATTGTCCTTAAATCATCTTCAAGTCCAAGATCAACCATAGTCTGTTGATCCTGGAATCTAGTGGCATGCACTTTTGGACAAATTGCCTCCCACCTTGAAGCATACTTTGGCCACTCATCCACAAGTCCACATCCATATCAAATGGATGAAACCCTACTATTCTTAAATTTGCATCACAAAGTGTCAACTCCTCTTCATTAAGTACAATGAAATCTTGTCCCCTTTCTCTTCGAGCCATCTACATAGCAAAATTTCAACAATTAAGCCACATCTACAAACATTAATCCCAATTCAGTCCACTAAGCTCATAATAATACTTAGTGATTCCAACAAGCATTATCTCATCACAAGATTTGAACAACTTAAACTTTTAAGCTCATACTTCATTTGTCTAGTTAGCATCATACTTTTATCAAAAAAAAAGTTCAACCTCATGACTTCCTAAGCTTCAATCAAATCAACAAGTGATCACTATGCAACAATAGTGTCCAATCTTCAATTTTTACCAAATAAAACATGGTGTGTACACTTTCAACTTGCAGCTTCAAAAGCTTCAATTCCACACCTCATGCCAAGTTTCAATCCTTCAAACCATTGTACTTTCAATCATGCATAACAAGCAATTCCAAATTTCATTCAATGGTCACAAATTCCAAATTTTAATCTCCATGAAAACCAACTTGACAATTGAAAAATCAAAATTCACCAATTCACCTCACAATTCCAAGTTAAATTTGCAACTTCCATTTCATTCTCATGCCAATTCATCACTTGGAACACACATATCAATCCAATTTAAGCATTCCACAAATTATCCCAAATTCCAAATTCATGATTCTAATTCAAATAATCAATCAATTCACAAATTCGTGTTGAAATTTCAAGTTTAAACTTCATACTCATGCTCTAATCATCATAACAATCAAAGCCCATGCTTTAATTTAAAGAATTACATTCCAATTCAAAGTATTAGGGTAGAGAGTTCATACCTTACAAAACTGTAGAGAATTCGAACTTTTGGGAGATGTGGATGGATTAAAGTGAAGAATAGACACTACACGTTAATTCACATGAGTTTTGAAGAATTGAGAAGGATTTCGGAGGCTGTACGGACGAACTGGGCACGACGTGAGCTTCGGATTAGATAAATGGTTCTGCAGAAATGAGCCTGAAATTTCATTTTTATTCTGACTTTCGCGAGATTCGAGTTCTTTATTGGACTCGAGTCGAGTTCTGAACTCGGCCTCCGACTTGGGCGTGTTTCTACTTCTGATGTCGGCGCTCGACCTCGTGTACAGGCTAGAGTCCTGCACACGGGTCGAGCTCTGTACCCTATTTTTGTACTTTTCGAACTCCGAGCCCTGTTTTTCCCTGCTCGTTCGCTTCTAATACAACATATACATGCTCAAAAATCATTCAAAACCAATTATCTCCACATTCACGATAAATAAAATGGATTATCATGCACTTAGACACCACCAAACAAATCAAAACGAACCAAACTCTAGAGAAAAAATTTAAAAATTTACCCAATTTTGACACAAGACAATCAAAATAATCACTCTATCAACATGATACATCAAGCATACACAAGTGGTAAGGCACACCACGCAGTATCCCCCCAAACTTAAATCAAAACAAGTTTAGAATTAAGTTTGCAAAAAGGGGTGAGTCTTACCCTTGTAGTTTCCACCATTGATCATCATAAAATTACCTTGTGATGACGTATGTGCATTCCAACATTGTAAAGAGTGGTGCGACATACATCTTCATTCCAAATCTAGCACATCTCATCTCCTCCATAAGTATTTTCTCCATGAGCACATTCGACCTACATACAAAAAAATACACGAAAAATAAAACTAAACAAAAAAACATACTAAAATGGGTTGCCTCCCATTAAGCGCTCGATTTAACGTCGTCGAGCTAGACGCATTTAAACTGTTAACCATTGGAGAAATCCAAGACCCCATCGGGCCTCATCTTCACTTTAAACATTTTATTAACAACCTTCTTATCCATACTTTTTGCTCCTTTAACACTTGAACTCAATTCATTACCTCTTTTTCTCACGTTTTCAAATCCCAGAGGCCTTTTATCAATCTTCCAATCAACTTGTGGATCTCCCCCAAGTTTGTTCCTCCTTGAAGAAAAATTTCATGCTAATTCAAGTAAAAAGTTAGTTCAATCTTCATCTTTTAAAATTTCACTTACCACTCGAATCTCGATCATCCGGAGGCTTAATGGGTGGCTTCAAATGAAGATCTCCCCCTTTTAAATTCTTGCTTCAGAGCACCAATTCTCTTTCATATGAACGGAGTGTGAGTTCCTTCTTATACATGTCAAATTTTGCTCTTCTGGTTGCCAAAAACGGCCTTCCAAAAATCAATGGGATCAAAGGATCCGCTTGCTTCTCAACTATCATAAAATCCACTGGAAAGACAAAATCCTCTATTTTCACAAGCATATCATCTACAACTCCATGGGGCTTTATCATTGAACCATCCATTATTCCGATTTCCACATTCATTTCCTTTAACCTCCCAATGCCAAGTTTTTCAAAAATTTCCAAAGGCATCACATAAATGCTTGAACCAAGATTACATATAGCATTAAAATATTTAATTTCCAATTTTACAAGTAAGAACAAATTTACCGGGGTCTTCAACCTTTGATGAAGCATCAACGTCAACAATGTCATGATCTTGTTTCAACATCACCTCTTCATCACAATTACTTTCATCATCCATCAATGACAAAAATTCATCAATTATCTTCTCATCATCAAAAGTCAAATCTTTATCAATGGCAACTTCCTCTTCCACTTTTGACACGAATTCATCACAAACTACTTCTTCAACCTTGGAAACAATGTTTGTTGTTTCCACCAACCCTTTCTCAACCTTACTTTCCATGTTACAAACTGTAACATACAAACATTGCTCCTTAGGATTAGTGATAGTGGTAGAAGGAAACTTACCCTCATGATGTATTTCACCTTGCTCGGTTGCCATTTGACTCATTTATGTCTCCAAGGCTTTGAATCTATTATCAATCACTTCATCTCTTTGCTTCATATAGTCAAACATCTTGGTCATTTGATCCTCCATTGTAGACTTTCCTTCACCATTTGGAGCTTTTTCCATCGGATTAATGATTTCCTTGATTTTCATATGACAAATTTTTATACCTACGAGGTTGATTGAAATTTTCTTGAAAGTTACCTTTCCCCCATCCTCCTTGTCTTTGTGGATATCCCCCTCCATGATTTCCAAAGTTATCACCATAATTTTCATGGAAGTTCCTTCCTTGCATGAAGGCAACTTCCTCAAGTGTCATCTCCGGTGGACACCATCTATCTTGAATTCCCAAATTAGAGGACATACCTTGTTAAGGCACGGATGTAAGCATTTGACAACTTTGAGAAGATCGACCCATATTAGGCATAGTCATACCTTGTTGAGGATTTGGAAACACTTGTTGATTCATCAAAGGCAATGACATACCTTGTTGAGGACTTGCAAGCACTTGTTGATTCACCACCGGTGTAGAATTTGGAGACACTAGCATGTTAGCATTCATCCTCTTTAATATCTCCGTGATCGCCTTGTCGGTCATATCTTCCTTAGGCGTTTACACCTTTTTCACTTGTTGTAAGCACACTTCTTCTATCTTAGCAATTCTCTCCATTTCATACATTCCCGGTGCACGATCCATGGGTCATTGACCTATATTCAAAGCTAATTCCTCACATATGACAATTGCTCTCTCCAGAGTTTGCCCCAAAATCGAACCTCCGTCGAAGCATCAATGAGCATCCTCTCACTTCCGTGTAAACCGGCATAGAAAAATCCTATTTATTGTTCTTCGGGGAATCCATGTTGTGGACACTTTCTTAGCATCTCTTTGAATCGGTCTCATGCTTCACTAAATTTCTCAAGTGGCAATTGCTTGAATTGAAAGATTTTCCCTTTAAGATGCAATATCTTTGAAGGTGGAAAATACTTGCTCAAGAATCTTTGTGCCAACTCTCTCCATGTGGTGTAGGATCCCGGTGGTATAGTATGATACCAAGCCTTAGCTCTATCTCTTAATGAAAATGAGAAAAGCTTCATTTTAACAACATCCTCACTCACCCCATTTATCTGTATCGTGTTGGCTAACTCCATAAATTGGACTAAATGAGTATTCGGATCCTCCATAGCTCCACCACCAAATTGATTTGCTTACACTATGTTGATCAATCCCTTCTTTATCTCAAAATTATTTACATTCAATGGCGGGCCCATTCCATAATTCCCATATTGCGATTGGAAGTGATCACGGATATTCATTCCCGCTCAATTATTTTCAATTCCACGGGGTTGATTTTGCACCACCAGAGGGTTATTCCTTGCTGCTTGTTGTGCCATCAAGTTTTGAATAATAGCTTGCATTTGTTGGTTTTGCAAGTGCATTTGTTGAGCATAAGCTTGTGGCACAAATTCAGGATTATTATAACCTTCTCTAATATTATCAACTCCATGAAAATTCCTCATATTGCCTTCTTCATCAACCATGTTTGCATTATCCCTTAATTCTTCCATAATTTCCTCCGTAGGCTCTAACACTTATCTTCTTTGTCTTCTTAAAGTAGCTTCTAATTCCAAGTTCAAAGGTACAATAGATTGAGACCTTGAACGAATTTGCATGTACCTACAAGAATTTCCAAATTAGTTCTCCAAGTAGCCAAGACAAGTAAACAAGTAAACAAATAAAAGAAATATCTTTATCGAAACTAATCAACTTCAAACTCGTTACAACCAAAAGTTTAATAATTTCCCGGCAAGCAGCGTCATGTTCTTAGTCGCATTTCTAGTAAAAATGTGTAAGAGTAAGAGACTCCATCATCGATTAAACGCGTGACCAAGTACAAAATTTATAATAATATCGTTCCAAGGGAAAGTAAACTCATGATTGTATCCGAATTTTCCATTGATTTATGCTTTGTAAGGATGATAGATTGAAAGTTGGTGTTTAAACTACTAATAATTGTTCTACTCAATTAACTAAGAATTTGAACTAACAAAGTAATGGATCAAACAACAAACAAATGATGAATGGAATGGAGGTAGAATTCACTTGAGAAGAGAGCAATGCTAATCATAATCATGGTTAAGACTCTAGCTAGGTATGCATAACTCTTGATGGTGAACTTCATTAATTTGTGAACTAAAAGCAATCACAATTTTACCCCTAATCCCTATGGCCAAGGCAACTAGGTTCTCGACTCTTTTACAAGTCTAAATCTCCTAAGATTGATCTTAATCTCAATTCCCTTAAGGTACTATGATCATAAGTTGGTTTTTTCACTCAATTTCTTAAATGTCCCTCTATGAATGTTCTAAGCATAAGAAGGGTATGGCTTACCTCCCCTCACACTAACATACATGCACATTTTAATATATGATTCAATTAAACATCCACCCATAACATTGGAATGGTCATCCTAATACTATGAATAGATAATCTAATCACACAAGTATTGAAATGAAACATGATTCATATATCTTAAAAGGAAATCCACAATTTAACTACATTCACTTCTCAAGTTCTACACATCTAGCTTTCATCTCAACCATTCATATGATTAGCCCTACTATAGGACTAGCCACTACACATTGTGTTTAGATCAATACAAATCAAGCTTTGCTCCATTTGAGCCAAAATAAAAAGAAAATCAACAAATGAAAAGTAGATTGTCTTCCCTTTCATGGAGAAACCTTCCTTCTTTTCAATATGCTAACTCCTTCAATCCTTAATGTTTTCCTTTTCTCAAATGGTGGATGGATGGATTGGATGATGGATTGATGAAGATCAATTGGAATTGATGGATCGAATGTATGGAGATGAATGAAATGGATCTAGTGTGTGAAAAATGTGGTCTGGAGTGTGTGTAACTGCTCTAATTCTGATCTCCTCCTGTATTCTCTCATCAATTGGGTATTTAAACCTCTTAGGAACCTTCTAGAAGCTTCTGGAATTTTCTGACTTAATCACTGAATTCTTACATGACTCGACTTGAGCTGCAGAGCTCGACTCGAGTTCCTGTACTTTTCTCGGCGTGTTTCTGCGTGTGTCGGAGCACGACTCGAGTTCTGCGCTCGCACTCAGTTATGGAAGTGTAGCATTTTCTGACACCCGCACACGGCCACCTGTTATAGGCCCCTGTGCGGCGCACGGCACGAGCTCGGGACCAGCTCGACTCGAGTGACTGAGCTCGATTCGAGCTCAGTCAAGTCCTGTCCACCCTATTCATTTTTGTTCCCGACTCCGTTTTTCTCCATTTCTTGAACTGTTTTACATATATTTAAGCTCATTTACAAAATTCTATCACTTCATTCCATATTTCTCATAATTACAATAACTCCACCAAAAGTCACACAAATACGGATAAAAACATCCGAAAATTCACAAATAAAGATACTAAAATCTAGGTGAAAGCTCAGTCGAGTCCTGTCCACCTTATTCGTTTTTGCTCCAGAATCTGTTTTTCTCCATTTCTTGACCTGTTTTACACTATTTAAGCTCATTTACACAATTTTATCACTCGATACGATATTTATCATAATTGCAATAACTCCACCAAAAGTCACACGAACACGGGTAAAAACATCCAAAAATCCACAAATAAAGGTACTAAAATCTAGGTGAAAATTGTTGAAATATTAAACTTAATTTTGTAACAGATAATTTTAGAATACTACTTATAACTTAATTAGGAAGGAATAGACTAGTCAAAATTTGAGTCTAATACGCAACCTCAGGCAGAAAAGTAATTTGGTAGAATGATCTAGCCTGAAATTTTCCACCGCTTAATGTCACCTGTAAATATGTGTAAAGTTGTGATAATTGTAATAGCAATAAAAAAACCATCTATTCATTTGCTATTCACTCCATGTTCACATGCTCCCACTTTAAATCATTTCACACTTCATTTCTTCAAAATCAATTTCTCCCACTATCAACGTCCCCACGCCACTCATTATCAACTACACCCTTCATCCATCTTTTATTTTTAAAATACCAATAGTGGTATCAGAGCCATAAGATCCTCCTGTGAGAGATGGCTAGCAACCTTCAGTCCTTTCAAGTCCCGTTGCTCAACAAGAGCAACTTTGATAATTGGAGTATCAAGATGAAGGTTCTCCTAGGCGCTCATAATGTTTGGGAGATTGTAGAGAAAGGGTACGAACAACCGAAAGACGAGGCGACACTATCTCAACAACTAAAGGATAAGTTGAGAGGTTCAAGAAAGAGGGACAAGAAGGCTCTCTTCCTCATCTATCAAGCATTGGGAGACGATGACTTCGAGAAAATCTCGAGTGCAACTACCGCCAAGGAAGCATGGGACAAGCTCCAAGTGTCATGCAAAGGAGCCGGTCAAGTTAAAAAGGTACGCCTTCAAACTTTAAGAGGAGAATTTGAGTCTCTACATATGAAGGAGTTTGAATCTATTTCGGATTATTTTACAAGAGTTTTGGGGGTCTCTAATCAAATGAAAAGAAATGATGAAAAATTGGAGGATGTTAGAATAATGGAGAAAATACTACGTTTGTTGACTCCCAAATTTGAGCCTATTGTGGTAACTATTGAGTAGACTAAAAATTTGGAGGAGATGACAATTGATCTCTTGTTGGGTCATTGCAAGCTTATGAAGAGAAACAAAAAAGAAAACAAGATATGGTGGAGCAATTATTAAAATTGCAAGTGAGTGCAAAGGAGAAAGACGAAGGCCCAAGTAGAGGTCAAAGTCGTGGCCAAGGACAAGGTCGAGGTCGTGGATGTGGACGAGGGGGCTATGGAAATCATGGAGAGAAAAAAGAATTTGGTCGAGGAAGGATCAACCCGAAATCGAGGTATAATAAATCTTCTATAAAATGCTATAATTGTTATAGATTTAGGAATTATGCTTCCGAGTGTTGGAAAGAAAAACAAAAGGTTCAAGAGAAGACCAACTTCGTTGAGAGCAAAAAAGAAGAAAATGCAAGTGTGCTCTTGGAGTACAAAGGAGAAAATGAAAGACAAGATGATACTTGGTACCTCGATATGGGAGCGAGCAACCACATGTGTGGCAAAAGGAGCATGTTCGTGGAGCTAGATGAATCGGTAAGTGGCAATGTCTCCTTTGGTAATGAATCTAAAATTCCGGTGAAAGGAAAAGGGAAAATTTTGATTCGCTTAAAAAATAGTGGTCATGATTTTATCTCGAATGTTTATTTTGTGCCCAACATGAAAAATAATATTTTGAGTTTGGGACAACTCTTAGAGAAAGGTTATGACATTCACATGAAGGATTATAACCTTTCAATAAGAGATAAGGAAAATAATTTAATAACGAAGGTACCAATGTCGAAAAATAGAATGTTTCTATTAAATATCTGGAATGATGTGGCAAAATGCCTTAAAGCTTGCTTTAAGGATACGTCTTGGTTATGGAACCTACGTTTTGGGCACTTAAATTTTGGAGGATTGGAGTTGTTATCAATGAAGGAAATGGTAAGAGGATTACCATCCATCAAGCATCCCGACCAACTATGCGAAGGATGTATACTCGGGAAGCAAGCTAGAAGGCCATTTCCAAAGGAGTCAACCTCGCGAGCAAAGAATCCGTTGGAGTTGATCCATGTTGATGTGTGTGGGCCAATCAAACCAAGCTCTCTTGGTAACAATAATTATTTCTTGCTCTTCATTGATGATTTTTCTAGAAAAACATGGGTGTATTTCTTGATGCAAAAATCAAAAGTATTTGAAGCCTTCAAGAAATTTAAAGTTGACGTTGAAAAGGAGAGCGGGCTAGAAATCAAATCCATTAGAGTCGATCGAGGTGGTGAATTCACATCAAGGAGTTTATGGAGTATAGCGAAGCAAACGGGATCTGATGCCTCTTACTGTTCCAAGATCTCCTCAACAAAATAGTGTAGCGGAGAGAAGAATAGAACCATAGTCGAGATGGCACGCATCATGTTGAAGACGAAGAATCTTCCAAAAGAATTTTTGGCAGAAGCAGTGGCATGCGTGGTGTACCTGTCCAATCGATCTCCAACTCGGAGTGTATGGGGAAAGACTCCACAAGAAGCATGGAGTGGGAGAAAGCCCGGAATCGCTTATTTAAGAGTATTTGGGAGCAAAGCATATTCTCACGCGGCAGACGAGACAAGAAGAAAGCTCGACGATAAGAGTGAGCCATAGATATTCATCGGGTATGACTCTAACTCTAAAGGTTACAAGTTATATAATTCCCTCACAAAGAAAAGTGTGATAAGTCGAGATGTGGAGTTCGATGAAGAAGGTGCTTGGGATTTCGATTCCAATATCAATGATCACAACTTTATAACTCCACAATTTGAAGATGAAGAGGAAATCGAGCAAACAGCTGAAGGTGAAGAGGCAGTGACTCCACCCGCTTCACCAGCAAGAGAAGTTGGAGACTCGCCACCATCTTTCTTAAATGAAAGAAGCACCTCAAAAGTGAGGAGCTTGGATGAGATCTATGACGACACTGAAAGGTTAGAAGATCTCACATTACTTTGCTTATTTGCTGATTGTGAGCCAGTAGCTATTGAGGAGGCTACACAAAGCAAGAGATGGAGGATGCAATGGACCAGGAAATTAAGCCCACTGTAAAGAATGATACATGGGAGCTTGCAACGTTGCCAAAGGATCACAAGGCCATTAGAGTTAAGTAGGTCTATAAAGCAAAGAAGAACTCTAAAGGTGAAGTAAAGAGATACAAAGCAAGGCTTGTCACCAAAGGATATAGTCAAAGAGCTAGAATCGATTATGATGAGGTATTCGCTCCTGTCGCCCGACTAGAAACTATCAGACTAATCATTTCTCTTGTAGCCCAAAATAGATGGAAAATTTATCAGATGGACGTTAAGTCAGCTTCTTGAATGGTGTTCTTGATAAAGAAGTCAACATCAAGTAACCACCAGGCTACGAGGAGAAAGGGCAAGAAGAAAAGGTGTTGAAGTTGAAGAAGGCCCTATATGGATTAAAATAAGCACCAAGGGCGTGGAGTAGCAGGATCGATAAGTACTTGGAAGAAAATGATTTCACCAAGTGCCCACATAAGCATGCCCTTTACGTCAAAATTAAAGGAGATGATGTCTTAATTGTGTGCTTGTATGTGGATGATCTTATATTCACAGAAAACAACACAAAGATGTTCGAAGAGTTCAAGAAGGCCATGACTAAAGAGTTTGAGATGACGGATATTGGGCTCATGGCATATTATCTTGGAGTTGAAGTCAACCAACTTGAGGAAAGAATCTTCATCATACAAGAAGGTTATACGAAGGAGATCCTCAAGAAGTTCAAAATGGAAGACTGCAAGGCAATAGACACTTCAGTGGAGTGTGGAAGTAAATTATCCAAGCATGAAAATGGAGAAGAAGTGGATCCGACGCTCTTTAAAAGTTTGGTTGGAAGCTTAAGGTACTTAATTGCACAAGGCTAGATATATTCTACGCAACAGGGCTTGTGAGTAGATTTATGGAGAATCCAACCACAACGCACTTGAAGGCGGCAAAGAGAATTCTACGATATCTCAAAGGTAAGCTAAACTATGGCTACTTTATTCAAATATTAATAACTATGAGCTTATGGGCTATGGTGATAGTGATTGGGCTAGAGATAACTATGATCGAAAGAGTACAAGTGGATTTGTGTTCTTCATGGGAGACACCGCTTTCATTTGGATGTCGAAGAAGCAACCGATAGTCACACTATCTACATGTGAAGTCGAGTACGTAGATGCCACATCCAGTGTTTGCTATGCTATATGGCTTAGAAATCTATTACGAGAACTCGGATGGATACAAGAGAATCCTACGAGGATTTGTGTGGATAACAAGTCGGCGATTGCATTGGTAAAGAATCCAGTATTTCATAATCGGAGCAAACACATAGACACTCGCTTCCACTACATCAGATAATGTATTTTAAAGAGAGAAGTTCAAGTAGAGTACGTAAAATCACAAGACCAAGTAGCCGACATTTTCACAAAGCCGCTCAAGTACGAAGAGTTTGCAAGACTCCGAAGTTAACTTGGAATGCAAAATAAAGTTTAAGAAGGGGTGTTGAAATATTAAACTTAATTTTGTTACAGATAATTTTAGAATACTACATATAACTTAATTAGGAAGGAATAGACTAGTCAAAATTTGAGTCCAATACACAACCTCAGGCAGAAAAGTAATTTGGTCGAATGATCTAGCCTGAAATATTCCACCGCCTAATGTCACCTATAAATGTGTAAAGTTGTGATAATTGTAATAGAAATAAAAAATAAAAAAACCATATATTCACTTGCTATTCACTCCACGTTCACCTGCTCCCACTTTAAATCATTTCACACTTCATTTCTTCAAAATCAATTATTCCTACTATCAACGTCCCCACGCCACTCATTATCAACTACACCCTTCATCCATCTTTTATTTTTAAAATACCAACAAAAATTAAAACGATCACAGGCTTCTGGTTCGACCACGACACAGTGGTCGAACCGCTCGTGTCGTGGTCGAACTCTGGTCAAACTGCAGTGCGCAGTCCCACCATTTCGTGTATAACTTTCACATCCAAACTCCGATTTGAGTGATTCTTAAGCTCACGCGATCCTCTCTTCCTTGGCTTTCTATCAATATAAAGAACTCACAAAAACTCCAAGATTTGAAGGTGTAACAATCCATGCAAAGAACACAGCTGTTCTATTCGGCACAGCTCGCGCGACGTCACCACTTTGATAATAACTTTCTCGTTTTTAATGCAATTGGGGTGTTTTTCATGCCAAAAAAACCCTACGAACTTTTGTGGCTTTCCAATCATATATCACAATTCCAATTTCAAGCTCCACACGAACACAAAAAAATTACACAAGTTGGACGTGTGTTTTTCAGCATCATTGCACAAATTGCACATTTTCTCCATCTTTGCACTTTTGATCCTTTTTCCACCTAAAACACAATAAAACACCTCAAGTGCACATTTTTCTCACATATATTTAATATAAGACACTTGTGCTAATATATGACAATAATTCCAATCAAGAAGGTGGTAAATTGGATACTATAACACGTTTATTTTCACTCTCATCAATTAGCTCCATGATTGGTGTTTGATAATTTAGTTTTATGCAAATTGATTTTAATCTTAATTAGGCATTTGTGTTATTTCTATCATTGATGTGAATTGTTTGATGTATATGGTTGATTTGTGTGATTAATTGTCATGGGCATGATATTAGATTGAACAATCAATTATGTGTTTAGGATAATTCATTGAATCATTTCATCATTCACTTCATGTGCATTAATTTAGAATGAAATAGAGATATTCTTCTAGATTTAGAACCCTTTGATAGAATATTTGATTAGCTTAATCGAAAGATTAGTTGATTAGATGAGGGGACCCAAACCATTAGTGAATTCATAGTACCTTAAAAGGGAATATTGTCTATGATTTAGTACCTCGTTAGGAAACTCGTAGAGTAATTAGTACCTAGTGGGAGGTGTTCCCTTTGTTCTCGATCCTATGTGCTTTTGGGAGCCTTATTGAGGGCCTACAATATCATATCCATCTCGAAAGAGAGTTTAGGTGGAATTAGTGATTGCTCCTATGTCATGTCCATGAAAGATTAGAATTGCATGATTACTTTATTATCTATGCCATGATTGTTGTTAATCTCATCCTTGTATCATTTGGAACTCATTTATCTTTGCATTCATTTATTTCTTATTTCTTGCATTAGTTTAATTGCATTTGTTTGCAATCATATCCATCATATTCCGTCGCCCTTATAAAATCATGATAAACTTGATATCGCTTAAACTCTAGCACGTTCCTCCCTTGGGTTCGATAAACTATTTAATTTATCATCCCAACTATTAATGACCAATCAAAATCCGATATTGAATCCGTAAAGAAAAAATCCGATACTGAATTCGTACCGAAATTCAGTTCGATTTGGAACGAATTTTTGGAAAAACGGATTTTGACGGTGCAAAGCAGATCAGATTGGATTTCTCATGAGAAACGGAGTTTTGCACATATAAATACTTAAAAATATCTATTAAATTAAAAAAATCCCATATCCAAATAACAATCAACGGACAACCAAAATAATCATTAAACAAATTTAAAATTTTAATATAATCATAAAAGTGCAATATTGATGATTCGTAAATCGTGATCACGTAGGTTTGTTGATCTGACCATTGCCATCACGTAAACTTTCATCTGCAAAACACAATTAAAATATCTTGCATTATGATTGAATATTATATATTTACTTAATTCTAAAAAAATTAAGTATAATATAATTTAAGGGGGCAACTATTCGCACCCTCAAAATTGCTAGACATACCCCAAAAAATTTAAATTTAAATATTTTAATTCATATAAATTAAATACCCTAATAAAAATATATATTCCTAAATAAATTACTAAACATACCCAACCTCTTAAATAAAAAATTTGTACTCACTATACTATTGGGGGAGATACATTCCTAAAATCATATTTGGTCCCATAACTATAGAGAATTTTTTATTTCATCCTAAAAAAGATAAAATTTTCAATATCGTCCTGTAACTCTTGATATTGGCCAATTTTGGTCTCAAAGACCCCGAAAATTGATTTGTGCACCGCACATGACACCTCAAATTGACGCTTACCGGTAGCTTCATCCAACGTGGCAATTGAGGAATAATTTGGACCAATCATTTTGCCAACTCAAATTCAATTATTTTAATTTTTTATTTCCACATCTCCATTAAGCCGTGCCGGAGAGTTGCTGTTGTAATGCGGCTCGAAATTAGATTGGTTTGGGAGATGTAGTCTCTCTTTGTGATGTTTCCAGCCCATCACTAGACCGTTTCTCCCTTCCAAAGATCAACAGCTTCCTGCCTTTTTGATTAATTGTGATTTGTGTAACTAGGTGGGCTAGCTCACTTGGGCACTAGGCTCTTCACAAAAGTAAGTGACCCAAGTTAGATTCTCATTGGGAACGAATAGAAGGGGATATTAGTGAACTTACTACTAACTATACTAATAATTAACTTTGTCCGTTCAAAAAAAATTGTGATATGTGTAATTGATTGTTGAACTGGATTTGTTTAATTCAATTTCAGGCGATTGTGAATAACCTAGAAGATGCTCATGAACAAATTGATACTGCAATCTCCAGAGCTTTAATGGAGAGCAAGCCTGTTTACATAAGCATCCGCTGTAAGTTAATTCTACTTTCAGCATAGAACCAATTCCGTTTCTCTATCTCCAAGGAAAATTCTCCATTATTAATTATTATCAAAATAATGAAAAAACTCATAAAGGAGATCAATTGAACGATCACAGATTAAGCAACAAATTAGGGTTGGAAGCCGCAGTAGAAGCAGCGGCGAATTTCCTATACAAATCGGTTAAACTGGTGATGATCGGCGGGCCAAAACTCCGTCTGCTCTGCCTTCGTGGAACTCGCTAATGCCAGCGGTTATGCAGTCGGAGTAATGCCTTCGGCGAAGGGCCTAGTATCGGAGCACCATCGGCATTTCATCGGAATGTACTGGGGAGCGGTGGGGACGCCGTTTTGCGGCGAGATAGTTGAATCTTCATATGCGTACATCTTCAGCGTTCCAATCTTCAATGATTGCAGCTCAGTTGGACATTGATGGTCATTTTCTTAACACACAATTAATCCCCAAGTATGAAGGATGTTATTATAGCTTTAATAAGCGACCAAGTGATTTATCGAACCCAAATGACGTATTATTATTAATTTAATTGCACTCTAATTTCTTAAGATTATGTTGGCAATTTATTGGTGAAATAATGAACTAACTTTTAAAAAAATAAATTAAATAGCAAATAAAGTAAACAAGCAGTAGAGATTAAACGAAAGTGAATAAGTGAGAAATTAGGTAGTTCTTTGGGCCATCCAGTTTTACTCATTAACTTCCCTTCCGTGTATCAATGTTCGACTCTACCTTGTGGAATATGGACGCATTATTAAACCATGCAAATCTACTCTATAGACATAAGTAAATAAGCATGTAACACGTGTGAATACTTGGAGCAAGAGATATGATTCACCCCCCCCCCCTTTCTAGGTACTATTTCTCGTGCACTAAGTATACTAACCCGATATGATCTCCCTTTATAGGAACTATGAAGTTATTCTCTTTATCCTACTTATTAACCCGAATCAGATTCAATTAACAAGTATTTATATAAGATAAATCTAATAAGATTTCGGAGTCCCCTCACTTAGAATCATAATATGTAATCATGCTCAGCAGTGAACGCACTCAATCAAAAATCAAGATATATATTCAGATCTCTACATAACAATTAACGATGCACAAAACAACTCTGAGTATGAATTAAAAAGGAATAGTCTTATATAAAATAAACTACAAGTAGTGTTGTATGGAGTATATACACGGAAGTTCAATTAAATTATAAAACCTTCATAAACCCTAGAACTACCGAAGCGGTTCTAGCACATGATTGATCGAAGAACAATCATGGTGTTTGGATAGATCTTAACCATAGTCTTGAGAATTACAAGATAAATTAAGAAGCAAAGTAAACCCAAGATGCGGGTGTCGTCGCTTTCAATTGGTTTTCACTTGATTCGACAGACGAATCTCTCTCCACAGCTCCGTAGGACTATTGTAGGATTTCAGATGTTGTGTAGAATGAAAGTGGTACCTTACTACTGCATAGGGTCTTTCTTTTATACTTTCAACTCCTCTAATGGATCTCTAATGGGCTTTTTGAGCGAAAACACATACTGAATGTATAAAAATACGGATCCAGAAGCTTCTCGCATGGCGGTTCGACCAGAGCCATTGGTCTATCCATAAGCTCTTTGGTCGAACCAGCCTGTAATGAACCTGTAGATAGCTAGTTTGACTCGAACCACCGATCGAATTAAAAGCATCGGGGTCAAATTGTCTTAGTACCACTTTAAGCATTTGGTTCGACCATGGTTCGACCTTTACGGCTGGTCGAACCACATCATCGTGGTCGAACCACACTGTAACATATTTGCAAGTTGTTGGTTTGACCCAAACTGGTGGTCGAACAACCTCTCCTTGGTCGCACCAGAGGCTTAAAACTCCCATTTTCCGATTTCGAGCACTTCTGTCCTGTTTTCCTTCGAAAATCAACTCAAACGGCCTCATACGCACCTGATTCATGACTTTCCACTACATATCTCGATTTATCTCGATGTAAGATTAAATCACACATCATTATCACAGAAATTAGAGCTCAAATTACGTGAATTTTTACTCTAATCAGATACTCTCTATTGCTGAAGAAAGAGAAACCCACAATCTTCATTGGACCAATGGTGATGTGGAAATAAAAAATAAAAATAAGAATAAAATGAAATTTGAGTTGGCAAAATGATTGGTTCAAATTCTTCCTCAATTTCCACGTTGGATGAAGCTACCGGAAAGCCCCAATTTAAGGTGTCATGTACGGTGCACATGCGATTTTCGGCCAAAAAATCAATTTTCGACAACTTTGAGACCAAAATTGGCTAATATCAGGAGTTACGGGATGAAATTAAAAATTTTATCTATTTTGGGACGGAATAAAAAATTCTCTATAGTTATGGACCAAAAATTATTTTAACTCATTTAAAACTATACATTTTTATAAGTATATTTAGATCATGTGAATTAATATATGGGTGCGGCTATTTGCACCCCCGAACTTACTGAATAAACCCCAAAAAAAATTAATTTATCTTTTAAAAAGTAATAAGATTAAAATACCCTTATTATAGATACACCCCAAAATTACTATTCATCCCTCTAAATAAATCATTCCATTCTCTCCTCTTCCGAACACGCTCCTTTTATCTCATTCTCTCCCTTCCGAACGTGTCACCTTGTTGTATGACGGCGAAGTCGTGCGTTGCTGTCAGTCCTCTCATGGAGTATATGGCATCATCCCTCTGCTTTCCGCCATGGGAGTCGATCTTGAAGAACTTTCAGTTCTCTCATACAGTATATAGGAACACCCCAGAATATTTCTTGATGCTCCTGATGAGAGAGAAAATAAGCGTGTTATAGTGTCCAATTTAACACCTTCTTGATTGGGATTGTTGTCATATATTAGCACAAGTGTCTTATATTCAATATATGTGAGAAAAAGGCGCACTTGAGGTGTTTTATTGTGTTTAAGGTGGAAAAAGGATCAAAAGTGCAAAGTTGGAGAAAGGTGCAATTTGTGCAATGATGATGAAAAACGTACGTCCAACTTGTGGAATTTTTCTATATTCTTGTGGAGCTCTGAATTGGAATTGTGAAACATGGTTGGAAAGCCACTGAAAAAATAATCGTTTTAACATAAAGAACACCACAATTGGATTCCAAACGAGAAAGTTATTATCAAACTGTTGACGTCGCGCGAGCAGTGCCGAACAGAACAGTTGTGTTATTTTGCATGGCTTGTGACTCCTTCAAATCTTGAAGTTTTTATGATTTCTTTATATGGATATAAACCCAAGAAAGAGATGATCGCGTGAGTGCAAGAATCACTCAAATCAGAGTTCGGATGTGGAAGTTATACGCGAAACGGTGAAGCTGGCGCAAGCTGGTTCGACCACGACCAGTGGTTCTACCAAGCCATTTGGTCAAATCATATGCCTATAAGTGTAAAAAATTGCCGATTTTGTTTCGACCACGGTTCGACCAAGCCCTAGGTCGAACCACATGCCTGGGATGTGTCCGAATCCGATTTTACACCTCTAGTGCGTGTTTTTGCATATTTTCCAAGAAAAAGCTCTTCCTAGGTCCATAAGGAGAGCTTACAAGTATAAAGGGGATGTAGATCACAACAAGAAGTTATACGGATTGGATACAACACAACACAACCATCCTACACCCCACAAGGGGTGTTCACCCCCCAACCATCATCCACATCCTTTTCTCCATCCATCCATCACTTTGAAGATTCATTTGTGGAATCAAGAGGAGGATTCAAGACGAAGAAGGACGCGATGACTCCCACATCTAGGGTTTTATTCGTTTTCTAATTTATCTTGTATTTTCCAGACATTCAGGTGAGATCTATCCAACACTCATGAATGTTCTTCGTAACATCATGGGCTAGAGCCTTTTTGGTAGAACTAGGGTTGTGAAGGTTTTTACAACACTACTTGTGGATTTATTTTATATACGATTGTGCTTTATTAATCCATATTCACGGTCGTTTTGTGCATCTTCAATTGGTATATAGAGTCTGAATATATATCTTGGTTGTAGATTGAGTGCATTCACCGCTGAACATGATTCCATGTTATGATTCTAAGTGAGGGGACTCCGAAGCTTCATTAGAACTATCATATATAAATACTTATTAATTGAATTGAATTCGGGTTATTAAGTAGGATAAAGAGGATAATTTTATAGTACCTATAAAGGGAGATCATATCGGGTTAGAGTACCAACTGGCCAGGGAAATAATTGATACTGATAGTACTAGAAAGGGGTGTAGAATTATATCTCTTGCTCCGAGGTTATTCACACGTGTTATATGCATGTTTACTTGTGTCTATAGAGTAGATATGCATGGTTTAGTGATGCATCCATATTCCACAAGGCAGAGTCGGACATCAACACGTGGAAGGCAAATTAATGCGTGAAACTGGATTATCCTAGAGCTACCTATTCTCCTATTTGATCCACTTTCGTATTCTTCGAGTGATATTTTATTTTATTTTTTATTTTAATTAATTGTTTATTAGTTTAATAATTAAATCCTAAAACTTTATTGCCTTCGTCTTAATTAATGTAGTTAATAATTAAATTGATAATATGTCGTCCTTTGGATTCGATAATTCACTTAGTCGCTTGTTTAAGCTGCAACTGATATCCTTAATACTTGGGGATTGATTTTGCATTCAAATAAAATGCACATCAAGTTCTTGGCGCCATTGCCGGGGACGGGTGTTATTATTAGTTTATTATTTCTAGTTTGATTAAGACTTCTATTTGTGATTATTTATTTCGATCCAACCTTGAATTTTTCTGAGGTACTTGTGCGCTAGAAAAAGGATATGATGTAAAGAAGGAATAACACATTGTGCTAAACATGGCCAGAGCAAGGCAGAATCCGGATAATATTGCCATACGTAAAATTTTCATGAACTATGGTATTGACAACATGGGGTTGATAGGAGCAATGGGGAAGATGATGATTTTGAGAAACATCCCGTTCTTATTAACATGGTAGAGAAGAATCCCTTTTCTGGAGATTGGTTTGAAGATCCATATTTGCATCATAGAAGATTTCTTGGTTATGCAAACACTCAGAAGGGTGTTGGAGCTAATGATCATGCTAAGCGGATGGCCCTATTCAAGTTCTCTTTAATTAATAGAGCAGAACATTGGTATGAGACTCTTGATGCAGCAGATTGCACTACATGGAACCAACTGTAGCAGAAGTTCTTGGAGAGATACATGCCACCCTCGAGGATCTTAAGAATGAGGGAAGAGATCACCCAATTTGTTATGAATCAGGATGATAAATTTTATGAGGCGTGGGAAAGGTTTAAAGACATGCTCAGGCGCTGCCCACAGCATGGAATGTCTAAAGCTGAATATATAAGCATCTTCTACTATGGATTGGATTGTGAGTCGCGTTTTTTATTGATGCATCATTAGGTAGAGCGCTGTTATCTAAAACAGCAATAGAAGCGGAAAATTTGTTCAAAGACATCTCTATGAATTCATGTGACTGGCCTACGTACGAAGAGAGATAGAGGATCATATGTACTTGGCAAGGTGGCGCAGGTTGAACATCAAGTGAAGCCGAATAGGGAGGATGAGATCGTCTCTAGTCTAGCTAACATCAACAAGCTACTAGAGTCCCAGCAGAAGTAGATTACAGAGTTGACACTAAGGTGGCCTAGTATGAAGCAGCACGAAGTGAAGAGTGTTGAAGATACCTTCAATCGATACATGGTTAGGAATGATACAAGGGTTGATCATCTTGAAGCTACTATGAACTCTAATCATGCAGATTTGTCTAAGAAGATGAAGAACCTTACTTTGATGATGGGTTGAAGCTCCAGGAGCTCGATTCGACCAGGGTTCGACCAAGCCAGCAGGTCGAACCACATCTTAGAGGTCGAACCAAGCACCTGGGCAACCTCCGGAGCATCAAGACATCCATATCGACCACGTTCATCATGGTTTGACCAACGCAGTTGGTCGAATCGAGGTTGAACCAGCCTGTTCGAGACCCCTGTTTTATCTTAAATGCGATTCGACCACGTCAAGCATGGTTCAACCAGCCTTGTTGGTCGAACCGTCGTCGAACCACCCTGTGAGAAGCGCTCTATTTTGTCTGAAGCATGATTCGACCACGATCACCATGGTTCGACCAGCCTTGTTGGTTGAACCATGGTCGAACCGACCTGTCCGATAGAAAACGTGATTTCTGAAGCCCGATTCGACCACTACACACCTGGTTCGACCAGTACTCTTGGTCGAACCATGGTTGAACCATCTCGTCCAGCACCGTTTTTCGGCGCATGATGCTTTATTTGATGTTGATGCTACTCCAGTACCATCCCAAGAGCATAATATTGAGCTAATAGTGGAGAAGAAATGGGAAAGAGCTGGGAGGTTGAGAGACGAAAAGCTTAGGATGTAGATGGATAATAAAGATGTGGTTTTCTTTTTTGATCAAGCAATGAAGATGCCCATGAAGACTCAATCGTGCAAGAGCATAGATGTGATTTCTAACTTGTTTAATCTTAATTTTTCTAAGAAAGATGATTATGAATTTAAGTGAAAGATTGAGAAGGAGGTGTCTAGACAGCCATGGGAGGAAGGAAATTTCAAGGATCATATACTTGTTACCAAGAAAGGTGAAGTGCTGAGTGTAGACAAGAAGAGGGAAAGAAAGTACTTGAAGGTGTGGATGCAAGAAGACCGCCATCTGATCCAGTAGTCTAAAAGTGGTAATCCGTCATGACTCTCCGACGTTAAACATTAGCGCCTGTTGGGGGCTTGTCCCTTCCATTTTATTGCTTTATTTCTTTCATGTGAGTAAGAAATTTTTATATTTAAGGTGCTTACTAATTGACAATTACATCTCTTTGCAACATTAGTTTCAACTTACGTTTCTATTAAGTTTGGGGGGTGTGATGTTATTACCTCATTGAAGAACCAATAGTATAATCTTTTCTTTGTAATGTTTGTTTAGGGAGTTGATTTTTTGCTGTATGTTGAAACTTTAATCAGTTTTGATGTGTCGATTTTTTGCAATTTGCCTAGTGTTCAGTGGTGTTTCTAGTGTGTGGAGTCGATTAGATAGTCAATTGATTCTTTCTTCTAGTTCTCCTATTCTATTATTGATGAATTCTGTGATGATGAGGTATGTTGAGTTTTGATGATAGAAACAGGTAAACTGAGGCTTGACCTGATCGAGTTGAACAACTCGAGGAGCTCGTACATACTTTGAAGAAAAATCAGGTGTCCTCGTTTCCTTATTCTAATTTTTATGTGTGCTTTTAATTCATGGAGTGGAAGGATTGAGTTTTTGATTTTGGTGATCCACATGAGCTTATATTTTTAAATTGTGCTTGAAAATCATATGCTTTTGAAGTTGATGAAGGAAGTGTACTTGAGTTATATTGTGATATGAAGTTCTATGTGTACTTGTGGGATATTGCTTACCATGAAGAGTGCTCTGTTACTTGTTTAAAACCCATGTGAGATTTTGAGCCTAGTTGATCATGTACATAATCACATGATATTTTTTTTCTGGTGAGTATCATTCTTGTGTGTGTATTCTAGAACTTGCCTCTTGTCTTACTTGAAATTACATGTGTTAGATGATGGGAGATGATTTTAGGTCATCCTTGAATTTATGAGTCACTTAGCCAAATAATTTCCTATCAAATAATTATATATCTATAGTTAGCCCTTTTGAGCCTAAAGCCTTATTTCTTTGGCAACCTACGAAGATAGCTACTTTGATATCCTATTTGAGCCTTAAATTCCTATATTTAGTGGAGAATTAAATGCTGTCAAAGTGTGTGAATTGATTTTCATGGAGTTTGAAAAGAATAAAATATTTGGAGCTGTACAAGTGATTATGAGCTTAAAAATAAGTTGGTGAGGGGTAGTGCCCAAAACTGGAACCCTGAGATGTTAGAGGTAGTGCCCGAAACTGGTACCTTAAGAAAGGAAAGTATGTTGAGCTTGAAGGAAAGGAGAGAAAAGAAAATTAGAAGAGCATGAAGCTGGATAGCCTTGAAGTGTAAAAATCTGCAGTATAAAAGATCTCTGATTTTAATTCTCTACTAATTGAGTCACTTTATCCATATGTTTTCTACCCTTACCAAAGAGCCAACATTACATCCTATTAAAAGTCCTTTTTGATCCCATTGTCGAATCATACTTTTTAGTGGTGGAGAATGAAACTTTTGGCAAGCTTATGGTTACGTATGCACTTGAATTGAATCTGAGCGTAAACACCTTAACCCATAAGTGTACATCTTTTACACTTGAGTGCGAGTGATATATACTTCCCGTAAGGATATGTCAATGGAGCATTTGAATTGGTGGTGATTGTCTTAACTTGTATGCAATGAATTGATTATTACATGTTGCATGACCTAAGTTGATGACAATTGCATTTGAATGGGGTATGTGTTATAGTCCTTGTTTCCCCACTAATTTTCATACTCTCTTTCTCTTTATTTTTATTTTGTTTCCTCGGGACGAGCAACGGGTAAGTTTAGGGGATTGATGAGAGTGAAAATAAGCGTGTTATAGTGTCCAATTTAACACCTTCTTGATTGGAATTGTTGTCATATATTAGCACAAGTGTATTATATTCAATATATGTGAGAAAAGGTGCACTTGAGGTGTTTTATTGTATTTTAGGTGGAAAAAGGATCAAAAGTGCAAAGTTGGAGAAAATGTGCAGTTTGTGCAATGATGTTAAAAAACGTACGTTCAACTTGTGGAATTTTTCTGTATTCTTGTGGAGCACTGAATTAGAAGTGTGATATATGGTTGGAAAGCCACTGAAAAGAGGATCGTTTTGGCATAAAGAAAACCCCAATTGGATTCCAAACTCGAAAAGTTATTATCAAAATTATGACGTCGCGTGAGCTATGCCGAATAGAACAGCTGTGTTACTTTGCATGGCTTGTTACACCTACAAATCTTAGAGTTTTTGTGAGATCTATATATGGATATAAACCCAAGGAAGAGAGGTTCGCGTGAGCGTAAGAATCACTTAATGTGGAAGTTATACGCGAAACAGTGAAGCTGGCGCAAGCTAGTTCGACCACGACCAGAGGTCGAACTAGTGGTTCGATCAAGCCATTTTGGTCGAATCATATGCCTGTAAGTGCGAAAAATAACCGATTTTGATTCGACCAGGGTTCGACCAAGCCCTAAGTCGAACCACATGCCTAGGACGCGTCCGAATCTGATTTTTACACCCCTAGTGCGTGTTTTTGCATATTTTCCAAGAAAAAGTCCATCCTAGGTCCATAAGAAGAGCTTACAAGTATAAAAGGGGATGTAGATCACACCAAGAAGGCATATGGATTGGATATAATACAATACAACCATCCTACACCCCACAACCTTCATCCACATCCTTTCCTCCATCCACAAGGGGGGTTCACCTCCCAACCATCATCCACATCCTTTCCTCCATCCATCCATTACTTTGAAGATTCATCTATGGAATCAAGAGGAGAACCAAGAGGAGGATTCAAGACGGAGAAGAACGCGACGACTTCCACATCTAGGGTTTTATTCATTTCTTAATTTATCTTGTATTTTCCAGACATCCGGATAAGATCTATCCAACACCCATGATTGTTCTTCGTAACATCATGGGCTAGAGCCTTTTTGGTAGAACTAGGGTTGTGAAGGTTTTTACAAATTAATTGAACATTCGTGTGTAAACTCCACACAACACTACTTGTGGATTTATTTTATATATGATTGTACGTTTTTAATCCATATTTACGTTCATTTTGTGCATCTTCAATTGGTATATAGAGTCTGAATATATATATATATATATATATATATATATATATATATATATATATATATATATATATATATATATATATATATATATATATATTCACCGCTGAACAGGATTCCATGTTATCATGCTAAGTGGGGGGACTTCGAAGCTTCATTAGAACTATCATATATGAATACTTATTAATTAAATTGAATTCGGGTTATTAAGTAGGATAAAGAGGATAATTTTATAGTACCTATAAAGGGAGATCATATCGGGTTAGAGTACTAATTGGCCAGGGAAATAATTGATACTGATAGTACCTTGAAAGGGGGGTAGAATTATATCTCTTGCTCCGAAGTTATTCACACGTGTTACACGCATTTCTACTTGTGTCTATAGAGTAGATATACTTGGTTTAGTGATGCATCCATATTCCACAAGGTAGAGTTGGACATCAAGACGCGGAAGGGAAATTAATGCATGAAACTGGATTATCTTAGAGCTACCTATTCTCCTACTTGATCCACTTTCGTATTCTTCGAGTGATATTTTATTTTATTTATTATTTTAATTAATTGTTTATTAGTTTAATAATTAAATCCTAAAACTTTATTGCCTTCGTCTTAATTAATTTAGTTAATAATTAAATTGATAATACGTCATCCTTTGGGTTCGATAATTCACTTGGTCGCTTGCTTAAGCTGCAACTGATATCCATAATACTTGGGGATTAATTTTGCGTGCAAAAAAAAAACGCGCATCAGCTCCCAACTCTCCCATGTTGTAACCATTAAAAAAATTTTGAGGTTTTTTCAGTAAAATCGGTGGTGCAAATAGTTGCCACCGTAATTTAAATTATGAATAATAATATACTATGATAAAGAAAATTAATAATTTAGATTTTTTAAACCTTTAACATTAAATTTAAGGTGTATTTCAATTAAAATCTATCTAATACTCCCTCCATCCCAAACTCAATGTCTGAGTTGCTGTAGACATGTAGTTTAAAAAAAGTACTTTTTGGCTAACTTTATTGACTTTTTAGGGTTATTGCAGTATTTTTAGGTAATATATAAATTTTAAAGTATGTTATGTGTGTTAGTTGGGACTGGTATTTTTGAAATTAAGATAAACTTTTAGGGTTGTTGATTGATGTGAAGTTCCCTTTTTTAGAATAAGATAATTAGTTTAAGACAGATAAAAACGGAAAGTAAGACAACGAATTTGGGACGGATGGAGTAATATTTTAGACACAAATATGGATTATCATTTAATTTTGCATTTTATCTTCATTAAATAAATATAAAAATATAATAATTATTTATTAAGTTTAGACTGAATTTAGACTTTAGAGATATCATTTACTTTATTCATTATGTTCTCTGAAATAATACTTTGAACATATTATTTTATTTATTTCCTATTTTTTTAGAAATTTATTTTACTTTATGAAATATATATTTTCTTATATATAGAAATTAATAAATATTTAGAATACTGAATATATTTTTAAATTATTATTTGTAATTATATTATAACTAATTTTAATTTATTAATTATGATTACATTATAATTAGTAGAGTAAGATTAATTAATTCATGACATATAAAGTATAAACTATAAATGATAAATATATTATATATAATTTTAATGCATAATTTAAATTCGGATTTTCGGTATGGTTTGGTTATATCCAATATTTGGTACGGGAAAACAAAAAAATTCAAGTCTGTACCAAACGAAAAATTGGTTCGGTTCGATTCAGAAAAAAGTGAAAAAAGTCAACGGTTTTTTTTAGTTCAGAATTACTTCGATGCGGTTTTCGTACGATTTCGATTAAATCTAATATCCGTGCACACGCTTAAGTTTAGGTGGAAATTGTTTTCGCTTTTATTCCATTGTCTATGACATATTATGAACTCTATATTCTTCATACTATGATTGTGCTAATCTCATCTTTGCATCATTTGAAATCCATTTCGCATTCATCCATCCATCTCATCCTTTATCTTTACATTGCTTAATTCTTGCATTTTATTTGCTTTTTTACATCTCAACATCTTGTGTTAATCCTTATAAAATCATAATAGACATAAGCTCACTTAGACATTTAATAGCTTGGTTTCTCATGGATTCGATATTTAACTTGGTCATATAAAGTTACATTGATAGAGTACACTTATGTCGGTTGCATAGTGGGTGTGGGTGTGTTTTCGATATAAATGTTGTCCTAAGTATTGTCGATACTACGTACAACACTAACTTGTATCAGAATATAAAACTTGAATAGGATTTGTAAGTTTATACAGCGGAAGAGTCAAACACACAGATTACTCAATCTTTCCACAAACTTTTTTTGTGGTGACCTCATGGCATAAATATCACTATCTTGGAAAAGGTGATTACAAAAGTAAATTCAAGAGATGGAAACATTCCTTCCACTCTCGAACACAAAATTGGATAAAATCCAAACAAGTTCCAAAATGGCAAACCTAAATTGGTAGATCTAAGCCTACTTCAAATATGTACTTCCATTTTCTGTGAACAGTACACACAAAATGAACAGGATAACTGTATACATGAAGTATTACACGATGTGTCATAACACTTGTGAAAACACTACAGGAAAAATCAAAAGATAAATTATCTAAGTATGGTGTCTCTCTATTTAGTAGCTTCTCTCCAAGATATATGTTCTAACCATCCAACAGTTTTATAAATAACGTGGTAATGTTGCAGAAGTCGAATATGTGAGTGATCCACTAGGAGAGGTTGAATTACCCATGAGAGATGTGATAATTATCCACTACTTCAGGTAACCTCCACTCAATTTTCATGACTTTCCAGGTATATGTTGGCCTTGAATCAACTTCTTACACTTACCAGCTTTGATTGCTACAAACTTATAAGCAATACTAAACACAAATCAAGTCGATCAAAATAAATATTTTAGTGGTTAATAAAATTGCTGGAAGGTCGGTGTGATTCCATATGTGATGATACTGACCTCAACACTCACATCAACAACTTACTCTATAAATCACATGAAGAAAATAACGATCAGAGATTGTTAAGCCTGATCGGAATTCTCATAACATACACTTTGATCTACCTGAATATATATTGCACATTGATTTGTTCACATAAATCATAATTCTACCATTCAATTAAAGAACCAAAAAGCCTGTACTTTCATACAGAATTAGAATTTTCCAAGTGATGTATAAGTGAAAATTAACGTATAAGAGTTTATGCCTAAAGAAATAATTGTAGTAATTGTATGAAATTTGAATATCTATATCGAACCCTCGTGTAAACATAAAATCATTCTTCCAATAACAGAGGTTGTACTCGTCAAAATTCTGACAACATAAATCTTTGTATGTTATAGGTGCCGATAGCATACATGTTGAAGGTGAGCGCAGGGCCGCCGCTTTATCGATTTAGATATAAATGTGAATTTAACATACACAGCTCTTAAATTCTCCCTCAAAATCGAAAGATGTCATGGATTGGATGAAGGATTGGAATGTATTGCGACGCTCAATGATTTTTTATTGAGGAGGAGAATACGTTTCATATGCTCAGTTATTTTTTAATGTGGTTCTACTGCTAGCCTGAAAAAATAGGTTTAAATATTAGTATTGTCGTGTTAGTATTCCTTTTTGTGAAATAATAATAATAGTGAAAACTGAGAAACATAGAAATGACTGATGACTGATGAGATATTAGAAATTGAAGTTTCACGATAAAATGATTTTGGGAAGGGAAAAGTATGATGCAGATTAGGTGTTTTTATATAGGGTGAATTACATTAAAAGTTCAAACCTTTTCGTCGATTGTGGATTAGTCTAAACATTTCAATATTTACAAATAAGTACTCGATCTTAAGCCCATTTTTCAAATCAAGTAACCGAGTAGCAGGAGGCTGCCCGATCACTGACGTGTGATTTTTTTTACCAGTCACAAATCACAATCCACCTGTCAAAAATTTATCATTTTCTTTGACATATCACGTTTTAAGTGTAAAAAAACGACCTCTCTCTCTAAACACTCTTCCTCCCTCTATGTGTAGTCATTGACAGAAGATTTGCAGATTTCCATTGTTGCAGCCACCAGTGCCGGCCACTCTCCGTCATCTGCATCGACCAAGATCTTGACACCGCCAAGATTTCCAGGTCATCCGTTGCCTCCCCTTCCACAACCACCCCTCCAACAACCTTCCACCGCAGTTTCCACATCCTAATCTATATAATCTATCGATGTGGAGATTCCATTGGTTTAAATTAAACAAAATTATAAGCCCATGCAATAATGGAGTATTAAATCCCACTAGAATCGTCACAATTCTCCCCACGCATTTTTCAGATTATCAATAAAATCTTAGATCCCTCAAAGCCCAATTTCAAGGCTGGATCGCTCTTTATAAGTGGGATAATCCTCCGTCCACAAACTGTATATTCACAGCCTAAAAATATCAAAATTCTAAATTGAAATCAATTTTAAATTCACAAAAACATTTTTTCCCTTTTTCCCCAATATTATCATATGGCACTCTTAGTTCAGTCGCCGACAATTTCATTGCCTAAGGGAGATATCTCCTAGAAAAAGTATTGCAAAAAGGAGAGATTTTAGATTTAGTATTTGTGCGGGGTGTTTAAATTTTAGAAAGAGAAGGTTTGAAGTTGAGGAGTTGTGACAATTACAAGGATAGTTTGAGGTGGTGGTTGAATGAACAGGTGAAGCAGAGTGAGGAGTGGCGTGGAACTGATGTAGTAACGGCGGTGGCGGATTGTTGGAGGGGTGGCTGTGGAGGGGGTGATAGCGGGTGGTGTGGAAGCCTTAGCGGTGGCGGAGCTTAGTCGGCAGAGACGACGGAGAGTGGCCGGCGCCGGTGGCTACAACAATGGAGATCTACAAATCTTTTGTTAATGACTGCACATAGAGGGAGGAAGAGTGTTTAGAGAGAGGGGTCGTCTGATGTGGCTGGGGAGGGTGTGAATGTTTATTTAATTTTATTTTAGGAGTGGCCTAGTGGATAATACAACGACACATCAGTATCGAGCTGAGCACTTCCTACCTGATGGTTCAAATTGCAACTTGACATTAAGGTAGGGTACTTTTTGTAAATTCTCAAAAGTTTAGACCAATCCACAATAAACGAAAATGTAAAAACTTTTTTTTGTAATTAACCCTTTTTATATATATACATATATATAAAGATATAAAAATAACCCTTCAACATACTTTAAATTCAAAATTGTTATACTTTTTAACAAACATAATATACTTAACAAATTTCTTACTAACCAAATATACTAAATTACCTCTAAAAGAAAGTTTAAAAAAATTATTAAAATTTAGGATGAAAAGAAGTACTCCCTCCGTCCGCCGGATAGATGCACATTTGCTTTTTGCATGTGATTAAGGAGTATTATTATTTATGTACAGTAGGTAATTGTATTGTTGGGTTGTGTGAGTCCCATATATTAATTTTACTAGTGATATGTGTGGGTCCCAGGTGTTTAGAAAGGAAAATATATACTTTAGGTGCGGATGCCAAAATTGACAAAAATGTATACCTTACCAGCGGACGGATGGAGTATATTTTTAAGAAGGAAAATTCTCTTGTGCACCAGGGTGCACTATGTACCCACATTCAGAAACTTAAACATTGATGAATAAAAACATATACACTATTGAATAAAAAATTATTTTGTTACAGAATTTTCTATTAATTTTTTTAATGAAAAATTGAATGAAAAAATGAGACAATTATTGAGAAACACCTATACACTATCGAATAAAAATTAATACACATATTGATGCACACGTGCACCCGGATGTTGATTGTTGTCAACTCACCTAAATTTTCGTGTTATTTTAGTTGTTACTTTTGTGAATTTTGTCCGTCTTTTATATTATTGGTAGTGTATATCTTACATTTGTAGATATTTTGTGTTGTGAGAAAAATATCTTTAAAATGATTAAATGTGTTCAAATCAGGTGACAAAAAGAGAGCAAAACAGACCTGTGAGATGAACAAACATCGAATGCTGAAACCATGTCAAAACTTGACTCGAGTCCTAAACACGACTCGAGTCCAATTATGAACATGCGTCGAGTTGTGTAGGTCAGCCCTACGGGAAGCCAAGTCCGGGGACCTGAAACACTAACTCGACCTCCCCAAAGTTGAGTTTTGGAACTTGATTCGAGCTCTGACATGTTGAAGATTGCTCTTCGATTAAGTCCCGACTCGACTCAAGTTCGATCAAAATTACCAGCACTTTAAGTGAAGATTTTATAATCTTCCAGGGGATTAAAAACTGTCTTTCATGGATTAGAAAGCAGTTTACGCATTTTGGATTAAAAACATACACACACACACACACAAAATTCTCACACTTTTCTAACACACATTCCCTCTCTTTATCTTCATCTTCAATCCACCTTATTTCTACATCAATTCTCAATCTAAATTTATAATTTCTTCCATACACCTTCCACCCATCATCAATCTAAGGAGGAGCACAAACATTGAAGAGGAATTGGCATGCTAGAGAAAGGATATCTCCACTTGTCCATGGGAGAAATTCAACCTCTAATTTGTTCTTTTTCTGAAAGTTTAGCTCAAATGAAGCATTGTAAGACAAATGGTGTTGAATTTGTGGCTGGAAACCTGGCGTTGGAACTTCTAGTTATCGCTATTAGTGTTGAAGAATGTTTCGGAAGGTGATCTATAAAAAATCGTCTTTATCGTAGTTTCTTAAGTTGGACTTGAGAATATGTTGATGGGTCGATGTTTGAGGATCAGGAGACTGAGTAAAAGAATTATAATGATTGCAATGTAAATGATCACAGATGTTTTGCCTATCAAACGAAGAGAGCAACTATATTGTTAGCTATCTTTATAAGATCGCGTTCGAGTATGATCCGACATATCTATTGTCGTCTCTGTCATCGGAGAAGTTCGCGATGGTGTTCGGAAGGGCGATGTGTTTGTTCGTTGTCAAGAGAAGATGGTTCAGCCCTACTTTTTAGAAGATGGAAAGAGCTCTTAATGTCGGATTGGTGGAACATGTGAAGATTGCTATGAATGAAATTCATGAGTTACTAGATCGCCGCGACTGAACTCAGTGTATTCAGAGATGCAAACATCAATGGAAGCTTAACTTTCAGCAAACTTCATAATCGAATAGAGCTCCCCAGCAGTTGCGATCTTGGAGGTAAATCTGGCTGCAATAGTTGCTATCTAGAGCAGAATCTAATTTGATGATAGCATAAGGGCTGCTTTTCCAATTGATATTCTAACTCTTAGCAACATAAACCTGCATTATCCCTAGCATTGAGTGAGGGAGATTGAATAAGAGTTATGGTTCATAACGTGTTTCTATTTTTTACTTGGGAGATTGAGAAATTGGAGGGAAAAACCTGTTTCTAAAGGTTCTATTACACATCACAGGCAACGTAGGTAGCTTATTTAAAAAAACACGTCAGCATTACCGGGTGAAAGACCTGCTACACCATTCAGATGATGAATTGGTTGAATTTTGTAAACTTAATGGATATATTTCAAAAGGTTTGAAACCGATAGACCAATTTCAAAATCGGAGAAAGTTAATGGACAAAAAACATATTTACCCTAAACTTTATGAACTAATAAATAAGAGCTTATACATTTTGCTAGCGAATTTTTTTTAAATTAAAAACTGAGTATAAAAAGATATACATTTATTAAAAAACACATATATATTATTGAATAAAATTTAATACACGCGTGTATCCAAATGCACAAGATATCAACTCTTAAAAATTAATTATATTGCCATCTCTAAAATGACAAAGGTCTGGCATGCGATCAAATTTGATCTGGTTACAAAGTAATGTCCACAATAATTAAATGTAATAATACCCTTTACCATAAAAAAAACTACTCCTTCCGACCCATTGCACATTTCTCTCGGCACGGATATTAATAAAAGTGATAATTTTTAGGGGTATTATGATATTTTTTTATAATAAATAAATTATAAAATATGTTAGGTGTGTTAGATTTGAGTGATTTTTTTGTAAATAAAGTGTATGGGGAATTGTGATTTTTTTGACCTTTTACTTTTTTTAGGGAGATAACTTTTGTGGGAAAATTCAAAATGAAAGTATTCTAGGTTTTTCAAATTTAAAAATAAAATTTAATGAAATATCAATACCTTGACATTTCAATTATAATTTTTCAAAAGTACTCCTAATATCATTACTAATTAAAATAAATATCCTTAAGAATCTCCTCGTAAGCTAAACGGGTGTTTCTCCTTATCCACGCGTCGTCAGGTTTTAAAGGAATCTACTTAGTAAACTAAAGGATCTCCTTTTTCACGTTTGTCTGCTGAGGTTTTAAAGGATAATGTGTTAAATTTTTAGATTTTTGAAATATCTGTGCATTTATATCTATATAAATTAATTCAATATTTTATTGATTAGGCTTTAATGGTTGTTTTAGAATATTTTTTCTAAACCTAAATACATTTTAGGATCTCACATATTTTTATAAATTTTTTAATTCCTACGTGTTCTATAATTCTTATTATCCATGTATCATGGTAAGGGAAGCACCTTATTTTTAAATTTGATGAAGTATTGATCTATTCTTATAGATCCCATTTTAATTCTTATTTTTTATAATTCTAACTATTCATATTATCTATACAATACCTTAATTTTTAGATTTTAATATAAAAATGTATTATCTATTTTTATATATTCAATTTTAATTCATAGAAGTGCTTACATTCAAACAATAGTATTTGGCAGATTCTACAATCTCCACCATAATGTCTGTAAGTGTTTTTTTTTTCATTCTTCTAAGTAGGATTTTTTTTATTTTAGTTATAATTCAAATAAGAGTTGTCAATATATAAGTAGACTTAAAATTAAAAATTAGGGAAGTGGTATTATTTTTTATTTTTATTATGATATTAATTTTCTCATTATTCTTGCAGTAACTTATTGATCTATGTAACTGGAGGTTAAGGGGATTTGCAAGGCAACAACTGCTGAACCTTAGATGATGACGTCTGATTTTTTTAAACATAAGATGATGGCTCATTTCGCTCAGATTAACTTCTTTCTATTGCCATGAGGCATGTTATCCATACTTATAATATTTCGCAATTTTTTTAATAAATTATTATATATATTTACTAAATTTATTTTTAATTCGTACATACTACTTCATTTTCATATTTGTTGGTTATTATATCTTTATGTTTTTATTTTTTGATTTTTTTAATAATATCTGTGTGTACAAAGTTTATCATTGTAAGCAAAACTCCTTCTACGTAACATAAAGATATACTTAATTTTTCTTTTTGCATTCAATATATTCTATAATTATGAGCGTATTGTTTCCTAATGAAAAATGCTTAATTTATCATGAAATTTTGGAGATGTTAAGCAAATCAAAATCAATTATATTTATATATTGAGTGCTATTATTATATCATATTATATTCTTAAACTCAAAGGAAAAACAATGTGACTGATTTAGTCACACTGAGGTATATGGGATTAAACATATATACAAAGTTATAAGGTAATATTTTTAACTCACTTCTTTATGAGATCAAAGAACTTTATCCTACCGAAATAAATCATTGCATATATTTTTGCCTAAAGAACGAGATTGGTGTTCATATTGATATACTTTATATACAATTCTCTTTACTAGTATCATAACGTATTTGTAAGCATTTACATTCTTCAGCGTTGATCATTTGAATAATATTGTTGGTGCCATTGTGTTTATTTTATAATTTCTCTTTAAACAATTTTTTTTATATTAATTACTGAGAGATACACATTAGTAAACCCAATTACTTATAGATACCTACAATATAAAATATTATTGTTGGATACAAAAAAAATTGACAAACTACCTTATATAATTAAATTTTAAAATAAGAAACGTAATCCTACTTAATATGGATTGCACATAAATGAATTTAGACCCATTTTAAGATTGTCACCCTCTTAATTTACTTATTTTTTGCTGCACATTCTTGTTTGAATATTTTATACTCACGATCAAGAATACTCGATCGTTGGAGAAGTATATCCCAAGAAATAAAATTATCGAATCACAAAGGAGTTAGATTTGGATTAGTACAATACGTGTGCTCATGTTTATGTCACTTTTGTAAGGATAATAGGGGTTTTGAGTTTGAAATTAACAACTAAAGTAAGTAGCAAGTAAATAAAATAGCAAATAAGAGAAATGACAAGTAAATATGATTAATGAGAAGAGAGAATAGGTGTTAAAGTTCAAGTATGGAAAAACATGGGATTAGAAACATCCAAGCACACTCAATTCATATTATCATGCAAAAGGAATTCAACTCAATTGATGTAGATTAAGGGTGATCACGATTATATCCTAAGCTCCTTTTCGAATTACAAAGGTTGTTGATCCATTTGAGACTCCCAAAAGCACTTAAGATCAAAGCCCAACATTAACCTCTTCCATCTAGGTACTAAATAACTCTCAATTCTCCCTTCAAATGTACTAATTAGGATTAACTCTCCCTTTTTGTGTACTAAAGCTAACGAATGGATTGGTTCCCCTCATCGAATTCAAATATCCTTTCGGTCAAACACAAACTCGATGTCTATTCATGCCTTTCTAATACTTAAGAGGGTCGTTTCCGTCTCACTCCAGGCAATATACATATGAACATTATAATAGCACTTAATTATCATAAATCATCTATTGATCAACAATCCATTAAACCAATAATCATTCATGAATAACAAACCATGCCATCACAACATCAAAATAATTAAAGCCCATGAATAGAAACCAACATCAATTAAGTCAAAAACCAATTTAATCCACATAATAATATAAACCTAATGTGCTCTTCATATTCCTAATCCCACTAGAGGAATTAGCCTAACATGATAATGGTAACAAAACACATGAATGATCCATTACACATACCCATAGTTCAAATCCAAAAGAAATACAAAATGAATAAGTTCTTCCCTATCAATTTCTTGAAGAGAATCTTTTATTCTTCTTGATCTCCACCTCTAGCTCTTGAATTCTTGAGGTCTTTAACACCTAAATGAAAGGGATGAAGAATGGATGAAGATGATGGTGTGAAATGGAAGAAATGGTGTGTGATCTAGGTGTAGGAGTGAAACCCTTATGTGGAATATTCAATCTCTCTTCAAATGTTAAACTTGAGGCTATTTATACCCTCTCCAAGTTGGGCCACGAATTTAGCATCAAATGGGCTTTTTACACATACTTACACACATTGACAGGTGAAAATCTGGATTTTTGGCCTAAAATGACCTTACTCGACTTGGCCTTCCTTACTCGAGTTAGCAGCTCGAGTCGAGTAGCACGTAATGTAACTCGAGCTGTCCCAGCTCGACTCGAGTTAGCAACTTGAGTACTCGCCTATTTGGTCATGTTGTGAGGCTATAAAACTTGATTTCCTTCGGAGGCCCTACTCGACTCGAGTTGCCAAGTCGTGTTGTGACTTGCAACTCGAGTAAGCACACTGCATGATTTTTGAACTTTGCCCTGCTCCGTACGACTTGTTGCTCGACTTGGAGAGACACAGCTCGACTCGAGCTGCAAGTCGAGTTGGCTCTCCCAAGTTGAGTTAAGCTACTGGACGATTCTGGACAACTTTCGGACCCCAAGTCGACTCGAGCTGGCAACTCGAGTTGCACCTTACAACTCGAGTTGGGTCCCGTCAGCTCATTTCTTGCTCGTTTTAGCTCCCGACTTCATTTTTTACCTGTTTTTAACATGTTTAGACTCATTCACACACATTTTCATGAAAACACATAATACAACCAAAATACACATAAAATACGGATAAAATAATACGAAAAGACATACAAAAAGACACTAAAATCTAAGTGAAAATAGCGATGATCAACCCCCCCAAACTTAAAGTGTTGCTCGTCCCCGAGAAACAGAAATGATAAAACAAGAGGAGTGATTTTCACCAAGAAAAAGACTAAACGAACATAAGCAATAACACATCGTTAGCAATAATAACTACAAACTATGCTAAGTCATCCTACAACATTAAAATCATAACATGAAGAATTAACAAGTTCAATCAAAAGAAAATAAAGTGTAATATAATACCTTTTTGGTCCAAGCCTTACACATGTCACCAATTTCACTCAACACTCTATGAAATAGGGTTAAGCAACTCTCATCAACCAATTGGCTTGACTCTCAATAAGCTTGCTCGCGGACTACATTCACAACCCACCAAAGTTTCAATTAATGATCAAAAAGGTCTTTAATTAAAGATGTAATTATAGGCTCTTCAGTAGGGTAGGAAGTATATGGATAAGAGTGACTAATCATGCGTAAGTAATCGATGAGATGGCCAATTTTCTCAACTTCTTCACTTTCCTTTCTTCCTTTCTTATCTTTACAAATTTCAAGCACTATTCATTAACTTTCTTTTGATTGAGCTTCTTTTGATGCATGCTTCCTTTCTTTGAATTTTGTTTACTTGAGCATTTTGATGTTGCTTTGCTCTTTCTCTTGCTTTGAGGTTGCATGCGCATTCTTATTTTTGCTCTTTTCATCCTTTTTCTTGCTTGTTTACCATGTTCTTTTCTTCTTTTGCAAATCAATCAATCCTTTCTAGCTACCATCTCCTCAATCACTTACACAAAGGGTATATATAAGCTTAAGTGGGTAATTAAGGCTTGTAATGTGCTAAATTCACAAGAAATAGGCTTATAGGCTCAAAGTGGTTGACTATGGATGATGTTCAAGGTAGGAAAATATATGGTAATAACTTCAAATAACAAGGATGGTCTTAGATCATGTCATTAACCTCCACTATTTAGGCTCGTTCCTATAGTCCTTGAGCAAGTTCTAGCTTATCAAAAACAACCGATCCACTCATGAAGAAATACCATGTATGCACGGTTGAGGCTCAAACTCTCACAAGCTTATGCATTGAACCTTAAGGAACTTATTACACAATATTCATCTCAAAATTGAACAAGTTAATAAAACATGTCATAATTTGAAAGTGTAGAGATTCTTAATCATAAATTGTCATCACTTATCACAACAACATGTCATCACTCCCATTCAAAAGCGACTCACAACATCCCAAAAACAAACTACCAAACATCCCAAGACAAAATTAAAGATACACACAAAACATAAAAATAAGGACTCAACAAACAAGACACAACAAAAACACATAACATGCAAAAATAAAAATTACATCCATCCATAAGAAAATTAAGCACACATTCATATCATCCACAATCAATTAAGCTCACAATCATCCCCATCTTAGATTGAAAATTGAAATCCTAAATTACGAAAGTAAACCTCCCACAAACATAACAAATGAAGTAGCATGTTAATCACAACAATCCAAATCAAAATCACTTCATGTCAAGCAATTAAAAGTTATAAGGTGTAGAGTACCCCCTCAGTAGGCATTTGGTAGTGGAAAGCGTTAGCTCCGAGCTCCATTCATGTTTCCAATACCCTTCATTCATGCTCAAACACTCACAAACACCATTAGCTCAACAATGTCATTAAAAATTATGGACTATCATGCACTTTAACACAACAAATCGGACCAAAATTCTATCCAAACTCAAGAGAAAAATTTTTAAAATTGACCCAATTTTACAAGAATTATAATTCAAGTGGTGAGTCACACCACACACTCTCCCCCCAAACTTAATTCGAGACAAGAGTTGAGAATTAAGTTTGCAAAAAGTGGTGGGACTTACCCTTGTAGTTTCCATCAATGATCTTCTTGTAGAGAAGCATATGCATTCAAACGAATCAAGTTATCTCCACCACGTACTAGCCCCCACAAACTAACTCGAGACAAGAGTCGAGAATTAAGTTTGCAACAAGTAGTGTGATATCCATACTCGAATCCATAAAGCACTTCTCTTTTCTTCAATGTGCATTTTTCTCTATGAGCACAATCCATCTACAAGCCAAAAATTGCAAAACAACATCAAATCCACAATCTTTATTGAAAATACTAAATAAAGCAATAAAGATAATAATGGGTTGTCTCTCATTAAGCGCTGAGTTTAACGTCTTCAAGCTAGACGGAGTGCGAGATTATCTTTCAAACAAAGTATCCACAAAGAGGGACTCCCTTTGTGATGGATCCACGTAGTGCTTCACTCGATGACCATTAACCAAAAACTCTCCCCCATTCTCGTTCATAACTTTTAGAGCTCCCCCATCAAGAACTTCCTTCACCACATAGGGCCCTCTCCATTTGGACTTCAATTTGCCCGAGAAAAGTCTTAGTCAAGAATTGAATACCAACACTTTTTTACCTTTTTCAAAACTTTTCTACCTCAAACGAGCATCATGCCACCTCTTGGTTTTCTCCTTAAAAATCCACGAGTTTTCATAAGCATTTTCTCTCAATTCCTCAAGCTCATTCAATTGCAAGAATCTTACCTTCTTAGAAGCTTTCATGTCAAAATTCAACTTCTTAATGGCCCAATAAGTTTTATGCTCTAGCTCCATGGGAAGATGACAAGATTTGCCATAGACAATTTTTAACGGAGACATGCCAAGAGTGGTCTTGAATGCGGTTCGAAAGGCCCACAATGCATCATCAAGTTTATTAGACCAATCTTTCCTACTTACACTCACTGTTTTCTCCAAGACTTGCTTGATTTGTCAGTTAGAAATTTCAGCTTGACCATTCATTTGAGGGTGATACGGAGTAGACACTCGATGCTTCACTCCATAAGTCTTGAGAATGTTCTCCATGAGCTTATTTATGAAGTGACTACCCCCATCACTTACCAATATTCTAGGAACTCCAAACCTCGTGAAGATGTGCTTCTTTAGAAATCCCATGACCACTCTAGCATCATTTGTTCTAGAAGGTATAGCCTCAACCCACTTCGAGACATAGTCGACCGCTAATAAGATGTATAAAAATTCATTAGATTGAGGAAATGGTCCCATTAAATCGATGCCTCATACATTGAATATCTCCACTTCTTGAAAGCTCGTAAGGGGCATCTCATCCCATTTGGAGATTCCCCCCATCCTTTGACACCGATCACAACCCTCTACAAATTTTTTACAACTATTGAACAATGAAGGCCAATACAACCCCGATTGTAAGACTTTTGCAGCAGTCTTTTGTGCTCCAAAATGGCCTCCTCTAGGTGAAGAGTGGCAAAACTCCAACACACTACTCCATTCTTCCTCGGGCACACATCTTCTTACAAGAGAATCATTACACATCTTGTACAAGAAAGGATCATCCCACAAGTAGCTTTTAACATCATGAAAGAACTTCTTGGATTGATACTTATTAAGCTCATAAGGCTTCCTTCCACTAGTCAAGTAATTCACATAGTCCGCATACCACGGGCTTCCATTTTGCTCCATTAAAACCTCAATTTGATAGCAATCACATCTCAAGATTTCTTCATCGGGAAAAACCTCCTTAATTAACTCATAAGTTCTTTTGCAATGCTCCCTCGACTCTAGCCTTGAAAGATGATCGGCTACCACATTCTCCGTGCCCTTCTTATCTCTTATTTCAATGTCAAATTCTTGAAGAAGTAACAACCATCTTATCACCCTTGGCTTTGCATCCTTCTTCGCCATAAGATACTTGATGGTGGAATGATCGGTGTATACAATAGTCTTCGTTCCCACCAAATAGGAATGAAACTTATCAAATGCGTATACCACCACCAAGAACTCTTTTTTAGTAGTAGTGTAGTTTCATTGAGCCGCATCAAATGTCTTGCTTGCATAGTAAATGGCCCGGAATCTTTTCTCTCTTAATTGCCCCAAAACTACTCCAAGAGCTACATCACTTGTATCACACATCAATATAAATGGCTCCTTCCAATCGGGGGTGATCAAGATGGGCGATGAAATTAAAGTTTCCTTTAGAACCTGAAAAGCATTTAAATAATTTTCATCAAAATTAAATGAAAGATCTTTTTCAAGGAGATGAGAGAGAGGCCTAGAAAATGCGGAAAAATCCTTTACGAATCTACGATAGAAGCCGGCATGACCAAGGAACGATCGTACTCCCTTCTCATTTGTTGGTGGTGGAAGCTTCTCTATAGCAACAACTTTAGCTCGGTCCACTTGCAATCCCTTTGAAGAGATGTGATGTCCAAGTACAATGTCATCATTTATCATGAAGTGGCACTTCTCCCAATTCAACACTAAATTAGTGTCTTGACATCACTTCAAAACAATAGCAAGATTAGACAAACAAATATCAAAAGAAGAACCAAACACCGAAAAGTCATCCATGAAAACTTCCATGATATACTCAATCAAGTCTTCTAAGATTGCCATCATACACCTTTGAAAGGTGGCCGATGCATTGCAAAGTCCAAATGGCAATCTTCGAAAAGCAAATATTACATAAGGACAAGTGAAAGAGGTTTTTTCTTGGTCTTCAGGTGCTATGAGAATTTGGTTATACCCGAAATACCCATCAAGAAAGTAATAAAACTCATACCCGGCCAACCTATCCAACATTTGGTCCAAGAAAGGTAAGGGAAAATGGTTTTTACGTGTGTTCTCATTTAGTTTCCTATAATCAACACACACACGCCACCCCGTCATCGTCCTAGTGGCAATGGTCTCATTTTTCTTGGTCTTCACTATAGTCATACCCCCTTTCTTAGATACTACATGCAACGGACTCACATAGGGCCTATCACTAATAGGAAAGATCATATCGGAGTCTAACCACTTAAGAACCTCTTTTTTTACCACTTTTTGCATAATAGGATTAAGTCTTCTTTGGTTTTGATTACAAGCTTTCCCTTCATTCTCAAGTCTTATCTTATGCATGCAAATTGTTGGACTAATCCCCTTCAAATCATCAATACACCAACCAATAGCCGATTTATGCTCTTTAAGGATATTAAGCAATTTATCAAGTTGACTAGAGGTTAAAGAAGATGATACAATTACCGAATATATCTTATTTTCACCAAGGAAGTTATAAGCAAGATGATCGGGTAAAGGCTTCAACTCCACCTTCTTTTCCTTTTTCTCTTCTTGATTGAGTGGATCTCTAAGTAGTAAGAACTTTCTATTTCCCCTCGAGATAGCGGCTGCAACTTCTTGAGTTTTACTACAATTACATAGATCAAGTAAACAATTCATCATTTAAATCAAGAGAAGTATTAGAAATATTAGAAAGAGATAGAGAATTGCTCAAGCAAAGTTCAAGTGGATCCTTGGTTACAATAGAAGGCCAACTTTCCTCGACACTTTCCTTTACAACATCCACACTTTTACACTCTTCATCATTCATTGGATATTGCATGGCCTTGTGTAGAGAAAATACCACATCCTCATCATTCACTCTCAATTTCAACTCTCCTTTGTAAACATCAATAAGAGCTCTCCCGGTAGCAAGAAACGGTCTCCCAAGAATCAATGGCACATTCTCGTCCTCCTCCATATCTAAAATAACAAAGTCCACCGGAAAGGCGAACTTATCCACCTTCACCAACACGTCTTCAATTACTCCTTTTGGATGTGTCATAGATCTATCCGCCAATTGAAGAGTAATGGATGTTGGCTTTACTTTACCTAACCCAAGCTTCTTGAATATAGAAAGAGGCATTAGATTAATGCTTGCACCTAGATCACAAAGAGCCTTGTTCTTCTTGCATTTTCCAATTTCACATGGTATAGTGAAACTACCCGGATCCTTCAATTTTTGTGGAAGTTTCCATTGTAGAATGGCACTACACTCTTCGGTTAGATTAACTGTTTCATTTTCTCCAAGACTTCTTTTTATTCCCATGATGTCCTTCAAGAAACGAGCATAATGAGGCATTTGCTCCAAAGCATCGGAGAAAGAGATATTGATTTGAATCTTCTTGAAGATTTCAAGAAACTTTTTTAACCTCTCATCTAAACCCTTCTTCAAGAACCTTTGAGGAAAAGGAACCGGTAATTGAGTCTTGGGTATCCCCCAACTATCTCTTTCAACTTCAACTTCCTTTTCTCTTAACTCCTTTGCCTTCTTCCACTTCGGAATTCTCTCTATCTTCTCTTCATCTTTCTTTTGCTCAACAACTTCTTTTTTCTTGCTTACTTCCTCCATTTCAATTTTCTTTTGCACCAACCCTTCTTCAACCGTTCTTTCCACTTCCCTTTCAATAACAACACTATCCTTTTTAGGCATAGGAGATTCCTCATACTCTTTTCCACTCCTAAGAGTGATAGCTTTGCAATCTTCTTTAGGATTAGTTACCGTGGCAGATGGGAATTTTCCTTGTTGGTGTTGAGATCCCACGGAAGAAGCAATTTGTCCCATTTGGTACTCAAAAGCTCTCATCCTATTGTCGGATTTCTTCTCATTTTCCTCCATTCTAGCCTCAATCTTATCATCTCTTTTTTCCATGTAAGCCCTTGTATCTTTCATGAATGCTAGCAATGTCTCTTCCAATGATGATTTACCTTCTCCATTGGGCGGCTTAGCACTCGGATCCAATCCTTGAGGAAGTGCCATGGCGGCTTGAGTATTGGAGTAAGAAAGATTTTCATGCTTCCTCGGAGCTTGATAATTTCCTCCACTTGATTATTAAAATTATTCCCCCGAGCTTGCCCTTGATATCCTTCTTGAAAATTACCTTGGTTAAAAGGATAATTACCTTGAAAATTCCCTTGATGTTGGAAATTCCCTTGGTAATTTCTCCTATCTTAATAGGCAACATCCTCTACACCTTGCATAACATTGCTCTCATCATTCAAATTAGCATTTGTACTTCCCCCTTGACTCACTCCTTGAGTGATCAAATTCAATTGCTTTGTTAAAGCATGGATGCCCTCATTAAATTCTTTCATTCCTTCACTTTGAAACACATCACTCTTCACTTTATTAACACTTTCCACTTGAGCCACCTTTCCGAATGCATAACCTCCCATTACTCTCTCGGAAGGCCATTGATAAGCATTCATTGTAATATCTTCAAAATTTTCCATAGCTTTCATAGCATCCACTCCAAATATAGACCCTCCGGATGAGGCATCTACATGCATCTGATTTTGTTGACTCAACCCTTGATAAAAGAAAGCCACTTGTTGATTCTCATGAAAATTATGTTGAGGACACTTTCGTATCATCTCTTTGTAGCATTCCCATGCTTCATAAAAACTCTCATTCGAAAGTTGCCTAAATTGAGTGATAAGGCTTTTCATTTGGAGAGTCTTCGAAGGAGGAAAGTACTTATTTAGGAACCTTTGCTCAAGATCTTCCCATGTATTACAACTTCCCAATGGAATTGTATTGTACCATGCTTTAGCCTTGTCTCTTAAAGAAAAAGAGAACAACCTCATTCGAATAGCATCTTACGACACTCCATTCATCTTTACGGTATTTGCAACCTCCAAGAAAATAGCTAGATGAGTGTTCGGGTCTTCAAGAGGACCTCCCCCAAACTGATTTGCTTTGACCATGTTGATCAATCCGGTCTTAATTTCAAAATTGTTGGCTTGAACCGAAGGAACCATATTATGCACTGCTCTCGGTTGGAAGTAATCCCGAATTGCTCTAGGCCTTTGCAACTCTTGTTGTTGGATTATCTTTTGAGCTTCTTGATTTGCAAGCAATTGCATGTAGTCTTGATTTTGAGCAATGAAATTCCTAAATATCTCCGCTAGATTCTCTTGCACTCCTTCTTGTACCCCCTTTGATCTTGTAATGGATCTTGAGGTGGGTCATGGTTAACATTATATCCACGTTGATTCTCCATCTTTTCTTTTCTAGCTTTTCGTCTCTCTTGTTTTCTTTGTCGTGCGGTCTTTTCTATCTCTAAATTCAAAGAAATAATCGATTGATTTCCCTTTGATCTTGTGATCATAAAACACCTACCAAAATTCAAAGAGTGAGACCACAAACAAAAATAGTAAATAAAATAAAATAAAAAGTATCCTTATCAAGAACAACTAAAATAATAACACAGTATTCTACTAATCCGTTAAACTCCCTTGGCAACGGCGTCAATTTCTTGTTTAAATATTTTATACTCACGAGCAAGAATACTCGATCATTGCAGAAGTATATCCCAATAAATAAAATTATCGAACCACGAAGGAGTTAGGTTTGGATTAGTACAATACGTGTGCTCATGTTTATGTCACTTTTGTAAGGATGATAGGGGTTTTGAGTTTGAAATTAACAACTAAAGCAAGTAGCAAGTAAATAAAATAGCAAATAAGATAAATGACAAGTAAATATGATTAATGAGAAGAGAGAATAGGTGCTAAAGTTCAAGTATGGAAAAACATGGGATTAGAAACATCCAAGCATACTCAATTCATATTATCATGCAAAAGGAATTCAATTCAATTGATGTAGATTAAGGGTGATCACGGTTGTATCTTAAGCTCCCTTTCGGGTTACAAAGGTTGTTGAACCATTTGAGACTCCCAAAAGCACTTAAGATCAAAGCCCAACATTAACCTCTTCCATCTAGGTACTAAATAACTCTCAATTCTCCCTTCAAAGGTACTAATTAGGATTAACTCTCCCTTTTTGTATATTAAAGCTAACGAATGGATTGGTTCCCCTCATCGAATTCAAATATCCTTTCGGTCAAACCTAAACTCGACGTCTATTCATGCCTTTCTAATACTTAAGAGGATCGTTTCCGTCTCACTCCAAGCAATATACACATGAACATTATAATAGCACTTAATTATCATAAATCATCCATTGATCAACAATCCATTAAACCAATAATCATTCATGAATAACAACCCCATGCCATCACAACATCAAAACAATTAAAGCTCATGAATAGAAACCAACATCAATTAAGTCAAAAACCAATTTAATCCACATAATAATATAAACCTAATGTGCTCTTCATATTCCTAATCCCACTAGAGAGATTAGCCTAACATGATAATAGTAACAAAACACAAGAATTATCCATTACACATACCCATAGTTCAAATCCAAAAGAAATACAAAATGAATAAGTTCTTCCCTATCAATTTCTTGAAGAGAATCTTCTATTATTCTTGATCTCCACCTCTAGCTCTTGAATTCTTGAGGTCTTTAACACCCAAATGAAAGGGATGAAGAATGGATGAAGATGGATGAAGATGATAGTGTGAAATGGAAGAAATGGTGTGTGATCTAGGTGTAGGAGTGAAACCCTTGTGTGGAATATCCAATCTCTCTTTTAATGTTGAACTTGAGGCTATTTATACCCTCTCTAAGTTGGGCCACGAATTTAGCATCAAATGGGATTTTTACACATACTTACACACATTGGCATATGAAAATCCAGATTTTGGCCCAAAATGACCTTACTCGACTTGGCCTTCCTTAATCAAGTTAGCAACTCGAGTCAAGCAGCACGTAATGTAACTCGAGCTGTCCCAGCTCGAATCAAGTTAGCAACTCGAGTACTCGTCTGTTCGGTCGTGTTGCGAGGCTCTGAAACTTGATTTCCTTCGTAGGCCCTACTCGACTCGAGTTGCTAAGTCGTGTTGTGACTTGCAACTCAAGTAAGTACACTGCATGATTTTTAAACTTTGTCCTGCTCCGCACGACTTGCTGCTCGACTTGGAGAGACATAGCTCGACTCGAGCTGCAAGTCGAGTTGGCTCTCCCAAGTAGAGTTAAGCTACTGGACGATTCTGGACAACTTTTGGGCCCCAACTCGACTCGAGTTGGCAACTCGAGTTGCACCTTACAACTCGAGATGGGTCCCATCAGCTCGTTTCTTGCTCGTTTCAGTTCCCGACTTCATTTTTGACCTGTTTTTAACATGTTTAGGCTCATTCATACACATTTCTATGAAAACACATAACACAACCAAAATACACATAAAATATGGATAAAATAATACGAAAAGACATACAAAAAGACACTAAAATCTAAGTGTAAATAGCGACGATCAACATCCTATCCTAATATATTAAAAGAGTGAAGGCATTTGTAAAATATTTCTTCCTTTTATATCCCTACTCATTTCTTCATATTACATATTTAACCTTAATTTATAATTACATATTTAATTTTTAATTATAAATATTTATTACTTATCCATCCGTATTTCTCTAATCCTCTTTTCATTAACGTCTATACAATTCTTCACATCTGAAATGCCTTATTATTAAATAATGTAGAAGAAGAATCGCAGCGACAACGGACTTCAGGAATCACTCAACTACGGAGATGTTGAGGGCACCTCATTCCCTCACTACACATGGCCGGGGAAATCCCGAAATCCACAATAGAGGAGAAACCTCAGTGAGGCGTTGGAGGAGGGAGCGGAGGATTCCTCTTTGAATTTGTCTAAATGCTGTGTGAATTTACCTATGAAGTGGAGTTCGGATAATTTCAAAAAATTCCTCATTGACAGGTTAATGTTGTTAGCTCATCTTATTTTGTGTTTTACAAATAGTTTTTTTCCCAAAGTAATTGCAATGTAGTTCATATGATGGGTTCTGCGAGGTATTAGAACTGCTTTGTTGGACATTCACTAGATACAATATACTATATTATTGCGCTAATCGAAATTTATTTTTGTAATTTGTGGAAATTTGTAGTATTCAACTAATATTGTTAAGTTTCCTGGGAGTTATATTCTTATCAGTAGAGAAAAAGAATGGCATGAAAGTACGTAATCTGCAAATTTAATTTGGAAATATTTTTTTGAAGATTGAATTAGCTTCTAATATTGAGTGTGACAGGAGCTGAATGGAAAAATTGTTGGCAATTACAAAACTTTCAATGTTTTTTATGTCATTCCACTAGCATTTCAGAAAAATAATGAAGTTTGATCACCTCTCAATACTATAGAAAAGCATGAAGTTGATGATGATAGCACTTTACTTCTAGATGGTTCAATATCAAATGGTAGAAGTACACTTATTGTAGTGACTTCTCTTGCTCACATGTCCTACTCTGATCTGTTATAAGAAGAACTCTTTGGCACAAACCCTCAACAATCAGTTAGTATATAATGTTTCTCATGTCCTTTGTGTGTTACATAAAACATTATTGCTATTCTTAATATATTTGAAAACTCATGTTTTGGGATTTTTTTTCAGTAACTTCTTTATGTTTTGCAGTCTACTCACCGGATATTTGAATGTTTGTGACTTCTATTATAAGGATAGAAACTAGAGACATGTGTAAGTCATTCCCTTTTTGTCTTAAAACCATTGTTCCCTTGGAGACCCTCTATATATAACCTTATGTTTAGTAATTTGTATTGCACTAAATTAGGTCTCTGTTGTATCTCTTGATGCATTGTAAGGCTGAGGATGTGATTAGTTCCGTGATGAAAGAGTACCTATCTTTAGCTAAAAAACATGATGAAGATAGTGAAACTTTAGAAATTCAGCAGTCAACTCCATATTATGCTCAAAACAATTGGAGAAGAGATGCGTCCTGGAAAGCAGTACAACTCATGTGCATTAATTCAAAAATGTTGTGGCTATAGTTGATCCTCCCCGTGTTGGCTTCATCCCACAGTAAGTAATTGTAAAGTTCTTATATACACTTCCAGTGTTGTCTAATTTCTTCAGTAATTGTTCCTGCTGAGATGATATCTTTGCAAATGTATTGCTCCATTTCCTTTTATTAGTTAAAATGGATAATATTGAGCTACTTCCATATGTGATTACTCATGGTATTTAGGCGAATGTAACTTGCAACCAAGGACTGATGCAAGAAGCTGAGGATGTGTTTGAACTTATATATGGTGCGAATCACTGTTCGTCTCAACATTGTCACAGATAGTGCATTGATATGTATACTCTCTTCAAGGGCTAATGGCTAAAGGAAAGAAAAATTCGATTCCACTATAGAGAAGGGCTTTAAATGATATATCATCAAATATATGAGATTGATTATTGGATATTACAAGATTGATAATCTTGATAAAGCACGCTGCTTTATAATAATATTCTACGTGTATATAGATTTAAAAACATACTTCAGTTTCTTATAACACATGAGTAGACAATAGTGATGATATCTGACATGAGAATTTCATCATCATTGGTTAAATTATATTAATTAACTTTTAAGAATTTTCTGAGCACTCTTTTTTTTTTGTCTTGGTGGTTCTTTCATTTCGGTGGGTGCTTATTGTTAAAATTTAGCCGAAATTACCTCCATGAACAACTTTTTTTATGCTTTTGTCAATTTGATGGATATAAAGTTGCATAAATCTCATGGCACGCCACACAAGTAGTTCCAAGGTGGAATGCAAATTGCCCTAATGATAATTTTGATGCTGCTACTAATGTCTTCTATGGATAGAATAGGTATAACCTTAATGTTCATCGAAGGGTGAGTTATCTGCTGAAAATATTTGGTTATTTTGAGAAGTTATCTGATTATATTGACAGGGATCTTTGTTGCCTTATTTAGTGTAGGTTAAAATTATGTAGATGAGAAGGCAGGAAGAGCTTCAAGGTGCAACTTTTGTGCAACAGAAAGCATGGGATTTATGAATAATCTCACGTAATTATTCTAATTGATATAACATTAATCATGAGTTACATAACTTTGTGAATGTGTGTACACCAAATACTTTGAACAATATGAACACACCTTCATGCTCATTTGTTTTTCTACATCAATTTGATTAAGGATCAACTCACCTACATGATAACTTATAAGTTTGCACATATATATGTATGCAGGGTTTGCAGTGGGCCATGTGAATTAGTAATACAGCAGTGTGATCCTCTAAAATTCTCTATATTCTATATTTGTTATATAAACTACTTTGCGTGAGCTTATTCATTTTCTATTTTCACAACTAGAAAATTTTGAGTTGCATCTATGTTACTTTGCTACATGTTGTACGGCTTTTAATTTCTGAGATGTGGCTTAGGTTGTGGTTTCTAATTTATGGTTTAGGTTGTGGTTTGCGGTATGATACAAATAATTAAACTTTAGGCTTTAGTTTCTGATATAATATTGCAATTTATTTTATCACATATTTTGATAATCTTAGACATTGAGCTAAACTCTTAGTTTCATTCTAAAATTTTCTAGCTCCTTGATATTGAAACTCATGAACAATGGTAGGTGACCCTACAAATGAGAGTTGTCTGGTAGGAGTTTGGCAACAAAGGCCTAAGTGATAATTCACAGTACATTATGCACCTCTAGTTTCTGGATAGACTATTTACTTGCAGCAAATATATCTTTTCCATACTTTTGAGTACTGACATAATGACCTTGGTTTTACTCTTACTTCATCAAAAAATGTACAAATATTTCAACATGCATCACCAAAATCACAACCTTAAGTAGGAACAAGATTTGTAATCATAATTGCATTTTTTACTTATTAGAGTGCAGTCCTAATTTTTATTAATTTTCCACTCACGTGCTCAGATAAATTTTCAAACATTTACTTATTAGATCTGCTAAAAGCTGATAAAAAATTGTATTATTTTTTAATGAAAGTAATATATTACTATGATTAATAAGTTAGCAGCTAATACAGATACGTAGCTTATATTAGATGAATTTCTTTCAGATCATGTTAAAATGAATTCTATCCTCTGTTATGCGTAAGTTTGAAGTATGTGCAAAGTCTACAAGCATACCAAATATATTAATTTATATCTGAATTATTCTTTGTAGTTGTGAATACATGGACCCTCTGATTTTGGATATCATATTGCGAATTAAGGCATTGAAGCTCAGCCTTAAAAAGTGAGGAACTTTTCGTTCATGAATACAATATTTAAATGTAACTCAACATTTAATCGTAAAAAAATGCAAAAGAAATATTACAGAGTGAAACGTGTAGGCGACGTGCAGCACACGTTATAAATATCTAGTAACATCAAATTACTCTAGATTAATGCTGCACACGAGCTATTTTTACTACACAAGAAATTTTTTTTTATGCACATAACAATTATGCTCTACACATAACATTCTTTTATGCTGCAAATAACATCAAATGACACATCCATTACGCAGCACACAAAAGTTATGCAGCATATTGTATAATTTACGCAACAAATAAAATTAATTGACACGATATTAACGTTGCACACACAATAAATTAAATTATTAAATTAAAATTAATATATTAATTATTAAAAATGTGTATTATATATTAATAAAAGTTTAAAAAGTACACAAATTTATTATTTGGGTAATATAAAATTTTGTTGAATTTTAAAATAAAATATATTACTGATTAGTACAAAATATTTATATATATAATAGCACGAGTTGGGGCATTTCTGTCTTTTTCTTTTTTCCGCCTTAAAGTCGGTTTCTATTTTTGGTATGTGATATACATGATTATATTGGTAATGAAACTTCTAAATTGTTTAATCCTTATTTTGCTACGCAGGTTGACTCTACAATTGAGTGGAGGATTGACAAGGAGGAATCAAGATAGTCATGGGAGGAAAGGAATTCAAAGGTTCCTGCTTCGGTGGCAAGGAAATGTGAGGTGGTTGGTGCGAACAAGAGAGGATGAAAGTACTTGCAAGTGAGAATGCAAGAAGACTGTCCTCTGATCAAATAGTTCATAAAGAGGTATTCCGTCGTGACTCTCCGAAGTTAAATATGAGCACTTGTTGGGGGCTATCCCTCCCATTTTTAATATTTTTATGTGTTTGTGTTGTGTAGGAATTTTATTAGGTGCTGCTCGACTACAGTATATACTTCTATGCAAACTTAGTTTCTCACTTTGTTTGATCTAAGTTTGGGGGGTTATGTACATACCTTTATCTTGTCGCACCGAAGTAAATTTTCTGCATTGTTTTTGTTTGTTTGCTTGGAGGGTTGATTTTTTTATTTTTTACAATTTTCCAGATGTTTTTGTTAGTTTTTATTTGTTGTGTGTTGATCCAAGTGTCGGTATAGTTGATTTTTAGTTCTGTAGGATGATTTTCTGATTTTTCTTAACATTATAGTATTATATGTGTGATTGTGTTTGAGAAGCAATTTGATATTGTACTTTGATATTGAGATGCTTAAAGTTTAATTATATGCATGAAAAATTAGCTATGTAACTTTATTAGGTTTGCTCGTTCATTCCTATAGCCATGTGAGATTTGGGCCTTTTTCAAATCATGACAAGTTGCATGATTTAGTTTATTCTTGTGCGTATCATTCTTACACATGTATTCTAGAACTTGGCTTTACATCTTGCTTGAAGCTACGTGTTTGATTAGATATTAGGAAATGATCTTAGGCCATCTTTGTTATTTATTAGTCACTGGCCAAATTATTATACTACCTATTGAAATTATCCGTTGTCAACCCTTTTGAGCCTTTAAGCTTTATTTATTGAAAGCCTACGTAATTAGCCAATTGATTCCGTTGCTAACTTTAAAAATTCCTACCTAGTAGAGAGTCAAAGGAGTTAAGTTGGTGTCTTATGAAGAAGATAACAGAAGGAGAAATAATTTGGTGGAAAGAAGTGATAAAAATTATTGAAGATAATGGTTAAATTATTGCATAAAGGGGTAGTGTCTGAAACTAGTACCCCATTAAAAGGGGTAGTGCCTAAAACTGTGCCCTTATTTGAAAAAAAATATTCAAGTAAGGATGTTGAGCTTGAAAGTGAAGGAAGGTATTAAGGTTGAAAAAAGCATTGAAGAGCATTGAAGGAGAAGGAAGAAAGATAAAATGTTTACTGAAAAACTGTAAATTTTCTTGAATTCTCTACTAGTGAATGAGTCACTTAGTCCATATTTCCTACCTTTACCAAAGAGCCAACATTACATCCTAATGCAGACCTTTGTGATGCTATTGTCGAAGCTATACCTTTAGTCAAGAGTTTAGATGATTGCCAAGCTTATGGTTATGCGTGTGTTTGAATTGATTTGGAGTGTAAACACCTTATCCTAAAGTGTATATCTCACACTTGAGCATTGAGCGTAAATACTACCCGTGAGAATGAGTGGATGTGCATTCCGAAAAAGTAAAGTAGTTGATTTGAATTGTATGTTCTTAGATGGATGGTTGTCTTAGTATTTGAAGTACGATTTTTGAATTGTTATATTTTCTTAAATGTGTTAAGTTGTAAAATTTTCTCTCAATTACTCTATTGGTTTCCTATGTCATTACCTCGGAATGAGCAACAGATAAGTTTGGGGATTCGTTGAGAGTGGAATTTCATGCATTATAGGTATCGCATCACACCATTTTTGTTAGAATATGACCATGATTTTGTGTAAGATTGCGTGGTTTTCATATCTTGTGTAACTAAGATGCTACTAAGGTGTTTTGTTGAATTTTAGGTGGAAAAATGATCAAAAGTTCAAAGTTGGAATGAAGAGTAAAATTAGAGGAATGTTGAAAATGCACTCTCACATTGCGTAATTTTTCAATATTTGTATGGAATTCAAAACTGGTTTTATAATGCATGTTGGAAAGCCACAGAAAAAAAGGATCGTTTTTGAGAAAGAATCACTCAAATCGGAGTTCGGAAGAGAAAGTTATGCTCAAAATCGTGAGGTCGCACAGATGCCGACATGAATTTCTGAAAATTAGCCCATTTTTCCTATTTCTTGGAGCACAATTAATTTTCTTATCACTTAATCCTCCATGATTCACCATATCTTTTTAAATATTTTATTCCTTATCTCATTCCATTCTCTTATCTATATATATTTCACATCATTATTCATAAGAGACACCACACTCCACAAGGGGATCACCCCCTACCATCCATCATCTACCATCATCCACATCCATCTCATCATCCATCCACACCGAAGTATATTCAAGGGCCGTTCAAGAGGGAGATTGAACAATCGAAGATGGAGAAGGAACGCCAAACTACGCTTACACTAGGGTTTCGTGTTTTTATCTTTCCCTTTTCTTTTGACTTGAATTGTGATATAAATTGCATAGCCATGAGTGTTAATTGTAACCTCATCGACTAATTTCTTACACAGTTCTAGGATTTGATGGTTTGATTTAATTGATTTGGGAACCTAAACCAAGATTGAGATTTTATGCAGTTAATATTCTGAATTTATTTAATTTAATCAGACTTTGTTATTCTACTTCATAACTGCTTCGTAACGTCTTCATAATAATATCATGACATCCGCTATAATGCTTGATTTATTATGTTAGCTTGTGTGTGTTCTTGATTGGTATTGTCTATGTGTAAGGGATTAAGGTAGTTTCGCTATAAACACTTTAATTTCGTAAACTGGTAAATCAGATACTTGAACTGTTTAGTGGAACAATGCAATTAAACACTCACGTAGGAAGTGACCTTATATTACTTTCAGAAAATATCTTGTTAGTCAAACTTACCATCCGTTGATATTGTTGTTTATGTTGATTAGTATCTAGGAAAGAGGCTTGGTACTATTCACGCACCTTAGGGTTAAAACCAGATTATACCGTTAGCTTTGAATCGGATCATATCTGGAGGAAAAATAGGGTTATGTGGTGTATTTTCATAGAATCTGCATGAATGAACGTCTAGGAATTCAAATTAATTAATCTATATCGGATTACCTTAAAACTGTTGATTCTCTCTTGAATTAATCTTAAATCATTCTTTTGTGATTTTTATTTTATTAATTATTTAATTTTCAATATTTAGATAATTAAATTCACAACACTCTTGGAAAATAGGTTACTCAATTCTGATTAGTTAGTAATTTAGGGTAAATAAATAATTAACAGTCTCATTGGGATCGATAATTTAGCTTGATTGCTTACCGCAACAATTGATATCTTTACACTTGAGGATTTTAATTGGCGTGTGTAAAAATGCCTATCAAGTTTTTGTCCGCTTTGGGCCACCCACTGGCCCGCACGATTTTGCTCTCTGGTCTCACGCCCAAAATGCATCATGCTATGGAGAGTCTTGTCCATACTTATAAATATATCGTCATCCTCACTTCTAACCGAAGTGAGATTTTGGTTGACATCCAACCAACATTCCCCCTCAAACAAAGTCCTGTGACTAAACATCAGTTTGAGGCGAGAACATCCTACCGCGCCGCATTTCCTCTTCAAACAAAGTCTCGTGGCTAGACATCAGTTTGAGACGCCTGCCGGTCTGCCACCAACCGTGCCGTATTTTTTTCCTCAAACAAAGTCCCATGGCTAGACATCAGTTTGAGACGCGTGCAGGTCTGCCAACAATCGTGTCGTATTTCCCGCGCCGCTCCGGTTTCTGGAGCCTAGCTCTGATACCACTTGTTGAGTTTATCGGTCCAGCGAAGTCGGGCCCACTCAATCCAATAGCATGCTAATTAGAGTAGATTTGTAATTAAAAATAATGGTGGAAAATTGAGTTTGTTACTATGTCAATCACTCAATTTGGATAACAGGTGGAACTGTTATTCTATATGTATTCCACTTTCTACACTATATACGTCAATCATAAATGTTTTTGTCTCATTTATACTTATATTACATACAGTTTGAAATTGTTAAAACTAGAAAAATATTATATGGTAAAGGTTAGTAAGGTTGGACTGATAAGTGGAGTTGTTCAAACAATTACAATCAACATTATAATATAGAAAATCATATGGGAAGATTGGGAGTTTTTTAGTTCCGGCCTATAGTTATTTATTGTATTTATATTAGACATTATTTGAAATAAATATTTTTTTCATTCTTTGGATAATAATTTAAATAATCATTATTGTTGGATTTTTGTATAATTTATTCAATACTCTTTTCGTTCTGCTGATAAGTATTCATTATTTTTTGCACGTGAATTAAAAAATATAATATTTTAATGTCTAATGAGGTGAGAGAAATAATATTTTAATGTGTAGTGAGTTGTTATATTAGTATTGAGTGTGGACCCCATGTTTAGTGGATTGAGTATGATAATATTATTTGATGCGTCATCAACCCAAAAAAGAAATTGATACTTTATATTGGGACGGACAAAAATAGCAAAATGAATAATTATGTAGGGGACGGAGGGAGTATTAGTTTTAGTTAAACTTTGTGATGGACACAATTCTTATAATAATATAAAATTTTAAGATTATTCATTAAATTCTACTATGATGTCAAGAAAATCATATTATAAATTAGTGTGATTAAAAATATCATTTATCTATAATATTTTTTAATGAGTGAGGCTTGCGTGTGTCCGAGCGCACCCCGTGCACCTTTAGAATTTAATATTATGAGTAAGGGTACATTGATTTGTTCTAAAGGGTATACACTTTAATTAATAAAGGTACACCATTTTGTTCTTAAAGGTATACACTTTTATTAATATTTTTTATTTTTCTTCAAAAAATAAAGGGTACACATATTTATACTAAAGGGTATACAATTTAACACAAAATTTCAAAGGCACGCGAGATGTGTTCTCGTGTGCCCGGGCACACACAAATTTTTGTTATGGGTACACATCTTTATACTAAAGGGTATACAATTTAACACAAATTTCTAAAGGCACACGGAATGTGTTTTTGTACGCCCGGGCACACACAAACTTTTGCCTTTTTTAATAAAAAAAGTAATTTTAATAGATTTATTAGTATTTTAATTTAGGGTTAATTGCGTTAAAAACCACGATCTTTTAACGAATTGCAAATTAATCCCAACTTTTATAAAATTACAAAAAAAACTATGACATTTCATGTTTGTACAATTCGAACTCATCGGGCAGTTGAATCCTGCCCGACCGCTGACGTGGCGTTGACCTTGCCACGTGAGCTATTAGTTGATTGCACGAAAAACTCCAACTTTTACTTAAATTGCAATTTAATCCTTACTTTTAAAATTTTAGCAAAAAAGACCATAAATTTTTATTTTTATTTTTAAATTTCACCATCTAATAAAAATTTATATTTTATTTTTAAATTTAAAATCTAAAATATTATTAAATAAAATAATAAAATTATTATATGAATAAAATGTTTATTACTTAAATTATGTTAATAAAATTAATTATATCTATTAAATAGTACAAAAAATTATACAATCTCTAAATATTTAAACTCTTTTAATTTTTAAAATATTTTATACATTATAAAATTATTATAATTTATAAAATCAAAGTATTCGTGAACATGTCTCAATATTTTTTCGTAATTTCACACATATATAGGAGAATGACAAATATACCTATGAGATGTTTAAGAAATTTATTATTTATAAAAAAATCAATTAAAAATTAATTTTAAACTCAAGTTTTATACTGAGAAAAAATATTCGTTAAGATTTAATTTATACAAACCAAAATAATTTCATGTACTTATCATCATACTTTCCGTTTTTATCTATCTCATACTTACCTTCATCACATCAAATCAATCAATAACCTCCAAAAATTATATATTAATCTAAAAAATAACACTCTCACCTAACACACATAACATATTTTATACTTTATTTATTATCTTAAAATACTACAATGCCCTTAAAAAAAAAAGTCAAAAATAACTTTTTTAAAGCTAAATATTTATTGTACTAATGAAGATAACTACGGGACAGAGGGAGTAGTAATGAAAATACAAAATAAAAATAAATATTTAATATAATCTTTAGTTATGAATTTAAATTTTAAAATAAAATATAAATGTTTTATTAGATGATGCAATTTAAAATAAAATAAAAATAAAAATTTGATGGTCTATTTGCCAAAATCTCAAAGGTTGTGATTAAATTGCAATTTAAGTAAAGGTTGTGGTTTTTCTTGCAATCAACTAAAAGCTGACATGACAAGGTTAACGCCACGTCAGCGGTCGGGCAGGCTTCAGCTGCCCGATGGGTGTGAATTGCACAAATATGAAAGGTCATGGTTTTTTTTGCAATTTTATAAAAGTCAGGATTAATTTGCAATCAGTTGAAAGTTCATGGTTTTTAACTCAATTAACCCTTTAATATATATTAATTTTCTACATGAAATTCAAATTCCTTGATCACAAACTTCATATGCAAATAAATGTCTTAATTAACTTAAATCCTAAATTAAAATTAAAATTTTAATATTTATTATACATATAAATTAATTTAAATTATCAATACTATTTCAAATATTTATTTTTATTATATATTAAATTAATAATATACTTAAAAATAATAAAAATAATTATTATTTTTCCCGCGTATCAAGCGGGTTTTATACTAGTATTTATATATAATTGGGATATAATATTTAGAAATAGGGTACATTTAGTGATTTGAGGGTACAAATAGCCAAAAGGGTAAAATAGTCTAAAATAGGCGTGTATATATATATATATATCTTTTAATTTTGGTGGGTACATATATTAATTAGGATAAATTTAGTAAAATTAGGGGTATGAATAGTTGTGTCAATTAAAATTTAATACTCTTGAAGCTCTCATGTGCAGCTAATGTACTATAGACCAACACTTATGAAATTAAATTAGGATGTGTTTAAATTAATGGATCCGAAGAGGGATTTATAAATCTCTCTTTAAATCTCTCTTTCTCTTTACTCAAACCATGTCATTTAAAAATATCTAAAAATTAATAAAAATATTAATAATAAATAAAGTTAATAAATAAAAAAAAGAAAATATATTTTTTTATTAATATCTGCCCTACCCGCCCACCCCACCGCGCAACCTTTTGGGCACCTGGACCCCTTTCCACCGTAGGCACACACCCCATCACCCACGGAACCGGGTTAGGCATGAAGTAGAGTGGAAGAGACAGGTCACCACCTTGAAGGCCGGTCTTAAGTGGCTCAGCAAAGATCGACGTCTGCATGTTCGTGAGAGGATGAAATGGACGCTCGCCCTCTATGGAAGCGTCTTCCACATATGGAAGGCTCGGAACGAAGCGATCTTCAACGGTATCCGACCTTCTGTTGATGGCTTGGTTAACTCCATAATTATACATGTAATTACTTTTCAGCATTTGCTATCTAGATAGGTGTGCTTTTCTTTGGTTGCTCCGTCTGTGGAGTATTTATTATATGTAATTGTACTGGCTTCGGCCTCTCGTTTTTCTATAATTAACATATCATTCAACACACCCCATCACCCACCATTCCCCACCCCCATCCAATCCAACAAAGCCCAAAGGCCTAAAATTTAATTTTTTTTAATAAAATTTTAGATTCTAATATTTAATATAATAAAATTTTATTATTTTTTATTTATCATAAATAAAACTTTATTTTAAAAAATAAAAAATAATTGTTGAACTATATATTTGAAAATCCTTTTATAAATTTAAAATTGACCCAAACAATATAATCAAACTGAATGGATTTAAAATCTATGGAATTTGAAATTCTGTCATTTTCAAATTTATTGGATTTGAAATGACTCAATACAAATATAACATTAAAGAAACTATGATGAATTATTTAATTATTAATTAAAATATGGTAAAGTATTTAGATCATAAATCTATGATACATGAAAAATTGGTCTTTAGAGTGACGAAGAGTTTAGAACAACTATACCACACTTTTTTACTTTATCCAAAAGAAAATTTTAAAATAGTTAGTTCATTCATTTTCGCCTTAAACCTTTCAGTTTTTGCTCCAATTATATCCCAAATAATTTTCACCAATATCATCCCATAACTTTTACAAAAACACCAAATAGAATTAAAAAAAATTAAACATTTTTAACTATAATGGATCATTTTGTTGAAAATTTAGAAGATATATGTGATTCTTTCAGAAAAATTAAGTTTCTTGAGACTATTTTGAATAGAGTAAATTTGTATAGGACGGTTTTGATTTTAGCAAAGACTTGTGTGAGACCATTTCATGTAAGTCCTTACGTGAAATGAATAAAAAGTAATAACATTATCAATAAAAAGTGATACTCAATTGATGAAAAGTGATAATAGTACAGTGAATTATTTCATGAACAATTTATAGTATAAATATATAATAACATTTTATAGCGAAAATGATAATAATATTATTATTTTTTATCTATCTTATATAAGAGCTTATATGAGACGGTCTCACGCAAGACCTACTATTTTAATTTTAAACTAGAATGATGAACTATTACGATAAATATTACTCTAGTCAAAACTAATACTCCTATATCGTGATTTTTTATATTTTTGCATGAGTAATATTGTTCAACTAAAACAAAATTTTAAATATTTAAAGTACATTATTTTAAATTCTCAAAATAATTTCAATAAAATTAGATTGTACTATACCACGTGTTTACAAGGAACAAGCTCTTAAAATAAGGCAAATACTTGTGACTGGCTCATAAGAAAACTTTCATTAGCTGAATAAAAGTAAATAGCATTTTAATAAAAGAGTTATAAAAATACAATGGATTATTTCATGAATAATTTATAATATATGTAAAAAGATTATTAATATTATGTATTGTTTCTATTTTTAAGATGTGCAAGTATTTTTAGGACGATTAAAATAGAAAATATGAAAGTATTTTTTAAATAAAAAATAATATTTTTAATAAATAAATGATAATATTTTTTTTATAAAAAGTAATAATTTTTTAAGAAAACGTCAAATTATATCTTACATGAGATAATCTTATATTAAAATAATTGATGAAGTGGCGAATATATTATTTGATTATATTTTTGCCAATTTAATTTATAAATTCAAAAGCTCAATATATTATTCAATAAACCATAACAATTTCTTAAAATAATTGATGAAGTGACAAATTATATTTTTATCATTTTAATTTATTTATAAATTCCATTACTTATTTACTATTTATAACAAGTAAGAGCGTGGTCACTGCGGTGGAGACCCTACAAGCTCCTCCACTTCGTGGAAGCAGTTCAACACCTCATCTCCGTGTAGATTCCTCAACGGTCTCCACGTAATCTACAATAAGTTCCACGTATATAATTTTGGTGCAAGTCCCACGTATATTTTTTATTGTTGCGAAGTACTTATTGTCGTTATGTATCAGTGGACTTCGTGTGCTCTACCCCTTAAATATTTGTTGTAGTCTTGAAAAGATCATTTGTTGTAGTCTTGAAAAGATCATTGTTTAACTTATTATAAAAATTAAATAAAATTTAGCTATATAATTTTTTTAAAATTTTTTATATTTTAACTTTTAAGTGTCAAATATTCTTATTTATTATTATTAGGATTATTTTCACACCTTGAAAATTATTCGAAATAATGTGATGTATAATTATTCACATATAAAGTATTCAATTTTTTTCCTTCTTAATTTATACATCCTTTTAGTATTATGCGTAGTTAAATTAAAAATAAAAAAATATTGGTATTAATGGGATTACGTATCAATATCACATATCTAAATACCAAAATATTTTTTAATATTGTGAAATATTTGTATGCTTAATATTCATATTATATCGAAATATTTTTTACATAAAAAAAATTATGTGCATGTCCGAATAAACATGAGAATTTATAATAATTTTATATAATTGAATATTTTTTTTCAATAAAAAGAGAATTGCATCACCAAACAAGAGAAAATAATATCAGAAATAAATTCATATGTTCATAAATTTTAAACTCATAAACGACATTTAAACTGTATAGCAAAAGCTTACCTTAATCCATTGAGTCTCTATACAGAATTTCATTATTTCAACTATTTTATTTTTTAATTTTGTCATTATTTCCAAATTTTAATAATTTTATTTATTTACTTTTTTTAAATTTTACTAGAGTTTCAATTTTGGTCATTTATATTCGAGAGTATGTGTAATTAGGTTTGCACGTGAGCCGTTCTATTTAAAAATGGTAAAAACTATTATACCTATAAATATTTTAAACCATAAAAATCTCTAATTAGTCTACTATATAATTAAAAAATTATAAAAATTTTCATAAAAAAAACTATTTAATTAATGAAAAGTATTTTGTCATAAAAAATTAAATAAATAATGAAAAAGAAAATCATAATTATACATTTGAATCCTTAAAATGTATGTTACAAATGATAAATGCATAATAAATAAATTTATTAATTTAAATTAAAAATTCTAAGAAATTAACACATAAGCCTACACTCACCCTTAAGATGACACAAACATAAGTTAAAACTCTCCTTTACTTAAACCATAACGGCATGATTGGTATATGAGAATCAACTAGAAATGGAATCATCATTCCTTATTCTATTCCTTAATTGATATGACTGAATGGAATTACAGTGGAATAGAATGAACTCATAAATTAATGGAATAGAAATTGGAATGGAATGATTATGGAATGGTAATTCTTGTGATTGGTAAAACCTCAGTAATGGAAAGTGCATTTCTAAGTTGATTCCAATTTCATGATTGGTATGTTACTGTAATTATGTAAGAATCAAAGTATTTGATCTTAAATGACTAAATTACCCTTTAACATACATACTTTGTTAAAAAAAAATTAATTGAATTCTTCAAAATAATATAATTTTATTTAATGTTAAATTTTACAAAAAAATAGAAAAAAAAGTTAATATTATAAAAATCACATAATATATAATTATAAATTTTGAATTTACATAAATAATATATATCATATACAAAATATTTATTTTCAAAAAGAAAAAAAATCTAATAAAATAAAAATATAACGAAAATAATAAATTTATAACAACACATCATTTAAAATATTAAAATAAAATATTGACAAAATAATTTATATTTTTAAATAATTCCATTTAAATTTCTAATTTGAGTAAAATAAAAAATTAAAATTTTCATAGCAGCAAATCACAGTAACAAGACATGTTTACAACTCATAAAAAATATATGATGACACATCTATAAAAAAAATACATATAATTCCACGATCTAATCATTTATATTGCAATCATTTATTTATTTAAATACCAAATCAAACCAACATCTGAACTAATTCTATGTAATATGAAAATACTCAATAATTTGTTCGACTAGAATAGATAAAATAAAAATCACTAGCATCACCTTATTTTTTTTAGCTAATGCCTTCAAATATCCCCATTTAGAATAGCCATAATCAACTCCTCTCTACCTTCTTCAGTCATGCTAAAAAAGACATCAATCAATTCGTGGCTTATTGCTATATGACACACCGCTTTAATAACTTCTGATGTAGTAAGATTAGCAATCTTCCTTATCTCTGAATCAATTTTCTTCTTCTTTTCTGATATTTTTGCATCAACTCCAATCGCTTTACATAAAACTTGACTAGCATTAGCAATTTCACTGCCAATAATTGAAGCAGTTTCTTTAATATCTGCAGTTACCTTCAAATTATCAAAACCTTCACTTTTTCTTTTTTCTTCTTCTTGTGAACTGCTTCATTCTTTGGAGACAGTAGAGGAGATATTGGATCATCAAAGCCATCAAGAATATTCTCTATATTATTTTCGACATTATTGTTCTCATCATGATTGTTCTTTTCACTTTGTATATCTTCTACCATATCAGCAGGACCTTTCAGCGTTAACTTCTGTTGCCCTATCTTTTCCAAAAACAATGAGCAAATCATCATAGAAAGGAAAATTTTTGTTTCTCCATGTTGAATGAGTTGGATGACTCTGCAAACATTAATCTAAATTCAATAAATGTGAAATATAAGCTATCATACTAGTGAAGATATATTTAGTTTAAATATACAAACCTGAAGATATGCATCCCAGACTGGTTTCTCTGCAGTAACACATTTTTTCATTGGATCCTTTCTAAAACCACTTGTGTTAGGGCCATTCAACATATCATAAACAATATTAAAATCTTTTTTCAATGTCCTAATTCTCGATTCAATATGTGGTTTAGCTTTGAAACCCGAATCAGGCAAAGAAACTTTCAACTTGTCCTCAATATAGTTTAGATAACCAGGTTTGAATCCATTATCAGCTTTATATGCTCCAAGATTCACCATATCAAGAAGAGCCTCAACTAGTTTGACATCGTCATCATACTTCCACTTTTTTTTATTCTTACCAGGACCTCTGACATCTTGATTTTGAGGATCCATTCTTAAAAAAATACTTACTTGAATACCATGAACAGTATAAGATTCAATTAGGAAAAATAATTAATAAAAAATATAAAAAAAAACACCCATGAATAGACCAATCAAACTATAATATGTGCTAGAAAATAAATAGCATTACTCAATATTATGATCTTGATGATGGTTCAAAAATTCACAATACTTGTTTAAAACAAATAAAATATGAGCATTCTAGAATGAACTAGCAAGCATTTTTATGTATTACTTCTTTGTGCTCTCCAACTATTGAACATGTTAACTGCGAGGTCCTTCCTAAAATTTGTCCATACATCAGAAGGCTCTATTGAAGCAACAAGTTCTTCATCTTCATCACTTTCGTTGTTGCCTTCATCTTCTTCTAGAACTTCATCTTCTTCCAATTGATAACCACCCATTTCTTAATATTCTACCATCAGCAGTAGACCCTTCCCAACCTAGTAAAACATATATAAACTGCAAATCTTGGGAGCACACTCCTAAAACATTAGTAGCGTTCTCATTTTTTCGATTTTGATATCTAGGTTTATCTTCTTTAGGTACTCGAACTTTGATATGGGTGTCATCCAAAGCTCCCAAACATCCCTATTATAAACTTAAAATTAGTATGACACCATATAATTACCATATAAAATTTAATTTTTTATTAAATTATATGGTATACCTTAAACCATTTCCATCGCTCATCTGTAGAGTCATTAGGTACCGGCACAGGTATCTTCAGTATTTCTCTTTGAAGTGTAATAATAGAATTTATCACTTGCCTAAAATGTCTACTAATTGTTTCTCCTGATCGTTCAAAATTAATGTTTATGGTTCTTTGCTTTTGGTGATGAGCCAAAATATGTAGAGTCATTGCCACTTGTTCATCCACTAGCATGTTTTTTTGTCGATGATACAATACCAGTGCCTTCTAGTTTAGCACATAGATGAAAAAAAGTTTGTCTATTCATCCTAGTCATATTTTTGCATGTTGTATCACTCTTGTAAATTATTTTTTGAATATATTTTCTCCTCTCATAAAAGTTATATTGATAATTACGTCTTAAGTTGATAGAACTAATATGATATTTTGTTTTGTTCACAACAATGATAAAGAACCAATTCATAAATTGAATTATGTTCAACCAAAGCGACAACATTGCAATGTTTTTCTTTCTCCTTGTCACACTTAATCTGGCCATAATTGCAAATTAACATAATAGTTGAGAAAAATCTCACAAGCTTGTTGTGTAAAAATTACTTAAATTAATAGACACAACGATATCACGAGAGAGACTTTCTAATGAGTATCACATAAAAAATACAAATCATAATTCTTTTACAATTCTTGATTGATTACATACACAACATAAGATATAATATTATAATCTTAACCGTTAACTATTTAGATAAGGATTATAATTTCAAGATTGACTTTATACAAAGATGTTTACTATTTTACAAAAGAGTTCTATCATTTTCAGTTATAATGATACTTGGATGGTTCTAGGATTTCAGTTAAAGGTGGATGAAATTTTTTATATTACACTAAAGCATGGCATTATAATTCGAGATGGTGAAAAGTCATAGAAATTTTCTAGATTAAAAAATTTCTTGCATGTATCATGTAGAATTAAAAATCCAAGGGCAACTTGGTTCTTGTACTAAAATCTATTCGAACTGATCAATTCATGAATTTCTTTTTCAAAAGAAACTAATAAACATAATAATAGTGTAATTAAGTGATGCATAAGGTGCAATATAAACTGAAAAATTAAATTAAAAAAATAATAAAAAAAAGAATGTGGGAGCATGTATAGATGCCGAAGCAAAGGAATTGCCTATCAAATGTCATCCTACTTCTTAACGAGAATAATTACACAAATTGGATTGTCTTAATTAGTCAACATATATAAATGAAGAGTAGAAGAGTAGGCGAAATAACACATTAAAAATCCTATTCACATCAACACATTCAAGAACCCTAATTCCTATAAATCCTAATTCCCATTCAAGTAACCCTTAATCAACAAAAAAACTCAAATTCCCATAAATCCTAATTCAAGAATAAAATACATTAGACAACAAAATCAACACATTCAAGTAAAAAAAAAAACTCACTTTCATATAGAAACATGATGAACATCATACCAACTTTAAGTAAAAAAAAAAATTGATGGTAAGTCAGAAATAAGAGAAAAGAGACAGTGACTTCCACCGTGCGTACCTTGTTGATATCCTATTCCTTTCTTGTTTTCTTGTGCACCGTCGTCTTTTTTGTGTCGCTGGTGTTCTATTCTGTTTCTGTAATTTGAGTTTAATATAATAATAATAAGATATGAAAGGGGATAGAATTATAAAATAAAATGGAAAGAAATATAATATAATATAATTTAAAATGGAATAATGATAAGGAATGGAATCACAAATACCATGGAGGTTGGGATGTATGGAGATTCCTTAAAATGAGGAATACGCATTCCCCATGGAATCATGATTCCAAACTAACTTAATATACCAAACATAGGAATTGGAATGGAATTAGGAATGATGATTCCATTCTTAATCCATTCCCTTCTACAAATCATGCCCTTAATGAATTGTCACCATACCATTTGGAATCACTATTCCTTTAATCAAAAGAATGATAGGATTCATCCCATCCCCACAGTATTCCTCATTCCCACACATAACGTAATCAACATTTTTTTTATTTATGTAGCATAATATATACTATAAAAAATTATAAAAAAACATATTGTTTTTATGCCTTCACACACATATGTATAATTAAAAGATTAATCTTTTTTTATTTAACATGTAATATTAATTAAAAAATTATTTAATAAAAAATAAAATATTAAATTATTTAAAATAAAAAATTCATTCATTTTTATATATTCAGTAAAAAGATATATTGTTAAATTTAATTCTTTAAAATTTTAATAAAATTTATATAATTAATTTAATAATTATTCTAAATAAAATTAGTAAATTATATATAAAAAGGAATATTATTGATTAAATTAATATTAAATATAAAATTAATTTTTATATTTATAATAATTTTTTTAATATATATATATTTATATTTTAAAAATACTAAAATTTTATTTTATTTTTAATTTAACACTATTTAAATTTGTATAATTTTTAAATCATATAAAATCTTTATTTAAATTTTAATTCTTTTTTAAAATATATAAAATTTTCATTGAGATTTTAATCAATTTAAATATTTTATATAATCTAAAATGTAAATTTAATTCTATAAAAGATTATTAATGAAATTGGAACCAATTAAGAAATACATTTTCTATTACTTTAGTTATTTCTAAACCATACCAAGCATGATAATTATAATTTTTAATCATTCTTTTTTTATCTCTATTTCATTCATAAGTTCATTCCATTCCATCCTAATTCCATTCAATCATACAAATCTAGAGAATCTCTAATTAGTTTATTATATAATTAAAAAATTATAAAATTTTTCATAAAAAAATTAATTAAGTAATGAAAAGTATTTTGTCATAAAAAATTAATTAAGTAATGAAAAGAAAATCATAATTATATATTTGAATCATTAAAATGTGTGTTACAAATGATTAATGCATAATAAATAAATTTATTAAATTAAATTAAAAATTCTAAGAAATTAACACCTAAGTCTATACTCACCCCTAAGAAAACTTTCCTTAATCTTTCCCACTGCAGGGGCTTGCTGGTTTTGACTAGAACTATGATTATAGCGCTCCTGTTCGGGTTATGCGACGTCTCCATGAGCCAGCCTTGGGCTGGTCAGCCCAACTTCGTATAATTTTCTGGCGCGTCTCACCTTTTTGTTGGATTAGGTGTTGGCAACAACTATTCCTCCTTGCTATAGCCCCTATTTTGTAGATTTCATAGATTAAATTAGACGAGTAGGGCTTAAAGTTTTCTTTTACGAGGCCGTCTGTTTTCGTCCTCTCTTTTTTTGTTAGCCAGCTCTTTGGCTCTTCGTATGATCATTTCTTGATCATACTTTCATTTTCTCTTATTCTGTACTTTTTTCTTTTTCCTTTTATAATATATCATCTATTAGCCCTAAGAAAACTTTCCTTTACTAGGAGATGGAGATAGAACACAAGTAATTAAAATTGAGAATTTAATCAACGTTAAAAAAAATTCCAACACAAAGGAATAAAATTAAACGAAACTAAATTTCTAAATAATCTTAATTTTTATTTTTTTTATAAAAGTAAAATAACCAAACTTAGCATTCTAGTTCAATTTGAAAATTTTCGACTTCAAATAATCAAAAATTAAATAAAAAATTTACTAAACTTAAAACTTAAAATATTATTTCAAAGAAAACCAAATTCGAAGTTAATCATTCTTGAATGTAAAAATTTCTCCCCAAATGTTTGTTTGAAGGTTAATTGTGGGTTTGAAAATCAAGTAATGTGATATTTATTTTGGGCATAATTAGGAATAAGAAAATTGCTAGACAAACCCCAATTATTTATAGAATTAAAATATGATTATGTAAGAAACTTAAATACCCTTTTATAAATAATCATTAAATCTGAAGAAAAAATTGTTCAACGTTTGTGATTGAACAGTTGAGTAATTTTTTCTCAGTATTCGCTTCCTACAACCAAACAGATACGTGTTTTCGATTGTAACGAGCGAAGATTTTTTTTCTTTATTCACTTTTTTTATTCTTTATTTAGTTGGGATCCGAGACGTGGGCGGAGGCTCTCGGATTCCCCCATGGATTGAGACGCAGAAGAATATACAGAGCCTTGATCTGTCCAACACTGCTATCTCCAGAGATATTCCTGATTGGGTTTTAAACATTCCAATGCTTATTCTATCTCATAACAGATTTAGTGGTTTGTTATCTCAAATAGGCAACATGCTGGAGTTCCTCGATTTTTCTAACAACTCATTCTCTGGAGGCATGTCTCATTTTATCAGATGCAATTTCTCAATCAAGGGGTATCCGAAATAAAATTATATGATGAGCGGAGGAGAAGCGGTGGGAATTCATGGACGTAGGAGAAGCGCAGCCATAGGCGGTTGGGTTGAAAGGCGGTGGTTTCGTTCTTAATCGATGACATGACGGTGTATATTTGAAGGAAAATAGTATCTTGTTTATAGAAATTAACTCTCCATTCTCTTCTTAACAATCCCGGCATATCCTCCATTCTCTTCTGAATAGTCCCAAGTCCTGGCATGTCCACACCGCAGTTCTTGTTCTTTTCAACACTCTTACGCGTTTTTTTTAATTTTGTGATTATTTAAAAGGGTAAATTTGTCTTTGTATGTGGTGTATTTAGTAATTTAAACAAGTAAGTTTTAATTTTAATGAGGTATGTTTAATAATTGAGGTTTATCTAATAATTTCGGGGAGCAAATAGTCGCTCCCTTTAGTAAATCCATCAATAGTATTAATTTATGTTTATTTTGGGATTTAAATATGATAGACTAGGGTGAGTTTTGTGCGAGACCATCTTACGGATCCTATTTCCTGAGACGGATTCTCATCCTACCCATTCCCGTATATTTTTTCATGAAAAAAGCGCTACTGATGATTTCGTAAAATAAAAAACAAACGCGGCTGACATGTTATCTTTATTTTTGCAATTTTTTTCTTTCCTCTATCGTCATATTATTTTCTTTTATTTACATTAATTAATTATTTTCTTAATGAAGGTTCTTAATGAATGTTTTTAAGTATGTAAATGTATTATTTATTATTTTAAAATGTACACATATAAAATTATTTTGTTATTAATAACTGAGGTGAAAATTATATAGGAGTATTATATAAATTTTTAATAAAAATATAAGATTAATATTCTATAAAAATTAAATTAAAATAAATTATAAATATAATTAATTAAACAATTCAATTGAACGGATGCTATTATTATTTTTAATTATGTATCACTTTATATAAAAAATATTAGTATCATTTTTTATTCGTCCTATAAGTTGTTCATGTATTAAACTATTCATCACTTTTCTTTTATTTAAGATATAACTTTTTATTGAAAATATTATCACTTTTTATTCTTTCTATTATTTTTATGTATTAATTTAATTGGAAGGTTATCATTCTCATATGTAACTTTTTTTAAAATTTATTGCTTTTATAAGTCATATAAATTGTTCAAGCATTAAATAATTCAATTAATAATTATCACTTTTACTTTTTATGTATCACTTTTCCATATATATGCATAACTCTTTATTAAAAATATTGTCACTTTTTATGTGTCACATAAATTTTTCATGCATTAAATAATTCAATTGATGGTTATCACTTTTCTAAAATTAAATGTCATTTTTTTATTAAAAAATGTTATTACATTTTATCTTTCTACAAATTGTTCATGAAACAGTTCTATTAAATTGTTATCACATTTTTCTTAATTAGGTATCACTTTTTTATTAAAGTTGATATCACTTTTTATCCTATAAACTGGTAATGCATAAAATAGTTTAATGGATGATTATCACTTTTTTTTATCATGTATCATTTTTTTATTAAAAATATTATCACATTTATTTATAAAATTAATACATTAATTAAGAATCCTTAAAAATAACAAATATATATATTTAAATTAATAAATAAAATAAATAAGCAAATTACTAATTAATTAAAGAAGAAGTTATAATTAATTAATAAAAAAATTACTCAATATGTACATACTTCGTACCCATAATTACTGTGAGATACATTGATTTAAAAAAATTACTCTCACATACAAAATATTAAGTAAAATAGCAAATATAACTCTAAACTCATACACTTTTAAACCACAAACCCTAAACCACCACCCACTACCGGACCGTCGCCGGCCCACCACACTTTTTTGCTGCACACATTTTTTTTACTGCACACACTTTTTTTACTGCATGTAATTTTTGCTGCACATGAACTTTTACTACACACAAACATTTATGTGCAGCACATTGTAAGGGTAATATTTGAATATCACTATATATTTATGTAGTTAGTAGTAATATTTTTGTATGTTTGTATCTCATAGTAATTAAGGAGATTCCAATATACCTAGTAGTAATTATCCCTTAATTAATTAAAAGAATTAGCGCTAAAAGACAATATGAGAGTAAGGCCACATGTATTGTGAATAAGCGCTAATATGATCAGCGTAAGTCGTGTTGTAATTTATTAAATTAAATAGGTTTGGTTATATTCGTCTCACGAAATAAGATCCGTGAGACGATCTCGCATAAGGTTTGCTTAGATTTTAATTTTATGTCCATAATAAAAGATTGCATAAAATATAGAAACAAGATAATTACAAGAAATCAAAAGATATGCTAAATATCTACACTATATTTGTTAACACCCCGCAAGCAAACCGTGGGATTAAAGAGCATGTGAAGCTTAGATCGAATGAATTCGAACTATAGGCGAGCCAAACTCTTGGTGAAGATATCGGCAAGTTGAAGATCTGATGGGACAAACTTAGTTTGTAGGCGACCACTCTCAACTAACTCCCGAATGAAATGACAGTTAATGTCAATATGTTTTGCTCATTTGTGAGACACTGAATTTTATGACAAGAATATATCACACTTGTTATCACTCAACAGAATTAGCTGCGATGACGGAAGAGAGTAAAGATCACGAAGAATATGTGAATCCCACACTAACTCTGCAGCAGTGCTAGCCATAGCACGATACTCAAACTCACAACTCGAGTGAGAAATTATAGGTTGTTTCTTGGCACTCCAATAGACGAGATTTGGACCTAGGAAGACGGAATAACCATAAGTAGAACGCCGAGTATCAATACACCTAGCCCAATCAGCATCCGATTAGCCAAGTAGCGTATAATCACCAAGCAAGACAATTAATCCATGCGATATGGTTCCCTTGACTTAGCGAAGAATTCGCTTGACAGCCTGATAGTGCTCCACTGTAGGATTCTGCTGGAATTGACTCACTGTATTAACTGAGTAGGCGATGTCTGTCCGAATGATTGTTAAGTACTGTAGCGCCCCAACAAGAGACCTATAAAGAGTATGATTGGGAAAAGAGTCACCCGAAGCAGTGAATGAAGCAGCAGGGGCTAGAGGAGTAGCCACGGGCTTCGAATCAAATAACTCTGCTTGAACAAATATGTCGCGGGCATACTTGGATTGGCTAAGGAAGAGATCTGACGAAGGGTAAGTCACTTCGAGGCCTAGAAAATAGTCCAACTTACCGAGATACTTAATGGCGAACTCGTTTTGAATGCGAGAAATGAGCCGGCGAAGCGCAACTCCATTATTTCCTGTAACTACGATGTCATCCACATATACAAGTAGATAGATTCGAGTAGAACTATCCTTGAAAACAAACAAGGAAGTGTCGGCGTTGCTGCAGCGGAAGCCCAGATGGAGAAGAAAAGTGTGAAAGTGCTTGTTCCAGGCCAACGGAGCCTTACGAAGACCATATAGAGCCTTTTTAAGACGATATACATAATTCGAATTAGCATGATCAACATAACACGGAGGTTGCTCTATATAAACAGGCTGAGACAACTGACCGTTTAAGAATACATTCTTGACATTAAGCTGATGCAAATGCCAGAAGCGCGTGACAGCAAGGGAGAGAACGATTAGAACTGTGGAGGCTTTGATGACCGGGCTAAAGGTGTGAGTGAAGTCGAACCTAGGAAGTTAGCTAAAACCCTGTGCGACCAAGCGGACTTTGTATCGATCAATGGTGCCATCAGCAAGAAACTTGATGCGATATACCCATTTGGAGCCAACAATATTGCCGTCAAAGGGCTGAGGAACGAGATCCCAAGTAGCATTAGAATGAAGAGCCTCCATCTCCTCATTCATAGCAGAGACCTAATGAGGAGATCTTAATACAGATTTTATACCCTTAGGTTCAGAAACAGGTGTGAGTGCTGAATATAATGAGTTGGAATGCATCGAGGCAAAGTCAACTCCATAACGCACTTTAAATATGCCGAAATGGGCTTGTGTGCACATAGGATGAGTGCACTGAGCCAAAGGCTGAACTAGTGGTGGTGGCGGATCTGGTGACCTTGCTGGCAAAGGAACATGAAGAGGACTCGACGGAGGTGAGTCAGGACGGGCTGCAACCATCGGGTCTGATGTTTTCTCAATGCAGACATGGCACGACAACGTAGAAGTAGAGATTGAAACTTGTGGAGTAGGAGATCAAAAGGTGTCTAAGTTGGGAAGAGATAGAATTAAATCCCGAAATTCTGAAACATCCAATTCAGATAGAGGGCGCGGAGAAGAATTCCGAGCATACAAAAAACTATATTCATCAAAAATAGCATGACGTCTGATATATATACCCGAGAAGTAGTAGTATCAAGGCACCTGTATCCTTTGTGGTGCGAGCTGTAACTAAGAAAAACACAAGCAATACTCCTTGGTGCAAACTTGTTAGGAACATAATCTCGGAGACACAGTTATACATAACAACCAAAGACATAAAAAACATCATAAGCTGGAACTCGTCCATACACAAGTTCAAAAGGTGATTTTTGACTTAATAACAATGAAGGCAGCCGATTAATAATAAAGACACACAGCTGAAAGCCTCTACCAAAAAATGAAGGGAAACCAACGAATGAATAAAAGTGCGAGACCAGTTTTTGTAATGTGGCGGTGTTTGCGCTCAGCACGACCATTTTGAGCAGGTGTGTATGGGCAAGACATGATGTGGTGTATACTAGAAGGAGATAAGTGAGACTGCATGCAATGACTAGTAAATTCAGTGCCTCCGTTAGTTTGGAATTGTTTAATTTTAACAAAGAAGTGGTTTTCCACAAAGCATTGAAAGCGAATGAAAATATCATAAAATTCAAACTTGGCTTTCATGGGATAGAACCACGTAAATCTCCTGTAGTCATCAACAAAAATAACATAGTAACGAAAACCAGACTCAGAAATAATGGGTCAAGGACCCCATAAATCGCAATGCACTAGATCAAGAATTTTAACGTCACGTTTTTCATTATTAATAAATGGCAATCGTTTGCTCTTCGCCATTTGGCAAGAATTACACAAACTGGGAGAAGGCAACAAAGAAGTAACTGAAATCGCTCCAAGCTTATTCAACAAAGAAATAACTGATTGTGAAACATGGCCAAGCCTATAGTGCCATAAATCAAAAGAGGCATGAAGCCTTTATTTTTTATGACAGCAGCAAAAGCAGCAGTAGGTGAATTAAGAATATAGAGCCCGCGATCAATTCTGCCTATAGCGAGTACCTGGCCAGTGTTCTGATTCTGTATGTGAAACTGAGAATGATCAAACAAAACACGCACAGGATAATCACGTGTCAAATTACTAATAGATAGCAGATTTTTAGTGAGCCCAGGCATAACAAGTACATCCTGCAATGTTAGATCACTACAAATAGATAAAGAATCTTTATGAGAAATTGAGAGAGTTGCGCCATAACCAACTTGAACTTGATCTGATCTTGAGTAAGAGGAGGCAGAGTCCAGACGGCTAACATCAAACATCATATGGGCCGAAGCTCTAGTGTTCAAGAATCAATCCCGACACATTATCAGAAGAAAAAGAACACCCAGTAGAGAAAGCTTCTGCCAAGTTTGTTCTAGAAGTTTGGCGTGAGGGTCATTCAAAGCACGATCAAAACGGCGTGGACAATCAAACACCTGATGATCAATTTCTTGATGATAAGCTGATAGAAAAAAGACCGATAATTGTTGTTGCGATGGCTGTGTCCGCGATCGCGGTCTCAATTATTGCCATTTTTGCGACCACAAGAGAAGGAAGAACGAAAGTTACTGCTACCTCGTCCTCGCGTAACAGCAGTGAAGGAGGGTTGAGCAACCAGAGAGTCGTCAACAGTTTTGTGGAATAATTCATGACTTTGGGCCCGTGCCTACAGTATGTGAAAATCTGGCAGAGGGTCTTGGGCTAACTAAACGACTGTTAAATTGGAAAACGACGAACAGAGACCTCTCAAAAACTAATGTGATTTGTCGGATTCATCAATAGATCATCCGATGGTGGCTATTTGATCACATATGGACTTATAGTGACGACCATATTCAACAATTGATTTAGGACCATGTTTCATAGAGAGCAGATAATCTTTTAGGCTCAATTCACGAGTATTAGAACTATGGTTGTAGGGCGATTCTAGGGTCTGCCAAACGTCCCTTGCCAATTTGTAACCAATAATGATGGACATGTATTCTTCCGTTAGGGTAGAAACAAGAAAAAGCTTGAGAGTTGATCGTGAGCGTACCATATTTTATAAGTAGGATTGTCGATAATCTGACCAGAAGCAGAAGTAATGGTCTCAGATGGCATGGAACTAGAGCCATCCACGAGCGATAGAAATTGCTGACTCGTAAGAAGAGGGTGAACTTGCGCATGCCACAATAGATAATTGGAAGATGTAAGTTTGATGGTGACCATGTGTATTATGGTCGAGAGAGGAAGAGTGGGAGTATTGGCCACAGTAGCTATCAGAGAAGAAGAAGAAAGGCGGGAATTGGACAAAGGTGTTGCAGTGTTAGGGTTTTAGCCAAAAGACTGATACCATGTGATAGAAATAAGTCTTCCTCAATCGAGATTCATTGTATTTATCACCAAATATAAATATACAAAGATTGCGTAAAATATGGAAACAAGATAATTACAAAAAATTAAAAGATATGCTGAATATGTACACCATATTTGTTAACAATGTCAAATGTCAAATTAATGTGTAAGAGTAAGAGTGTACGTGTGTGAGAGAGTATGATGTGACGTGTGTAAAAGTTAGGTAAAATTTATATGACTTTACTAAATCTCAATTAGAATTGCATAATCATAAATTTACATTAAAAAAAAATCTTTCAGGGGGATTGTAATGATATTTTTTTAGATCATGAAATTTAATATAGAATGGACGAAAAATGTAAAATTCAATGTGGAACACATGGAATAGAAAAAAAAGAAAAAATATTAATTGAGGAGAAAAAATATAGACGAGTGAATTTGAGGATAATAAAATTTGTAAAGATATAAATGTAATTTTTAAAATTCAAATGTAAAATATAAAATTAATATAATTTATAAATATAAATTAAATATAAATAAATGTTATTTTTAAAATTTAAATGCTCCTTTTAATATTTAAATATGAAGTTTGAAAATTTATAATCAGATTATATATAATACTCCACAAAACAAACGTTACCTAATGCATTAGACATGAGCCCGCCCGTACAAAATCCCGCCTCGGACCCCATTTTCCCGTGTGAAAAAAATTTCATTTGATACCCAAACAAAATGAGTTTTCAATTTGACCCCTCAAAGTTTTCTCTCTCATTCTTATGCTTTTCCTTTTATTACACAGTGCTTGATATCTATATAAATAAGATTCTCTCTCTAAAAGATATCGCATTCGAGAAGAGAAGAGGAAGCTGAAATGGTGTCGACAAGGCGAAGTGGATCTCTGCCGTCGAATAATAGTAAGAGATCATCTTCGCCGTCCGATGATAATCACAATAAACCTTCTTCTCCAAAGCGTCAGAAGGCACTCTCACTCTCTCCCCTCTCTATAAGCACACACAAAACCGCTGTTGCCTTATTCTTTTACGGATTTCCCCATTTACGCCGTTGATTTTCAGTGTTTTTGTTTGTTCTGCGTTTAGGGTGAGAGCCACAGCAATAATCCGAAGGCGTCAGAACCGTCGACGGCGGAGAACCCAAAGGAAATAAGCTCTCCTGATCCGCCGGAGGTCCCCGCCGCCACCGCCGCTCCTGCCGGTAACGCCGCTGCTGATGCCGCCGCCTCGATTTCGGTTGCTACTCCTGTTGTTCCAGAAGGTTAGTTTTACCATTTCTGTATGTAATTTGTTGTTGAATGTTGTTAAAGTTATTTGCTTTTCTAATATGTGCATGTTGGGAAATGCTTAAAATTCCGCTTGATTTTGTGAACATTAAGGGGCTGTGGGGGCACCTGCGGTGGAGAAGCCAAGGAGCTCCTTCACTTCGTGGAAGCATCACCAAGGTTTTGAGACTACCTCGCCTTGGTGTAGACTTCTCACCGAGGCACCCCAGGTAATTCATCTCCTTTTTCCATTTACACTTCAGTTTAAGCCGTTTTGCATATATGTTACAAATCTTAATTAACTTCTTGACTGAATGCAATCAATTTGTTTGCAGAACCCCACTGTTTCTGTTTACACAACCAATTTCCTGGTAGGCTCAAGCAAACACGCCAATCTCTTGATCCGGGATCAGACTGTTAGTGCAATTTTGTGTTCCATAAGACTCTCCCAGGTACTATATATCACTCGGTATTTGCATTTTATATATGGATATCTTTTTGGAAGAGTGACAAATGGTGAGGAGAGACCTGAAAGTTTAATTTCCATCAATTCTTTCATTGCATGAATATGAGACCTATGATACTGTGTACAGCCTGTAATAGTCAAAGTTCTGCATGTAACTGTTATTATTTTCCTCTGTTGTTGATGCTAGTTCAACAGCTCTTCAAAAAATTATGTGATTATTGAACTGTAGAGAAAGACAACATCAGAGCTTGCTTGTTATACTGTTGCTGATAAATTGTTCTGAAGTCTAATTTCATGATTTGTCTTTGTGTTGCATTACCTCTTTTAGGATCAGCGTGAAGATAAACCTGTTGCAGTGCTTGAAAGTCGGGGGAGCAAAGGATGCGTGCAAGTCAATGGAAAAACAATAAAGAAAAACAGTACCGTTGAACTCAATTCAGGGGATGAAGTAGTTTTTGGATTTCTGGGAAGTCATGCTTATGTATCCTTTTATTTATCTATTCTTTCTTGGTTACTTCATGTGTTCGTTCTTGATTCTTCCTGCTATATCCTTAATACCATCTGTTTAGATTTTCCAGCAGTTGCCTTATGACAGTATAATCAAGACCCCTCCTCCAGATGTTCAGACTAATATAGGAAAGTTGCTTCATGTTGAAAGACGGGCAGGAGATGCTTCAGCTGTAGCAGGTGCTTCAATATTGGCATCTCTGTCTAACCTCCGGCAAGATTTATCACGTCTTAAGCCTACTTCTCAGGCCAGTGGTAAAAATTTCCGAGGGAGTGATTTACCTTCTTCTCCCCTTCTCAATGAAGATGATATTGATGGCCAAGAAGTTAATTCAGCTACAAATCTGGGAAGTGAAACAGCTGCAGATGCTGGGACTGCCAGCAAGAACCTCCAGCCTGATGCCAATATGGACACTGGCTTGGAGGCAAGTATTATAAGTTTATAACTGCAAGGAAATTTACTCATTGACTTTAGTATCTTGTGGTATAAATATTTTGTAATGTAGGAGTAATACACTTTTGTGAACAGGAAGAAAGAGACTGGGTTAGAGATACTGTCCCAACAGCTTTATCTGTAATGTGTTCTCGAAGTTCAGCATTTAGAGAAGACATAATTGCAGCAATTCTAGATGGGCGTGACCTAGAAGTTTCATTTGATAATTTCCCATACTATTTGAGGTAGGGCCATCCATTTTATAGAACATATTTATATAATTGCTTCTTTCGAATAGCATTTCTCCCTCATCCACATATTTTGTTCCTCCAAAATAATAATCAGCATATAGAAAAGGTGTGCTTTTGTAAAATCTTTTTAATTAATTACTGTATTATCATTCAAAATGCAGTGAGAGCACAAAAAGTGTGCTAGTTGCAGCATCATTTATACAACTGAAGCATAAGGAGCAAGTCAAGTTTACATCAGAGCTTCCTACTCTGAATCCAAGAATCTTGCTTTCTGGTCCTGCAGGTCTGTGATTGGTTACATATTGAGTAATTATCTATCTAACACATGTTTCCAATGCTTCGCTGTAATCTTAGTAGAACCTCCCAGTCTCCCACCATTATGATGTTGTATTTGTTGTTTTCAGGTTCTGATATCTATCAGGAGATGTTGGCTAAGGCGCTTGCTCATTACTTTGGAGCTAAATTGCTCATATTTGACAGCCATTCATTCTTGGGAGTAAGATTTGAAATACTCTGGATTCTGCACTTGTCTGTGCCTTTAGTCTCATATCTTTCTAAAAGAAGCTAAAAATAAACAAATGTTTCAGAAATAACATCCTCTACACGGTTCAGGATAGTTTTTCTTGTTCTAGTATTAATGGGAAGCCTTTTATTCATATTCTTGGTGACTATGTTACGCATTTTAAAACACCATAATTATCATCAGAAGAGCCTTTCATTAGTGTTAAAACTTTATTTAGCCTTTATATTTAGTATTATAAAGCATTCTCGTGTTTTAGGGTTCTTCTAAAGACTCTGAACCTCTGAGAGAAGGAAATACTGCAGAAAAAGTGAGCAATACCAGCAAACAGGTTCCTGTATCCTCAGAGCTTGCTAAGGATCTTGGACTCTCACCTGGTGAAGCAGATACCTCTAATTTGCTGAGTACATCCCTTGTCTTGGACTCACAGACGAAAATGGAAACTGACAATGTCCCATCTTCATCTAATGCAGCTAAGAACCTTACGATTAAATTTGGTTAGTATCATGGTCATGGTCTTTCTTTACAGGCTGTATACTCTGGTATATGTCAAACAACAATTCTATTTCTAGTAACATATACAATTCTGGTTTTAACCTATTTCTGATTAATGAATGGTAGGTGATCGTGTTAAATTTGTTGGCTCAGTTTCTGCTCTGTATACTAGTAACGCCAGGTAATTTTGAGGTTTGGTGCATGTCTTGGTAACTTTTCATTATGCCCCGTTCTGCATGGAGAATGTGGTTATGTTAATCTACATTTCTCTTTATTGTAGAGCTAATTCTCACTGGTGTTTAAAGTGCTTTAGTATCATATGCTTGGACTATATATAGTTGCCCTTTGACCTTCTTATTATTATAAAATTTGAGAATCCTGTGTCTGCAAGATCTTAACATCTGCAGGAATTTGTAGTCCAACAACTTTGACTTGACCTTAGATCTTATCATAAAATTCTCAAATATTGATTTCTATTGTTCATTTTATCATTTGTAATAAATGGCTTGTAGGAACTCACTAGTGCTTTGCTATGAATGTGTTATTGACACTGCTATAGTACAGTGTTTTCATGATTCCTTGTATGCATACTATAAGTCTGAGATTTATGGTGCTTAATAGTCTCCGGGTGATTTACTGATGGGTGGTTTTTGTCTGTTTTTTTTTATGACCTAATTTCCCTGCCATCTCTTGTAAATTCAGCTTGTAAAATTCTTTTATGCAGGATAAGGATTACAATACTATGAAAAATAAATTTAATTTGTTAATAAAATTCAGCTTCATAAGGCACATTGTGGCATGGTACAATAAGATAATAAAATTAATTTAAAATAAAACTTAACACAATAAGATACGATATAAACATAGAAATTCTCTTACAATACTATTTTATCATGTGTTTAAGGTTATAGTATGTTACACAAACGCAACGTGAGATGAAAATTTTTGTGTCGAGACGAACTGATGAGCCTGAAACACTAATTTGGACCCTTGGGTGACAATATGTTAATTCATTATAGTAGCTTAAGTGAGTGACCATTTATTGTTCAGAGATGAATATACTTAAATTCTTCCTTTTTCCCCATGGATCATTGTTATCAGTATTCAGTCAGGGACATGACTCATTAAATTACAGACACTATTATATTACTCTGAGTGCATATGGCTGGCCTCAGCCTCATAAACTTGAACACCTTGTTAGTTTGCTGACATGTTTAAATGTCTTGTCAAGTGGTTGCATTATTAGTGTCCGAACGTGTATGGTTTTTGAATAAATACTTATTTGCTGTAATACACTGTTTACTACCTTAGTGTTTGGACTGCATCTCTCACCCGCTCTCCACCCATAGTTGTTAAAGGTGCGCTTCAGGCCAAGGCACACCAGACTCCACGTTTAGTGCCTCAGATTGGCCAAGAAGTGCTTGGGTGCTCTTCTTCTGCTCCTTGCAAGCTTGACCGAGGTGCGCCATGTGTACAATCATATTTCTGGTGTATTATATAAGTGGGGTAGCAACTTTACTTAATAATATTAAATTTAAGACATAAACATAAAATGCTGAACATATCTGCCACAAAATTAAATTAACCAAAGAGAAACTTCGGTTTTAGGGTTTAGGAGAATAAATACCCATGACCTCTCCACTTCAAGCTCATTGACTCGTGCCATCCACCCGTCTGGCAACATCATTGTCTTAGTGAATGTTAATGATTAGTTTGCTTGATGTTTTGATGAACATATTGTTATTCTATTATTTTAATTTCAGTTGTGAATTATTGTCTTGTGTATTTAATTAATGTTCATGTCTGTCACATTTTTTAGTCAATTGTTGAACTATATGATTTTAAGTGTTCCTCAACTTAATGTCAGGTAATTATGCGTCAGATATATTTTATGTTCATAATAGGATGTCTGAACAATGTAGGATGTATGAAATATGTTTATCAGCCAATGTAAGGCGCAGTAGAACGTCTTGGTGTGCCTTGTGCCCTTAACAACTATGTCTTTTCCCATATTTTACAGATCTATTTTCTCTCTCCCATTACATGCATTAATGTACATGCATATATGGTGGCTTCTGTTTAGTTGCATCTTCTCACACTTGAGTTGATTCTTGCTTGATATTTAGGGGTCCAATTCCTGGGATGCGAGGGAAGGTTCTCTTGCCATTTGAAGATAATCCCCTCTCAAAAATTGGTGTTAGATTTGACAAACCCATGCAAGATGGAGTGGATTTTGGAGGTCTCTGTGATAATGGTCATGGGTTTTTCTGCCATGGTGATGTGCAACTTCATTACTTACTCTTATTTTTGCTGTATGATTTCTTAGCTTCTTTATTATACTTAATCTCTTATATTTGTAACTAGTCAATGAGCTTCGCTTGGATACCTCTGGAGTGGAGGATTTGGACAAATTACTTATTACCACTATGTTTGAGGTGGGATTCCCACTAGCATAATAATTGAGTTTAGAATGATGATTTTTTGTGCCTTAATTTTACTGTGTACTTATCCCAGTTCCTGCTCTCCCTTGATAGACCGTGTTTGAAATGAGTCGAGATTCCCCTTTTATATTGTTTATGAAAGATGCTGAGAAGTGCATGGCTGGGAATTCCGAATCATATGCTGTATATAAGACAAAGCTGGAGAAGCTTCCTAATAATGTTGTGATTATTGGTTCACAGACTCAGACTGACAACCGTAAAGAAAAAGTACGAGCATTGATGATTTCGATGATACTATCAATTTGTATTGAATATACTCATATTCTTTGTGTGCTGCGCAATGCAATGATACTGCCTTTAATCACTGATTGTGTTTTCCTGCAGTCTCATCCTGGGGGTTTGCTGTTCACAAAATTTGGCAGCAATCAGACTGCTTTGCTTGACTTGGCTTTTCCTGTAAGAACCTGTTGATACAATTTCTTTGTGTTATCATTGTGGTTTTCGTTATGTTGAAAAACATATTGAGGTTTATTGTAATCATGAATGCGTATTATTGTGCTAAATATACTGTCATATTATGTGTCACCTCTTATTTAACATTTCTCTTAAGTTTTCTTAAGTTGCATGAAATTTATTCATGTGGGAGTACTACTATATCTAAACAGCTTGTGCCCATTTTTCTGTTGAAATATGCAATGTGTATAATGAATGATTTAGAGACAGAGCTACTGAATACTTGATGTAATACACACCCTGTCATGTGGTCCTATTCTTCTTCTTTAGTCATTGCTCATTTAACTCGCTCAACCTAAAAATCTGCTGAGGCTGGTGGTGACCTATTTTTATTTACGTTATTCTTTATTTAAAGCTCTTGTATACTTAAATATTCAGTAAAGATATGACCAATATTACATAATAACTTTTACAGTCCTAAATTGGCTGATGTGTATAGTGAGTTTTTTGATAGAATACAAAGATAAGGCTTTTCTGAAAAATTGTTGCACAATTAGGCAGTGGCATTTATATCATAAATTCATTTGACATATTTAAAAAAGAAATATGACTCTTGTATCCCTAATTATAGCATGCATCAACTTCCCTTGGTTACAGGATTGTGCAATTTGGAAAACAGACCTTCTTACCTATTATTAAATCAAAATTACGCACTAAGATTGTTTGTATTGTAATTTGTTGAATATAATTCAATGAATTAAAATGACTTTGGATAATCTTATGTTTATTTAGAATTAATTCGATTTATTAGATTTATGTTTACAACTAATTTATACTTGACTAAAATATGTTTCATAAACTGTAAAAACACTTTAGATTCACTTTTACGTTCAATAAAATTCATCTTTAACATACTGAAATTTTTAGTCAATTGAATGTACAAATATCAAAATATAAATACATTGGGTAAATTGGTTGATTGTCCTATTACCTTTTCAAGCAACACTTGATAGGTTTTGTATGGTCCTTGAGCTATTTATTATTTATTTTTTAAAACAAAGGTTTACTGTATTGATAGGAGGGTTACTATACATGTTATATTATGTAGGAAAAATGGAAAATAAAATTTCAATTTTCCGTGAATAGTAGATAATAATGTTACGCAGGTACAGTAAGTTAAACACTTTCAATCAAACCCCTCTAGTGGGCTAGGCCTAAATACTTATGCAGTAATGATTGAAGTACCATTTAATATATTGTTGTGTCTGTCATAGAGCTGTATTTGCTTGTTTCTAAGTGGCTAATGGATGTCACAATTATTCTTGTTTTTGGTTTTGAAATTCATAGTGCACTCAGCTCATGGATCCCATTGATGTGGTTACTGGCTAATGTGATGTTGTTCTAATAACCTCAGGATAGTTTTGGGAGGTTGCATGATAGAACTAAGGACGTCACAAAGGCAACTAAGCTTCTGTCTAAGCTTTTCCCTAATAAAGTCACAATTCATATGCCTCAGGTACAATATTTAATTCCTAACAATCTGTTTGGTTCATTCAAATTGTATGACGATGCTTATGAATATTGCAGGATGAAGCACTTCTTGTCAGTTGGAAGCAGCACTTGGAAAGAGATGCTGAAACCCTAAAACTGAAAGCAAATTTGAATAACTTAAGAACTGTGAGATTTTTTAATTATAAAACATATATATTTCTCTATCTCGTCTTTGTATCCTTGTGCTTTTGTTTCTTGAAACAGATATTACTGTGTGCAAAATATATATATGACATGGATATTTTGTATTGATAAATTCATTTCCTTTACTGACAATAAATAACTGATCATATCTGTAAGTGTGAAACTATAAAATCAGCTTTCTGTTCAACCGAACCAAATATTGTTTCAGTAAACCACATTACTGATATATTCTTGTATTTTGTCCAAATTAGCTTCTTGTTATTGTTTTTCTTTATGATTTTTTAGTTTTACTATGACATGGATATCGGTTTTGCTACTGCTAATACTTTATTTTATAATACTGCATCATGTTCTCACATGCAGGTCCTCAATCGTAATAGCCTGGAGTGTGATGGACTCGAAACTTTAAGTATTAAAGACCAAACACTGACAAATGAGAGTAAGCTCATCTTTTACATCTGCTCTATGGGATGCCATATTTGCCATATCGTCTTGCAATAACATACTATTCCGATATAAGAAATATGAAACAATTTTTGGACAAAGGTTCAGGAGATTTTTTTTACCCTTTTGAAGGTGCGGAAAAGGTGGTTGGATGGGCTTTAAGCCACCATTTGATGACTAATCCTGGAGCTGTAGCAGATGCTAGGCTGGTCTTGTCTATAGATAGGTGATAGCAAGTTGTCTTCGTAATATGATGGAAATGGCTACTTAATATGTAATAGAACTAAACTACTATGGATTTTGTATCAGCATTCAGCATGGCATTGGAATTCTACACGCCATCCAGAATGATTCCAAGAGTTCAAAGAAATCTCTGAAGGTTTTATTAAACTGCGTGGCTTACATAATACTGCGTTTTTACGGTTTATTTTTTTAACACTTTGATCATATAATGAGCAAATGCATAAACCATGTTTTGTGACTTTCCAGGATGTGGTGACAGAGAATGAATTTGAGAAAAGGCTTCTTACTGATGTAATACCTCCCAATGATATTGGTGTGACATTTGATGATATAGGCGCTCTTGAAAATGTCAAAGATACATTGAAGGAGTTGGTGATGCTTCCGTTACAGCGGCCAGAACTTTTTTGCAAGGGTCAACTGACAAAGGTTATATCTTTTGTTATTTTTTGGTCAAAGTTTTTTTAGTTTTTGGTTTTTCATTTTGACTGCTCTTATTTGCAATTTCAGGTCAATTACTTGTACTCGTGCTTGTTGTATTGTTTTTTCCATATAGTTTCCTATCTTTATAAGGTTTATTTTTTTTTTTTGGGGGGGTGGAAGGGGGGGGGGGGGGGGGGGGGGGGGTTTGTGGAGAAACAGAAGTGATTCTGTACTGCAATTGACTAATAATACCTTTTACATTGACTAACCTGGACATAGCCATAAATTTGATTTTCTGCAACTTCAATTTTGAAGCTTTTACAGAAGTATTTTATTTTTAGCTCCTACACATTTTTTACTTTTCAATAAATCATTATAATCACTCTAAAAAGACGGGGCCTGCAAACACTCTATTACCTCTTTCCAAAACTGCAACCCCCCACCCACAACTTTTGACCTTTTTATTTTGTGACATTTTGGTGTAAAACCTCTTGCGATACTTGCTGGTTGAGTGACGTGAGCAGGGTGGATAAATTTGGATACTTGCTGGTTGAGTGACGTGAGCAGGGTGGATAAATTAAACCCTTCTCTTTGGGATGGACATGGGACGTAACATCTCTCTCCACATTTTACTTTGGGTTTTTAATCCAATCCTAAATAGATTTATAAAGTTATCATACTCATTATATCATCATACTATAAACCCTACCTACTTAAAAAAATATAAAATATTTTTCTCCTCTTTAATAAACAACAAATAATAATACGTAATACAAAATCATCATGTTTTACACATTGATTTGACATAAAGTTCCATCCCAACTTGCTCAAAATCCCATAAGAAATATAAATTTAACTATTCTAGTCTGAATTTCACATCCTTAAGGTGTTATGGTTTGACATAGGGTATAGATTTACTCCTCTATGAGTCTGTCCTATGTGTCATTTATTCAAAGGAGTGGCACATGAGATATTACACTAAAATGTCACAACATAGACCTTTTTATATTAATGGCTCCCTCCCTTTTTCTTGATATGAATCACATTGAAACAAATGTATGTGATGTATTCCTTTGTTATAGTTGATATTTATAAAGATAATTGTGTGAAAGACATTCATGCATTTACTCTTAAATAGGGGTGACAATTGTCGACACGACACAATAATTGTGGGTTAGTGTTCGACCTTATCGAGTTCGTGTCGTTATCGTGCTAACTTGTCAAGGACACGGAATTTTGTGTTGTGTTCGTGTCAACCTGTTGAACACCATTAATATTAACAGATGATCCATTAACCTGTGAATAACTTATAACCCATTAATCTTTTAACAACCTGATTTAAAGACATACTCCCTCCGTCCTGTTTCAACGCTTATGTTTGCTTTTTGCACGCTGATCAAGGAATATAGTATTTTAATGGATGGGTTGAAAGATATAGGAGTAATATTTAATGTGAAGTGGGTGGGTGTATTAGTGTTGGTTGTGGGTCCCGTGGTGATATATTAATTGTTTTATGTGGGTCTCATATACCAAAAAGGGAAACGTAAAGATTGAAATGGGATGCCCAAAATAGAAATATGTAAAGATTGAAATGGGACGGAGGGAGTATTTGTATTTGGTAATATTTGGTAATCATATGATGAAAATACTCATTAATAATTTTAAATATATTTCCTAATTTTTTTATTACCTTTAATCAGTATTTTTTATTTTATTTTTATTTTCTCATCGTGTTGTTATCATGTCGTGTCAATATGATTATTTTTGTCTTCATGTCGTATTGGAATGAATCCTTATCATGTGGATCTACTCTTATAGTGTCAACATGAAACACGACTCAATAGCATGAATTGCCACCCCTACTCATAAACACATGTTTTCCCAAGTATGTAGTCTGTCCAATTTTTCATCATGCTTCTAAGTGCTGATATCTGATCTACTTTGAGATTTTTTCTTACTCCCCCATTGTCAGAGATCTCTGGATAGCGATAGAGATTTCACCAGGCTTTTATAGGCATAATGTATGTATTTGCATAATTTATAATGTCTCTGCTTGCAGCCATGCAAAGGTATACTTTTATTTGGCCCTCCCGGAACAGGAAAGACCATGCTTGCAAAGGCTGTTGCAACTGAAGCTGGTGCAAATTTCATTAACATTTCAATGTCCAGTATAACCTCAAAGGTATATAGAGCTAAAATTTGTTTTGACTATTGGCTTGAAACTTGTCAAAGAATTTGAAATCCACATTAGAAATCGGTTTTAGGATATGTTCTTTTTAGATTTTAAGTGGATTTTGAAAACTGGTTTTTAGAATCTAGTGGCATTTGATATCCTTGTAAAAATTAATAATGTATTTCCTGTCCCATGCAAACATTTACTTTGTTTTTAGCACGTAGATTTAGAGATGTAATATTTTAATGTGCAGTGGGTTAATGGATAGTATAATATTTTAATGTGTAGAGGATAGTTGTATTAGTGTTGGTGTGGGCCCCATGGAGATATATTAATTGTTTTGTGTGGGTCCCACTCGACAAAAAGGGAAATGTAAACTTTACCTCAGGACAAACCAAAATGGCAAAATGTAGGGATTATTTGTTTTGTGCTTCTTGTGGGGTTGGATTTAACTTTAATCAAATCAATAAGATAATGGTGTGTGAGAAAGTAGTAGTATTATATTATTATATGATTTGATGTGAGACAAAAGATGAGAGAGGAGAGAGATAGAGATAAAGTGTATTAATTGAAGAGAATGAATATGTAGAGTGGGTAAATTTGATAATTTATGAGGTTTATAGGTATATGAAGGGGTGAGTTTTAAAATTTGGCTTTCAAAATCCTGAACTAGAACAGAACAGTATTAGGATATTAAAATCCTAGAACAGGATCTTAAAATCCCAAAAAACATGGCCTTGAGGGTTGTTTGAGTGAGGATTTGTGTTGCGGATTCTCATTTACATTTCATTCTCCAGTATAACCTCAGGTATTTTAGATTGATAATTTGTTCGGGCTATTGGGTTGTGTTTGGATTAGACACCTGAAAATGATTTGAAATCAAAGTACAAAGTGATTTCAGTGACTTTTTTGGATGGCGAAGTCACAGAATGTATCTGCAATCCATCAGTTCTATGATTTTTTCCTTTTTGAAATTTAAAACCTGTTAATTCCACATCCTTGAACTTCAAATTTCTCAATCCAAACCCAATAAAGATTTATTGATTACTATTCTTCCATTTGGGTTGCCTAACACACTTTGTTCTCTATTTTCTGCTTTGCAGTGGTTTGGCGAGGGAGAGAAATATGTCAAGGCTGTCTTCTCCCTAGCAAGCAAAATTGCTCCTAGTGTTATATTTGTTGATGAAGTATGCCATTTCAATTTATATTTCAGCATTCTTCTTGGCCATAATAATAACCAGTTTTGTTAATCATTCTCTTGTTTCCTCAATAAAGGTTGATAGTATGTTGGGGCGAAGGGAAAACCCAGGAGAACATGAGGCTATGCGTAAAATGAAAAATGAATTTATGGTGAACTGGGATGGGCTTCGAACCAAAGACACGGAACGTGTGTTGGTACTTGCTGCCACAAACAGGCCTTTTGACCTTGATGAGGCTGTCATTAGGAGGCTCCCACGCAGGTAAAGACAATTTAAGCTTAAGTTCAAACTTGAAATTTGATTACTTTTGATATTTTGTTCTCTTTTTTTCATAGATTGATGGTCAACTTACCAGATGCTGCCAATAGAGCAAAGATACTTGGGGTGATACTAGCAAAAGAGGACTTGTCTCCTGATGTAGATCTGGATTCAGTTGCAAGTATGACTGATGGTTATTCTGGAAGCGATCTCAAGGTTAGAATTCAGTGCTGTATTTTTGTGAATTAAATGTAGGACATTATCCATAAATGTGCTGTGTTTTGCTTTCAGAATTTGTGTGTGACTGCTGCACATAGACCAATCAGAGAGATTTTGGAAAAGGAGAAAAAGGTATATATATATACTCCATTTTTATTTCTGTGGTTAACCAGGAGACTACTGAGTTCATGTACTGATTTTGGCTGAAGTATGTCAATGCTTGTATCTAAAGCATATCTGGAAAATATATTAGATAATTTTACCACTCCCATTTTGGAAAATAATTTTACCACTCCCATTTTGGAAAATATCTGATGTTGGAATTGATGACAGGATCGAGAGGCTGCTCTTTCTGAAGGTAAACCGCTGCCAGCTTTGAGTGGAAGTGCTGACATTCGCCCATTAAATACAGATGACTTTAAATTTGCTCACGAGAGAGTAAGTCTAGAACGAAAAAAATTGTGCTTCCACTTGGTTAACAAAGTGAATGCCCTGTTTGTTAAACTATGTTGTCTGTGTTGCCATAGGTTTGTGCCAGTGTTTCATCAGAGTCTATAAACATGACTGAGCTTCTTCAATGGAATGAACTATATGGTGAAGGGGGGTCGAGAAGGAAGAAATCCCTTAGCTACTTCATGTGAAGGCGGAATCTGTACAAATCGTTCGTTTCTTTCTTCAATTATATAAATTCTCAACCTGCTCCTCAGCTCATGTTGGATGTGCTGTGTGAAGAACACAGCATTGTATAATTAAGTAAGGATTCTCTAAGTTATACTTTGTTTGAGATGGTGAAAGGTTAGAATAGCCTCCCAAAGATAAATTAACAGCTGCTCGGCCTTTGTTTTGTCTCCCCGTCTCATTCGTGTCGTCTAGGAAACAGCCGTTTATCCCGGTAGTTATTAGGGCCTGAGAAGAATTAGTCGCATATAGTCATTCTTCATTGTGGTTTTTTTTTTTTTTTGCCAAATAATAAGTTCTAATTGTTTTCATTCCCATCCTTGATGCTATTGACTATTGGCTACTTTTTGGTATTGATTTGGCAATTTGACCTTTATATAATAAATATTCAGGGATGTTATGGAGTTGATCTCTATCAAACCCTGCTCTAATAGAAGATTAATAGATGAATTTGAGTGCAGTTCCAACTTAGTATAACATTGACAATTTGAGTGTAGCGCCTTTTAATTTGAGCCAAAAGATAGCTTAGCCTTGAAGAGAATACATCCTGAAAGGAATGTTCGTGAGTTGAAGTTCTATAGTAAAAATTTGTGACAAAGTCTCTCATGATATGGTGTTTATGTGAGATGTGTTGAAGTATTATTTTTATATAGATAAAATATATTTATTAATTGTTGAAGTATATGTTTTTTTAAAGTGTGATGAATGATGAAAGCATTAAAGTGTAATTTTAGGTTGTTATAATATGATGTACTGTAGATATGTTTTAATTATTAGTAAGTATATTTTTCTTATATAATAAACATATTTTAACGATGCATTGTTTGTCTTTTGACTTGTCTTTCATACATTCGTCTTACAAAAGAGTATTCAAAATGCGGGAGTTTAATTGAATTATTTATGAAGAATTGGTGGAATAAATGAAAATTGATAATTTTTCATATGAAAAATGAGTTCATAGTGTATCCAATTTATATTAGTTTTATTTAATAATGTATATTACCTCGTGTTAATATTGATATTTGGTTTTTGCATAGAGATTAAGAGACATAATATTTTAATAGATAGTGAGTTGGGAAATATAATATTTAATGTGTAGATAGTAATTTTATTAGTGTTGTGAGAGCCTTATGTGTTATGTGTGGTTAAAAAAAAATAATTTAATTTGAAACAAATTAAAATGAAAAATGAAAATTTTAATGCGAGAGGAGGGAATATATATTTTTTGAAAATGTATTTTTTAAAAAACTAAAAATTTGTTAATAAATTGTATTCCATCCCACCCAAAGGGAGTATCCTTATATTGATAAATTATGTTTATTTGTATTTAAAGTATGTTAATAATAAATCATACTCCCTCCGTCCCATGTATTTTGGCAAAAGCTCCAGCGTCCCCGGAGATACGGTACGTGTTCCCATGTGAACACAACCCTTCCTCTTCCTATTCTATTTAAACCTATGTATTGCTAGGGAGTTTAAATTGCAAAGGGGCACGAAAATTGCAACCGGAGATACGGTACGTGTTCCCATGTGAACACAACCCTTCCTCTTCCTATTCTATTTAAACCTATGTATTGCTAGGGAGTTTAAATTGCAAAGGGGCACGAAAATTGCAAAGGGGCACGAATCTAAATCCGTGTGCCCGGGCGCACAAGAGACTCACTCATGTATTTTTACCTATTTTTTATTTTGGGGCGTCCCACGTATTTTTACTCATTCCATTAATAGTAAAAATACACTACACATCTTATCTACTTTTTACACTTTATTCATAAATCCTAACAACTTTATTTAGTTTTTTACACTTTATTCATCATTCCCAATAACTTTATTTATTTTTTCTCTCAATATTACCAATTTATCCATACTTTTCTTACAATATATATTAAAAAAACAACACTTCTTAATTTATGTGCCCGTACAAACAGGTAAAAATACCCGGGACAGAGGGAGTATTATAACATGCTAAAATCATACTTTAATGCATAATCAAGCATACTTTAGAAAATATATTTTAACAACTATTAAACATACTTTATCTATATAATAAGCATACTTTAGTGATGAGTAGACCCGTTTCACAAATAACCCATCTCACAAAAGACTTTGTCTATGTATATTAGTACTAATAAATACTACATAAACTATTAGTACAAATTCCGAGTATTATGCGGGTGCGTGCAAGTTGTAAAATTATAATTTAAAAATAGATTAATTTAATATAATTATTTATTTATATTTTAATATAATTTTATTTAGAGGAGAAAATTTTGAATTTATATACACTCGTATTTGCCTTTTTTTATTATTATTAATATAGTTAATGGGATAACATAAATATACATTCAAATTTTAGGCATAGACTTGTGTGAGATTGTCTTACGCAAGCCCTTATATAAAATACTTTCGCCATAAAATCTTATCACTTTTCCTATAAATAGTTTTTTGTTTATACTATAAATTGTTCATAATAGTTCACTACACCATTATCACTTTTATCCATCTCACATAAGGACTTACGTGATACGGTCTCACACAAGACCTACCCCAAATTTTAAGGTAAATATATACTCCATATACTTACAAACGTTAATTAAAAAAATCTTTTGTTATATTATCAAAATATATTTTAATTAATAATCAATACTTCTAATAATTAATAAAATTGATATTAACTCTAGATACTCCTTCTTATAAAAAAATTTATAATAATAAAATTTTATTATTCGTGAGACGGCCTCACTCAAACCTTTGCCGTATAAAAAAAATAAAAAATAAATAATTTTCAGCTTAATGAGCCCGAGCTCAAACTAATAACTAGTTTTTACCGATCCAATTCAAGTTCGAGCTCGAGTTTGATTTTATTTATTCAGTAAAAATATTTCGAGCCGAACTCTCGAACTGTTCGCAAGCTATATATTTTACACACGAGCCGAGCTAGAGCTTAAAAAATAAAATTCGAATCGAGCTCGAGTCCCTTTAATAAACATTCGAGCCGAGCTCAAGCCCAGAGATGTTCGGCTCAGCTCGCCTTGATTACGTCCATAATTCTAATAATACTTTTCCTTAGAGTTATCACACTTCTTAAATGTGTATTACACTATTAAATAATACTCCCTCCGTCCTATAATACATTTCACACTTTCTACATTTGGACGTCCCATAATATTTTTCACACCCCATTTTTAGTAAAAAATATTTACAAATATATCTTTCACCAACCCAACAATTACAAAAATACCAGCCCATAATTAACTTAATTTTTTAAGTTTGGGCCTACTAAATAAACTTAAAACCCAATTAAATCTAATCCATACAACTCTAAAACTAATTATCCTAACCAAAACACCAAATCATACATCACTGCCGTGAACAACTCTTCTCTCTCTCTCTCTCGTCTTCTTGCCAACAAACCCTATCGTCTTCGTCGCTCTTATCTCAACCTCACGGTGTGAACAATCCCTAACCACTCCTTTGCTCTCATCTTCAGTTAATCTAACCCTCTCTTCCGTCGATCTTTCCCTCTCTTCCGACCAAGATGTTGAATTCGAACCCAAATTCATTTAGCTCCGATCTAAATCTCTCTCAACCAAATAAGTTTTCTTCGCCTGAAATCGAAGAGATGCGACCCAAATCTGAGAAGATCTGTAGCAAGTCGGAGGTTGGGGTTCAGTTCATGCCTTCGATTGGAGACGGCGACGATTTCGTAAGGAAGGTCGACGGTGGTTCCCGACTCATGGTCGGATTCAGTTTCGGGCTCTCTCTTTCCCGATTCTGAGGAGTCCGATTGTGTGGTTGAGGATTCTGAGGTGAAGGATGAGGTGTCAGATTCGTTCCCCCGTCGATCTCTTTTTCGAAAATTTCTCAAGATGTGTGATTCCGACCATGAAAAAATGGTCAAGGAGTCCAGCGTGGGTTTGGTTGGAACTGTTCATTCTCTTATACCACAAAGTGAACAGTCAAATGAAAAATTTCAACAATTCCTTTACGAGATTGTTTGTATCATGATTCCTGCTCATCGATACATCTCTAACTTTTCATATCTCTTAAATTTATATGTTTGGGATGCCCTGTGAGGCCTGCTACATGATTTTTGTGCTATAATTGGCACCGTGTGGCATTTATGTGTTATAATTGGCCCTGTGAGGCATCTATGTGGCCATGTGAGGCATAAATGTGGTTCTGTGTGATATGTAGTGGCTGATGATGCATGATTTTGAAGTTAGTTTGCCCTGTGAAGTATTTGGTGGGTAATGATGCTCAGTTTGGTTTTACTTGGCCCTGTGAGGCGTTTATGTGGCCCTGTGAGGCATTTCGTGGCTGATTGTATATGATTTGATTTGTACTTGGCCCTGTGAGGCTTTCATACTTGGTTTTATAACTATATTAATGATGTTAAATCAACGTGGGGTTAAATGTAGAATTAAATTGGCTCTGTGACGAATCTACTCCTAGGGTTGAGACTATTGTGCCGTGATGCTCATGCTTGATGAATCTGATCCTGTGAAATCTGTATATTGAGTCACCAATAGGTTGTTTTGCCTATTTAGAAAACCATGACCCAATGACGAAGTTATTCCGAGGGCTAAGACTCCATTGTTTTTGTCCACCACAGAGGATTATACTTGATGTTCTCGAGTCACCAATAGGATTTCTTTCCTATTTAGGAGACCATGGCCCAATGACGATGTTATTCTGAGATTCATTGAAGCCTTTTATTCTCTCTCTTGATACTAAAAACTTAAATAAACTTGTTCTTGTCCCTAATATTAGGTGTTCTGTGTCACCATTCGGTATTCTTACCTATTTTGGATACTATGGATATATCTTTGATATGCAAATAGTCACCAATAGGTTTAAGAAACCTTTTAGGAGACCATGCTTTGAGATGAAGTTTTTTTCTGAGAGCAGAGTGATTATGTAATCTATGTAATTTATGGTTTTTTTTCTTTGATTTTTTTAAATTAGGTTTTCTATAATTTTTATTTTTGTAGTTTCTGTAATTTTTGTAATTTCTATAATTTTTAAAAATTTTAGGGATTGTTTTATTTCTGTAAATTTTTTTATAATTTTTGTGTATTTTTATTTTTTTTAATTCCTGGAAATTTTTTTTATTCTGTTTTTCTGTATTTTTTTTGTGATTTCTGTAATTTCTAATTTTTTTGTAATTTTTATGTTTTTTTATTCCTGGAAATTTTTTTAATTCTGTTTTTTTGTATTTTTTTTGTGATTTCTGTAATTTCTAATTTTTTTTTGTAATTTTTATTTTTTTTTGTTCCTGGAATTTTTTTTATTCTGTTTTCTGTATTTTTTTTTGTGATTTCTGTAATTTCTAATTTTTTTTGTAATTTTTGTGTAGTTTATATAATTTTTGTATTTCTTATTATTATTTCTGTATTCTTTTAAAATTTCTGTTAATCTGTAAATTTTTTGGTGACTTCTGTAACTTCTTTTTTTTTAAATTTTTTTGTGTAATTTATGTACTTTTAAAAAAAAAATTAGGATTATTTTTAATTTCTGTTTACGTATTTTATTTTTCAAGTCTGGAAAATCTGAAAATTATGTTTTCTAAAATTTCTGATTTTTTTTTTTAATTTTAGTCTCTGTACAAAAGAAAAAATTAATTTCTAGAATTTTAATTATTTTTTAAATTTTTGGAAATTTTTTTAGGATTGATTAAGATTTGGATTAATTTTAATGATAAAGTTAATACAAACCTTATACCCCTATATGGACAATTTTACCCTTGAAAAGTACTTTGAAAAAGTCAAAAAGTAATTTTTATTAAATAACGTGGAATAATAAATGTGAAAAGTACTCCAGGACCGAAGGGAGTAATACTTTAACAAAAAAATAATCATATTTTAAAATAGACAAAAGTAGGGAGTGTCATATCAATGTGTAAGAGCATATGGTGATAATGTGTAAAATAATATTATTCTCTCCATCCCATCTAAAGGTCCCAATTTACTATATTGGACGTCCAATTCAAAGGTTCTCATTTTTCTCTTTTAGTAAAAGAGTCCCACATATGGTCTATCTCTCATTGTTAATACAACTACCTACTGCAAATAAAATAATAATACTTGCTCCTAGGGTATAGCTCAAGTGGTAGAGGGGAAGGGTGGAAAGGCCTTCCAACTGAGCTTGTAGCTGCAAGGTGGGGGTTCGAATTCTGCCTTTGGCATGGATTTGGCCCCTTGCAAGTACAAATTAAATAGTAAGCCCCCTATAAGCCACTTGAGGCACATCCTGTGATTTACCTCCTCCACCAATCTTCAGGACAGGGGTGGGGGTTCGAATTCTGCCTTTGGCATGGATTTGGCCCCTTGCAAGTACAAATTAAATAGTAAGCCCCCTATAAGCTGTTCGAATTCTGACTTTGGCATGGATTTGGCCCCTTGCAAGTACAAATTAAATAGTAAGTCCCCTATAAGCCACTTGAGGCACATCCTGTGATTTACCTCCTCCACCAATCTTCAGGACAGGGGCGGTGGGGCCCCTTATGGTGGGGTACACTTTTTTAATCAATGTGCAAAAAGCAAATGAGGACCTCTACCTGAGACGGAGGGAGTAGTTGATGTGAGAAAAGAGATGGGAGATGAGAGAAAAAAAGAGAGAATATTATTTGAGTAGAAAGAATTTATAAAAGATAGGTAAGTTGTGAATTTAATAGGGTTTGTAAGTGTATAAAGTGGTAATTATAAAAATTTATGTATGAAACCCAAAACTTATTTTTAATACTCAAAACAAACATATATGTGATCAACAATTACGTTATAAATAATATATTTAAATTTTAAGTTATTTATTGATTAAAAATTAAATTATGAATTATTTTGATAAATTATACTCCCTACGTCCCGTTTCAATGTTTACGTTTGCTTTTTGCAAGTTGATGAAGGAGTATAATATTTTAATAGATAATGGGTGGAAAGATATAATATTTAATATAAAGTGAGTATGTGTATTAGTGTTGGATGATATATTAATTGTTTTAGGTGGGTCCCATATTCCAAAAAGGAAAACGTAAACATTGAAATGAGAGGCGCAAAATAGAAACGTAAACATTGAAACGGGACGGAGGGAGTATATCATAAAAGACAAATAAAAAAATTTAAATAATCATTAAGTTAATTGAAAAAAAAATCAAACTAAAAGAAAAATACATACTCCCTCTGGCCCACATTTATCTTCACACTTTCCGTTTTCGTCCGTCTCACATTTATATTCACCACCCAAAAAAGAAACTTCACATTAACCAACAACATCAAAAGTTACCTTAATTTCAAAAATACCACTCTCACCTAATACACATAACATACTTTATAATTTATTTATTACTTAAAAATACAACAATACCCTTCAAAAGTCAATAAAGTTGGTCAAAAAATAACTTTTCTTAAACTCCGTGTCTACAGTAACTGTAAAGATAAATATGGGACGGAGGAAGTACTTGATAATAGTCTGCACTGCCAAGCAAGCTAAAATTTTGTACTCGTTATAATAAATCTATATTAAGGGTATATAATAATGTGTAAATATTGTTCACTATTTAGTAGAGGATCATAACACAAACGTAGAACACTGTGTACACATTCGTTTACGTGTGCAAAACACTAGAAGAGAAAATTTACGATAATTGTGTGATTGATTTAGTGATCGACTTTTTGGAAATGTTTATAATCTGGGAGGTAATTAGGTTATAGTTATTAACATTAATTAATTAATTAATTAATTTATATTATACTAATTTAACCATGTCACAATCCTTTTTTATATAACACGTTTATAAAAGACTTTTGTCTTTTCTTTTTAATTAGTCTAAATTATGATACTCCCTCCATCAAAGGTATCTATTTTACTATTTTTGGGGTCCATCTAAGGTATTCATTTTATTATTTTTAGCGTCCATTTCGAAGGTATTCATTTCCCTTATTTAGTAAAAAAAAGTACACAATATGTCTCACAATTTTCCTCTAATGCAACTACCCATTTTACATATAATAATAATACTTCTTAATTCACATGCAAAAAACAAATGGACACCTTAGAAACGGACAGAGGGAGTATTATTTTTCTACTATAAATAAATGTTTTACTTGGCATTAGTTTTATAAAACTCAACTCATGAAATAACCCATGTCGATGCTCAATTTTTAATATGTGTCATTTATTGAATACTCCCTTCATTCCGCGTTAACGTTGACGTTTACTTTTTGAACGGAAATTATAATATTTTAATATATTGTAAGGTGAGAGAAATAATATTTAATATAAAGTGGGTAGTTGTATTAGTATTGTATGTGGGCCCTACATGAAATAATTAATTATTTTGTGTGAGCCTAAGTTAACAAAAAAAAGGAAATGTAAACCTTATCGTGAGACAACCCAAAATAGAAAATGTAAAACTTAACGCGGGACGGAGGAAATATTTTTGAAGAATCTCTTATTTGAAAGTTCAAAAAAAAAAAATTTAACCTAAAACTTATCGTAATTTATCTTTTTTTTCAAATTAATATTATTGATACGAAATGTCAATTAAAATAATATATACTCTTTTCGTCCCATCCATAAGTTTTCATTTTCTTTTTGCATATGAATTAAGGAGTATTATATTTTATATGTAGTATGTAGTTGCATTAATAGTGAATGATGAACTATATATGAGAATCTTTTACTAAAAAATAAAAATGGAGACCTTTGAATGAGACAATCAATATAATAAAATGAGGACATCTCGGTAGGAAGGAGATAATACTCAATTTTCATGATTTGATTTGAAGGTGTAAAATGATTTTTTTTTCTATAACCCTGAAATAAGAAAATAAATTTTAGATGAAGTCTCTTATGAGGTAATTATGTGATACAGGTCGACCCGTTCTTAAAGTATTTTATCTTTAAAGAGAAGAAATTCAATAGAATTTTAGTGTGAGTTTGTTACTTTATTTTGGAGTGTTTAGTTTGTTAGAAGTAAACTTTATTTTCAAGAAAAAGTTATGGAGCCAAGGGAAGACTATGATAATGGCTCTGAGTCACTTACATGACTATTTGAGGGCTAAATCACATGCAAATGCAGTTGACACTCAACATATAATTCATAGATGGAAGCCATTTGAAATGGGGTTTATTAAATTAAACACTGATGCTGTTTTTATTGGAGAAACTAGTACAGGTCTAGGAGGTGTTGCAAGAGAGTCTGATGAAATTTTTTGGTAGTGTTTTGTTACTCTTTGGCATTCGAGGGTCTAGGTGGATTTGGAAGAGGCTTTAGCTGCTAGAAGGGTAGTTGAGTTGGCAAGAGAACGTAATCTCCCTTGAGTCATTTTAGAATTCTCTTAACCTTTTTAATGCTCTTGAGAAACCAAATAGTGATCGTCATCAATAACATATTAGATCTGTGCTCGTCTTTGAATCGTGCTATATTTAGATGGGTTGGACGAAAGAATAATATTTTAACGCATAATCTAGCTTCTTATGCGTTCTCTACTAAGACATCTTTTGTTTAATCAGTTTTGCCTGATAATATTGTTAACTTTGATCACACTGATGATTCGGTGAGTTGATATTTATAATATCCTTTGCTTTTCATAAACTATACTTTATCAATGAATTGACCGTCTCATAATTCATCTCACTAAAGCTGGTCTCACAAGAGAATATTCCTAAATTTTATAGCAAATTTTAAAATGAGAAAAAAAAAATTAAAATTGGGTCTTAATTTGATAAAAAAAAATTTAAAATATGAAAACCAAGTTTTAAATTAAAAATGAGATATTTGTGTGAAAATCTTCATTTATTCGCACACAAAATTTACTCTTTATATATAATCCCTCCGTCTCTTTCAAATAGAGTATTTTTTCCATTTTGGGCATCTCAGTTTCATTTTCTTTTTTACACACATGGATCCATACACACTCACTAATACAATTAAAATATGAGGCTTATACTCTAACTAATACAACTACCCACTACACATGAAATAATGTAACACTTCTTAATCCACGTGTAAAAACTACTTTGTAAAAATTACTTTTCTTCTTCTCTTCGGTCATTCCTTCTAAATATCCCACTCCAATAAAGTGGATTTTAAATAGTACTCCCATTTGATATATTATGTCTTCCGGCCATAGTTTCTGCTTGTACGGTTGGTGTGGTTCCTTCCTATAAGAAAACTTGTAAAATAATGGAAGTCAACCAATGAATCCAAAATTTGATAAATTTCTGTGCAAAATGATGCTGCAGCAGCACTTTACAGAAGACGTGGAGTCGAAATCATGGGAAATAATAAGCATTATGCGGACCAAAATTAACATAATATATGCAATGGGCAAACGTTTTTGTATGAGTTTCGAGATTAAAAAGAAGTAATAATTTTAATTAAAAAAAATTAATTAATGAAAGTGATACTATCGAATTGAATTATTTTTTAAAAAAATTATAAGACGAAAAAAAAGTAAAAATATTAAAAAAAATTAATTAAAAAAATGTGATATGAGAAAATAAAATTATTTGTCCATTAACTTTCACATATTTTGAAATTTGTCCATTCATTCTTTTGATTTTGAAAAAAGTCCGTTAAGTTCATCAAATTCAATTTTTTGGTCCATCCACCTACTAGAACCGGTAACTCATTCGGTAACGATGACATGGTGCTTGTTTTTTTAATTTTTTTTTTTAAATTTCTACTACATGAGTATAAATTATCTGACGTGGCAATAGAAAAAAGAAATTGAGATTCTCATTTTTCTAATCCTTAACATATTTTTGGTAAATTCCCCAAATCAAATATCACATGAAATTGCTCTTATTTTGATTCCAAAATAAAAAATCAGAGAATTCAATCATCTATTAAGAACACATTTATTGAGTTTCAATCAGAGATCCCCAAACCTCAGTCCTCGGGCTCTTATCGATGTTCTTCAAGGTCAGGCCCGGACGTCTTTCAAAGATGGAAGGTGAGCCCGACTACACGCAAGTGCCCGTCGATCGCGACCCTTGCTCTCCAGCAGGATCGTCTGCGCCGCCGAGACCAGCTGGAAGAGCGGCCGCTCCACCCCACAATAAGATCGGAACCCTCGATGAGTGTGCCGTCGCCGTTTTCGAACAGGGCCTGGCTAACCAGGCTGTCGAGGTGGGTGTCGCGGGGGCCACGTGCGATGATCTCGGAAAAGACGACGAGGACCCTAGTGCCAGCGTTGTTCTCGGCCAAGTCCTTGGCAATGCGGATGACAGTGTCGCCGGCGAAGCAGCCCTGCTAATACATCATGAATCGCTTGACGGAGGGGCGGAAGCCAAGGAGCTTGGTTAGCTAGTAGTCGGCGCCAAGCATGTCGACACGGCTCGTGGTGCAGAAGACGACATGGGTGATTTGGGGAATTTACCTAATATTAAGATTAGAAATTTGAGATTTTTTTTTCGTTTAACGCCACATCAGACCATTTCAATTCCAAGTAGCGTAAGTTTAAAAAGAAATTGGAAAAACAAACGCCACGTCATCTTTACAGGTGGGTTACCTGCTGTACTAAGTTGATGGACGAAAAAATTGAATTTTATAAAGTTAATGGACTGATTTCAAAACCTAATAAATGAATGAACCAATTTCAAAATGAGTGTAAATTAATGGACAAATAATTTTATTTTCCCATTCAGAATTTACTCATTGGTTTTAGTATTCCTTGATTAGCTTCTACATCAATTTTATAAAATGCAGTGATTTATTTTTTTCTTATTTGCATGGGTTAATGTGATTTTCTCATGACTTGAAAGAAATATTCAATCGATGATGATAAATATCCAATTAAATTATTTTTGAAAGATGTATTTGTGTAGGAGTGTCTTACAGAAGCCATTTAATGAGATGATCTCACATAATTTTTATCTTTTTATAAAAGTTCGTACAAAAATAAAAAATAAAATATTTTTAATAAATGATAATTTTAAAAAATGGTGAGACAATCCTATACACAGACTTATTCCAAGCATTGAGAAGTTTACCTAGGACATACTCCCACTTTAGTGGTTTAATTTTTCTTATTTACATGAGTTAAATGTGTGAGTTGTTTGCTCCAAAATAGGATGAATCTACTTATTAATAATATGCTATTTTTTAATATACATTAATTTATCACCTACATGTGTCAGTTATATATATATATCACTATTCAAAATTATATTTTTAATGCATATGGATTCATCACACAAATCACCACTAATTATTAAGTACTTTTTACTATGTTAACTTTTATTTGACTATTTGGCAATTGGCATGCTATAGACCGGCCCTTTTTCTTTTAAAATTTTTTAATTATATTTTTTTCATTTTTATCCTTTTTTTTTAAATAGTCATATTCCATCTAATTAAATTACTCTTATGTACAATATGTACAATTCGGATAAAAAGTGTTATATATTCAATTAAATTATTTCATCAAGGTCAAAAATGAAAATATTTTTTTAATAAAAAGTGATAATTTATAGGCTAATTATACTGTGCACCCGGGTACACTCACTTTCAAAAACGCATACAAATATAAACAAAAATATATACAATTATGAATAAAAATGTATACAATTTAATTGTTAGTTTTTTAATGAAAAATTGAGTGTAAAAAAATATACAATTATTAAAAAACATGTATATACTATTGAATAAAAAGTTATACACATATAGATGTTAGTTTTTTTAATAAAAAATTTCGTGTGAAAAAAGTATACAATTATTAAGAAATACGTATACAAAATAGAATAACTTGTATACAAAATAGAATAAAAAGTTATATACATATGAGTGCACCTTTGCACCCAGATGCACCTAATATCAACTCTAATTTATATGAAAGAAAAGTGATAACCGTTTAATTAAATTATTTATGAACGATTTATACTATAAATAAAAATAATAACATTTTTAATAAAAAAATGATCTCAAATCAAGAAAAAGTGATATCCTTCCAATTGAGCTATTTCATAAACAATTCATACGTCAAAAGTGATAGTGTTCCTCATAAAAATTGATACATGATAATTAAAAAGTGATAATCGTTTAATTGAACTTTAAACTATTTTATGAACAATTCGTGTGACAAATAAAAAATGAAAATATTTTTAATAAAAAAATATTTCATCAAGAAAAAGTGATAACAATTAATTGATTATTTCATATAAATCAATGATTTATAAGATAAATATAAAGTGATAACTTTATAAATGTAAAGTGATTCATGATTATGAAAAAGTAATAATCGCTTAATTAACTTATTTTTTAAGAAATTTGTAAGATAGATAAAAAGTGACAATACTTTTAACAAATTGTAATACTTCATAATAGAAAAGTGATAATTATTGATTAAATAATTTCTTAAACAATTTATAGAAAAAAAAAAGTGATAACATTTTAAATGAGAAGTGATTCAAGATCATGAAAAAATGATAACATTTGTAAGATTAATGATAATTTTTAATTAAAAAGTTATATCCATTTAATATAATTGATATTGCTTGAAATTATAAAAAATTAGATTAGTATTAATCATACAAAATCAGTTTTTTATTTTATTTTATATTATTATTATTATTTTAATATTTAACTATGTTTAAATATTCAAGTTTTTCAGTTACTCCTAATAAAAATGAAAGAAAGCCACCGGACTTTCTCGGAAGAATGAGATGATTGCGTGATATTAGCGCTGTGTTTATTTTATTTTATATTAATGAATATATGTAAGATCTGTTTCATATAAAAAGATTACGGTGTCATCCAAGATCTCTCATTTTATTTTATACAATACAATGATATTACAACCAATCGCTTTTGTTACTTTTTCAAATTATATCTTCTCTCTTTATTTCTTCAGTACCTTTTAATGCCTTTTAATTAGTAATTCTTAGCTATCAACGATATATATCCCTTTAAAATTATTTAATTTGAATTAATAGATTATCCGTCTCACGAACTAGGATTGTAAGACCGTCTAAACTAAGTCTTTGTCTAAAACTTTTATGCACTTTTATTTTTCCTTATGATCAATCAGCCTAATCGGCATTTTACTCATTAAAATATCAATTGTAAAGTATAGAAAAAATTAAACACTCTTGTATATGTTGGTTTATAAGTGGCCAATCAATTACGTTACAATATTTTCGGGTATGGGAGAACATACTAAAGATAGTAACTATAAAAAAATACAAAAGTAGGGAAAAAGTAAATTGATTACAAAGAAAAATGAAGGACAAGAAGAGGAGAATATTCTTACACCTTCATACAAAATCTTCAAAAGAGAGCGTGTAGAAGTCGAGTCAAGGTTTGACCTCTTCCTGCAAGAAGAAATACGCCCCAATAGACCGATTGGTGACCCATCAACTTTATATTTTCTTTTTAGGATCCACTTGCATCTTAAGGTCTTACAACCCTTTAGTAGTTCTACCAATTCTCATGTATAGTTTTGCGTAATGGAGTTGATCTCATTATTTATGGCTTCCTTCCAGAATGGTTAATCTGGACGGGATAGAGCTTCAGATATGAATTTGGGTTCATCTTCAACTACGTAGGTGAAGAATTCTTGATCAAAGTCCTTTTCTACTTTAGCTCTCTTACTACGTCTTGGTTCTATAATCTCTTGTGTAGACTGATGAGTGATATTTTCACATAAATTTTAGTATCTTTTTAGGTCCGTTTTCGTGTTATTTTATCCATATTTGTGTGTTACTTGGTGGTGTTATGTGTTTTTATGGAAATGTGTGTGAATGAACTTAATCATATGTAAAACAGGTAAAACGTAGCAAAAAAGGAGACGGGAGATGAAACAAGGAAGAAGAAACAGGGAGCATCAACACGGCCGGCCGTGTAGGGTACACGAGCCGTGTTGCAGCACACGGCCCGTGTACCGAACACGGGCCTATAACATGTGGTCATGTGGCGACATCAAATCATCCAACACGGCCACCCTTTGACCGTGCGTCAGCACAGGACTCGTGTGCCGTCTTGAGTAAAGTTTGACCGAGAAACCCTGACACGACTCGACTCGTGTTGCAGTGCCAGAACAAAATTATTTTCCTACATCTTCTAGAAGATTTCCAAGGGATATAAATACCAATTCATTCAACATTTTGATCATATTGGATCCGAAATTTAGCTGCCCACACACCCCACACACCAATTCCTTCATTTTACACCACATCCTTCATCATTTTCATCCATCTATTATGTCCATCATCTCACCATAAATCCTTCATCAAAGTGAAGAGAAGAAGCAAGGAAGAGAGGAAAATTGCAAGGAAAGGAAGGAGATAACCATTGGAGCAAATCCGAGGGAGTTTTCATCCAATTTTTATAGTAAACCTAATTATTTATCATGACTTGTAAGGTTTTTAATGTCTATGTTAAATATCTTATGATTATGGTAGACTAATCTCCCTTATGAGATTAGTAACATGAGAGTTGTTGGTTAATTTTGGGGATCTATGTATTTTAATTCATGTGTTGATTTGATTTATGATTTTCTTTCATTAATTGTTAATTGCTTGATTTGTATTGTTGAATTATGTGATTTATTGTCATAGGCATGTGGTTAGATTGAGAAATCAATTATATGTTTATGATAGTTCATTGAATCAATTCATCATACACCTCATGTGCATTATAAGTTTTAAAGAGATAGAGATGTCCTTTAGGATTTAGAACCTTTTGATAGGACATACGATTGGTTTGATCGAAAGGTTGATTGATTGTGTGAGGGGATTCTCATTTAAGCTTAGTACCTAGTTGGAATTGTTTGAGTGAGAACCAATCCATTGAGCTATTTTGGGATTCTTATTCGGATTCACATTCTATTCATTTCGAGATAAAGTTTAGAAGAAGTTAGTGTCGGCCCTTAATCATTTATCCATGATGCATATGAATTTGTTACATAATTCCTAGCGTTATCACTTCTTAAGTGTTGTTAATCTCACTTTTGTTTAACTTGGAAAACCAATCACATTCATTTTAATTTCGTTTGCTTGATCATTGCTTGTTTACTTGCATTGATTGATTTTAATTACTTGTTTGACAAATAAAAATGTGATGATTCGTCTCTATAAAATTACAAGAAACGTGAGATCGCTTAAGCACTAGTGCCTACCTCCCTGTGGTTCGATAAATTCTTGAATTAGTCAACCCGACTACAAGTTATGGCTAATCAAATGGCGCCATTGCCCGGGAGGCAACAGTTGCTAGTAGCTTGATGAAGGATCGTTTTAAGTGATCTTCATAGAGACATTTTTATTTTTGTTAGTTGTAATTGCTTTTGTAAAATTTGTTCTAACTTCTTTTACTTTTGAAGGTGTATGCAAACAAGGTCAAAAGGAAAACAAGTTGAACCTATTGATCTAGAGATTGAACACACTTGTCGAAGAAGGAGAAAGGAGAACAAAACCAAAAATAGTAATCCAATGGAGAACAATCAAGATAATGAACGAGTTGATAATAGGAATGATGGAAATGAAGTGCAAAATGTCCAAGTCAATGCAAATCAACAACAAGCCCTACTCCAACAAATGATACACCAAGCGCTTCTTCAATAAGGTTTGCAACAACCTTATGCGCCACCACCGCCACCTCGGTGAATCGAGGACCTCAAGTAGATCCAAGGGTGATCTGGGACTTCTTTATGCCAAGGACAATGCCACAAATGATGGGACCACCAATCAATGCCAACAACTTTGAATTTAAAGCGGGCTTGATTTCTATGGTGAGAGAGCAACAATTTAGTGGAACCCCGAATGAAGATCCTAATGCTCATCTAGCTCAATTTATTGAGATTGTTAACACCGTAAAGATGAATGGGGTGAGCGAAGATTATATCAAGATGAGGTTGTTTCCGTTTTCCTTGAGAGATAGAGCTCGAACATGACTCTCCACTATTACTCTGGGTACGTGCAACACATGGGATGAGCTTGCACAAATGTTCTTGAACAAGTATTTTCCATCTTCCAAGACGCTTCAAATGAAGAGCTTGATCACTCAATTCAAGCAAATGCCTCAAGAAAGTTTATATGAAGCGTGGGAAATGTTTAAGGATATGCTTCGCAAGTGTGCACAACATGGTTTCCCGAAAAATCAACAAGTTGGTTTTTTCTACCAAGGTTTGGTGAATGAACAAAGAGTGCTTGTTGATACTTCGGCGGGTGGATCAATACTAGGAGTTACTCCGGAAAGTGCTATAAGGATTTTTAATGAGATTGCCACAAATGTCTATCAATGGCCATCGGAGAGAGTGAGTGGATGTTATGGGTTTGAGAGCTTCGATCAAGGGCAACAATTTAGTGTAAAGAGTGTTAGTGTGGAGCCAAGTATGCCAAGTGTTGAAATGATAGCATCGAATATCTTGAGGCAAATGAGCTTGAATCAAGGTATGAATAATCAAGGAGTTAACATGGTTGAAGGGCAAGTTGAGCAATGGGCTCTTTCTCTAAATAGTGTTAGTGGGGAGCAATGGGCTATGACAATGCCACGTGTGGAATTGTACAATACATGCAAGGAAGGAATTACCAAGGTAACTATCAAAACAATTACCAAGGTAATTTCAACCACAACCAAGGACACTATCCACCAAAGCAAGGAGGTTTCAATGGTCAAGGTAGTGGAAGCTCATACCCACAACAACAAAGAAGACAAGATAACTTCTCTTATTCAAATCCGAGCAATGCGGTTACTTATCCCTCGGGATACCATCCGGGAGCTAAAGCTCCAAATAATGAAGGGAAAGCAACCATTAAAGAACTCATTAAAAAGTTAATTGTATCTAACAAAGCTCAATATGAGACAAGAAGAAAGATTGATGAAGCTAATGGTAGAAGATTCAAAGCCTTGGAGCATTCGGTTGGTCAAATTGCTAGTTCGTTGAGCGTGAATGAAAGAGGGAAATTTCCTTCTACCACCATTGTAAATCCAAAAGAGCAATGTAAGACAATCACTTTGAGGAGTGGAACAAACTATGAGGGACCTTCTATACCTATGAAAAATGAAAAGGTAGAAGAGAAGGAGGTTGAGGAAAACTTGGTTGAAGAAGAGTTTGTGGAAGAAAGTGAAGTTGAAGTAAAAGCAAATGATGAAATGGATATGGTTGAATCGGAAGTTGTTGAAAAGAAATGGCAAAGAACCAAGACAATGAAAAAGAAAGAGGATGAAGTGGAGTTGGAAAGGGATAGTTGGGGCATACCAAAAACTCAAGTGCCTATTCCTTTTCCACATAGATTCTTAAAGAAGGGCCTTGATGAAAAGTTTGCAAAGTTTTTGGAGATCTTCAAGAAAATCCATATCAATATACCCATTGCGGATACTTTGATACAAATACCTCATTATGCCAAGTTTTTTGAAAGACATCATGGCAAGAAAAATGAGCTTAGTAGAGAATGAGACCGTCAATTTGACGGAGGAGTGTAGTGCTATAATTCATAAGAAATTACCTTTTAATGCTTATGGATCTGGGAAGTTTTGTCATGCCATGTGAGATGGGTAAGAGTGAAGTTTATAAAGCTCTTTGTGATCTTGGGGCTAGTATAATTTGATGCCTATGTCTATCTTTAAGAAACTTGGTGTAGAGGAAGTAAAGCCTACGTCCGTTACATTGCAACTTGCGGATATGTCTTTGACTTACCCTAAGGAATAGTTGAGGATGTGTTAGTTAAAGTTGGAAATTTTATATTCCCGGTGGATTTTGTGGTGCTTGATATGGACGAGGATGTAAATATTCCATTGATTTTGGGGCGTCCTTTTTGACCACGGGAAGAGCTTTAATTGATGTGCACAAGGGGGAGTTGACATTGAGAGTAAATGAAGAAGAAGTGGTGTTTTTATTGAGGAGTGCGATGAGGCATTCAGATGAGAAGGAAGAATGTAGAAGGATTGAAATGATTGATAAAGTTGTTTAAGAGAATTTTCCATTCTTCTTATCTAAAGATCCTCTAGAGATAAGCATAAGCCACTCTCTTACTTTATCTCTTAATTCTAACTTTTCTTTCCATTGTCTAGAAGATGATGATATAAATTATTGCTTACATGATTTGAATGCTTGTAGGAAAATGCAAGAAGATGAAGTTAAATTGATGTACTATGGAAAGAGAGAATATCTTCCATTGGAGGTGGAGAGTGATGAGTCCAAGGTTGAAAAAGGAAAAAAAGATTTGAAGCCATTACCCGATCACCTTATGTATGCGTACTTGGGGGACAACAAGACCTTTCCGGTAATTTTATCATCTTCTCTTTCATCCTTAGAACTTGAAAAATTATTAAGGATTCTTCAAAATCATAAGAGTGCTATAGGATGGAGCTTGGGTGATTTAAAAGAAATTAGTCCTACAATATGCATGCATCACATAAGGTTGATTGATGAAGATAAGTCATGCATACAACCTCAAAGACGTTTGAACCCAATTATGCAAGAAGTGGTAAGGAAAGAAGTTTTGAAATAGTTAGATGCTAATATTGTTTATGCCATAAGTGATAGTCCTCATGTAAGTCCTTTGCATGTTGTGGCTAAGAAAGGGGGTCTAACTATTGCTAAGACGGAATTTGATGAAGAGCTTGCTACAAGGGTGAAAACGGGTTGGAGAGTGTGTTGTGATTATAGGAAACTTAATGAAAATACTCATAAAGATCATTTCCCTTTGCCTTTTATTGATCAAATGCTTGATAGGTTGACGGGATATAAGTATTATTGTTTTCTAGATGGTTACTTGGGGTACAACCAAATCATGATAGCCCCCGAGGATCAAGAGAAAATAACTTTTACTTGTCCATATGACACGTTTGCTTTTTATAAATTGCCCTTTGGGTTGTGCAATGCCCCGCCACCTTTCAACGTTGCATGATGGCCATCTTTGGGGGATTGATTAAAAATATAATGGAGGTTTTTATGGATGATTTTTCTATCTTTGGATCTTCATTTGATATATGCTTGGCTAATCTTTCTATGGTTTTGCAGCGATGTCAAGATACGAACCTAGTCTTGAATTGGGAAAAATGTCATTTTATGGTTCAAAAGGGTATCGTACTTAGACATCACATTTCGGAGAAAGGTTTGAGAGTTGATAAGGCGAAGGTTGTAGCCATTGAATATCTTCTCCCACCAAAGAATGAAAAAGGGATTAGATCGTTCCTTGGCCACGCCGGGTTCTATTGACGTTTTATAAGGGATTTTTCTAATATAGCCAAACCTTTGTATAAGTTGCTTGAAAAAGATGTTCCATTTGAATTTAATGATGAATGTCTTGATGCTTTTAAGGTACTCAAGGAAGCTTTAATTTCTTCACCAATCCTTGTCTCTCCTGATTGGAGTAAGCCTTTTAAGCTTCATTGTGATGCAAGTGACAATGCATTAGGATTGGTGCTTGGTCAAGTGAGAGAGAAGAAGTTTCGAGCTATCTACTATGCTTCCAAGACGTTCAATGCAAATCAAAAGAATTATACCACAACGGAAAAAGAATTCTTATCCATGGTTTATGCATTCAAAAAATTTTGTCCATACCTTGTTGGCACGAAAACTATTGCTTATACGGATCATGCCGCCATTTGGTATTTGATGAGTAAGAAAGATGCTAAACCTAGACTAATTCGTTGGGTTCTTTTGTTATAGGAATTCGATGTGGAGATACGTGATAAGAAGGGAGTTGAAAATGTTATAGCCGACCACTTGTCACGTTTGGAAAATATTGATAGAGAAGGAACCATGGAGTTCATTAAGGATGTGTTTCCAGATGAAGAGTTACTTCAAATTGATTTTCAAAGGATGTACACTTTATGTGAGACCAGGAGGCCATGGTATGTAGATTTTATTAATTATTTAGCTTGTGGTCTTAAGCCGGATCATCTAAGCTAGTCTAAGAGGAAGAAATTCTATCATGATGTCAAGGAGAACTTGTGTGATGATGCTCTTCTATTAAAGAATTGTTCGGATGGAATCATACGGAGGTGTATTCCGAAAGAAGAAAAAGTAAGTGTCATGGAGATGTGCCATAGTTCCTTATGTGGAGGACACTTTGGATTTCAGAAGACGGGAGCAAAGATTCTACAATCTGGTTTGTTTTGGCCAACTTTGTTTAAGGATTGCAAGGAGTATATCAAGGGATGTGATCGGTGTCAAAGGATTGGAAGTATAGGGTAACGTGATGAAATGCCCATGAGGAACATTTTGAGGTTGAGGTGTTTGATGTATGGGGGATGGATTTTATGGGCCCATTTTCGCCATCCAATGGTTACCTTTACATATTGCTTGCGGTAGATTATGTGTCTAAATGGGTAGAAGCAATCCCGACAAGGACAAATGATGCTCTAGTGGTCAATACTTTCTTAAAGAAGAACATCTTTGCTATATTTGGGGTGCCAAAGTCCATGATTAGTGATGGGGATCTCACTTTATCAACAAGCTTATTGAGAAGCTCTTGAACGGCTATGGAGTGAAGCGTAAGGTTTCTACACCTTACCATCCTCAAACAAATGGCTTGGTGGAGGTGTCAAATAGGCAAGTGAAGCTTGTACTTGAGAAGACGGTCAATGGAAATCGAAAGGATTGGTCTTCTAGGCTTGACGATGCCCTCTGGACCTATCGAACGGCTTAAAAAACCGCCTTAGGTTTTTCTCCATACAAGCTTGTTTATGGGCTGGCATGCCATTTACCCGTGGAGTTGGAACATAAGGCATTATGGGCCCTTCGGAAGTTGAACTTTGATGAGAAAGAATCCGGAAAGAAAAGGTGTCTCCAATTGGTTGAATTAGAAGAGTTTAGAGAAGAAGCTTATTCAAACTCAAGAATTTTGAAGGAGAAGCTCAAGAGATGGCACGATGAAAGGATCAAAACAAGAGAGTTTATTCCGGGGGATAAAGTTCTATTGTTTAATTCAAGACTTAAGTTATTTCCCGGAAAACTTCGTTCCAAATGGACCGGTCCATATTTGTTGATTGAAGCTAGAGTGATGGTTCCTTGAAGCTTGAAGGATTAGATGGAAGTGCTTTTGTGGTTAATGGTCAAAGGGTGAAACATTACCTTTCTCCCTCTCAAAGGGAGTTGGTATATGTGGATACCTTCACCTTTTAAAAGATCGTATCCTTTTTAGTAGTTTAGATTTGTAAATAGTTTTGCTTTCTTATTTTGCATTTTTGGCCTTGTAGGTGGATTGTGCTCATGAGAAGAATGAGTATTGAAGATACGAGAAAGGCTTAATTTGAAGTGTGTAAGTATGTCTCACCATTTTTGCAAACTTAATTCTCGATTCTTATCTGGATTTAAGTTTGGGGGATGTTGTGTGGTGAATTTACATGTTTTATTAGTAAGCATATCTTGCTCGCATTTTTGAGGCAAATTTGAAAATTTTCTCATGTGCTCGGTGTGATTTTGGTCCGATTGGTTGAGTTGAAGTAGATGATAATTCGTGTTTTGATAACTAATGTTGAGCTAATGATGTTTATGAGTTGTGAGCATGAATAGGAAGTATTGGAAGCATAAAAACAGGGGAAAACAAGATTTGAAGTTGAAAATTAGAGAAAACAGAGCTGCAGGTACATGAGTCGTGTCGCCAACACGGCCCTGTAACATGTGGCCGTGTGGCGACATCAATTCATCCAACACGGTCACCTTTCGACCGTGTAGCGTCGCACGAGTCGTGTCCTGTGTCGAGACTCGAGCCGTGTCGCCAACATGGGCCTGTAAGAAGAATCCGTGTGGCGACATCAATTCATGCAACACGGCCATCTTTTGGCCGTGTTACATCACACGACTCGTGTCGTGTCGAGAGTCAATTTTTAAAACCTGGCTATTAGAGCACGGCTGTTCATTCCCTTCATATCTAAACACTCCCCGTCGTGCGGTTTTGTCTCCAAACTCCACAAACTATCATCCAACATCAAAAGAGTGGTAAGATTGAGTGATTTAAGAGTGATTCTCAAGGGTTTTGCATTATTATTTCCATTTAATTCCAAGAACACCCAAGGTATGACACTTCGAATCCTAATTTTGAATTGAAAGTCTAAATGTCAAAATTCTTGTATGGGTTCTTGATGTTAGCATGTTTGAAGCATGATTAGGATTTCGAAACATGAATTTGCAAGTCTAATTATTGGGTTGATTGAAATTATGCAAGAATTAAGGTTCATGAACATTTTGAATTTGAGGATTTTTTAAGGAATGGAATTAAAAGCATATGTTTGTGCATATTGATTGATAATGCTTTTGTGATAATTGTATTGTGTACACTAGCTTAAGCATTGAGGATTTGAACATGATGAAATTGAAAATTCTTGTTGAATTGATTGTGAAAAATGTGAATGCCAAGTGTTTGATGAAATGCCTAAGTGAAGTTTTGAATAAAATTGAAAGTTTTACATGAATAATGAAGCATTATTGATACAAGTTGTGTACATGGAAAAGAAATGTAATAAATTCATGAAAGAATGGAGGAATTGAGATGTTAAAATTTAATAAATTGTTGCTAAAGTTGCTTGGATTGAAATGTGAAATCCTTAGAAAATATTATTTGTTGCGCTTAAATATGTGCTAGAATTAACACTTAGTTAAGTGATGATTCTAAACAATATAAGATATTTTTCCTTGAGTTGAAGTTGAATGTAATCTAAAATATGTTGAATATTGTAGATGGCTGAAAGAAGAGTGAGGAAACTCAATGAGGACTTCATTATTGTTGAGACAAATATGGAACTATCCAACATCGATGCACAATTGATGATAAAGGAAATGCACCATGTGAATTTCGGAGTTGAATTCACAGAATGGGAGAAGTATGCATTAAGATGGGAATATATAATACCCAAAATTAGGCCAATTCGATTCCAGGATCAAGCCACTATGGTTGGTCTTAGGATAGAGGGTGATCTGAGGACCTTGTTCCGTCGGGTGGACATGGAAGAGTTCTTCGACAAGAGACCTCCCACTTACCTCCATCTTACAGCCAGTTTATGAGCACCCTAGAGGTTCAGAAGGATAAGAACAAGTTTCCTATCTCGATCACATTTCAGCTGAACAATGAGTTGTGGGAGGAGATTCCTGTGAATGAGACAAATAGGTTCTTTGAGTGTCCGATTATGAGAGGTCATCAGAACTTTCTACCAGGAGGGGGTTTCAATCAACATAACTGGTGGAGAAAGTTGGTTGACGATGGGACAGAACCTGGTGAGTACATTCCAAGCTCTTCAAAGGGGACAGCTATAAGAAATCCGGTCATGAGGTACCTTGAAAAGATAGTATCAAATACCATTCTGGGGAGATTTGAGAGTGGAGCTGTTGGTGAGAAACAGTTGTACATCATGTACAGTTTATATCAGGAGTTTAGAGTGAACATTGCAGATCACTTCATTCAGCATGTTGAGAGGGTGACAAAAAGAGAAAATACTCGAGGGATTATGATTGGAGGAATGGTGACCATGATTGCTCAAGGATTAGGCATCGACCTTAGAGGTATGCCACACATGATGGTTAGTGAGAGACTGACTTACACACAGCTCATAAGGATGGAGTTCCTATCATTTATAGGAAACATGTATTGCTTGAGGCAAGATAATGGAGCTCCATTTTCTCTACCTGCTCCTGAGCTCACCATAGTGCGCGGACAACGAAAGCAGTAAAATCTAACAATGGAGAGTCCCAACCACTCCGCAGTTGTGAGAGCCTTCTACAGATAGAATAGAGAATGAGTGGAGGCAGTGCCCTGACAGATGAGAGCAGAAGAGAATCCGAAGCTAAGAAATCTGAGAGCTGAGCCAGTGGACATGGAGGTAGGAGATAAAGAATATCAACCTCATCATGTGGAATTTGAAGAGCAGACACTAGAACCTCCAGTATTTGAGCAAGAAGAAGATGAAGTCCAAGAGAATGAGTTTCAACAACAGCAACAATTTATGGGACCAGGAGTGGGGAATGCAAGGTGGAACTTTTTAGAAGATGAAGTCAAGGAGATTATGCAGACTCAGCAGTCACATGGAGATTAGATGAGAGACTTCCAAGAGGAACAACAGAGACAGGGTGTGATGATGAGGGAGATCCATGACGGGCAGCGTAGGAGGGACTATAATGATCAGCAAGCTCGTGCCCACTCGTACAACATGGAGGAGATGCTCACTATGATGTTTAACTTCCAGTTTTCGGGTTTACCTCGTGCCTACAACCCTTAAGTAGCTTACCAGAGGACACCACCTCCTCCCCCGGAGAATTGAAGGGAGTACTTTTAGTGCTCTACACTTCTTTAGCTCATTTCTAGTTAATTTGGATTGTGATGAATTTGATACTTCATTTGTTTTGTTTTGGGATGTTTTAATTTCGTAATATAGGGTTTCTTTTCAATTAAGGATGAGATGAGATGTGACTTATATTGATCATGGATGGGTGGATTTTGTGTTTCATGTCTCTATGTGCTGATTTTTGTTATTGCTTATTTGGTTTCATTTTCTTTTATGTGTGGTCATTTTATATTCTTGTTTAGGAGTCATTTTCGTGATTTGTTTTTGGAAGGTTGTGAGTCGTTTTGAATATGAGTGATGATACGTTGTTGTGATAAGTGATGACAAGTTATGATTAAGAATCTTTACACCTTCGAATTGTGACATGTTTTATTTAACTTGTTCAATTTTGAGATGAATGTGGTGTAATAAGTTCCTTAAGGTCCGAGCATAAACTTGTGAGAATTTGAGTCTCAACCATGCATACATGGTATATCTTTTCATTAGTGGATCATTTGTGTCTTGATAAATTAAATACTTGCTCAAGGACTATAGGAACGAATCCGATTAGTAGAGATTGATGATATGATTTAAGGACATCCTTGTCATGAAAAGTCATTGCCAAAAATTTCCATACCATGAATATCATCCCTAGTCAACCACTTTGAGCTTATAAGCCTATTTCTTTGAATTTAGCACATTACAAGCCTTGATTACCCACATGAACCTTATATATATATATATATATATATATATACCATTTTGTGTGAGTGATTGAGGAGATGGTAGCTAGGAAGAAAAAATAAAAAGAAGAAAAGGAAATGGTAACAAGTGAGAAAATAGATGAAAAGAGTATGAACAAAGATGCATATGCAACTTCAAAAGAAGGGAGCATAAAATCAAAAATAGTTGAAAATGAAAAGCGAAGTGATGATTAGTGCTTAAATGTTGCAAAAGATAAGAAGGGAAGAAAGAAAGTGGAGGAATGGAAGAAAGTAGCTACCTCTTTGATTACTTATACGTGTTAGTCACTTTTATCTAAATATTTCCTACCCTACCAAAGAGCCTATCATTACATCCTTAATGAAAGACCTTTTTGATCATTGATTGAAACTTTGGTGGTTTGTGAATATAATCCACGAGCAAATCTATAGTGAGTCGAGCAATCGATTGATGAGTGTTGATTTACCCCACTTAAAAGATTGTTAAGAGAAATTGATAATCTATGTGAGGCTTGGACCAAAAAGGACTATATTACACGTTATTCTCTTTTGATTGAACGTGTTAGTTTCTCATGTCATGAATCTAATGTTGTAGGATGACTTAGCATAGTTTGTAGTTCTTGTTACTATTGATGTGTTATAACTTATGTTCGTTTAATCTTCTCTTGGTTAAAATCTCTCCCCCCTTATTTTATCATTTTCATTGTTCGGGGACGCACAACACTTTAAGTTTGGGGGTGTGATGAGTGATATTTTTACCCAGATTTTAGTGTCTTTTTAGGTCCATTTTCATGTTATTTTATCCGTATTTGTGTGTTACTTGGTGGTGTTATGTGTTTTTATAGAAATGTGAGTGAATGAACTTAATCATATGTAAAACAGGTGAAAATGGAGCAAAAATGGAGACAGGAGATGAAACAAGAAAGAAAAAACAGAGCAGCATCAACACGGCCGATCGTGTAGGGTACACGAGCCGTGTTGCAGCACACGACCATGTACCGAACACGGACCTGTAACATGTGGCCGTGTGGCGACATCAAATCATCCAACATGGCCACCCTTTGGCCGTGCGTCAGCACACGACTCGTGTGCCGTCTTGAGTAAAGTTTGATCGAGAAACCCTGACACGACTCGACTCATATTTCAGCACACGAGTCGTGTCGGTACTAGAATAAAATTATTTTCCTACATCTTCTAGAATGTCTCCATGGGGGTATAAATACTAATTCATTCAACATTCTGATCATATTGGATCTGAAATTCAGCTGCCCATACACCCCACACACCAATTCCTTCATTTTACACCACATCCTTCATCATTTTCATCCATCTATTCACTCCATCATCATCTCACCATAAATCCTTCATCCAAATGAAGAGAAAAAGCAAGGAAGAGAGGAAAATTTCAAGGAAAGGAAGGAGATAACCATTGGAGCCAATCCGAGGGAGTTTTCATCCAATTTTTGTAGTAAACCTAATTGTTTATCATGACTTGTAATATTTTTAATGTCTATGTTAATTATCTTATGATTATGGTAGGCTAATCTCCCTTGTGAGATTAGCAACATGAGAGTTGTTGGTTAATTTTGGGGATCTATGTATTTTAATTCATATGTTGATTGAATTTATGATTTTCTATCATTGATTGTTAATTGCTTGATTTGTATTGTTGAATTGTGTGATTTATTGTCATAGGCATGTGGTTAGATTGAGAAATCAGTTATATGTTTAGGATAGTTCATTGAATCAATTCATCATACACCTCATGTGCATTATAAGTCTTAAAGAGATAGAGATGTCCTTTAGGATTTAGAAATCTTTGATAGGACATACGATTGGTTTGATCAAGAGGTTGAATGATTGTGTGAGGGGATTCTCATTTAAGCTTAGTACCTAGTTGAAATTATTTGAGTAAGAACCAATCCATTGAGCTATTTTGAGATTTTTATTTGGATTCACATTCTATTCATTTCGAGAGAATGTTTAGAAGAAGTTAGTGTTGACCCACCCTTAATCATTTATCCATGATGCATATGAATTTATTACATAATTCCTAGAGTTACTACTTCTTAAGTGTTGTTAATCTCACTTTTGTTTAACTTGGAAAACTAATCACATTCATTTTAATTTTGTTTGCTTGATCATTGCTTGTTTACTTGCATTGATTGATTTTAATTACTTGTTTGACAAATAAAACTGTGATGATTTGTCTCTATAAAATTACAAGAAACGTGAGATCGCTTATGCACTAGTGCCTACCTCCCTGTGGTTCAATAAATTCTTGAATTGGTCAACCCGACTACAAGTTATGACTAATCATAGACTGGACCCCAATAGTACCTACAAGTTGTCACTTAGTAGATGTCACTTGTTCATTTCTATTGCTAAAAAATATGTCTTCAAAGAATATTGCATTCCTTGTACTTTCATTCATATCACGTATTTCTGATATGTAAAATAGAAATCTGCAGGCACTACTGTTAAGTGTGTACCCAACAAATATACAAACAACCATTTTAGGTCCGATTCTAAGTTGTTTAGGTAGTGGCACTTCAACCTTAGCCAACCCCCGCACACTTTGAAGTATTTGTTTGACGGTTTACGTCCTTTCTATATTTTATAAGGAGTTTGACACTTAAATTTATGTGGAATCGTTCGATGATAGAATATCTTCCCTCCCATATATTCTGAGGCATCCCAGAATTGGTTAACATTGCATTCAACATTTTCTTTAGGTTCTATTCTTGAGTTCGGAAACATCATTTGATTGAGGTGAATATGGAGCCGTTGTTTAATGTATGATTCTAGATTCAGCACATATTTGTTCAAACGGTGCTTCATATTCCCCACCTCTATCACTCCGAACTGCTTTAATTCAAGAGTTAAGTTGATTCTCAGCTTCATTCTTATAGCGTTTTAATACTTCTAAAGCTTCATCTTTGCATCTCAAGAGATATGCGTAGCAGAATCTTGTGCAATCGTCAATAAAAGTAATGAAATACTTTCCCCCCCTCTAGTTTGCACAAGTTTTAAATTACACCTATCAATGTGGATCAAATTTAAAGGTTTAATGCTCCTTTCCATTCTTTGGAAATGGTTGTTTGTCATTTTCGCTTCTACACACACTTCACATTTATTTAAAGTCTCAACATTTGCTACTTTAAGCAAATAAAGATCATTTAATCTTTTGATTGATTTAAGATTCACATGTTCCAATCTTAAATGTCATAATGAGGAGCACTCAACAATATAATAAAAAGTAAAAGCACTTTTATTGATAGCTTTTTTGTCTATGCAGCTTACAACCATAGCATTGAGCTTAAAGAGCTTATTATCAAGATAGCCACGACCTAGGAATTGACTGAACTTGCTAAAAACTAGTTTATTAGACTCAAATACAAGCTTGAACCGATGACTTACTAGTAGAGAGCCAAAGATCAGGTTTTTGCGGATGTCTGGACATGCAGCACATCCTTTAGCTTCACATCTTTTCCGGAAGGGAGCTTCAGAGTCATATTCCCAACACTGGCTACTTCAGAGGAGGTTTGGTTTCCCATGTGCAGCTTTCTCCCTTCAATAGACGCATAAGTAGAGAAGGCACCTTTCTCCGAGCAGACGTAGCAGGTGGCACAAATGTCCACGAACTACTCCTTTGTATTTTCCACCAAATTAGTTTAAAAAACCACAATTGCCAAGTCATCATCACTTAGAGCCCATTCAATCAAATTGGCATTGTGGTTCTTGCCTTTGTTCTCTTTGGCAAACGACAGTCATTAGCCTTGTGGTTTGGTTTGTTGCAGTTGTAGCATTCCCCACTGAACTTAGACTTTTGCATTGGTTTCTTGCCCTTGTCGTCGGACATCTTCCTCTTTTTAAAAGGTCCTGCATGATGATCAGTTAAGTTTGTCTGTGTCTCCATTGAGGATTGGCTAAACTCCTCATCCATCGTCCGATTGTCCTATTCGTTTCTCAATTTGACAATTAAATCTTCTAGAAACATCTCTTTTCACTTGTGTTTAAGATAGCATTTGAAGTCCTTCCACATTGGAGGTAGCTTCTCAATCACAGTAGCGACAACGAGCGCTTCTAGAAGTTTCATACCCTCAGCGAGGATATCTTCTAATATCAGTTGAAACTGTTGCATTTGTTCAACCACAGACTTGGAGTCTACAATTAAGAACTCCAAGTACTTAGCAACTAGGTACTTCTTCATACTGACACTTTCGTCTTGTACTTCTACTCTAAAGATTCCCACAGTTCTTTGGATGTCTTCGTGTTTAGATACACGTAAAGTACATAACTAAGTTCACTAAGGATATAGTTCTTGCATAAGTAATCAGTAAAGGTCTACTGATTAAGAGCTATTCACTTTTGCGTATCAGTCTCATTTTCTGAAACCACAGGTGCAGTCTCTTTTAAGAAACACACTAGATTTAGCATTGTGAGGTACAACAACATCTTTTGCTGTCACCTTTTGAAGTCAACACCCTTGAATAGTCTCGTCATCCCCATTGGAGGATACATCATTTGGGAATAAGTGCCAACATGAACCACATTAACTCTTTGGGAATTATTCCCAACTGAGTTCCCATTGGCATTGGAGGTTTCACCCACATTTGGGATCGATATCCCGTCAATGTCCACAACAGTTGTCATGGTGATTAGTGGGTGCAGAGGCTAGATGTTTCTTCTTGCGATAGTTGGTTTATAAGTATACCAAACAATCACGTTACAATATTTTTTGGTATGGGAGAACGTACTAAAGATAGTACTATAAGAAATACAAATGAAGGGGAAGAAGTAAATTGATTACAAAAAAAAAAAATGAAGGAGAAGAAGCAGAGGATCTTCTTACACATTCTTACAGAATCTTTAAGAGAGAGTGTTTAGAAGTCGAGTCAAGTTTGGAGCTCTTTCCGCAAGAAGACACGCCCCGATAGTGATCCGGTCTAGATGGATCTTCCCCAAGGTAAAACGACTTTTTCCTTTCCGGCGAGACAGCACAGAGATCTCTGAAACTCCAGCGAACTTAGGAGGATGAAGAACTGGATCGTAACTAGGATGCAAATGCTTTGCGTATGCAGATGCTCATTCGTTTGTGTTGTATTGGAATGCATATTGAATTACCCTATTTATAGGCGCACAATACCACTCAACCATAATGGCGACGGGAGTTGATTACAATGGATTAATTGCTGATGGATGTAAACTTTTCTAATCAATAATTATGGAGGGTTTGACATGTCCAAATTCAAAGAACCTGCTCAGGTTCAACGAAGCTTTAAATAGAAAGTTCGGCTTCACGGCTTGACCAGAATTTTGACATTCTTCTCTCACATTCAATGTGGGACATTAATTTCTTATTAATCCTCATTGATTCTCATTACGCTCCATATAACCTTTCCACTAGGTGAATTAAATTGCACTCACCCACTATTCTCATTTAATTGATTATTATTTAATAATTAATTCTTACTAACCAATTAAATTCGATTAATTTAATTAATTCCCCAACAATATATCACCTCAATGAATTCATTAGATAAAATCCCATCAGTTTTAGGGAACAATCTTAGCTTAACTAATAAAGAAGTTTTAAAATGTTTTCTGAAATCAAATTGGAATGACATAATAATCCCTCTTGAAAAAAGCTAAAAAGTGAAAAGCCTTTCTGGTCCTTTAAATTTTGAGTGATTATTAAGGCATAAGAAAAGTGGAAACCTAACTGGCTGGCACGTGCTGACAAGATTTTCTGCACACACAATCTTGAATTTCATATGATTAAAGAAAGAGTGACCCAAAGTTGTAAATTTATTATTTAGAGAAATTTCCACAATGATGGGCTTTGAGGGTATCCCACGTACCAATATGGGCTTTTTGTGATACCTTTTCTAACAATAAAGGCAACAGGGCCGACATGCTTAGGCCCACCATTCATAAAAGCTTTATTAAAATGACAAATGCATTGTCTGCAATGGCCGTGATCTCTTCGCTTCATGTTTCATAACATACATCTTCCGTCATGCGTTAATCTTGATGTTTTTTTCACGGTGATTAAGATATAAAATAATTTAATAGATAGTGGATTGAGTAATATAATATTTAATGTGTAATGGATAATTGTACTAGTATTGTGTGTGAGCCCTATATGGAATAAATAATTATTTTGTATAGGTCTCACTTGACAAATGTAAATCTAAACTTAAGACAAATTAAAATGGATAATTTAAGCCTTAACGCGGGACAGAGCAAGTATTATTTAAGAAAAAAAATACTATACTCTAATAAATGATCATAAACCCTTACACATATAATACTCTATTCGTGCCAAGAATAGTTGCACACTTTTTATTTGATCCGTTCCAAGAATACTTACACACCCTAGTACGTATTATCAATAATCTTACAATACTACAATGTTACAAAAATATCACATTCTTTTTACCCGCAATTTAGTTAAAGTCAACTATATTATAATCTTTATTCTATTTAATTATCCAAAAAATCACTTCTCTTTCTTACATAATTACAACAAAAAGTTTTTTTTTTTAAATTCTGTATCACTAAATTTGTGCATGTATTCTTGAGATGAAATGAATAGTAATTTAGTAAATACTTATTCCACTTAAAATATAATTAATAAATAAAATAATAAATGAATATGAAAATGAAATAGATGATTCCATCTAGAATCAATTGAGACTTGATGAACACTCCGTGTCATGTACTATTTTATCTCTAGGATTTAATGTGTATAGTCCTTGAATTTAGAGTTAATTTTGAAATATAATAATAATTTCATCTTTATAATTTATATAATACTTTATTCACATTAGTTCATAATTCATTTTACCTCGTGATTTATGATATGTTTTACCTTTACATATATGATATTTATCTTTAAATTTTTATGAAAATCCTAAAAGTTAAATTTGTAATTTCACCATGTATCATGTGATATTATAATTTTTTTATTTATGATTTATTTTATTCATAATTTAAAATAATCCATATCCTTAAAAATATAGTGTTAGTTTTAAAGTACGATGGTAATTTCGACCCACTATTAAGGAAGTTCTACAATGTCACGATTGTTGATTTTTTTTATTTTATTATTAAAATAAAAAAATGTCCTTTTCTTTTAATTTTATTTATTTATTAAAATAAAAAATCAACAAACACCAAAATACATACTGCACGTGCTTTGGTAATTATTGCTACTCTTTTTTCAACTTCCCATATTATTATCAATTTACATCAAACAACTTCAACCCAATGGTTTTATTTAAAAATCATGTGATTTTCAGATAAGTTGGTACACAATTATTTGTTTATTGTAATAATGATCATCGGTTTCAGTGTCTTTTTCTATGGTTACAAACTATAGATGCAAAGAGAAACTAAGAGTTGACTCAACAAGAGTGTTGAACTTGATGACTAATCATAGAGAGTTTCGTATACCTGTTGTCGTCTCTACCATTGTTTATCTTATGTGTAGAATCAGTATGAAGTTTGAATGGTTACTTAGCGTGTCTAAATATTATTTATCTATATATTAAAATAATAAAAGAATTTAATTAAATGATATATCACATTTATGTTATATTTAATTATTATGAAAACTTTTATTTGTATTAATTATTTATTATGTTAATTGAGCAATTATCATAAATATGAATTACTATATAAATATTAAATATTGGAATTGTTTTCGTTCAAGCTTACTGAGTTGAACATGAATGATTTATTCTATTTTTTTATTGGGTAGGTCTTGTGTGAGATCGTCTCTCGTGAGACCATTTTACACTTTTTTAAATAGTTATCAGTTTCTCTATAAAATGTTATCACTTTCTCTATAAAATGTTATCACTTTTTATTTATATTATAAATTGTTCATGAAATAACATTATCACTTTTCATTAATTTAATATCACTTTTCAGTATAAAAGTTATTACTTTCTGACCGTCTCACGTAAGCCCTTATGTGAGACGGTCTCACACAAGTCTTTGCCTTCTTTATTAAATTAACTATAATTAATTAATTTAATTACTGTAATATATAAATACACAATAATTCACTATAAATATCTTTTTATGGGTTCATGTTCATTATATTTATTAATTAGTATGCGTATATTTAAATTTTATTTTACTTTGAAAATTGATGTTTTTTCTCATGTAATTCACTATGCATAAAATTCCATAATAATACTATAATACATCATTTAAAAGAATAAAATTTAATATACATGTTATATTTTTTCAAAATAATTTGCATTGTTAAAATTATTTAATTTTATAAAATTATTAATTAACTTAATATATTATCATTTATTATCATGTTTAATGAAAGACAATCATATATTTATATTTTATTTTACTTTATATATATATATACTTATTTAAATTAAAAAAATTATATAAATTTAATTTAAAATTAATATATTTTCCCGTGCGATGCACAAGACATAATACTAGTAAATATATTTAAAATTAAGAGTTGACTCAATTAGAGTGTTGAACTTGATGACTATTCTTATGAATCAAACGCCAGAAGCTCTCAATATACTCTCACGTAATCACACAACTGATTGAAATTCTTGATCACACACACACACTTATCTTTGATCTTATGAAAACTTAAAAGAAAATGAAGAAGAAACACACGAAGCAATTATAGTGGTTCAGCCATGAAGGCTTACATCCACTCTCAAGGAAACTTGAATCTTATTGATGAGCATACAACTTGTAGAGAAGAAAACTTAAACCGAAGAACTTATCAGAACCCTAATCTTGCTGACTATGTTTTATATGTGATCGAATGATGATCTGCAGCAAGCATAAGCTGAATCCTAGCACGTGAGTTTGTTGGATGAAATCTGTAACCAACTGACTCCCTCAGCTGCTAACCTCCCTTCTAAAACTGACCATCATCTCACCCTTCATGCAAACATGATCTCAATGGCTCCACCTTATGCCAACACATCAATCCTCTCTTATGATCTCATATTGGCTCAACCAATCTCTTATCTCCACGTGTGTACAAACAAATTAAGATCACATGCATCACTTTCTTACATGCAAGTGTCTACCAACTCTAACAATACTCCACCTTAGATCTTGCATCATCAAAAGACTCAAACTTTCCCACCTTGCTGTTTTAAGGGTATAGCCACCCTTCCACCACCTTAATGCATGTTGAACAAGCTCTTACACAGCTCAAATTTGGAAGTTGGAAGAGCTTTTGTAAGTGCATCAACTGGATTATCTTTGGTGTTAATCTTCTTCACCTCAACTGATCCTTTATTAACCATGTCTCTTATGAAGTACAATCTAACATCTTTGTGCTTAGTTCTTTCATGGTATCCTTTGTGCTTTTATAAGTGAAGAGCACTTTGATTGTCACAATGTTCTTCAAACACATCTTGTTGAATCTCAAATTCCTTCAATATTCCAATCAGCCAGGTGCCCTCTTTTATTGCTTCTGTCAATGCAACATATTCTGGTTCTGTGGTTGATAATGCTACCACATGTTGGTGTGCAGCCTTCCAATTAACTGCTGTACCAAACATGTTGAACACATAACATGTCAAGGATTTTCTAGTGTCAAGATTTGCAGCATAGTCTGCATCAACATATCCCACAATAGCTTGACTCCATCCTTCTGTTTTCTGAAACTTCAAACCCACTGAAACTGATCCTCTTACATATCTAAGAGCCCACTTTACTGATTCCCAGTGCAGCAACCCTGGCTTGCTCATAAATCTGCTGATCAGACTCATTGCATAAGCAAGATCTGGTCAGCAACATACCATTGAGTACATAAGACTCCCAACTGCACTAGCATATAGTATCTTGTCCATTTTTGCTCTTTCTTCATCTGTTTTTGGACTATCTTGTAAAGATAATCTTAGTCCTTGTTTTGTAGGTACTGAAACTGACTTGCACTGATCCATATTATACCTTTTCAGAACTTTGATCAAGTAAGATTCTTTATTCAAATTTAAAATGCCAGCTGATCTATTTCTATTGATCTGCATCCCAAGTATTATACTTGCTTCTCCAAGATCTTTCATATCAAACTCTTTCCTTAGTGTCCCTTTTACTGTATTAATCCCAACTATGTCTTTGTAAGTAATCAGAATATCATCTACATATAATAACAAATAGATATAACTCCCTTCTTCACACTTAATATACACACAACTGTCATGCAATCTCCTCACAAATCCATTTGATGTTATGTATTCATCAAATCTCAAGTACCATTGTCTTGGACTTTGCTTCAGACCATACAAGGACTTGATCAGCTTGCGTGCCTTATTTTCATACCTATCCACATTTACACCTTCAGGTACTTGCATGAAAATTTCCTCCTCAAGGTTTCCATATAAGAATGCAGTAGTAACATCCATCTGATGTAATTCTTGATCAAATTGAGTAACCAATGCTAGCAGGATTCTGATAGAATAATGTTTTACAACTGAAGAAAAAATCTTATTGTAATCCACTCCTTCCTTTTGTGAAAAACCTCTAGCCACTAGCCTTGCTTTATATTTGATTTCACATTCTTTACTTGTAACAGACTTCTTTTTGTAAATCCACTTGCAACCTACAAGTTTCTAATTTGCAGGCCTGACTACAACTATCCATGTCTTATTCTTTTGCAAGGAGAGTAGCTCTTCCTCCATTGCAACTATCCACTTAACACTTTCCTTACTTGTCACAGCTTCAGTGTATGATCTTAGCTCATACATCTCAACATCAGTTGTTACAAATAATGCATAGGATACAATGTCAGCTTCTATGTATCTAACAGGAGCTCTTATCTGCCTCCTTAATCTGTCCCTCACTAACTGATATCTGTCCAGAGTTCTTCTTGAGCCAGGAGTTTCTGATCCTTCTGTTTGAGGTGTATCCCTTATCTGTTGTCTTACACCTGTTCCAGGCTCCACCTCAAGCTCAATTATACCTGTATCAGAGACTACACTAGGTGCCTTATCAACAAGAGGCATTATCTTTTCATTAAAACTTACATCTCAACTAACAAGAAACTTGTTAGTTTCATAGCACCAGAGCTTATATCCTTTTACTCCCTTTGGATATCCCACAAGTACACATTTGATGGCTCTAGGATCTAACTTATCCTGTTTCTGATATGCATATGCTTGACATCCTATTACTCTCAAATGATCATAACTTTGAACCTTTCTAGACCAAATTTCATCAGGAGTTTTGAACTTAAGTGCTACTGATGGACACATATTAATTAGGTAAGCAGCTTTTGTTACTAGCTCACCCCAAAACCACTTAGAAAATCCACCACTGCTCAACAAACATCTCACCCTCTGAAGCAAAGTTGGGTTCATCCTTTCAGCAATTCTATTTTGCTGTGGTGTTCCTGATACTGTCCTATGTCTTTTGATACCCTTCTCTTGACAGTAGCTGTTAAATTCTTGTGAAATGAAATCTGATCCATTGTCAGTCCTCAGACACTTTACTTTGCACTTCTGTAATCCAAGTCTTGAATTCCTAGAATGCTTCATCTTTTGATTTCAGGATCATCACCCATAGCTTCCTTGAGTAATCATCAATGAAAGATATAAAATATCTTCCACCTCCCATAGTTGTAGTCCTTGATGGCCTCTACAATTCTGAGCGTATGTAATCCAATATGGCTTTTTTTTACAGATACTCCAATATGGCTTTAGTACTATATTCTATAGAACCAAATTTTGCCCTCTTTGACTTGCAAAGTATACAAGCCTCACACTGATCCAACTTTATAGTTGAGCTGATATTCAATAATCTTTGTTTTGCTAGTTCTTGTAACCCCCTTTCACTCACATGTGCAAGTCTCCCATGCCACAGGTGAGCATCATCCCTTTCTTGTGAAACATTAATCTGTCCAGAAATGACAGATCCACCAAGGAAATATAGATCATTTTTCTTGATCCCTTTTATTACAGCTGAGTTCCCTTTCATGATAGTAAGTTTCCCTTCCTTCAACCTGCTTTCATATATTTGTAAATCTAACATACCAAGTGAAATAAGGTTTCTCCTTAAACCTGGCACATATCTAACTCTTGTAAGAAAACTTGTTACTCCATCAAACATTTTCAGTTTAATAGAGCATACCCCTTCAGTCTTAATGGCTTGATCATTTCCTAATAGGACAGATCCCTCACTACATGAACTTAATTCAGTAAACCAATCTTTCCATAGATGTCATATGAAAAGTGCATCCTGAATCTAACACCCATTCATCGAAATTGAAATTGAACTTGAACTAATAGACAAAGCTTTTATGAAACCAGATTCAGTGTTACCTTTATCTTTTGTTACTTGATTTGCATGAGGCCTTAGATTTCCTTCCTTTTCTGCTATCTTTCTTGCCACCATAGCCTTCCACTTATGGCATTGCTTCTTGAAGTATCCTGGTTTATTGCAGTGGAAACAATTCTTATTATCTTCTTCTGATGGAGCAGTCTGATTCTTATCATGTTTTTTCTTATCTTAGCTGTTCTACTTGTTGTTCTTACTCCAGTTATTTTTTTTCTTGGCTATCAATCCTTCACCATTCACTTGAACATCTGAATTCTTATGAAGTTCCTTTGCTTTTAAGGCTAACTGTACTTGATTAAGAGTGATAGTCTCATTGTTTCCAAACAACAAGATATCTCTTAATCCTTCAAATGATGAAGAAAGTGCTGAAAGTAAGATTATTGCCTTATCCTCTGTATGTAGTGCAACATCAATGTTTTTCAGATCATAAATTATCCTATTGAACCCATCTAACTGCCCAAGGATTAACTTCTCCTCTGTAATCTTGAATGAATACAGCTTTTGCTTCTTATACAACATATTAGCAAGACTCTTAACTATGTAAAGTACTTACAATCTTTCCCAAATACCTCTGGCTGCAGTTTCATTGGCAATCTCTCTTAGAGCCTTATCTTCTACATACTGTATGATTACACTATGAGCTTTGAATTGCTGTTCTTGATCAGTTGCAGCTGCAACTGCATCAACATTCGCTGCTTGATTTGTTGGCAATGGATTGGTTGCATCAGCTAATCACTGTTGAATGAGGATTGCCTCCATCTTCATTCTCCATAAACTGAAATCGGTTTTCTCTATAAACCTCTCCACGTCGAACTTCATTTTAACCATGGTGATCTTCTCTATCAATCAGTCGTCTGCAACTCAAATCTTCCCACAGGCGGCGCCCTTCTTATGAATCAAGCACCAGAAGCTCTCAATATACTCTCACGTAATCACACAACTGATTGAAACTCTTGATCACACACACACTTATCTTTGATCTTATGAAAACTTAAAAGAAAATAAAGAAGAAACACATGAAGCAATTATAGTGGTTCAACCATGAAGGCTTACATCCACTCTCAAGGAAACTTGAATCTTACTGATGAACAACTTGTAGAGAAGAAAACTTAAACCGAAGAACTTATCTGAACCCTAATCTTGCTGATAATGTTTTATATGTGATCGAATGATGATCTAAAGCAAGCATAAGCTGCATGCTAGCACGTGAGTTTGTAGGATGGAATCTGTAACCAACTAACTTCCTCAGCTGCTAACCTCCATTCTAAAACTGACCATCATCTCACCCTTCATGTAAACATGATCTCAACGGCTCCACTTTATGCCAACACATTAATCCTCTCTTATGATCTCATGTTGGCTCAACCAATCTCTTATCTCCACGTGTGTATTGCCAAATTAAGATCACATGCATCACTTTTTTACATGCAAGTGTCTACCAACTCTAACAACTATATATTAAAAATTATATAACTATTTTTTTCCTTTTATTAATCTAGGTCTTGAGACATTTTATACATTTTGTTTATGAGCCTGAATTTACTTGTATCATTGAGGAGTAGTGATAGTATTGATCTAAACAATTCAGATATTAAAACATGTTTGGTTTCATGATTCTTATCCAACGTTACTTCATGTGAATCGGGTTCACGGTGTAAATCAAGTATTTTATTTTTAATTTAAACCATACAAAATATAGGGTATAATAGAATTAAAAGGGGAAATCACATGATTTACACAGTGAACCAAATTAACTTGCAAACCTAATTTGATTAAAAAAAATTACAACCATTTTTAATTCGGTAACAATGATGGTGGGAGCTAAGGACCATTGGGCCTGGTCCCATCACTTTGAAAATAATTAGTTTATATATATAATAAATAACTATATGACGACACTATTGACACTCGAAATTTTGCTTAAGGCACCGTATTGAAGATGAAAAATATTTGAAAAGACAATTATCTCCATAACTTAATATATAAACCCTAACCCATTTATAAAAGAAAATTGCTTTGCACACCCACCCACCAATACACCAAAAATAAACATCCACTCACACACATCACACGACCAAGAGAAAAAAATTGAAAGAGAGGTGAAGAGAAAAAAAAGAAAGAGAAGAGAGGTGAAGAATACAAAACTGAACCCACGCACGTACTGGAAAAAAAAGAGTGAGAAGAGGGTATTAAACTAACACACACCTTATAAAAAGAAGAGGAAAAAAAGAGATAAAGAGAGAGAGGAGAACTCAGTTGAAAATCAAATTTTAAAATTTCAGTACTGGTTAACCGAAAATATAACCAAATTTCGGCAATATGCAGCCGAAAATATTTAAAATATATAAAAAATTTCTTTGCTGGGATTTTGTCAAGAAATTCAATTGAAAATTGCCTTAAATTTGTCAAAATTTCGATTGGGTTAGTTGAATTATTTTATACCATTAGTTCTACACAGTTGTGTAGGAAATTGGAGAGAGAGGGGCATAAAAAAATTCAGTTGTGAGTTCTTTTTTCTTTCTTGTTTGCTTTCTGTATGTGATGGGTGTAAGTTCATTTCTCTTTTTTCTTCTCTCTTCTCTCTCTTTTTCTTTTGCGATCTGCGTGTGATGTGAATTATATCTTCTTCTTGTCACTCTTTTTTTTCTCTTTTTATTGTGCAGTCGTGATGTGTGTGAATATATTTTGTATGTATGGAGTATATTTTTAGTGTGTGATTCAGGTGTAATGGTAGATGGAACATGGGTGTACAAAATAATTTTTTTTTAAGAAATGGGTTAGAGTTTATAAATTAGAGTAGGGATATAATTAATATTTTACACATTTTTCGTCTTCAATATGGGTGCCTTAAGTAAAGCTGCGGGTGGCAATAGCACCGCCCATAACTATATTATACACACAACATGGTGATAATTAGACGTCTTTTACTTTTGTGGAGTGTTGGGTTCGATTAAGCCCAACACTCGTTTACAAGCAAAGCTTAATACTCTAAATATAAACCTGCATAAGCTTATGAATATTCCATCAATGAAAAGATGAAAGAAGAATTAGATGATATTGATTAGATTTATCTATGGGTTGCCTGTTTTGACCCTTTCTTCCACCGCTTGTTTAGGCTTTCTTTTGCTGACTCTATCAGTACTTTAAATCTTTACTTTTCCTGTTCTCCCTCCACCCTCTTATTTTTCTTTTGCCTTTTTATATTACACCATCTATTAGCCTACTAAACAACATAACCTTTTATTTTATTTTTTCCTTTAAGTTGTTAATTTTTATTTCATTTATTTTTTATTTATATTATAGTTTTGAGTTGCTCTCTTGTATCCATGGGTGCATAAAATGTATAAAGGTATAAGGGCATGATTGGTAGAAGAGAATGGATTAGGAATGGAATCATCATTCCTAATTCCATTCCAATTCCTATGTTTGGTATATTAAGTTAGTTTGGAATCATGATTCCATGGGGAATGCATATTCCCCATTTTAAGGAATCCCCATTCATCCCACCCCCATGGTATTTATGATTCCATTCCTTATCATTTTTCCATTTTAAATTATATTATATTTCTTTCCATTTTATTTTACAATTCTATCCCCTTTCATATCGTATTATTATTATTATATTAAACTCAAATTACAGAAACAGAATAGAAGAATACCAGCGACACAAAAAAGACAACAGCGCACAAGAAAACAAGAAAAGAATAGGATAACAACAAGTTACGCATGGTGGAAGTCACCGTCTCTTTTCTCTTATTTTTGACTTGCCATCAATTTTTTTTACTTAAAGTTGGTATGGTGTTCATCATGTTTCTATATGAAAGTGAGTTTTTTTTTTTTACTTGAATGTGTTGATTTTGTTGTCTAATGTATTTTATTCTTGAATTAGGGTATATGGAAATTTGAGTTTTTTTGTTGATTAAGGGTTACTTGAATGGGAATTAGGATTTATAGGAATTAGGGTTCTTGAATGTGTTGATGTGAATAGGATTTTTAATGTGTTATTTCGCCTACTCTTCTACTCTTCATATATACATGTTGACTAATTAAGATAATCGAGTTTGTGTAATTATTCTCGTTAAGAAGTAGGATGACATTTGATAGACAATTCCTTTGCTTCGGCATCTATACATGCTCCCACATTCTTTTTTTAATTTATTTTTTCAGTTTGTATTGCACCTTATGCATCACTTAATTACACTATTATTATGTTTATTAGTTTCTTTTGAAAAAGAAATTCATGAATTGATCAGTTCGAATAGATTTTAGTACAAGAACCAAGTTGTCCTTGGATTTTTAATTCTACATGGTATATGCAAGAAATTTGTTAATCTAGAAAATTTCTATGATTTTTCACCATCAATTATAATGCTATGCTTTAGTGTAATATAAAAAATTTCATCCACCATTATAACTGAAAATAATAGAACTCTTTTGTAAAATAGTTAACATCTTTGTATAAAGTCAATCTTGAAATTATAATCCTTATCTAAATATTTAACGGTTAAGATTATAATATTATATCTTATGTTGTGTATGTAATCAATCAAGAATTGTAAAAGAATTATGATTTGTATTTTTTTATGTGATACTCATTAGAAAGTCTCTCTCGTGATATCGTTGTGTCTATTAATTTAGGTAATTTTTACACAACAAGCTTGTGAGATTTTTCTCAACTATTCTGTTAATTTGCAGTTATGGCCAGATTAAGTGTGACAAGGAGAAAGAAAAACATTGCAATGTTGTCTCTTTGGTTGATCATAATGTAATTTGTGAATTGGTTCTTTATCATTGTTGTGAACAAAATAAAATATCATATTAGTTCTATCAACTTAAGACGAAATTATCAATATAACTTTTATGAGAGGAGAAAATATATTCAAAAAATAATTTACAAGAGTGATACAACATGCAAAAATATGACTAGGATAAATAGACAAACTTTGTTCATCTATGTGCTAAACTAGAAGGCACTGGTATTGTATCATTGACAAAAAACATGCTAGTGGATGAACAAGTGGCAATGACTCTACATATTTTGGCTCATCACCAAAAGCAAAGAACCATAAACATTAATTTTGAACGATTAGGAGAAACAATTAGTAGACATTTTAGGCAAGTGATAAATTATATTATTACACTTCAAAGAGAAATACTGAAGACACCTGGGCCAGTACCTAATGACTCTACAGATAAGCGATGAAATGGTTTAAGGTATGCCATATAATTTAATATAAAATTAAATTTTATATGGTAATTATATGGTGTCATACTAATTTTAAGTTTATAATAGGGATGTTTGGGAGCTTTGGATGGCACCCATATCAAAGTTCGAGTACCTAAAGAAGATAAACCTAGATATCAAAACCGAAAAAATAAGATCGCTACTAATATTTTAGGAGTGTGCTCCCATGATTTTCAGTTTATATATGTTTTACCAGGTTGGAAGTGGTTTACAGCTGATGGTAAAATATTAAGAGATGCAATTACTAGAAGAAATAGGTTAGTTGTTCCTCGAGGTAAATTTCAATATTGTAACATAAAACAAATAATCACACTTAAAAATTATTTAATTAAGCCATAATAATGTATAATGAAGGATCATATTATCTTGTGGACACTGGATATACAAATGGAAAAGGATTTCTTGCACCGTATAGAGGCCAAAGATACCATTTGAATGACTGGAGTGAAGGATACAATCCTACTACCGCAGAAGAGTTTTTTAATATGAAACATTCTTCTGCTAGAAATGTGATAGAAAGATTGTTTAGACTTTTAAAGACTCGTTGGGGCATTCTTAGAAGTCCTTCCTATTATCCAATTAAACTTCAAAATCGCATCATCATGGTATGTTGCTTGCTTCATAATTTTATAACACAAGAAATGTGTGGTTATCAATTGGAAGAAGATGAAGTTCTAGAAGAAGATGAAGGCAGCAGCGAAAGTGATGAAGATGAAGAACTTGTTGCTTCAATATAGCCTCTGATGCATGGACAAATTTTAGGAAGGACCTCGCAGTTAACATGTTCAATAGTTGGAGAGCACAAAGAAATAATACATAAAAATGCTTGCTAGTTCATTTTAGAATGCTCATATTTTATTTGTTTTAAACAAGTATTGTGAATTTTTGAACAATCATCAAGATCATATTATTGAGTAATGCTATTTATTTTCTAGCACATATTATAGTTTGATTGGTCTATTCATGAGTTTTTTTTATATTTTTTTATTAATTGTTTTTTCTAATTGAACCTTATACTGTTCATGGTTTTCAAGTAAGTATTTTTTTTTAAGAATGGATTCTCAAAATCAAGATGTCAGAGGTCCTGGTAAGAATAAAAAAAAGTGGAAGTATGATGACGATGTCAAACTAGTTGAGGCTCTTCTTGATATGGTGAATCTTGGAGCATATAAAGCTGATAATGGATTCAAACCTGGTAATCTAAACTATATTGAGGACAAGTTGAAAGTTTCTTTGCCTGATTCGGGTTTCAAAGCTAAACCACATACTGAATCGAAAATTAGGATATTGAAAAAAGATTTTAATATTGTTTACGATATATTGAATGGCCCTAACACAAGTGGTTTTGGAATGGATCCAACGAAAAATGTGTTACTGCAGAGAAACTAGTCTGGGATGCTTATCTTCAGGTTTGTATATTTAAACTAATATATCTTCACTAGTATGATAGCTTATATTTCACATTTTATTGAATTTAGATTAATGTTTGCAGAGTCATCCAACTCATTCAACATGGAGAAATAAAAAATTTTCTTTCTATGATGATTTGCTCATTGTTTTTGGAAAAGATAGGGCAACAGGAGTTAACGCCGAAGGTCCTGCTGATATGGTAGAAGATATACAAAGTGAAAAGAATAATAATGATGAAAACAATAATGTCGAAGACAATGTAGAGAATATACTTGATGGCTTTGATGATCCAATATCTCCTCTACTATCTCCAAAGAATGAAGCAGTTCACAAGAAGAAGAAAAGAAGAAAAAGTGAAGGTTTTGATAATTTGAAGGTAACTGCAGATATTAAAGAGGCTGCTTCAATTATTGGCAGTGAAATTGCTAATGCTAGCCAAGTTTTATTTAAAGCGATTGGAGTTGATGCAAAAATATCAGAAAAGAGGAAGAAAATTGATTCAGAGATAAGGAAGATTGCTAATCTTACTGCATCAGAAGTTATAAAAGCGGTGTGCCATATAGAAAGAAGCCACGAGTTGATTGGTCTTTTTTAGCATGACTGATGAAGGTAGAGAGGAGTTGGTTATGGCTATTTTAAATGGGGATATTTGAAGGAATTAGCTAAAAAATATAAGGTGATGCGAGTGACTTTTATTTTATCTATTCTAGTCGAACAAATTATTGGGTATTTTCGTATTACATAGAATTATTTCAGATGTTGGTTTGATTTGGTATTTAAATAAATAAATGATTGCAATACACATGATTAGATCGTGAAATTATATGTATTTTTTATTTTATAGATGTGCCATCATATAGTTTTTATGAGTTGTAAACATGTCTTGTTACTGTGATTTGCTGCTATGAAAATTTTAATTTTTTATTTTACTCAAATTAGAAATTTAAATAGAATTATTTAAAAATATAAATTATTTTGTCATTATTTTATTTTAATATTGTAAATGATGTGTTGTTATAAATTTATTATTTTCTTTATTTTTTTATTTCATTAGATTTTTTTTCCTTTTTGAAAATAAATATTTTGTATATGATATATATTATTTATGTAAATTCAAAATTTATAATTATATATTATGTGAGTTTTATAATATTAACTTTTTTTTTCTATTTTTTTGTAAAATTTAACATTAAATAAAATTATATTATTTTGAAGAATTCAATTAATTTTTTTTAACAAAGTATGTATGTTAAAGAGTAATTTAGTCATTTAAGATCAAATAATTTGATTCTTACATAATTACAGTGACATGCAAATCATGAAATTGAAATCAACTTAGAAATGCACTTTCCATTATTGAGGTTATACCAATCACAAGAATTACCATTCCATAATCATTTCATTCCCATTTCTATTCCATTCATGAGTTCATTCCATTCTACTGTAATTCCATTCAGTAATACCAATATAGCCGTAATATTTTGTTTTAAAGAAGTATACACTTTAGTTAATAAAAGTATAATTTTATCATTGAATAATGCATATGTGGCTAAAATATAAATATCATAAATGCTTGATTAAAATAAATGAAAAAATTTCTCAAAAAATTAAGAGTATAAGTTCTTATATTAATGGGTACAACTTTTGAAAAGTGTGAAATTTGGGGCACTACGGACATGCAAGTTTTAGGCTTTAAATTTCTTACAATTTTCTTTTTCATTTTGAAACTGTTTGTATTACTTTTTGTTCCGAATAATAATTTATATTTTTCATATTTATTTGTCATATAATTATTCACATCGAATATATTAAACATCCAAACAATTTAAGAAAACAAGATCACAAATGAAGCAGTCAAAACTTCTATTCACTAGACCAAAAACTAAGGTCTAAATACATCTTATGGATCAATATTAAATAACGTACAATTCAACAAATATCAATTAAAAATATCAAATGTATACTTTATTTTCAATACTACCATAATTTTAAACACACATAATATACTTATTTTTAATTATAAAAAAATCATCAAATTATTCCAAATAAATAAATAAATAAACATGTTAAAAATAACTTAAAAATATGCAAATGATTTTACGGGATGAATGAATGATGGGCGTTTTCTCAACACACAAAATTAATCCTCAAGTATAAGGATATCAATTGTAGTTTCGATAGGTGACCAAGTGTTTATCGTACCCAAGAGACGGATAATTATCAATTCAATTATATTCTAATTAACTAAGATTATGTGGCAAATTGGTTTTGATTTTGTTATGAAACTAAATAATATATAAGTAAAAATAGCAAAGTAAATAAGCAAACAATCAAGAAAACTCGGTTGTGGTCAAGTAAGTAATATAGTAGTTCTTCAGGTCATCCAGTTTTACTCTTTAATTTCCTTTCCATGTGTTGATGTCCGACTCTGCCTTGTAGTTTATGGACGCATCACTAAACCATGCAAGCGTACTCTATAGACACAAGTAAGCAAGCGTATGACACGTGTGAATATCCTTGGAGCAATATGTATACTTTACCCCCCTTTCTAGGTACTATCATAATCAATTATTTCCAGTGCACTTAGTACTCTAACCTGATTTGATCTTCCTTTTTAGGTACTATAAAGTTATACTCTTTATCCTACTTATTAACCCGAATAGATTCAATTAACAAGTATCTATATAAGATAGTTCTAATAAGACTTCGGAATCTCTTCACTTAGAATTATAACATGCAATCCTACTTAGCGGTGAACGCACTCAATCAATAACTAAGAAATGTATTCAGACTCAACATAACAGTTAAAGATGCACAAAACAACCGTGAGTATGAATTAAAAAGACACAATCTTATATAGAATAACCATAAGTAGTATTGTACGGAGTTTACACATGGAAATTCAATTAAATCATAAAACTTTCATAACCCTATAACTACAGGAGCAGTTCTAGCCCATGATTGATCTAGGAATAATCATGGCTAGTTGGTATGATCTTACTTGACTCGCCAGACGAACCTCTCCTCACGACTCCTTCGGATGATGGTAGGGTTTGGTGAAGGATGGATGATAAATGCTCCCTCTTTCTCCTGTGAAAGCTCTTCTTTTATACTTGTAAACTCTCCTTAAGGGCCTTGGATGGGATTTTTGAGTGAACACACGCACTGAAGGTATAAAAATATGAATTTATAAGTTTCCGTACGTCAGTTCGACCAAATAGGTTGGTCGAACTTGCCCAGGCAGGTCAAACTCCAGGTCGAATCCGCCTGTAACTCGGCCTCTGATTTCGGATTCGACCAGAGTCCTGGTCGAACCGGATACTTCTTGGTCGAATGGGTACTGCTTCTGTTTAGGCTTCGAGTTCGACCATGGTTCGACCAAGTGGTTTGATCGAACTCTGCTGTCGTGGTCGAACGACACTTTTCTGCGCTGAGTTTGACCAGCAGTGCTGGTCGAACTCCCTCTTTCTTGGTCGAATCCGATCCCTGCTTGGTCGAATCACATGCCTGCTTCTTCCTCTTTCCGAATTCGATCATTTTTAACTCGTTTTCCATCGAAAATCAACTCAAATAGCCTTGTAAACACCTGATTCGTGACTTTCCACCATGTATACCAATTCACATCGAATTACAATTATTTATCATACCATAAGTACACGAATCCAGGCTCGAAACTAGTGAATTTACACACTTATCAAACCCCCAAACATGCATGTTGCTCGTCCCGAGGCAACAAAATCAAAATCAAGGAGTAGTGTAAAATTCACCAACTACCAATACAATTCATACTCATACATGCAATTCATCAATCGAATACAAGTATTACTAGCATCATATACATCATTCATGCAAAACATCACTCAATTACAATACATTTCGGAGTACAAAATCATCTAGCTCACAAGATAAATATTTACTCTCAATCTCAAGTATAAAAGATGTTCACTTTAACAGGTTAGTGTTTACGCTCATATTCAATCCTTACTTCCGCGTAACCATAAGCTTGGCAAGGGTCACAAAACTCAACTTATAATTAATTCCTTACTAGGATCACAAAGGACTTGCTTTTGGGTTGTAATGTTGACTCTTTGGTAAAGGTAGCAGAATTTAGGTAAAGTGACTAATTAACTAGTAAAGAATTACCTTGGGTTTTTGCTTTTCGTCATACAGCTTCATCTGTTTCTCCATCCTCTTCTCGTACTCTTCATAATTTGAATTCTCCTTCTATTCTACTTCTTTTCCTTAGCATCAACATCATCTTTTCTTCAATGAGCAAGGGTACCAGTTTCGGACACTACCCTTCTAAGTAGTCGGGGTACCAGTTTCAGGCACTACACCTAAACAAGATTTAACCATACTTCTTTCTTTTTCATACTTCTCAACCAAGCTTCCACCTTTTCATTCTTTCAAGAACATACACACCTCAACTCTCTACTAATGAATATGGTATTCAACAAGACTCAAGGAAAGGTTTAATAAGACTTTTTATCAAGGCTTGCCAAAGAAAAAGCTTTTTAAGGCTCAAAAGGGCTTACAATGATACATATATTAACATGTAAGATAAAATTTTGGCTAAGTGACTCAATTACACAATATTGGCCTAAGATCATGTTCTAGTAATTCATCAACCATAAGCCTCACACAAGACGCCAAGCCAAGTTCTAGAATACAGTCATACGAACGATTCTCTCAAGAATAAATTATCATGAACTAGCATGATTTAAATTGCTCAAATCCTCACATGGTAAATAGATTCCTAATTACTCCTCAAGGTAAATAACCAAGAATAATTTCACAATGAATCCACATACTTATCAAGCATACATGCTTCTAATCAATAAAAATTAACACATGTAAAGTACGAATGCATAAACTAAACCAAGAACCTTCATAGCAAGACAATCCATATAAGTATAACCACCCTCAAGTATCAATCATAACCTCTCAATCTAACATCCAATCAATTCAATACACGTACATGCCACTCACACCACAAATACCCATCCTGTAAAGGGAAAAAAGGGAGATGAGATGAAACAGACAAAGAACACGAGATGAGATGAAATAGACAAAGAACAAAAACCTGGTGCATCCTACTCATTCGGAGCATCATCATCGCTCGCACTCTCTTCGTCGTCACCATCACCCATCTCCAAGCGCAATCAATCCAAATCTTTATGAAGACTGTTAAGCTTCCTATCCAACTCGCGCTCATGAGCATACAACCTCTCCAATCTCTTATCCATCTCCACATAGTTATTCTGCAGCGTGTTGTACTTCCCATCCAGTGCTGCGTAGTTTGCATTTGCCAATTCCAGCTGCCTATTTATTTCCTGCTAGTTCGCATTCAGCGTGGCGAACTGCTCATGAATCAATCGAAACTGTTCCTGAAAATACACATCAGGACCAGCCCAATGCTGCTATGACACCGCTGGAACGGGTCGTGGTGGCATCTCATGCTGCTGCTGCATCTCCATTCCTACATCTCCTTCATCCACTCCAAGCTTCTGCTGCTGCTGCGGACGTTGCTATGGCTGAAAATTTCCCTTCGTCAACAATCCTTTGTAGCTCCTCCATCATCCCCTCAGTGTATATCCGAGCTACAATCCTCCAGTCACCTTTTGTCAAGCAAGTGACAGAGAGAGCAGTGTGTCCTAGTGTGTTCATCAATATATTCCCCTCAGTCCTGATTGTAGTCAACACCCTCACATCAAAAGAAAACATGAAAGTAAAGGGCTTCGATCCCCTCGTTTAAAACTAATCTCCATCACTCAGATGGGCGAATCCACCCTTCACACACGTACTCATCACCAAATCGGGATCCTCCAGGATGGGTGAAATGCTGGAGAAGTCCATATGATAGTACTCAGCTACCGAAGTAAGCAACCCTCCTATATTTTCTCTCTGAAATGGCGAGCACCGAATCTTCATAGCTGATTAACTAAATAAGAGCCCACATTGAACCTCACTCCATTGAGCATGCACCAGAGAGCATACAATTCTCCCCTCGCCACACAACTTCCTTCAGAACGGGCGAACAAAGTATTGCTCAAATTCTATCCATATACCAGATAATTAGATTCTGAATCAACGAAGCACGAGCACTGCTAGTCTTGTAATCCATATCCTCACTAGAAATCTCTCTCCAGAATCTATTTGCATTGAAATACCCATTCTTATTCCTTGAAATCCCCCTAGAAGTTTGAAATAAAATATTCAAATCCTCCGCTGACCATGTCCTCTTCTCACCTCCGAGCTGGAACGAACACTTATACGGAAGACGGGTCGAACCCTTCTTCATAGTAATCGAACAAATGACTTCAGCAGTCACATGGAAATAAGTAGGATTTTTCAACTTCATGAAGTGACGAATACCAACTTGATCAAACATCCACTGAACATTATCGCGAATGTGCATAGTAACCATTTATCCATCATCTTGATACCTCGTTCGATCATTCCTATCTGACACTTCATCTCATTTTTCTTTGATCTCATCCCATTCATTCATCCGTACCTTGAAATTCATGGGCAACCGCTCCTGAAGCCTTAGCTTTTTTGTTACAGCATCTTCACGAGACGGCCTATCCTGCCTCTTCTTGGATCGAGCCTCGGCTTCCTTCCCTTTTCCTGAAAACAATACTTCAATACAAACAACCAAAGAAGGAAAACCAAGTTAATGCATTTAACTCTACTCAAGACTTCAAGTTTTCAATGCATAGTCAAACCAAACAAGCATGTTCCATCCTAATGATCCAACTATTCAATCCACATGCTTATTTATCCTCATTTCAATCATAAATAAGATTAACAAGCAATTAAACTAACCACAAGCATGCATTACTACTTAAATTCAAGCAATCAAACATGAAAACTACACAAACTCAAACACTTTTCCCGAAATTCAACATGCTTCATTCCAAACTACTCACATTCCTCATAACTTCACATAGTTAACAGGGTTTAGTACAATTCAAACAATCAAAATCGAACCCATCAATAATTCATACGAAATTATGTACAGAAATTCAAACCACACCATGAATCCATATAGAACTTAGTTTAATCAACATACCCGCTTATAATCAACGATTAGAACTTCAATCCTAGGGCAAGAGGGTTGAGAAAACATACCTTTTGATAATCCTCCAAAAATCACGTCAAACCCTAGTTTTTCAACTAGATTGTTTCAAAAACACGATGAATTAAATGGAAAGAGTGTGTGATGTAGTTTAATCAGAGTGAAATCATGTGTAATCGAAGATTGGAGGAGAGGATTTTTTATTAGGGAGGAATTTGGGTGAAGGTGGTGTGCAAATGTAATCGAATGGGTGAAAAATGGGTTTAAAATAAACTTACCTGGCCTGGATTCGACCTACCTGAGTGGTCGAATTGAAATGCCATGGTCAAATCCATGCTCGAACTCCCTTTCTGGACAACCCATAATCGCGATTCGACCACCGTTTGACCAAGTGCTTTGCTCGAACTCTTTAGTCGTGATCAAACTCGACTGTTCAGAACTTTCAGGTTCGTAATTCGACCTCGATACGACCAAATTGTTTGGTCGAACCGATCACAGCCTGGTCGAATCTGCATGTACAACTCTCTGATCTCCAGTTCGACTTCCTTCTTTGGTCGAACCCATGGTCGAACTCTCCACTACTTGGTCGAATCCACCTGTAACGAACTCTCTGATCTCCAGTTCGACCAGGGCTTCCGCATTCGACCTGCATGTCTGGTCGAACTGACCTTCTGATGCTCCAAACTTGAATTTTCTTCATCCCCTGCATACTTTAAGCTCAAGAACGAACATTAGGTACCAAAATAGATCAAAATTAACTTGAGAATCAATCTTAAACTTGACATCCATGAGTATCTCCGCATATGACACTAAAAAAAAACACCAAACACCACAAAACATTAGGTAAATTGCAAAAAAAATCAACACACCGCAACCGATAAAAGTTTTGATTTGCCGCAAAAAAACAACTCCCCTAACAAACGTTACAAAGAAAAAATTATACTCTCAATGCTTTAATGAGGTAAGTACATCACACCCCCAAACTTTGTAGAAACTATAGTGAAACTAAGTTTGCAAAGAGATGTAATTGCCGATAATTAAGCACGTCAAATATAAAATTTTTTTACTCACACAAAATAAATAATAAAGCAATAAAACGGGAGGGAAAACCCCCAACAGGGGCTCATGTTTAACGTCGAAGAGTCACGACGGTACCAATCTACTGCAAGGTATCCTCAAAGACGACGCAAGCATCATCCAGCAACTTGTAATGCTTCAATCGATGCCCATTCGCTGCAATAATGTCCCCATCTTTGTCCATAAGTTCAAAACTCCCCCCCTCCGCAGGCTCTATGGATAATGAACGGTCCCGTCCATTTTGATTTCAATTTTCCTGTGAAAAGCTTTAAACGAGAGTTAAAAAGTAATACCTCATCACCTTTCTTGAACTCCTTGTATGAGATCTTTGAATCATGTCATTTCTTCATTCTCTCCTTGTAGATCTCCGAGTTCTTGTAAGCTCGATTTCTGAACTCATCCAATTGATTAATATGAGTCATCCTCAATTCCTTTTGATCCTCAAAGATAAGTTCAAACTCCTCAATGCCCAAAAAGCTTTGTGCTGAATCTCTATGGGTAAGTGGCACGGCTTTTCATAGATGATTTGGTACGGTGACATATCCAATACCGTCTTATAAGCAGTCCGAAACCCTCACAAAACATCATCAAGCTTCATAGCCCAATCCTTCCTATTGGTTCTGACTACCTTCTCCAAAATTTGCTTCACTTGTCGGTTGGAGACTTCAGCTTGCCCATTCGCTTGAGGGTGATAGGGTGTAGTAACCCTATGCTTGACTCCATAATCCTTAAGCACCTTTTCAAGAAGTTTGTTGACGAAGTGAGACCCTCCATGACTCACTAATGCTCTAGGAACTCCATAACGGGAAAAGATATGTTTCTTCAGGAAAGATAAAATAGTCCTTGAATCATTCACGCGAGTGGGAATGGCTTCCACCCACTTAGAAACATAATCCACTGCTAAAAGGATATAAAGAAATCTATTAGATGAAGGAAAAGACCCCATAAAATCGATCCCCCATATATCGAAGATCTCAACAATGCTTGGCTGAAGTGGCATCTCATCTCGGCGACTTATGTTCCCCATCCTTTGACATCTATCGCATGTCGCCACATAGGTTTCACAATCTTTAAACAAAGTTGGAAAATAAAGAGAAGAATGAAGTACCTTCGCTGCTGTCTTTTGAGCTCCGAAGTGCCCCACGTTAGGTTGTGCATGACAAAAATCAAGAATACTCTCCATCTCCATCTCAGGCACACACTTATGGACTATGGAATCTGTACATATCTTGTAGACAAACGGATCATACCATATAAATGTCTCAACATCCCTCTTGAACTTTGCAAGTTGATATCGATTGAGATCTCTCAGAATCTCTCATACGGCAATGTAATTCATATAATCCGTATACCATGGATCCATCCCTTGAGCAGCCACAACACATGCTTTTTCTGCTCCTTCAACAAGCACTTCCTTTATCTTCTCATCAGGGAATATCTCTTCAATGTAATAGAAAGAATTATCACAGTGCTCCCTTGTCTCCAACCTTGATAGGTGATCCGCCAAAATATTCTCAGTACCCTACTTGTCTCGGATCTCCATATCAAATTCCTGCAAAAGAAGAATCCATCTAATGATCCTTGGCTTCGTTTTCTTCTTCTCCATGATGTACCGAATCGCAAAGTGATCCTGTACAGTATAGTCTTCATGCCAACCAAATACTGTCGAAACTTATTGAACGCATACACCACAGCTAGAAACTCCTTTTCAGTCACTGTGTAGTTCTTTTGTGCAACATCAAAAGTCTTACTCGCATAGTAAATGACGTAGAACTTCTTATCCCTCAACTGCCCAAGCACCACTCCAAGTGCTAAATCACTCGCATCACACATAAGTACAAATGGCTGAGTCCAATCTGGTGTGATCAAGATAGGTGCAGTAATAAGCGCCTCTTTCAAAACCTAAAAAGCTGTTAGACATTCTTCATCAAAAACAAAAAGGAATATCATTTTCAAGTAAATGAGATAAGGGCTTGGAGTATTTCGAGAAGTCTTTTATGAATCTTCTATAAAAACCGCCGTGTCTAAGGAAGGACCGCACTCTCTTTTCATTAGTAGGTGGAGGAAGCTTCTCAATTGCCACCACCTTTACTCTATCCATCTGCAATCCCTTGGCCGAAATATGATGGCCAAGAATAATCTCATCTCTTACCATGAAGTGACACTTCTCCCAATTCAAGACAAGATTAGTATCTTGGCATCTCTTCAAAACAATAGCAAGGTTAGATAAACAAATATCAAAGGAGGAACCAAATACAGAAAAATTATCCATAAACACCTCCATGATCTTTTCTATCAACCCATCAAATATGGCCATCATCCAACGCTGAAATGTAGCAGACGCATTACATAATCTAAAAGGCATCTTTCTAAAAGCAAAAGTTCCATAAGGGCAAGTAAAAGTAGTATTTTCTTGATTCTTAGGTGCAATCATAATTTGATTATAACCCGGGTACACATCCAAGAAACAATAAAACTCATACCCTGCAAGACGATCAAGCATTTGATCCATGAAAGGAAGATGAAAGTGGTCTTTGCATGTATTTTCATTCAATTTCCTGTAATCTGTACACACATGCCATCCCGTAAGAATCCTAGTGGCTAAAGTCTCACCATCTTCGGCTTTCACTATAGTCATGCCCCCCCTTCTTAGCTACAAATACAATGGACTCACATGGGGACTATCACTAATAGGATAAATAATTCCTGCATCTAGCCATGTTAGGATTTGCTTCCTAATCACTTCTTGAATAACGGGATTCATCCTCCGCTGATTCTGAATGCTACTCTTAGCCTCATCTAACAATCTTATTCTATCCATGCAATAGGAAGGAGTAATCCCCTTTAAATCATCAAGAGACCAACCAATTGCAGACTTATACTTTCTAACTACATCTAATAATTCCTCAAGTTGATTATTATCAAGGGAAGAAGATATAATTACCGGATATTTTTCATTGTCATCTAGGTAGGCATACTTCAAATGCTCCGGTAGCGGTTTCAACTTCTCTTTCTTCTCTTCTTGAGGTGCACTCTCTCTATCCAATGACAAGTACTTCCTAGTCCACTTGACCCCTTCAGTTTTGGTCCTTGTCGACTCATACCTGTCATCACCCAAAGCAAGCAAGTTTTCAAAGAATTCAATACATACCTCATTGGAGAGTTCATCTAGCTCAGTAGTGGGAAAAGTAAGAGACTCCGTCAAACACAACTCAAGAGGATCCTTCGACAGAATAAAAGATATGTCTTCCTTCACACTCTCTTCCACTACATCAATATTGTAACACTACATCTCCATTGGCATCTTCATTACTTTGTCAAGGTTAAATAAGACCTCTTCTTTCATTACTTCACAATATCCTTTGAAAAGTGGACAATGACATCAAGTTGATGCTTGCCCCAAGATCACACAAGGCTCGACGTGCCGGCCCCTTCCCAATTTCATATAAAATTATGAAGCTTCATTGATCCTTCAACTTAGCTGGCAGCTTCCTTTGAATGATCGAGCTGCAGTTCTTAGACAAATTCACCATTTCAATTCCGTTCAAACTTCTCTTCTTTAAAAGAATATCCTTAAGAAAACGAGCATAATACGTCATCTCCAATATTGCTTCAGAGAAAGGAATGTTCAAGCTTATTTTGTTTTTGATTTCTTAAAACTTCCTGAACTTCTGTTCCAATCCCTTCTTGACTAGCTTAAGAGGAAATGGCGGAGGTATTTTAGTTTTGGGTATTCCCCATTCATCACGTTCAGCCTTCTCTGCTTTATCCCTTTCGGCTCTCAATCTCTTAGCTCTTTTCCACTTCTTTTTTGTTATAATCTCAGTATTCTGCTCTTTGGAAGACACTGGAGTAGTTTCAACATCATGCGGAGCATTTAACGTGGAAAACAGTGCAGAACAGGCAGGTTTGACCTGAGTTCGATTGAGTTCGACCTGGGTAGGTGGTCGAACTCGGTGAATAATGGTCGAACTGAACATCTGAAAGTTTGTTCTTCCCCTTACATGCCGGTTCGTGGTTCGTCCAAGAGGATTGGTCGAATCCAAGCGATCGTGGTCGAATCGGGCTTCATTCAAAATAGAGTGCTCTGGACAGTGGAGTTCACCTCAGTTTGAGCAGAGGCTCTAGTCGATCTCACATGTATTTGGTCAAACTGACCTTCTGACTCCTCAGGACGTTGCCAAGGTGCCCTGTTCGAACTCCCCTGTTCAGTTCGTCCTAGGTAGGTGGTCGATTCTAGTTTCATCGGTCTCTCATACTACGTTCTAGACCTCAGTTTAATGGCATGACAAGACTTTAGATTCTCAATACTTTGAGACGGAAGCTTCCCTTTCTCGATAGTTTGTGTCAATTTGTTTACATTTCCAGCCATCTCCCCCATTAACAACGTAAGGTCTTTTACTTGTGTAGACAAATCCTTATGATGATCATCAATCTTCTTCTCTAACTTGGCCTCAAGACAGTCTATTCTTGCATCATTCCTCGCCATGTACCTATTCACAATATCCTCAAAGCCAAGCTTCACTTCTTCCACCTTAGCTCCCGGATCAACACCGATAGGAGGCTGCACCACATTATTTAGATTGCTCCATGAAAACTCCGGCCTCCTTGGTTGTTGATAACCACCCGGGGGACCACGATTGTTGTAGTTCCCTTGATAGTTCCGGTTTCCTTGATTTGGGTACCTCGTTCCTTGAATACTTTGACCCATTGCGTAACTTGCCTCCTCGATCTCTTCATGGCTAGCTCCTTCATAGCCACCATCCTGCTGCATCATTGGTACTCTCTGAGATAAATCCATGATCTGCTTTTGCTGAGACTCTAGTAGCATGCTAATGTTAGTCAAACTAGAGACGATCTCATCATCTTTTCCTGACTTCACCATAGTATGCTCAACATGTGCTACTTTTCCAAGGACATAAGCGCCTCTCACTCTATCAGTCAGCCAATCTCTTGAATTCATCGAAATATCTTCAAAAAGCTTCTCGGCCTCATTGGGTGACTTAGTAAGCAGTGCTCTATTAGAAGAAGCATCAAGTAAAACACGAGAATCGCAATCCAACCCATTGTAACAAATACTGATATATTGAGCTTTAGATAGTCCATGATGAGGACACTTCCGAAGCATGTCCTTGAATCTATCCCAAGCTTCATGAAACTTCTCATTACCATGGATAGAAAATTGATTGATTTCTTGCTTCATCTTGAACACCTTTGAAGGTGGCATGTATCGCTCCAAGAATTCCACTTTCAACTTCTCCCATGTATCACATTCAGCAGCATCAAGATTATCGTACCAATCTCTCGCCTTTTTATTCAACGAGAACTTAAACAATATGATCTTCCTCGCATCCTCATGAGCTCCTGCGTCTTTTTGTGTGCTTGCATACCCAAGGAACTTATTTAGATGTTGCTGAGGATCTTCGAATGTTCCCCCAGAGAAGGAACTCCTTTCAATCATGCTGATAAGAGCAGGGTGTAAATCAAAATCAGCTCCGGTCCCTCTTGCTCCTAACAACCCAGCATTGCCAGTTCCGTTGTTCTTAAAAACTTCTCGGATGGCAAGTGTGTTCGTGTCAACTGCCATGTTGATTGCTTCTACGTCCCAATTAACTTCGGTTGCAGCTTCAATCATTTGCGGATTCGGCACGTCAACTTCAACTCCTAAATTAAGAGCTTCAGTTGGGTCTATGTTCTTGTTCTTGTTCTTCTTTTTCGATGCTCCGATCTCTGGATTATACGACTCTAATTCACCTTTTTTTGATCTTGTGAGAATACATCTAAGAAAAATAAGAGTTAGAAATTAAAGACAAGAATAAGATAATCTCAATTAAACTAGAAATAATCAAATAATAATTAATTCCGTCCCTGGCAACGGCACCCCGGCAACAGCGCCAAGAACTTGATGGGCATTTTATCAACACACAAAATTAATCCTCAAGTATAAAGATATCAATTATAGTTTTGATAGGTGACCAAGTGTTTATCGTACCCAAGAGACGAATAATTATCAATTCAATTATATTCTAATTAACTAAGATTATGTGGCAAATTGGTTTTGATTTTGTTATGAAACTAAATAACATATAAGTAAAAATAGCAAAATAAATAAGCAAACAATCAAGAAAACTTGATTGTGATCAAGTAAGTAATATAGTAGTTCTTCAGGTCATCCAGTTTTACTCGTTAATTTCCTTTCCATGTGTTGATGTCTGACTATACCTTGTAGTTTATGGACGCATCACTAAATCATTCAAGCGTACTCAATAGACACAAGTAAGCAAGCGTATGACACGTGTGAATATCCTCGGAGCAAGATGTATACTTTATCCCCCTTTCTAGGTACTATCATAATCAATTATTTCCCGTGCACTTAGTACTCTAACCTGATTTGTTCTCCCTTTTTAGGTACTATAAAGTTATACTCTTTATCTTACTTATTAACCCGAATACGATTCAATTAACAAGTATCTATATAAGATAGTTATAATAAGACTTCAGAATCCCTTCACTTAGAATTATAACATGCAATCCTGCTCAGCGGTGAACGGACTCAATCAATAACCAAGAAATGTATTCAGACTCTACATAACAGTTAAAGATGCACAAAACAACCTTGAGTATGAATTAAAAAGACACAATCTTATATAGAATAAACCACAAGTAGTGTTGTACAGAGTTTACACATGGAAATTCAATTAACTCATAAAACTTTCATAACCCTAGAACTACTGGAGCGGTTCTAGCCCATGATTGATCTAGAAACAATCATGGCTAGTTGGTATGATCTTACTTGTCTTGCCAGAAGAACCTTTCCTCATGACTCATTCGGATGATGGTAGGGTTTGGTGAAGGATAGATGATGAATGCTCTCTCTTTCTCCTGCGAAAGCTCTTCTTTTATACTTGTAAACTCTCCTTACGGGCCTTGGATGGGCTTTTTGAGTGAACACACCACTGAAGGTATAAAAATACAAATTTGTAACTTTCCGTACATCAGGTCAACCACATAGGTTGGTCGAACTCACCCAGGCAGGTCGAACTCTAGGTCGAATCCACCTGTAACCCGGCCTCTGATTCCGGATTCGACTAGAGTCCTGGTCGAACCGAATACTTCCTGGTCGAACTGGTACTGCTTCTGTTTAGGCTTCGAGTTCGACCATGGTTTGACCAAGTGGTTTGATGGAACTCTTCTATCATGGTCAAATGTCACTTTTCTGTGCTCAGTTTAACCAGCATTGCTGGTCGAACTCCCTCCTTCTTGGTTGAATTCGACCCCTGCTTGGTCAAATCGCATGCCTGCTTCTTTCTCTTTTCGGATCCGATCACTTCCAACTTGTTTTCCATCGAAAATAACTCAAATAGCCTTGTAAACACCTGATTCGTGACTTTCCAACATGTATACCGATTCACATCGAATTACAACCATTTATCATACCATAAGTACACGAATCTGGGCTCGAAACTAGTGAATTTACACACTCATCAATGGAGTATCAACTTTTCAATACTATTTTGGTCCCCTTACATTTAAATTCTGGGTTAATCACTACCGATCCATAACGAATTGAGTTAATGTTGTTCCAAATTTGAGCTTTTCGGCCGATAGGTCCTATGTGGCCGATGATGTGTCCGTTGATACTCTAGTGTGCCACGAATATAATTGATGAATGTCAGTTTCGCCCATAACTTTATTTCAATCCAATTTTTGTCCCAAAATAGTTAATTTTTTCAATTTAGTATAATTCGTACATATTTTTTCAATCACGTGACGAACATGTGACAATCTACAACCAATCATATAAATTTAATGTCTTCTTAATATAAAAAATTTTAAATCATACAAAAAAAAGTAAATAGATTTCATATTATAATTAAAATTTTTAAACAATATCGAAATACAACCACAACAATTTTTAGGTTCAAAACAAAAATTTTAAAAATAAATGATAAGAAATTAAAAATATTATTTAAATAAACTTAAAAATAATTATATATTTTTTAAAATATTAAATGCAAGAATAATTAATGTAATTAATTTAAATTATTTTTATTTAAATACTAATACATACTCATGATTAGTGTGAAAATCTGCATGTTTTAGGGTACGATTTAACACCGTTTTGTGGAATTTATGTTTGTATTTTAGTACTAAATGGATAATTTTCATATATTTAAGATATTGGTGCATTTGAGGTGTTATTTTGTGTTTTTACGTGAAAAATGATTAAAAGTGCATAGTTAGAATGAAGACTGAAATCGTGAAAGAATGCTGAAAAATGCATGTCCAATTTGCATAATTTTTCTGTATTTGAGTAGAAGTTCAAACTTGTCATGTGATATATGGTTGGAAAGTTATGGAAGAGAATATTATTTTTCCTCAAGAAACACCTTAATCGGAGCTCAGATAAGGAAGTTATGATCAAAACGGTGAAGTCGCGCAAGCTATGCCATCCCAGTACGACTCGTGCTACATTTTCATGACTAGTACCCTTTAAATGTTTTATTTTTTTGATTTCTTAATTTTAATATAAAGCTAAGGAAGAGAGGATCGTGTGAGTACAAAAATCACCTCAATCGGAGTTCGGATGAAGAAGTTATGGTCAAAACCCGTGAGGTTGTGCAATTTGCCGACGAGTGCCATGTCCCGGCAACCCAATTTTCGGCCCGTTCATGTTTTTATCGTGAAAAAGCCATATTTTGAGGTGAAATCCAAATTTTATCAGCCCTCAACTATAATAGGAGCTGTTGGGAGTCTTAAAATAATAACTCTCCATAACTATCACTTTTCACGTCCTTTACGTGCCACAATACCGAAATCAAGATCCACCATCTCATCCATCCATCCCAATTGGAGAGTTCATTAGTGTTGCTTATTTAAGAAGGAGAACAGAGAAGATTCAGAACCACGGAGGAAAGGAAGGAGATCAACACCATATCTAGGGTTTTTTCTTACTTTTTCTTTCTTGCTTTTGAATTATAGACATAGTAGATTGTTTTCATATCTAACCATGTGTGTTGCTTATAACACCATGGGATAGTAATTTTCTGGATAGTTCTAGAATTTTGAAGGTTTAAATTGGATTGAATTAATGACCTAGACTAGGTTAGGATTTCTGCAATATTCTTATTCCATTATTAATGCTTTGAGTTAAGACTTATATTTTTGTCTAATATGATCCGTCCTCATTCATTATATGCCATTGTCTTATGCATATGTATGATTGTTGCTTGTGTCATAGAGGGATTGTATTTATCTATCTGTTATGGGTAAATGAGATCTAATTATATAACATTTATTCATTAGAATAATTAATATTGGACACTTGATATATCTATTAATTACCATTCTATAGGATTTGGTTTCTTAAATTGTTAGGTGAGAATTGAAATTTATTTCTGAAGTATCTATAAAGGGAAGTCTAGTACTCTTAACCTTTAATGGAATTTTGCATGAAGTACCTAGTAAGAGAGTAAGAATTATTCTTCTGCATACGAGGATTTAAACTAGATTTATGTGTTAAGCATACTTTACAAAAGAGATTTAACATCTTTAAGTGATTGTTTTCATAAAATCTTCAGGAATTCTAATTGATTGTCTAGTGATTTAATCTGACCAACTTAAATTAGATTTCCTAGAGCTATCTTGTCTTCTCTCTTGAAAACTAGTATTATTTTTATTTGCATATTTTATTATTTTAAGTAATTATTTTCTGCATCCTTAGTTTTAATTAATTCCATTAAAAAAACCCAGATTTGTCTTATATTAAAATTGTCATAAATAGAATTAATTAGTGAGTCTAAAATTATCCTTTGGGTTCGATATTATACTTGGTCACATGCTAAGCTACAACTGATTCCCTATATTTGGGGACGCACAAAAATCAGTGAACAACTCCCTCTGTCCCGTTTAAAGAATTACACTTCCTTTGTAATTCTTTAAGTAGGACGGAAGGAGTATACTTCAAATATTTTAAAATATGTTCTTAACGCATCTATTTTCTACAAAAATTCATCTCATTCTTCTTCAAATAAAAATTGGAAAACTGTAAGTATAATCATATAATTTACTACAATCAACTCACTTTCTAGGGATTCCAACTTTGGTCCTTTTTTAAATTTGAATTTTCAATTTTGGTATTTATTTGTCCAATTTTATTTTTGTACAATTTTGATCCTTTATGGCTTGAAAATTAAAAAAGTCATCGGAATATCGTCGGAAAATTTTTGGAATTCAAATTTAGTCCTTCATTGGTGTTTTTTTTTAATTTATCAATTTTAGTCATTCTTTTATTAAAATTTTTATGGTTTTATTACTAGTAGATACTACTATGTATAACTTAATTACTAAAAAAATATTGATCCAAAATTATTACATATGAATACGTGGTGTCATATATATATATTTTTCCAGCATTACTTTTAATCTCTAATTTTGGACAAATCATAATATTCTATTATTAATAACATCATACTTTTACTTTCAATAAACAATAAAGATATAAAATACAAAATTTTCACCAAATAACGGTATACAAGGAATCTCTCTGTTAAACCTGCGATGATATTTGTTAAATGAAAGAAATTTCACGCTGATGAGAGTGTAAATTCACATAATTTGAGCTCTGATTCTGTGATAATGATATTTGATTTGGTCGTAAGTTGAGATGGATTGAGATATGTAGTGGAAAGTCACGAATCAGGTGCATTTGAGGCCGTTTGAGCGAATTTTGAAGGAAAGCAGAACAGAAGTGCTTGGAATCGGAAAAGAGGTGTTTAAGCACCTGGTTCGACCAAAGCAGAGGTGGTTCAACCACCGGTTCAGGTCGAACCAAGCACCTGAAAGTGAGAAACAGAGGGGTTCGACCATAATGATATGGTTCGACCAGGCATGAAGGTCGAACCGTGATTGAAACAAATGCCTAAAGTGGTGCAAAGGCAATTCGACCACGATACTTCTGGTTTGACTGGTGGTTCGGGTCGAACCAGCAATCTGCAGATTCGTTACAGGCTGGTTCAACCATGACATGAATAGTTTGACCAAGGGCTTTGGTCGAACCGATATGGGAGAAGCTTTTAGATCCATATATTTACACCTTCAGTACGTGTTTTCACTCAAAAAGCCCATTAGAGGTCTGTTGGAGGAGCTGAAAGTATAAAAGGAAGATCCTACGCAGTAGAAAGAGGACAAGACCACCACCTTCATTCTACACAACATCCGAAACCCTACCATCATCCTACGGAGCTGTGGAGAGAGATAAATCTATCGAATCAAGTGAGAACTAGGTGAAGATTCAAAACGGAGAGAGACGCGACGGCTCTCACATCTAGAGTTTTCTTCGCTTCTTAATTTATCTTGTAATTTTCAAGACTATGGGTAAGATCTATCCAACCACTATGATTGTTCTTCGATCAATCATGGGTTAGAACCTCTTCGGTAGTTCTAGGGTTTATGAAGATTTTATGATTTAATTGAACTTCTGTGTGTATACTACGTACAACACTACTTGTGGTTTATTTTATATAAGACAATTCTTTATTAATTCATACTCAGAGTTGTTTTGTGCATCATTAATTGTTATGTAGAGTCTGAATACATATCTTGATTATTGATTGAGTGTGTTTACTGTTGAGCAGGATTACATGTTATGATTCTAAGTGAGGGGACTCCGAAGTCTCATTAGAACTATCTTATATAAATACTTGTTAATTGAATCTTATTTGGGTTAATAAGTAGGATAAAGAGAATAACTTCATAGTACCTATAAAGGGAGATCATATCGGGTTAGAGTACTTAGTGCACGAGAAATAATTAATACTGATAGTACCTAGAAAGGGGGGTGAATTATATCTCTTGCTCCAAGGATATTCACATGTGTCACAAGCTTATTTGCTTGTGTCTATAGAGTAGATTTGCATGGTTTAGTGATACGTTCATATTCCATAAGGCAGAGTCGGACATTGATATGCGGAAGGAAAGTTAATGAGTAAAACTAGATGGCCCGAAGAACGACCTAATTTCTCACTTATTCACTTTCATTTAATCTCTACCGCTTGTTTACTTTATTTGTTATTCAAATTACTCGTTTCGTAGTTAATTAATTATTCCACCAAATTATTGTCAACCTAGTCTTAATAAGTTGGATTATAATTGAATTGATAATAATATGTCCCTTGGGTTCGATAATCACATGGTCGCTTATCAAAGCTACAATAACATCCTTCATACTTGGGGATTAATTGTGTGTTGAGAAAACGCTCACCAAGTTCTTGGCGCCGTTGCTGGGGACGACATTAATTATTAATTTATTATTTCTAGTTTAATTGAGACTATTTTATTCTTGTCTTTAATTTCTAACGCTTATTTTTCTTAGGTCTATGCATACTAGATCGAAGGCAGGAACATTAGCGCCTTTTAATCCGGAAATTGGAGCATCATCGAGGAAGAAGAAAGCAAAGAAGAAGAAGAACAAGAACGTGGAAGCAACTGAAGCTATTAATCTAGGAGTTGAAGTTGAAGAGCTGAACTCGGAAGCAATTGAAGCTGCAACTAGAGATAAGTCAGAAGCAGAAGCAGTCAACATGGCCCAAGATAGGGCGAATCTGAATAATGTTGCCATCTATGAATTCTTCAAGAACAATTGAGGAGGCAACTTGGGGCTGTTAGGAGCAAGAGTGGCCGATGCGGATTTTGATCTTCACCCTGCTTAGATCAGCATGATAGAAAGGAGCCCATTCTTTGGGGGAACCATTGAAGATCCTCAACACCATCTGAATAAATTCCTAGGGTATGCAAGTACACAAAATAGTACAGGAGATCATGAGGATACAAGGAGGATTGTGTTGTTTAAGTTCTCGCTTACTGAAAGAGGGAGAGATTGGTACGATACTCTTAATGCTGCTGAATGCACTATCTGGGAGCAATTGAAGTTGAAATTCTTGGAGAGATACATGCCACCTTCCAAGATGTTTAGGATGAAGCAAGACATCAATCAATTTGCTATCGGGAGTGGAGAGAAGTTTCATGAGACTTTGGACAGATTCAAGGACATGCTTCGAAAGTGTCCACAACATGGGCTATCTAAAGCTCAATACATCAGTATTTTTTACAACAGGTTGATTATGATTCTCGAGTGTTACTTGAAGCTTCTTCTAATGGAGCACTACTTATAAAGACACCCTTTGAAGTCGAAAACACTTTGAGGATATTTCGATGAATTCAAGAGATTGGCCAACTGATAGAGTGAGAGACACTTATGTTCTTGGAAAAGTAGTAGGTTGAGCATACCATGGTTAAGTAGAGTAGAGAAGATGAGATCGTTTCTAGTTTGGCTAATATCAACAAGTTACTTGAGTCTCAGCAAAAGCATATTACTGATTTTACACAGCGAGTACCAATTATGCAGCAGGATGTTGGTAATGAAGGAGCTAGCCAAGAGGAATTGGTAGAGGCAAACTACGCCATGGGTCAAAGTATTCAAGGAATGAGATTCCAAAATCAAGAAAACCAAAATTATCAAGGGAACTACAATAATCGTGGTCCCCCTGATAATTATCAACAAACAAGGAGGCCGGAGTTTTCATGGAGTAATCCTAATGCAGCAGTACAACCTCCTGTTGGTGTTGATCCAGGGGCTAAGGTCAAAGAAGGAAAACTTGGTTTTGAGGATACAGTGAATAGGTACATGGCATGGAATTATGCAAGAGTGGATCGTCTAGAAACAACGTTGGAAGCAAAAATAGATAAAAATCATGAGGATATATCTAAGCAGATGAAGGACTTGACGTTGTTGATGGGGCAGATGGCCGGGAATGTGAATCAATTGACCCAAACAGTGGAGAAGGGAAAGTTCCCATCTCAGAGTATAACGAACCCAAAAGAGTGTCACGCCATCACGTTAAGGTCTTGAACACAGTATGATGATCTGATGATGCCGAAAATGAATTCTGGAGCTCCAAGAGCTCGATTCGACCAGAGTTCAACCAAGATAGTAGGTCGAACCACACATCCTAAGTTCGATCAGATGGTCAGTTTGACTAATGTCGACCTGGTTTGACTAACCCTGAAGGTCAAACCATGGTCGAACCAGCCTGTCCAGAATTCTCTAATGTCGGGTTCAACCAACCCAGCCCTGGTTCGACCAACCCTGAAGGTCGAACCATGGTCGAACTGACCTGTACGAAGGATGTCAAACTTTTGAATGCTTGGTTCGACCACTACACACCTGGTTCGACCAACACCCATGGTCGAACCGAGGTTGAACCACCTCGTCTAGTACCATTTTTCGTGCAAAATGCTTTACATGATGTTAATGCTATTCCAGTACCATCCAAAGGGCAGAATACTGAGCTTATAGTGGAAAAGAAGTGGGAATGAGCGAAGAGATTGAAAGCCGAGAAGGATAAAGTGGAGAAGGTTGAACGTGATGAATGGGGAATTCCTAAGACAAAGATACCTCCCCCGTTTCCTTTCAGGTTAGTCATGAAGGGATTGGAAGAGAAGTTCAAGAAGTTTTTCGATATCCTAAACAAGATAAGCTTGAGCATTCTTTCTCTAAAGCAATATTAGAGATGCCATATTATGCCCAATTTTTAAAGGATATACTTTTGAAGAAGAGAAGCTTGAACGTAATTGAAATGGTGAATTGGTCTGAGAACTGTAGCTCGATCATTCAGGGAAAGCTGCCAGCTAAGTTAAAGGAAACGGGGCTGGCACGACGAGCTTTGTGTGATCTTGGGACAAGCATCAATTTGATGTCATTGTTTATATTTCAAAGGCTTGGTTTGGAACAGTTGCTCTACAATTGGCGGAAAGGTCTATGACTTTTCCGAAGGGTGTGATTGAAGATGTTCTTATGAAAGTAGAGAAACTTGTCTTTCCTGTGGATTTTCTAGTGCTAGAGATGGAAGAAGACAAGGATAATGTTCCCGTTATCTTAGGGAGACCATTCTTTGTCACTGCTTGGGCTATGATTGATGTTCAAAAGGGAAAGCTAAGGCTGCAGATGGATAAAGAAGACGTTCTATTCAACCTTGATAAAGCTATGAAGATGCCGATAGAGATGCAGTGTCACAACATTGATGTGGTGGAGGAGATCGTGAAGGAAGATATATCCTTGTTCCTTTCAATGGATCCATTGGAGACATGCCTAGCTGAGTCTCTTACTTTTCCCACCACAGAGCTATATGAGATCTCTAATGAGGTATGTATTGAATTTCTTGAAAATTTACTTACTTTGGGTGATGACAAGTATGAATAAAAAAGAACCAAGTTTGAAGAGGTGAAGTGGATGAGAAAATACTTGGCGGTGAAGTGGATGAGAAAATACTTGCCATTGTATAAGGAGAACACAACAAAAGAGGAGAAGAAATAGGAGCTGAAATCGCTACCGGAGCCCTTGAAGTATGCCTATCTAGGTGATAATGAAACATATTCGGTAATTGTATCTTCTTCTTTAACAGATGATCAACTCGATGAGTTATTAGATGTGCTTAGGAAGTATAAGTCTACAATTGATTGGTCTCTTGATGATTTGAAAGGCATTAATCATTCATATTGCATGCATAAGATTAGGTTATTAGATGAGGATAATTAGGGTAGCATTCAGAATCAGCGAGGGTGAATCCCGCTATTCAAGAAGTGATTAGGAAGCAAATCCTAATATGGCCAGATGCAGGAATTATATATCTAATTAGTGATAGCCCCCATGTGAATCCATTGCATGTTGCAGCTAAGAAGGGGGCATGACTATTGTTAAGTCTAATGATGGTGAGGCATTAGCCACTAGGATTCCTACTAGGTGGCATGTGTGTACGGATTATAGGAAACTAAATGAAAACACACGCAAAGACCACTTCCCACTTCCTTTCAAGGATAAAATGCTTGATCGTCTTGCAGGGTATGACTTTTATTGTTTCTTGGATGGGTACTCGGGGTATAATCAAATCATGATTGCACTCGAGGACCAGGAAAAAAACTACTTTTACTTGCTCTTATGGAACTTTTGCCTTTAGGAAGATAACTTTTGGGTTGTGTAATGTACCTGCTACATTTCAGCATTGCATGATAGCTATATTTGATGGTTTGATAGAAAAGATCATGGAGGTGTTTATGGGTGATTTTTTTATTTTTGGTTTCTCCTTTGATATTTGTTTGACTAACCTGTCTACTGTTTTGAAGAGAAGTGTTGATACTAACCTTGTTTTGAATTTGAAGAAGTGTCACTTCATGATAAGAGATGGGATTATTTTGGGACATCATATCTCAGCCAAAGGATTGCAAGTTGATAGAGCAAAGGTGGTAGCGATTGAGAAGCTCCCACCACCTACTATTGAGAAAGGAGTGCGGTGCTTCCTTGGACATGTAAGATTTTATAGAAGATTTATCAAAGACTTCTCAAAATACTCCAAGTCATTGTCTCACTTAATTGTCTCATCTATCTTGATCACACCGGATTGAACTCAGCCGTTTGTACTTATGTGTGATGCAAGTGATTTAGCACTTGGAGTGGTGCTTGGGCAGATGAGAGAGAAGAAATTCTGCAACATTTACTATGCGAGTAAGACTTTTGATACAACGCAAAAGAACTACACTGTCACTGAAAATGAGTTTCTTGCTGTTGTGTATGCATTCAATAAGTTTTGACAGTATTTAGTTGGCATGAAGACTATAATGTACACGGATCATTCTGCAATTCGGTATTTGATGAAGAAGAAGGGAGCTTAGCCAAGGATCATTAGATGGATCCTTCTTCTACATGAGGTTGATATGGAGATCCGAGATAAGAAAGGTACAGAAAATGTGTTGGCGGATCACCTATCAAGGTTGGAGACAAGGGAGCATTGTGATGATTCTTTTGATTACGTGGAGGAGATGTTCCTTGATGAGAAGATTATGGCTGTATTTGCTGAAGGAGCGGAGAGAGCTTGTGTAGTAGCTGCTCAAGGAATAGATCCATGGTATGTGGATTATGTCAATTACATAGCCGTAGGTGAAATTCCAGAAGATCTCAACAGGTATCAACTTGCGAAGTTTAAGAGGGATGTTGAGACTTTTATATGGTATGATCCGTTTGTCTATAAGATTTATACGGATTCTATCGTCCGTATGTGTGTGCCCAAAATGGAGATGGAGAGTGTTCTTGATTTTTGCCATGCACAACCTAACGGGGGGAACTTTGGAGCCTAAAAGACTGCAGCGAAGGTACTTCAATCTGTTCTTTATTGGCCTATTTTGTTTAAAGATTGTGAATCCTATGTAGCGACATGTGATAGATGTCAATGCGCGTTTTCTTTGCACGCAAAATTAATTCCCAAGTATTAAGGAAATCAATTACAGCTTAAGCAAGCGACCAAGTTAAATATAGAACCCAAAGGACGGCGTATTATTAATTTAATTATTTACTAAATTAATTAAGATGAAAGGCAATTAAGTTTGAGGTTTGATTATCAACTACTAAACAAAATTATTAAATAACAGATAAATAAAATATCACTAGAGGAATACGAAATTGGATCAAGTAGGAGAATAGGTAGCTCTAGGATAATCCAATTTCATTCATTAATTTCCATTTCATGTATTAATGTCCGACTCTGCCTTGTGGAATATGAACGTATCACTAAGCCATGCAAATCTACTCTATAGACACAAGTAAATATACGTGTAACACGTGCGAATAACCTTGGAGCAATTATTCTCTATATCAATTATTCACTTTACCCCCTTTCTAGGTACTATTAGTATCAATTATTTCCTTGGCCAATTGGTACTCTAACCTTATATGTATTATAAAATTATCCTCTTTATCCTACTTATCAACCCAAATTAGATTCAATTAACAAGTATTTATATATGATAGTTCTAATGAAGTTTCGGAGTTCCCTCACTTAGAATCATAACATAGAATCCTGTTCAGCAGTGAACGCGCTCAATCAATAACCAAGATGAACATTCTGACTCTATTCAACAGTTAATGATGCACAAAATGACTGAATATGGAGTAAGAAAGCATTGTCATATATAAAATAAATTCACAAGTAGTATTGTAGGGAGTATACACACGAAGGTTTAATTAATTCATAAAAACCTTCAAAATCCTAGATCTACCAAAATAGTTTTAGCCTATGATGTTGCGAAGAACAATCATGGTGTTGGATAGATCTTATCCGTATGTCTAGAAAATACAAGATAAATTAGAAAATGAATAAAATCCTAGATGTGGGAGTCGTCACGTCCTTCTTTGTCTTGAATCCTCCTCTTGGTTCCCCTTTTGATTCCACAGACGAATCTTCAAAGTGATAGATGGATGGAGGAAAGGATGTGGATGATGGTTGGGGGGTGCAGGATGATTGTGTTGTCGTGTCTCTTGGTGTGATCTACATCCTCTTTTATAGTTGTAAGCTCTTCTTATGGACATTGGATGGACTTTTTCTTGGAAAATACGAAAATACATGCATTAGGGGTATAAAAATACGGATCTGGAGATGTTCAGGCATTTGGTTCAACTTTTGGGCTTGGTTAAGCCAGATCAGGGAGGACGAACCACTCTGTTACAAATTTTCATTCTCAACACACAATTAATACCCAAGTATGAAGGATGTTATTGTAGCTTTGATAAGCAACCAAGTGATTATCGAACCCAAGGGACGTATTATTATCAATTCAATTATAATCTAACTTATTCAGACTAGGTTGGAAATAATTTGGTGGAATAATTAATTAACTACGAAATGAGTAATTTAAATAACAAATAAAGTAAACAAGCGGTAAAGATTAAACGAAAGTGAATAAGTGAGAAATTAGGTAATTCCTCGGGCCATCCAGTTTTAGTCATTAACTTTCCTTCCACGTATCAATGTCCGACTCTGCCTAGTGGAATATGAACGCATCACTAAACCATTCAAATCTACTCTGTAGACATAAGTAAATAAGCGTGTGACACATGTGAATATCCTTGGAGCAAGAGATATAATTCACCCCCCTTTTTAGGTACTAGCAGCATGAATTATTTTCCGTGCACTAAGTACTCTAACCCGATATGATCTCCCTTTATAGGTACTATGAAGTTATTCTCTTTATCCTACTTATTAACCCAAATAAGATTCAATTAACAAGTATTTATATAAGATAGTTCTAATGAGACTTCGGAGTCACATCAATTAGAATCATAACATGTAATCCTATTCAGCAATAAACGCACTCAATCAATAATCAAGATATGTATTCAGACTCTACATAACAATTAATGATGCACAAAATAAGTCTGAGTATGAATTAATAAAGAATTGTCTTATATAAAATAAACCACAAGTAGTATTGTACGGAGTATACACACGGAAGTTCAATTAAATCATAAAACCTTCATAAACCCTAGAACTACCAAAGCTGTTCTAGCCCATGATTGATCGAAGAACAATCATAGTGGTCGGATAGATCTTACCCATAGTCTTGAAAATTACAAGATAAATTAAGAAACGAAAAAAAACCCTAGATGTGGGCGCTGTCGCGTCTCTCTCCGTCTTGAATCTTCACCTGATTCTCACTTGATTCGAATGATTAATCTCTCTCCACAGCTCCGTAGGATGATGGTAGGGTTTTGGATGTTGTGTAGAATGAAGGTGGTAGTCGTGTCCTCTTTCTGCTGCATAGGGTCTTCCTTTTATACTTTTAGCTCCTCCAACGGACCTCTAATGGGCTTTTTGAGCGAAAACATGCACTGAAGATGTAAAAATACGAATCCAAAAGCTTCTCGTGTATCAGTTCGACCAAAGCCCTTGGTTGAACCATTCATGGCTGGTCGAACCAGCCTGTAACGAATCTGCAGATTGCTGGTTCGACCCGAACCACCAGTCGAACCAGAAGTATAGTGAATGAAGTAGTCGGAACTAATAGGAAGGATTGGGCTATGAAGGTCGATGATGTGTTGTGGGGGTTCCGAACTGCATACAAGACTTTGCTTGACATGTCACCTTATCAAATTATCTATGGGAAGCCGTGCCACTTACCCGTGGAGATTCAACATAAGTCTTTTTGGGCTGTGAGAAGTCTGAACTTGTCTCTTAAGGAGCAAAAGGAGTTGAGGTTGACTCATATCAATCAACTAGACGAGTTCAGAAATCAAATTTTCAAGAATTCGGTGATTTACAAGGAAAGAATGAAGAAATGGCATGATTTGAAGATCACTTACAAGGAATTCAAATAAGGTGATGAGGTATTACTCTTTAACTCTCGTTTGAAGCTTTTTACAGGAAAATTAAAATCGAAGTGGACGGGACCGTTCATTATCCATGGAGCCTTTGGAAGGGGGAGTTTTGAGATCATATGGAGACATCATAGCGGCAAATGGGCATCGATTGAAGCATTATAAGTAGCCAGATAATGCTTGCGTCTTCTTTGAGGATATCTTACATTGATATGGTATCGTCGTGATTCCCCGACATTAAATAAGAGCACCTGTTGGGGTCTTTCCCTCATGTTTTATTGCTTTATTTTATAAGTGTGAGTAAGAAATTTTTATATTTGACGTGCTTACTTATCGAAAATTACATCTCTTTTGCGAACTTAGTTTCGACTATAGTTTCTACTAAGTTTGGGGGGTGTGATGTACTTACCTCATCGTAGTACCAAGAGTATAATCTTTTCTTTGTAACGTTTGTTAGGGGAGTTGATTTTTTGCGATATAATAACACTCTAATCAGTGTTGATGTATTGATTTTTTTGCAATTTGTCTAGTGTTCAGTGGTGTTTTATTTATTGTGTCATATACAGAGTATATAAACATGAATTATTGAGTCTTAATGGTGGTTCTCTAGCTATAGTTTTGCTCTGTTTTGGTACCTAATGATCATTTTAAGCTTGAAGTTTGCAGGGAACAAAGAAGAATCATGTTTGAAGGAACAACAGCATGGTTCGACCATTGGCGTAAGTTGAACCAGATGGTTCGAGTCAAACCGGCAATCAGAGAACCATTGACCTTGACGTAGCGGTTCGACCAATGGTTCGAGTCGAACCAGATTTCAAATTTATCGAGAAGCATGGTTAAACCACGACGAGGTATTTCGACAACCTGGTTCGAGTCGAACTAACCCAGGTAAGTCATGTTTAAGTCGGATTTGAGCCCCTGTTCCATACACTTTGCACACCACCCGCACTCGAATCCTCTCCGAACCAAAAACCCTTTCTTCCAAACTTCAATTTCACGTATTTCTACTCCAATTAAATCACTTTCCACCCTTCCCACACTTGATTTGTCACAGATTTGAGGCTTTTTAGTTGCATAACTAGGGTTTTCTATCCAAAAAGGGGATTTTCATCTCTCGTTCATACTAAGCAATGGCTGGATCGAAAGGTACATTCTCTTGACCCTATTACCCTAGGATTGAACGTCTATTGCTTGATTTTAAGTGGGTAAGTTGATTGAACTAGTTTTTATGGGGATTCATGGTGTAATTTGGATTTTTATTTGAAATTTATTATGAACAAGTGATGGGTCTGATTTTAATTGATGATTTTTGTTTAGACCTTGATGTTTTACTTGAAATTGTTGAAAAATGTGCGTAGTTAAGAGAAGCATGTTAGAATTTAGGTTGATTTGGGAAGATTAGATAATTGCATGCTTAAGTGACGAAAGTGAAGTGAATGGTGAAATTGTTGAAATTCTTGTTGGAGAAGTTGAATGTTCAATTTGGGAGTAGCATGTTTATGATTCATGGTTTAATTTTATGAATAGCATGCTTTTTTGAAGTTGATTATACATGAACAACTTGAAGTCTTGAGTAGAGTTTAATGTATAGTTAGTTTTGAACTTGGGTTGGTTTGCTTTCTTTGTATATGTTGATATTGAAGTATTATTCTTGTAGGAAAAGGAAAGGTGACTGAAATTCGCTCCAAAAGGAGGGAGGATAGGCAACCTCATGAAGACGAAGTTACTAAGAAGTTACATCTCAAGGAGAGGTTGCCAAGGCATTTCCATATTGAGATGGATAATTGGGAGGAAATTAAGGATCGATGGGGTGCGATGTGTGATAAGATTACTCGCACGAGGTACCAGGATGTTGATGCTATGAGGACGATGAATATTCGGGATGACATTATGTGGATGTTCGATGAAGTGGGCATCCACCATTTTATTGAGCTGAAGAGGCCTACATACTTTCATGTTACTGCGGAGGTGTTGTGTTCGATCACGATAAAGAAGGGTGCTAGTTCTTTTCCATATGAGTGTTCATTCCAGCTTGGTGGTGAAAAGAGAACATGGACATCTGAGGATTTTAATGTGCTACTAGGGACTCCGAGGGGGATTTTTGGGCATGAGAATGGACATTTCAACGCGAATGATTTTTAGAGATCTATTTCAGGAGAGGATATGGACTTTAAAACGAAGGAATCTTGTGCTGCATAGATTCGCAACTCAGTCATTAGATACATGGATAGAGTTTTGAGTAATACATTGTTTGCTCGATCTGAGGGAAGTTATGTATCTAGGGGAGAGTTGTACGCTCTATGGTGTATGTTGAATGGAGTGCAATTTAATGTGGGTTCATATTTGATTCAGCAGCTTTCTAGATTCAGGAATTCCTCTTTTCAAAGAGTGAATATTGGAGGATTGCTTACTCCCATAGCTGAGTCATACCAGATGGATTTCACTAGTATTACCCCTATTACGGAGGATCCCAATCTAGTGATGCGTGCATATGTTCGAGCTAGATTTGCTTTTCATCGAGATGGAGACTGGTTTTTCACTAGGGGATCTAATCCCTATTCTTTCATGTTTCCATATGATGTGAGTGCTTTGATTCGAATTCAAGGGAATGAGAACCTGTTGATGGACACATTGGCACATGAGGCAATATCAATTACGTACTTGAGGAGAGGAGATTGGAGGACTTTTACTCAGATTTATGCTGTCGGAATGTATCAGGAGCTGCAAAGGATATGTAGTAGATCAGAGGGATTAGCCACAGCAGCAGCAGCAGCCGTAGCAAGAAGAGAACGGTGAGGAGATGCATGTAGAGAAGCCTCTAGGGCATCATGATATGGGTATGCCGCAGCAGCATGAGATGCCACCACCACAGACACAGCAGCAGCATTGGGGCGGTCCTGATGAGCTTTATAGAGAGCAATTTCGGTTGATGCATGAGCACCTTATCAACCTGAACAACAATCAGAAAGAGACGAACCACCAATCAGGCCTTCTGACGATGAGCTATGCTGCGCTCAATATGCGATACAAAGCGCTGCATGCCAACTATGTGGTTATGGATCAGAGGTTGAGAGATTTGAATGATAACTATGAAACTTTGGATAGGAAGATGGATAGCCTATAGAGAGATTTTGATAATTGGCGCAGGGAAGATAGTGATGATGATACTCCACAGGAGTAGAGGGTGCCAGGTTTTCATCTTTATCTGCTTCATCTCATCCCCCTTCTCTTTTCTCTTTATAGGTTGGGTATTTGGTGGTGTGAGTGGCAAGTATTGATATTATATACTGATTCTGAGATTGGATTTATTTGTGAGATTTGCTTTTGATTGTTATGATGGGTTGTTGACTCTTGATAAGTATGTTGCATTCATATTTTGCATGTATTGATTTTGTTGATGAGAAGCATGTATAACTTGTTAAATATGTGGAGTTTATTGTGAATTGATCTTGATTATATGCTATGAGGAGTGCTAGGAATCTATTACCCATGTGAGAATTTGAGCCTTATGAAATCATGCTACATCCATGCATGATAGTTATTCTTGTGAGAATCGTTCATATGACCGTATTCTAGAACTTGGCTTGGAGTCTTGTGTGAGACTTATGATTTTTAGTTATTTGGTCATGATCTTAGGCCATTATTGTTTATTTGAGTCACTTAGTCAAATTTTACCTTCCCATATACTGTATCAATCATTGGAAGCCCTGTTGAGCCTTTAAAAGCTTTTTCTTTGGCAAGCCTTGATAAAGAGCCTTATTTATTCTTTGCTTGAGCCTTGTTGAATTCCCTATTCATTAGTAGAGAGTTGAGGTGAATATATGCTAGCGTGAATGTGAAGAAGAAAAGGAAGGAAAAATTTGTTGAGTGGTATTAAGTGAAAACAGAAATATATGGTTAAATCTTGTTTAGGGGTAGTGCCTAAAACTGGTACCCCAACTGCTTAGAAGGGTAGTGCTCGAAATTGGTACCCTTGTACTTTAAAGAAAGAAGATGTTGAATTCAAGGAAAAGAAGGAGAAGATGAATCGTAAAGTTCATGTGAATGATGATGGAGAAGAACAATGAAGCTGTTTGATGAAAAACAAAATTCCAAGATAATTCTATACTAGTGAATTAGTCACTTTATCTATATTTTCCTACCTTTACTAAAGAGTCAACATTACAACCCAAAAACAAGTCCTTTGTGATCCTAGTAATGAAACGATTATGAGTTGATTTTTGAGACCCTTGCCAAACTTATGGTTACGTGGAAATATAAATTGAATATAAGCATATATGTTAACCTTTTTAAGTGTACTTCATACTTGAGAGCGAGAGTAAACACTTATCTTGTGAGCTAGATGACTTAGTACTCCGAAGTGTATTATAATTGAGTGATGTTTTTACATGAATGAAATGTATGATGCGAGTGGTACTTGTTTTAAATTGATAAAATTACATGTGTAGGTATGTATTTCACTTGATTTGATGGCCTCGTGAATTTTACACTTACTCTTGTGGTTTTAATTTTGCTGTCTCGGGACGAGCAACATGTAAGTTTGGGGGTTTGATGAGAGTGTAAGTTCATGTAATTTGAGCTCTGATTTATGTGATAATGATGTATGATTTGGTCGTAAGTTGAGATGAATCCAGATATGTAGTGAAAAGTCACGAATTAGGTGCGTTTGAGGCCGTTTGATCGGATTTTTGATGAAAAGCTGGAAAAGGGGTATTTAAGCACCGATTCGGGTCGAACTAGGCACCTGAAAGTGAGAAACAGAGGAGTTCGACCACGATGATATGGTTCGACTAGGCATGAAGGTCGAATCGTGGTCAAACCAAATGCCTAAAGTGGTAAAAAGACGATTCGACCACGATACTTTTGGTTCAACTGGTGGTTCAGGTCGAACTAGCAATCTGTAGATTCTTTACAGGCTGGTTTGACCAGGGCATGAATGGTTCGACCAAGGGCTTTGGTCGAACCGATCATGAGAAGCTTTCAGATCCGTATTTTTACACCTTTAGTACATGTTTTTGCTCAAAAATCCCATTAGAGGTCCGTTGGAGGAGATGAAAGTATAAAAGGAAGACCCTACGCAGCAGAAAGAGGACACGACTACCACCTTCATTCTACACAACATCCGAAACCCTACCATCATCCTACGGAGCTGTGGAGAGAGATTCATCTATCGAATCAAGTGAGAACTAGGTAAAGATTCAAGACAAAAAGAGACGCGATGGCGCCCACATCTAGAGTTTTCTTCGCTTCTTAATTTATCTTGTAATTTTCAAGACTACGGGTAAGATCTATCCAACCACCATGATTGTTCTTCGATCAATCACGAGCTAGAACTGCTTCGGTAGTTCTAGGGTTTATTAAGGTTTTATGATATAATTGAACTTCTGTGTGTATACTCTGTACAACACTACTTGTGGTTTATTTTATATAAGAATATAGTTTATTAATTCATACTCAGAGTTGTTTTGTGCATCATTAATTGTTATGTAGAGTCTGAATATATATCTTGATAATTGATTGAGTGTGTTCACTGCTGAGCAGGATTACATGTTATGATTCTAAGTAAGTGGACTCTGAAGTCTCATTAGAACTACTTATATAAATACTTGTTAATTGAATCTTATTCGGGTTAATAAGTAGGACAAAGAGAATAACTTCATAGTACCTATAAAGGGAGATCATATCAGGTTAGAGTACTTAGTTCATGTGAAATAATTGATACTGATAGTACTTAGAAAGGGGAATGAATTATATATCTTGCTCCAAGGATATTCACACGTGTCACACGTTTATTTACTTGTGTCTATAGAGTAGATTTGAATGGTTTAGTGATGCGTCCATATTCCACAAGGTAGAGTCGGACATTAATACGCGGAAGAGAAGTTAATGAGTAAAACTGGATGGCCCGAAGAACTACCTAATTTCTCACTTATTCACTTTTATTTAATCTCTACCGCTTGTTTAATTTATTTGTTATTTAAATTACTCGTTTTGTACTTAATTAATTATTCCACCAAATTATTGCCAACCTAGTCTTAATAAGTTAGATTATAATTGAATTGATAATAATACGTCCCTTGGGTTCGGTAATTACTTGGTCGCTTATCAAAGGTATAATAACATCCTTCATACTTGGGGACTAATTGTGTGTTGAGAAAATACTTATCACACACCGAAATCAAAGAGGTTACACATTGAAATCAAAGACTCATAAGGCATGATAAAATTGCCACAGGTAATAGTGGATAGAGTGGAAAGACTCATAAAGCATTTTCTTTGGGGTAATTATAGGCACAGCTCAGTGGGCTGGGAGCAGAAACTGGTCCAAAAGTCCCCTAAACCATTGTTTGAGTTAGACTGGTAAGAACCGGTTCGAACCGGGAAAATCAAATGAACCGGTAACCATCAGTTATATAATTTTTTATTTAATAAAATTTAAAACACTAATTGCTGACTAGTTAGACTTGAGACTTGACCACCCAAAATCTTCTTTTATTTAATTATTTCCTTCCTTCTAGTGGGTGAATGAGTTGGGGCCTAGAGGTAGAGATTCTAATTGAGAAAGAAAAAGGAGAAGAAACGAGCAAGACCTAGCTCCACCAACTTTGCGACTAGAGGTATCACCGGTCGAACATCCACAACCGCTCGCCGGAGCCAAATGATGATCCATTTGTGACATTTATACAGAGAAGTAAATGAGATTTGAAAGCTTTGAAACTAAAGTTTGAAGTTTGACAATGTTGGAAATTAAGGTGAATGGAAAAGTCACCTTAAAATGATGTCTATTAGTTCAAAGTGAGTCTACTTAGATATGTGGTCAAAGGGTGTGATTATTGAATTAATTATATCTTTTCATGAAAGATATTTGAATTTGAATTCAAAATAAAATTCAATGGTTGAATCAATTCACGTAAAGTCGCCTTAAAATCTATAAATAGGCCATTCTATTCCAAATATGCCCATCAGTCTTAAGATGAAATTTTGACTTATTGCTCCGGTATAATATTAGTTGATTCCTAAGGACGTTAAATAAAATTTTCGGATATGTAAAGAAAAGAAGGTACACAATTTAAACCTTTATATGATTGTTATATGCCGTGTACATAGATGATCTAATATTAAAATTTTCAACTTTGAAAGAACAGAAAGAAAAGAAGGTACACAATTTAAACCTTTATGTGATTGTTATATGCCGTGTATGTAGATGATCTAATATTAAAATTTTCAATAATTAATTTAAAAAGATGAGAAATAAGAAAGAGAAGCATTGTCTTAATTCAATTGAAAGATTGCGAAATGCATGTTTGATGACTATTACAACATCTTTGTGCAATTAATATATATATATACACACACACACACACACACATGAGTGTATGTGTGTGAATCGACGCCATTACATGTAGCAGAACCCACAACAAACATCTCCAGACAGGGCACAATTCCTCCTCTTGTTCCATTTCCTAAGTGTGAGTGTGTGGGAGAGAGAGAGATGGGAAGAGAGGGATTGGATCAAGCAGAAAGAAGAAGTGGAAGAATTGTTCTCTATTTTTTTCTTCTTGTAGTCATGGAATGATGTTGCAGATTATGGATGTTGCTCTAAAATGGGCTGCTTCACAGTTTTGAATAAAAGAAAGAATGGAATCTTAAGTAGATGGTTAATTACATGACAGAGAAAGTTGTTGGGACTAGTTCATTTGGAATTGTGTTCTAGGCAAAATGTATATAAAATAACCGTAGCTTAAAAAAATTACAAGACGTAAGACACAAAAAATGTGACTTACAGTTAATGCGGGCTATGGATCCCTTGGTAAAAAATCATGCCTCTTCGTGAAGAGATATGTTTCGTGAAGAAGATTCGTGTCTCTTCGTGAGGAGTTGTGTCTCTTCATGAAAAGTCGTGTCTTTTGTTGAGGGGCAGTATCTTTTCGTAAAAAAATTACATTGTTCAAAAAGAGATGTGTCTCTTTGTAAAAAGTCACGTCCATTGGAAAAGAGTCATATCTCTACATGAAAAGTCATTTTCGTGTAGTAATTAAAGAATTATGTCTCTTCTTGAGAAATAAAAAATGAGATGACTTTTGGGGAGAAGTTAGAAAAGAAATTAACACATGGTTCAAATAATTATAGGGTTAATTGCAAAAAAAACCACAAACTTTACTCTTATTGCAAATTAATCCCCACTTTTGAGAAATTGCAAAAAAAATCACAACTTTTAAGTATTATTGCAAAAAAAAACTAAAAAAACCCTACTATTAGTCACAAATTGGATTTTTTTGCAACAATACTTAAAAGTTGTGGTTTTTTGGCAATTTCTCAAAAGTAAGGATTAATTTGCAATATAAGTAAAGTTCGTGGTTTTTTTGCAATTAATCCATAATTATATCAATCAATTGATTAATTATTATAAAAGGCCAATCGATCCTGATGTGAGGAGATCCCTGTAGACATTCAAATATGGGGAGAATCCCGTAAACATTAAAATGCGAGATGTTTAACAAGGGCATAACCCCTAAAGTTAAATTATATTGTCCTAAGACAACTGATCTCAATTAAATTATACGGATCCATAATAAAATTGAATGAAAATCAAATATGTTGCATGTCTGAGAGGAATGGAATAAAAAACCACACATTAAAGAATATTTATAGCGGTAACTCAACCATGATGAGTGGAGATCCCACGAACTTGGTGTAATAAGACAACTAAGTTATAATTTTTAAAAGTGCACCAAGACAAATCAATTGCAAATGAACATGTTGACGTGTGGTAAGGGTAAGCTATAAAAGCTTTTAATGTCTCTTATACCTAATAAAGGTGGGGTATTGATCGGTGTCATTTTCACCTAAATTTTAGTATTTTTTATTATGTATTTTTGGGTATTTTTATTTATTTTTTATATCATTTGGTGGTGTTATATGAAGATATGTGGATTTGTAATTTGAAATGATAAATGTGTGATTTTAATGAATAAGAGCCTTAATTGCGCGATATTTGTATATATTTAGAGAATTCGTATTTTGGTGTAATTTGTGTGATTTTTAGGTAAAAATGGATTCTAGACGCGATAAGAAAGATGTGAGAAAAAATAGATCTCAATTCGGAGTTGAAACGAGGGAGAACGAGCCGAAATAAAATTGCTGAAAATTGCACCAACTCTACCAGAGTCCTGAACTCGACACCAAGCTCGACCAGAGTCCTGAACTCAACACCAAACTCGACCAGAGTCCTGAACTCTAGTCGAGTTGGTGCTGAAAGCTCGAAACGTGTGCCAAACACGGGCCTGTAACAAGATCCGTGTGCAAGCATCAGAAACAGCTACATGCCTATACCGAGGGCGTGTGCGAAACACAACCCGTGCTCTGTCAGACGCCGAAAATTACCCAGAAATGCATTTCAGCTCGACCCGAGCTGTGCAAGCTCAAGTCGAGTCAGGCCAAAAGTTAGAATTATGTGCTCCACGTGTTCTAGAAGCTTCCATGGGGTATAAATGCAAGTTTTGATCATAAATTACGAGATGAACCATTTTTGGATCAGTTACACACATTTTACACCACATTCTTACACATTAACTCCATTCTACCCATCTCCATACCCTTCATCCATCCAATTCACTTGATCTCCTCAAATGCATCCATCATTCCATCAATCCACCAATCTAAGAAGAGGAATTCATCATTGGTTGAAAATTATAGCATGATTAAGGAGGAAGAAGTTCACCATCAAAGGGGAGCCAACTTACTTTTATTTTGTTATTTTCTTCATTATTTGGCTCAATTGAAGCATACCATAGATTGTATTGATTTTATTATGATTTGTAGTGTCTAGTCCTCATGTGAGTCTAGCAATATGATTGGTTAGGGATTATGTAGATTTTGCACACCACAAGTTTGATGAAATGATTGTTATGAATATTTTCTATCATGAATGCTTATTCTCATTTTATGTATGATTTGTGTGATTAAATTCTCTATTCATAGTGTTAGGATGACCATTCTAATATTATGTTTAGTGGTTTAATTGAATCATTGATTGCATGAGGTGACTATATTAGTATGTGGGGAGTTTGGCCATAACCTTCATATGCTTAGAATCTCATGATATGACATTATTGATAATTACTTATAAAAGTATTTGATATGGTGAGGGGACCCAAGCTAAGACCCACTTGACCTTAGAAAGGGAACACTAGGAAAACATCCCTGCCTACTAGAGAAAATTCTTCGTGATAATATCTCTATACCGATATATTAATATCCGTAAGTACCTGTAGGAAGAGTGAGGATTGGAGACACTCTTTGAGTGCCTTACATACTTCTTAGATTGCTCACTTTCATCCATCTTCCATGTCCATTGTATCCATTTATCTTTAATTACTTTCTTAGTTGTTAGTTTTAGTGTTAATCAACCCCTTCATATTTGATTAGTCCTTCTAGAATAAAACATTTCTCAAATACGGTTACACACTTTCGCCTTTAGGTTCGATATTTTTAAATTTTGCACTTGATCACTACGGTCTACTACGCGATAGAGTACACTTGCTCTAATCAATTTATACCAAAATTGAAATCAAGTTCAGGTATGATATGATACTCTTGATAAGAGGTCACCTATGTAAGTGCGAGGACGAGCAGCGTCAATGAAGCACTTATGAATCCAATATATGGTCCAAGGCCGAAATGGACACAACCATGAGTACAAAAGGTATTAGAAAAGGTGTTATGTTGGTACTATTGTCTTGGCATACACAAAAGTAGAGTAGTTTAAGGCATCGCGTTCACTAAACTGCAAGTATGTCGGATAGTATTCAACTAGGGAAGGTCCAAAGTCGGAAGCCACTTATGCTAATGTAATATCTTTTTTGTTTGAAATCACTTTACTGTCAGTCTCCCGTGTTATAGTCTTCTTAGTTGACTTTATCCATTCATGTGGGGATTATTGGAAAATGAAAGTGAATGAAAAAGTCACCTTAAAATGATGTCTATTAAATTAAAGAGTGTCTATTAAGAGGTATGATCAAAGTGTGTGATTATTAAATTAATTATGTCTTTTCATGAAAAGATATTTGAATTTGAATTCAAAATCAAATCCAATAGTTGCATCAATTCACGTAAAGACGCCTTAAATTCTATAAATAGACCATTGTATTCCATAATCCATCACTTGAACTTCACAAAAAAAAAACACTCAATGACTTGTACACTTATGACTTGTACACTTACATACACTTGAACACTTGTCACAAAATACATATGATCGAAGACACGTGTCGTAGATGTCCAATAAAGTCGAGTTGTCCTAACAATTCATAGTTTATTCATAGATCGTCCACTCTTAAGGTGAGTTCATAACACCGGTTGGTTCACCGTATCTTGTGATTTGTAGTGCTACTATCACAAGATGTGAGTCGTTTTATCTTGAAGATAATTGCTGTCGAATTTTAAGCACCAGAGCGGGAAAATTTTGTTTTAAGGAGAAAGGGTATAACTCTTGCCTCGACTCAAATTCCATTTTATAATTTTCTATCATATTTTTATAGTCAACATATTATATCGAAACCCGAATATACCCAGTAGAAAATTAAAATGTATATTTAGAATGTTTGTAAATTGTGACTTTTCATTTTGGAATTTATTTTGTTTCACATGTTAAACTAATTTGTTTCTTGAAATTTGAAGTTGAAACTTGAATTGAATTATTGAACATTGTTCATTCATCCTTCATAGTTATTATGCCTACAAGGTGTTTGTTAAAATGACTCAACCAATATATGATTTTTTTAAATATTTTTTTTTAATTTTGACATAGTTGTTGGTGGTCATGTCTTCCTTGCATCAATAAAAAGAGTCTCTGTATAATTATACAGTTTCTCTTTCTCATCCTCTTTTCTTTAGTCCTCTGTATGTTTTCAAAGTTGATTTTATGGTAGAGGTCAATGTAAAAAGATGAAAGATTTATCTAGTTTAAATTGTTATATTTAATTTAATATGATTATACTATGTTATCGAACGAAAGCATTATCAAGTTAATCAAACCATTTTAATTTACAGAGACAAGTGTTAAAATAATTTATATAAATATTTGATTTACATACAAAGATGGCTAATCCAATTTGAGAACAATAACACAACATGTTCCATTATCTTTAAAATATTTATAATATACTTTTAAGAGTGGAAACATAATAAAAAGTATATTTAGTAATTTATCCATAGTAATTCAAATCTCTCTCTCTTTAAATTTATAATGAATAAATTTTTATGGTGATCTCTTAATACACATTGATGCACAACAGAACAAACATGAAAACTAATTATTGCCATGAGGGCATAGCTCAAGTGGTAGATGGGAGGGTGGAAAGACCTTTTAAATGAGCTTGGTTGCTGTAGGGTGGGGGTTCGAATCCTGCCTTTGGCATGAATTTGGCCACTTGCAAGCACAAGTTAAACAGTGAGCCCTCTATAATCCACTTGAGGCACATCCTACGATTTACCTCCTCCACCAATACCCAGGGCAGGGGCGGTGGGGCCCCTAATGGTGAGGTACACCAAGAATACGAATCCTCTAGTTTGAGATTAAAGTTTCAAAATTCAAGAAAAAATCTTGAAAGCTGCCACAAAAGAACAACTCAATCATAAAGTGGATTTAAATTAGCTTCTTTAATTTACAGTCAAAACTTTGGGGCTTTATTAAATTCTTAATGTGCTTGCCTTTTTTATTAGATGGACTCCTCATTAAATGGCCAACAATCTAACAATACAGTTAGAACCACTCAATCATCCTTTCAATCCAAAGCAAATCCAGCTTATGTTATTGATGGAAAGAAAAGCTGGACTTGCTTGCACTGTAACAATATTTGGAAAGGATGGGAAATTAATAGGATGAAGAAAAATTTAGCAGGTCAAAAAAGGAACATTTCTTCTTGAAAAAAAATTACCTTTTAATGTAAGATACCAAATGGAGCAATCACTGAAGGAGATAGAAGAAGAAAATAAGTCCAACCTGCAAAATCTAGGGGAGAAGATAATTTCTACAATGCAGATGATATTGAGGAAGAACTAAATATGCTAGAACTCAATGCCCAAGCTCCAAAAAATGTTCCAACATCATTAGGAAAGAAAAAACGAGATCAAAAGCTCCCATAATACTTTGCTCCAAGTATCTCACCCAGTGCTCAACCTTCTATCAAAAGTGTTCTTGTAACTAAAGAAGTCTTGCATAATGCTGATATTGATGTTGCTAGATTTGTTGACAATGATTGTCTCCCCATTACCCATAGTAAATTCTTCATACTTTTAAAAAATGTTGGATGATGTTGCTGCTACAGGCCTTGATTATAAATTATCGAAATATGATCAAGTGAAAACAACGTTAATGGAGAATATGAAAAAAGAAATTGAGTTATAGCTTAATAATTATCGAAGAGTTTGGAAAGATAGTGGTTACACTATTACGACTGGTGGTTGGCAAGATAGATCGAATAGGAAACTCATAAATTTTATGATTTATTGCAAGAGAGGAACTATATTTGTGAAGTCAGTCGATGCTTTTGATATTGTGAAAAATGCCACACACTTCGTAATTTATTTATTGAGTTGGTTAATTTAATTGGAGCTAGTAATATTGTTCATTTTGTGACTGATAATGGAGCCACCTATAAAGTTGCTAGTGTCTTGTTGAATGATAAGTATCCTACCATCAAGTAGTCACCTTGTGCCACGCATTGTTTGAATTTGCTTCTTGGATAAATTGGTAAAATGAAGCTTGTTTGTAATCTTGCAAAAGAGACATCTTTAATAACCAAGTTTGTTTATAATCATGCTTTTTTGCTTTCTTAGTTGAGAAAAAGAGAAGGATAGACAAAAATTATTAGTTCAGGACCAACTCGTTTTGCTACAACTTTCATTGCATTGAAGAGCATTCTTGAACATCAACATGATTTGCTAGCTTTTTTTACTAGTAAGACATTCAGAGATTCTTGATACTTTAAAGATAGAAAAGCAAGTGCAGTCCTAGCAGTGGTTCTTGATTCAAATTTTTGGAGTGATTGTGGTAAGTGTTGTTGTTCAACTTGTACCCGTATTGCATATAATAGATACTGATAGAAGGCCTTCTATTGGTTATGTTTATGATGGAATGTTTCGTACCAAGAAGGCAGTAAAGAAAGTCTTTAAGAATAAGAAAAAATTGTACAAACTATTTACGAGTATTATTAAGGCACGATGGGACAAACAACTCAGACGAGATACTCACGCTGCAGCTTATCTTTTGAACCCTACTTTTGCATATGGCAATGAGAACATGTGCAGAAAGAAATAATGGATGACTTTATTGAGATGATCATCACCCTTATTAGAGATAATACTATTCAAAGGAAGTGTATTGATGAAGTGAGCAATTTTAAGACATATTAGCTTCAGTCGTCCAATTATTCTTGAATCATCATAGACTATGCGACCCGATAAATGTTTTTATAATTATATATTTCAATTGTCAAATTTGCATTTTTAGTTTTTACTTTGATTAGTGCTCTTTTTTTTGGCTATTAATTCATTTTTATATATTCTTTTCTAGATGAATGGTCGAAATATTTCTTTGGATGTGATGCTCCAAATTTACAAAACTTCGCCATCAAGATTTTATATTTAACTTCTTCTTCTTTAGGATGTGAAAGAAATTGGTCTGCGTCTGAAAGAATACATACAAATAAGAGAAATAAATTTGAACATACTAGATTGAACAATTTTTTCTTCATTCATTACAACTTGCATTGCAAGAAAGGTACTACTTCTTTTAATTTAAAATTTTATTCTTTAAGATTTTACATTCTTACTTATAAAATCTTATTTTGTTTTTGTTTATCTCTTTTTATATGTGAAGCTTAAGTTAAAAAGGATTTGCAATGATCCCATTGATTATGAAAGCATCGACAAAGTTAAGTTTTAGATTGTGGAAGATGAAGAAGACGATTTTTCACCTATATTAGATATTGATGAGTTGAACAACATACTTTATGGTGAGGATGTCATTCCAATAATTGCACCCAAAGAAGGTACCTCTTTAAGTCTTTGTAAATTATGGTCATATTCTTTTTTTTGAATTAATAATAAATTACATTTTTATGCTGAATAGTTTTTGACTTCTAAAATCATTTCCTCTTTTTACAGATTTGGATAAAGTTGGAAATGAATTGCAACTAATGAATCAATTGGATGATCTCCGTGATAATGATGGATTTATGGAAAGAATGGAACAAAATGATGTTAAGGATATGATCAATTATGTTTTTATTTTGTCAATTTAGAACTAAATAATGAAGTTTGAGACTTAGTTATGGACTATGATGTATTTAGATGGTATTTTGCTGTTTGTTATCTAAATATATATCTTGATGCTTGCTATTGTTGGTAACTTTATTGATTTTTGTTTGTGATTTTGCTACTAGTATATTGTAATTGTATCAATGTACGTTATAGTTTAACATTAATGACTCGGTGTATTGTAAGTGATTGTATATTGCAGCAATACTGTTAAGTGGTAACTTTGTTGATATTTTGCTTGATGTAATTCTAACAAACTTTGTAATGTTAGTATATTTTGCTTGACTCGGTATATATATATATATATATATATATATATAATTAAAAATTGGTGATTTTAACTTTTTAGTTGAACTACTGGTCCGATCCGTCCGATCTGTTTTAATATGTTAATGTAAAATTATATGTATAAATAATAAAATATTATTAAAAAGTAGGTGATTTTAATTTTTTAGTTGAACCGCTGGTCCGATCAGTCCGACTAGTTGAACCGCGAACAGTTGGGGCCATCAGTTCGAGCTCCGACCCGATTTTAAAAACACTGGTATAAAAGAAAAAATATTAATGTCTTTAATAAAAAGAAACAATTAATTTTTTTAAAAAAATATAAAATGATCTTTATCATGAGACTATTTCATACATAAAGTGACAATTAATATTGATCTCACACAAATATTGCTCTTATTATTATTATTATTATTATTATTATTATTATTATTATTATTATTATTATTATTATTATTATTATTATTATTATTTGAAGAGCATATCTTTCAAAATATCTCCAATGTTATATGCTCTTTTTCTTTCTTTCATTCCTTTTTTTCTCCTCTTTTATAAGCTTGGGAGAGATAAGCCTGTTTAATTTTTATTTGGTTAGTTATTACTTTTCATTGACAATGTTATCTTTTTTTTTTGTTAATCTATGTGTTATTAATTTTCATCTATGTTATGAATTATTCATGAAAAACTGAGTTGCATATTCAAAAACTACGTTATGAGTAGATAAATTTAATGTATAAATTTGCTCAAAATCAATTTTGGGTGAATGCGTAATTAATACATGATTATTGCAACTTTAATACAAGAAAATCAAAAGAAATGAACAATAAAGATCCCACATAAGATAGCTATTGAAGTTTCCTACACCTTAATTAAAAGTTCCTACACACCTATGAAATTAATTAAGTGTGTGGTCCACATGATGCAAGCAAGGATGTCTCAAGGTTAGCCTATGGAGCTAGTCGCACATGTAGTCCCCACGCCATGAGGAATTAAGAAACCTCTCATTTTGGCTAGAACTGGTGCGAATGGATAGAACAAGTGGTACAATAAGCTAACCGTTTGAAGCAGTTTGGTTCATCGATTCAGTCAAAATGCAAGTTCGGTTCGATTGGGTCAACCTGCTGATCATCAGATTTTGACGAGACACAAGTCGTGGATCTAGGCCAGGTGGTGATCGAGTCATGACTTGGTGCACACGCGGTTTGGACCACCATTCGTTAGTGGTTGAAGTGGCTAACATGTGTAAATATGATAGAAGGGGTACACTCTGAGTCGTTAGATCAAGATTTTAATCAATAGGTACGATCAGATTGTCTAAAGCAATATAAAGTAAACAGAGAACCTTTTTCATTTTGTCTTTTTTCTTTTAATCTTGTTTTATGACTTATTTGCTCATAAGGTTTAATATTTACATAGGAGTGGCCGATACGACATATTGAAATATTTCGACTATATCAAATAGCATATCAAAAATTTCGGTATTGAAAAAGTCGTATCATTACTTGCTTAAATTTTCGGTATATAAATCAGAGTTCGGTATACCCATATTTCAGTTGCTTACCAATATTTTGATATAACGTTTCATACCTAAAATATCGATATATATATTACCTTATGTAGAGCATTTGATAGATATTTTTATACCTAAAATTCAATAAATCTAATTAAAAATAGAATAAAATAAAAGTAAAAGATAATTTATGCCAATGTTTTTATAACCGGACCGGGAATAAAACCGATGTCTCCACCGGTTCAAGGTTCAGCTAAAAAAATTAAATCACCCTATATTAATTATATTTTATATTAATATATGAATCACTATTAAAATAAATACATAATAAATAAAATTATTTAATAAAACCTAATTAAAAATACTTATTAATAATGTTAATTTAATAGTTATAAGGGAAAATATGAAAATATACCAATAAATAATACACCCTTGTATAAGAAATGAGTTGATTTATATTAATAAAAATAAATTTCTATATAGTAAAGGACAAGTGGCCAGTGGGAAACAATTAAGGCATCTAGGGCATCCATATCTTGAAGACGCCGCTCTCTCATTTATAAATTTTGAAATACAGAAGATCTTTCTCTCTCCTGCAGCAGTCACCACCACCGTTCTCTCTATAGAGATTTGATATACAGAAGTTTCCTCTCTCTCTCTTTTGCAGCAGCCACTGCCACCGTTCTCTCTCTTAATCTTACAACAACTTTGAACTATGGCTTTAGGAAATCAATCGGCATTTGATAAGAAGTTGTTCTCCAACACTTCAAAAACAGAACTTATAAATGGAGTAGTAGGGTTGTTTGTATATGAAAATGAACACAGAAACAGAGTAATTTAGAAATAAAACTGGGAATCTGATTTGCCAATTTTATAGGTTTTTCGGTTTTGACCGGTTTAAACCAATTCTTCCTAATTTAATCTCAAAAATGGTTATTAAAGCTGTTCTAGACCTGTTTTGAATTTGATTTCTAGTCCAACCAGTTGAACCGATCTGTTTGGTTCGATTTTGATAACACTGGTTTATGCATTTAATCTCAATAGATAACAAATTTATAATAAAAAACACATAAAGAATCCATAAATGATCAAATCAAACAATTGTTTAACCACTACAATTTAAGTTTAAATACATGAACAGAATATGTTAAATGATAGTATTACGTAATGAGTTTACATATATTACTCGATGATAAATTGATGGCAAATAAAAAGAGGTTTAATTCTCGAACTACATCTTCTGCAACAGAAAGCGAGGGAGAAGAAGAAATTGAAGGAGGACTCTCTAAAAGAAATAATAATTTGGCAAGGATTCAAGGACACCAAATTTCATTTCTGTACTTCAGCCGTTGTGTGAATTATATGTGTAACAACAAAATTGGTATTTGTTAAATAATAAGCACAAAAGAAATTACAAAGATAATCCAAGATGGATTGAACTTGAGAAATTTAAGTAAACAGTCTCTATCTATTCTTTGATTTATCTTTTGAGTTGACTTTTTGACTTTTTCAATTTTTGGAGCCGAATCTTCAAATGAAACTTGTCCGAACTCGTGCTTGAATCTTTATAACGTTTATCCGGAGGTGTGAGTCTTCACTCGAATCAAACGTTGATTTGAGAATTTTTTGTAAAGAATGCTAGTCAATTTGGTAGAACACCGTTGACTTCACGTAGAATATTGGATGAACTTGATTTGAAGAAATGTCGAATATGAGGGGTTTAACACCTTACTCTCAGAACGAACGTCGTTCTTCATTTAACCCATTGAAGAACTCTATAGACGATCAAAACAATTCAGACAACTCTGAAGTCTTTTGGCTTCGTAGAGAATTTTCAGGATTTTCCTTGATTTGATTTTCTTGAAGAATTTCAAAGAACAAAGTCTTTTGTCTTCGTAAAACTTGGGGATTCAGGGGACGATTGTAATAAAGACCGAAGGTCCTTATTTATAGGTGGAGGAAATAAGCACTTCTGAGATATTTTCTCCTAAAAAGATTGTGTTCATACTTGAATTGATTTGTCCAATTTAATTAAGCATGTTAGACTGGATTTGAGTCTATATAAAATAAATTAGGTTTGATGAACTTTTATCTGAGCTTATTTAATTTAATTAGGCTTACTGGACTTGATCTGAGCTTGATTGACTTGAACTAGACCCACTTGACATATTTCGGGCTTACTTGAGTTAGGTCAGATCCACATGACAAATTTTAAGCTTATTTAACTTGAGTTAAGTCCACTTAATTTATTTTAAGCCCCCTTGATTTGGAGTGTGCTCACTTAACTTGAATTTGGGCTCAAATAATTATATTAATTACTCCCTCTGTCCAACAAATGTTTGCACCCCTCTTCCCGGCATGGATATTAAGAAAGTGATACTTCCTGCGTCCCGTTTCAAACTTTTCGTTTGCTTTTTTTACGTAGATTAAGAAATATAGTATTTTAATGTATAGTGTGGTGAAAGAAATAATATTTTAATATAAAGTGGATAGGTGTATTAGTGTGATATGTGGGTCCATGGAAAGAGAAATAATTAATTTGTGTGGGACTAATTTACTAAAAAGGGAAACGTAAAGATTGATATGGGACGCCCCAAATAGAAATATGTAAAGATTAAATGGGACGGAGGGAGTAACTTTTATGGGTATTATGATATTTTTTTATAATAAATAAATAAATGATAAAGTATGTTAGGTGTGTTAGGTAGTAGTGGTTTTTTTGTAAATAAAGTATATGGAGAAGAGTGATTGTGTTTGACTTTTTGCTTTTTTAAGAAAATGTGCAAACTTTTGTGGGACAACCCAATGTGGAAAGTGTGTCATTGAAATGAGACGGAGAGAATATAAATTATTTATTCATTTATTGTAGGAATTAATTTATCAAAATTTCTTAATAAATAAATATTTAATCAATATTTAATATATTTTTCTTTTGATTTTATTTATTAGGAAATAAAATTCTTTTGCTTACAATTAGTTTTTATAATTATGAATTTTGATTAAGTTAAATATTTTATATAAATATATATATATATATATATATATATATATATATATATATATATATATATATATATATATATATATATATATATATATATATTAATAATTTAATTGCATACAACATGTCGTTACGGTATGTACTAAAATGAAAATAGAATATTTTACAGTATTTACAATTTATATATTATCATACCAATATTTTCAATATGATATCATAACTTATGAAAACTTTCGGTATACCAAAAATTTCAATAATTAGATTTTTTAAATATGGTAAATGTGGTATATCGAATTTTCGATTTATTTCTCTAATAACCCTATATTTACTTTTAGAATTTAATGTTAATTTTAATAATATAAATATAATTTTAAAAAAATTGACCGAGAAGGCGTTTCACATAAAACTAGTTTTATGACGCTTCCTTCCACCTTATAAAATGCTAAATAAATTTTAAAGAATGCATTGAGATCGATCACTAAAGAAGCATAATTCAGAGTAATGAGGTTCTCATATTTTCTGTAAATAGTCTGAAAACTAAATCTCATGAATGATGGTACTTTGCAGACAAACACGTGAGCTCCTTGCTTTTTGTGGACTTTTAAAAGCCCATATGAATGTAAGCAATAATCAGTAAGCGCCACAAAGTCATGTTTCACAAGAAAATTTTGTTTTGTATGACAATTAAAAAGTGATATGCATTTAATCGAAAAAGGTAATAATAATAGTAATAATAATATTATTGTTGTTGTTGTTTATAATTTTGCTTCTAGCATGAAAATAACTCATTTCCAGTTTCTTAGTATTGCAAAATAAAGTTGAAGTTAATACATCGTGGAAATTGTGTGCAATACAACGTGGAAAAGCATAGTGATTTTTAAGATGTAATAATACTTTCCACCTTAAATATATTAATTTTATTTGAAAAGTTATATTTCTTTTCTTAATTTTAGATTCATACACCGCTTCCATAATCGAACTGGATCATGTCATGGATTATTATTATTAATTTTTAAATTATATATTATTTTATTATTTTATATTCTATTTTATTAGGATAGGTCTTGGGTGACATCGTATTACGAATCTTAATTTGTAAGATGTAACCCAAATAAATATATATTTTATAATAAATTAAAAAGATTTTATTTTTAAAAAAAGGGCCGTGTTTGGCTTTTACTAATTATAAGCTGCGTCCATTCCTAAAATTTGAATTCACGTTATCTGTTATGCATGTCATAGAATTCTGTTAGACATTATTTTAATTTTTTTCCCTTCTAATAAAAAATATTGAGATACCCTCTTGTGAGACGGATTATTTATGAGACGGGTGTGAGACGGGTCAATTTATCACTAACGTATACTTATTGTATAGATAAAATATGTTTATTCGCAGTTAAAGTATGTCAATAATAAATCAAATTATAACACACTAAAATAATAATTTAATGCATAATTTAGCGTACTTTAGTAAATATACTTTAACAACCATTAAATATAATTCATCTAAATAATGATATACTCTAACGCATCTCACAAACTGTCTCACGTAAATAATGTCTCACAAGAGACTTTGTCAAAAATATTATATATTATTAATTATTCATTCGATACTTTAATTATTTTATTTATACTTTATTTTAATAAAGTATCACTTTATATTAAAAATATTATCATTTTTTAACTGTTTATAAAATAATTAAATGAAACGGTTATCACATTTTCTTAAATATGTTATCACTTTTTATTTTAATAAATTGTTCGTAAAATAATTCAATTAAATCGATATCACTTTTCTTACTTTTTATTAAAAATGTCATTACTTTTTATTATTCCAGTAATTTTTTGTGAAATACACTTTTTTAATTGGTTATCACTTTTTATTAAAAATATTATCACTATTCTTTTAAAATGTTATCACTTTTCAATTACATTGTTATCACTTTTCATCAATAGAATATCACATTTTGTAAGTTTATAATATTTATATTAAAAAATAAATTAATTAAATAAACAATTAAATTAATAAAATTTTAAATAATAAAAAATTAAATTAAAAAAAGTAATATATATATATATATATATATAAGAACTAATTAATTTACTTCTGCAATTAATTTTTTAATTTTCTAATTTGTTTACAATCAAACATGATCCTTTAAAACATACTTAATGGGTTAATATATGATTCGTCTCATATAATGGAATCCGTGAAATGATCTGACCAAAGTCTTTGCCATTTTATTATTAAGATTTAAACTCTAATTAGGAGTGTAATTTTAGGATGCAATTACACGATCTCAGTCATTACAATCACCCTAAGATCTAGTGTTATTTTTAGGATGTAATATTAATTTTAAAGATATAATTGTAATTTCACTTTTTATGGTGCATTTTTCTCGTGTTCATGTCATATATATAATCCCTATAATTTATATTAGTTAAATTATTATTAGGCTATTATCGTAAATTCATCATTGTGGTTCATGATATATTTTATTTTAGTAGTTCATGTCTTATATTATCCCAACTTTATATTTTATTTAATTAAAATTTAAAGTATAATTGTAATTTCAACTTAATAGCTAATGATGTATTTAACCTAATGGTTCATGTCCTATTTACCTCTAGAACTTATGAAACGGTTTCACCATGGAACCTATCTTATTGTAGCCATGCTTTTCTCTTTTTTAAATTTATGTAGGGCATCTTGTTATATTTTAGTTTCTATTTTATATTTTAATGTTCGATGAGAGATACGTAAAAAAAAAAAAAAAGATTTAAATTATTTTTCTCAGGATTTATGAATGAGTTGGTCTCTTGTGTAGCCGACTGCACGATGTGTGTAAGGGTATAAATTTTATTTTAAAGAGTATACACTTTAATTAATACAAGGTGGGTTAGCTCACCTGATCACTGAACTCCTTACTACAAATGAGATCACCTGTTACACTCTCATGTTTCATCTAATATTCCATATATTTAAATCTTGACACGTGTCACAATCAATGACTAAAATTCAATACTTGCCCCAAGGGTTTAATAATTTATGGAATACCAATGAAACATGAAAAATGTAACAGGGGATTCAAGTTGTCCTTACTAAGGTGAGTGACTCATGTTCGATCTCATTTAGAAATGGATAGGGGTGGAGTTATAAGGTAATAACAACTAACTTTATCCCATAAAAAAACACTTTAATTAGTAAGGCATTTTTCATTGAAAAGATTGACTGAAATATGAATATTATAAATGTCTAATATGAATTTACATAACACACATTAAACAACGGGAAATTCGGACTCAACACATGCATATTTTATGAGGAGGTCTTTTATATAGAAGCACTCTATACAATAATTAAAGGGATAATTTTGTATGAGATCGTCTCACAATCTCAAGATAATTTTAAACTCTTGTAAATAGTTATAATTTTTTTGTTAAGGATGTTATTACTTTTCATTTAAAATGTTATTAATTTTCAATTATATACCGTTAATGAGATAATTCATATAACTTTTTATCAATTAGATATTTCTTTTCGCAATAAAAAATATATCACCTCTTTTTCGTCTGACACGGTCATTAAAGTGACACCTTCGTCTTTGAAAATCCTCATATATAACGGAAGAACTGTTGATATATATATACAATGAACAAGACTACTACTTTTTCTTTGAGCAACGCTAGTGCAGTGCATGAGTTGGTTTAAAAAAAAAAACTAGTGTACATGAGATCATTTTATTTATTTATTAATTATCACTTTTAATTTAAGTTATCATAATTTTTTATTTATACTATAAATTATTCATAAAATAATTTATTTTAATTTATTTTGACATGAGTTATCACTTTTCATCTCTAAAATAAAATATTACTCCTATCATTTTTTATTTGTTTCATAGCTCATTAATATTTTCAAAAAAAAAAATCCAAAAGATAAAGAATTTTGAAATTGGTGCATACATAACATGGTACATTAACGTACCAAGTGACATACAAAGAAAGAAAAATGTAGTAATAACAATAAAAAATGATCAAAGTCCAAAGATACATAAACCAAATTTATGGGATCATGCAATATGTTCAAAATTTCATAATTATACCAACACATACTACATAAGTTGGTCCCCAGTCCTTTTTGCACATGGGGAAAGAAAGTGGGGCAATTCATTTTAGTAAGCTGCAAATTTAAAAATAAATTAAATCCTTATATATATGGTCCTCATTTTCCTCCTAACCCTAGCTACACCTTTTTCTCTTTTTATGTTAATCATGTCGAACTATTCTTCCATGGATGAAGATCACCCCCATCAAGAAATGCAGCTACTCTCTTACACTCGTCACCACCCATCCTCGTCGCATCCTCCTCCGTCTTGGCCGTCCCTCACTCGATTCCCGGGCCCATCCCTTGACCTTCAACTCTCCATCAGTGTCACCCCCCTCAAACCCCCAAACTCCGATAATTGTGTCCTGATAGGAGACTTCAATGGCATGAACATTGATGCAGCGAGCGTGGAAGCCCTGAAATGGGAGGCGGCCGAGCAAATCCGCCTGGCGGCCATGGAGAAGGCGTACGCGGAACACGTGATGGAGCTGACGAGGCGGGAGATGGAGTTGGCTCAGTCGGAGTTCTTGAGAGCTCGTAGTTTGTGGGAGAGAGCCAGAGAGGAAGTCGAGAGAGCGGAGAAGATGAAAGAGAGAGCTACTTCTACTTGCATGGAGATCACTTGCTTTTCTTGTAGGAAAAAGTTTAGACCTTCGTGATCGGTTTGCTGTTTGTGCTCTGGATCCTCTATTTTAAGTCGAGGGTTTTAGATGCGTCTCTCTGTGTAATGAAATACGAGATGAAATACCAATTAATTAATGTATTTTGTGGTGCTTGGGGGGGGGGGGGGGGGGGGGGGGCTCTCAAAGTGTGAGCTGGAAGGGTTATGAATAAAGCTGGATTTGGGGGTCGCAAAGATGAAAGATGCCTCTTTTATGTAGTAAGAATGGTTTCTTATCATGTGTTTTTGGTTCCATGATTCATGATGTTGGGAAGTGTGAAATACATATATCACAGGTTGCAAATGTATATGTACTATTTTCATCACCAACAATAGTGTCTTTCTTCAAACTTTTTTCAAGTACTCATCAGATTAATTATTTCTTTAATGAGCTCTACATTTTATGAACCCAAATTTCTATAAAGATTCGCATGGTTAATTTGTCTGAAATTGTATTTGAATGGATGGATTTGACATATGTTAGTTAGCTTGGTAGTTTTTTTTTTTCCTTTTAATCTTTATCTTCTATTGTATCATGCTCCCTCCCCGATGTCTCGGGCTAAAAGGGTCAGAAACCTTATGTTTATGTTAAACATAAGGTTTCTGGCCATCATTACTTGGGACTGAGGGAGTATACATATTTAATGATGAAGGGATTCTATGGATTGAAAATTGATCATGTAATTATCTGTCCCCTCATCACATTATTTCATCCAAACACAATTTAGGTAAGGGGCATTCCCGGGGTATATATATGCGACGTGTTGTGAGACTGGTCAACTTATTGTTAAAATATAATTGTTATATAAGTAAACATGTTTATTAAAAGTTAAAGTATACTCTCTTCATCCCACAATATAACACTTAATACATTTTCATTTTGGGCGGCATCCCATAAAAAAAGGTCAACATTTTCTTTTATAGTAAATGAGACTCAAACAAAATATTTAAATATTTATATGAAACCCACAATACACTAATACAACTACTCACTATATATACATCAAAATATTATATCTCTCATCTCAATACACATTAAAATAGTATATTCCTTAATCACACGCAAAAAACAAACGTAAACATTTTAACGGGACGGAGCGAGTATATGTTTGTAATGAATTACTATATTATAACACTATAAAATCATATTTTAATTTATTATTTATCATACTTTAGAAAAACTTACTTTAACTATCAATAAAATATACTTTAACTATATACTCTCTTTATCCCACTGAAAAGTTCTCATTTTATATTGGGTGTCATAATCAGAGGTTCTCGTTTATCCCTTTTACTAAAAGGGTTCCACATATGACCCACCACTCACTACTAATACAACTGCCCACTACACATAAAAAATAATATTTCTTAATCTACGTGCAAAAATAAATGTAGACTTATGGATTGGATGAAGAAATTAACAATATATACTTTAAAAATGGATCAACCCATCACACAACTTTATTAGTCACAAAATACTTTGTCTTTTAGATAAAAATAACTATATGATGTACATCCACTAATAATCTTAATCTTAATTTGTTAAGGAATTTGCATGATTTGTCTGTCAATTCTCTACTTTCTATAATATTATAATTATACAGTTTAATTGAATTATACTAAATCAAAATATATTATCCTAGCTAGCTAGCTGCTTCGTTGTAAAAGCCTAGCTAGTTAATTAATTACAATGTCACACAAGATCATCAATATATCCAGTTCATGCACAGATCCAATTCATCCATGTATAGTTTAACCAGTGTTGAGTTTCTGCAAAGAACTCCACATGGAGTTGCAGTATATATATTCAAGAACTCTTTGATTCATTAGTGAACTGATCAATATATACTAATTTGGGTTTTTGGGACTGATACAAAAGAAGAAGAAGAAAAGAGATGCTAGTACTCAAATTATACATTGAAATACTTTAATAAAATAATTATACATTGAAATACTTTAACTATTATTAGGTTACATAACAGAATTATACATTGAAATACTTTAATAAAATATAATACTCTTTCCATTTTGAATTCAGATAATAATAATTTTCATTTTGATTTGTCACGTACTCAAATTTACACTCTTATAGAAAGAAGATAGAGGACACTTAACTAATAACCTCGATATACACTTTAATTCAAAATTATTATAAATGTTTAACACATAATAACATACTATTGTACAGGAATTTATTTCATTATTTTTAAAAAAAAATTATCTCTAAAAGTACTAAATTAAAAGGTGACTTTATTATTAATATTTGTACCAATAGTAAATGAATGTAAAGATGAGGAGCCTTAGACAAGGAAGTGTATATAATGTTTTAATGTAGGGAACACTTTCTATATGAGGGCATCTATTTTTGAGATAAGCCGTAAGACGGATAGATAAATAGATACATGACCCATTAGTAAAGTATGATTTTTAAATAGATAATATATACTATCTCCATCCCCCGTTACATTTACGTTTGCTTTTTAAACGTAAATTAAGAGATATAATATTTGAATGTGTAGGTAGGTGAGAGAAATAATATTTAATGTGAAATGAGTTTTTATATTAGTATTATGTGTAGGCCTATATGAATAATTAATTGTTTTGTGTGTACCTAACTTGATAAAAAATAAAATGTAAACCTTAATTTGGGACAACTCAAAATAGAAAACGTAAATCTTAATGAGGGACGGAGGGAGTATGATTTTAAAGTAATTAAGTATAATAATGAGTGATTTTTTTTTAATCACAAAAAATGGCTGGTTTATTGATTGAGATCACATGAACAAAATATATTGAGAAGGTAATCCACAAAAGTTGTAGGCTCGACCCAACAATAGGGGCTAATAACAGATTGTGACGCCCGAGCAATATGATATGCCAAATCATTGGCAGTACGATGAACATGACGGACAGAATAAAAATTATTTTGTAAAGCAATTGTTTGCAATTAGAAATAAAATCTCCTAAACACTGAAACCTTTGTTTGAACCAATGAAACTGTATCAAAGACGACTTTAGAAATAATGAGTGATTTATTATAATAATATTAATTAATAATATTAATAATAAATAATATTAATAATAATTAATAATAATTATTATCAATATTATTAATAATAATAAATAATAATATGAATAATAATAATATTAATATTAATATTAATAAATAATAACTAATAATATTTAATTATAATATTATTATAATAATAAATAATAATATTATTATAATAATAAATAATAATAATAATTAATATATAATTAATAATATTAATAATAATAATTATTATTAGTAATAATAATAAATAACAATAAATGATAATGATAATTAATAATTAATAATAAATAATAATAATAAAGGGTAAATATGTCATTTAACTAATTATCTCATTTGTTAATACTCAATAACAAACATAAAATTACTAATACCTAATTATCTATAATCTCATTTTTCCATAATACCAAACAATAATACAATTAATCACAAGTCAAATAAATTTCATTATATACATTCCCTTCATATCCTATACCTACAAGCAAACGATCCCTTAAAAGTTATATTTTGCTTAATCTACATTAAAAGTCAAATGTGAAAATTATAGATAGTCCGAGAGAGTAGTAAAAGTACAAGGGTTTATTACATACTTTATCCGTTTCAAAAAGTTTTCTTATTAAAAAAAACAAAAAAACATAATTCTTATACTTTTTACAACAATATCATACATGCATATATAACAAATTTAATATACTTTATTATTTATTTATTACGAAAAATACAATAATAGTCATAAAAGTAACCCATTTCTTAACTTATATGAAAAAAAAGTCAAAGACTTATTTAAAACAGAGGGAGCAATAAATTATTTAATAAAATGTACTTCATTTGTCCCAACTTCAATTTCACATTTACTGTGATATAATAATAAATGACTTTTATATATATATGATATTTAATAAGTGTTAGGTATAAAAACATTCACATAATCATGCTAGCCACATGCATAAAATTAGTTGGGTATATTTATAGTGTTACATGCGTAGTATTACAAATGTAAAATGTGTATTTGTTACTTAAAATATGTTAAGTGATTATTTTGTCAACTATGTTTCATATAAATTTTTGTAAAAATAATTATACTTTTAAATATTTTAAATCATAAAAAATAACACTAAGCAAATAGATTTTATTTGAACAAAATGGAAAAAGAAAAATACAGAGTACAAAAGATGCTTTAAAAATCAAGTGAAACAAGACTATCTAAATCTGTAATATTATTGAATCATGTCTTGAAACATAAGTCTATCAAGAAACAGAAGAGTTGGATGATCACATGTAAGATTCCCACCAATAGCTGATAGTCTATCTGCTACCGTATTCCCTTTCCTGTAAATATGAGAGACGCGAAAATTCATCTGCTGCAATAAATACTTTGCTTTCCTCCACCTAGAAATGATCCTCCACGGAAGCTCAGGTGAAGGATGAGTAAATACATAGATCAACAAACATTGAGTCCGACTCCAGCCATAGATTAAACCATCCACGATCATGTGCATACTCAACAGAAAGACAAGCAGCTGCAAGTTCTGCATCAAGGGAAAACCCCACTCCGAAAGCACTAGTCTAGCATCCCATAGGAAAGCCCCTACAGTTTCTGAAGATACCCCCACCTGATATGTTACCTGGAGCACCTGATGCATGGCCATCCATGTTCCCTTTCACCCAGCCCGGCGGTGGAGGGTGCCATCTAACAGGTGTGATTCTAGAACTCTTCCGAGCTGCCTCAGCAATGCCGAAAAACCTTAGAGTAAACAGGTCATGCATGTTGTTATTCATGGTTCCCAGAAAATAATATTGGACATATATAAATCACTATAGTTCACATAATTAATTATCACTCCAAAAAATCTCTTTTTCAATAAAGAAATTATCAACGAATTACCAACAAAAATTACATTTATCTTTTAGCAACCAAAAGCCAATATATTTTTAATGATTTTACTAATATGATAATATGTTATTTATCAACGAATTACCAACAGAATCAGTGTATAAATTGTCAATGAAATTATTAGCAGATTACTAAAGAGATTATTTACCAATAAAATTAGATTTTCGTTGGTAATATTTATCAATCACCATTTTACCAACAGATTTTGTTGTTAATGTATTGATAATCTAATTTAACAATAAAATTGTGGTTTTTTACCAACATAATATTCTATAGGTGCAAAATATTTTTTTTGTAGTACTGTCATATAAATCCATTTTACTGCCGAGTATGTTACTTTTATAAGAGCCTTACATGTATATTTAAAAGATGTTATAAAATATTACATATTATAATAATTAATCCAAAATTGGGTTATTATTCTCTGTAATATAAAATAAATATGTTATTAATATGTTGTTGATCATGTATTCATGTTATATCCATTTCAAACTTATTTCGTAAAACGGTATTATGTTACACGGATTTTTTTTCTTTTAATCTTTGCACATGCCAATTATTACTCTCTAGTCTCTAATAACCTCGTAATGATACATGGGAAACATGATATTTTATCATATTGAGACATTTTCTTTTGAGACGAGTTATTTGTAAAACGGGTGTGAGACGACTCGATTAATCACTAATGTATATTTATTGTATAGTAGATAAATATGCTTATTTGTAGTTAAAGTATGTTAATTATAAATCATATTATAACACGTTAAAATCATACTTTAATGCAAAATTAAGCATACTTTAGAAAATATACTTTAACAACCATTCAACATACTTTATCTATACAATAAGCATTCTTTAGTTTTGGATTGACCCGTCTCACAAATAACCTATCTCACAAATAACCCGTCTCACTAGAAATTTTGTCTATCATATTTAGTTATTTTTGTTCGATTTTAAAACTCTACTAATAATTTTTAAAATAGGTTGACCTGTACTTTTAAAGAGTAACAGTTTATATTTTTTTTTTTTTCAAATTTTGTACTAAAAATGAAAACAAGTAATATTGCGCTTATTTTGATGAAGTAGATTAACAAAAGATTGAAATTAGATTCCATATATTTTATTTAAATTACAAGATGTAATTTGATATTAGCTGCATAAATTCGCTACATGTTTTTATTAAACAATTAATATTATTAGCTTCTAAATTCACTTTCGAGTTTAATTTCGTAATTATATGTTATTTGAATCAATGGCATAATAAAATGTTGAGTAATTTTACAATTTATTTATTATCGACTCCAATTTAATTAATGTAATGAATAATAAACATGTTTCGGTAAGATGAATAAAAATAATAACTTTTTAATAAAAAAATGATACCAAATTAATAAAAAATTATAAGTAATCTGTGAACTATTTTATTAACAAATTATAATATAAATGAAAAGTAATAACATTTTAAAAAGAAGAATAATAATATCTTTAATAAAAAATAATAATTAATTATAAAAATGTAAAATAGTTTTATGGTAAGACGGTTTCATCAAACACTGTCCCGATTTTTTGAGTGATGTAATTAACTTGATGCCTTAGCTATATATAAACAATCATAAACTCCCAGTAAACTAAAATGGAAAAAAAGTTTATGAAGATGCCAAATATTATACAAGAAAGGGTTGTAAAGGGCATGAAGAATAGTTAGGAATCAAAGTGTAAAACTGGTGATGAACAGTGATAGATACACATATATGTATGTATGGTTATGTATGATGAATCTGGGGTGAATGGTGTACAGGGATGAAAGTATGAGAATGGAGATGGTCATGGTCAAGCTTTATGGAAGTCTGTAGATGCTGGAAAAGGCAAATGAATCAGAACAAAAAGTAAACACCAATTCAATTGAGAAGAAGACAGTATAGCTGTACACAATTGGTATTCACTTTTGCCCAGAAACCAAACACCCACTATTCATGTCTGGGATCCTACACCCATAAAGAAATATACATCATTGGATAAGATAATGACCCTTGCTAAAATCATCAACACCTCCCATTTTCACATGTCTCCAAACCCTTCTTTATTTATTTTAACAAAACCCATTGAAATAGTATTATTTTTAAACTAAGATTATTATTATTATTATTTGAAAATATTGATAACAGTGTTACATATTTTTTTCCCCTTGTATCATTTACTTTTTGCATCTAAACTAAAGAGTATAATAATTTAATGGCAAAAGACTTGTGTGAGACCGTTTCAAGTAATGACTTACGTGAGACGATTAGAAAGTGATAACTTTTATAATAAAAAGTAATACTATATTAATGAAAAGTGATAATATTATATCATGAACAATTTATAATATTAAATAAAAAGTGATAACATTTTATAGCGAAAGTAATAAATACTACTTAAAAATGTGTAAAATGGTCTCACGTCAGATGGTCTCACGCAAGACCTACACTAATTTAAAATGTACTGAATTCCAAAATATAATATTTTAATGTGTAATGAATTATTGTATTAGTCATGTTGTGTGTGGAACCCATGAGTTTTTATGAGTTAGTCTCATGTTAATCCGGTTTACAGTGTAAATTTTGTGGTCCTCTTTAAATAAACCTTAACAATACATAGAGTATAATGAAATTAGAAGAGGAGATCACATGGTTTACGGGTTGTCTCCATATCTCTTTAAAATGACGTGTCGTCTCCAAAACTCTTTAAAATGACGCGTCGTCTCCAAAGCTCTTTAAAACTCTGTGGTCCCCTTTAATTTAAACCTTAGCAAAACTTTTTTCTGCTTACGTGTCAGAGCTCTTTAAAATGACATGTAATTTTCTTAATTTTTTGAAATTTTAATATTTTTTATATTTTCTTTATTTACTTTCAATTATTTTTCTTATTTAATATTTTCCTTTTTAAATAATGTATGAATATTTTTATTTATATAATTTTTTATATACACTTATTATGATTTATTTATTTTAGTTTATTAGTTTAAATAGATATTATTGAAATGAAAGAGAAAACAAAAACACTACCAAAAGATGCTAGAAAATACAACTGCAACAAGACTATCTAAATCTATAGTATTCTTGATTCATGTCTTGAAACATGAGTCTATCCAAAAACACAGGAGTAGGATGATGCCATGTAGGCTCCCCACCAATGGCCACCAATTTATCCGCCATTGTGTTTCCCTCCCTGAAGATATGCGAAACTTGAAAAGTCATATGCTGGATGAGATACTTCGCTTTCTTCCACCACGGAATGATTTTCCATGGTAGCTCGGGCGAAGGGTGCGAGAAAGCATGAACGACAAACATAGAATCCGATTCCAACCAAAGCTTATTCCATCCTCTGTCATGCGGGCATTTAATGGAAAGACAAGCTGCTGCTAATTCTGCTTCCAGTGAAAATCCTACACCAAAGGCACTAGTGAAGCACCCCATCGGAAAGCCTCTACTATTTCGAAAAATACCCCCACCCAAAATGCTGCCCGGAGATCCTGAGGCATGTCCTTCCGAATTAGCTTTAACCCATCCCGGCGGCGGAGGAGACCAATGAACAGGGACGATTCTAGGACTCTTTCGAGCTACTCTAGAAATACCAAAGAAGCGTAATGTAAACAGGTCATGCATGGTATTATTCATGGCACCCAAGCCAAACACATTACCTTCTTTGATGAGCCCAAGGAATTTGGTTGTAATGCTAAACATCCTGACCTCTTTGTCCTTCCCATCCTCCTTAAAACCACCATACACTACATTATTTCTTTCTTGCCAAATAATTCAAACATAAGATACAATGGCTAACCTCCATATAGAGGTGACTTGCTTACTCTCTTTAATATTTATGACCTCCAAAAGAAACCCCAAGAAAGACTGTTCCAGGCATATTCTGTCTCCAAACACGAAACCTGACAATAACAATCGGAATACCCCAATAATCACGTTTGTACTCCTCTCCTTTCACTTTTTCCTCCACTTTCTTTTCCTCTTGCATCCTGTTCCACTTGGGTATCCATTTAGGCCCCTTCTCTTCTTTCTTATTTACTTCTTCCATCTCTTCAATAACCTTGCTTTCCACCAACTCTTCTTCAACCTTTCATTCCTCTTTCATATCAACCAACAAACATTAAGCCTTCTAATTAACCTCGGGTGCCGGCTGGAAACTTTCATTTTTGTTGAGCACTCAAAGAATTTGTAATTTGTCCCACATTATACTCCAAAGCTTTGAGCCTCCTTTCATTTGCTTCTTCCGCCTTTTTCAAAGCTTCATCTCGAGCTTTGTTTGATGCTATCAATTGTTCAAGTAGCTCATCGATAGATGCCTTCCCTTCACTGTTTAGTGTCTTGGCCCCCAGTTGATATCCCGAAGGATAAACAATCGCATTGCTCGGATTAGAGTAGGAAAAGTTACCTTGCCTTTGTTGTTGTTGTGGGTATGAGCTTCCACTACTTTGACCATTAAAGCCTCCTTGCCTTTGTGGAAAATTACCTTGGAAATTATTTTGGTAATTCCCTTGATAACCCCTTCGTTGCATGTAGAACACATCTTCTATTTTTGGCTTCGACATGGCCCATTGTTCTCCATTCACAACATTTGGAGGAAGCACACCTTGCTCACTTTGTAGCCCTTCAACCATGTTAGCTCCTTGATTCACACCTTGGTTCTCACTCATTTGCCTCAACATTTCCGTCGCTATCGCTTCAACACTTGGCTCAACATTCAAACTCTTCACACTAAACTGTTGCCCTTGATCAAAATTCTCAAAACCATAGCATCCACTTACCCTCTCTGATGGCCATTGATAAACATTCATAGCAATCTCTTCAAATATTTTTATGGCCCTTTTCGGAGTTACACCAAGTACGGATCCACCCGCCGAAGCATCAACAAGTACTCTTTGACCATTCACTAATCCTTGATAGAAAAATCCAAATTGTTGATTCTCCGGGAAGCCATGTTGTGGACACTTGCGTAGCATATCCTTAAACCTTTCCCACACTTCATAAAAACTCTCTTGAGGCATTTGCTTGAATTGAGTGATCAAGCTCTTCATTTGAAGCGTCTTAGAAGGCGGAAAATACTTGTTCAAAAATATTTGTGCAAGCTAATCCCATGTGTTGCACGTACAGGGAGTAATGGTGGAGAGCCATGTTCGAGCTCTATCCCTCAACGAAAACGGAAACAATCTCATCTAATAGAATCCTCGATCACCCCATTCATCTTCACGGTGTTGGCAATCTCAATAAATTAAGCTAGATGAGCATTAGGATCCTCATTCGGGGTTCCACTAAATTATTGTTCTCTCACCATAAAAATCAAGCCCGCTTTAAATTCAAAGTTGTTGGCATTGATTGGTGGCCCCATCATTTGTGGCATTGCCCTTGGCATAAAGAAATCCTGGATCACCCTTTGATCATTGTGAATTTCATGTTGCACCGGAGGTGGTGGAGGTGGCACATACGCTTGTTATGGAGGAGTATAAGCTTGTGGAAAGTCTTGTTGCCTTAGAACTTGTTGCACCATTTGTTGAAGCAAAGTTTGATTGTTTCTAGCTCCAAAATTTTGTTGAGCTTGTTGAGGAGAATTAGCATTGACTTGAGGTGCGTTGTCTTGCACGTTCACATTTTGTCCTCCTTCCCCATCATGCTCTATCCCCACACGATTATCTTCTTGGAAATTCTCCATTAACTCACTATTTGTTGATTTATTCTCCTTTCTTCTCCTTCTCAAAGTATGCTTAATCTCCCAATCAATAGGTTCTATTTGTTTCCCTTTGGATCTTGTTTGCATACACCTTCAAAGCAAAAGAAGTTAGAACAAGGTTTTCAAAAGCAAATACAAGTAAACAAATAAAATAAAAAAATATTTCTATTTAGATCACTCGAAACGATCCTTCTTCAAGCTACTAGCAACCATTGCCTCCCCGGCAACGGCGCCATTTGATTAGCCATAACTTGTAGTCAGGTTGATCAATTCAAGAATTTATCGAACCACAGGGAGGAAGGCGCTAGAGCTTAAGCGGTCTCACGTTTCTTGTAATTTTATAGAGACGAATCATCAAAGAAGGTTGTTAAAACAAGTAAATAAAATCAATCAAAGCAAGCAATCAAGCAATGATCAACAAACAAGATAGATAGATGAAGGGTGAATTTCCAAGTTAAGTAAAAGTGAGATTAACAACAATCAATAAGTGATAATTCTAGTAATTAGGTATCAAATTCATATGTATCATGGATATAGAATTAAGGACCAACATTAAATTCACCTAAACTCCCTCTCGAGATGGATAGGATATGAATATTGAATAGCTCAACGGATTGGTTCTCACTCAAACAATTTCAACTAGGTACTAAGCTTGAAATGAGAGTCCCTTCACATAATTAATCAATCTCTTGATCAAACCAATCACATATTCTATCAAAGGGTTTTAAATTCTAAAGGATTTCTCAATCTCTTTACAATTTATAATGCACATGAAGTGTTTGATGAAATGATTCACTCAATTATCCTAAGCATATAATTGATTTCTCAATCTAATCACATATTTAGAACAACTAAATACACAAACCATCATAAACCTCAAGATCTCAAACATCAATGATAGAAAATCTATTTACCCAATCAACATATGAATTAAAATACATAATCCCCAAAATTATCCAACAACTCTCGTGTTGCTAATCTCACAAGGGAGATTAGCCTACCATATTCATAAGAACATTAACATAGACATTAAGATCCTTACAAAACATGATAAACAATAGGATTCAATACAAAAGTAGGATGAAAACTCCCTTGGATGCCTCCAATGGTGACTTCTTCCCCTTGCAATCTTCCTCTCTTCCTTGCTTCTTTTCCTCAATTGGATGAAGTTTTTGTTGGTGGGATGAAGGTAGATCCAATGGATGTGAATGTATGAAGATGGTAGTCTAAAATGGGAGAAATGGTGTGTGATGTGTGTGTGCAGCCTCAAACCCACGAAATCTGATCTAATGTTGAAATATTTGGTATTTATATCCCTTGGGAAGCTTCTAGAAGGTTCTGAATTTTTTTTGAATTTTAGCACCTACACGGCTCGAGTTCAGTATACAGCCACAGGGGTGGCCGTGTTGTGTGTTCTGATGCATACGCACGGCCTTTCTGGACAGGCCCGTGCGGGGTACACGGACTGTGTAGCTGCACACGGGACGACTCGTGCACTGAACTCGGCTTCGGACTGGGCGAGTTGTATTTTCTGGTGACAGTACACGGCCAACTCTTACAGAGTCGTGTACTGTACATGGCTCGTGTAGCTGTTGCCCTGTTTCTCCTTCTTTGTTTTATCTCCCTTCTCTGTTTTTGCTCCATCTTCACCTGTTTTACATACATTTAAGCTTATTCTCACACATTTCTATAAAAATACATAACACCACCAAAATACACATAAATACGGATAAAATAATATGAAAACACATATAAAAAGACATTAAAATCTAATTGAAAATATCACTCATCACCTCCCAATGCACAAGACTCATTTTTTTATGTTTTTTGTAATTGACACATCAGCAAAAAACCTCCCCTTGGGGGAGGCCTTAACAGAAAGTCGAAGGGGGGGGAGTGGCGGCAAGCCTGAGAATAAGGACACTCAAATCAGTAGAGTCCAAGTGAAAACAAACTTACCCAAGCAATGATAGACAAAAACTCCATTAATTAATGTCTAACTTACTGATTATATCTAACCCATTTCTATCATATACAGTGATGGATTTTCATGTTAAAGAAATATTAGCATGATATCAGTAAATGATGAATATCCACATAAAAACGAAAATATGATAGAAAAATGAATCAATTTTACGGAAACCCACAGGGCCTCCACTAATTTGGTGGTTGCCAAAATATATATGCAAGGCATAGGATTTTATAAAAGTAGAGGTGAAAAAAACTAAGTGAACATCACATAATATGAATAAAACGAGTAAAAAAATAGAAGAACATAATAAAATCCAACCAATACTACAGCCTTACATAATATTGTAGTGTATGACTAAAGTCATCTAATCCAACTTTCTCAATCCTAGGTCGATGCATGAAGATCTAAGGCAGATTACTTACACACACTTGAAGTTTCAAAGACTTTGAGCCTTGTTAAATCATATCACTACAACACAGGAAAAAGCTAACAAATGCATGATTCTATTCTAAATATACAAACTTGTCAAAATTTCATTTGAAATTTAATGTTAGCTCTGAGTAAATTCATAAAGTGGTATATAAACTTCAAGCAAAGTGTTTCGAATTATCATAGAAATATTTCCTGAAGCACCTCCATAATACTCGTTCTCATTGTTAAATTAATAAAATAACAAGAAGTTTCATTAAGGAAAAAAAAGAATTATAGTTCGTTCAATTCTCATATATCAGAATGATTTGCCGCCTTATTAAACACAAATCTCACATTTCCCACACCAACATTGTAGCCTTGTTAAACACAAATCCCACATATTCCACATTAATATTGCAACCTTATTAAACACAAATCCCACGCCAACTCATAATTTTAAAGAAGCTAAAAATTTCAACTCTCACATATCAACAAAATTAAACTCAGAAGCAGTTGTAGAAACACAACAATGCAAGTCAAATAGAAAATTAAGATGAATATTCTATGAGGACGAGTGAGAGTATAGATAAGATCATAAAAATTTAAAAAAGGCACATCAAAGAAATAAAAAAAGAGCAATCCTCTTACAACTTCAACTTCATGACTATGAGAGACAAGTCGAGCACGGGAACCAAAGAAGTTGTTGAATGTTAATGTGAAGGGTTTCGCTCTTAGGCAGAGTCGATTTCACCACTACCACTGCTCATGGACGCCAATAATTACCGAACGACATCGATAGAAACATTGGAATCTCCTTCAATGGTTTTATTATTTCTCAGCCTGACAAGAAAGAAATGGCCCGACCTGCGCTAATTATCGATGAGTGGTGGGATTGAGGAGTATTCTCTAACTAGGGTAAGAGGGAGCGAAAAAATTTTCATGAACAATCCCAACTCAGTTCTAGAGCTAATCTAGGATTTCAATAAAAGTTGAGAGAGGAAGGGAAAAATTAGATCGATTCCTAAGTTTTAATTTGGGTTGGGTTTGGTTGGGTTGGGTAGGGTTAGTATAAGTATATTTTATGATAAGTTAAATATATTTAGGTATATGATTAGTGTTTTATATGTGTAAAAAATTGAATGAAATTTTTTAAAATAATGGATCGTGGAAGGTTGTTATTTTTGTGTTTTTTTTACCATTTTCAGAGTGTGAAAACTGTGTTGAGATAAATAATGAGTAAATGTGAAAACTGTACTGGGAAAGAGGGAGTATTTAAAGTTAGAAATCATTGTCAGCCAACAACTTAAGTTTATAACAATTATACCAATTTGACCATTTTTGGACGATTACCCCCAATTTTCTTTTTTTAATAATTTAATTATTTAGTGTCGGTCGGGATGTCGGATATCTGACATAGGATACCGACATCATGCCCGTCACCATTACTAAAGCCCTGAATATCAAATTCAGTGTCGATTATGGTGTTAGAGCCTTGACACATGATATTGATATCATGCTCGTCACCATCGTTATAGCATCTGATATCGAATTAAGTGTTGGTCAGAGTTTCGGAGCCCCGACATAAAATATAGACATCATATCCGATATGATGTTGATATTTTGTGTCAGGGCTCTGACACTTGACCAATACTAAATAATTAAACTATTAAGAAAGGTTGTGGGGGGTATTTTGTTCCGAAAATTGCCAAATGAGTATAATTGTTATAAGAAAAAATTACTCATAGGTACACACTTTGTACCTATAATTACTATGAGATATATTGATTTAAAAAAATTACTCTCACATACAAAATATTAAAGTAAAATACCAAATATAATCTTAATTCATTATAATCCCAAACACTTTTAAACCAAAAACCCTAAACCCCTCACCTACCCACTACGGCCGTCGGACCACCACCGGACCGCCGCTGGACCACCGTCGGACATCCACCGTCCGGCCGCCGGATCATCCTCGGACCGCTGCCGCTAAACCCACTTTTTTTGCTGCACACACTTTTTTTACTGCACATAATATTTACTGCACACACTTTTTTTACTGCACACGAACTTTTATGCTACACACAAATATTTATGTGGAGCACATTATGAGGGTTATATTGGAATATCACTATATATTTATGTAGTTAGTAGTAATATTTTTGTATGTTTGTATCTCATAGTAATTAAGGAAATTCCAATATACCTAATAGTAATTATCCCTTGTTATAAACTTAAATTGTTGGCTGAAAATGGTTTCTTCATAGTTACTATAGATACGAAATTTAAGAAAAGTTATTTTTTGACCAACTTTATTAACTTTTGGAGAGTAATGTAACATTTTTAGGTAATAAATAAATTATTAAATATGTTATGTGTGTTAGATGGGAGCTAAGATGTACTTTTAGAGATGAAAATTGATGTGATGTTTTCTTTTTTGGGTGGTAAACGAAAATGTAAAGTGTGAAATTTAACTTGGAATGAAGAAAATATAATTTATTTGTATACGAAGTGTGTGTAATATGTGAAATTATCAAAATACCCATAATTTTTTAAAGAAACTCTAAAGAGGCTTAGTGGTTCTGGGCTGGGCCCCCGATCCTCACTTTCCCCCGTTATTGCTTATCACACTTGAAATGGGTCATTTTCTATGTTAAAGTTACTAGTACTCCCTCCACTCTCTTTAATTTTCACCTTTTCCATTTTGAGTCGTCCCACAAAAATTTTCACCACTAAACGTTATATTAAATAAAAAATAAATAAAAAAACTACATACTTAACACACTTAATATATTTTATTATTTATTTATTAAAAAATTATATTATCTCTAAACGTTATTATTTTCTTAAGCTCCATGACGAGAAAGGGGTGAAAACTAATTTGAGTCATAGGTAGTATTTGATTGCATTTGCAATATGTTACTTCCCATGCTAACGATAGGATTCTAACGGTGGGCCCCATCCAAGCAAGAGACATGATATTCATTGAGTAGCTTATAGTTGTTGAATCACTATTTGATATTGTTTGTAATATGTTATTTTTCATGTTGCTTAAGGTGTATGGTTCATTGTTTGACTCCACTTATAACAGATAATTTTTATGTCAAAGTCATTATTTGATTGCTCTTGAAAGATTATTTTTTATGCCAAAGACAAACGTATAATGGTAGGCCCTATAACGAGGGACAACCCTGACAATTTAGGCAATTTAGGCCCATAGCAGAATAATTTATATATATATATATATATATATATATATATATATATATATATATATATATATATATATATATATATATATATATATATATATATATATATATATATATATATATATATATATATATATATATATATATATTAACAAATTTCATAATAAAAATATTTCACAAATAAAGTAATACTATAATCAAAACATATTGATTTTCATGACATTAATCTTCCATTTATTCTTATACAACTTTGGTTTATAGATAAATGATTATTTGTGTTTATTTATTTACTTTTTTTCCCCTCATCTGAAATGTTAAAAAAAAAAAAGCAACACCTGACATAAAAGCATAAAAAAATATATTAAAAGATAAAAATAAGATAAATGTAAAAAATACGTAAAAAGAAATTAAATATAGGTTAAAAGATTTTATAAGAAAAAATATATTATTAAAAAGAAAAAATATTATCATACTAGAGCATTATTTTATCGTTGGTGATAATGCTGATATAAAGCATTTCAAGGGCTATTAATTGAAAATTTTAAGGTCTTTAGCATTTTTTTTAAGTAGAATCATCAATAAGATTTTCATATCATAGAAGATTAAAAGTCTTTTTCTCTATATTTTCAATATAAGAATCCAATCCTTTCAAAATAGTTATTACAACATCAATTTGCATATTCTAGCATCACAATTTTTTGCTAACCAAGTCAACATTTTTTTTTAATATTGAATAGTCATGCCCAACAAAAATTCATAAATTTCAAGCTTAGGCACTGCTACAAATTTATCCTCATTGTTATTTTTGACATCTTCACTAAATCTTGGTAACTCATATAATGCATCTCTTATTTCTTATGATTGCGTAATTAATTATGGTCGTAATACAATGATTTAATAAAATTTGCCATCTTTTTATTGAACTACAAAACTAAATATATATGCATTGCAAAACTCCAAAAAAATAAAATAGCTTTAACACAAGATTTTATCATGTCACAAATTGTCAAATTTAGAGAATGACATGCACATGGCATATGAAAAGCTCTTGGATTAATTTCTTGTAATACATTTTTTTTTGCATACATTGATGTTTCCTTTTATATTGAAGCCATTATCATAATCTTGTCCGCTCACATTATCAATATCAAGTTTATGAGTTTGTAAAATTTATTGCAATTCATTAAAAGTCCAAATTCAAATGTATCATTCACTTCAAAAAAATCTATAAAGTATTTTTCTATTGTAACAAAAGGACCTGACATATTCACACATGAATTATCATTGTCATTTGTTCATAGTAACTTATCTGAGGTGCATTCAAGTATGACAGAAAAATACTTATTCTTAACATCTCACTTTAGAGGTTAATATAAGTATTAATTCATTTTGAATTTTTTAACTAAGATAATGATAATAGATCTATTTATTTTGAATGTGCCTAAAATGCTATTGCAAAACCAAATCAAAAATTGAAATTAGATCATGTTGTCCCAAAAAGTTATCATTATTATCTTGGTAAAGTTTTTTATTGTCTCCTCAAAAGGCCAAGTTATGCTTTACAAGGCATTTTATGACAGAAATAATTCTTATTAAAACGTATTTCCAATGCTCTTTCTATTTCTTAATATTCATTTGTATCTCTTTATCAATTGTTTCATGTTTTTAAGTCGAATAATCAATGCAAGTTTGCATATTGCTGATATGCTCAATACTGTTTTCATATTTTCTTAGTCTTTTACCCAAACGTTTTCAATCATTAACACCTTCATTTGCAAGCAAGCTGTTATTGTTAGCTGATTTAAATAATTTGCAACAAAAATAGTATACTTTATTTGCATCGATCTTTTGTATACACAAGTCATTTCCTATCTCAATTCTCCCAATTAGGTAACTAACTTATATTGAGAAATTGAAATTTGCTAAAAAGTGCATCTCAAGGAAAATTAAGAATACTTTCTCTTATTTTTTACAACCAAAATATCTCTTATTTTATTTTCAATATTATCCAAAGCTCTTAGATTGTACATATTTAAAACATATTGAGTTAGTTGTAGTTCATTTTCATTCTCAATTATATTCTCAATTGTATTCTCATTTCCTTTCAATACTTTTTCATTTGTCTTTTCCATCATTAACTATATTATCAATTTCTTCATTCAAATTGTTATTTTCGTTTTCTTCTTTAAATTCAATATGTTCATTAATTATATCATTGTTTATTTCTTCTTTCATTATTTGTATCAATCGAATATGCAATTGAATTATATTGATTTAAAAAATTTATCGAGAATACTTTTTTTAGTTTTAATAATTTCATATCATCTATTCTTTTTTTCTTTTCTTTTTTTACTTCCAGATTTATATTTTCTTGATAACATATTTAACTAAATCAAATTTAAAAATATAATTCAGACAATTATTTAAGATAACAATGAACAACAACAAATTAAATTTATATCTAATAAACAATAAAATCCTATTTAATAAAAAATTAAACATGATATGTGATGTTAATAAATCACTACAACCAAAAAATTGATGACAAGAGCAATTCACTTTCTTTGATCTCTATTTCAATTCAGGACTTATTATCTTCAATCAACAAAATAATCATCACAACAAAATTAATACAAAATTTTCAAATCTGTACACTGTATGCATTCAAATAATTTATATACTACTCACATTTCCCAAAATATACTTATAAATGAAAAGGGAAAGCCACAAAAATCATAAGAAAAAGTAGTAGAATATTAATATAAATAAAAAATAATTTATCTTTAAATCTTTGAGCTTTAATTGTATCAAACGAATAATACTCATATGAAGTAGCAAGATGAAGAATTGAGAAATATAATGTAAAATTTAGTGTTTAAAATGGCTAATTTTACATCGGATAAAATATGATTACAACGATTTAAAATTCAGAATAATTCTACGTGAAAATAGTAAATTATTTTGGTGGCTTCTTGAAGAAGAATAAAGAAAGGGCGGCTGTGTTGTTTGGAAAGGAGAGCAGTAAGTGATGGTAAATTTAATTTATTCAAGGAAAGACACGATAACTTGATATTTTTAATATTAAATCATTTTGGTGGGCCGTTAACATTAAAAAAAAGCTCATGGTAGTAGGGCTAAAACTTAATCCATCCATATTATATATATATATATATATATATATATATATATATATATATATATATATATATATATATATATATATATATATATATATATATATATATATATATATATATATATTCTGGCCTATGGCTTGAGCCCATCATGACACCTCTTAGGATCGAGCTTTCTGATCGTTGTCATTTTCACCTAAATTTTAGTGTTTTTATTTATAAATTTTTAGATATTTTTATCCGTATTTGTGTGACTTTTGGTGGAGTTATTGTTATTTTGTGAAATGTGGTATGAATTGATAGAATTGTGTAAAACAGGTCAAGAAATGGATTAAAACAGAGTCGAGAGCGAAACGGAGACGAAGGAACAATGCATATTTGTACACGGGCCATGTGTGGAACACGGCCCTGTAACAAGTGGCCGTGTATTGTCATCAGAAATCGCTGCTCGCCCAGGAGGAAGGTCGTGTGCTGGCGCACGGACCGTGCGGTGCTGCACGCCCTGTGTGTGGAACACGGCCCTGTAAGAAGAAGTCGTGTAATGTCATCAGAAAATGCTACACGGCCATGACCAATGTGGTGTAGCGCAGCTCGAGCCGTGTCAGGAAGCACACACAATACGCCAAAGTAGGTGTGCCCTACACGGGTCGTGCTCTGCTACACTCTGGCCGTGTAGGTGCAAAAACCTGTGTAATTTTCAGAATGTTTCGTAAGCTTCTAAAAGGTCCATTAGTGATATAAAAAGGTGACTTGTGCAAAATTTGAGAGGAGAGATCAGAATTGAGAGCAGTTACATACACTCCATATTACATTTTCACACACTAGATCCATAAATTCATCCCCATCCATTAGATCCATCCAATTCAATTTGTTCTTCCACAATCAATCAATAAATCCATTATCCAATCCATCCATCCACCATTTGAGAAGATGGAAGCATCAAGGATTGAAGGAGTTAGCATATTCAAGAGAAGGAAGGTTTTTCCATGAAAGGGAAGCCAATCTACTTTTCATTTGTTGATTTTTTTTCTTATTTTGGCTCAAATTGAGCAAAGCTTGATTTGTATTAATATAATCACAATGTGTAGTGGCTAGTCGTATAGTAGGACTAATCATATGAATGGTTGAGATGAAAGCTAGATGTGTAGAACTTGAGAAGTGAATGTAGTTAAATTGTGGATTTCCTTTTATGATTAATTAATCATGTTTCATTTCAATACTTGTGTGATTAAATTCTCTAATCTTAGTGTTAGGATGGTCATTTCAATATTATGATTAGGTGTTTAATTGAATCATATTAAGATGAGCATGTATGTAAGTGTGAGGGGAGGTAAGTCAAACTCTTCTTATGCTTAGAACATTCATAGAGGGACACTTAAGAAATTGAGTGAAAAGAACCAACTTATAATCATAGTACCTTAAGGGAATTGAGATTAAGATCAATCCTAGGAGATTTAGACTTGTCAAAGAGTCGATAACCTAATTGCCTTGGCCATAGGGATTAGGGGTAAAACCGTGATTGCTTTTAGTCCACAATTAATGAAGTTCAATATCAAGAGTTATGCATATCTAGCTAGATTCTTAATCATGAGTATGATTAGCCTTGCTCTCTTCTTAAGTGAATTCTATCTCCATTTCATTCATCATTTGTTCGTCGTTTGATATATTTTGTTGTTAGATTAATTCATAGTTAATTGAGTAGAGAAGTAAGTGGTAGCTTAAACAATCAAACCTTCAATCTATCATTCTTACAAAGCATAAATCAATGGAAAATCTGGATACAATCATGAGTTTACTTTCCCTTGGGACGACATACTTATAAATTTTGTTGCTTGGTCACACGTGTACAACAACGATAGAGTCTCTTACTCTTAAAAATTTTATGAGAAATGCGACTAAAAACATGGCGTCGTTGCCGGGAAAATGTTAAACTTTTGGTTGTAATGAGTTTGAAGTTGATTAGTTTTGATAAGGATATTTCTTTTATTTGTTTACTTGTTTACTTGTCTTGGTTACTTGGAGAACTAATTTGAAAATTCTTGTTGGTACATGCAAACGCGTTCAAGGTCCCAATCTATTGAACCTTTGAACTTGAAATTAGAAGCTACCTTAAGAAGGCAAAGACGAGGAGTGTTAGAGCCTACGGAAAAAATTATGGAAGAAGTAAGGGATAATGCAAACATGGTTGATGAAGAAGGCAATATGAGGAATTTTCATGGAGTTGATAATGTTAGAGGAGGTTATAATAATCCAGAATTTGTGCCACAAGCTTATGCTCAACAAATGCACTTGCAAAATCAACAAATGCAAGCTATTATTCAAAACTTGATGGCACAACAAGAAGCAAGGAATAATCCTCCGGTGGTGCAAAATCAACCTCATGAAAATGAAAACAATGGAGCGGGAATGAATGTCCGTGATCATTTCCAACCGCAATATGGGAATTATGGAATGGGCCCGCCATTGAATATGAATAATTTTGAGATCAAGATGGGATTGATCAACATGGTGCAAGCAAATCAATTTGGTGGTGGTGCTATGGACGATCCAAATGCTCACTTAGCCCAATTTACGGAGTTAGCCAACACGATAAAGATAAATGGGGTAAGTGAGGATATTGTTAAAATGAAGCTTTCGCGTTTTCATTAAGAGATAGAGCTAAGGCTTAGTATCATACTATACTACCGGGATCCCACACCACATGGAGAGAGTTGGCACAAAGATTCTTGAGCAAGTATTTTCCACCGTCAAAGATGTTGCATCTTAAAGGGCAAATCTTTCAATTCAAGCAATTGCTACTTGAGACATTTAGTAAAGCATGGGACCGATTCAAAGAAATGCTAAGGAAGTGTCCACAACACGGATTCCCTGAAAAACAACAAATATGATTTTTCTATGCCGGTTTACATGGAAGTGAGAGGATGCTCATTGATGCTTCGGCGGGAGGTTTGATTTTGGGGCAAACTCCGAAAAGAGCAATTGCCATATGTGAGGAAGTAGCTTTGAATACGGGTCAATGGCCAATAGATCGTGCACCAGGCATATATGAAAGGGAGAGAATTTCTAAGATGGAAGAAGTGTGCTTGCAACAAGTGAAAAAGGTGGAAGTGCCTATGGAAGATATGACCGATAAGGCGATCATAGAGATATTAAAGAGGATGAATGCTAACATGCAAATGTCTCCAAATTCGACACCTGTGGTGAATCAAAAAGTGTTTGCAAGTCCTCAACAAGGTATTTCATTGCCTTTGATGAATCAACAAGTGTTTCCTAATCCTCAACAAGGCATGACGATGCCTAATATGGGTCAATCTTATCAAAGTTATCAAATGCCTACATCTATGCCTCAACAAGGTATGTCCTCTAATTTTAGAATTCAAGATACATGGTGTCCACCGGAGATAACGCTTGAGGAAGTTGCCTTCATGCAAGGAAGGAACTTCCAAGGAAATTATGGTGGTAACTTTGGAAATCATGGAGAGGGATATCCACAAAGGCAAGGAGGATGGAGGCAAGGTAATTTTCGCGGAAATTTTAATCTACCTCGTAGGTATGAGAATTTATCATATGGAAATTAAGGGAATGCCTTACTCTTCCACCAGGCATTAATATGGGGGAGAAAGCTCCAAATGGTGAAGGAAAATCTACAATGGAGGATCAAATGACCAAGATGTTTGACTATATGAAGCAAAGAGATGAAGTGATTGATAATAGATTCAAAGCCTTGGAGACACAAATGAGTCAAATGGCAACCGAGTAAGGTGAAATGCATCGAAAGGGTAAGTTCTCCTCCACTATCGTTACTAATCCTAAAGAGCAATGTTTGTATGTTACTATATACAACATGGAAAGTAAGGTGGAGAAAGGGTTGGTGGAAACAACAAACATCGTTTCAAAAGTTGAAGAAGTACCTTGTGATGAAATCGTGTCAAAAGTGCAGGAGGAAGTTGCCATTGATAAAAATTTATCTTTTGATGATGAAAAGATAATTGGTGAATTTTTGTCTTTGTTGGATGATGAAAGTAATTATGATGAAGAGGTGATGTTGAAACAAGATCGTGACATTGTTGAAGTTGAAGCTTCATCAAAGGTTGAAGACCCCGGTAAATTCATTCTTACTTGTAAAATTAGAAATGGGAAATATTTTAATGCTATATGTAATCTTGGTTCAAGCATTAATGTGATGCGTATGGAAATTTTTGAAAAACTTGGCATTGGGAGGTTAAAGGAAACGGATGTGGAAATTGAAATAATGGATGGTTCAATGATAAAGCCCCATGGAGTTGTGGAGGATATGCTTGTAAAAATAGAGGATTTTGTCTTTCCGGTGGATTTTATGATAGTTGAGAAGCAAGCAGATCCTTTGATCCTATTGATTTTTGGAAGGCCATTTTTGGAAACCGGAAGGGCAAAATTTGACATGGATAAGAAAGAACTCACACTACATTCAAATGAAAGAGAATTGGTGTTATCAAGCAAGAATTTAAAAGAGGGAGATCTTCATTTGAAGTCACCCATTAAACCTCCGGATGATCGAGATCGAGTGGTAAGTGAAATTTTAAAAGATGAAGATTCAACTAATTTTTTACTTGAATTTGCAAGAAATTTTTCTTCAAAAAGGAACAAGCTTGGGGGAAATCCACAAGTTGATTGGAAGATTGATAAAGGGCCTCCGGGATTTGAAAACTTGAGAAAAAGAGACAATGAAGTGAGTTTAAGTGTTAGAGGAGCAAGAAGTGCTGATAAGAAGGTTGTTAAGGAGATGTTTAAAGTGAAGATGAAGCCCGATGGGATCTTGGATTTCTCCGGTTGTTAAGAGCTTCAATGCGTCTAGCTCGACGACGTTAAATCGAGCGCTTGATGGAAGACAACCCATTTTTAGTAAGTTTGCTTGTTTAGTTGTATTCTTCTTGTATTTTTGGTGTGTAGGTGGAATGTGCTCATGGAGAAAATACTTATGGAAGAGACGAGATGTGCTAGATTTGGAATGAAGATGTATGTCACATCACTTTTTACAAACTTAAATTTAACACTTGTGTTAATATAAGTTTGGGAGGAGAGTGTATGGTGGCCATACTTGAATGTTGGAATGTACATACGTCATCACAAGGTAATTTCATGATGAGCATTGGTGGAAACGACAAGGGTACGTCCCACCACTTTTTGCAAACTTAATTCGCAACTTGTTTCGATTTAAGTTTAGGGGGAGAGTGCATGGTGTGACTTATACCTTGTTTATGTTTTGGTGTGTGATGAATCATGTGTCTTGTTGTTATATTGTCTTGCAAAATAGTCAATTTTGAAAATTTTCTCATGAGATAGGATTGTTTTGGTATGTTTGGTGGTGTTTAAGTACATGATAATTCATTATTTGATCATAATTGTGGTGTGAATAATATTTTGAAGTGTTTTGAGCATGAATAGAGTGTATGAGAAGTGTAAAAACAGGGCAAAAATGAGGTGAAGTGTGAAAGTTGGAAAATAGGGTAAAACTGCTACACGGTCCTGTAAGGACAGGCAGTGTACTGGCATCAGAACACGCTACTCACCCGGGTCTTGGCCGAGCTCTGAGCTCGAGCCTTGCAGGAGAGAAGGAACACGGGCCGTGTGCGGAGTACGGCCCTGTAACAAGTGGCCGAGTATGGACGTCAGAAAATGCTACACGGCCACACTTGAGGCCGTGTAGGGTTTAATTCCAGTTTTAAAAGGGCCGATCCGTATTCACTCCCAAGCACAACCTTTCGTCCGTACGCACTCTTTTCACTCCATATTCTTCTCCTTAGGGTATTAATCGACCACGAAGGTGAGTTTTAAGGGATTGAGAGTAAGGTTCTTCAATTGTGCACACCCAAACACACTTCTCACATCCAAGTTTGAAAGGTATGAACTCTTTGAACCTTAATTTTCGAATTTTGATAGAAATTGAGTGAATTGATACATGGGCTTTGTGATATTGTGTGTTTTGAACGAATTTGTGAGTAATGAACATACATGTGTCACTTTGATTTGTGAATTGGGAATAGAATTAGGGTTCATGAGAGGTTAAATTAGGGGATTGTGTGAGAATGATGAAATTGATTGTATGTGTTGTGCAAATTAATAGACTTAGATGTTGAAGATTTAGGCATGAGGCTATGTGAATTGTATTTTGAAAATGTATTGAAACGTTATGCATGCCAAGTGTTCGATGAAATGTCTAAGTAAAGATTTTGATTGATTTGAGATCATAGGTTCTTAGTGCTCCGTGAAAGTGTGTTTTGGAACTTATGTGTGCAAGGATGCTTAGAAATTGAGATATGAATCATGGTTAGTTGAGATGAATGATGGTGATGTGCATATTGTGATTAAGTTTGAAGTTCTAATGATGAGGATAAGTGTTGTTGATGCATAGTATATTTCACACTAAGTTGAATGACTAGGGTGGAATCTAACTTAGTGCATTAACATTTTTATTGATGAAATTGAATATAATTTGAGAATTGTTGAATTGTAGATGGCCGAGAGGAGAGTTAGACCAAGAAATGAAGATTTCATTGTCATTACCGATCCAGGGGAGTTGGCTAATCTTGATGCAAAGCTAATGGAAGATGGGATCTATCCGGATTATTTTGGAGTGGAATTTGAAGACTATTGGGGTAAGTATGTGCTCCGTTGGCAAACGTTAGCTCCAAAGATCAAACTAACTCGATTCCAAGACACATAAACGATGAGAGGGTTAGGAATTGAGGAGGATTTGAGGAAGCTATTCAGATTTTCACAGATGGAAGCCTTCTTTGATAAAAGGCCACCTACTTATTACCATCTTACTGCTGAGTTCATGAGCACATTGCAAGTGAAAAAGGATCGGAATGGTTTTCCTATTTCAGTGACGTTTCAACTAGACAACGTGTTGAGAGAAAAGATTCCTCTGCCTGGGTTGAATGAATTCTTTGGGTGCCCACCATGCGAATATCATCAGAGCTTTTATACAGGAGGCACTTTCAACCAGCAGGAATGGTGGAAGAGCTTAGTGAATGACGGGATGGAAAGAGCAGGATATATTCCCAGTGCTTCTAAGGGAACTGCAATCCGGAACCCAGTGATGAGATACCTAGAGAAGATTGTTTCGAATACCATCTTAGGGAGGTTTGAAGGTGGAGCTGTGGGAGAGAAGCAGTTCTATATTATGTATTGCATATACAAGGAGCTCCACTAAATGTTACATCACATTTTGTGCAACATGCGGAAAGAGTTTCAAAGAGACAAACATCTCAGGGTTTGATGTTAGGAGGTATGATCACCATGATCGCTCAAGGCTTGGGAATCAATCTTGCAGGTATGGAGAATAGGATGGTGAGTGAGGGATTGAACTACCAACAGTTGATGAGGATGGAGTTCTTATCCATGGTTGGGAATCAGTACTGTCTGAGGAAGGAAAAGGGAGCTTCATTTCTCTTGCCAACTCCAGAGCTCACTACAGTGTACACTAGAAGGAGGCTTGCTAATTTGGCAATGGGTAGTGTGAACCATTCCATGGTGGTGAGAGCTTTTTACAGAAGAAATAGAGATGAAATGGAAGAGGTCCTTAGACAGATGAGGGTTGAAGAGAACGAAGAGCTGGCTAATTTGAGAGCGGAGCCAGTGCCTATGGAGGGTGATGAGCAGGATGCACCACCGGAGCAGGTGGAGTTTGAGGAGCAAGCCCCCGAGCCACAACAGTTTGAGGAAGAAGAGCAGCAGTCACCAATAGGCCCGGAATAGGGTAATGATCGATGGAACTATATGATGGATGAGGTGAGAGATATGAGGTATGTGCAGCAGACATATGAAGCACAGATAAGGGAGATTCGAGAGGTCCAGCAGGAGCACGGAGTGCATATTCAGGAGTTAAGAGCTGGACAGCATCGAAGGGAGTATTACGAGGAGCGGTCACGGGAGGACGCCAACAACATGGAGGAGATGATGACAATGATGTTCAACTTCCAGTTCCCCGAATCTCCTCGTGCATACATTCCATGGAATGCCTATCATCCACCTCCACCTCCACAGCCATGAAGGGAGTACTTTGAGTTCTAGGCACTTCCATTAGTTCATTTTAGCTATTATTAGACACTTGATGTGATTTGTTAGATTTGGATTGGATTGTACTTAAATTGTTTTGTTTTGGGAGGTTTTACTTTGGGATTTTATTTTCACTTTTATACGATTTACTTTTCGTTATTTTGGTATTTTGGTTTGATTTTCATTATTTGAATGTGATGGGAATTTGATTATACTTGTTATGGATGTGAATTGATGTGTTTTAATATTTTGAGATGGATGATTTTGTTCATGCATGTTAGGTGCTTGTTATGTTGTTTGGTGAGTTTTCGATTTTTGTGTTATGTTTGTTTTTTTTATTCTTGTAGGGATGGTTTGGTGGTATATTTTGGGAAGATGTTGAGTTTTTTTGAATGTGAGCTATGATGCATTGTTTGTGATGAGTGATGACAAGTATGTTAATGGTTTCTACTTGTTGAAATTGTGACATGAATTACATAATTTGTTCAATTTTGAGAAGTATGAAGGGTAATTAGGTTTCTTTTGGTCCAAGCAAAAGCTTGTGAGAATTGAGCCTCAACCGTGCCTCCATGGTTAATTCTTAATGAGAGGACCGGTTGTACTTAGACAAACTAGAACTTACTCATGGACTATAGGAACGAAGCCCGAATGGTTGAAATTTGTGATATGATCTTAGGCCATCCTTGTTAAATGAAGTCATAGCCATAAAATTCTTTACCAAAAACATTATCCCTAGCCACTTTGAGCCTATAAGCCTTTTCTTTGTGATTTAAGCACAATACAAGCCTTGAAAATCCACTTGAGCCTTATATATGTAACCTATGTGTGGATAATTGAGGATGATGATGGTTTACAAGGGAAGATATGAAAAAATGTGCAAATAAATGAAAAAAAAGGGTTCTCAAGAAAAATGATGAAAAAGCTCAAGATAAAAAGCAAGTGCAACTTCAACAAAAATGAAAAAGGAGAAAAATCCTAAATTATGCTCAAGGAATGCAAAAATCAAAGAAAAGAAGTATGTCATTCAAAAGAAGCTCAATAAATCCATGGTATGTTGACGTTTAGTATTCTTAAACAATTACAAGAAAGGAAGTTTGAAAGTGAGGAAGTTGAAGAAAAGAATCATATCTTTGATTATCCACACTTGATTAGTCATTATTATACAAAGTTTCCTACCTTACCAAAGAGCTTAAACATTACATCCTAAGATAAAAGACCTTTTTTATCACTTATTGAAACTAGGGTGGCTTGTGAATATAGTCCATGAGCAAGCCTATGGTGAGTCGGTTCTAACCGGTTGATGAGTGATGTTAAAAACCCTACTCTATAGAGTGGTGAGTGAATTTGATAACCTATGAGAGGCTTGGATTGAAAGGGGTTTGATTACTCTTTTGTCATTTTTAATATTGAACTCGTTAATCTTTCATGTTATAGGTTTGATGATGTAGGGATACTTAATATGTTCTTGTAGTCCTTATTACTTGTGATGTGTTGTGGTTTATGTTCGTTAGGTGTTTTTCTAAGTGAAAATTACTCCTCTTGTTTATCATTTTTCGTTGTTCGAGGACGAACAACACTTTAAGTTTGGAGGGTTGATCGTTGTTATTTTCACCTAGATTTTAGAGATTTTATTTGTGGATTTTCGGATGTTTTTATCCGTATTTGTGTGACTTTTGGTGGAGTTACTGTTATTTTGTGAAATGTGATATGAATTGATAGAATTGTGTAAATAAGCTTAAATATGTGTAAAACAGGTCAAGAAATGGATTAAAACGGAGTCGGGAGCGAAACAGAGACGGAGGAACAATGCATGTTTGTACACGGGCCGTGTGCGGAACACGGCCCTGTAACAAGTGGCCGTGTATTGTCATCAGAAATCGCTGATTGCCCAGGAGGAAGACTATGTGCTGGCGTACGGGCCGTGCATTGTTGCACGCCTCGTGTGCGGAACACGGCCCTGTAAGAAGAAGCCGTGTAATGTCATCAGAAAATGCTACACGGCCATGATCAAGGCCGTGTAGCGCAGCTCGAGCCGTGTTCGGAAGCATTCACAACACGCCGAAGTAGGTGTGTCCTACACGGGTCGTGCGCTGCTACACTGGCCGTGTAGGTGCAAAAATCTGTGTAATTTTCAGAATGTTCCGAAAGCTTCTAGAAGGTCCATTAGTGATATAAAAGGGTGACTTGTGCGAAATTTGAGAGGAGCGATCAGAATTGAGAGTAGTTACACACACTCCACACCACATTTTCACACACTAGATCCATAAATCCATCTCCATCCATTAGATCCATCCAATTCAATTTGTTCTTCCACAATAAATCCATAAATCCATTATCCAATTCATCTATCCACCATTTGAGAAGAGGGAAGAATCAAGGATTGAAGGAGTTTGCATATTGAAGAGAAGGAATGTTTCTCCATGAAAGGGAAGCCAATCTACTTTTCATTTGTTGATTTTCTTCTTATTTTGGCTCAAATGGCGCAAAGCTTGATTTGTATTGATATAATCACAATGTGTAGTGGCTAGTCCAATAGTAGGGCTAATCATATGAATAGTTGAGATGAAAGCTAGATGTGTAGAACTTGAGAAGTGAATGTAGTTAAATTGTGGATTTCCTTTTATGATTAATTAATTATGTTTCATTTCAATACTTGTGTGATTAAATTCTCTAATCTTAGTGTTAGGATGTTCATTCTAATATTATAATTAGGTTTTTAATTGAATCATACATTCAGATGAGCATGTATGTTAGTATGAGGGGAGGTAAGCAATACCCTTCTTATGCTTAGAACATTCATAGAGGGACACTTAAGAAATTGAGTGAAAAGAACCAACTTATGATCATAGTACCTTAAGGGAATTGAGATTAAGATCAATCCTAGGAGATTTAGACTTGTCAAAGAGTCGAGAACCTAATTGTCTTGGCCATAGGGATTAAGGGTAAAACCGTGATTGCTTTTAGTCCACAATTAATGAAGTTCAATATCAAGAGTTATGCATATCTAGCTAGATTCTTAATCATGAGTATGATTAGCCTTGCTCTCTTCTTAAGTGAATTCTATCTCCATTTCATTCATCATTTGTTCGTCGTTTGATATATTTTGTTGTTAGCTTAATTCATAGTTAATTGAGTAGAGAAGTAAGTAGTAGCTTAAATAATCAAACCTTCAATCTATCATTCTTACAATGCATAAATCAATGAAAAATCCGGATAGAATCATGAGTTTACTTTCCCTTGGGAAGATATTCTTATAAATTTTGTTGCTTGGTCACACATGTACAATAACGATAGAGTCTCTTACTCTTAAACATTTTACAAGAAATATGACTAAGAACACTTTCCTACCGCTCTTATTTTTAGAATTGATAGAGCAATTATTTTCCATACTAAAGATATAACGTCTCTTAGTAATAGTAGTGTTTGCAATTTTTTTATTATTTTCATATGATGTGCCTCAAATAGTATTTGTAAGGAGTCACTTTTCGTATAAAAGATAGAAATATACTGTTTCATTACGCTTTCAATGAGTTATTTTCATATAAATCCCTATGGTTAACATCTGTTAGAATATGGGGTTGCACCGAACAATTACTTACAATATGAATATTGAAAATAAATACAAAAAATAAAGAAAGAAGAAAAATCTTCAAATCTTATCTTTGGATCTGAATCTGGATCAGACGCGGATTTGGATCTGGATTTTCAAACGAAACTGACGCTGGAACTGGATCTGGATCTTGAAACAGAACTAGCGCGGGAACTGGATCTGGATCTTGAACTGAGTCGAGATTAGATATCTTTCCGCAAGACGTAAAATGCCCCTATAGTGCTCCGGTTCTTGGCGGAAAGTCCCCAAAGGTGAAACGGTTCTTCGTTTCTGGCTAAGCAGCACCGCTATCGCATGAACTCTAGTGAATTAAGGAGGATGAGAATTGGATCGCTACTAGATGCAAATGCTTTGTGTATGCAAATACTTTGTGTTTTTGGTGTGTTTTAAATTAATGCAGAATGACCCTATTTATAGGCATAGATCTGTGTTAACACATAACATTGTCGACCAGATACAATGTATCACATGTCGTATCTGCTGGAGATGATCTGGGCTTCGTGGGCTCCTCAATCACGACCCGTTTTATTCCCAAAATTAAATAGACTATTGGGCTAGGCTCAATGCCCAAAAACCTTAATTTATTATATTTAATTATCTCCATATGTGAGATTAATTTCACTCACTTTAATTATTATTTCGTTGGTGATTAATTTATTAATTAATGGAGATTTTTTTGGGGTGAGGGGTATTTTTGACCTTTTAGTATGTAATTGATTAGAATTATTTAAAAGTTGTTTTATGTTGATATTGTTATTGTTTAAGTGTATTTTGGATAGTAACGACAATTGGCACTACTTTATATGTATATTATATATGAGTTGATCTATTGTATAACAATTGCACACTAAAAATAAATCCTTAATTTATAATGAGTCAAGTATAAAAAATTGTAAACCCGGATGCTGACGTCATTTCTTCCAATCTTCATATTTCTCCTTACATTTCTTCCCATTGTATACTAATACAATTAGTTATTAATTAGTATATATTTATTAATAAAATATTATACACTTATTCAATAAAACTTATACACTTAAAGTATAAGCATGAATTAAAATTAATAATTTCTCTAACATAATTCTCATTATGAACTATTCATAAATTGCAGTTGAATCACTCTTCGAACACCCCAACTACTTATTAATAAAAACGTTACACAACTGTTAAATAAATGGGTATATACTTTGTGTTTAAAAGTATACATTAAAGATACAAATACACAAGCAGTAAAATTTAAGAGGAAACCCTTAAAAATAGTAGCAGAAACAATGCCGCCTTCTGACACCCCTCGGCTTCCTTCATGCCACCCAAGGAGAAGAAATCAAGAACACCACAGAACCCCATATCCTTAAACATCATCTTCTCACCACAAACACAAGCTTGATATTGGATTAATAAAGATTTAGCAGCATGAAAAGGCCATACACCACCCACCTGTTAAAAAATGAGCAGATTTGCGAGGACATTCTCCATTTGGTGGTGCGGAGGGCATGTTTGTGAAGGATGGTGGCATGTAGTTGATAGATTCCAGATAAATCTTGATGGCTTGACGGCGGTGAATCAGAGCCAAAAGACTAGATCCGGAGCGGCAGTCTTTTTCAGCGAAAATACTTACAAAGGATAGTGGTGTATGGTGGACCAGATCTGGGCGGCTCGCACGACGAGGAAGGAGAGGAATGCCTTTTCATGGTGGAAGATAAGGCAAGGAGAAGAGCCAGAAAATGAAATTAGAGAGAGAAAGCTGAAGAGAGAATTCGAGAGAGAAGAAGTGAATCAACGATAAATTAGAGCTCAAATAACCCATACAAGCTTGATTATGTATAAGTATTCCAGGTCATGAGTAAAAATTGATCCGGTTGCACCTTAAAACTATTGCACAGTATTATTTGCCATTATATATATGGCAAAAGTTTGTGTGAGGCCGTCTCACATAAGGGCTTACATGAGACAACCGATAAAAAGTGATAATTTTTATAAAGAAAAGTGATAATATTTTTTAGCAAAAATAATAACTAATTTAAAAGGGGTAACTTAAAAAAGGGGGGTAAAATGATCTCACGTGAGACGATCTATGCAAAACTTGTCCTTGAAAAAGTCACTTTTTTTCATTTTGGGTGTCTGCCCCAAATAGTACATTTTCTTTTTTTATACACATGAGACCATACATACTCACTAATACAATTAAAATATGGGACACACACCCATTAATACAACTATCTACTATATATTAAATAATAATACTTCTTAATGTACGTGCAAAAAGCAAAATTGACTTATTCAACCGGACGGAGGTAGTATAAAATTATTTAACTTTCTTTTTAACAATATTAGTAATCTTTATTTTACTTTTTATTGTTATAAAAATTATAATTTTATTTTATCTATATTTTATTTAATTTTTATTTCATTTATATTTTATACGTAAATTTTATTTTTATTATAAATTTCATATAATTCAACTCACGTGTTATTTATTTTTTATATTATTATTTATTCTTAAGTTAAAATCTCAACTCTGTCACTACAACCAAGTATTAATAATAAGAATCAATATTCTTTCATTCTCATTATCCCTCTCGTTGCCCCCAAAACAAGCGGCTTCTAAATTTATCCATCAATTGTAATTGCAACACACTAACATGTGTACAGTGTACACAATTGTTCGGATCTTAAACTACAATGCATATGAAGAGAAATTCGGGCCAAAGATCAAAGGTTTTAATGATGGATTAGAGATTTCTAGATTTATGGCATTGTGATGGTTTGTTGAATTGATCTTTGATATTTTGTTTATTGTGAAAATCTGCGTATTTTATGGTTCGATTTAGCACTGTTTTGTGGTATTTATAAATGTATGTGAGCATTTTTTGGTTGAATTGTATATATTTGTGTTACAGATGCTTGTTAGGTGTTATTTCGTGTTATTAGGTGAAAATGAGGGTAAAAAGAGCAAAATTGAAAGTTGGGGTCGAAACCGGGCGAAAAAAGGAGTCGGTGCAGCAAGGAATGACTCGTGTCAGCCATGGAACGGGTCTTGCCGACCACATGAACCACTCATGCCGGTCATGATGTGCACGACCGCCCAGCACATCCCGGAAGAGCACCACTTGTGCTCCTATTTGTATGACTCGTGCCACACTCAAATGGAGGAATTTTTGCAAATTCTTTATATAGTTGGAAAGACAAGGAAGATAGGAATGTGTGAGCATGAAAATTACCTCAATCGGAGTTCGGATAAAGAAGTTATGAGCAAAACTGTGAGGTCGAGCACGCTGCCGACGGGTGGCCCGACACGTGCCATGTTTGGCACGACTCGTGCGCGTGCCCAGCCAGCTCCCATGTCACCCCAGCTATCGATAAACCCACACGTCCTTGGTCGGTATGACTCATGCCGATGTCCAGCGAGGTCCAATCATTGTTTTTCGTCGTTTTCTTTGCCTGTTTGTGTTTTTCACATAAACAGCCCACTTTTGAGTCAAAATTCGAGATTTTACCAGTCTTCAACTATAAAAGAAGCCCTTGGGAATTTTATACGTAACTCTCCACAACCCTTCATACTTTTTCATACCTTTTCCCTGCCACCATATCAAAATCAAGATTCACCACTCCATCCACCCATCCCGGAGAGTTCATCAGTGTTGTTTACTTGAGAAGAAGAATGGAGAATGTTCAGAATCACGGAGGAAAGAAAGGAGATCTACGCCAAATCTAGGGTTTTTCTTATTCTTTCTTTCTTACTTTTGGATTATAGACTCATGGGATTGTTTTCTACTCTAACCATGGGTGTTGCTTGTAACACCATGGGCTAGTACTTTTTGGATAGTTCTAGGTTTTGAAGGTTTAATTGGATTGACTTGACGATCTAAACTAGGTTGGATTTCTGCAGTATACTTATTCCTTTATTAATGCTTTATTAAGACTTATATTTTTGTCTTATATGATATGTCCTTATTCATAAATATGTCATTGACCTATGCATGCTTATGCTTATTGCTTGTGTTATATAAGAATTATATTTGTCAACTTGTTATGGTAAAGGGGACTTAACCATATAACCTTTATTCATCAGAATAAATAATATTGGACACTTAATATATCTTTTAATTACCATTCTAGAGGAATTGGATTCTTAGATTGTTAGGTGAGAATTGCAGATTAATTCTAAAGTACCTATAAAGGAAAGTCTAGTGCTCTAACCTTTAATGAAATTTTGCATGAAGTACCTAGAAAGGGAGTAGGAATTATTCTTCTGCATCTGAGGGTTCGAACCAAATTTATGTTTTAAGTTTACTTTAACCATGTGATTTAACATAATTAAGTGATTGCTTTCATAAGATCTGCAGGAATTCTAACCATTTGTCTAGTGATTTAAGTTGACCAATTTAAACTGGATTTCCTAGAGCTATTTTTCTTTTCTCTTGAACACCGCCACATTATTTTTATTCACTATTTTATTGTTTTAGTATTTATTTCTTGCATCTTTAGTTTAACTAATTCTCTTAAAATACCCGAATTTGTCTTATATTAGAATAGTCATAAACAGATTTAAATAGGTAGTCTAGAATTATCTTTTGGATTCGATATTTTTACTTGGTCACACGCTGAGCTACAATTGATTCCTTACACTTGGGACACATGCAAAAAGGTGAACAAGCAAATGGCGCAGTTGGCCGGGAATAGTTCTTAGATTTTTATTTAATTCTTTTGTGATTTATTTTAATCTAGGATGTTATATTTTAATTGCTTTTATTTTTTATTTTATTTAAATCCAAACAATTCTGATTAGTTGCGTGGAAACAGGTGTATGATCACTAGTTCAAGTGGACGGGTAATTGAACCACTCAATCTAGAACTTGAAGCACTTGTCAGACTAAACAGAAGGAAGAGAAAGCAGCCAGCTACACCTAATCCTAGCTCAGATTCGGATAGTTTTCATTCGTCTGAAGAAGAGGAAGTTGATTTAGTTGAAAAGACTGAGACTGTAAAGATGGCTGACGAACAGCAGGCCCCGACCCCATACAGGACCAATACAAGTTGAAGCATATCATGAATGCTGGATTGAACGGACCCGCAATTACTGCGGAAAATTTTGAGTTGCCTTTCAGACTGATCCGGATGGTAGAGAGACAGCTGTTCAGTGGTACACCACTGGAAAATCCTACTGCTCATCTGCAGTTATTTGATGAGTATGCGAGGACGCAGAAGCATAGGAATATTCCAGAGAATACTATCAGGATACGGCTTTTCCCATTCTCACTAACGGAAAAAGCCAAGGAGTGGTACAATAACCTTCTTGTAGGACGTTGTACTACATGGGAGCAGTTAGCAGACAAGTTCTTGAATAAATACTTCCCTCCCTCCAAGAGCTTCTTGGTGAAGAAAGAGATTACACAGTTTAAACAAAGAGGCTTGGAGAGTTTCTATGAGGCATGGGAGAGATTTAAGGAGTTGTTGCATTGTAGTCCCCAACATGGATTTTCAAAAGACACCTACTTAGGCTTGTTCTATCAAGATTGAAGAGGTGACTCATGAATATTGGTGGATGAAACAGCAGGTGGATCAATCTTTAGAAAGTCAGCAGATGAAGCAGAAGAGATCTTTGAGGAGATGGCAGCTAACACATATGATTGGCCTACGGAGAGATCAGAATGAGGAGTCGCTTTTAATAAAGTAGAAAAGGTAGAAGTACAAGTCAACGACAGTGAGATGTCAGAACTAAAAAGTCAACTCAGTGAGCTGCATAAGAATATGAATCGCATCACACTAGAAAACAGGGAAGAGGAAGTTAGTATGGATGGAGATGAAGATCAAATGGAGGATGCAAATTATGCTATGGGTCCGAACTTTTAAGGGGACTACAAAAATAGATAGAACTTCAGGCCTACTAATCAACAATGGGGAAGGAATGACCAAGAAAATTCCAACTTCAACAATCAGAGAATGAATGATAATCTGTCATATGCTAGCCCGAGTAATGCAGTTGGGCCTCCTCCCGGAATTGATCCAGCCCATAAGCCATTTGAAGGAAAAGCACCCATCGATGATGAGATGAAATTATTTATGAAACAGTAAGGGAACCAGATGAAGCAGCAAGGGGACCAATTGAACTTGATGGTCAAGCTAATGATGACTACTAATGAACAAACTGAAATCAGGCAGAAAGAGAATGAAAGAAAACGTAAAGAAACTGATAATGCTCTTGGACAGTTACATGCTGCAGTTGGGATATTAGAGCAACAAGGTAAGTTTTCCTTTCAAACGGTGACGAATCCAAATGAGCAAATTATGGTTGTCACCCTGAGGAGTAGATTGCAGTATGAAGAACCCAAGATGCCAGCAGAAGACATTGAAATAGAGAAAATTTCTCGTCCGAGTCATTCTGGAAAAACACACGATCAACATAAAGATAATCGTGAATTCAATGCAAAAATGCACAATGAAGATTTTGGTGATCGTGCATCCAATTTTGATTATCGCGCACTTGATCATGAACCACATGATGATAACAATCTTGATCATGTAGTTGATCATAAAATGCACGATGATGAGTATCTTGTTTGTGAACTTGATTCCACATTCTCAGGTAATGTGTTTGAGTCTGGAAAAACACATGTCGACTCTATTAATGTCAGTGCATCACCGAAAGCTCAACTACATGATCCACTTGTACTTGGACTTAAAAAGTGGCAAAAAGCTAAGGCAGAAAGAGCTGAAAAAAAAAGAAGAGGAGTTTGAGAGGGATATTTGGGGGATTCCAAAGACAAGCATCCAATCCCATTTCCACATAAATTTCTTAAGAAAGGTTTGGATGAGAAGTTCAAAAAGTTTTTGGAGATGTTCAAGAAAATTCATATCAATATTCCCTTTGCAGAAGCCTTGGAGGAGATGCCTAATTATGCAAGGTTCTTGAAAGATATCATGTCTAAGAAGAGGAGTCTAACAGGAGGTGAGACAGTTAATCTGACAGAGAGCTGCAGTTCAGTGATACAAAAGAAGCTTCCAGCAAAGTTAAAAGATTCGGGTAGCTTCACCATACCATGTGAGATTGGACGAGGGAAATCAAAGAGAGCCCTAAGTGATTTGGGGGCTAGAATTAATCTGATGCCTTATACAGTATCCAAGAAGCTTGGTTTGTGGGAAGTAAAGTCGACATCAATTGCACTACAGCTTGCTGATAGATCCATAACATACCCAAGAAGGGTGATTGAAGATGTCTTGGTGAAGGTTGAGAAGTTGATATTTCCAGTGGACTTCCTTGTACTTGACATGGAAGAGGTTGATGAAGATAAAGTTCTTTTGATTTTGGGAAGGCTGTTCTTAGCAACTGCAGGAGCCATTATTGATGTTCAGAAGGGGGATATCAGATTGAGATTCTATGATGAAGAAGTAGTCTTTTCTTTGGAGAAATCTATGAGGTGGCCTTCGAAGAAATAAGATTGCAATAACATTGAATTAGTAGAGGAGATCGTTGAAGAGTGCTTGCCTCTGATCCTGTCTAAGGATCCACTTGAAACTTGCATAAGCAAATCTCTTACTTTACCTATTACTGATTTTGATAATTTTGATGATATGTCTAATGAACTCACTCTTGAATTTCTTGAAATCATACTTTCATTGAATGAGATCAGGCATTCGAAGAAGGAAGCAGCGAGAGTGGAGAACGCAAAGTGGAAGAAGCCATATTTGCCACTTGAACCTAAAGGAGCTGAACCTGAGGAGAAGAAGAAGGAACAATCTCATTAAGCTCTGAGGGAAGAGTTGTCGCGTTCAAATGCGGCAAAGGAAAGAGAGATGATCCTTATATGAAAATTCCGCCGGTCCTTCTGGATATCTTTAACTCTCATGTTTATGCCTATCATGATACTAACTCTTATCTTTCTGATTATCTTGATTTTGATAGGAAGGATGCATATGAAGATGGAGATCCAGATGAGTTGATCCTTGTGAGCAAGAAAGGAGATATACTATTGATGGATCGAAAGATGGCAAAACAACACTTCAAAGTGAAGATGAAAGATGAAGAGGAAGTGTTGATGCACGAGCTTAAAGTCCATTGAATTTTGTAATTCGTCGTGACTCTCAGACATTAAACATGAGCACCTTTTGAGGGTTTACCCTCCTGATTTATTGCTTTAATTTGTTTGTTTAGTGTAGAAAATTTTATTAGGTGCCTCTTCGTCTATGAGATTCACTTTTTACAAACTTAGTTCCTCACTTAGTTTGAACAATGTTTGGGGAGTGAACGTGCATCCCAATGTCTTGAAGCACCGAGGTAAGTTTTCTTCACTTGTGTGCGATGCTTGGAGGTCAATTTTTTTTAGAATTTTTGGAATTTATTTCGATCTTTCGAATTTTTTTGCGACTTTCCAAGTGTCTTGTGTGTTTTCTAGATTTGGAGTGGTTAATTTTTGGTTGAACATTTAAGTTTCTCCTATGATTTTACTGATGATTTCTGATTGGTGATGAGATGTGTTCGAGCTTTGATAATTATGAAGGATATCGGAGTAGAAGAGAAGTGAGTTATATCTGAGGTCTATGCCTGACCGAGTTGGATAACTTAAGGAGCTTACAAAATATGGAGAAGATTAAAATCAGGTGCCTTCGATTCCTTATTTTAATTTTTTTATGGGATACATTTTATTCTTGAGTAGTTGAGGTGTTGAAATTTGAGTTTCTGGTTGTGTGATTAGTATGGATTTATTGTTAGATTTCTGCCAGAAATTCATATGCTCTTGAAATTGATGAAGGAAGTGTACTTAAATTATATTGTGATATGAAGTTCTATGTGTACTCGTAGGATATTGCTTACCATGAAAAATGCTCTGTTACTTGTTAAAAACCATGTGAGATTTAGAGCCTTATTCATATACATAAACACATGATATTTCTTTCTGGTGAGTATCATTCTTATGTGTGTATTCTAGAACTTGCCTCGTATCTTGCTCGAGACTACATGTTATGTTAGATGAAGGGAGATGATCTTAGGTCATCCTTGAATTTATGAGTCACTTAGCCAAATAATTCTCTACCATATGATTGTTTATCCGTAGTTAGCCCCATTGAGCCTTAAAACCTCATTCTTTGGCAACCTACGATAAATAACAACTTTGAGTATCTTAATAATTTTTTTTATCCTTGATTGTCCATCATGAAGATAATTAATGGCTTTTCAAAGTATGTTGATGGAGCTTGATAACAGCTTGGAGAGGAATGAAATTGGTGTTGTAACAGTGATTGAGCTTGAAAATGCATCTTAAGGAAAATCATGGAGTAGTTCTTAAATCTAGTACTCCACGAAACAAATACCTTAGGGTAGTGCTTGAATCTAGTACCCTACGGAGGATGCGAGAGGTAGTGCCCGAAATAGATACCTCAAGAAAAGAAAGGAAAAAAAGAATGTTGTGCTTGAAGGAAAAGAGAGAAAAGAAAATTAGAAAAACATGAAGTTGGATAGCCTTGAAGTGTAAAAATCTACAGTACAAAAGATCTCCGATTTTAATTCTCTAATAATTGAGTCACTCTATCCATATGTTTCCTACCCTTACCAAAGAGCTAATGTTATATTCTATTAAAAGTCCTTTTTGATCCCATTGTCGAATCATACTTTAAGTGGTGGAGAGTTTGAGATATTTGACAAGCTTATGGTTACGCATGCACTTGAAATGAATCTGAGCGTAAACACCATGTCCCATAAGTGTATATCTTTTACACTTGAGTGCGCGAGATATATTCCCCGTGAGAATAAGTTGATGAAGCATTTTAATTGGTAGTAATTGTCTTAACTTGTATGTTGTGAATGGATTATTGTATGTAATGAAAATGGCATGACCAGAGTTGATGACAATTGTATGTTGAATGTCTAGTTGTCATATCTCTTATTTTCCCTTAGATTTTACATACTATCTTTCTGCTTTGTTAGATTTCGTTGTTCGGGGACGAACAACATCTTAAGTTTGGGAAGTTTGTTTAGTGTGAAAATCTGCTTGTTTTAGGGTTCGATTTAACACAGTTTTGTGGTATTTATATTTGTATGTGCGCATCTTTTGGTTGAATTGCATATATTTATATTACAGATTCTTGTGAGGTGTTATTTCTTATTTTTAGGTGGAAAATGGGGGTAAAAAGAGCAAAATCAAAAGTTGGGGTCAAAATCGGGCGAAAAGAAGAGTCGGTGCAGCAAGGCACGACTCGTGCCAGCCATGGCACGGATCGTACGTGCCAGCCATGGCACGGATCGTACCGGCCGTGATGTGCACGACCGCCCAACATGTCCCGAAACAGCACAACTCGTGCCCCTTTTTGCACAACTCGTTTCACATTCAAAAGTGAAGTTGGAAAGCCAAGGAAAAAAGAAACGCGTAAGCGCAAAAATCACCTCAATCGGAGTCCGAATGAAGAAGTTATGAGTAAAACTGAGAGGTCGCGCAGGCTGCCGACGGGTGGCACGACCCGTGCCATGACTGGCACGACTCGTACCGTGTGCCCAGCCAGCACCCGTGCCACTCCAGCTGCCGAGAAATCCACACGTCCGTGGTCGGCACGACTCGTACCGTCCCTGGCTTGACTCATGCCGATGCCCATTGAGGCCCAGTCGTCGTTTTTCGTTGTTTTCTTGCCCCGTTCATGTTTTTGACATAAACAACCCACTTTTGAGTCAAAATTCGGGATTTTACCAGTCTTCAACTATAAAAGAAGTCCTTGGGGAATTTTATACATAACTCTCCACAATCCTTCATACTTTTCCATACCCTTTCCTTGCCACCACATCAAATCAAGATTCACCATCCCATCCACCCATCCTGGAGAGTTCATCAATGTTGTTTACTTGAGAAGTAGAATGGACAAGGTTCAAAATCACGGAGGAAAGAAAGGAGATCTACACCAAATCTAAAGTTTTTCTTATTCTTTCTTTCTTACTTTTGGATTATAGACTCATGGGATTGTTTTCTACTCTAACCATGAGTGTTGCTTGTAACATCATGGGCTAGTACTTTTTGGATAGTTCTAGGTTTTGAAGGTTTAATTTGATTGACTTGATGATCTAGACTAGGTTGGATTTCTGCAGTATACTTATTCCTTTATTAATGCGTTATTAAGACTTATATTTTTGTCTTAAATGATCTGTCCTTATTCATGAATATGTCATTGACATATGCATGTTTATTGCTTGTGTTATATAAGAATTATATTTGTCAACCTGTTATGGGTAAAGGGGACTTAACCATATAACATTTATCCATTAGAATAATTAATATTGGACACTTAATATATCTATTAATTACCATTCTAGAGGATTTGGTTTCTTAGATTGTTAGGTGGGAATTGGAGATTAAATATAAAGTACCTATAAAGGGAAGTGTAGTGCTCTACCCTTTAATGGAATTTTGCATGAAATACCTAGAAAATGAGTAGGGATTATCTTCTGCATCTGAGGGTTTGAACCAGATTTATGTGTTAGTTTACTTTAACCAATGGATTTAACATAATTAAGTGATCGCTTTGATAAGATCTGCAGGAATTCTAAACAGTTGTCTTGTGATTTAGGTTGATCAATTAAAACTGGATTTTCTATAGCTATCTATCTTTTCTCTTAAACACTTCCACATTATTTTTATTCGCTATTTTATTATTTTAGTATTTATTTCTTGCATCTTTAGTTTAATTAATTCTCTTAAAATATCAAAATTTGTCTTACATTAGAATAGTCATAAATAGATTTAAATAGGTAGTCTAGAATTATTTTTTGGATTCGATATTTTTACTTGGTCACACGCTGAGCTACAATTGATTCCTTACACTTGGGGACACATGCAAAAAGGTGAGCAAGCATATTACTATCTTAATTTTAATATTTTTTAAATTCTATTGTGAGTTGTATAGTTAATTTATCCTCTCATGTAATTAGATGATCATTTAATTAGATGTTAGTGTGCTTGATTGAATCATCTCATTTTAGGATTTAGGCATGTTAGTGAGGGGGAGTTTGAAAAAAATCTTCTTATACTAGGAACACTTGAGATAGAACATTAGATGAATTAATTCACTTACTAAGTGGAATATAACCAATAGGATCATAGTACCTTCATGAGAATTGAGAGCATTGAATCAATTTTAGGAGCTCTTAGAACTTTTAATTTTTGTTTTACCTTAGGTAATGTTTGTTTCCGGTTTAATCTTCCAGGTTTAGATTTAATAAATTTTCTTAAATCTCCCCTATATATCCTACACATCATATTAACACTTATTCATCCCCTACCATACATTATCTCTCTTCCATTAATATTTTTTCTTTCTTTCTCTCTCCTCTTCTCCACCTCAATTAATAATTGATTTGACATAAAGTTTAAACATACTCCACTTAAACCCAAAACAAACATAAGAAACATAAAATAACATTATTCAATGGTTTATTAAATCAACTTATACCCAAAATAAATATCTCTTACTAATTTATAACCCGCGTGTTACGCGGATTATAAAAATTTATTTTAATATTTTATTTAATAAATATAAAATATATTTATATATTTATGCTTGAATATACACCCCGTACATTGTACATATTGAAAGAAAAATAAAATTTTAAAATTTATATTTAATATTTTATGCCTTTATAGAGATTAATTAATAAAATTATTATTGTGTTTTCTTTTACTCTTGTATCAATAATGTGATTCAAAATTCACTATAAAAGTATACTATGAATTATTAAAATATTCAATGTTATTGATATAATTGAAATAATAATAATTTTATTATACTGCTATCATGTTGGTGACAAATAAATAAATAAATCTGAACAAAAAAAAATATTTATCTTACAATCAACTTTAATTAAAGTACTACCGAGCATTTTCTTTAATAATGTCACAAATTTTCAAATAATTAAATAAAAATAATCTTTTATTATTCATGATATGTAACACAATTAATCAAGAAAGAAATAATATTCCCTCGGTCTTCTTTCAGATGACACACTTTTCATTTTGGATTGTCTAACAAACGTTTACACCTTCTGAAAAAATAAAAAGCCAAACACAACCTCCCTTCCATATGCACTTTATTTAATAAAATCATCATTACCTAACACACTTAACATACTATATCATTTATTTACTCCCTCCGTCCCAACTTCAACTTCACACTTTCCGTTTTGGTTCGTCCCAAATTCAACTTCACACTTCTATAAAAGGAAAAAATAACAAACTAATATCACTCTAACATATTTTAATTTTAATTTTGCCATTACTTTTTTAACACACATAACATATTTTGTCATTTATTTATTACCCAAAAATACCATAATACCCTCAAAAGTAAGTCAAAAAGTAACATTTCTTAAACTCCGTATCTACAGTAAACGTGAACTTGAATTTGGGACGGAGGGAGTACTTTATTTAAAAAATATCATAATATCCTTTTTTTAATATTGTTCCGAATGAGGGGTGTTGTTGCTTGTCAGATTTTAATCTCTTCTTAATGGCAGATTAATGTGGCTTTATGGGATGAAGAGGGACTGATTTGTGTTAAACTAACATAAAAGGAGAGAATTGCCCCCTAGGCGTGCTTGTGCCTTTGTTAGGGGGTGAAGGGATGCATATATTACTATGGGGGATTCCCATATTTATATTGGATAATCTGACGTCACCCGTATCTGGGTGAGTCAATAGATTATCACGTACAGTGCGAGCATTAAATGCGTTTAGCCTCATGTGACTATTTTTAGAATTTGATCTAAGATATCCCCTATGCAAATATCTCGGAGGATATCGGCGTATCTGGGGCAATTGTATCAAGTGGCCAAGTGGGCTTAGTCGGCGGTCACTCCTCGTGTATTCTGGGGGACTTGTGGGTTCTTATTCATCTATGGGGCTAGCAAGCCTAAAACACGAACATGGGTGGAGGCCCAATCTCAGAAATCATACCACATTAGCCTCCAGTTTTCATCGTTACTGGCGCGTGGCAAGTGGAGACGAAACCTTTTTAAAGCGTGCGCGTGTCTAATTTTTAAATTTTGAATTTGAGATGACGTCTTAAGAGGGCTAAAGATTCTGAAGCGACGTTTCTAAATTTGGGGCATTTTCGACGCACCTTTTCATCATTCGAGCTATTCTCGGCATGCTTTGCATTAACTACCTTCTGAGCAGGGGTCACGTCGATCTGAAGAATGTACTTTTAAAATGGTCTTTTCCTCTGCTACATTTTTCATCTCCATTCTCTCTGTTCATCCTTTCAGTTTTGCTATTCTACCCCTTAATCGCTCCAAGCATGAGTCTTAGCAATCATCCAACTAGCCAGTCGTGCCCTCGGCGAGCGACGAGTGGAGGAGAGGCGGTATCGGAATCATTGGAGAGGGCCTTCCAGGATTTACAAGAAGAGACAGAGGTTTCTTCATCACGTCGAAGGCTTCCGGTGGTGACTCGCTCTTTGCCCCCTTCATTCGCTACGACAGAAGATGTGCCAGATCCAGAAAATATCCGGGCACGTATCGCTTCTCATTCCTCATTCCAAGATAGTACAATTCCTCATTCCCAATTTGAGGAGCTGTCCTCGAGGTATGCGGCGCCAGGGGTGGAATTCATCATGCCGATCGAGAAGAAGAAAGCGAGTAAGCCGGCTCAGGGGCGAGTGGCAGTGAATGTTCACATGCTGAAATTAGGGTTTCATCTGCCTCTCCACCCTTGTCTAGCGGAGCTTCTCAATTATTAGAATTTTGTGCCACATCAGTTTTCCCCGAATGTCTGGGCTATGATAATTGGGTTCATACTCTTATTTTGCAAGAAAGGGTATCGGCACCTGTCCCCAAGGAAATTAACTACTTGCGCCGCCCTTCAGAGGAAAACTTGCATAAAGGGTTTTACCGAGTCAATCCCTCTCGAGGGCTGACTCTCTAAGGGAAGTCTACGTCCATAAAGAATTGGAAGGAATGGTAGTGTTGGGCTTCGGGCGTATGGAAATCACCGCAGATTAGGGTTCATTCGGCCTTCCAGCTGATTCGTTCTCGCAGAGTTAAGCCTTCTTTCACTTGTTGTTTATTTTATATTATATTATTTTTTTATTTTTGATCTTAATTTTCATATAAGGATACTCGTTCGGGGCCTTCTCCTTCTAAAGGAATTGGTGAGCGTCATTAGCAAAATGAGCGCTCAGGAAAGGAGCACTGACATCATTACCGACAAGCTCTTGAAAAAGTATGGGCTTATGGTGGATTCGAGTGTATCCGTTCCTTTGCCAACGGTGACCGTGGCTACTCATGTTGTCGATCATTCGGAGCCCCGGTGACCTCCATCGCTGATCCGGATATCCCTGTTGGGATGTCGATGGTTCCTATAGGTTCATCCGCCTCCCATGATCAAGCGGTTTTAAGGTCTGACGTCTTAACAGACATAATAGAGGTGGACGGGTCTTCCCCAATGGAGATGAGCCCTCGGGCCTTAGAGGGAGACACGGCCATATCGGTATCGGAAGCCGAGGACTTTATGGGGGATGATGTCGGTGCGAGTCGCGAGTCGGTAGGTGCCATAGCTCAAGAGGGTTTTGACGACGTGGTAGTCGTTTCAGAGGGGGAACGCGATGAGGACTTTCTGCTTCATAACTCTAGTTTTTCTTCTCCAGTCGTCTGCATGGTGCAGCGGCGTCCTTCGAATTCTAACGGGATGTCCATGGATGATCAGTCGGCACCTATCAGCAGGCCTTCTGAGCCCTAAGCAAGAGGGTTCGGGCCGACAGCTATGGCCTTTTCTCTGGTGGAGCTGCCTTAGGGGTGCCCTCGACCGAGACCACTTATCTCGGTTTTAAGATTAGCGTATTTGTTCTGGAAGTTCGTTCTTTGCCTCTCGTACTTCATAGCTTGTACGGGTCAAATCCGTATGACCCTGATCAGAATACTCTTCCTACATATATGTTGAGGGAGATGGAGTTTATCCCAACTAGTTTCACTCAAGAAGAGAGTGATATTATAGGGGCTTTGAATCCGAATGATCTTATCTGCGCGGCGACTGGGTACCATGCATGGGCGTTAAGCTATTCAAGCCAAGCATCCCTTCTTTTAGCTCACCAGAGTCAAGAGACGGCTTAAGCCGCCGCTCTTAATCGTCAGAAAGAGGAGGAGCTAACTCAATTGAAGGAGGAGATGGAAAAAAAGGAGTGGAGGCACTCGGAGGAGATGGTGATAATCCAAGAGGAGGCGGACCGTCAACGTAAGGCTTCAGAAGATGCCTTGAAGTCCTTCAGGAGGAGCTGAGACTGGCTAAGAAGAAACTCCTTTCAAGTGAAGCGTCGGTGAGGGCTAGCGAGGAATCTTTGAAAGAGTCGGAGGAAGGGAGGAGTCGACTCATTCGAGAGTTAGATGAGGCGAAGAGGCAGCTGGCCGATTCCCAGGAAGAGGCGGACTTTTCCTCCCTGATTAACTTCGAAAGAAAAATTGCCAGAATAGTGGGTTTCGCCAAAGCCTTTGCTCACTTGGCGCGGTTGTCCAACGCGATCGGCGCAACTGTCCTTTTAGAGAATTTTCGTCAAATGCTGCATGCCCGTATAGCGGCTTCAGGATTGCCAGCCGGCGTAGATTGGGAGTCGGAGGGGATGAACCTGGCTCCGTTAGGACTCGTGTCAAATTTTTTCTGTGTTCTGGGTTTTCCTAGTCGGGTGACATCTCAGTCATCTACGGCATTGACTTCCGCCATGGCCCCCACTCGCTCTGTTCCCGCTCCGACTGGCCCCCTGATGGGACTTAGTTTTTAAGGTAGTTTGTAATCTTCGTTTTTCCTTCTTCTTTTTTCTGTTGATTCTCACCTGGCTTGTAATTTTGTTCTTAATGGCAATGATTGTATTTAATGGAGGTTCTGACATACATTAATTATGCATTTAATGCGGTGGATCCCATATATCTTCACGCCAATTTTTTCTTTTCGAACTGTCATATCAGCATCACTATCCCACGATCTTTAAACTTGATTCTATCCACGTGTCGTGATCGGACGCTCCTCAATCACTCCTTCAAGTGACCTCTTCGAATTCTGGAAGGTGGGGCAAAGGGTGGGGCAGTTATTGGCCCCCCACTTTTCCCCTATAAAAGGGATTGACCATGTTGAAACCTAAGTCCACACTTGAACTTTTTATCCCTCTGCAAATTTCTTTTCTATTGAACTTGTGACCCAAGGAATGGCGATTGTTTCATCTCTTGCGTTATTCGTGCTTCTTCGTCTATCTTTTGTTGTTTTACTTCCTCCACTCATGGCGGTGGACTCAAGATCCTCGCAAGAATTTCTTAATTCAGAAGAAGAAGAAGAGGCTAGTAATGCTAGGGCTCCTTCCATTGTCCCTATAACGCAGAGTGGCCGTCGTTCAGTTCCTCTGCCACCATGCTATGAGGTTCCCCAGGAACATATTCTTCGTGGGGAGGATTTGCATGGCGGCGCATGGTTCCTAAGACTGAAAGTCGAGCCTCTCCATCTTTTATTAACCTAGAAGATTCTACTGGCCCTGATAGTACAAGTCGTCCTTCCAGTCGGGGCCGTGCAGTGACTGATTCTACTCTGCGGGTTTACCCTACCAGTATGCGAAGTGAGGACGTGGATGTGGTCTTCATCTGTATAGTTATCCTGGGGCAGCGCGAGCATCCCTGGAGCGGCGAGCCTGACCATGCCGCCTTCAATACGGGCATGTTTGCTGCTGGCGTCAGGCTACCTCTGGCCCACATTATTGGCCGAGTGCAGATTAATTGGGGTTTGGCTCCAATGCAAATAATCCCTTCAGCTTAGGCGAACTTAATTGGTCTGCTAGTGCTGCTCCATGAGAACGGATGTCCCTCTCCTTCTGCCGGAGATATCGATTATGTCTATCAATAAGTTCGCGACCCTGGTTGTCACGGTCACTACTACCTACAGGTGCAGAGAGGCGTTCGTCCTATATTCAATAGGAATTCCATCGGCGGGCAGCATTCGAGGCGTCAGTGGTTTTGGATGCGGGGTTTCGAATTCCGTGACCCGCACGGAAATTATTTGCCCGTGTCGTGTGCCTTTCGGACTCCCGAATCTGGTAAGTCTTATCGTCGTCTCTCTTCTTATGTTTTTACTGTAGCTCACTGGTGTTTTTCTCTCTTGTGTTATACTTTTCGGCAGCACCACTTCGATCGGCTGAGGAGGAGTTGTCTTTAGGGTTCAATCGGGCTTTTGACGCCATCAATCGTATGATTATTCCACGAGATGTCTTATCACTTTTATCCAATGAAAGACTATCGTGAGCGAACTTTTATCAGGATCCGACTCAGGCTCCACCGGTAAGCTTCGAGGAAAGGGTAAGTGATAATTTCTCATCTTGGGACGTTGCCCTTGACGAATATTTTTTCGATCAGGTCATTTTTCCTTTGCCTTGGAGGCCCCGTCCAGAAGTAAGCTCGAGTACGGCTGTGGCCGAAAATGCTTATACAGCTGCGAGAGGTAGAACTGGTCTCCATGGCGTTGTAATTGTTCACGCTGACGGAACTGAAGAGGCAGTGATGGGTGCAACTCAGGGTGGGGTTTCTGCTGGTGAAACAGTACATGCTCGCTCACTGGACAAGGGAATAACTCCCATGGAGGAAGTCGAGATACGAAAAAGTGACCTTTTGGAGGCGACCATTCTAGAGGCCACTCGTAGAACTAGTCGGGGCACTGGCATTCGAATCAATCCGATTAAAGACCCGCCTAGTGTCAGTCAGCCTCAAGTTCCCCGCGCCGATTGCGATTCGACTCCCAGAGAGAAAGGACATGAGAACAGCGCCCAACCGCAACTTTCTCCAACACGGAAAACTTTTGTCACGGAAGACGGCGCTGGTGGGGGTGTCCCCCTAGTTGCCTTGGATGAGCTGTTACAATTGAGGAGTATGGGCGATGCTCGATCGGCTATTGAATCATTGCTGAGTGTCTCAGAAGCCGGCTTTGTTCCCGCTCGTTTATGGAATCCTATGATGTCTCGCTGGTTGCAGAGTGTGGGGCCTCATGAGATTGGGAATGCCACCCTGGTGAGTGTCGGGCATGCATTGACTTTTCTGTGTCGCTTCCTCCTTGTGATAGAGTTTGGGCAGTCTATCCCTTCTGGAGTCGGTCTCAGCGCGGGGGCCTCTACCAGTGCTGAGGGGCTTCCTTCTGTGGTGGAGACTCGTCAAGCTATGGTGGCGGAGCAATTTATTACTGCGGCTAACACTCGGGCTATGACCTATAGGGAGAGAGCACGCGTGGCTGAAAACCAGGTTCATCAGTTGGAGGTTGCACGTTACCTAGCTGAACATGAGTTGGAGCGGGAGAGGGAGTGTGTTGCCCAACTGGAGGCGGAGGTAGCATGGATGAGGAGCCTTCGTAACTTTTCTGGAGCTGGCGATGGTACGGGTCCTAGCGGTATGGGCAGCACGAGTCCCAGTGGTGTGGGGAGAATGAGTCCCAGCGGTGTAGGCCCAGCAATTTCTGATGGAGGGTCCTCTCTTATTTTGTGTTTTCCTTTTACTGTAAAACTTATTTCTGACATTGTGGTGGACTTATGTGGTACAATGCATGTTCCTTTGCATTCTTTTTGGTTGTTATCGCTTTATAATTCTGTAGCCTTATTTTACAATTTGTGCATATGGGAATTTTACTAAGTACGCTTAAGCAAAGAAGCGTTTTAAATCCTGAATATTTCATGGATGCTTGATGCTTTCGCCACTGAGCCCACTGAGTTCATAAGCTCCATTACCCAAACTTTTTTTTATTATGTATAGGCCTTCCCTGTTTGCTCCGAACGCTACGCCTGATTGGCAGATTTTCCTCATCACCAAATTTCTGACTGCAAAATCCCTATTGCGTACCTTTTTGTTGTATTGGGATTCTAGCCTTGATATTTATATCGCATGTCTTTCTGCTGCCTGTAGCCGAAGTTCCTCCAACAGGTCCAGGTTAAGTTTGATGGCTTCCAAATTGTTTTCTTCTCCTTTTTGAAACACACAAAACGTTGGACAGGCTACTTCTACTGGCATGACTGCTTCCATTTTGTATGTTAACGAGAAGGGAGTCTCTCCAGTTGATGTTCTGGCAGTGGTGTGGTACGACCAGAGGACATTAGGCAGTTGTGAGGCCCAATTTTTCTTGAGGCTTTCCAGCCTGGTCTTGAGGGTGTGCTTAATTATTTTATTTACCGCCTCCACTTGTCCATTCGACTAAGGGTGATAAGGTTTTGAGAATAACTTCCCTAGATCGTTACAAAATCTTTGGAGCTGCATGCCTTTAAATTGTTTCCCATTATCCATCAAAATTGCGTTGGATATTCCAAAGCGACAAATGATGTTTTTCCATATGAAGATTATCATGTTGACCTCATTAATTATGGCTAATGCTTCCGCCTCCGCCCATTTTGAGAAGTAGTCGAATGCAACCACGGCGTACTTGACGCCTCCTCTAGTATATTGGAATGGGCCTATCAAATCAATTCCCCATTTGGCGAAAGGCCAAGGCACCGCCGTTGTGATTAATTCTGTAGAGGAAGATCTGAATATGGGAGAGTAAATTTGACAGCTCTTACATGCTCTGGCATATTCGATGGCGTCCCTCCTAAGAGTGGGCCAAAAATATCCTTGTCGGATTACTTTTAACGCCAGGGTCTGTCCTCCCGAGTGATTCCCACAGACCCCTTCGTGAACTCCCATCAGCACTTTGGCGGCTTCCTCTTTGTTCAAGCATCTTAGTAGTGGCATCGAATATCCTTTCTTATACAATACGTTGTTTATCATGGTATACCTGGAAGCTCGGAGCTGTAGTCGTTTTGCTTTCGCCTTATCCTCTGGCTCTTTTCCTTCTTTTGGGAAGGCTTTAATAGGGGTCATTCATGTTTCTTCCTTACTGATTTTCTAGATAACTTGATCGCTCGGGGCTTTCTATTTCATTATACTGATGCTTCCTAGTCGCTCGGCATTTTTCGAAGTAGCCAGTCGAGCCAGCGCATCTGCTTGAGTGTTTCGTAGTATAGGGACCCGCATGATATAGACGTGGTCAAACTTTGGGATCATATCCGCCACCAGTTTGCGGTAGCCGACCAACTATTGATCTTTAGCTTCGTAATCTCCTCTTATTTGGTTCACCATCAGTTCCGAGTCGCTATAGATCATTACTCTTTTCATCCCGATCGTCAACGCCATTCTCATGCCGGATAGTAGAGCTTCATATTCAGCTTCATTTTTAGTTGCTGGGAATCTAAACCTAATGGCCGAGTAAAATGTTTCTCCGGTGGGGCTAGTGAGTACTATGCCGGCTCAGAAGGTGTAAGTAGTAGATGATCCATCTACCGACATTTGTCAGGGTCTGTCGGTCACCTCTCCTGGTAAAGTGGGGATAGTGAGTTCCGCTATGAACTCGGTCAGGGCTTGTGCCTTGATTGCCAGTCGGGGTATGTACTTGGCTCAACTCCACTGCCCATTTCATCAGTCTTTCTGCTACGTCTGGTTTTAGAGCATTTGCCTTAGCGGGAAAGATGTTACCACCTCAATCGAATGTCCCAAAAAGTATGGTCTCAGCTTTCGCGCGCTCTTTACCAGGCGTAGGTGAGTTTCTCGACTACAGGATATCTGAGTTCAACATCATGAAGCATTTGACTCACGTAGTATACCAGTTCTTGCTGCTTTTTCTCAGTCTGAACCAATATTGCGCTCAATGTTGATTCTGAAGCGGCAAGATACAGGCTGAGAGGCATACCCGACTGTGGTTTTGACAGGGTCTGAGTGTTAGCCAATACGTCCTTTAATTCTTCGAAAGCCTTTTGTGCCACAGGTGTCCAGTCGAATTTTTCTTTTTGGATCACGTCCATAAGGGGTTTGCATTTGTCGGATGCTCTGGGTAAAAAGCGACTGAGAGACGCGATCTTTCCGGCTACTCTTTGTACACCTTTTGAGTGTTTGGGAGGTTCCATGTCTTGTATGGCTATTACTTTATCCGAGTTTGCTTCTATTCCTCTTTTACTCACTATGTACCTAAGGAATTTTCCCGCGGACACTCCGAACGTGCATTTTTAGGGTTCAGCTTCATCCCGTATTGCCGTAAGATGTCGAATGATTTGGTCAGGTGGCGCACATGATCGTTTGTGTCCATGCTCTTAACTAGCATGTCGTCCACATAAACTTCCATGGTCTTTCCCAACTCCTCTCGGAACATCTTGTTCACTAATCTTTGTTACGTGGCGCCTGCATTCTTCAACCCAAACAACATCATTACCCAGCACAGTAGATTCCTTTTGGTGTAGAAAGCCATTTTTTCTATATCGTCCGAGTGCATAGGGATCTGGTGATAACCTGAGTATGCATCCATGAAACTCATCAATTCATGGCCGGTCGTGGCATCCACAATTTGATCGACATGCGGCAGTGGGAAACTGTCCTTCGAGCATGCTTTGTTGAGATCCATGAAGTCGCTGCATAATCTCCATGACTTGTTTGCCTTTTGTACTAGGACCGGGTTGGCTACCCAGGCGAGGAATAATGTCTCTCTCACTAGATTGTTTGCCAACAGCTTTCTTGCTTCTGCCTCGATGATTTCGTACTTCTCGGGGCTGTACTTCCTTTTCTTTTGTACCACGAGGCGACAGGATGGGTTTTTGTTGAGTCGGTGGCATACGTGTTTTGGGTCTATCCCCTGGATGTCCAGGCGAACACGTTCAGATTGGTCTTTAGAAATTCGATCAGAGCTGTCCTATGGGGCTCTTTTAGTTGTGACCCAATGTACAATTTTATGTCTGGGTTACTTGGTTCCATCTTTATTACCTCGGCTTCTTCTACCGGTTCCTCCCTTTTCCTTTTCTTATCTGATCTTGGGTCTTCATCGATTATTGAGGGCAGATTGACTCTCTGGGCATCGAAGGGTCAGAACTTTTGGCCATTCCCCGCTGTCGAGTCATCCTGAGGTGGAGCCTCTTCATGATTTGCTTCATCTTCAGGGTTTTGCTGTTCCACCATCATCAACTAAAATTTCAGGTCGTGGTAGTTGAGCCTGTCTCCTTTCTCGATGAACGAACATTCTCTGGCTTTCTTTTGGCTAACTCTAATGGTACCAACTCGACCGTCGGCGGTTACGAACTTCATGCATTGGTGGAGTGTGGATGGAACAGAGTTGAATTGATAAATGAACGTCCATCCTAAGATGCAGTTGTAGGGTGATTGGAGATCTACCACTTTGAATTCGAGGACGTGTTGAGCTTTCACCACCTGTTTCTCATCTATCAGTTGGACTGATAGGTCTGTTTGCATCAAGGGGGTAGTGACGACATTACCGAACCCTCGAATCTCATCATTGCACGGAGACGTCTTGTGGTAAGAGAGTCCTCCTATAGATTCGAATGCCTTTTAGAAGATGATGTTTGTGTACGCGCCCGTGTCGACCAGGCACCGGTGCACCTTCACTCCTGAGATAATGGCCGAACTCACTATGGGTCATTGTGAAGAGTTCGTATTTTGGAGAGATCTTCTTCGGAGAAGAAGATGTCGGCTTCGTGTAAGGGTGGTCGCGGGCTCGCCGCAAGCACATGTTGGTACCTGTCGAGTTCCCGCAGCTCCGCCTTCCATTTTCTTCGTGACAGCGTGATCAGGGCCTGGAAAGTCCCTATGTAACCTTCGCCCAACATATATACTTCCCTAGGCGGTGTGGGCAGACGGTCTCAAAGTCCGCCTTGTCCTGGTGGGTTGGTTGGTCCATTAAACCGTTTGGATATGGCATGGGGTTGTTCTTTCCTTCGTTTTGGTCCAGCAACCAATCGATCCAGTTTTCCATCTTCGAATAGTCTGAGGAGTTCAATCAATAGATCTCGGCATTTGTTGGTATCGTGGCTGAGATAGATTTGTGGTATTTACAGAACTTCTTCTTATTTAGATTGGTTGGATTTGCCCGTATCCTAGGCGGGGGACTCAGCAGGTTGGCGTCTTGTATCTTGCTGAATATCTCTTCGAGTGTGAGTTCAAGCAACTCTGTCATCTCCTGGATTTGGACATCGTTCGGGAATGGTTTGAAAGAAAAGGGAGCTTTATAATCTTTTTCACCTTTTCTCCTTTTCTTGTCGCCTTCCTTAGGGTTGACAAGGGGAACATTTTACATCGATCCTCTTTTGAACATTTTTGTGCCAGCATCCACCCAACATATTTATTAAGGTGCGAGACTGGGTTGGATTCGCCGGCGTACTGGGGGATTTGGGGGATTCGTATTTTTCTCATGGTGGCAGTCATGATCACCCTGTGGGTGAATGGGGACCTTCCGGATTCCGGATCAAGAATACTGTGGAGTCCGGTGTCGTTTCTTCTTTCCATCTGATCGAGTCGCCTCCTTAGCACGTTTATTTCCTCGACATGATGTTGCTTGAGTTGGGTGACATGATCATCCCCCGCACTTTCTCCCACCTGCTCTTGTTGAGTCTTTGTGGGATCTGGTCTCTGTCGATCTTTGGCGCTTATGCGTCCAGTCGTGTGTGCGGGGAATCGACTGGTGATCGAGTTAGCTCGGGACGCCATCTTTCTTTATTCGCGTCCCTCGTTTACCACTTTCTGGGGTTTCCTTGGCTCTCTATGTGCATCCTTTTGGCCCATTTGTTCGTGTACCGACCTCCTGGACGGAGTCCATTCATGTTGTCGTTCGTTCATTTGTTCTGTTGAATTTTCTTCAAGGCTGAAGCTGAGCCTTCGACTGGCAGTCCTTGGTTCCGTCACTCGCTTTCCTTTCATTTGTTTGAGAAGGTCGAAGTACTTTTTCCAGAAATCAGTCTGTGGATCGTCTTCTTTTGGGTTCGTGTTGTGCGGCTGAACTTCTTTTTCTACGATCCGAGGGAGATTAGGGTCCTCCTAGCGGCGCCGGCTAGTGGTCACATCAGCTCTACTAGGGGTGGCCTCGCCTTGCTCATCCACTATTTTACGTACAGTTAGGTCGGGACGAAATGAAGAAGATAGTCGTCTTGAAGACTCAAGCTGCCCTCTTCTAGTGCCAAATGTTGCTTGTCAGATTTTAATCTCTTCTTAATGGCAGATTAATATGGCTATTATGGGATGAAGAGGGACTAATCTGTGTTAAGTTAACATAAAAGGAGAGAATTGCCCTCTAGGCGTGCTTGTGCCTTTGTTAGGGGGTGAAGGGATGAATATATTACTATGGGGATTCCCATATTTATATTGGATAATCTGACGTCACCCGTATCTGGGTGAGTCGATAAATTATCACGTACACTGCGAGCATTAAATGCGTTTAGCCTCATGTGACTATTTTTAGGATTTGATCTAGAATATCCCCTATGCAAATATCTCGGAGGATATCGGCGTATCTGGGGCAATTGGATCAAGTGACCTAGTGGGCTTAGTCAGACGGTCACTTCTCGCATATTTTGGGGGACTTGTGGGTTCTTATTGGGCTATGGGGCTGGCAAGCCCAAAACATGAACAGGGGTGGAGGCTCAATCTCAGATATCATACCACAGGTGCAAATATAAATAGAAGAAGGGGAGTATGTTTTTTAAATCTTTAAATAATGTTAAAGAATATTATAAATAGTATAAACTAAAAATAAAGATTAGAATGCAAAATCAATAAAATGTTAATAAGGAAACTAATTAGTACTCCATCCGTCCCGTTTCAATGTTTACGTTTCTATTTTGCGCGTCTCATTTCAATATTTACGTTTTCCTTTTTAAAAATATGGGACCCACCTAAAATAATTAATATATCATCCAATATTGATACACCTACCCACTTCACATTAAATATTATATTTTTCCACCCACTATATATTAAAATATAATACTTTTTAATCAACGTGGAAAAAGCAAACGTAAACATTGAAACGGGACGGAGGGAGTATAAAATAAAGAAAATAATATATATACATAATACTCTCTCCCTCCACTGTCAATCTATCTATTTTATTATTTTGAGCTGTCCATCCTTAATCTTTCAATTTTCCTTTTTGGACTATGGGATTCACACCCTCCACTAATATACAAATAAAATATGGGATTCACATTCTCCACTAATACAACTACTTACTACACATAAAATAATAATACTCCTTAAATCAAGTGCAAAAAGTAAATTGATACATTGATGATGGACGGAGAGAATAATTAATATATAACCAATAAAATGCTTCCACATCCAATTTTGGAGTCCAACTAGAGTGCACCCGATAATTTAAATCATTAGATTAATATAGAATTCAATCTCCACCACTGAAAAAGATAAAATAATTAAATTTTTTAAAAACAAAAAACTACCCACTACATACTTTAACCTATAAAATTGGGGTGCATCCAGGTGCACCCAGAATTACCCCCAATTTTGATAGTGGAGATTCTCAAGTTTGCGCTATTTATTTAGATTGACATTTCAACCGTATCAGTTTATCCATTGCTATTTTTCAACCGTTTCAGTTTTTCCATTGCTATTGTTTATTGTTTGTTTTAATTTTTTTTAGTAGATAATTGTAACTACTATAGCGCATAAAATTAAATAAATAACTTTATGAAAGTAAGAGAGACTAAACATGCAATGGACACGAAACCTAGTAGTGTAATATAAAATTTAAAGAATTGGATTTTTCTATGTTATTTTGGTGTTTTATGAACAAAACGCGTGACCTAGCAAACACACTCTCGCATATCATTCTATGATTACAATGATAAGGTGAAATTTCGTCTGGAAGACTTGTGTGAAATCATCTCACATAAGTCTTTATCTGAAATGAATAAAAAGTGATAACATTATTAATGAAAAATGATACTCAATCAATGAAAAGTGATAATAGTGCAGTGAACTACTTCATGAACAATTTGTATTATAAATAAAAAGTTATAACATTTTATAACTTTTTATCTGTCTTACACAAGGATTTACGTGAGACGATCTCACACAAGACTTGCAGTTTCAGCTATGTGCCTCTCAATTCAAATGCATTCATATAAACTAGTTGATATGAATTAACGTAGAGGTTATTATATTAGAATTATTCATAATTTATGGGCCAAGACAAAATTAAAATGAGATGAAGGGAGTAGAAGCCAATCTTCATGAGGCTACAGGTCTAATTAGTTAAAATGGGCAGCACAGTAAGTGGATTAAATTTTGGCCCATTTGTTTTAAATTTTCAGCCCACTGGTAGTAAAGCATCCAGCCTACCAAATAGCAACAGCAGTCAGATTTTGATTGAAGAATAGCAGCCCAATTTTTGTAGAAAATCAACAATTTTATACTTCCATGCCAAACTCTTCTTTTTACTGGCAAAACTTGTGTGAGATCGTCTCACGTAAGGGTTTACATGAGACTGATAAAAATATACTCAATTTATGAAAAGTGATAATACTACTCCTATTTCATAAACAATTTATAGTATAAATAAAAAGTTATAACAATTTATAACGAAAGTGACAACATTTTATAGCGAAAGTGATAACTATTTTAAAAAGTGTAAAATAATTTTATGTAAGACGATTTCACGCAAGACTTACCCTTTACTCCTTACATATAAGAACTGTATGTATGTTTTTATAATTTCATGCCAAAATATTTTTTGTACTATATACACAAAAACTATTTGCACCCTAGTAATTTATGTTTTACTATTAAGGGTTTAATTTTTATTTTAATAAGGGTAAAATGTTTCAAGATCAAATAAGACGTCCCTAATCTAATGTTTTATTCGTCTAAGCCTCTCACCTTTTTAGATTGATCAATTAAGCTCCTTATCGTTTTTTTTAAAAAAAGGCAAAAGTTCGAAAACCCTTTATCTTATTCTCTTGATCAAATCCCTCAATATATATATGGGGCGGCTATTTGCACCCTCAAATCTACTAAATGAACTTCAATTACTAAATACACACCACTAAAATTACAATAAACAAGCATCAATCACTAAACATACTCCATGAATAATCATTTTACCCTTTTAATTATACAAAATATGTCCTAAAATTAGTAAACATATCCTGCAAATATATCAACTTTGCCGTTGAGAGAACGCGCCACCTCATCGTAGGCCACAGCCGTCATTCCGGGAACGTGTGCAGCCATATAAGAGTTTGGGTGTTTTGGTCTCTCAAATTTCAAATACCTATTTTTTGGGTGTTTTGTTCTCTCAAATTTCAAATACCTATTTCGCACTGCTCTTGGTGAAATAAAGGCGACACAGTGTTTGTTGCGGAGTGACTGCGGCATGGGATTAATTATTCTCTCAGATTGAGTTGGAATAATATAGCAAATTCACGAATGATATTAAGAAATGATATAGAGATATGCTGTGAGAATTCATATATACCACGTATAATGGGATTAATTGGAAATTATAAAAGTTAATTTGCATTTGGACTAGGATTTTTGATCCAAAATTTCTTGATTTATGATTAATTTATGCTCATTATATCCTGGGATGATATGATTTTCACTAAACACTCTCTTTCTTATCATCTCCTCTATCATCTATCTAAGACTCCAATTTGGGTAGAGTCTTGAAGTTGGGATTTTGTTTCCAATCTTTGGTTGCAGTATTTGATAAACTCATGACGAAAACCTTTGAGTGGTGAGAGAAAACCAAACATGCATGTCACTTGTGTTCGGCTATAGGAATTGAACGAAGCTGTTTGTTCTGCTATTGTTAGAACTAAATTTATATGTTCGCCTATAGACATCGAACATGGCTTGGGTTCGGTTGGGGTAACGATATATTTTTGTCTTATTAATTAAGAATATTTTTATTTTATTTATTTATGGGGTGTGTTTAATAGTTTTGGGTGTGAATAGCCCCTCCTTTATATATATATATATATATATATATATATATATATATATATATATATATATATATATATATATATATATATAATTGAAAATTTTAATTATAAAAGTAAATTAATTAGGTGTTTTATATATATATATATATATATATTTGTAAATATATAATGTTATCTTTTAAAATATATTTTTATTATTAAAATTTTTATTAATTTAAATTTGTTATTCATTTAATTTATTTTTTATTTAATTTAAATATAATAAATTTATAAAATGTGATACTCAATTGATGAAAAGTGAACACTGTGAACTATTACATGAATAATTTATAATATAAATGAAAAGTGATAATATTTTAAATGAAAAGTGATAACATTTTTAATAAAAAGTGATAACTAATTATCAAAGTATATTTTACAAATAGTTTGTAGAATGGATAAAACATGATAATATTTTTAATAAAAAGTGATTTCTAATTAAAGAAAAGTGATATCCGTATAATTGAATTATTATTATTTCACGAACAATTCGTTGGAACAATAAAAGTGATAACATTATTAATAAAAAGTTATAAATTATAAAGAAAAAGTGATAACATTTTAATTAAATTATTTTATGAACAATTTGTAAAATAAATAAAAAGTGATAACATTTTTAATATAAAGTTATAACAGAATAGTTCAACTTCTAATAAATGATTACTAATAATATTATTGTAATAAATAATAATAATAATATAATAATAATAATATTTATTAAAATTGAAAAATACTCCTTGATTTGAAATACCCGGCCCATTAAGCCGTCAATTTCATTAAAGTCTAAGTAATTTTAATTAATCAAACCAAACATGGCCTTTTTAATTCTTTCATATCTTATATTTTTATTTTATATTAATGGGTAGGATAGGATCCGTCTCACATAAGAGGATCTGTGAGACGGTCTCACCCAAGACCTACCCATATATATAAAAGCAAAATGTAAAATTGGTTCTTTGTTTTATTCAATTTTAATTACATTGTGTAGTTAATTTTTTTTTAGAAAATTAATCAAAATCATTATTCATTACTTTAAAATTTACACATTAAAAATTATTTTGTAAATATAATAAAAAAATGTGAGGTGAAATTTATTATTTTAATTTATTAAATAAAAATGTAATATAAATATAATGTAAAAATTAAAGCAATTCAAATTAAATATTTTTTCATAATGAAATGTGCAATAGAACAGGAATGGATGTCAATCTCCCTTCCAGTTCATCAAAACTGTTGAATTTATAAGTATTTGTTTGAAGAAGGCAGTTTCTAAAGAACTTTTTAATCCACTTGTTATTGGAAGGAATAGGAAGAAGGTATCGCTCTTCCAATTCGTTGATGATACTATATTAATTGGAAGAGTGATTCTTAAGAATGCCATTTTTTTAAAGAGGTTACTTGTCTTACTTGAGCTAATAATCGGACTTAAAGTAAACGTTGAGAAATGTTAAATTTATGGAGTTAATGGGGATGTAGGGGGTGCCGGAAGACATGGCATGCATTTTGGGCTACAAGGTGGGTTCGTTTCCTTTTAAGTATCTTGGAGTGAAGGTGGGAAGTAACCATAAAAAGGTTAGTGTTCGGGGTTATGTAATATCGAAGATTGAAAATAGATTGCAGAAATGGAATAAATTGAAGATTTTCTATGGGGATAGATTGTTGTTGATAAATACGGTGTTAAATGCACTACCTACCTATGTGCTATCGATATTTTGGGCTCCATCTAGTGTACTAAAGAATATAGTTATGTTGCAAAGAAATTTCTTGTGGAGTGGGAAATGTGAAGATAGAAAAATAGCATGGGTTACCTGGTTAACAATTTGCTAGATAAAAGATATGTAGGCTTGGATGTAATAAATTTAGAGTTGTGAAATAAAGCATACATGGGTAAGTGGCTATGGAAATTCATTAATAAGTATTGAGAGTGAAAATTCACGCCTTTTAAGTCTCACTTTACACCGTTTTTGTTAAAATATGACCATGATTTCGTGTAGAATTGTGTTATTTTTATATCTTGCATAATTAAGATGCTACTAAGGTGTTTTGTTGAGTTTTGAAGGCTAAAACAGGTCAAAATAAAGTAGAATCGAAGACGAGCAGAAAAGAGCTGAAAAGAGGACCCCAACACGATTTGCAACAAGAGTCGTGTTGAGGTCTGGAGAAGATCAAGTTGCAGAATCGTCCAACACAACTTTACAGGAGATAACTCGACTTGCCAACTCAAGTCGTGTTGGCTTTGACTGAAGGTCGTGTTGAGCCACAAAGCTTCTAGGTTGCAGATCAAGCAAACTTGAGTTGTCAGGCGATAACACGAGTTGTAACACAGGTTGCACGCCTTGCTACATGAGTCATGTTGCAACTCATGTTGCGTAATGATGGGTCGTGTTTCATATTTATGGGCCAGAATTCAGATTTTACATCTTCCACTGCGTGAAAACATGAAAAAGAGGCCCAACTGAGTCAGAATTGGAGGTCAACATATAAAAGGATGAAGAGAGAGAAATTGGAGGAGATCGATTCATCATGCAACGCAAACCAATCTCACACCCCGCAACCACCTCATCATCCATATCTCACTTCATCCCAAATCCACCAAACAATCCATCATCCATCCCGATATTCGCAAATCGAGTAAAAGGATTCATACTATTGGAGGAAATGAAAAGAAGAGCTGCCAACATTCGTCGATCTAGGGTTTTAATTTTTGAACTCAATTTCCTTTCAATTAAGATGAATTATGGTAAGATCTTCTTACACTTATAGAAGTTGCCTGAAAATCCATGGGGTAAACACTTTGAGTAGTTCTAGGGTTATATGGATTAAGCTTATTTTAATTTGATACTTGATGAAGGGTTCAAAACTGTAGAATGTTTATTTGTTTTTCTATGAAATTCTTGGAGACTATTTGATTTAATATGTGTAACGTTTGTGTTTGTTTCATGTTATTGAATAATACTTGGAATAATTATAACTTGTGTGCACAATTGAATTATTTGGTTATTTTGTATAAGTTGAAGTAATTGACTTGATTCTTTAGCTTATTAGACATAAAATTTGTGATGGTTGTTATTGATATTGATGCATTGTCATATTAGTAATATTCAGAAAATTAGGTAATAAACATATAATACCTAAAAATGGAATGCGTATTAGTTCTAGTACCTGATAAGTGAGGAAAATAGTACAGTAAGTACCTAGAGAGGGAGATAAGGTTATTCGCCTAGAGTCTTAGGAGATAAACAAGACTTATTATAAGTTTGCTTAAGCCAATTAAGTAAATTTATAATGCTTGGTGACTCTTCCATAAGCATCTTTAAGAATTAAATCCGACCATCAAAGTATTGAATTAATTAGTTTAATCTAGAACCTATAGAGCTACTATTTCTCATACTTGAATCTTCATATTTTCTTTAATTACTTTTTATTTAATTTTAAAAGTCTGTATTATTCTTTAATAATCATAAAACAATTGAATTTGTCACATGTCTCAGATAGTTTAATAATTTTAAAAAATAAATAATTTGTCGTCCCTGGAATTCAATAATAAACTTAGTTGACTGCTGCTACAATCGATATCCTCACACTTAGAGATATTAAATTATATGCTCGCAAAAGGCACACATGAATAAGCAAGAAGGAATATGAAATGAAGTTATGGCGGAAATGTTGGATATAGATCCTACTACGGGGAACCTTGAGAAGATTGTGTTGAAGAGCTAAAGTATCATAGGATGGTGGAAGGAGAAAATAAATTCTATTATTAATTGACGAGAAAGGATGCTACTTTAGAGACGTCCCGTGAAGAGAGGTTGGTGATGGATTAAGTACGTCGTTTTGGAACAAAGTATGGATGGTTGATGCTTATTTGAGAAATAATACCTCAGACACTATATGTTGAGCAAAATTAAAGATGAAAACATTGGACATATGGGAGCTTGGGATTTTGGTCATTGGAGTTTAGGAAGAAGAATTATTTACCTGACAATGTCGACACTCTTTGCCCGGTATGTTAAAACTACCTTGAATCCATTTCGCATTTATTTGTGGAGTGTAGAAACCACACCAAAGTATAGAAGGAAATTTCTTAAAGTTTAGAAGTTATCTAGATGGAAGATTGGGTAATTTGGGTAATTTCTTAAAGTATAGAAGTTATCTTGTGTTTCAATTTGTACAGTATAAGTTATTTGGAAAACACGTAAAAATATTTTATTTAAAAGGGGATGTTGGAGCTTGGAGATTTTATTGAGTGAAACCAGAACACAAGTTTGGAAATGACTTGATCTAAAGAAGAAAAGATTGTTGAAATAGAAGTTGAATGATGATATTAGGAGCCTACTATAAAAGAGTTGGAGTATGTGATGAGGTGATGTTGTTGGTGGTTTTAATCTTTCTACGTTTACTATTTGGATGTCTCTTTTTGCCACTATATTTGTTGTATTTCTGATGTAACATATGGGTAGATCTCTTGCCCTAGAGGATCAATAAAATCATTTTTCAAAATTTAAAACAAAATGAAAAAGAAAAAATAAGAATAAGAATAAGCACTTACATGAATAAAAAAATAAGATTAAGATCTTATCTAATCTCAAATGATAAGATAGAGGGCGAAACTGACCATTTGCACCTTTAAGAATATATTATTAATTTTTAGGGCTAACCTTACCATTATGGTTCGAGTTTGTCTCCTAAGGCTTCAATCTAAATGGTAATAATTATATCATTAAGAAGGTCAATCACAATGTGATTGAAGTGTAGAGAGTTGTTATTGAATCAATAAGAATGATTGATGAATTTTGATTCTCATTAGATCAAACAAACATCAACATTGAGAATCAATATACCTCAATTCTCATTACCCCCAACCAATCACGTCCTCAGTATATGAAAATTTACTCTTTTGATAATGAACTATAATCACTCTTCTGAATGAAAAATGTTACTCCTCTTAATAAAAATATAAGGAATCACACTTTATCAAAATTTGACTAAGAGTAATTTTTTTCATATAAAAGAGTAATAGTTCATCCGTAAATTTTAATGTTTAAAAGAGTAATATCAAATGTAATGAATATTTTGCGTTGTGATTCAGAGTGTATCATTCTATTATAATTCATGCCACATTCAATAGTATAATTATGCTATTGAATACATGAATAAGGAGGGAGTATGTATATTTTTTTTTTTTATAAAGGTGTATGTATATCATGTTAACGCTACTTTCACTCTACCCCTACTGTTATGCTAAAATAGAATACTACTATTTTGTCGCTCGCGTATTATACCATGGGCGGATTCAATTAACGGACATGGGTACAACTATACCCCAATTTAAAAAACTTTCAACAACTATTTATTGTAAAATAATATTTTTTTTTAAAAATATACCCCAATTTGTGAAATTATTTTCATGCTTCACGAAGTCATTTACCTGCTTCACCTCCATAGATTTTCATTTATTTAAATTTTTATTTTGATTTTAGTTCTTTAACTTTAATTTTTTTTATGTTTTCATTCTTAAATTAATTAATATAAATATATGATCAAATATCATCCATCTCATGCATTTTATTTCATTCAATTATAAAAAAACAATTCTTCATTTTCTTATATCATCCAATAAAAAAATTATTTTCCTTAACCAAATACATGTATTTATTTTCCGTCAAAAAAAATACATGTATTTATTTATAAAATGAATGAGTAGTAAATTGTACCCCAAATATAAATTCTGGATTCGCCCTACATGGAAATTTTTTTCTTAATTTAAATGTACAAAGAAAATTATGAGTTAGTCTCTTGTGTCCTAGGTGCACAAGTGTGTATTAGGGATGGCAATTCGTGTTAACGGGTTGGGTTTCGTATCGATACGATAGTGACACGACACGATAAGGCCAAACCCGAACACGACACGATAAGAATTCATTCTGACACAACACGAACATGAAATATAATGGGTTGACACGACACGATACGATAATAACACGATAAGAAAATTAAAAATAAAAAATAGTAATTAAAAGTATTAATTTTTTTAAGTAAATATATTTTATAATTATTAATAAGTATTTTTTTATATATTTACCTAATTTTATATTTATATTGGGTTGTTAACATGTTACTTTGTTGTTAATGGTTTAATGGGTTATCTGTTAATGTTAATCGTACTTAAGGGTTGACACGAACCCGACACAAAATTTTCGTGTCCTTACTGGGTTGACACGATAACGACACGAACCCAATAAGGTCAAACACTAATCCGAAATTATTGTGTCGTGCTATCATGTCTGATGAGAGTGAATATAAGCGTGTTTTAGTGTCCAATTTAACATATTTTTTATGAAAATTGTTGTCATATATTAGCATAAGTATCTTATATTCAATGTATTTGAGAAAAAGGTATGTTTGAGGTGTTTTATTATGTTTTAGGTGGAAAAAGAATCAAAAGTGCACAGTTGGAGAAAAGGTTAATTTGTGCAAGAATGCTGAAAAACGCACGTCCAACTTGTGTATTTTTTCTGTGTACTTTGGGTTCGACCAAGTTAAATTATCGAACCCAAAGGACAGTTTATTATCAATTCAACTATTAACTAAATTAATTAAGATAAGGTAATAAAGTTTTGGGATTTAATTATTAAACTACTAAATAATTAATTAAAATAACAAATAAAATAAATTGAGCACTAGAAGAATACGAATGTGACTCAAGAAAGTAGAATAGGTAGCTCTAGGGTAATCCGGTTTCACTCATTAATTTCTCTTTCATATATCAATGTCCGACTTTGTCATGTGGAATATGGACGCATCACTAAGCCATGCAAATCTACTTTATAGACACAAGTAAATATGCGTGTAACACATGTGAATAGCCTTGGAGCAAGAGATAATTTCATCCCCCCTTCTAGGTACTATCAGTATCAATTATTTCTCCGCGTGTTTAGTACTCTAATTGAGGTGTTTCTTACGCTAAAACAATCCTTTCTTCTGTGGCTTTCCAACCATGTATCACACTTTCAGTTTTGAATTCCAACCGAACACAGAAAAATACACAAGTTGGACGTGCTTTTTTTAATATTTTGGCACAAGTTACACCTATTCTCCAACTTTGCACTTTTGATCCTTTTTCTACCTAAAATACAATAAAACACCTCAAACGCACCTTTTCTTAAAGATATTGAATATAAGATAGTTGTGCTAATATATGACAATAATTTTCATCAAAAATGTGTTAAATTGGACACTAAAACACGCTTATTTTCACTCTCATCAATCCCTCAAACTTACCTGTTGCTCGTCCCGAGGCAACAAAATAAAAACAAAGAGAGAGAGAGTAAGAAAATTAGCGGCGAAACAAGGACTATGACCAATATCTCATTCAAAATACAATTGTCCTCAACTTAGGTTATGCAACTCTCATTACATTTAATAATTAATTCATAACATACAAGTTAAGACAATTACCACCAATCAAATGCTCCATTGACATATTCTCACGAGAAATATATATCACTCGCACTCAAGTGTAAAAGATGTACACTTATGTGTTTATGTTCATATTCAATTCAAATGCATGTGTAACCATAAGCTTGCCTATTGTCTCAAACTCAGCACCAATAAAAGTATGATTCAACAATGGGATCAAAAAGGACTTTTCTTTTAGATGTAATGTTGGCACTTAGGTTAAGGTAGGAAATATATAGACAATGGGACTCAAAACTCGGATCAATCAAGTCGCGATCCATCATGATCTTTCATTCTTCCTCTTCACTTCAATTAAGCACAACATCCTCCTCAACTCTTTCATCTTTCTCCTTCAAGCACGACATTTTCTTCCTTCTTCTTTTTTTCCTTCTATTTTCTTGAGGTACCAGTTTCGGGCTGATTGCTATTTTCTTTCACCCTCAAGCGGAAGGGATCGATTGTAGCGCATGTGACCAAGTGAATATTATTCCCACGAGATAGTTATAAATTTAATAAATAATTCTATTAATGATAATTCGATTGTAAGACAAATCCAGGGGTTTTAGAAAAGATAATTAATTAAACTAATAAAACTGAATTTAAATAATTAACTAATGCAAAGAAAATAAATCACACAAGAGAAAACGAATTAGAATTCAATAATGGAGAATTGGTAATGCTCGGACAAACAGCTTAACTATGTGACTAATTTATCTAGACCCAAATTAATTACCTGCAGATGTTTATAAGAGAATCACTAAGCCTAGTTAAACCTCCTTGATCAAGTAGAATCTAATGTTGGAAATTTTAATTTCCAATATAGTCTAATTATGGGCAATATATTATTATGCAATTATATTAGCTATTCAATTATTATATGGACTTAATTAAGTGATCCTATTAAGGTTAAAAGTTCATGGGCTATAATAATAATGATATGGGCCAATTGAGTAGATACCCAATACTACATGATTAGGTGATTATGGGTGGTCTAGTCAAGTAGTATATAAAGTCTCCCGGTTATGGTCCCCAATATACTAAGCCGCACATGGTCTTCCCTTCTCCCCATCGGGAGGGATTACTGCGGTCCCATAAGGAATAAGGAGTCTTAGTTGAGGAAGGTCATAAAACCACTGATCCCGAGTTCGTGTTCCACCTAGAGACTCAATGGATTCAAGGTATACTTCCGCTTTACATTTAAGATCTCAGTTAATTCATAATAGGGTTAAGGTATTAAAGATTTATTTTCTACAAGTGGTATCAGAGTCACTCTATGTATGATTCTCTGAGATCTGTAAATTGTGTTTGGATTCATACATTTATTATTGAATCATGATGTGATATCATAATTTTAAATATGATGAATTAATGATAATATTAACATATTATTGATTTAATATCGTGGCATTGATTATGTTAATTTTTAATAAATGTCATTTGGTTATGGATTCTGCGATTGGTAAATGTGGTTTCGTAATTGTTATTAAGCTGTCTAGATATGTTTATGTGGAACTCCTATTAATTCTCTTAATATTTTATTAATATGGGTGAATATGTATTTATTTGGGAGTTCGTGTATCAGACTGATTTCACGCAATTATTTTTCCAATTTATGGTATAATTAGTTAGGAATTCTAATGGAATTCTTGCAAATTATGTGAATAGTACATTGATTGCTTTGGCATACAGGATTTGGAGTTGTGTACCATTTTAAATTCAAATGGTTATGGATTATATATGTAATTGAAATTATTAACGTTATTCATTTGGATAATTAATTATATCTCGGGTAGTTTAATTATTTGATTTAAATTGTGTCATTTATTAAATTATTTTTAATAACAATCCACTCCTATTATTATCAAAAGGTCAATTTATTTTTGTACACTAAATTGATTTATTTGTGGTTATCCTGTAATTTCAAAAATGACAAAATATCTATTAACTAAAATTATATCCCATGCATTTTTTTCCAAGTGGGTTAATGGGATTTTCTCTTGATTGAATTGCCTAGTAATACTGTGTATTTATTATATGTATCATGATTATATAAGTGTTCATTACAAGGCCACAGTATTTAATTATTATTTCCAATGCAGCAAGTAGTTCGATAATTTATGGTGATGGGAAAATCGCACTTATGGTATGCATTACATTATTTAATCATACATGGCACATATAATTATCTTATGGTCGCCTGACTTGTACTCAATTAACTTATACTCAATTAAATAATTATGTGCATATCCCTTATTTCAATGAAAATAATTGAAGTCTGATATTGGAGTATTATAGAATAATAATTAAGGTCTATTCATTATTTGAGGCACTATTTTGATAATTGAGTTTCTTGGAAATATGACTTAAAGGCTGCATTGGACATGACTTTGCTTTTATATTTCCATATGAAATGTGACAATAATTGTGGTAATTTGAATATGCACACTATTGTTATTTTGGTAAATAATGGAGTTACCAAATTTGTTATGAGTCAATACTTGTACTTCTGCCATTTGGGTTCAAATTTACCATGAGTATCCATTCTGATGTTAAAATAAGGCAGCAATTAATTTGATTGCGCTATTGAATATGCTTATATGGTTAATTTGTTGAGTTATAATGGTTGGCATATTGATTACCTTAGCAGAATAATTGATTAAGTTTAAAAATTATTAATTAATTTATTAATGTGGTCACAAGGGTAATCGAGACACTTGTGTCATCACTTTGGCAAATTTGTGTTTCGGCCTTGTACTATTAAAGGTCTGATATTGATATCTCAATAAGTTAAGAAATCTTTCATTAATTTTAAATTTGGGTGAATCATCTAATATTCCCATTGAGTAGTGGAATTTAATTAAAATTTAAATTTGGGGAGATATTTTTTAATATCGTCAATTAAACATAAATATTTATTTTAAGTATTTGTTTAATTGGTCTAGTAATTTTTCAATCTAGTCAATCAAAGCATCATGTTGCCACAGCAGCCTCTGTGTGTGGAGTGCGACTATATTGAAATTACATAGATGAGTGTGTAATTATTTATGCGTTCTGCGTTCGGCCCATAGGTAGGCACAGTTTGGCAGAATAATAATACACATGTGATAATAAGTATGTGATAATTATTTTGAATTGTTCATGTGAACATGAGTCGTCCAAAGATAGACTTTTGTTTGACAGAATTTATTATCAGTATTTGATTATTACACCAAGATTACCCCTGTAGTTAATTTTTGTCCATAGACGAGGTTAATGTTGCACAAAGTGTCTTGTGATGGGTCCCCAACTAGTATCACTAGTCATATTTTATTTTATGACATGTATGTTGCGAGTGTATTTTCATGCGGGTATTGATCGGCCCAAATGTAGATTAATATTTGGCCCGAAATACACAAGCACTTGTGGTGGAAAATACGTGACCATTGTTTGTTTGACATGTGAGTAATAAGTCGGCCCAAATGAAGACTATTGCTTGATAGTTCTTATTGTCAGTATTTGATTACTACAAAGATAGTGTCACTTACAAGTTAGTATTGTCATCATTGGACTTGATACTAATGTTGTGCTCGATTCCTCGAGATGATTCTAAATTATTTAATTTTTGAAAGATTATAAAGCTTAATGCGAGCATGATAAATTATTTTACAATAATTCTCTGTATAATTATGAAGTCTACTAATTAAGTTTAGTCTATATCAACAACAAAATCATACTTGATGAGTGAACTTCAACAATAAGGATGAGACTAATAAGTCAAACTATGTCTCAATAAAGTATAAGGGCAATACAAGAAAACTCATTAAGAAAGCTACTAAAGACAACTAAAGTACAACCTTTTGTTTACTCCTAAGACTTGTGGAATTGTTCTAAAATACACCACATTGAGATTACTTAGTATGAATGGTGTTGTGGTGTAGTTAAAAGACAAAAATAGTACTCCACAATATATAGTTACTAATTGGAGAAATTATAAAGATTGCAGCTTTATGGTCTAAATAAAGTTCCAACAAAAGTAGTTGTGAGAACTCTTTGAGTTTCACATATGGTGATGTCCAACTAAGGCTAGATCATTGGGATTTACTAAAGAAAATTGGACTCAAATAAATACAAGCTACTTTATTAGTTATGAATAAAGATAAAAGTTTTATGATCCATTATTTGGATTATATTAGAGACGGGTAATACGGTATTCTTTGAGGATGTTGATTTGGGGGGAAGAATAATATTAGAGATATTGTCTTCAAGGAGGAGTCTATTTTGACTCCCACTTATGCTTTTAAGAATGGTGCAAATCCAGAATAACAATATGACAATGTCAATAATATTTAAGGAATAACAAATTCAACAACCTCAAGAATTAATGTCACTAAGGAAACCACTAGAGTTGGGAGAAAGACAATTTTGAATGATTTAATAAGTTCTTCTCCTAAATAAAGAGGACAGTATGGAATTAATGGTAGAACATTCAAACAATGTTCATCAAGCCATGTAATATCCAAATACTTGAAAGTGGTTTAATGCTATAAGTTATAAGTATAAAATCAATACAAGATGATTAGGTTTACATCTTGATAAAGGATTATACTCAAAATGAAAAGAAGACATTGTTCTATCGGACTTTCTATCCGGTCTAAGAAAGTCTTTTTTAGGATAATCGTGACATTAGTAGCACATTTTGATCTTGAATCACATTTGATGGATGTAAAGATAAAGTTTCTTGATGATAATATTGATAAAATAATCTAAATGGTTTAAGAACTAATAAGAAAATCCATCTATGCATTCAAGAAAATTTTTCCGTGAAGGAATCACAAGTATCATCATGAGGTAATTATCTTATTTGGTTTTCAGACAAATGTAGATGATTATGTGATACAGTGGGAGAATGTTTAAGTTAAACTAAAGGAGACAAGTGGAGTTTCAATAAGGTGCCCTAAAGTTTAATTAAAGATTTAAGAAATGTAGAAATTTTTCTATATGTTTTGACTATTGATAGTTGTTGTATGATGAGGTCTGTACAAGACCTAATTTGGCTTCTGTTGCTGGTATATTAAGTAGACATTTAAGTAATTCTAGTATGGATCTTTATAAAGTATTTACAGATAACTAAGGATAACATGCTTGCACATCAGGGATCAGATTTGTTAGAGATTATAAAGAATTCTGATTCTGAGTTTGTTGGATTCCAATAAAGTATAAGATCCACTTCAGGCTATATCTTCTGTTGGTCTGGAGAGCTATACAAGTAAAAGTGTTAAGCAAACACTTGTAGCTCCTTAACCATGACAACCGAATTAGTAGCACACTAAGGGTCATTCAAATATGAAATAAAGGTTGCGAAGCTTTGTCAAGTTTATTGTGACAGTTAGTTCGCAATAAAGTATTTAGTAGCAATATGAGTTTTTATAAGTCAATTATATTGACAGAGAATTCTTAGTTGTTAAAGAAAGTGTTTTGTGTGGATAAAATTTTGGTAAAGCATACCATGATAGACTCTAAATATGGATCCACCAATTATGTATTCAACGCCCTGTAATTTTTATAAGCTAGCTACTCATGTGGGTGTTATATGATTTTAGAATACATTAGTTTAGTGGGAGTCTATATTCGTTGCTCTTTAAAGTTTTTAAAGCACTTTGATTTGTTAATTCAGTTTTCTATAGAATAAGTTTTATGGCTTTGAATTCATTGTGAATTCACTAAAGCAATTCATTTTGTAATATTCTACATTTTGAATTGATCTCACTAAAGACTAAAGTAGGACCAGTTGGATATAGACATGATGTTGATCACATTACATGCAATTTTCATGCTACTCACCATATTTGATCTATGTCATTAAGTATATTGATATTGGTGATTGTCGGGGTTTAACCACGATTTGTAATGTGACGAATGCCGCATTAGTTCCATATTAGTATATGAGATGGACTAAATTGTTAAGTATAGCCTGAAGAGGATTGACATAAAGATGCGCAACTAAGGACTCTTGATATAATTGTTTTGAAAAATATATAGCCCAAGTGGGAGATTGTTGGAAATTTTAATTTCCAATATAGTCTAATTATGGGCAATATATTATTATGCAATTATATTAGATATTCAATTATTATATGGACTTAATTAAGTGATCCTATTAAGGTTAAAAGTCCATGGGCTATAATAATAATGATATGGACCAATTGAGTAGATACCCAATACTACATGATTAGGTGATTATGGGTGGTCTAGTCAAGTAGTATATAAAGGCTCCCGGTTATGGTCCCCAATATACTAAGCCGCACATGGTCTTCACTTCTCCCCATCGGGAGGGATTACTGCGGTCCCATAAGGAATAAGGAGGCTTAGTTGAGGAAGGCCATAAAACTACTGATCCCGAGTTCGTGTTCCGCCTAGAGACTCAATGGATCCAAGGTATACTTTCGCTTTACATTTAAGATCTCGATTAATTCATAATAGGGTTAAGGTATCAAGGATTTATTTCCTACATCTAACATTTATAATGAGCTGCAAATCCTAGGATCGATAAGGAATTAACTCTCACTCCTTCTATAGGTACTTCATGCTAAATTCCATCAAAGGCTAGATCACTAGACTTCCCTTTCTATGTGCCAAATTATTAACCCCTTTTGTTTCCTTATTAATTACCTAATAATGATGTTTTACCAAGTAATTAATATTTCAAATTGATTGTCTAGCACTTTTAGGAATTATAGGCCAATCCCCTAAACTGCCACAGGAAACAACAATTATCATGCAGAAATAAAGAATCCTATCAACTATCAATTAATGATACCGTCAAGAATAATTAAAGGAATCAAAACTCAAAACACAATAACATGAAGTCTCAAAATATCCTCTTCAATAAGGAATAAACATCATGTAGAGTAATAAATCCAAGTCTAGGGCAATCAAAATACATAGTCAAAACTGTCTTAACGCCATAACATTACTAACAAATAAACTTAGCCCATGGATTTACGAGGGCAAATCACAAAGATGTAATTAACCCTAACCATTGTGCTAAAATAACAATGATAAATAACTAAAAAATAAAGAACCCTTGTGAAGGACTCTAATTCTTCAATCACGATCTCTGTCGGGATCTCCATCTCCAATTCAAGTAGCAACTCCGATCGTCTCTCCGGTGGATGGATGGAAGGTGGTAAATGATGGGTGAAATCAGGGCACTATATGCCTGGAGACGTGAATATGAGGATATGTCTTCTCTCGTGAATTCTGGAGTATTTATATGGAGAAATGGGATTGGGCCCAAAAATAGATGACGTGTCGTGCAAGGATTGGGCACACTGTCTGTAAACTTGGCGCACGGCACTCACACGGCACCTCGCACAGTGGGTCTCACGGCAAGTTCGAGGGTCATACGGTATCAACCGTGTGATGAGATTTCTCACACGACATCGTGTCAATATGCGCATGGTGGTAAGCAAATCATCCACGGGTCTTCACTCAGCATCGTGTGTGCTTTACACGGTGGAAAATGAGCAACATCAGCTCACGCACGGCCCCACGTGCGCCCCCGCTCGCGCACAGCTGAGAGCACCGCCTCGCATGCTTTGGCAACCTGAGCGACTCCACGGTTTTGAGCATAACTTCTTCATTCGGACTAGGGTTGTAAACAAATCAAATATTTTTAATTCGATTCGGTATTCGAATTCGATTATTGATATTCAAATTTGAAAAATTCGAATTCGAATACGAATTGGAATGTGTATTTTGATTAAAAAATAATCAAATCGAATATGATATGCAAGATATTTGATTCGAATATTCGCGAATATATTCAAAAAAATAATATATTTTATATTTTAATATATATTAATTATATATATCATTATTATTAAATTATTTTATAAATATAAATATAGATTAGGGCTTTTTTTCATTTTAAATCTCTTGCAGTCGCGTACTATTGGGGCTTTCCACTCTGAATCTCTTGCAGCCGCGCACGGCGCACCATTAGGGTTTTGCAACTTCTTGCAGCCGCACCAGGGTCCAGGTATTACTTACTCTCTCTACCCCTAAGCTCTACCAATGCCGCAGATGATTCTTTCAATTTTATTTTCAGTCAGGGAATCGCTACTCAACCAAAAGGCCAAGGGCCGGGCTGCCACCGCCGATAAGGAAAAGGGCACCAAGTTCACCGCCGAGGATATTATGCAGACCATCGATTAATAGGTTGGTTTAATTTGGTGGTTGGTTTGGAATTTTGTTGAATCGAGATTGTGTTACATTTGATAGTTTTGTTCTGCCCAGTCAATTCTAATAGTTATTAGCCTTACATTTGACTGTCTAATGGTGGGGTGCTCTTCTTGTTGGAGCATTTCAGAATTTTGTTGGATATGGTTGGGTTTGACTTGTTGTTACTGGTAGAGTTTCTATTTTTCCATTGTAGGCTGTGAGTATCTCTTTAATTTCCATTTTTCTTGCTTTTTTGCTGATTCTTTTGGATTTGGGTTTCATTGACTTGAGGCCTTTCTGCAATTTGAGATCAAAGATTGTGTGTGTTTAATCATTGTTTTGAAGGATGTTTGATCAGATTATAAGGTGATGAACTAAGGATTGAGCTTGAAATTCATATCTTAGATATTGGATGATTTGGAGCTTTCGTTTTTGAATTTGTGTGTTAGTTAATTCTTGATATTAAGTTGGTTTTAGTTAAAGTATGTGTTATTATGTGTTTCTGGATTATTGTTGCTGATCCTGAATTAAGATGAATATTTTGATTTTTCTTGAAACATTTGTTGTCTTATGTTGTTATTGATTTGTTCAATTTCTGCAAGAAGATCAGTATTTCTATTGTCTCTTCAAATAATTGCATCTTCTGATTTGCATCCTCTGATCTGATGGCACATTTAAGAATCTAATAACTCTATTGATACTTTGGTACTATGAATCAATTGTCGATTCACACATTAAGCATGAATTTGTGCTGAATTTGAAAATGTTTATTGCTATTAGAAATTGCATCTTCCCTGCTCATTTGATAACTCCCTGTTCAATTCTCAAAATTCACCTTAACTGTTGTGTCCAATTCTTGAATAGAAATAAGTAGATTCACCTAATTCATCTAATTTTAATATTATTCTCTTAGGCACTGACCTTTGTATGTTAAATAAATTTATTAAATCAATTTTACAAGGATTTTATTACCCTCCTTAATCGAATTACTGCCCCATGTATTTTAAAAAATAAATTAATGGACTAATTTTAGATCCTTATCGTTCTAGATTGACTCCGGATGTGGTACAAGTACTGATTTGTGGAGCAGATTGGGTTCGTCAACTCCATGGGATTAAGAAGCCTCTAATGACTTATGTAAGTTTTCTTTTCTTGAATATATTAATATACTTTTGTTTTCTACATAATAATAATTGATATATGAATTTTTCTTTATTGTAGGAGAAGGAAGAGCCTATGCATGTTATATTGCCGATATAATGGTGGAATGCTAGTTGATCTATAACTGTATTTTTTATGATTAAACAATCGTCATTTGTATTTATGGAGACTTAGTTCAGATTTATGATTAAACAATGGTCGTTTGTATTTATGGAGACTTGGTTCAGATTATGCAACTTAGGATTAATGGAAAATTTTATTTATCAATATTGAATTTGAGAAAAATTACTTATTAATGATGTAATCTTATTTTTATAACTTCAAATCTGATTTTATTTTATAATTTAGAATTTTCGAATCGAATTCGAATATAATTTATTCGAATCAATTTTTGAATATAAGGATTCGAATCGAATTCGAAGGATATCTTCAAATTAATTAAAATTAAAAATTTTCGAATACGAATACTCGAATACTTTCGAATAATTCGAATAATATTTTCGAATCGAATACGAATTAGATTTAAAATTTGAAAAATAATCAAATTCGAATACGAATATTCGAATATTAAATCGAATATATTCAAATACAGCAATATTCGCTTCGATTCGATTCGTTTACAACCCTAATTCGGACTCCGATTTGAGTGATTCTTATATTCACGTGATCTTCTCTTTCTTGGCTTTCGATCCATATAGAGAACTCATAAAAATTCCCACATTTGAATTTAGAAAAATTCATACAAAGAGAAACAATCGTGCTGAGCAGAAATAGCTTGCACGACGTTACCATTTTGATCATAACTTTCTCGTTTTAACTCCAATTGAGGTGTTTCTTGAGCCAAAATAATCTCATCTTCCATTGCTTTCCAACCATATATTACATAAATAATTTGAATCTCCATACAGATACAAAAAAACTATGGAAAATGGATGTCTGTTTGCTTGCAAGTAGCATGAGTTAATCCTTCATTCCAACTTTACGTTCTTAATCCTTTTTCCTATCAAAACACAACAAAATACCTCTCAAGCACTTTTTAGTTAATAATAATTTAAAGTATAAAGATTTGTGCAGATAATATCAATTATACACTCAAAAAGGTATCAAATCGGACTCAAAAGTATATAAATTTTCACTCTCATCACGGGCACTACCTCACACATCCTCCATAAGGTACTAGATTTAAGCACTACCCTAGGGTATTCAATTCCATGGAGTTCTAGATTTAAGCACTACTCCATAATTTTCCTTAGATGCATTTTCAAGTTTAATCACTATTTCAACACCAATTTCATTCCTTCCCAAACTGTTATCAAACCCCATCAACACACTTTGAAAAGTCGTTAATCTCTTCATGACGGATAATTAAGGCTAAAAAAATTCAGATGCTCAAAGTGGTTATTTCTTATAGGCTTCCAAAGAATGAGGTTTTTAGGCTCAATGGGGCTGACTACGGATAAACGTCATTTGGTAGGGAATTATTTGGCTAAGTGACTCATAAATTCAATGATGGCCTTAAATCATCTCCCATCATCTAGCACACATGTAGTTTCAAATAAGACAAAAGGCAAGTTCTAGAATACACACACAAGAACGATACTCACCAGAAAAGAAATATCATGTGATTATGTACATGATCAGCAAGGCTCAAAATCTCACATGGGTTTTTAACAAGTAACAAAGCACTTTTCATGCTAAGTAATATCTCACAAGTACACATAGAACTTCATACCACAATATAACTCAAGTACACTTCATCATTTCAAGAGCATATGAATTTCAAGCACAATTTAAAATATAAGCTCACATGGATCACCAAAACCAAGATCAAAGAATTCAATCCTTCTACTCCCATGAATTAAAAGCACACATTAAAATTAGAATAAGGAAACGAGGACACCTGATATATCCTTTAAAACGATCACGAGCTCCTCGAGTTATTCAACTCGATCAGGTCAAAGCCTCAGTGTAGAACTCATCTTGCCACTCTTTTACCTTTTCTATCATCAAAGCTCAAGCACACCTTATCATCACAGATTCATCAATAACAAAATAGGAGACACCAGAAAAATAAAAAAGAAAAAAAATTAAAAATTCGACCACTAACACTAGGAAACACACAAAAACAACACAAAAAATATTAGTTAAGTTGTAAAAAATCGACATACCAACACCGGTTAAAATATTAATATGCCGCAAAAATCAACCTTCTAACAAACAAACAACCAACGAAAGGAAAAATTATACCTTTAGTGCTCATAAGACGAGGTAAGTACATCACACCCCCCAAACTTAGTAAAAACGTAAGTCGAAACTAAGTTTGAAAAGAGATGTAATTGTCGAAGCGTGAGTACTTTAAATATAATAACTCCTTACTCACACGAAAGAAATAAAGCAATAAAAATGGAAGGGCAAGCCCCCAACAGGTGCTCATGTTTAACGTCGGAAAGTCACGATGGTATGCAACTTTGAACTACTAGATCAGAGAACGGTCAACTTGTATCCTCACCTTCAAATACTTCATTTTCCTCTTCTTGTCTACACTCAGCACCTCACATTTCTTGGTCACAAGTATATGATCCTTGAAATTTCCTTCCTCCCATGGCTGTCTAGATTCCTCCTTGTCAATCTTCCGCTCAATTTCAGAGTCATCTTTCCTATTAAAATCAAGGTTAAACAAGTTAAAAACCACATCTATACTCTTGCATGACTGAGTCTCCATGGACATCTTTATTGCTTTATCAAGAGAGAAAACCACACCTTCATTATCCATCCGCAGTCTAAGCTTCCCTTCCTATGATGGTACTGGAGTGCTCTGAACATCAGGTATAGCGTTCTACACGGAAACGGGAGTTGAATGGTGTTGCTCGACCTCAGCTTGACCAGAGTGGTTTGATCAAGCAAGGTGAAACTAGTCGAGTAAAGTCCCTTAATCGGAAGATGATTGTTCAGTTCCTCAGATGGCCGCTCGACCTCAGCTCGAACAGAGTGGTCTGGTCGAGCGAGGTCCCTATAACTGAACGTGGATTTTTGGCTCTATAGAGTATCGCTCGACTGTTGCTCGACAAAAGAGTTTGGTCGAGTGGTGATCGAGTGGGGGACTAGAAAATGGAGCCTTGTTTCTCTATTTCGAGACATGTTGCTCGACCGGGGACACTCCATCTCTATTTTCACCTGCTGGCATTATCAGACCTTCGTACAGTGTTCCGAACCTCAACGTGATGACTTTGCACTCTTTTGGGTTTGTTATGCCTTGAGACGGGAACTTTCCTTCTCCAATGTCTGCGTCAGCTGATTCCCATTCGCGGCCATCTGACCCATTATCAAGGTAAGGTCCTTCAACTGCTTAGATAAATATGCATGATTAGCATTCAAACTAGCTTCGATACGGTCAACCCTTGCATCATTCCTTGCCATGTATCGATTGAAGGTATCTTCGACACTCTTCACTTCTTGTTGCTGTATACTAGGTCCCTCTTTATGCCAACTCTGTAATCTGTCTCTGCTGGGATTTTAGTAACTTGTTGATGTTAGTTAAACTAGAGACGATCTCATCATCCCTATTCGGCTTTATCACTTGATGTTCAACCTGCGCCACCTTGCCAAGTACATAAGATCCTCTTACTTTTTCCGTAGGCCAGTCACGTGAATTTATAGAGATATTTTCAAACAACTTTCCTGCTTCGATTGCTGTTTTAGATAACAGCGCTCCTCTTGATGATGCATCAATAAGAACAAGCGACTCACATCCAATCCATAGTAGAAGATGCTTATGTATTGAGCCTTAGACATCCCATGCTGTGGGCACCTCCTTAGCATATCTTTAAACATATCCCACGCCTCATGGAATTTCTCACCCTGATTCATAACAAATTGGGTGATGTCTTTCTTCATTCTAAACACCTTAGATGGTAGTGCTTAAATCTAGTACCCTATGGAGGATGCGCGAGGTAGTGCCCGAAACTGGTACTTCGAGAAAAAAAAGAAGGAAGAAATGTTGTGTTTGAGAAGAGAAAAAAGTGAAAGAGTTGAGGAGGAAACTGTGCTTAATTGAAGTGAGTAAGAAGAATGAAAGATCATGATGGAGTGCACGCTTGATTGATCCGAGTTTTGAGTCATCTATCCATATATTTTCTACCTTAACTAAAGAGCCAACATTACATTCAAAATAAAAGTTCTTTTTTATCCTATTGTCAAATCATACTTTAAGGGGTGGAGAGTTTGAGATGTTTGGCAAGCTTACGGTTATGCATGCACTTGAATTGAATCTGATCATAAACACTGATGAGTGATATTTTCACCTAGATTTTAGTGTCTTTTTATATCCATTTTCGTTGTATTTTATCCGTATTTATGTGTTATTTGATTGTGTATTGTGTTTTTATGGAAATGTGTGAGAATGAGCTTAAAAGTATTTAAAACAGGTAAAAACGGAGCAAAAATGGAGAAGAGAGATGAAACGAAGAAGGAAAATAGTGCACGACCAAACTCGACTTGAGTGCTTCTACTAGAGTCGAGCTGGTGCAGCTCGAGCCGTGCGCCAGACACGAACCTGTAAGAGAAAGCCGTGCACCAGCGTCAGAAAACCCTACACGGGCACCCCTATACCCGTGTGCTGAACTCGAGCCGTGTTCTGTTCAGCAATCGAGTGGAGCTCTGCTACTCGACTTGAGCTCCGTCTGCTGCCGAAAAATGCTATCAAAACGTGACACGACTCGAGCCGAGTGAATAAGCTCGAGTCGAGTCCGGTAAAATTCTGGTAAAATTCAAAAACCTTATAGAAGCCTCCCAAGGGGCATAAATACCCAATAATTCAACAATTGATCAGATTTTTCGTGGTTTTGCCCTACACACACATCACACACCATTTTCTCCATTTTACACCATCATCTTCACCCATTCTTCATCCATCCATCTACACTTGATCCCCTTCATCAAATCCACCATCCAAGTGATCAAGAAAGCAAGGGAGAGTGAGATCACAAGAAGAAGAAGGAGATCTCCATTGAAGCACTTCAAAGGGGGAATCTAATTCTAATTTTTGTGTATTTTTTTATAGATTGATCATGATTTGTAAGGATTTTAATGTCTATGTTGAATTCCTTGTGACTATGATAAGCTAATCTCCTTTGTGAGATTAGCTCCATGATTGGTGTTGGATAATTTAAGTTTTATGCAATTTGATTTTAATCTTAATTGAGCATTTGTGTTATTTCTATCATTAGTGTGAATTACTTGATGTATATGTATGATTTGTGTGATTAATTTTCATGGGCATGTGATTAGATTGAGAAATCAATTATGTGTTTAGGATAGTTCATTGAATCATTTCATCATACACTTCATGTGTATTAATTTAGAATGAGATAAAAATATCCTTCTATATTTAGAACCCTTTGATAGAACATTCGATTAGCTTAATTGAGAGATTGGTTGATTATGTGAGGAGAACCAAGCCATTAGTGAATTCATAGTACCTTAAAAGGGAATATTGCCTATGATATTGTACCTCATTAGGGAACTCGTAGAGTAATTAGTACCTAGTGGGAGGTGTTTACTTTGGTCTCGATCCTATGTGCTTTTAGGAGCCATATTGAGGGTCTACATCCTATCCATCTCGAGAGAGATTTTAGGTGGAATTAGTGATCGCTCCTATGCCATGTCCATGAGAGATTAGAATTAATTGCATGATTACTTAAATATCTATGCCATGATTGTTGTTAATATCATCCTTGCATCATTTGGAACCCATCTTATCTTTGCATTCATTTTATCTTTATTTCTTGCATTAGTATAATTGCATTTGTTTGCATCTTATCCTCCCATTCCGTCGTCCTTTCACAATAAACTTGAGATCGCTTAAACTCTAGTATCTTCCTCCCTGTGGTTCGATAAATTCTTTAGTTAGTCATTTCGACTACAAATGGCTAATCAAACACCTTAACCCATAAGTGTACATCTTTTACACTTGAGTACGAGTGATATATACTTCCCGTGAGAACAAGCCAATGGAGCATTTGAATTGGTGGTGATTGTCTTATCTTGTATGCTATGAATTGATTATTACATGTAATGAGAGTTGCATGACCTAAGTTGAGGACAATTGTATTTTGAATGATGTATTTGTCGTAGTCCTTATTTTTCCGCTAATTTTCTTACTCTCTCTCTTTATTTTTATTTTGTTGCATCGGGAAGAGCAACGGGTAAGTTTGTGGGTTTGATGAGAGTAAAAATAAGCGTATTTTAGTGTCCAATTTAATATTTTTTATGAGAATTATTGTTTTATATTAGCACAAGTATCTCATATTCAATATATTTGAGAAAAAGGTGCATTTGAGGTGTTTTATTATGTTTTAGGTGGAAAAATGATCAAAAGTGCAAAGTTAGAGGAACACTGAAAAACGCACGTTCAACTTCCATAATTTTTTTGTATTTGTGTAGAGCTCATAATTGATAGTATGATACATGATTGGAAAGCCACGAATGATAGGATTGTTTTGGCATAAGAATCACTCAAATCGAAGTTCGAACGAGGAAGTTATGCTCAAAATCGTGAGGTCGCGCAGTTGCCGACGAGAATTTCCAAAAATTTTCAAAAATTAGCCCAATTTTCCTACTTTTTGGAGCACAATTAATCTCCTTATCACATAATCCTCCATGATTCACTCATTTCTTTCCTTTCCTTATTCATTCACTTCTCAAACCTATATATATTTTACATCATTATTCATGTGAGACCGCAACACATTCATCCTACTCCACCCCTCAAGGGGGATCACCCTCACACCATCCATCATCCACATCTATCCCTTCTTCCATACATCACTGTGAAGATTCGTTTGTGGAATTAAAAGGAGAACCAAGAGTAGGATACAAGACGGAGAAGGACGCGGCGACGCCCACATATAGGGTTTTATTCGTTTCCTAATTTATCTTGTATTTCCAGATATATGGGTAAGACCTAGCCAACACCCATGATTGTTCTTCGTAATATCATGGGCTAGAACCATTTTGGTAGTCTAGGATTTTAAAGGTTTTATGAATTAATTGAACTTTCGTGTGTATACTTCGTACAACACTACTTGTGGTTTATTTTATATATGACTATGTGTTTTTATCCATATTCAGAGTCGATTTGTGCATCTTCAACTATTATATAGAGCGAATATATATTTTGGTTGTTGATTGAGCGTGTTCACTGCTGAACAGGATTCCATGTTATGATTCTAAGTGAGGGGACTGCGAAGCTTCATTAGAACTGTCATATATAAATGTTTATTAATTGAGTTGAATTCGAGTTAATAAGCAGGATAATGAGGTTAATTTTATAGTATCTATAAAGGGAGATCATATCGGGTTAGAGTACCAATCCTAGGGAAAATAATTGATACTGATAGTACCTAGAAAGAGGGGTGTAAATAGTTAATAATAATAATAATAATAATAACTCTCAAATCTACATTAGGTACCACTCAATCCCTAACGATGAAAATTCAAATTAAAACTTAAATTATAGAAAATTCTTAAAAAATATTAAAGAGGGAAATGAATGTGCGATCTAATAATTTTAATCAAGTAGTGTAATTCCTCTGTGTGTTTGATTTTTTTTTCCACAGATATTATAAAATATAGTATTTTAATGTGTAGTGAGTTGAAAGATATTACATTTTAACGTAAAATGGATAGTTAGTAGTATTTGTAGGAAATAAATTCATAAATCCTAATGCCTTAAACCCTATTATGATAAACAAGATCTAATCGTAAAGCGGAAGCGTACCTTATCCAATTATTTCTCAAGGCGGAACACGAACTCATCGATCTAGCGGTATTATGGTCTTCCTCAACTAAGCCTCAATATTCCTTTTATAGGATCGTCATAATCCCTTCCAATGGGAAGAAGAGAAAACTATGTACGGCTTAGTATATTGGTGACCATAACCTGGGTAAACTTATATACTGCTTTAATCAGGCCACCCATTATCACCTAATTACGTAGTATTGGCTATCTACTCATTGGCCATATCAATATTATATAATCCATAGAATTTTAACATTAATTGGATCACTTAATTAAGTCCATAAAATAATTGAATAGCTAATATAATTGCATAATAATATATTGGACACAATTAGATTATATAGGAAATAAAATTTCCTAACAATCTCCCACTTGAGCTATATATTGTTCCAAAGCAATTATATCAAGAGACCTTAGGCATTCACCATATTATAAATCGTGGTTAAACCCTGACAATCACCATATTAATATACTTAATGAAATAGATCAAATTTGGATGCATTGTGATTAACAACATATCTATTTCCAACTGGTCCAACTTTAATCTTTAGTGAGATCAATTCATAATGTAAAATATTACAAAATGAAATTACTTAAGTGAATTCACAATGAATTCAAAGCCATCAACTTTATTCTACAGAAAAAATTGAATTATCCAAATCGAAGTGTCTTGAAAACTTTATAGAGCAATAAATATAGACTCCCACTAAAATAATGTATTCTAAAACCATATAACACCCAGATGAGTAGCTAGCTCATTAAATTTCCAGGTGTTAAATACATACTTAGTGAATCCTCATTTGGAGTCTATCATAATATATTCTACTAAAATTTTATCCACACAAAACACTTTCTTTAACAACCAAGAATTATATGTTAATATGCTTGAATTGTAAGAACTCATGTTGCTATTAAATACTTTATTGCGAACTATTTGTCACGATAAACTTTATGTAACAAGGCTTCGCAACCTTTATTTCATGATTGGATGCCCCTTAGTGTGCTACTATTTTTGTTGTCATGGTTAATGAGCTATAAGTTTGCTTGACACTTTTACATGATATAACTCTCCTAACCAACAAAACATGTAGCCTTAAGTGAATCTCATACCGTATTGGCATCCATCAAACTTAAAATCAGACTACTTTATGATCTCTAACAAAAATGATCCCCGATGTGCAAGCATGTTATCCTTATTTTTCTGTAAATACTTTTATAAAGATCCATACTAAAGTTACATAAATATCTGCTTAATATACCAACAACAAAAGCCAAATTAGATCTTCTTCAGACCTCATTATACAACAACTTCCAATAGCCAAAGCATATAGAATATTTCTACATTTCTTAAATCTTTAGCTTAACTTTAGGGCACCTGGTTGAGAATGCACTTGTCTCCCTTAGATTAACTTAAGTATTCTCCCACTGAATCACACAATCATCTATATTTCTCTCAAAACCAAATGAGACAATTACATCATGATGATAGTTGTGATTCCTATATGTGAAACTTGCTTGAATTGATAGATGAATTTCTTTCTAGTTCTTAAACCGTTGAGATCGTTTCATCAATTACCCTTAGAAAATATTATCTTTACATCTATTCAATGCAATTCAAGATCAAAATGTGTTACTAATGTCACGATTATTTTAAAAGAATCTTTCTCAGTAACCGGATAGAAAGTCCCCTAAAACAATATATTCCTTCTCTTTTGAGTATAATCCTTTACCAAGATGCAAACATGATCATCTTGTATTGATTTAAACTCATTACTTATAGCATTAACCCACTTTCAAGTATTTGGACCTTGCATGGCTTGATGAACATTGTTTGAATGTTCTACCATTACTTCCATAGTGTCCTCTTTATTTAGGAGAAGAACTATTAAATCATCCAATTGTCATTCTCGCAACTCTAGTGGTTTCCTTAGTGATATTAATTATTGAGGTTGTTGAATTTGTTATTCCTTAAATATTATTGACATTGTCCTATAGATATTCTGAATTTGTATGTTCTTAAAAGGGGGTAGAATCAACTTCCCCTCAAAGACAATGTCTCTAACATTATTCTTCCCCCAAATCAACATCCTCAAAAAATGATGTATTACTCATCTCATATATGATCCAATTAATTGGATCATAAACTCTTTTTATATTTGTTCATAACCAATAAAGTAATAGATAGCTATTTGAGTTCAATTTCCCTTAGTAGATCCCAAGATCTAGCCTTAGTTGGACATCACAAAATGTGAAACTCATTAGGAGTTCTCACAACTACTTTGTTAGTACCTTATTGAAACCATAAGCTGCAATCTTTATTGTTTCTCTCAACCATATTATATGAAGTTCTTATTTTGCCTTTTAACTACACCACCTATATTGAGTAATCTTAGTGTGGTATATTATAAGACAATCCACAAGCCTTTAGGAGAAAAGAAAGTTATACTTTACTTTAGTCTTTAGCAGCTTTCTTAATGAGTTTTCTTTTACTGCCCTTACACTTTATTGAGATAAAGTTTGCCAGAAATCAATTAGTTTCATTCTTATTATTGAAGTTCACTCATCATGTATGATTATGTTGTTAATATAAGGAAAACTTAATTAGCATATTTCTTAATTATACAGAGAATTAATTAATCCAAAATGATTATTATGCTTGCACTAAATTTTATAATCTTTCAAAATTTAAATAATTTAGAATCATCTCGATGAATCAAGCACAATATTAGTATCAAGTCCAATGACAACAAAACTAACTTGTAAGTGACACCACACCCTCTACATAGTAGTCAAATACTAATAATAAAACTGTCAAGCAATAACCTTCCTTTGGGTCGACTTATTATTCACATGTAAAATCAAATAATTGTCACATATTAACCACCACAGATGCTTGTGTATTTTGGGCCAAATATTAATCTACCTATGGGTCAATTAATACCCGCATGAAGATACATTCGCACAACGTACATGACATAAAATAAATTATGACTGGTAATACTAATTGGGGACCCATCACAAGACACTTTGTGCAATATTAACCTCGTCTATGGATAAAAAAGCAATTGCAGGGATAATCTTGGTGTAATAATCAAGTATTGATAATAAGTTCTGTCAAACAAAAGACTATCTTTGGACCGACTGATGTTCACATGAGCAATTAAAAATAATTATCACATACTTATGATCACATGTGCATTATTATTCTGCCAAATTGTGTCTACCTATGGGCCGAACACAGTAAGCATAAATAACCCCACACTCATCTATGTAATTTCAATAAAGTCGCGCTCCACACACAGAGGCTGTTATGGTAACATGTTGGTTTGATTGACTTGATTGAAAATTGCTAGACAAATTAAACAAATATAAAAAAATATTAAGTTTAATTGAACGACATTAAAAAATGTATTCCCAATTATACTTTAATTAAATTTCATGAATTAAATAAGAATATTAGATGATTCACATATTTAAAATTAATAAAAGATTGTTTAACTAAATTAGGAATTTCCAAATTCTAATATAGAATAAACTAAATTAGACAATTATCCTCTACTTAAATAACTTAGAATATATGCTACAATATTCATATACAAATAAATAAGACACATAAGCTACCAAAATTTAATTTGATAAGTAAAATATCTTCACCAACCATTCGAATTTTAAAAATGGCAAATTACTGCATGAATTTTAAAAATTATAAATTCATGAGGATATGCAGTTGTTCATTGCACTTGATTTAAGGAGTATAAGATCAATATCATAACAAGGCAATTCATAATTACCTCTTAATCAGAATACAAAATTACAATATACATACACATCACCAAATTCTACACTTGATTAATTACATTAATCAATGTTGCAAATTCTCACAAGATATTCATATGTCAAATTACAAAGAAGGACGTGCATATATAAGAATATTTCAAATGAACATCAAAGATAATTAAACACGAATATATAGTTTAAATACAAATTATCACCAATTCATCAACAATTTTTCGCACCACGTTAAGTGATCAAACCCATTCAATTAATAATATATTATATTATTAAATACAAAAGCATGCTATGAATAATTACAGCAATTCAACACTCTGTAAAATATTATTCTCAATAAAATTTCAATATATATAAAATAATTAATATGTTCACAAGAACTCATATGTCATTATTACAATAATCAATATTTGAGAATAAATATAATGCACTTTATTTTGTACCATTATAAATTATATTATTAAAAATTTTATTTGTGAAAATTAATAATGGTATCAGATAATTACATAAATGAGAATTGAGAAATTCACCTTCACAAAAATTATTCACCGAAACCTATCTCAATTAGATAGAATTTAATTCACAATTTCTCCATGAAGCTGACAATTTACCATTCCTCACAGAACCACACATATATATGCATTAAAACATAAATTTCAAGAATTGCAGTATATTGTTGAATCACGTAAGTGCTTGTATATAAGATGATATAGCATGAGTATCAATAAGCCACCTTAATTCATAAGTTTGGTATTAATCAAGCTTGCAATTTAAATTAATCAATCAATTAATTAAAAAAATGCATTGATTGCGCTACACCAAACCATTTAACTCAAAATTAAACTTTTAATAAAAGAATACATGTAATCTCAGTGACTGATAATAATTCCAATCATCTCAATTTTAAGTAATTGATTCAGACCCTTCTCAATTTTAACATTAACGTACATACAGAACATGTTTTAACACTTAATTATTACGAGTACAGCGATTCACTTAGTGGTAACAAAATTACGATTTCAAAAATAAATACCAATTCACGATCCCATAATAAATCGAAATAAGTAACCATGAATCATTGAGAAATTTTAATCTCCAAAATTAAAATTGTGATTTTGCAAAAAGATTCAAATACAATATTTGGATCTAAACACAATTTTGACAGATCTCAGAGAATCAGAGAATCATACATAGGATGGCTCTGATACAACTTGTAGGAAATAAATCCATAAATCCTAATGCCTTAAACTCTATTATGATAAACGAGATCTAACTGGTAAAGCGGAGGTGTATCTTATCCAATTATTTCTCAACGGGGAACACGAACTTATTGATCTAGCGGTATTATGCCTTCCTCAAATAAGCCTCAATATTCCTTTATGGGACCGTCGTAATCCCTTCCAATAGGAAGAAGAGAAAGCTATGTGCGGCTTAGTATATTGGGGACTATAACCTGGATAACCTTATATACTACTTTAATCAGGCCACTCATTATCACCTAATTACGTAGTATTGAGTATCTACTCATTGACACATATCAATATTATTATAACTCATAGACTTTTAACCTTAATTGGATCATTTAATTAAGTGCATAAAATAATTGAATATGTAATATAATTGCATAATAATATATTGGCCACAATTAGATTGTATAGGAAATAAAAATTTCCTAACAGTATTATGTGTGGGTTCACTGAAATATATTATTGTTTGGTGTGGGTTCTATATATCTACCAAAATGAGAAATGTAATGATTAAAATGGAATACCAAAATTAAAAATATATAAGATTAAAATGGAATGGGGAGTAAAATTTTTTTGAGAGAATAAAATGTGTAAGATCGTCTCATAGAAATAACCTTTTTAAGACGAAAATGATACCTATCGATGAAAAATTGATAACCTTTAAATAAATTATTTCAAGAAAAATCCTGAAATAAATGAAAACTGAAAATATTTTTATTAAAAGGTAATAACTAATAAAGAAAAGTAAAATGATTTCACTGTGAGATAATTTCACACAGAATTTTCCTTTTATAAAATTAATATATTTATCAAACTACGCAATAATATTAAGAAGGTAAAAGAAAATAAGAAATGTGACAAAAGAAAGAGGAAGGGAAACAACAGCGAGATAAAAGCCAAACAAACGGCTTGAACAAAAGAGCCTAAACAGGTGGCTCCGAGAAATAAACTAAAGATAAGACATGATAAAAAAAAAGTACATCAGGAAGCCAAAAAGTTGGCATAAACAATGGAACCTGACTAATATCATAAGAAAAGCCAAGATCAAAGGCAAGTGGATCGACAGAGACTAACAATGAACTGATCTACTATGAATCTGATTGTGTGAGTCATCCTTATTTTTGAATTGAAAAGAAAATAATACTCTCAAATATTATATAGTCTAGATTAATGACATAAATCATTAGAGTAGAAGGAGAACCAATGCAATGAATACTTTGTTTTATTCAATACTCGTTGCATTTCATTAAAAATTTCACTTTAAGGTAGATTTGAAGTTCCAAAAAATAATTATTTCTGACAAATTTTTAAATATTTTTTGTAATAAATAAATTGTAAACTAACAATGTATTAAGGATGTTAAGATGAGATTTAAATTAATATATAATCCCTCCATTCCATTCTAATTTTGAGTTTAACTTGGGTGTACCTGGTACATCGGTGCACCTGGAAAATCACAACATTTAGATCACTTTTTAATTTAATCCTCACCACACAATAAAATAAAATAATTAAAAAGAAAATTAATAACTATTCACTGCTTATTACTAGTATACCTTATAAATCTGTAGGTACACCGGTGCATCAGGTGTACCACAGAATAACCCTCTAATTTTTACATATTTTTAATTTGGTGTTTAATTTCAATCTTTACATTACGCCTTTTTAGTAGATGAGATCTACACAAATAATTAATAAATCTTCATGAGACCAATATACAACACTAATACAACTACACCCACTTTATATTTAAATATTATATTTTTTAATTTCTGCGAAAAAACAAATTTAGAAATCTAAATAGGATTGAAGGAGTATGTAAAATTATTAAATTTAGTATTTCATATTATGAAAATGTGAAAAAAAAAAAAAAGAAGTTAAGATAAACAAATCGTAAGGATGTGAGTATGTTTATATGACAAGGAAAGTTAGCATCTTAACTGATAATAGGAATAACATCTTATAGAGCTGATATTAGGTGCACCCGGGTGTAAGGGTGGACTCATATGTGTATACTTTTTTATTCTATTCTGTATATATGTTATTCTATTTTATATACGTGTTTCTTAATAATTGTATACTTTTTTCACATTAAGTTTTTCATTAAAAAAAACTAGCATCCATATGTGTATAACTTTTTATTCAATATTGTATAGTATATGTTTTTTAATAATTGTATATCTTTTTACACTCTATTTTTTTATTAAAAAACTAATAATTAAATGGTATAAATTTTTGTTCATAGTTGTATATATTTGTATACTCCATCTGTCTCATCCTAATGGTTACATATTTTCTTTTTGGCGTCTCATCCTAATGGTTACATTTCCCTTTTTAGCATATGAGACCCACACAAATTAATTATTTTTCTCTCTATGGGTCCACACATCAGTGACATCACACTAATACACATACCCACTTTACATTAAAATATTATTTCTCTCACCTCAATATACATTAAAATAATATATTCATTAATCCACGTACAAAAAACAAACGTAACTATAAGGACATGACGGAGGGAGTACATTTTTTAAAGTGGATGCACCTTATCTTAGGGTACACCCGAGTGCACAGTATAAATTTTATATTATGATCAATGATTGAATTTTATTACTACATTAAAATGAGATACTGCAGTTGATAATGATTTAACTTCTATTAATTAATTGATTACCAATATTTATCTCTCCAACATATTGTAGTAGGATTGTAAACGAATCGAATCGAATATTAAGATATTTGAATGGTATTTGATTAAATATTCGAATATTTGAATTCGAATTCGATTATAATCGAATTCGAAATCGGATTCGTATTCAATTCGAAAGTAATAAACGAACCATTCGAATATATTCGAGTATTCGAATTTGAACATTCGAAATTGAATATTTGAATTCGAATTCGATTCGAAATTGTAAATTTATTTTTTAAAAATAATATTTTTTAATTTCTTATACTATTAATAAATTTAAGAAGAAATACTCATTAAATTATTAAAATTTATAATTAAATAATTCACATTATATATATATTAAAAAAATAAAAATATGTCTTTTTCTCTTTATTTTAATATAGTAATAAATTAGATAATATACATATTTATTTATATTTATAAAAAAATATTATATATAATATATAAAAATATATAATTATTTAATATTAATAATATATAATTAATATATATTATATATTAATATTCGAATATATTCGTGAATATTCGAATCGAATATTTTATGAATCATATTCGATTCGAATATTATTCGAACTAAAATATTTATTCGAATTCGAATTTTTCGAATTCGAATACTGATATTCGAATTCGAATACGGAATCGAATTCGAATTATTTGAAGAGTGGTCGATTCATTTTTTTTAACCACACGAGAATTATATTAGATGTTAGATCAAATAATTTAATGAGATGCGATATAAATATAATGTGACAATGAATTAAATGTCAAATGATATTTAACTCACCCCACTAAATGGTGTAATGCGGATGCTCCAATAAAATAAAAGTGTTTAATAAAGCCACATATAATATATTGGGATAATATATTTATTTGTCCATTAACTTTGCCTAATTTAAATTTTAGTTTATAGGTTTCCCATTTTTTGAAAATCGTCCATTATGTTTAGTGAATTTTGAAATCCATCCGTTATGTTTACTTAGTTCAACAAAACAATCCTAGTACAGGTCACAGCAGGTTACTTCCAGGTAATTCCAAAAAAAAAATTGGAAATTACTTAATATTTCTTAAAACAGTCTCAAGTCGAAAACTTATAAATCAAAAACTTGTATCATACTCATCTTATAGTCATAGTGATATCGAATTTTTCTTTTACTTTCTACACGCTTCAAAATGGTATCAGAGCCTGTAAAAAGCCCCGAGCCTCTACTGCGTGACGTATGGTCCCGAAGCGCAGCTCTCCGTAGGGGATGACCCTTAAAAATATAGCCCATCACCTAAGGCGAACCCGTGGTGCTTTGGGCGGGTTGGCAAACTGATAGGTGCCTTTTGATGGGAACCCCCGTAAGAGGCGGGGCGGTCAAAATGATATCAGAGCTCTAGGTTTATTTATTTATGAATGGATATATTTATTATAAACTTATATCACTTAACGAGAGGAGAGTTTCAAAGAGATATGGATGCGAATGAAAGTTCGACATCCGAGAGTGACATGACTATCAGCTCTGTTCCAAGCTGGAGCAACAGGGACTTCTGGCCTGTCAACTACGACGAGACAAGCAATATTATACAACAATATTATTGTGTGTTGTATAGACAATACGCAGAGAAAGAATACGAGAACGCCGATCGATTTTGGGATAACCTCGATCGAAGGTGTAAATTGGTGGAAGCCCGTGCTAACCACACTAAAGAGGAATCTCTGGAGGAACTACGCCAGATGCAGATAAGGTACTCGAAAGAGGTACCAAGAAACATCGTGGAAATCCAAAGTTTCACCGAGATCCATGGACGTATCCCCAAACAAGAGCAATGGATGAGAAGACCAAACCAAGGTCCAAGAGAGATCTGCAAGCCCTATCAATTCTCACACTGGACGGAATGACAGAGTGGAAGGAGATCGAGGCAGATAACTTTAAAATGAACCAAGATCTTAGATAATTGCAGAACACGGTGAGATTCTTTGGAGAATATTACCAAAGCATGTCCAAGACAATGTTTGAGATCAGCCTTAAGATGGACAAGGTGGAGAAATTACAGAACAAGTAACTTGATCTCATCATAAAGTTGACAGAACAAGTAAAATCCCTGGAAACAAGGTGACAGGAAGAAGATCAGGAGGAAGGTTACCACTAACCTTTGGAACAGAACCCCTTTACACCAAAAGGGAAAAACAACAGAGGTCATAAGGCTAAAGTCGAAAAGCAAGAAGATGATTGCTATCCTTCGAGGGGAATCCACATCCCAGGATGGCAAGAGCAAATCTTGAAGATCTACAAGATCTATATAAGTCCTTCCAAGGACTATCAATTATAGATCTAAAGATGAACGTTGGAGAGGCATCAAGCTCTCAACAACAGTCCCAGGCTCATCAGACCCAACAGGATCGGAGCCAAGACGAAGGAACCTCTGGATCACACAGAGTCCATAGGACAAGACAAGAAGATACATTCCAACAACCAGGAAACTTCAAAATGAAGGCCATAGGAATGTCAACAGGAGCAAGCCGAGTTCGAGGATCTAATATACACAACACTCCATATAGCCGGTCTCACCTTGAACCGATAAATCCGTACAGATTGATCTTAAACCTCGACACTCTAGACTTCAAGAATAGAGAAGCCTTGATCGATGAATGGACAAATGCCATAAAGATCGCAGGTGGCGCATTGGAGCTGGACAAAGAAGGGTTCATAAGATTCCTTACTATGAGCCTGGAAGGATCAGTAAAATGCGCCTGGGAGGAGCTCTCAAACGAAGTCAAAAATGAGGCTATGGAAGGTGAAGATCTAGGCAATATTGTCGATCCTATGGCCAAGATCTTCAATATCCATTTCATCGGAGTAGGGTACTTCGAAGGAATGGAAGAAGAAAAGAAGAAGAAGAAGTATAGGAATGCCCTATACAGCCTAGAACTACTTGACATTTGTCACGTAGATGATTACATCAAACTCTTCACAGAGTATAGATGGAAGTCAAAGGTCAAAGAGGAAGAAGTATTCCACCTATTCTTTGTCAAGATCCCGAGCCCATGGAGAGAAATGTTGATCAAAGAGTATGAACCATGCGAGCTGGATTCGATAGCAAGGAGAATGTTCTTCCTCCAAGCCAAGATTGCAAAGTGGTGTCATCAAGCGACGCTACACAAGAACTACAAGAGATTAAGGGGAATCAACAAGACAGTCCCCTTATGTTGCGAAAGCAATGATCTTCCAACTATCATTGGAAGAAACCCAAAGAAGTAGAAAAGGATGAAGAAGAATCATCCTTACAATTAAAGGAGCGGAGGATGGAGATCCAGAAGACCAAGATCATTTTGGTCTAAACAGAAGGCCCGAAGCTATAAATCAGGGCAAAGAGCTGGATCATCTAGATGGAGTTCAAGAGGCCAAGCCTCATCCTCAGGGTCAAACCAAAGGACCACAGGAAGAACTCCCATAAGAAAGACATTCCGAAGAGCAGCCACACGAGTCAATGAAAGATTCAAGGATTGCAACTGCTACACGTATGGAGCCAGAGGGCATATCTCACCAGATTGCCCAGAAAACCAGAAGAGAGGAGTACGACAGTTCGAGGCAATTCCAGAAATGGAGGAGGTTGTTTACTTCCAAGATATAGTATAGGTATATCAGTTTGAAGATATATCCTCAAACGAGAGCATCTATGAAGAAGAATTCTTCATCCAAGATGAGTCATCTGAAGATGAGTCGGAGTGAAGAAGAAAGCTTCAGACAGGAGATGCAAGAAGATATGTCGGGATTCTTTTTCCAGACATCCATTTCTCATAAAGCCCTTATGAGAAACATGAAGGAGGATCCAAGGCTCAACCTATACGATGGATTCACCGTAGGAAGGATGGACAAATTCTTTCCAAGCTTCAAGAAGAGAAAGCACAATATCATATATAAAGTGATCGAAGGGGAAATTGTCATCCCAATGGAGCTCACGAGAAATGTGATGGAAATGCAACTAGTTCCTGTTGACGAAATCAAAAGGGAACTCAGTAAACTCAAGGAAGGAATAGCCAAGACCATGTCTTGGATCCATATCGGAGCAATCCGGATCCTCATCAAAGCAACTTTCAAAGAATGTATCGATACACCAATCGATATTGCAATCTTTGATAAGAGGATCAAGAATACAAGAGAGGCATGCCTGGGAGAAATCTCAGGAAACCTATACGCAGGCAAGGTGGCATCCTACATATATCCAAGGATTGCCTATAATCTGGCAGATAAAGATTTCAGTAAGGCACTTACCCTTCATCAAGACTTCAAGAACAAAGATCTGATGAAAGAAGGGAATAAGCCTTACTCCATCACCTACTGTATCTCATATGCCCTGTCCAACACCCATCATTCGGATCTATTCCAAATGTAGGAGTATATCGAGATACCAAAAGTGTTCGAAAGGGTTGCATGCGCAACCAGGCCAGAAATAATGGAGTTACCGCCAATCCACGACATGGATTTGCAAATCAAGGACAAGCCGGTCTGGAACAGACAAGATAGCCTCAGATTCGAGCAAAGAAGGATTTCTTTCCAAGAAGATAGGATGATTAGTGAAAAATGGGGAAATAAGCCAATCGTGGAGGTAATCCAGGAGCCAGAAAAGTTCACAACCAAAGGTGAACTAAAATGCCTAGAAGGATGGAGATGAGTCGAAGTAATATTCGATATCACTAAAAAGAAAAACTCTATTCCTTGTGATGTCTTGTATTATCTTCAACAACCAACAACTGGAGATATCAAGGACAACTCAAACTCGGAGATCTTGAGCTGATAATCGAAGGAGTGGCAGGAAGATTTCCAGAACAACTAGTTCTGGGATTGGAGTTTCTCGAGGATCACAAACTTTGGGAACAACTACAAGATGGATGGAGTTTACGGTCAAGGGAAAAAGATACAAGGTTTACTAGTAGAGGCTCGGGCTTATAAGCTCTGATCCGCCCAAGGCCACAAGTCCATTTTCAATATATATCACTATCGGAATGATATATAAGGAGTATCGTGCAGAGTATTTTGTGGCATACATTGATTTAGGAGCCGACATTTTCACAGCAAAGGAAGGGGTCTTCCCAGAAGGCTCAGACGAAGAACTGCCAACAGTTCTCGAAAAAGATTTCTTGCAAAGGGTGTTAATCCTTAACAGAGGAATCAAGCAAGCGGAAATCATGATCGGAGGAGCAGATCGTACCCCATGGTATAAGGTGAAAACTCCACTGTTATATTTTCATGACACCGGAGCGGATATTCTGTTAGGGAACAATTTCCTATAGACATTCAAGCATTTTACCTAGGAAAATGCAACTAGGAAGCTTATTTTCACAACCCTTTGTGAACATAAGATCGTCACACCAAGACTGCGTAATGCATTTCAACGAAAAATGTCAATTAGATTTCGCAGCAAGCGTGGTGATGAAGGAAAACTAAGCCATCCGAAGATGAATGATCGAAGGAGATATAGCGAAGTAGTCCTTCAGATGAGAACCGAGACTAGAGGAGGATGGAAGATAGAGAAACTAAAGGAGAACACAATCCACTTTCTCAAAGCAAGCTTGGGAGAAAACCTACAGAGAGACGTCACAATCGAAGAACAAACATCTTTGGAGGACGTAAAGAAGAAGATACAGAGGAACTTCAATGAGGATCCTTTAGCCTGGTGGGATAAGAACGAGCTTAAAGCTTCACTCAAAGTAAAAGAAGGAAATGAGCATGAGTTCGTGAGATATAAGTCTATCCTAATGAACCAAGAGGATCGAAAGGATATGCAGCTAATACTTAAGGAACATCTGGACCTTAAGTTAATATAACCAGGAGTATCTTCATACAACAATCCAGGATTTCTAGTTCGAAATCATGGAGAAGTCAAGCGGGAAAAGCCGAGACTTGGGATCAACAACATCTTGGAGTTCGATGGATACTACATACCAAGTAGGGAGCACTTGGTCAACTGTATCAAGAATGTCAAGGTATTCTCAAAGTTTGATTGCAAATCTGGATTCTACCAAATTATGATGGAAGAATGGAGCAAGAAGTTCACAGCCTTCTCCACACCCCAAGGTCATTATATTTGGAATGTCATGCCTATGGGCTTGGCAAATGCACCCCAGATATACCAAAGGAAGATGGATAATCTTTTCAAAGATTATTTCTCATTCATGTTTGTCTATGTGGATGACATCCTCATAGCCTCAAAGAAGATAAGGAACATTTAGCACATCTGAAAATATTTTCAGAAGTATGCCACAAGAAAGGATTGGTGCTTTCTGAAAAGAAAGCAGTAATAGCAACAAGGCAGATCGAGTGTTTCTTGGAGTAGAGATCGACGAATCCGGAATTATTCTACAACCACTTATTGTAGAAAAGGTCCAAGAATTTCCTGAAGATTTTAAAGACAAGAAACAACTCCAAAGTTTCTTAGGAGTGGTCAACTTTGCTGGAATGTTCATCAACAATCTGGCGCAATAAAGGAAGGTGTTCAATCCTTTGTTGAAAAAGGATGCTGAATTCAAATGGGATGATTCACACCGAGCAATGGTTAAACAACTAAAGGAGGTTTACAAAAAGCTCCCCAAATTAGTCATTCCTAATGACGAGGATGATCTGGTACCCTATACAGATGTCAGTGATCATTGGTGGGCAGCGGTTCTTACAAAGTCCACAGCAGAAGGAAAATGTCATGCAGATACTATAGCGGGCTCTTTACGGAAAATGAAGCAAATAGATGGCACATCAATGAAAATGAGTTCTTTGCAGTTCGGAAGGCATTCAAAAAATGGCCGATGTTTCTTCTCGCGAAGAAATTCATCCTTAAAATTGATAACACAAGCGTCAAAGCCTTTTTGAAAAATAAAATTGAATCTAAACCTGAAAAGGCTAGACTATTAAGATGGCAAGCAGAATGTCAATATTATGATTTTAATATTGTCATTATTAAATCTGTTGATACTTGGCAGATTTCCTGATGAGAGATGGAAGGAGCTGAGATAGACTCCATCCTAACTATTTCAAGGCACCTGATGGACAACCTTGAGTTGTTCCCAAGGGAATTCGAGAATCTAGCACTCAATGCAAGGCGTGCCGAAAAAATACAAGATAGTGATCAGACCAAAGTGTCTAATCGCATACTAGACTGCATTCGAAATGGCGCAAGTTTGTTCGAAGCAACACGAGAGCCACTCCTCCAGGCTGTTGATAGCAATTGCAATCGACAAAAGGAGAGTAGTCGAGAACGGGGCTCTAAACCAGGAGCAAGGGATTCAAGTACCCTTAGCACAAGTCCTAGTCTGGAACCTCCAAAAGAGGAACCGGTCCAAGGAAAAATCGAAGACCTGGAGTCACATCTAGAGTCGACGAATCAACCCAGCACCTCTGGGGTCAAAGAGGGAGAGATCAACCTTAGTCCTATGACGGGAACTGCTAAGGTTGGTATTAACTTAGCTGATTTCTCTTATTGGCAGGAATATCAGGCCAGTTGGGAGAAATTGAACACCAAACAAGGAATCCGACCGGTAAAATATTGGGTGGATATATCGGGGGGAATATCCCCGAGTTTGGATGCGAGAAGGCTCAAATCCAATGGATATAAAGCAGCGGTATGACTTTGGGGCACTTACCTCGATCTATATTGTTGCACCAGGTTTCCCAGAACTTGCAAAATTTCCAGATTGGCTGGGAGAAAAGGTTTTCAAGGCATGGGAAAATAACTCGACTCTATCCAGAAGCGATGTATTGGAACTGTACTTCACCAGTGCAGCTCCAGAACCAGTTGAAAAAGGTAACCACGAGGCCTTTCATTTCATTAAGCTAAGATGACCCGATGTGTCAGCATCAAATAAGATCAAGGAGTCTTTTGGAAAGGAACCAGTATTGGTTTCTACATTTTCTGAAGAACAGATCTCTACGTGAAGAGCGAGGAGTTTGTATGCCTGCATCAAAGCCATGGTGGAAGTGAAGTTCCCATTCAAGTTCGAGCATAAGTCTTTGAATGGGTCTTTTCTGTTGAATAATTTAACAGGGAAGAAGACAGAGTTTGCAGAGAAGGCTTTCCAAGAAAAACAAGAATTTCTCTGGAGAAACAAGATTTCCGTAAGTAAACAAACTCATCAGAGATATTGCAACATGACCCATTTCGGGCAATGGACAAATAAGGTATGTTCGAGCTGTTCCATCCAAACTGAATCAGGGTTTGAAAAAGGAATAAGATTAGGCATAGGGATGATCAGAACTGCTGATCCACCCCCAACAAAAGAGACACGTGGAAAGAAGAGGGTAAAACCTCTTCGGAATACCCAGGAGCCGGGAGAATCATCAGGCACCAAAGAGGAAAAATGACTCCTTAAAAAATCAAGAGTCAGGTGACCTTTCCGAAAGGGCAAGAGACATGTGACCGACAGGGAAGATGACCCACAATGGGGAATCCAATAAAGAAACCAGCAGCTGCTGAAAAGTTGGCATCTAATGTAAAGTGACGCAAGCAGTGACGTCACAAAAAAGAATCCAATAAAGAAGAATGGACCAGCCAGCTGCTAAAGTTGGAATCCGAGGCAAATGACGTAAGCAGTGACGTCAAAAGAAGTTAGGAGGCTTTAAAATCCGGATTTCAAATCCGAAAGCCTCTATAAATAGGTGAGTTGAGGAAGCAGAAGACATCAACCATTCCCCTATGTTTTCTCTTTCTAAAAATAAACATTATATTTCTTTCTATTTGTATGAGTGTTCTGAGTGCAGCTACAATAGGTAGCTAAAGGAGTTATCTCCTCTTGTTCTGTAAGGATGAGTGTGTAATAAATTCTCCATTCATTAAATAAATAATCTTGGACTTCTGCCTGAATGTAGCCTTCCATTTTACAACTTTGATCTCCATACTTTCCGGCGAGAAATAGTAACAGCATCCTGTACACCCGGTGTAGGAAACGAACTAGGGTTGTGCTGAGGTCTGCTAAAGGAAGAGATTGAACCATCGTACTACGGGACGCGTGGTTGGCTGTGAGGAGCAGTCGTAAAACCTTCCGGGTACCCGGTGGATCGACAGTCAAAAAAGGTACTGTTACTGTTACAAGCTGGTTAATTAAGAGATTAAAGTATTATACGGAAGCATGTTGGGTCTGATATGGTCGTAATAGATTATGTCTATTTTGAAAAATAGAAAGTGATAAAAATTTGGCGAAAAATGATATGATACAAGTAATTTAAGGTTGAAATACCTGTTGTAAGACTAAAAAGTTGAATTCTGCAAAATTAGTGGACTGATTTCAAAATTTAAAAGATATTATTGTCAAAACTTGTTGGTCACCTGCTATAGCAGGTCAAAGGACCAAAATGTTGAGATTGGTAAAGATAATGGACTGTTTTCAAAATTGAGGAAAATGATGGACCAATTTCAAAATAAGGAAAAATTAACGGACGAAAAAATCAATTTTTCCTAATATATTTACCTAATTGTCAACTAAAGTCGCAATCATCCTGATCACAAACTCAGAGAATGACGTTACGACGCCGTAATTGCAGAAGAGAAATCGCCAAACATGGTGCGACTTTAAATGATTGGTGGCATCCTTCATGTCGACAGCGATTCTGGTGGTATTCCTTCATTTTATTCAAAAACGTGTATTAATTTAATGCCCTATCCCACACCGACCACTTCACACTTATCTCCCATCCGATTGACTTCATTTGGAATTTTTTGTACCCAAACTAAATTTAATTTAAATTATTCAATTCATTTTTACACGTGATTATATAGAATGTGCTTCAAAGTTTAATAGATCGAGTGTAGGCAAATAAAAACTTCTCATTTTTGTCTTTGTGCGTTTTTCTAAGCCATGTTTGTGTGTGGATCTGAAAATTGACACATTCTCTCGATCGACATTGCTTGTATAAGATGGATACTTATTTTTAATTTTTTAAATAAAATAACATGTTTTGACGCTTAACTAGTTAGAAGTTTTTTTATTACTGTAGACTATAGAGATATATTAATTTTTTTTATGTCTCATCTATTAAAAATGAAAATGTAATTATATTGATATGACACTATCAAAATAGTAATTTGTAACATTATGACGGGATGGAGAGAATATTTAAAAGTTAATATTCCTTCCCTTCTCGATTTGAAAATATTTTTAAATTAATGTGATTGAGATTCAAATTTTTATTCTAACGATCGATTTTTTCTTTTTTTCGATTCTATTCTTATTTTATATTGTTTATATTTTATAAATAAAATAAATTCACATTTTTTATGAAACTGTTTTTACTTTCTCTGTTCCATTAAAATTGAATAATATATTTTTTTTTACTCGAAGATTAGGAAGTATAATAACTTAATAGATAGTGAGTACATTGAGGATATAATATTATAATAATATATTGGTAGTTGTATTAATCATGTGTGAGGGTTTATATGAATACATTAATTGTTTTGTTTAAGTTTCATGTACCTAAAAGGAAAATATATCAATTTTTATGAAACAACTCAAAAAGTAAAATGTCACAATTTCTTTAGTAGAGGGAGAAATATATTTAATTAATTATGGAGTATTTTTTTTCTTACCATACAAATAGTTTCAAGTTTAATTGAATGATTATGACCTTTCTATATATCGCTCTTATTTTGTTTACTTAAGAAACGATGTTATAGTTTGTAATTATGATTCATATCATTGAAAATTCTTTTTTCCTAAGGAAATAAAAATAAAGTGTGAGGGACAAAAATAATATCTAGGAGTATCTATGATTGAATTGAGTGTAAGGTTGTAAGCAAGCCGCAACTCATGGTCGACGTGACCAGCCAAAACAATCGATGATAGTCATTAGTCAATTTCAACTTGACTTAAAACACGTGCTTGAGTTTTTATTTATTTTTGTCACGTTTTCGTTTCCAAACTCATCTTTTCTTTCTAATTTATCCATACATATCTTACATTTAAAATAAATGGTAGACAGAAAATTAAATATTAAATCCTATGGACAAAATATACCATAAACTACAAGATTTTATGAATTAAAAAGTAAAATAGATCAAGTAAAATATTATATATAATTATAAAAATTATAATTAATAATAATAAATGAAAAAAAAGAAAAAAAGGAACAGAAAAGGCTATGAACGAAACAGGAAAAAATTGATTTAAATAGTAAATCTTATGGGCAAAATATAACATAAACCACAAGAATAAATTTATAATTATAGTTTTGAAATTAAGACTAAAATATAAAAATAAATATTAAATCTTATGGACAAAATATACCATAAACTACGAGATTTAATGAATTGAAAAGTAAAATAGATCAAGTAAAATATTATATATAATTACTAGAATTATAATTAATAATAATAAATGAAAAAAAAGAAAAAAAAAAGGAACAGAAAAGGCTATGAACGAAACAGGAAAAAAATTGATTTAATTTAAGAGTAATTAATAAGAAAAAAAGGGAAGTGGCAAAATCTTAATCTTAAATGTAATATAGGGATAAGATGAGGAGAAATTTAGGAAATGCACAAACGGCTTAATGGAGAGGATCCAAATCCAGATATTTTCGGTAAAAATAGTCATAAAAAAAAAATATATATATATATATATATATATATATATATATATATATATATATATATATATATATATATATATATATATATATATATATATATATATATATATATATCAATTATTCATTATCCAAATTTCATGGGCAGATATAAAAACTCAATTAATTGGTGAAAGTGAGAATTTGGTTACCCAAATTTTATACAATAAAGTTTAAAATGTAAGATATTAGTATTAAATTTTGAACTTTTTCCATCAATTTCAAAGTGATAGGTATTTTTGTATTAAAAAGGGAAGGAAAAAAAAAAGGATTAACTCCATATGTCATTATTTTCCTACTTATTATAATCTCTTATACTTATCTTTTCTGAAAAAAGGATAACGAACAATGCCATTTTCTTTTGGCAAATTCTTCGTCGACGTCACCAATTCAAATTCAAATTTATATATTCACGTTCAAAATTTAATAAAAAAAAACTTATAAATTAATGAATAACCACTTATACATTTTGTTAACAAATGAAAAACGGAATAAAAAAAAGTTTACATTTATTAAGAAACGCAAATATATTTATTTAATAAAGGTACAACATTTTGTTCTAAAAAATATATACTTTTATTAAAAATATTTTTTTTCAAAAAATAAAGGGTACACATCTTTATAATAAAGGGTATACAATTTAACATTAAAGATATATGGGCACACAATTTTTTACCTTAAATAAAAATTAATACACATATAAGTGCACGCATGCACATGATATCAACATTTTTCTTTTTAAGAATATAAAACAAAATAATAATTGTACTCCTTCAGAATAAGAATAATTTTTATTTCCATCCATCACATTACATTATGTGTAGAAAAAGATAAAATCACTCAATATTCAAAAACCTTTCAACACATTTTAATTTCTAAATTAACATCCATATCTAATTCACATAACTTACTTTATATTTTTTTAATAATTAAAAGTACTCGTTTACTCTAAAAAAATTAATAAAATTGATCAAAACGTATATTTTCTTAATTAATTAATGTGAAAAAAATAACAGTTTGTATTTTACAAAGGGAGTAAGTAACTATGACTAAAACTGGTATGTTCCCGAGCACCGTGATCCAAATACCATGTCTTTTTAAAGTTCTACCCTTTGACATCATATATTATATCATTTGGTGCAAAAATTTACGGTAAAAATTCCTGCGTCTTCGGGGACACGAAACACTGTCTGTGTTCCAATGTGAACACAACCCTTCCCTTCTCTATTCTATTTAAACCTATGTATTGCTATGGAGTTTAAATTGTAAAGGAGCACGAAAATTGTAAAGGGGCACGGATTTAAATCCGTGTGCCCGGGCGCACAAGAGACTCACTCAAAATTTATATCCTTGATTTTCTGAGGAAAAAATTCAATTTTTTTAATCAAACAACTATATTATTCATATTTCAACCGATCTTTTCAATTAAAAAATCATATCCTTTATTAATTAAAATGTATAACCTTTAAAATAAATTGTTATACTCTATACACTTTGTACACCCAAGAACATAAAAGATTACTCTTTAACTATTGAGGTGGGACGTCCAAATTAAAGATACTCCCTCCCTCCCCTTGAAAGATATCCATTGACTTTTTGCATGTGGATTAAGGAGTATAATAATTTAATATATAGTAAGGTGAGAGAAATAATATTTTAATGTGTAGTGGGTAATTGTATTAGTGTTGAGTATGGGGTCATGTGTAGTGGTTGTAGGTCACATCAATCCAAAAAGGCAAATAGATACTTTGTAATGGGACGGACCAAAATGAAAAAATGAATATGTATCAAGGGGACAGAGGGAGTATGTTATATTATTTTATCAATAGAGTTTAACGTAAAATGGATTTAATATTAATTTTTATGTTATAATTTTAATTGATTTATTTATGACCCGTGTAATATTTCATGTGTAATTTCCAAATATATATGCAATTACTTTCCATTTTCGACATTTAAAAAATATTAATTAGGTTTTACCCACGTCATAGAATACCAATTCCAACAAATTCATATAAAAAGAATAAATTGATACTCCCTCCATCCCACTGAAAGTTCTCATTTTACTATGTTGGGCGTTCTATTAAAAGGCCCTCATTTTCCCATTTTAATAAATTAAAAGACCACACATATGGCTCACCAATCACTATTAATACAACTACTCACTATAAATAAAATAATCATGGGATGGAGGCAAGGTTTAAAATATCGATATCGGTAAAAATATCAGTACCTCAAATTTACGGATATATCGATGGATATATCGAATGTAGATATCGATATCGATAAAAATTAAAAAAATTACGGAAACTTGAAAAAAAAGATAAAATTAATTATTTAACTTTGCAATATATTTTAACTAATTTTAATATATAAATAAAATTTAAAATTTCAATAAAACTCATAACATATGATAAGCAAATCAATTACAACATATTTAATAGTCTAAAGTCTAAATCTCAATAAAACTCACAACATATGATAAGCAAATCAATTACAATATATTTAAATAGTCTAAAGTCATACAATACTTAATAACTAATACCAAAATGATAATCTATGATACTTAAATGTATAATATTTAAACATGTGATGTCATCTTATTCTAAACAATATTAGTATCAGCTCATCGAATTAGAGAAATTTTGAATATAGTTCTGAATGTGTCAATAGTATTGTTATGTACCAATAAAATACTCCATCTGTCCCGATTCGATTGAATATACCAAAATAATTGTATTTTTAATCAATGTATACTATCACACTGTGCACATGAAAGGAAACTCCTCATTTACTTAGTAGTAATAATTTTAATGAAGAGTGATAATAAGTGATAATTAATTAAATAAAATAAAACAGTCTTAATAATTTCATGCTAAGTGTTGCTCTATTTTTTTTAAATTGATCAAATTAATGAAAAAATTGTATTTATTTGATCAAATAAAAATTCATTAATTTTTTTTAAAAAATAGATAATTTTTCGATATTTTCGATGTATCCTCGATATTTTCTCGATATATCTCGACATTTGAAAAAAATTGAACTATGGCAAACCGATATCAATATTATTACCGATATTTCTCGATATATCCTCGATATCAGAAAAGATATATTTTTTTTCTCAATATCGATATCGGTACTCTCTAAATACGGATATATCGTGAAAATATCGTGGATATTTCCGAAAATTTTAAACCTTGGACGGAGGGAGTACAATATTAGGAGGAGGAAATATTAATTTTAAAAATATAATTAATTTTTCTAAAACAAGGAATGTTATGATATTGGTTCGAATACTCCCTCTTTTTAACTCAAGAAATGGGTAGGTGTATTAGATAGATGTGATGGGTAGTAATGGGCTATTGATGGACTTTTTTATTAAAAGAGGAAAATGTAATAATTTGGATGAGACGCTCAATATATTAAAATGATGATATTTGGGAGGGATGAAATAGGTAAATACATTATTTGCTTTACACACACTATCTTAGCCAAAAAAAACCGAGAAAGGTATGGAGATACTGTATACTAGTCGGCCAGCACTCCGCGCCGTCTGCATGAGCAGTGATATAATCATGAGCCTCTGAAATGACCCTACTACCCTCGCCCGCAATTTCCATTTCCCCCTAAAAACATGTGACCCTAATTAAACGCCGTTATCCTCTTTCTCTCTCCCCTATATATATTTCTCTTTCCATCCTTCACTTCCTCATCACTCAACTTACTTGACTTCACTTCCCAATCCATCCCTCTCATTCAATCCAACCATGTTTCTCTCTCTATTTCTAGGGTTTCTCATTTTCTCTCTTTTATCTTTATCGATCTCTGTTCCCAGTAGAATTTTTTCCAAGATGAGAAAACTCTCATCTGCTGTCACACCTCTCCATTTGTGTCCAAGCATTGGATGCCTAATCTCCTTCTACAAGAATCGCCACCGCTTGCTGAGCTGGTACACCGAGTTGCTGTCTGAATCGTCCACGAAGACGATAGTGGTGCACCGCCTCGGTGCACCACGAACGATTGTAACTGCTAATCCAGACAACGTTGAATACATACTTAAATCCAACTTCGTCAACTTCCCCAAGGGGAAGCCGTTCACTGAGCTCCTGGGCGACTTCCTGGGGCTCGGGATATTCAACGTTGATGGCGAGATGTGGAGCATCCAGCGCAAGTTAGCAAGCCATGAGTTTAGTACGAAGTCTTTGAGAGAGTTCGTGGTTAGAGTTCTTGAAGATGAAGTGGAGAATAGATTGATTCCGATTCTCGAAAATGCTGAGGAGAACGACGTCGTTTTGGACATGCAGGATGTGCTGAGGAGGTTTTCTTTCGATACTATATGTAAGGTGTCTCTTGGTATGGATCCTTTCTGCTTGGATCTTTCTCGGGCGGCGCCGCCGCTCTCGGAGGCGTTCGACGCTGCCTCCGAGATCTCCGCCATGCGGGGGACGGCGCCGGTGTTCGCGGTGTGGAAGCTGAAGAGGCTGATGAATGTGGGGTTGGAGAAAGAGCTGAAGGATGCTGTGAGGATGGTTCATGAAAGCGTGGGTGAGATGATCAGATTCAAGAGAGAGAAAATGGATGAGAATTGTGGGAATGATTTGCTGTCGAGGTTTTTAGAGGCTGGACTTGATCATCAAACTGTGCGAGATATGGTGATCAGTTTTCTGATGGCGGGAAGGGACACCACCTCCGCCGCCCTGACGTGGCTGTTCTGGCTGCTCACCGCTCACCGGAGTGTCGAAAAAGAGGTGGTGGACGAAGTCATGTCGGTCAAAAACAGCGCCGTTCGGTTCTGCTTCGACGACCTGAAAGACATGAATTTCATCAAAGCGTGTCTGTGTGAGACCATGAGGCTCTACCCTCCGGTCGTGTGGGACTCCAAGCATGCGGCGAACGACGACGTTTTGCCCGACGGGACGCCGGTTCGGAGAGGGAACCGGGTCACTTATTTCCCGTACGGGATGGGCCGGATGGAGGAGCTGTGGGGGGAAGACCGGCTCGAGTTCAGGCCGGACCGGTGGCTGGATGAGAATAGGGTGGTGAAAGCGGTGAGTCCGTACAAATTCCCGGTTTTCCAAGCCGGTCCAAGGGTGTGCCTCGGGAAAGAGATGGCGTTCATTCAAATGAAGTATGTGGTGGCGGCGGTTCTCAACCGGTTCGAGTTTGTGCCACTCCGGTCAGAATCCCCGGTTTTTGTTCCACTGTTGACGGCTTACATGGCCGGTGGGTTCAATGTTAGGGTTCGCCGGAGGGGACAGCAATGAAGAAAGATTAAGAAGGAATATGTGTCGTGTTTCGTGATTACTTATTTTTAGATAATTAATTTTGTTTAAAATTTAAATGGGAATGCAAAAGGGGGAAAGGAGTTTATATGTGATTTTCAAATTTTATATTCAGGTCGTAGATGGATAGTATTCTATTTAAAGGGTCGAGTATTCCTCCATCTAATTTCAATATTATTTACAATACGTATTTTGATGTACAGTAGATCAAAGATATTAATAGTATTTTAATATAAATTAAATTAGTATTGTATTAGTGCATTATGTGTATCTCATTAAAATATATTAATTTTTATGTGTGAGACTTATCTATTAAAAGTAAAGATTAAAATTAGACAACAAAATAAAAAATAGTATGTAAAGATTGAAATGAGATGGAAGGTATAATTTAAGTGGTATCTATATAAAATAAAATAAGGTCAAAACAACAATTCTTCTCATGCACTTTATTTTTTTAAAAGAAAACATCATACTTAATACATTTAACATATTATATAATTTATTTATAAAAAAAATATTATAACACCTCCAAAAAATATATTTTTCTTAATCTCTGTTCTCAGGTGAAAACTTTTTGAGGACGGATGAAGTATATTATATTAATCTCATTTACGTGTTATTCATCTATACAAATGTTATTTCTTGCGCATATATTCACCCTACACCTTAATGATTTATATTTTATTATATCATTAATTAGTATTTGGTTCAAGTTCATATTACTTAACGAGTCTTAAAAATAACTAAAATAAGAAAGTTTACACATTGCATTCATATAACTTATTTATTTTTTAAACCTGTTAGTAAAAAGCAAGAGGTTCGGGGGATGAAACTTAGTGTTACAATGTCCATTAAAACTAATAAAAATTTAGGAAAATGCTCATGCTTATAATCTTGTAAAACACATGTACAAGTAATATTAATAACTCCGTTATTAACTCAAAACTAACTAAATATGAGTTGGAGGGAGTAATAAATATGTAGAAAAATGTAAAAGCGGGTTCACATTCTTTTAGTGAAGTCAACGTCCTTTTTAACATTACAGTTAAAATATATTCCCTCAGTTTCATTTTTTTTAACCATTACGGTAGATGTGGACTTTAATTTTTTTAAATTAATTTTATTTGGTAATATAGCTTTTTTTGGATAATAATAAATAAATTATAAAGTATATTATATTTGTTAAGTGAGAGTGATAAATTTGAAATTAAGATATAATTTTAAGGTTGAAAATTGATGTAATTTTTTTTTGATATATAGTAAAATTTAATTAATGAAAGATGGACAAAAACGAAAAGTGTCAAATTTAATATGTTATAAAATGAACAAATATATATTCCATCCGTCCCCCCAAAAAAAATTACATTTCCTTTGTGTGTAACTCTTTTTGTGGTACGGAGTGGGTATGTAGATGTGTGTATGTTTTCATAGTTTGACTCGATAAAGATCTTTTTATACTCCCTCCGTTCCAAGCTAAGAGAGTCATTTTTTCATTTTGGTGTCCTACCCAAATAGTCCGTTTTTCTTTTTTACACACATGGGATCCACACACCCCCTCTAATACAATTAAAATATAGGATCCACACTCCCACTAATACAACAACCCACTATATATTAAAGAATAATATTTCTTAATTTATATGCAAAAAAAGCAAATGATCCTCTTACTCTTACGTCGGGACGGAGGGAGTTTTTGAAAAAACAAGATGGGGTTTGCGTGTATGCGTGTCCATGCTAATCTATAATTATAGCACGTGACGGTTCTGAAGGATACGATGACTTTGATTGCTCGTGTTGCGATTGACTAGTTATTCTGATTCAATTCTATTTGTCTCATTTCAATGATTATGTTTGATTTTTACATATTAAAAAATATAATATTTTAATATATAATAGTAGAAAGATATAATATTAAATGTAAAGTGAGTAAGTGTATTAGTATTAGATGTTGATTCCATAGTGATAGTATTAATTATTTTAGGTAGGTTCCATATATCAAGAAGGAAAACATAAAGATTGAAATGAGATGTCTAAAATAACAAAATGTAAAGATTGAAATGGAAGTGAGGGAGTAAGTGTTTTAATTAGTTAAGATGAATTAAAGCAATTACCATGTATTCGATGGTGTTAAAGATCAATCTGTAAATGATTCATTAGATATAAATGGTTGTTAATGATGTTAAGACTTAAGATCATATGTGAGTAGTAGCGTGGAACACAAAAGTAAACTGTTTTCGGAATATTTCGTTAATAAAAGTTTTAATTCTATTGTTAAATAAATTTATCAACGGATTAGCAACGAAATCCGTTAGTAAAGTGGTGGTCGATAAATTTTTAGCAATAAAAATTCAATTCCATCATAATTACCAAATAATTAAATTCCCCTGATAAATTCCGTTACTAAAAAATAATTTTTTTAATAGAAATAGGTCACGCAAACTAGGCCTTGTGCGGAAAAACCTAAATCTATTCAATTATCAGTAGGTCTTTATAATCTGACCTTTATCTATGAGAAGCTTTTTAGGGGATTTGGGCGTGCCCTTTTCTTGCATGTTTATTAAATAAGTTAGGTTAGACCAAACTTTTAGTAGGCCATAGGCCTCTGTCGAAAAGTCAGACCTATTTCCACTCGTACGTAGTGAGGAATACAACAACAATATTTGTGTTGCAAGTCATTTGTCTGGAGATGTATTAGTGTTACACGTTTCGCAAAATTGTGCCGAGAAAATAAATATGATGCTTGAATAGAAGTGCATTTGTTCGATCCGTTGTCAATTTCACTTGTAGAAAGCTTGGAATCCATGACAAAGAGATCCGTCATGCCTAGAAGATCATGAGATCTATAATTCATTGATTAACGGCAATCTATTGCTAACCGATTGAAGAGGTGATGTTGGAATAAAGATGAAAAATGGATCCTTATTAAATGTGAATAATTGTGGTTATATTTGTTGTTGTTACTGTTGGAAATAAATTCATAAATCATAATGTCTTTAACTCTATTATGATAAACGAGATCTAAAACGTAAAGTGGAAGCGTACCTTAATCCATGTAATTTTTAGACGTAACATGAACTCGAAGATCGATAGGTATTATGGTCTTCCTCAACTAAGCCCCTTATTCCTTATGGGGACCGTAGTAATCCCTCACAATGTGGAGAAGGGAAGACCATGTGCGTCTTAGTATCTTGGGACCATAACCTGTGAGCCTTTATATACTATACAATTGGGTCATCCATAATCACTCAGTCATGTAGTATTGGGTATCTACTCAATTGGCCCATAATAATATTATTATAGCTCATGGACTTTTAACCTTAATTGGATAACTTAATTAAGTCCATAAAATAATTGAATAGCTAATATAATTGCATAATAATATATTGCCCACAATTAGACTATATTGGAAATTAAAAATTTCCAACAATCTCCCACTTGGGCTATATATTTCTCAAAGCAATTATATTAAGAGTCCTTAACTGCGCAACTTTATGCTATTCCTCTTCAGGCTATAATTAACAATCTGGTTCATCTCATATACTAATACGGAATCACCGCGGCATTCACCACATTACAAATCGTGATTAAACCCCGACAATCACCAATATCAATATACTCAATGACATAGATCAAATATGGTGAGTAGCATAGAAATTACATGTAAAATGTGATCAACATCATATCTATTTCCAACTGGTCCAACTTTATCAATCTTTAGTGAGATCAATCTATAATGTAAAATATTACAAAAATGAAAAATGAACTTTAGTGAATTCACAATGAATTCAAAGCCATCAAATTTATTCTGCAGAAAAGTGAATTATCCAAATAAAAGTGTCTTAAAAACTTTAAAGAGCAATAAATATAGACTCCCACTGAACCAATGTACTCTAAAACCATATAACGCCCATATGAGTAGCTAGCTCATAAAATTACAAGGCGTTGAATACATAATTGACGAATTCCATTTGGAGTCTATCACAGTATGCTCTACCAAAATTTATCCACAAGAACACTTTTTTAAACAACTAAGAATTCTATGTCAATATGTTTGACTGATAAGTACTCTTGTCGTTAATACTTTACTGCGAACTAACTATCACAATCAACTTTATGTGACAAAGCTTAGCAACCTTTATTTTATGATTGGATACCACTTAGTGTGCTTTTATTTCTATTGTCATGGTTAATGAGCTACAAGTGTTTGCTTAACACTTTTACTTATATAGCTTTCAAAACTAATAGAAGATATAGCCTGAATTGGATCTTATACTATATTGGCATCCAACAAACTCGGAATCAGAATTTCTCATGATCTCTAACAAATCCGATTCCTGATGTGCAAGCATATTATCCTCAGTTCTCTATAAATACTTTATAAAGATCCATACTAGAGTTACTTAAAGTCTACCTAATACACCAACAACAGAAGCCAAATTAGGTCTTGTACAGACCTCATCATACAACAACTTTCAACAATCAAAACATATAGAATATTTCTGCATTTCTTAAATCTTTAGTTTAACTTTAGGGCACCTGATTGAGACTGCACTTGTCTCCCTTAGTTTAACTTAAACATTCTCACATTGAATCACATAAACATCTAAACTTGTCTCAAAATCAAATGAGACTATTACCTCATGATGATACTTGTGATTCCAATATGGAAAAAACTTACCTGAATGTATAGATGGATTTCTTTTTAGTTCTTAAACTGTTGAAATTGTGTCATCAATGTTACTATCAAGAAATTTAATTTTACATCCATCAAATGTGATTCAAGACCAAAATGTGCTACAAATGTCACGATTATCTTAAAAGAACCTTTCTCAGTAACCTGATAGAAAGTCCCTTAAAGCAATGTTTTCTTTTCCTTCTGAGTATAATCCTTTACCAAGATGCGGACCTAATCACCTTGTATTGATTTATACTCATAACTTATAGAATTAACATACTTTAAACTATTTGGACCTTGCATGGCTTGATGAACATTGTTTGAATGTTCTACCATTAATTCCATAGTGTCCTCATTATTTAGGAGAAAACTACATAATCATCCGAATTTTTTTTCTCCCAACTCTAGTGGTTTCCTTAGTGACATTAATTCTTGGTGACATTAATTCTTGAGGTTATTTATTTTATTATTCCTTAAATATTATTGACATTGTTATATCATTATTGAGGATTTGCACCATTCTTAAAAGCATAAGTGGGATTCGAAATAAACTCCTCCTTAAAAACAATGTCTCTAATATTATTCTTCCCCCCAAATCAACATTCTCAAAGAATACCGTATTACACATCTCAAATATCATCCGATTAATTGGATAATAAATTTTTATCTTTTATTCATAACTAATAAAGTAGCTTTTATTTATTTGAGTCCAATTTTCTTTAGTAGATCTCAATGATCTAGCTTTAGTTGGACATCACCATATGTGAAACTCAAAGAGTTCTCACAACTACTTTGGTTGGAATTTTATTGAGACCATAAGCTGCAATCTTTAGTATGTCTCCAATTAGCAACCATATGTTGTGGAGTACTAATTTTGTCTTTTAACTTCACCACAACACCATTCATGCTAAGTAATCTTAATGTGATGTATTATAAAACAATTCCACAAGCTTTTAGGAGTAAACAAAAGGTTGTACTTTAGTTGTCTTTAACAACTTTCTTAATGGGTTTTCTTGTATTGCCCTTATACTTTATTGAGACTTAGTTTGTTAGAAACCTACTAGTCTCATCTTTATTGTTGAAGTTATCATCATGTATGATTTTATTATTGATATAGGTTAAACTTAATTAGCAGACTTCTTAATTGTATAGAGAATTATTCCAAAATGATTATCATGCTTGCACTAAACTTTATAATCTTTCAAAATTTAAATAATTTAGAATCATCTCGAGGAATCGAGCACAACATTAGCATCAAGTCCAATGACAACAATACTAACTTGTAAGTGACACCCTCTACATAGTAGTCAAATACTGACAATAAAACTGTCAAGCAATAGTCTTCCTCTGGGCCGACTTATTACTCACATGTCAAACCAAATAACTATCACGCATTCACCACTACAGGTGCTTGTGTATTTTGGGCCAAATATTAATCTACCTTTGGGACGATCAATACCCACATGAAGATACACTCGCAACATACATGTCATAAAATAAATTATGACACGTGATACTAGTTGGGGACCCATCACAAGACACATTGTGCAACATTAATCTCGTCTTTGGACAAAAATTAACTGCAGAGACAATCTTGGTGTAATAATCAAGTACTGATAATAAGTTCTGTCAAACAAAAGTCTATCTTTGGACCGACTGATGTTCACATGAACAATTCAAATAATTATCACATAATTATCATCACATGTGTGTTATTATTCTGTCAAACTGTGCCTACCTATGGGCCGAACACAAAACATATTAATAATTCCACACTCATTTATGTAATTTCAATAAAGTCGTTCTCCACACACAGAAGCTGTTATGGCAACATGAGGCTTTAATTGACTGGATTGAAAAATTACTAGACCAATTAAACAAATACTAAAAATAATTATTTTTGTTTAATTGAACGACATTAAAAATGTCTCCCCAAATTTAATTAATTAAATTCTCAAGCTATATGAGAATATTTAATGATTCCCACTTATTTAAAATTAATGAAAGATTTCTTAACTTAATTGATTGTGAATACTAATTTAGAATAAACTAAATTAGTAAAATATCCTTAATTTAAGGCCCTCAAAATTTCCATAGTTAAAAAACATATATATCCAAATTATTGTTGTCATATCAAACTAGAATTAATTAATTGAGGTGGCATGCTCAAATAATTAACAACTATGGCACACATTGACATGTCAATGATTTTATCACCAAAAGTAGCATAAATATTGTAGTCTTATACTGGACACAAATATGTATATATAAGATACATTACAATCCAATTCAAATTTAATTGAATACTGCTGAATCCAATTCAAAATTAATAATTATCACAATTGCTACCCCACGGAATTTACAATTAAAATGCATATTCAATAAGCTTTAACCTGAATGGCAGGTATACAAGTTTGTATAATAATTTGATCTCAAAACTTTATTATGTAGCAGTACACATGGCTATGTAAATTTGATCATAAATACCACACATTAAACTAACTACAATACCAAAAATATTCAAAATTCATAATTCATACCAAAGCAATAATGGCAGAATGCATTGTGACTCCACATTTCAGGATGAATTACTTAATCCAATAAGTTCTCAAATATCAAAGCAATGCCTAACGATTAATGTGACGTCACTAGCTGGCAATCTTTTATTCTTAAATTGCGAAAGCATGTTGCGAAAACACACATGCCAGTATACAAGTTATCCGCAATAACTCCAAATCTTATTTTCCAAAGTAATTCACGTACTCTAATTCACATTATTGCATATCAGCATTCTTAATTGCCAAATTATGGAAAAAAGTTCCATTAATAGGATGCACTTTTAGTCAATATTAATGATATTAGAATTAATAAAAATTCCACTCAAGTTTGTCCCGTCCTACAGCCATTTGGATTTATGAATAGTAAATCCACCAAATCTTGACCTTTATAAATTATAGGCAATTATAGGACAGAATCTCGTAATTATATATTATCATATATTAACCAATTCGAATACTTGAAATCATGTATGTGGGTTCATATGCAATTAAGCAATAATCCACTCATAAATTGAACAATTGAACTAATTAATTTAAAATCTTTAAATCTGGAGGAAAATTACTGTATTAATTACATCAAATTTCAATTAAACTGCAAAGCACATATTTCGACCATGAAAGAACACCATTTACAAAATTAATGCAAATATACTATCCCATCATATAAATCAATTTATTTGTTAAAATTAAGAGTGATATCCGATCCGATAATCATATAAATGAGAATTCCAATTACTTCTCAAATAATTATCTTCTGACAACTTATCTCAATGAGATAAAAATCAAATCACAATTTTTCAATCATGAGATCAGAAGCTAACAACTGCAATTCCTCCCGAAATCACATATTTATGTATTAAAACATATACTTTAAGAATTTGCAGTGTAATCGTATTGCTGAATCACGTCTACATATATATGAACAGCAACGATATTAGACCTTATAATTCATAAATGATCTCAACCCTCAAATTTAAAATTGTGATTTCTTAACGATTCAAACACAAATATTAGAATCAAAACATAGTTCTTACAAATCTCAGAGAGTCATAAATATGGTGACTCTGATACCATTTACTGGAAATAAATTCATAAATCATAATGTCTTTAACCCTATTATGATAAATGAGATCTAAAACGTAAAGTGGAAGCGTACCTTAATCCATGGAGTTTTTAGACGTAACATGAACTCGGAGATCGATAGATATTATGGTCTTCCTCAACTAAGCCCCTTATTCCTTATGGGGACCGTAGTAATCCCTCCCGATGGGGAGAAGGGAAGACCATGTGCGTCTTAGTATCTTGGGGACCATAACCTGTGAATCTTTGTATACTATACAACTGGGTCACCCATAATCACCCTGTCATGTAGTATTGAGTATCTACTCAATTGACCCATAATAATATTATTATAGTCCATGGACTTTTAATCTTAATTGAATCACTTAATTAAGTCCATAAAATAATTGAATAGCTAATATAATTGCATAATAATATATTGCCCACAATTGGACTATATTGAAAATTAAAAATTTCCAACCGTTACATCCATTCAAATAGGAGTTTTCTTGTAAATTGGATTTACACGTTGAGATGGTGTTGCAACAACAAAGAGAGTCGTGGCTAGTGTTTGTGATGTTGAACGTAGACATTTTCTGAGTATGAGAGGAGAGTGAATATAGAGAGCGAGAGAGGGTCAACTACATTATTTTAAACTGTTAGTCAACTACATTATTTTAAACTGTTATTCTCTCTCGTTCACATTTCATCTTCAATTTTTTATTTTCATCCGTTTATAACTCATTTTGACACTCCCGAAGAGGACACTAAACCCAATAGTTTTATAATACAATTTAATTTTAAATTTTACATCAACTTCTTACACACATAATACACTTTATAATTTATTTATTAATTATTTTAAAATATCAAATTAGCTCAAAAAGTTATTTGATTTTTTTTTTATATATATATCATGAAAGTTAATTAATATGTGAAGATGAGTTGTGTACGAGGAGAGTAACATATTTTAAGATGATCGACCTCATTTTATGAAATGTGATACATGACACACGAAAAATAATAATTAAAAAAAATCTGGTATATAATAAAAAATAAAAGATAGTAACGCATCTAATTGAATTATTTGTGGCATGTCAATCAATACTAAAATATATAGTGGCAAGCCACCTAACGTTGGCTATAAGACAAATTCAATGATATATAATTATTTAACCAAATGTTTGGCTTTCTCAGTTTGGTCTGGAGATTTGGCTATATATAACGTCCATACGCAACTTTAGCACAACATTTTTTTTTTTAGAAAAAAATATACTTCATCATTCCCACGGTCCCTTTTTTTTTATATTGAGCGTCCCATTCAAAGAGTCACTTTTCCTTTTTCATATATATGGACCTGTATACACCCATTTATATAATTAAAATATGGGACCCACACTCCTACTAATACAACTACTCATTACACATTAAATAATAATTCTCCTTAATTTACGTGCAAAAAACAAAAAAACCCTTTGAGCGGGACAGAATACAATTCAATTACACATTCTAATAAATCACGTTGAAATAATGTGATTCCATATACTCATTTATATTCCACATTGTTTAAAAAAATATTTTTTTAATTTATTAATTTTTTAAAAGTAGTATTTCACAACATTTTATTAATGTTAGAGTAAATTGAAAAAAAACATATTCATATATATACTAGGTTAATTGCGTAAAAAAAACCCCACATTTGCTTTATTTGCAATTAAGTCCAACTTTGGAATTTGAAAAAAAAAAAAAAAAACTACATCCTTTAAACTATATTTTGCAAATTAAGCCTATGGGCAGTGAGATCTGGCCGGATTGCGTGATGTGTCTTATTTATTTATTTTTCTGGAATCGGTCTTCTCTTTTGCTAAGTTTATGCATCATCTCTCCCCTAATAGAACATTGAAAGTAAAGGATCAAATAATCATTCTCCTGATAATACACTCACCAACTACTACAACACCGCCGCTTGACGCCCTTACTTGGTGCCTTTCTCGCCGACGCCTTCGCCGGAAGATTCTCCGGTGGGATTCGACCCTGTATCGTTTCGTCTTTTCCTTTGAGGCTGATCAATTTGACGAACCCCGGCCCTGGATGCGCCTGAACAAAACTATCAAACTTCGACGGCAAAGGGGACACCGGGTAAGGCAGTGGAGACGAACTCGGCACAGGAGCTCAAAAATCAAATCAGACGTTCCACTTTAAAAAAAACAACTAAAAACTAGGACTATATTGGGACGTTTAGACCACCGGAAAAACAGTAACAAGTCAAATAAAAGAGGGAAAAGTTCGTGCGCTTCGGGACACAATTCGTGAACACAATCCTTCACCTTTCTATTCTATTTAAATTATATATTGTTAGAGAGTTTAAATTGCAATTGGCACAACAAGAGACTCACCCATAAAAGAGATACTCAAAACATATACCAAAAATAGAGGAAAAAAAAGAAAGATCTGTAGAAGGATCGAAGCGAGACTAGAGCTTCTGGCGGAAGTCCTGATCAGCCCCGAGAATCGAGACCCAAATGCGCTGGGTTTTACCTGCTTTATCATCGACGGCGTTGAGAATCGAACCAGCGATGCCCCGCACGAGGAGATCCGGGTCTGCTCCTGGTTGGCCTTTCTTATCAGCCTCAACAGATGCTCCACACACTTGAAAATGTGAGTAAAAAATAAACCCTCACCCCAAATAAAAGAAGCAAATGATAGTGGAGAAGGGGAGAGATGATAAGAGTAAAATTTTTAGATTATTAAAATAAACAAAAAGAATGCCAAATCATCCCTCGGTCAGATTTTACTACCCATGGGGCTTAATTTGCAAAGTACTCTAAAGGTTGGTTTTTTTTTTTTTTTTTTTTTCAAATACCAAGGGTTTGGACTTAATTGCAATTGAAGGAAAGATTAGTATCTTTTGTGCAATTAACCCTATATAATGAAATAACAATGTGCATATGGTCACTTGCATTAGAATTTTTTATGGGGATTATTACTTATCATGGGGATCATTATTAATAAGTACACGTCTGTATATATATACCCTAATTATTAATAAATACGTTGATCTAATATAATTATTGATAAATATATAGTGTTTATTATTTTTTTTCAGCTCTACCCTTATTTATAACAATTAATATTCATCATCTGAACGCGTAAACGATAATGGCTCAATGAATACAAGAGTATATATGTTTCTGTTTTCACTTCCCTTTCTTCAATTAAATTGCATATTTTCTGTTTCTCTCTCAAGAGTACACACTAATATTCATTATACCTAAAGTTTAGTCGCGTATTTGTTGTAATTTAATAGCGTATTTTTCCTCTCTCAAGAATGCACATTACTGTAAATATTTAATCGCGATTTAATATTTCTTCTGTTTGATCGAAGGAGAGATTTTAGAATAATTATAACAACCATTTCTTTTATTTAATCATGTGTTTTTTTTCTCTTTTAAAAATACACGCTAATGTACATTAATTGAATATTTAATCTCGTATTTTTTCCCTTTAACAGTGCACACTAATGTACATTGGTATGAATATTTAATCGCGTATTTTTGTTTCTCTCTTAACAATGCATATTAATGTGCAGGTGAGTATTACGGCTAAAACAAAATACTTCCTCCGTCCCATTTCAAACTTTACGTTTTCTTTTTGCACGGAAATTGTTCACTATTTTATTTCACCCTCAAGTGTATGGGATCAATTGTAGCGCGTTTGATCAAGTCAATTTATCGAACCCACGAGTTAGTTATATATTTAATAAATAATTCTATGTATGACAATTTAATTGAAAGATAAATTCGGGGTTTTTTTGGAAGGATAATTAATTTAACTAGTAAAAACTGAAATTAAATAATTAACTAATGCAAAAAAAAAATAAATCACACAAGAGAAACGATTTAAGAATTCAGGGATAGAGAATTGGTAATGTTGAGGCAAACAGTTTTACTATGTGACATATTATTTTAGACCCAAATTAATTATCTGCAGACATTTATAGGAGGTTCGCTAAGCCTAGTTAAATCACCTTGATCAGTAGAATCTAACACTTGTAATTAGCAGGATCGATAAGGAATTAATTCTCACTCCCTCTATAGTTACTTCATGCTAAATTCCATTAAAGTTAGAGTACTAGACATCCCTTTCTAGTACTAAATTATTAACCCCTTTTGTATGCTTACTAATTACTTAATAATGATGTTTTACCAAGTACTCCCTCCGTCCCACAAATATTGCACATTACTTTATGCACGCATATTAAGAAAAGTGATAATTTTTAAGGGTATTATGATATTTTTTGTAATAAATAAATGATAAAATATGTTATGTATGTCAGGTAAATGTGGTTTTTTATAAATAAAATATATGTGGAAGAGTGATTGTATTTGACTTTTTGCTTTTTTAGGAATGTGCAAACTTTTGTGGGACAACCCAAAATAGAAAGTATGCAATCTGAAATAGGACGAAGGGAGTAATTAGTATTCCAAATTGATTGTCTAACTGTCTTAGGAATTATAGGCCAATCCTCTAAGACTGCCACAGGAAACAACAATTCATATTGAAACAAAGAATTCTATTAACTATCAATCAGTGATACCGTCATGAATAATTAAAGGAATCAAAACTCAAAATAAAATAATATGAAGTCTCAATCCGGTTCGAATCGTACAGACATCCATGCCGACATCCATGCCGAAAGGCGGATGGTTACTAGGGGTGGATGTTTGATTTGGTTTGGTGAATCGATTAATATCAAGCCTATTTACATTAGAATTTTTTTTCAAATGACAGATTAGAACAAATGAGAAAGGAAGAATTTATGTATTCATTTAAACTTCTTTTTTTAATGTGTCAATGAAGTGGATGTATATTTGTTGTTGTGAAGAGGAATAGAGAGAGGAAAAGCATATATATCCTCTGTTGTGAGGAGGAACAGAGGGTGGAAAATCATAAAAAGAGAAGGTAAGGTGATAAGGACACCTTTTAATTTGCTATTGAAAAAAAAGATGAGATAAGAATCAATCAGATTTATATTTATCATCTCTGTAATTTATCGCTTTAGCAATAGATAAGTTTGGAATATTGGATTTCGGGCATTTTTATTTAGTATACTTGATTCATTTACATTAATAATTTTATTGAGATAGAATTTTTTAAGAAATATAGAAGAAAAAAATTGATTGAAAGAAGAATAACTGTATTATTATTTGAACTTTTGAATTCCAGCATATATGTCCATAGAAAAATTGTGATTCCTTACCATTAATATGGTATTGAAAAATTGTGATTCCTTACCATTAATATGGCATTGAATGATATATATTGATTTTAGTATATAGAATTGTATTGAATTTTATATACTGATTTTGGTATTCTTTGCCATAAATAATAAAAAAAGTAAGAAGGTTTTGATTTATATTAAATGATAATATTATTAATTATATATCTTATAAAACATCAGGCTTATTCTTGTGATAGAATAATGGCCAATAAGACTTCATTTACATAATTATAATTGAATATCTAATTGCATTCATTTTGAGATAGAGATCTTTAAGAAATATAGAAGAAAAAAAAACTCCCATATAATTGAAAGAAGAAAAAATAGTCATAATATTTGAATTTAGTATTCCTATCATAAATAATAAAAAAATTTACGATAAAAAATTTACGAAAGTATGGTGATTTTGATTTCATAACAAATATTGATTCCTTATTATTAATATAATATTGAATGATATATTATTAATTATATCTTCTAAAATATCAACTTATTATTGAGTGAGAAATCTATGTGAGAGGCTCAGAGCTCCTGTGCTGTTGTTCATTCTACGTATAATTTTCTTTAAATATGTATAGAGCAGTTAAAGAAGAAACTATTATTTTTAAAATAGAGAAAATAAATTCTACATATATCATTATAGTATATATCAACTATTTGATGAAAGTGCAAATAGGTTTCAAAATAATACAAAATTTGTGTAATATCCATCAAGGAAGAAAAAATAAAACCTATCTTTATCTATAAATAAATAAAATTAGTCCATTTTAAAAGAAAAATGAAAAAAAAATGTGAATTTATTAAAATTATACTATTCCTATTATGTATGAAATGAAAGAGAGAGGTGTGAGTGAAGAACAAAGTGATCAACAATTTTGATGGGGACACAAATGATATTTTGATATTGTTCACAATTAAATAATATTAAATAATATTTGGTTATATTTTGTAAAAATAGTTCTTCGAAATTAAAAAATATATCCATACACATATTTTTTTCAATAAAAAAAATTAAAATAGTTGTAAAAAAATTACATAAAAAATCTTTGAAATTAAATAAATAAATTTATACTATATAATATTCACTGCATCTTAACCTATTGATATTTTAAACTGTTATATTATAAAAGTAAAATTTTGATTGATCATTTTACCTAAAATAAATAATAAATAATACTATTGAAAACCTCTCTATATATATATATATATATATATATATATATATATATATATATATATATATATATATATATATATATATATATATATATAAAAAAGTAGAATAGTAGTTTCCTAAAGAAGAAGTCGCCATCTGCAAGAAACTTGAACATTTACTTCTTTATAACAAATATATACAGGGAAGGAAAAAGTATAATGGTAGCTTACAAAGAAGAAGACGCTATCTTCTGCAATAACTTGAAACATTGATTATTTATAAACAAACAATATACTGGTATTTTTCAGGTGATCCAGTTGTTCGATGGAGCAAGACTACCGAGCACGTTGTCGGAATTTTCCACCGGCGATGTAGCTCTGTGAGATAATTATCGTTGCCTCAAGCATGTCCAACAATTGTAGCCGGAATATTGCCGTTCAAGAAATTCTATTCTTTGTGTAATGGAGCTAAACCACAGACACGATGAGTTGATGAGAGAGATGGTGATGCCGAATGATGTGAGAGAAAGACGATGAGTTGATGAGAGAGATGGTGATGCCGAATGATGTGAGAGAAAGTCAATGGGATCAGCGGCTGACGGTTATTAGGTGAAGTACGCCTGTAGATGCGTAAAATGATTGTCGGTGTTTTTCTTCCCCAGTAAATTGATATTTTTATTTAGTGAATATTTTTGTTTTGAGAATAAATATCTTTAGTAATTAGAATATCTATTCTATTCATTAATTAGAAATATGCTAATTTCTAGCCAACACTATCTCATTCTCATACCATCATATACCATATTCACCTTCAATCCTTTTTTTTTATATAATAATTAATTTACTATAATTGCAATTTTTTTATTTTTACGTAAAGAAGGCTGATTAGCTACATTTACTGCCATTCAAGAAATGGCCGTTAAATTAAATTTTTAATTTATTAAGGAAAAGATTAAAGGAAGGAAATCAAAATTTTATTTCTCCTTCTAAAATTAAATTCAAAGAAAATAGATTTGACAAAATTGATAGATACAAGGACAGAAAGATGGAAGGAAATCAAAACTTTATTTCTCCATCTGAATTCAAAAGAAATAGGTATGATGAAGTTGTGAGATATAGAAATCGTCAAAACTTTATTTCTCTGGCTACAATTGAATTCAAAAGAACTAAAATTGATAAAGTTGAGAAAAATGGCAAGAAGATTGTATGAACAATAAGTTGTTGCTTACATTACCACTATATCTATATAGTATGTATAGGTATAAATATTGCTCATTCTCAACTGTGTTCACTCAAAATTTTAATGATACAACTAGAATCATTTTTGTATTGTCTTACATTACCACTATATATCTACACAGCATAGTGTGTATAAGTATAAATATTGCTCATTCTCAGTTGTGTTCACTCAAAATTTTAATGATACAACTAGAATCATTTTTGTATTCTCTATCATTTGCACGTGATCGAGATAGTATACAAGAAAATGACTCTTAATCCACATAGGTCTTTACTCTAGAGTTTAATTTTAATCTTTATACATGTGGGCAATAGTAGGTTATATATAAATTTGTTTGGTTATATATAAATTTGTTTGTAATTGTTTTTTACGTACTCTTTACTACGTACAATAAGTGTTACTCTCTTTTATAACAGTTGTCTACTCTTCAATCTTCATTATAAAAAGTAATATTATTGTAGAAAATATATAGGTATGGATTTTGTATGTAGTAAGGAAAAAAAAAACTTCCGAGGCAAATTTTTAAAAAAAACATATATCACTTATTTGAAATTCATTAGAAAGAATATCTGACTTTCGTATCATTTATTTGAAACTCATTAGAAAGAGATTTCGACTTCCGAGGCAAATTACAAAATAAATAAAATTATTGATTTTGAAGAAAGATGAAAAAAATTATATGTATTCAGTATAGTGTACAGAAAGAAGTTTTGACCTCTGAGGCAAATTACAAAATAAATAAAATTATTGATTTTGAGTAAAGATGAAAAAAATAATGTGTTTTCATTTTTTTAACATATTTCTTAATAATTGTATTTTTTTTCACACTCAGTTTTTTATTACAAAAACTAGCATCCATATGTGTATATTTTTTATTCAATATTGTATATATTTAATAATTATATATATTTTTTACACTCAATTTTTCATTAAAAAAATTAACAAAAAATTCCTTAACAAATGTATACATTTTTGTACATAATTGTGTATATTTTTTTTATACGTTTCTAAAAGTAGGTGCACCATATCCTGAGGTGCAGCCAGGAGCACAATAATATTATTAGCCATAATTTATAGTATATAAATGAAAAGTAATCTAACAACTCTTAACATATTCACCTCCTATAGTACCTTCTCATTGAATATTCATTGTCTATTAATCTCTCCTCTCTTATTTTATACTATAATATATTCTAATTTAACATCTACCATATCAAAAATTCAAAATAAATATATATCATTATTTATTATATTTTTAATTCAAAAATCATAATTTTATTCTTCAATTGAATATCACTTATTAAAATGAGAAAATTATATTCTTTTTCAATAACCGTGCATCGCACGGGAGCATTACTAGTTGTTCTAAAATAACAAAGAATAATAACTGAAAAATAAAGAACCCTTGTGAATGACTCTAATTTTTCAATCACGATCTCCGTCGGGATCTCCGTCTCCGATCCAAGTAGCAACTCCGATCTTCTCTCCGGTGAAAGGATAGAAGGTGGTAAGTGATGAGGGAATTAGGGCACTGTATCTGTGAAGTCTCGTGAATGACGATTGTTTCTGAATCAGTCCTTTTATACTTCACGAACTGGGCCAACTTAAGTCACACAGAACAATATGGGCCGGCTCGGTGACATGCCCAGAAATGGGTGGACCACACGACAGGGCGCCCGGTTGAAGACTCAAGCACCCAGCAGGGTGCCCGGTGAAGGATGACATGAGCCTGACACTGTGCTCGGTGAAGAGTTCCACGTGTCTGGTACGGTGCTCGGCGGCGAGCTCTTGATGCCCAGCGAATGAGATGGTGCACGACTTTGCGCCCGGTAGTGAGCTCCACGCTTAGCATGGCGCTCGGCGGTCTATGCGGCAGCAACCGAAATGCTAGGTTGCTATCCGGGCGGCTCCTTTCAGCCTCTTTTCATCTCCATTCCGATACTTTAACGATTTCTCCCTCTTTTCCTGTGAAAAACGTGACAAAATACCTCTCGAGCACCTTTTATCAATAACAACAAAAACATCACCTTTTCGTGCTAATATAACATCAAAATACACAAAAGAGATATCAAATCGGACCTAAAAGAACATGAATTTCAACTCTCATCATAGATTAAGGAGTTTAGTATTTTAATGTGGAGTGAGATAAGAGAAATAATATTTTAAAGTAAAGTGGGTATGTGTATTAGTGTTGGATGTGAGTCCCATGGTGATATATTAATTGTTTTAGGTGGGTCACATATACCAAAATGGAAAACGTAAAGACTGAAATGAGACGTCCAAAATAGAAATATGTAAAGATTGAAATGGGATGGAGGGAGTATAATTTTGTATTTATCAGTAATTTTTTGAAGCAAATGTATCATTTAGTAATATTTAAATACATTTTCTACCTACTAATTACTTACCCAATTTTATGATTTCAAAGATTTATAAAAAAAACTGCACTATTGTCATTCGGATATATTCTAAAAGCGCCAAAAAATCTTAAAAAATAATGAAAAGAGTTTTATATCCCACACCAAAATTCCTAAATTAACACATTTAACTAAATGTCAAAACTAATCAAAACTTAATTTGCAAAAATAAATATCAACACTTTTTAAATATTATTTATTTTTTAAACAAATGGTACCCATAAGGACCAAAATACCCGTAAAGGAAAAAAATTGAATAGGAGGGTCAAATTACCACTGCCCTGCCGGTCACCGCCTCCACCCCATTGGCCGCCTCCGCCCCACCGATCATCGCACTAATATGGTAACCAACATGGGATCCGTACTGACATCGGGATCGATATCCATAGCGACATTTGAACTGACATCCGTAACTATATTGAAACCAATACGAGATCCATACCGATTTCGGAATCGACATCCATACCGACATTGAAACTGACACATAGGACATATTGTGTATTATAAGTTAAATAGTAGGGATAATAAAATCATAAAAGTGACATTTGGTTAAAATTGATATAAAATTTGGATATTTTTTCTATCCTCCATTTAATTAAACCCTAAATTCCTTTTCCCACAAAATTTTTTTATTGCAATTCATAATTTCAAATGACCCTTTCTTACATCAAATAATTTGGAGTTTTCTTATAGTTAATTTTGATGTAAAACTCTGTCATGCGTGTAACTTTCTAATTAATATTATCTGAACAATACACATTTATTTGCATGATAATTTTGAATAATTCCCTAATCTCTTGTTGATAACAAGCGAATAACTTTATCTGACATAACGCAGATTTATTTTTCTTTAAATTTTATGGGAACAAGGGTGATAGGCGAGATCTATGAAAAAGTTTTGTTAATTGAAATTTGGTGTATTAGAATTTTAGATGAGAAAAAGGAATTTAGGGTTTATATATGCTAATTTAATAAGTTTTGGTGCTGAGGATATAAGAGTCTTTTCATTTTATGTTTTAAAGTTTTTGATTGTCTATACAAAAAGTTCGGTGTGTGGCAACTTGCATGTACGTTAATAATATGAAAGCATGCATTTGCCTTTTCACCAAATGAAGATCCCACACTAAAAAAATACCCCAAAATTTTAAATAATTTGTCATCCCTTTGAATAAAAATCAAAGAATAAAAAAGTAAAATGCACTTTAAAAATTACTCTACACACATATATATATATATATATATATTTTTTTTTTTTTATCTTTTTACAAGAAATAAATTTATATTAAGATTGCTGGAAGGCAACCAACATTGATTGACAAATAAAGTCAAGAGGATTATCCCACTAAACTCAGAGATATCATTGAATTTAGTATAATAAGCAACAGAGTAAGCAACAATACTTTTCAAACGAGGTTTCCAAAATACACCCTTGAAATAGAGAGAAGGCAACATGCAATTAATGTCTTGAAGAATAGGGATAATTGATGATGCATGAGAGATAAATTACTGTAATTATTAGAAACAGTCAGTGAGATAGCCCCTCTAAGTCCCAAGAATTCAATAAAAACTTGGCAAGTAATATTTTGAAAGACTTTGGCAAAAGCACGAACAAAATCTCCATTTTCTTCCACAATAAATATACTAATCGTGGATTTCTTATGTTGTAGAAATGTGGCGCTGTAAAAAAAGATCTTATTGCCTGCAGAGGAAGAAGGAGTCAAGGTATTGATTGCTAATTTCTTTCACCCTTAAGTGTAAGGGATCGATTGTAGCGCGTGTGACCAAGTTAAATTATCGCTCCCATGAGATAGTTAAAAATTTAGCAAATAATTCTATGTATGACAATAAAATTAGGCGTGAGAAATATCTTGTAAAACAAGTAATGTGCTTCACGGATGTAATGGGTGTAACGTGATGGGCCTGGCCTCTCTCCTCCAAAATAAATGTTGTCAAGTAGTGGGCTTGGCATGAGAGATAACTAAGCCTCCAACAATTGATTCACACCCACTTATAAGCTACCTATAAGGCCCACTAATTGACAACATTTGGCATGCAATCCACGTCTACCACAATCCAATTCATCTTCATTAATTAATGAGCATGGTGATGTGGCATGTGTGTGGTGGTGGAGTTATTTATGGGCTTTACATATGGAATGAGCTTATTGGGCTTCTGCATAATAGTGGGTCAAGACTTAGAAAATTTCGAAAATCCCGTCGGCAGCTACGCGACCTCACTGTTTAGATAATAACTTCTTTATCCAAACTCCGATTAAGATGATTCTTGGGCCCACGCATTCCTCTCTTCCATGGATTTCCGACCATATGTCACACAACCACTTGGAACCTCCATACAAACACAAAAAAATTGTAGAAAGTGGTCATCTATTTTCTTGCATGTTGCACAAATTCACCTTTCACTCCAATTTTGCATTTTTATCCTTTTTCCTATCAAAACACAACATAATACCTCTCAAGAGCACCTTTTAGTTAATAATAATTCAAAGTATTAAATATTTTTGCAAAGAATAGCAATTATACACTCAAAGTGATATCAAAATCGGACCAAAAATACATGAATTTCCACTCACATGAAGTATCAAGATCAAGCGAGATTGTCTAATGCCACCCATTTGATTGTTGAAAGTCACGGAGGAGAGTGGTTTCATGAAGATCCAGAACATTAGGAATAAGTGTTTCATCGTGGAAGATTTTTTTTTTTTGTTACAAGCCCACCAAATAATATTTGATAAAATAAAAAATAGTTCATGGGTTCCCTTTTGGTTGTAGAGATAATTTATGTAAACTAAATGTGGCAAAGGGACTGCTCATAACGAATTATAAGATCATGGAGTCCAGTTGAAAGCCATATGTATGAAACAACAGGGCACTTGAAGAACAAGTGTGTTAGTTCTGGATCATTGATAACACATAAGTGACAACCTTGAGAGCAACTGATCCCCTGATGGAGAAGATTGGTAGGTGAAGGCAGTGAATTAGAAGAAACACTCCAAAGGAAATGGTGAATTTGGCATGATATTCGAAGCTTGCAAAGATGTTTCCAAACAAGATTAGGTCCATTCTTAGAAGATCCACTTTTATCAAAATTGTGGAGATTCAGATTAAATATTATAAAATGATATGCAGATTTTATTGAATACTTACCATTCTTCGAGGCATTCTAGGTCCAAATGTCAGGTACAGTAGCATGACATGTAGGCAGTGAGAGGATGAGATCAGATTATTCCAATAGAAAAATCTCCATAATAAGGTCTCGGTTCCACGATTTGGTAATCGGGTTAATAAGAGCAGAGACTGTGGAGCTTGGATTGAGAATTTAGCATGGGGATTGAACCTTAGCTGGAGGATCAGTTCGAAGTCAATGGTCGAGCAAGATTTTGGTATTAACTCTACTATTGATTTAATGTCGAGAAACTTGAAGAATAACTTGTTTCCCCTCAAGGATCCTACGCTAGGTCCAAGATGGTCGATTGCCCATGGTGGTTAAGAGGAAGGCAGAGTAGGGAAAGTACTTGGTTTTGAGTACACGATCAAAAAGAGAAGAGGATTGAGTATGGAGACGCCATGTCTATTTGCTAAGTAGAGCTAAATTAAACGCGCAGAGATCTTAAAGACCCAACCTACCTTTAGAATTTTTTTTCACACAGTAAATTCCAAGAGGCCCAATGTACTTTCCTCTTGCCCTCTCAATTACCCCACCAAAAATTACCAATGAGAATTCCCATACCTTTTAAAAGTTCTTCAGTAAGTTTGAAGCATGGCATAGCATAAGTGGGGATGAATTGGATAACAAATTTAATCAAAGTTTTTTTTCCAATACGTGAGAGATGTTTTTTCTTTCCAACCACCGATACGATGTATGATTTGATCCTTAATAGTGGAGAAGATCTCATGCTTGTTTCTAACAACAATTGTAAGAAGACCCAGATATTTAAGATGGTTGGTAATCTTGGGATAATAAGAATATCACAAATGAAGGTCGCAACAAAAGGCTAAACGTTGGGGCTAAAGAAAACACCAGATTTTTTAAAATTGATATGTTGGCCAAAGATGCGCTCATACAGTGGAACAACACAGGTTGATGAATTTGCATCATCAGTTATATCTCGACTAAATAGAAAAGTATCGTCAACAAAGAACGAATGAAAAATATAAGGTGTATCTCTGGTAATTTTGATCCCTTAAAATTTGCCACATATTTGTAGATCATGTAGGATGCATGAGAAAATCTCTGAGTAGATGATAAAGAGATAAAGAGAGGTAGGTCTCCTTGTCGCAACCCCCTTTGGGAAGTGAGCCTGCCAAACTTTTTGCCATTGATCATGAAAGACAGAGAGGAAGTTGTGAGACAGATCCTGAGTAAATCAATTAATTCTTTTGGGAAATGCGTGGCTTTCATCACTGCACAGATAAAGTCCTATATTCAATGCGATCAAAAGCTTTACTCAATTTGAATGGTTAGTTTCATAAGCAATGAGTACATTGTCAGAGATGAGTCTCCCAAGGACAAAAGCTTATTGAGATACCAATTATATGGGGAAGAACAACCCTGATTCTATTAGCAAGAACTTTTGTGATTAGTTTGTAAGTGACATTATAAAAACTAATTGATCGAAATTTTGAGATTGATTCACGATCTTGATTTTGGGGATTAAACCCCAAACACTTTCTTCTTCCTCCATGTTGGCTATGTGAGTGTGTAGATATATAATGTGAGGATGGTGTGTATGTTTTGTGAAGGTAGTAGGTATGTGCAAGACAGAGAGCCTATTTATATAGCAGTATGACCCCTCCTGGCCGGGTATGAGATGTGTTGGTGGTCAACATTGATAGCTACACATGTACTATCAAATCCATACATAAATTTTTATACTCCTAATAAATATTATGACTACATATGTATGATATTCATATATAATATGATTAATGCTAAAATATCATACATATGTAGTCATAATATTTATTAGGAGTATAAAAATTTATGTATGGATTTGATAGTACATGTGTAGCTATCAATGTTGACCGTATATATATATATTTCTTATCCTTATTATTATTATTATATTTATATATATTATTATTATATATGAATATTATTATTATTATTATAAGTATTATACATATATAAACGTAAATATTGATGCAAAATAAATATATTAGGGGTGTTATAGTTGCATTCAATTATGTAGAAATTTGATTAAATAAATTGAGAAATTGGTTGAGATTGAATAGGATTTTCTTCGAGATTGATCGTGTCAATCCTGAATTTTAAATAATGAAAATTTCATATTATTTTCCTAAATAATATATTAAATAGGGCATGAACAAAATACTTTTATAAATAAGTAAGTATTAATGCAAAGAAGAAGGAAATTAAATAAGGAACAAGTCCTATAAGTTTCAATAAACAAAAAAAATAATGAAATTGTAACTAAATTGTCACATTCCACTTATGAAACACGCACAATAATTAATTTTTAATAAAGATTTAACCTGACTTCGAGAAGAATAAAATACATTAATTGACGACAAATTTACAAATCGAAATACACAACATCCGAACAACTTAATTTATGGGAGATTCTTGGCTGACCCACGCTCACACATGACTCAAGTAACAGCATGTAGCAATTTTAATAGGGCCCACACTAGGGAAGTGATTATTCCTTGTATGCACCATTACTTCTATGTATTAATTATTCTCTATTAATTTTTTTACATTCCTTGCATACATCATTACTTCTCTGCATTAATTGTTATCTATTAATTTTTTTATACTTCACTCTCACACATTCTTTATTAAACTGTAGAGGAGATTTCGATTTTTTTTAGGGATTATTATTTGAATTGGTTGGTCTCTTCTATATATATATATATATATATATATATATATATATATATATATATATATATATATATATATATAATTTTTAAATAGGTAGGTCTTGTGTGAGACCATTTACACTTTTTAAAATAGTTATTACTTTCGCTATAAAACGTTATCACTTTCGCTATTAAATGTTATCACTTTTCATTTATACAATAAATTATTTATGAAATAGCATTATCAATTTTCATTAAATTTTTATTACTTTTCATTATAAAAATTATCACTTTATGTCCGTCTCACGTAAGCCCTTACGTGAGCCGGTCTCACACAAATCTTTGTCTTTTTAAAGTATAAATTTCTATTATAATAAAAGAAAAATTGAATAAGAAAATATTAAATACAATACAAATTAATAATAAATTAATAAAAATTATTATTATTAAAGGGCAATTAAACATTCTGTACATATTTTTATTCATTCAAAACTTATATACTAATGAATGAAATTTTATAAAAATTTATAAGTAAAGACTTGGGTGAGATTGTTTCACTTATCCTTATGTGAGACCGATCATCCATTAACTCATTAAGTATATATTTTAAAAGGCCTTGTTTGGTTGTTATTAAAATAGAAAAAATTGAGAAATTAATTATGGAATTATTAAATTAGAAAAAAATGAGAAATTAATTATGGAACTAAATTAAGTATGTCTTTTATATTATATATATATATTTATATATAACGTTTTTTCTTTTAATTTATATTTTTTATTATTTAAAATTAGGTTTATTGCTGCAGGTACACACTTTAGAGTTTAAATACTATTAACTACATTGAAAGAAAAGAATTACTATCCACTACACAAATTAATGGTAAAGAGTCTAAATTACCCTTAATTAAACCAAATATTTCCCAACGTAATCTCTTTTCTGTAAACTTCTAGCCTCGCTTCCGCTCTACACGTATTCGGATCCAAATATTCTCTTTAAATCAAACTCCGATCCGATTTGGGTTCTTCTCCGTCCATGGCTGCCGCCATATTATCCGGCCGTTCGCTGGCCCAATCGAAGTCCTTTAGGGTTTGCGTTTTGGTCTTCGCCGCCTCACCCATCCGCCTAGGGCTTGCCATTCTGTCAGCTGTGCCGACATCACGCCACTCTGGGCTGCCTCTGACATGCCCAAGGGTTTCCGCTGCCTAGTACAGCCTTTAAATTGCCACCACCAACCACCCGTGTGCGACCATCACCGACGCGCCTTATCCCCGATTGTTGCCGTCCATTTTTCATCTACAGGTCAATTTTCTAATGGCTTACGATCTTCTACCACCGCCGATCGACTTGGTCACAACTGCGTTCAATTTTTCTCGGCGTGCCTTGAGTCTACTACCTCTTTCAATTCTCAATCCCAGACGGGTAGGAGTTTCATTGTGATTTCAGATGGTAGGAGTTTTTTTGGGGGATTTTTCCTTTCAGTTCCCACCGGGACAGGTTACAATGAGCACAATCAAACACGCTAGTATTTAGTTATTTTGCCTTATGATTAGTTTGGTTTAATTTTAAGAAGGTGAAAGATGATGTTGTTTTCCTTATTGAATTAAGTTTTGCATCTGAAAAGAGCACAATAGATTGTGCTTTTTTCAATTTATGTTGCTGCAACTTTGGTTGATTGATGATTTATATTGTTTTGCTGCTCATTTCCTGATATTTAAGGTCATGTGTATAAGGTTAAAATGTGAAGAAAAAATGTACATGAAGCCTCAATTAATGATCGCAAACATGCCTGTAATGATACTCTCTCCTGTGGTTTACTGTTTGAATTCCATAAGTTTTGGTTATTGATATTTGGGAATTTGGGTTTCTGAAAATTTCTCTATCTGATGTATGGTTCTGTAGCTGAATTTGACAGTCTTATTATTGGGTAATTGTAGGCTATTCTTTTCACCTGCTTAGAAGTTATGTATAATTATTTTGTTTTGTTAATTGGGTGTTGTTTGATTGGGTTTTGGACTAAAAATAAGTATTTAAGATACATTTTTCTTTCTTGACAAGTGTGATGAGTGTGTAATTATTCAATTATTGTTTGGGTACTGCTTTGCATAGGAGGATAAAGGATTCTTGTTAAGGTTTGAACTCCTAGATTGGTTAATTACTAAACTTTCCACATGCTAGTTTTTGTTGGATCTCTAAGTATTTTGGTCTGAGCTCCTTTTGTTATGATAGATATAAGTATTCATTTATCTACCTTTGGTTTTCTTATTAAGTGTCATGATTGAGTATGTTTCTTAAAAGTTATATTGAGACCTTTGGTGGGATGTAAAAGAGATTGGCGGCAGAGCTTCTGTATGATCATTGATTAGTAACAATTCAACCATAGAATGTTTTGGGGTTCTATGTAGTCACTCCAGATAAGTTATAATCATTTTAACTTTGACTGTTCATTATGATGATGTTAAATCTGTTGATGTATATGTGTAAAACTTTATGATTTTTCAGGTTAAATATGGTTGCGTATGAGATCCCTCTTTTCAGGTTAAATGTGATTGGCATTCTGGAGTAATTCATTAGTTATAGTTCGAAATTCTTTGATGATTCTATTCTTATCCACAATATGGCAGGTGATCAGATTCGGGCCCCCTCAAGTCCTAGAGATGGAAATGATGCACAAATTCATGTTGAGCATTTAAATGTAAAAACTAATAATCTCTATTAGTTGATGTCCTGCTTTTATATCCTAATATTTGATTGTGATTGACCCTTTTATTCACTTTCTTTTTGTGCTCAAACCTTTTGATATGTTGTATATGCTGTTGCCTTTTGCGTCTAAGCATCTAAGATGAGGAGCAACTACAAATTAGACACAATTTATTACATGTAGCTTGAGTATTATTGATAAGAAAGTATGTGAAGTATATTAAAGCTTTGGAGAAGTGTTGTCTTATTATAATGAAGTAGGACAAGGTTGATGCAAAGAGGCAAAGTGTGGAATTTAGATGATCAAGATTGGGGCTAACCTGATAAAAGGGCTCGAAGGATATCCGCATTAATTGCTTGATAGTTGGTTCTGGTTCTTAACAATTTGGGCCTCTGTAGTGTATTCACAACTAAAGCAGATGATTAGGAATAAGCTAGATTTTACATATACTAACTATAAGATTAATAAGTAATAAAGTTATCTATAAAAGGTGTACCTTGAATCTGCAAAATGGATTGTGAAATTTTATAGATAAGTTCCCACTTCCCATCAAGCAAACCAGACTTGAGCAGCTATTTTGTTGGATCTTTTTAATGTAAATGTATTTGGACCTTTTTGATGTGATGATGTAAATCCTGTGATTGATCATTCTAAATTGTCTTGATAATGAATGTTATCTTCTTGCTATGGAATTGATGTTATTCGCGTTCAAAATGAACAGGAGTTGTTCTAAGGCCGGGGTTCATGTATGGGAGAAGGAAGGTTGATGAATTTGAGATTCGTTAAAATGTGAAAATATGTGCATGAAGCTAAATGTGTATTAGACAAATGTGGATATGAAGTTAAAATGTGAAGAAAAAATGTGTATAAGGTTAAATGTGCTAAAATATTATGTAAGGCAAATGTGCTAAAATATTATGTAAGGCAAATGTGCATAAAGCTAAAATGTGCTAAAATATAGTGTAAGATACATGTGCAGAGAAAAAATGTGCAAAAAAAAGTGCAAAAACAAAATGCATAGAAAAAAATGTGCAAACAAAATGTGCAAAAACAAATTGTGCAAAAAAAATTTGTCGGATCGCCGCCTGACCTCCGCCGGAACTTAAAATGTGCAAAAAACAAATTGTGCAAAAAAAATTCGCCGGACCGCCGCTGACCTCCATCGCGGGCTGTCAGACCTCCGGCGGAACTTAAATGTGCAAAAACAAATTGTGCAAAAAAAATTCGCCGGACCGTCGCCTGACCTCTGTCGCCGGCTGCCGGACCTCCGTCGAAACTTAAAATGTGCAAAAATGAATTGTGCAAAACAAATTGTGCAACACACATAGGGGTATTTATGGTATCGCAATCATAATTGTGCAGTTATGAGTATTATTGCTTTTATTGATGTAGTTTATAACAATTATGCATTATTTTATGTATCCAATAGTAAGTGACCCTTTAAAATTTTATTAATTTAAAATTTGTTATTCATTTAATTTTATTTTAAATCTAAAAATTATAAATTTATACAATGTGACAATCAATTGATGAAAAGTAATAATTTTGTTGTGAACTATATTTTATGAATAATTTATAATATAAATAATAAGTGGATTTTAAAAGAAAAGTGATAACATCTTTCATAAAAAAATGTATTTCATGAACAATTTACTGAAAAAATAAAAGGTGATAACATTTTAATAAAAAAATGATTCCTAATTAAAGAAAAGTCTATCCGTCTAATTAAATTATCCAACATTCATTTGACTAAAAAGTGATAACATGATTAATAAAAGTGATACATGATAAAGAAAAAGTGATATCAATTTAATTTAAGTACTTTATGAACAATTCATAGGATGAATGAAAAGTGATAATATTTTTAATGTAAAGTGATACTAATTAAAATAAAGTGATAATAAAATCGTTCATAAACAATTTAATTAATGAACATTTAATAATAATAATAATAACAATAATATATAATAATTTTTATTAAAATTGAAAAATAATTGATTCAAAATAGCATAGTAATTTGCTCATAATATGCGTAAAAGTCAGCCACCATTTTGTTAAATTATGGTAATTTTAAATTAATGAAACCAAACAAGAACCTTGTTTTTCTATAATTCTTTTTTATATTGATTAATGGATAGGACATGATCTGTCTCACGTAAAAAGATTCATGAGACGATTTCATGAAGATCTATCCAAATTTATATATATGGATGCAATTGTATGCCAAATACACAATATATCAACTCAAATAATATTGATAAGTATATAATATAAAATAAATTATTTTTTCAAAAATTTTAATTAAACAGCTATATTATTTATATTGTTTTTCTTTAATTCTTTTTTATTTTTATTTTATATTAATGGATAGGATAGGATCCAATAAAAAGATCCATGAGACGGTTCACCCAAGATCTACTCAAATTTATATATATGGATGCAAGCTTCGGTGGCGACTAGATCAACCGGTTATTGATTCAAGAGAAACTCCGATCGAAGTTCACTATGAATCTTTAGGCAATTATTATGAGATTTATGGACACTATCTAATAGTAAGAAGTATAAAAAAAGAAATTCTTTTTCTATACATTCGAACCACTGTTGGGCATATTTCTCTTTATCGAGAAATCGAAGAAGCCATACAGAGGTTTTCCCAGGCCTGTTCGTATGGTACCTAACTAGGCTAAGGAATTCTACGACACTAGTAGAAATTCAGATCTACACTATATATCAACTCAAATAATATTGATAAGTATATTATATCAAATAAATTATTTTTCAAAAAAATTAATTAAACATCTATATTATTTATAAAAAATCAAAAGTAATTACATTAGAAGTGGAGACGAATGATGCATTGAAGAGAAAAGAATGATACTTTTGAAAAAAATGCTAAAGATAGTGGGTAGAGAATAAGAGGGTGAACACGATATCATGATGGAGAATAGAAGAATGCATACAATGTGGATCTAAACACCATGGTAGTAGAGAATAGAAGAGTGCATACCATACCATAGAAGAGTGCATACATGGTGGTGATTAGGAAAAATGCACATGGTAGTAGAGTATAGAAGGATGCATAGAAGAGTGCATACATGGGTGAATAGAATAGAAGAGGACATAGGTTGAAGAGTACATGGTGCATAGAAGAGTGCATACATGGGTGCATATAATAGAAGAGGGCATAAGTTGGTAGAGAATAGAACACGGTGGTAGAATATAAAAGGGTGCACAGTGGTAAAGTATAAAAGGGTGCATAGAGTGCATAAAATAAAAGAGTGCATAGATTGATGGAAAATAAAAGTGTACTTACCGTATACAAGGAAGCACGGTTAATCATAAATAGACACTGCTAACCATAAATACATATAGAAAAACTAAATATAGTGCGTGAATTATCTCTAAATCTCAACAATCATATTCTTTCACTTAATACAAAATTATATTTTTTTAATTTTAAAATTTATTATATAGTTAATATGGATGCTAAATTAAAGATTTTGAAAGACGAATAATTTTATATATATTTTATTAAAAATAGATTTGTAATAAGAGAATTATTGATGTTTGAATTTTTTTGATAAAATTTAAAAGATAAGTCATAATTAGAGAGAGTGGAGAAAGCAACGTATTTATTGTCTTTATTGGGTTGCATGAACTAATCAATCTCATATGCAACTGGGTATACATGTTGCCAATACATACATGTTTAGACAATGACATGTAATCAATTAAAGCAACTTAATTTTATACACGTAATTTGGAATTTATGTAACACACCAACAAAAACTATTAAAAATTTTATAATATCTTAATACTCAACACTAACCCACTACTAACTAACCCATATAAACTATCAGTACCAAAAATTGGCAGGAAACTTGATTTCCACTGCATTGGACAACTTCCGACCACAAACAAAAAATATAATTTAATTTAAAACATTAGCACTCACTAAACACATAACAATGGTTTAATCCAATCTCATGTGGCAGTACTAAACTCAACTTAAACCTGTGAACTCCTAATGTAAAGATAATCCACCGAACACAAATAAAACAATCAACATTGTGCAGACATGCTTTCAATTCGGAAAGTCAAATTTTATTATGCAGTACTTGAAATCCAACTTCGACTACTCCTTCACCCACGCAACCCCACACAACACTTAAACGTCCCTTGGACATTTTTTTTTTGAAAATAAATATTCAAGTACGAATTATTTGCGACCAACATGTAAGTGAGACAGTGTAATCCCTTTTAAAATTTTCATGCTCATAAGCATATTAAAATAAAATGTAAATTTGAATGTTCGCAGCAAACTGCAATTTACTGAAATCTTTGTTAAGTCTCCTCTTACCATTGCTCGTACGCTATCGCCACGCTTAATCTGAAAGGAGGTAAAATATAGGGGTAAGCAACCATAGCTCAGTGAAGATTAAATCATGTTTATACACGTCAAATAATTCATGTGCAATAATTTAAATCACTTACAAAACATTCCTGACATATTGATAAGGCAGCTTTTGGTCCATTATCCATGATATAAAAGATTCGGCATCGCGATTCGTTACCCGTGATATTGGTAAGACACCATTACGGTCCAAAACTCGTATTGTACATATCGATTTACATATTTCAAATATAATCACAACATGATAATAATATTTCAATTAATATAAACTATCAAATATGAAGTAATTCACACATATAAGATGAGAAAATCCTCACCTTTACCGCGTGAAGACTAAATTTTGAGTACTATACATCACGATCCAAGTCACCTTCGAAGCATATAAAGACATGACTAATAGTTACTAACATGTGGTACTTCGATCATAACATATATTCTACAAGACATATAAAAGTTGCAGATGAACGTGATTAGGGTTAGGGTTCAACGTTAGAAGCAGAAAAGAAAAAGGGTTTAGGTTTTCTACGATGGAAGCAGAAAGAAAAAGGAAAGAAGAGGGAAAGAAGAAACAATAAGTAAAGAGAACTATTACCTTCTCTCTCTCGATTGCAGCCGTGAAACGAATATTTTGGTAAGAAACATCGTAGAATAAAACTGCTAATGTATTTATATATTGTGGCTGTATAATCCTAACGGATATTCTGTTGCAGGACTTAAGTCAAACCTCCCTTAATTAAAGGAATTAGTTTAGGAATGGATTGCAGAGGATATATCTCCTTGATGGATAAGGAAAATAACGATATGTTTCTTGGGAATGAAGAAACTTTTAAAATCTGCTTCTCCTCCCTTTTACTTACAGCCGCATGAAAGAATGGGCTGGGCTGGGATAAAAGACTTTTGGGCCTTAAAGAAAAGGGACACCATGAAATACACGTGATAATTTTATGGGTTGTTACAGATCGGGAGTCACACATCATATGTATACCTAATCTAAAATTGGTGTGTGAGGTAGAAGTGAATTCAATTTGATGTGAGAGAAGGATGAATGAGGTGATGAGATAAACGTTAATCTCCAAGAGAGTGCGAGAAAATGAGTGAATGGAAGTGAGAAAATGAAATCTCCAGAGAAAAATCCAACTTAAGATGAAGAGAGAGAATGACTTTAATAGTGAAATTTTTTTTATATTATGATCCGTTTAACATTGGGTTGTCCTGGTGCATAGATTTAAAATCGTGCACCCGAGTGTACCGGATATCAACTCTATTCAATAATATATACTCCATGTACTTCTCAATAAATGTATTACTTTTTTAATATCCAACTTTTCATTAAAAAAACTAATAGAAAATTCACCAACAAATTATGTAAATCTTACTCATTAGTGTATGAAGTATATTTTTATTAGTAAATGTAGATGTATTAAATGTGAGTACATGAATTTGAATTCGTGCACCCAGATGCATAGAGAATTTGCCCTAATATTTTAAAGAATTACGTATTTGATTGATATAGGAGTTGAAAGAAGAGAATGAATAAGTTAATTTTACTTTGTCGCATATTTTTTAATTGAACTGTGATAATGCTCAAATTTTAGAAGACAAATGGTTAAAAGCTTCTAAAAAATATGAGTTGCATTAAGAGAGAGAGAGAGGCTTTTACTTGATAGTTGATCCAACCAAAATTTAAAATATCACGATATATTTTTTATATTTTATGATATATCCATATTTAGAGAATATTGATATCGATATTAGGTATAAGGATATTTTTTTTAATATTGAAAAATATTGGAAAATATTGGTATCATTATCGATGTTGATTTATCAAAGTTAATTTTTTTCAAATATCGAGATATATTGTAAATATATCAAGAAAATATTGAAGATCGAAAAAAGGGCAAAGGGTGTTCAAGCCCTCCTTCTTATTAGGTAAGGGCAAATAAGTCCTTCAGCTAATTTTTTGTTCATTCACACACTTTTTCTCTCTCATCAAAATCAAATAAACCCTCTTTCTTAGTAAGAGGGAGCAAATAAGCCCTCCAACTTATTTTTTGTTTATTCACACACCTATGCTTTCTCATTATGCTAAAAAAATCCCAAGAAAATCAAACATCCATTAAAAAATATAAGACAATGCAAAATATGATCATTTTTTCCATCTTCTTCAACATAAAAAAATTGAATATTATGCGGCACAGTTTCAAGATGGAGTTTAAATTTCCTAAGGCATCTCTCCAAGATGCAAATTTGCAATCCTCTTGAGTGAATGAAACTAAATTTTCCTTTAGACATTTTATTGAACACTTTCCTTACAAAAATAATATCATCTTTATAAATTGATCCAATACTCATAAAACAACCTGTTTGCAAAGATGATGACGAATTTGGGAGGTGTTCCACCAACCTCGAGGCTTTGTAGACCAGCTTCCACCCCCTTTTTGTCACCTTTTGGTAAAAAGCATCCCATGTGCAGAGGCGAATCTAAGGGGGGTACAAGGAGGTACAATTATACCCCCCAAAATGAAAAATAATACTTATATATATAATATGTAGTTATTAATATTAGCCTGTAGCTCAGTGGTTGAGCTGCCATTTTCTCCAAGAGAGGACACGGGTTCGAGCCCTCCTTTTATCATCTTTATATTAATCCATAATTCAAGGTAGTTTCTTCTCGCTCGTCAATCTGAAAGTCCCCAGATGCTATATCACATCTTTCATGGCGTCGTGGAACATGGTAAAGGGGTCGGTTCTTGAGCAGATGCACACCGAATGTGTGAAATTGGATTTCACAATGTCAGAATTACCACTGGTGAAGGGGTCAGTTAGAATGTGTGAAATTGGATTTCACAATGTCAGAATTACCACTTTCCAGACATAATTGTAGCTCATCCGCAGGATTTCCCTGAAGACAAGCCTTGAATGGGCCTTTAATCAAGTTTAGGAATACAGTATAGATAATCTTGTTCTCGGGTCGATTCCTGAGCAGATGCACACAGAATGTGTGAAATTGGATTTCACAATGTCGGAATTACCACTTTCCAGACATAATTGTGGCTCATCCGCAGGATTTCCCTGAAGACAATCCTTGAATAGGCCTTCAATCAAGGGTAGGAATACAGTATAGATAATCCCGTTCTCATCGTCGCCATTGATGTCTGCTTCCAAAAGGGATCCATCTTTAATTTCCACCAATAAGAATTGGGTTTCCAGTGGGATGTCACACCCTTTGTTCCCTGAGCCATAATACCATGCCTGATCTTTCCCCTTCCGCATTCCCCATCTCCTGAGCCATAAAGTTAGTAGGTTTCTTATTAAAGGTTGAGTAATCGATCAGAAGAATAAATGATGTAACTGTTTGATGTTTGATTTTAAAAGATAAAGGGTTTGTTTGACCCCACAAAAAATGAATAAGGGTTTGAATGATAAAAAAAATAAGCTTGAGAACGTGTTTGCGCCCATGTAATAAGGAGGGCTTAAACCTTTTGCCCTAAAAAAAATATCGACAACATAAACATAATTTTAAAGAAATTTTTAATAATCTTTAATTATAATTTTTCCAACGAAATACTTTTTTAGTCATAATTTGTTAAATTCGAAAAAATAAAAAAAAAAATATAACAACACTTGTATGAGACATCTCACGGAGAGACCATTTTATGGTTTTTTAATTAGTTACACTTTTTATTAATGATTTCAAGAGTATTACTTTTCATTAAAAACATTACTTCCTCTATCCCATTATGAAGTTCACAGTATCTACATAGTTCTAAAAAAGTTTTTTTTCGTGCTTTTAGGGGTAGTTTGATATTTTTAGGTCATAAATAAATTATAAAGTTATGTAAGTTGTAAAGGGAAGAAAATTTTGAAATTAAAGTGTTTTGTGGGGTTATTGGATTATCTTTTATTTCCTTTCATGGGATGTCTGAACTTGTTTCTAGAATGGACAAAAATAGTATGTGTAAATTTGTCTATAAAATGAAGGGAGTATTATGAATTTTTTTATGAAATAATTTAGGATTAATTACATGAAAAGTCCCAACCTTTTCGCCAATTTCAAATTAGTCCAAACTATTTAGTATTTTCAAATAAGTACCTGACCTTAAGCCTTTTTTCAATTCAAGCCACCGGACAGGTATCTAGCTGCCCGGATGCTGACATGGCATTTCCTTTGCAAATTTGTCTCCACGTGTCATTGACTCCCAATTTCCACATATCACTAACTTACCCTCTAATCCTCAACCAACCTTAGTTTACATATTCTTTCTTTTACCCAGCAACAGAATATATAGTACATCAACATAATCATTGCATGAGAGCCATTAAAAACCTCCCACACGTCTTCTTTCATCCACTGACCAGAAAAATAAATAAACAAGGGAAGAGAAAAATATAATCAAGTATGTTTTGTAGAAAGTATAATGAGAGTGATGTGTAGTTCTAATAGGAATACAACTCGACTTGCTTCTTCCACAGTCCACTCCAGGTTTGTAACATCCACTCATCTGTTACTTGTTGAAGGTTCAGCAGCTTTCCCATGGCCATGGGGTTGCACGGGGTAGCTCCCTGACTCTGAGAAACAACCATAGCAGAGGCTCGATGAACGTTCTCCCCACGTAGTGCGACCTGATAAGCCCCTGCTGAAACGCCACCCCCGCCTTCGCCGCGTATCCCAGCGCCGCCACCATGCCGAAATCAGGCATCGCTATCACCACGTAACAATCCACCGACAATTCTATTGCTAGGATTTCTCTGAATTTATGCCTCGATTCGTACACTGACCTTCCGAACATGGTGAATCTGGGCAGGGAGAAGTAAATGTGCTCAAAGATGCAGGATTTGGGCTCTGGATGAGGCATCAAGCAGAGGGATTGAACGCCATCTCTATCCACCACTAAAACTAATTAGATTTTTCATTGGAGTATATATATTAATATGTGGAGATGGGTGGTTTCGACCCTGGCTGATCTGGAGTGGCAAGATGGCGCACAGCGGTGGTAACAAGCAACTTCACCGTTGAAATTCTCTCACCTTTGCCTCTTTCTCTTTCCTTCGAAGCTTGAAACCGCCGTCTCCATGGGTTCTCTGCTCAACGACGCTACCTAATTTTAACAATTTCCCAATAAAATCATCACAATCTTGGCTCTCTTTTATTGGGTCTTCACGCCGGTCGCCGCCGCTCCTCAGTCTCGCCGAGAAGCCATTCTATAAGAAATCATGTAGTGGGTAGAAGAAAGAATAAGTAAAGTAAAGTTGGGTGAGGGTGAGTCAATGACACGTGGACACTAATCCATAAATTTAATGCCATGTCAGCATCTGGGCAGATGTATGATGGTCCGGTGGCTTGATTTGAAAAAGGATTCAAAATCAGGTACTTATTTGTAAATATTGAAAAGTTTTGACTAATTTGAAATCGGCGAAAAGGTTGAGACTTTCATGTAATTAACCCAATAATTTACTTTACCAGTTTTCAGTTGTCATTAATTGGGTATCTCTTTTTTTAATTTGATGAGTTAATATCAATATTATTTAGATCAAACGGCTTGCCATGTTTTACATTTGAACCTCATAGATCATTATTTTAGTATTAGTTACTATGTATTAAACAAGTAGTAATAATTATTGTATAACTTCAGATTATTTAAATATGTTATTAGTTTTTTTATTAGATATTTTAAATTATATTAAGATTTTAAAATGTATATATATATATTAGAATCAGTTATACTCCTTTTGTCCCATTTATGCTCATTTGTGCGGGCTCGGAGTTAAGAATTTTTTTAATATATAATGTAAGAAAAAATAGTGGTAAATTGATAATTTACAGAGAAAAAGTAAATAAAGTTGTTGAAAATAATGAATAAAATGTGAAAAAGTAAATAAGATTATTGGGATTAATTAATAGTAAAGTGTAAAAATAGGTAAGATATATACTCCATCGGTCCCCCGAAGTACTTCACGCATTGTTGTGCGCAGGGTTTAAGAAAAAATTATTATTTTATATATAAAGTAAGAAAGGAAAGAAATATTTTAGTTAATTTAATGAAAAATATGCGTAAAGTTATTGGAATGTGTGAAAAAGTGAGTATTATGTTGGAATGTGTATAAAAAAATATGTATTATTACAGTGTATTTTTACTACTTTTTGTAAAAGTAAAGTGGGAAATACTTTGGGAGATGAATGGAAAAGAAAAGTGTGAAATATTTTGGGGGACGGATGGAGTAGTATATTTTTACTATTAATGAAATATTCATAAATACTTGGAACACTTCAAAGTGAAAAGTATGTATAAATACTCATTGGACCGGTTCGAATCTCCTGTTACATTTTGGTGTTATATCTTCTGTTACAAACCGTTGGATGATTGACACGTGGGATAAAATAATCTATACCCTAACAATCAACCTAAGGGGAAAGGTTGAGATTTTTCTCTCCGCATACGTGTCACTCATCTAACTCATGTAACAGGAGATGTAACATCAAAATGTAACAGGACATCCAAGACCACGTTGGACGAATGTAGAAATATATTTCAAAATTATAATAATTAATACCTTCTTTTTTTTTATGAGTTTTGGTGATTTTTTAAAATTTTATTGATATGAATATTTATTATTTTCATCGATATATCCATAAATTTGAGATACTTATATTTTATTGATATCGATATTTTAAACCTTTGATCAAATGAGCTAAAAAGAGGGCACCACGTGATACTTTTCCTTTTGAAAACCTGCCCTAATCATGTAACTATAAATCATATTAAACCTTAATCAATTTGCATTTTATTCATTTTCTCCCTTCAATGGATCATTCAATATTCTTTATATATATATTTTCATCTACTTCTTATACATTAATTTGATATAAAATTATATAATATATCTTTAAAAAATTCAAAATAAATATTATCAATATTCAATTGATTTTCAAAAGTCATGTACACCTCAAACAAATACCTAAAGTAATGTTTGTTTTAAGTTTAATTAGTTTTAATGAACCAATAAATATTGATTGTCCATGATTATTTTGGATTTTGATATGATAGATTTAAATGTCATATTAAATCAATGCGTTAAATTTATGTATGAAAATATATAAACAGTGATAGAGAAATGAATAAAAAAATTTAATTTCTCTATAGATAATGCATAGTAGGTGGGTTAAGTGGGATAACAATAACATTAATAGGGTTTGTACATGTGTATATAGAGAAATATTATTAAATCTAACTGAAAATATAATGTTAATATGCTCATCTACTCACCCGATTAGGGGATTATCGTTTACAAAATCTTCTTATTTAATTCTATACAGGGGTGTTTCCTCCATATTGAGTTAGGGGGCTTTAGCTTCCCCAACCTTTAAAAAACATCCCCCTACTTTATGTATAGTTATCTATTTTTTTATTAAATAATATTTATAAATGTAAAATTTTATGGGTATAATTTTTAATCATGATTCAAAATAAAACAATACTACCTCCTGTCAGGTATCAATTTTACTATTTTGAGCGTCCACTTCAAAGATATCCATATTCTTTATTCAGTAAAAAGGTACACCACATGACCCACCACTTTCCTCTAATACAATTACTCAATACACATATAATAATAATACTCCTTAATCTACGCTTAAAAAACAAACGATTACCTTGTAACCAGCCAGAGGGAGTACATGATATGGGCTAGTGGACATACTTAATTTTGAAAGATGACTCACTCATACAATTTAAATAACAAAAAAAACCCACCAATCAATGCAATCAATTGAACAAATTCTCCCCTTCTTCCAGCACCAGCGTGATTCGCCATTGCAAGCAGCAAATTTTCATTCTTGATTTCCTACTCCATTTCTCATTTCATTCTCCTTGATTTTTATTTATCCCAATAAATTAAAGGTAAGATTTAATATTTCTTCCCAATTCTCAATTTTCATTTTATCTTTAAATTTGTGTATTTATTGAGACATAAGTGTATTTTTTTATTATTGTTTTTTAATTCTCTTTATATCCTAATTACATTATGTTGTTTCAAATATTCAATTTAATTTTTTACAACTAAATGTTTTTTTTCTCATGTGCTTAATTATTGAGTTTGAGTGATGCAACTTGATAGTTTACTAATGGCATATATGAATAAATCAAGTTTTTTTATATATTTAATTTCGCATAAATATAATTTATTCTTCTAATATTTTGGTATTACTAGGTTGATCAAACAAAGTTATGGGAAAATTGAAAACTATTGATACATTCTTTAGGGTGATATTTGGTTTTGGATTATGTGGGGTTTGAAAACCATGAATAGTGTGTTCTATGTTTATTTTGGGTTTTGAGTAGGGTAAGTTTTAACTTTATGTCAAATTAATGTATTAATTTATTTAAAAAGTTAAATGAGAGGTGAGAGATAAAGAGAGAAAGTATATTAATTAAGGAGAGAGAATGTAGTAGATATATATAGGGGTGATTTTTAAAATCTGGATATGGGTTTTGAAAATTAAAATTTGGGTTTGAAATTCGTAAACGAATATTGCCTAGAAGAAAAGATCAAAAAAATTAAGATGATTCTAAAGTTGATGATTATACGAGTCATACATCAGACTCAACTCATCAAAGACCAAGTTATCCAACAATTGAGCCATCAATTGCTTCTACTTGTCCAAAATCTAGTAGTTCAATACACAAACGAATAAAAGCTGCACAAATGGACGCTTGTTATTTAAAAAGATATCCTTTATTACATCCAATGATTTAGAAATTTTATATAAGTCAGAGAGATTATATTCGTCGAGCTTATCTAGGCTGGACCATTTGAAGCATAGCTTCAGCCATTGGCGGATCCAGAAAAAGAATTTGGGGTACGACAAGTAATCATAAACATGTTACTCCCTCCGTCTTGATAAGTAAAACACGTATTTTTTGTGTGCGAAGATTAAGAAAAATTATTTTATATGTTAAAAGATGTATACATTTCTTGTAATGTGTGTAAAATGTGAGTATTTTAGATAATTCAACGAAAAATTTGTATAAAGTAGTTGAGATATGTGTAAATATTGGATATATTAATGAAAAGTATTTTTACCATTTCTAAAAGGTACATAAATGTTGAGCTAAATCAAAAGAAAAGTGTGAAATAACTAAAGGAACGGAGATAATATTTGATATTTAAAATCATACATTAAATAAAATAACACTCTAAAATAGGGGTGTGCAAAGTATGGCCAAAACTGAAATAACCAACCAAACCGAACCGAATTAAACATTTGGTTTGATTTTTGGTTTACAGTTTGGTTAATGATTTTTAAAATCAGTTTTTCGGTGTTCGGTTTGGTTCTCTATTTTTAAAATTGAAATTTCGGTTAACCGAACCGAAATAAAGGCATATATCAGTTACAAACCCTAGCCCCCCATTTCTAATTTCAATTCTGATCCTTTCTCAGTCCTCACATCACATACGACCGACGACACCAAACCCTATTTCCATGGCAATCTTTTTCCGTAGCCAACGAACCAACAGCCGGCGAAACCTATCTTCTCCAGCGACACATCTCCTTATGCTAATAATGTTCATTCGCCGCCCACACCACCTCAGTGACCTCACCTCCCAACTCAGGTATGTATTACTGATTTCATGACAAATCTTGTTGGATTTGTCAAGAATAAAATAAGGAATTTTCTTTATCCTACATCGGATGAAGAGTAAAAGGACAGGGATCCTTGGTGCTGTATAAGGAGGCCCTTGAACTTGATGTCAAGTGCACCAATCAAGTACACTTTAATCTTTGTGTTTGATTCTATTTAAATTCCTTTATTGTATTCTCGGTTGTGAGAATGGGGAGAAAGGTGTGAATTAGTCAAAGATTTGTAAGAGTGTAAGGATTGGGGTCGAAAGAGAGAAATTCTGTGTGATTGTAAAAAAATTTCACATAGTGGTATTTTTTCGATCTGTAGTTTTTCTCCAGTTTTGGAGATTTCCACATAAATTCTTGTGTTGTGCTTTTTATGTTCTTCTTTATTTGTCCCTTAGGAATGAATAGGGATCTGTTTATCCCAACAAGTGGTATCAGAGCCTGATTTGGGCGCTTATAAAGTTCTAAGTATACTCTGTGGTTGCAACACAGTCTACCTTTCACATCAGAAAAGACTTTATAAGAGGAAGAGGGTTATTCATTAGGCTAAGGATGGCATGAAAAAAGTGAGAAAAGCTAGTGGCACAATGGGGTCTTAAGATCAGCCGGATGCGGTGGCATCTCCTTCTTTGCGGTGAAAGGCGTCGAGCTGTGGCGACAGTGGCGTGGTAATGGGTAGGATTATTAGGTCAATAGTTTTTTGAGGAGTTCTTGGACCTACAGCAATGTGAATTGCTGGGACTCCCAGTGGTGGAGTTATCTTAATAGCGGCATGGAGTTTTCCATGAATGTCGGCTCAAGGAGGTTTGAAAGGAACGGGTTTTCTGGTAATGACGATAGAGTGGGGAAGCAAAAATTCAATGGGGAAGATGGCGATGTGGTACATGGTATCAGGGGCGCTAGATCGGTAAAAAGTAGCGGGCCGACAAGTGGGAAAGCATCATGAATTTCGGAGGGTTGGAATCGGCTTCAAGTGACGACACTTTCAGTAGGAAAGGGTTCGGACAAACCTGGTGTAGCTGGTGGTAAAAGTCAGTGACATCATGTCGGTACAGACGATTTTTGCTCAAGGAGTAGCAATGGTGCGGTGGTTGCTTATGGTGGAGCAATGGCACGGTAATTACTTATGGTGGAGCAATGGTGACGTTGCTGGTCAAGAAGGAGCTGGTGCAGCAACAGCTCTAAATGTTGAGTTAATATTATTGGGGATCCTTATGGCATGTTCAGTTGTCACGGAAAATGATGTAATAATATTAGCTGGTCCATAAGTTTGCACATGGATATTGACTTGGCATGTGATGTAGGGTGTGTGGTGGATGTATATCGATGGCTGATGGACTTCCAGGGGAGCCAAGAGCTGGAAGTAGCACCATAAATAGCAGCAGATGTTTTTGATATGTGATGCAGAGAATTCTTAGAATGGTTGATTATAAGTGGTCTACTCATATGGTGGAGTAGGATCTCGGGGTTGAGAATGGATTGTCGGTGAAGACAATGGTTCTTAGAATGCTTGATTCTAAGGTATTCTCGGGATTGAGAATGGATTTTCAGTGAAGACAATGAATCTTCTTTTATTTTGACAAGGTGGATATTGTTGGATTTGTCAAGAATAAAAAAAGGGATTTTCTTTTATTTCTTTTTTCCCACATCGGATGAAGAGTAAAAGGGGAGAGATCTTTGGTGCTATATACGGAGGCCCTTGGACTTGATGTCAAGTGCACCAATCATGTACACTTTAATCTTTGTGTTTGATTTTATTTAAATTCCTTTCTTGTATTCTCGATTGTGAGAATGGGGAGAAAGGTGTGAATTAGTCAAAGATTTGCAAGAGTGTAGAGATTGGGTCAGAAGAGAGAAATTCTTTGTGATTGTAAAAAAATTTCACATAGTGGTATTTTTTCGATCTGTGATTTTTCTCCGATTTTGAAGATTTCCACGTAAATTCTTGTGTTGTGCTTTTATGATCTTCTTTATTTGCCCCTTAGGAATGAATGACATCTGTATATCCCAACAAATCTTTCATGTTATCAAGGACCCAAAGTCCCAACGTTATTCTTATTCCTGTTATACATATTGCAAAATACTGGTGTGCCGTGTGTGTATTTAGACTCATCGGTATATTTGTTAGCATTGATCAATTCATTTTTATTTTTTATTTTTTACTTTTTATTTTTTAATATGTAGATAGCTTGATTTGTGCAAATGTTTATTTTTTTTTTCAGAAAAATATTTACACCTGGTCTTCTGTAATGAGCTTAATAGTGCGTTTGTAAGCTAAGATTGCTTTTTGAAAGCTTGCATTTAGTGTGATTTTGTGGAGTTGCATCGTGATTCGATCTTGTATTTGAAATGATTTGTTATTCCTTTTTGCATTGTCTGTTCAATTTAAAAGCAAATTAGTGTTGGAGGTGGAGATGAGTTAATTAGTTCAACATTCAATTTGAAATGAAAAATATGGCATTATTACTTTAATCACAATCTTATCTTCTTTTTTTCCTTCTTTTTTGTTTTCTTTATTAAATAATTTCAGTATTGATTTAAGATGTTTGTATGAGATGATATTTACAAGGATATTCATCGGTTTTGAAATTATTTTCTAGTGTCGTTTCTAAACTTGATATTGAGGAGCTATTGCTCCTCTTTCAATTTAACATTTGTGTTTGGTTAATGGTAAAGCTACTTCGATTTGATTGACCTCCCAAAGAATATAGTCTAATCGAAAGTTAGCTTTTTTTTAGATTTTCATTGGCACCTGACTGTGACACTTCTCCTTTTATTTGTCCAGTAAGATAGGTGAAATGGCACAGTGAAGTTAATTTCGAAGTGAGCAATTTTTTTAATGTAGTTTGCTATCCTGTTAGTAGCCAACAAAGAATTGTTTGAATTGTTGATACTCTCACTTGTAGCTTTAATTTTCTACAACTACATTTGGTTCAAGAATCACTGTTGTTTTTTGTTTAACATCTTTTGTACAATTGTACCTTGATGGAATGATTTCTCTTTTCATTTTATTACATGATCCAAACCTTGTAAATTTCTATTCCCACTCCTCTGATGTCCAAAGCTACATAAATGTAGTGTTTTGTAACTTGTACTCATTCAACACCTTTTTTAATATTATTGTATATTTCTTATTCATGATACATATCGAATTTGTGTTGATGATTTTTATTCATTAATTTTGTTTTTTGGTAGATGTCGACAATGAGGATAAATTGATGGCTTTATTGAAAGCAACAACTCTGAAAATGAGCATACTCCAGCAAGAACAGAAGTTTAAGCTCGACCATCCAATGTACCCAAGCCACCAGGCCCACCACCACGACTTGTAAAAAGGAAACAAATAAAAGGACGATCTATAGTGTGGAATCACTTTGAGAAGATCATGGATGAAAACGGCAAGTCAATTTCAGCTAAGTGCAATTACTGTCTTAAAGTGTTTGCTAGTGATACGAGTATAAATGGCACTTCTTCTCTTCCTAATCATATGAATACGTGCTTAAATAATCCTAATAATAAAAAATCTGGCCAATCTTTGATAAACTTGCAGCCCTGTAATCTTGATGGTCACTCTAAAGTAGGTACAATTTCTTCTTGGAAATACGATTATAAAGAAATTAGGGAAGCAATTGTTCAAATGATTATCATTGATGAGTTGCCATTAAAGTTTGTAGAAGAGAAGGGGTTTAAGAGAGTTATGAACAAAGCATGCCTTAGATTTAATATTCCTTCTCGGTGGACTGTCACACATGATTATTTTAAACTGTATGCTGATGAGAGGACTTTGTTGAAGGATTTTTTGAAAAATTATTGTCAAAGAGTCAGCCTCACCACTGATATATGGACTTCTTTACAAAAGATTAATTACATGTGTGTCAATGCTCACTTTATTGATAATGATTGGAATTTGCACAAGAAAATTCTGAGTTTTATGTCGGTAACTAGTCATAAGGGTGAATACTTAGGAATGTCGCTTGAAACATGTGATCTTGATTGGGGTTTAAAGAATGTATTCAAAATCACTATAGATAACATTAGTGCAAATGATACAGCCATATCCTTTTTGAAGAAAATGATGTTGAATTGGGGGGAGGGGTAGTGTAGCAGCTTATGAGCATCTTCACATGAGGTGTATTGCATATGTAATTAATCTGGTGGTCTCCGAGGGCTTGAAAGAACTAGATTTTATGGTGAAGCGTGTGAGAGATGTTGTGAGATGTATTAGGAATTCTCCATCTAGATTAAGAAAGTTCAAGGAATGTGTGGAGTATGAAGGGGTTGAAAGTAGGAGCTCATTCTGCGTAGATGAGTCTATAAGGTAGAATTCCACTTATTTAATGCTAAAAACTGCAGAAGTTTTTGAGAAAGTTTTTAATAAGTATGAAATTGATGAACCAAGTTATGTTGTTGATTTGGGGGGAAAAGGATATCCTCAAACTAGTGATTGGGTTCGTATTCGTAAAACTTTAGATTTATTGAAACCTTTTAATGAGATGACATTGTGTGTTTCTGGTTCTCTATATGTGACAGCTAGTTCCTTCTTTAGTGAACTAAGCGAATTGTGTTGTATGTTGAATGAATGGAAGTGTAGTGATAATATTTTTGAGAAAAGATTGGGTTTATCAATGTCTTCAAAGTTTGATAAGTAATGGGGAGATCCATAAAAATGAATAAGATGATTTTTTTGTGCTGAAGAGAGTAAAAATAAGCGTGTTTTACTGTCCAATTTAACACATTTTTTATGAAAATTATTATTATATATTAGCGCAAATATCTTATATTCAATATATATGAGAAAAATGTACATTTGAGGTGTTTTATTGTGTTTTAGGTGAAAAATGATAAAAAGTACAAAGTTAGAGGAATGCTGAAAAACACACGTCCAACTTGTGTGATTTTTCTTTATTTTTGTGGAGCTCAAAACTAGAATTGTGATACATGGTTGGAAAGACACAGAAGAGAGAATCATTTTGGCGTAAGAAACACCTCAATCGGAGTCCGAACGAGAAAGTTATGATCAGAATGGTGCGTCGCACAAGCTGTTCCTACTCAGCACGATTGTTCAACTTTGCATGACTTGTTACACCTTCAAATGTAAGATTTTTTTATGAGTTCTTTATATGGATAGAAGGCCAAGGAAAAGAGAATCGCGTGAGTATAATAATCACTCAAATCGAAGTTTGAATGTGGAAGTTATGCGCGAAACGGTAAGACTGCGCAAGGCAGCTTGACCAAGACCATTTGGTCGAGCGAGACACCGGAAGAAATTCCAGCTTACAGACATGTCGCTCGACCTCCGCTCGACCAAGGTCAATATCGCTCGACCAAGACCATTCTGATCGAGCGGGGACACAGAATCCTATTTTTGGTAATTCCGCACCCCAGTACGTGTATTTGGGTATTTTCCAAGAAAAAATCCATCCAAGGTCCATAAGGAGAGCTTACAAGTATAAAATGGGATGCAGATCACACCAAGGAAGTACCGCGACATATCCATCCTACACCCCACAAGGGGGGATCACCCCCTAACCATCATCCACATCCTTTCCTCCATCCATCCATCACTGTGAAGATTCGTCTGTGAAATCAAGAAGGAAAACCAAGAGGATTTGAAGAGACGGAAGAGAGAAGGAAGGAGACTTCTACACCAAGGGTTTTCCTAATTCTTTTCTTTTATTTTCTAATTTCCAGACTACGGATAAGATCTATCAAACCCACTTGTGTGTTTCCTACAGCACCATGGGCTAGAGCCTTTTTGGTAGATCTAGGGTTTTGAAGGTTTTATGAATTAATTGAACTTCCGTGTGTATACTCCGTACAACACTACTTGTGGAATTATTTTATATATGATTATGCGTTTTTAATCCATATTTAAAGTCGTTTTGTGCATCTTCAACTGTTATATAGATTCTGAATATATATCTTGGTTGTTGATTGAGCGCGTTTACTGCTGAACAGGATTTCATGTTATGATTCTAAGTGAGGGGACTCCGAGACTTCATTAAAACTATCATATATTGATACTTATTAATTGAATTGAATTCGGGTTAATAAGTAGGATAAAGAATTTAACTTTATAGTACCTATAAAGGGAGATTATATTGAGTTAGAGTACCAATTGGTCAGAGAAATAATTGTTACTGATAGTACCTAGAAAGGGGAGTGAAGTTATATCTCTTGCTTCGAGATTATTTACACGTGTTATACGCATATTTACTTGTGTCTATATAGTAGATTTGTATGATTTAGTGATGCGTCCATAGTCCACAAGGCGGAGTCGGCCTTCATTTGAGAGGGAATATAAGTAGTAAAACCGGATTACCCTAGAGCTACCTATTCTCCTACTTGATTCACTTTCATATTCTTATAGTGTTTACTTTATTTTATTCTTTATTTAATTTTAGTATTTTAGTTGATAATTAAATCCCAACTTAATTGCCTTTTGTCTTAATTAATTTAGTAAATAATTAAGTTGATAATACGATGTCCTTTGAGTTCGATATTTAACTTGATCGCTTGCTTAAGCTGCAATTGATATCCTTAATACTTGGGGATTAATTTTACATGCAAAGAAAACATCCATCATGGGCTAGTGTTTGTTATCCTCCCAACAAGTTTGAATTTTTGGAGTATACTTTGCCTCATATGTATGGGTCTGAAAAGGCTGTTACGTTGCTTAAAATCTTGAAAGATGACCTTCTAAACTTGTACAGAGAATATGAGCAAAAATCTCACCCAAAGAATTATTTGAGTGCAAGTGGAGGTGGTAGTATTTCAAGCACTAGTTCAATTAGTGCTCCAAATTCTGGATCAGTGAATAACTCTCTTGCCTATCCAAGAAAAGCCAAGTATAAGAAGTTGAGAGTTTAAGGTGGTGGTTGTGTAAACAAGAAAACGGGGTTGGAGTAGTATTTGACTTAGAATTGTGTAGGGGATGAGAACTTAGACTTGTTGTGGTGGAAACTCAACTCTGCAAGATTTCCCATACTTTCAAAGATGGCTCGTGATATATTAGTCATTCTCATCTCTACCGTAGCATCAGAATTTGCATTTAGTACTGGTAGAAGGGTACTAGATGAATTTAGGTGTTCTTTAACTCCTAAACTTTTTGAAACTTTGGTTTGCACTCAAGATTAGCTTCGGGGTTCAGAAAATCCAACAAATGTTCGAGAACAATTAGAGGAACTTGATAAATTTGAGAAAGGTAATTGATTCTATAAAATTATTTGCTTTTATCTTCATAATTTTTATCCTTTGTATGAGTTCATTTAGTAAAATATGTTTTGTTTGTAATTTACAGATTTGCCTAATGTTGGGATAGGGACGTCATTGTCAAACACCAACAATTAGAAGATGGAGTTGTAGGGGTTGAATTTATTATGGTTATGTAATGAATTATTGGATTACTTGATTTTTTCTCTATTTATTATGTATTTTGTTAAACTTTATGTCCTTAGAAATTATTGTAGACTTGACAGGTTTGGAATTTGAATTATCATATTAGAATTTCTTATGAATGACATTTTAATGATGGGGTTTGTGAATTTAGTAAGTTGTATTGTAATGTTGCAAGTTTTAGGTGTGGATGTGAGAAATAATATGAAAATTGATGTTTTATATTATTATTTTTTATTTAAAAAAAAGGAATTCGGTTCGGTTAACCGGTTAAACTAATCGAAATATTTAGGTTCGGTTTAATTCGATTTTAGCTTAATTTGGTTCGATTTCAATTTTTTTAAAAATTTCAGTGTTTGGATTTCGGTCAGTTCGATTAAACGAACCGACCATTGCACACCCCTACTCCAAAATTATATTTATTGTTGATATCGTTGAATTTTCATTTATAAAAAATAATTTAAGACATTATTATCATGAATTTATAGTATAAATTTATAAAATTGTAATGAATTGAGTATAAATTTATGATGAACTTAATAATTTGAGGGTGATATGAAAATATTTATACATATACATATATATATATATATATATATATATATATATATATATATATATATATATATATATATATATATATATATATATATATATTTTAAATGGGGGTATGGGGAGGGGGGTTTAGGGGTACAGTTGTACCCCTTTGTACGCCCCCTAATTCTGCCACTGGCTTCCGCAGGATGCATATCCATTCTTTATTGGAAAAACTTAACGCCGCCAATTTCAAGTTTTTTTTGTTTAACTTATATCCCTCATGGTTGGAATATTCAAAAGTGCAAGATGTTATTTATTGTTTACTATGCTATCTCTTTGGTAAGCCATCTTCAAGTCAACCAGGTTCAAACGCATTCATTGAGCATGGTTTCAAAAATTTAAAAATAAATTAATAGTGGTTCTGAGTGTGCTCTATTGAATCATGTTGGAAAGGTTTCAATTTACTGCATTATAATATAGTGAAATATTGCGATGATTTTGTGAAGAAAACATAAAATATTGATACACTCATCAAGAAGCAAACATCGGAAGACATTAAAAACAATCGACTTAGACTCAAGGTTTCAATTGATGTATCAAATGGTTGACTTTTCAAGGTTGTGCATATAGAGGTCGTGACGAAAGTCAAAGTTCAAAGAATTGAGGAAATTTTATTGAATTGATGAAATTTTTGGCTTCTTATAATGACAATGTTCAAAAGCTTGTTTTAGAGAATGCTCCAAAGATTGCAAAATATACATCGTGAAATATTCAACAAGACATTCTCCACATCCTTGCAACTAATGTAAAAAACGCACTTAGTGATCAAATTGAAGATACCAACTTTTGTATTCTTATTAATGAAGCTCGAGACGAATTGATAAAAGAGCAAATGGCTATTGTCTTGGATTTATTAGTAGAGATGACTTCATCCAAGAAAGATTCTTTAATATTGGACATGTTAGTGACACTTGTACTTTGACAATGAAAGGGGATTTGATAATAATGTCCTTTCTTGTCATAATCTCTTTAATTGAAAATATTTGAGTTCAGGAATTTGATGGTGCGAGCAATATGTGTGGTGAATGGAATGAACTACAAACTTTGATACTTAAAGATTGTCCATATGCATATTACGTGCATTGTTGCTTTAAGAGAAGTAGTTCTCTTATATGACTTTTTCACACGGTTGGCTTTTATTGTGAATATTGTTGGTGCTTCTTCCAAAAGACATGATCGGTATCAAGCAGCTCAAGCAAATAAAATTGCAAAAAATATTGCACTTGGTGAATTCAAAACCAGCAGAGGGGCAAATCAAATTGGGACTTTATAAAGAACTGTAGATACCAGATGGTGTTCACACTTTAGTTCAATTTGCAGCTTGATTACAAACTTTTCAACTGCTTGCACCGTAGTTGAGAATATTATTAAAGAATGAAGCACTTATGCACAACGAGATGAAGCTTTTGGTGTTTGTAAAGTATTGCTATCATTAGAGTTTGGTTTGACATTGCAGGTAATGCATGAAGTGATGGTAATCACTCACTATTTTTCTCAAGCATGATAACAACACTCCTAAGACATTTTGAATGTCATTAATCTTGGTTCAACGACGAGGTCACTTCTTCAACCCTTGAGAGATAGTGGATGGGATGTTTTGCTTAAGAATGTGGAACTTTTTTGTGAAAAATATGACATTAAGGCTCCAAACATGAACTCACATTACACTCAAGGTAGGGGTCGATCTCGTCTATGGAACATCATTTTTGGGTTGAGATAGATTTAATGAGCATGTTGTGGAACTTCTCACTTTAAGTTGTGCCTTGGATCCATATGACAATTATAAGTCATTCAACATTGAGAACATTTGCAAGCTTTGTTCGAAGTTTTATCCCAGTGATTTCACTGATCAAGAAATACATCATGTGAAGTTCCAGCTTAGTCATTATGAGCTTGATATATCTACTCATTCAAATTTTCAAGGTATTTTAACACTTTCTCAACTAGGTCGAAGATTGGCCAAAATAGGAAAGTCCAAGTCATATAACTGGGTTGATAGATTAGTTCGTCTTGTACTAATTCTTCCAGTATCAACAGCTACTATAGGGAGAGCATTCTCAACCATGAAAAAAAAATTCAAAACAAGACTTCGAAGCATAATGGATGATGAGTTTTTTGCAAATAATTTGATCTTATACATTGAGAAAGAAATAGCTTCAACTTTTTTCACAGACTCTATAATTTTTCATTTTAAATCGATGAAAAAGCGTCGTCTACACTTTTCTTAGTTTTAGACGTTAAGGGTTGTTTAACAACTCTAAATTTTCTTGGTAGCAAGTTATACTTTTATATTACTCCCCCCATCCCAAATTCATCTTCACATTAACTTTAGATACGGAGTTTAAGAAAAATTACTTTTCGACTTATTTTTGGTGATAGTATGGTATTTTTTAGGAATAAATAATAAAGTATGTTATGTGTGTTAAAAAAAGATAAAAAATTAGAAATTAAAGTATAAGTATGTTTGAGAGATACTCCATCCATCCCGTGTTAAGGTTTGCGTTTTCCATTTTTGTTTGTCTCAAGTAAAAGTTTACATTTATTTTTTTATCAAATTGGACACACACAAAACAATTAATTATTACATATAGGGTCCATACACAACACTAATACAACTACCCTCTTCACATTATATATTATTTCTCCCACTCACTACACATTAAAATATTATCTCTCTTAATCTACGTAAATATTTATCCCACTCACTACACATTAAAATATTACATCTCTTAATCTACGTGCAAAAAGCAAACGTGGAACAGAGAGAGTATTAATTAATTGCATTTTTCTTTTATCGAAGTATGAAGTTGAATTTGAAACGAATCAAAATAGAAAGTGTGAAGTTGAAGTTGAGAGTAAAATATTTTGTACTTCCTCCGTCCGCTTCTAAGATGTCCATTTTACTATTTTTGGCTTCCGGTTCAAAGGTATCAATCCCCTATTTAGTAAAAAAGTACACAATATGGCCCACCACTTCCCTCTAATACAATTACTCATTTTACATATAATAATAATACTCCTTAATCCACGTGGAAAAATCAAACGGACACCTTAGAACCGAACGGAAGGAATATTTTTCAGTATTCGAATATGAAGTATAATCTGCATACTTTTATACACAATATGGCACACCACTTCCCTCTAATACAATTATCCACTTTACATATAATAATAATATTCCTTAATTCACGTGGAGAAATCAATTTCAGCATTCGAATATGAAGTATAATCTGCATACTTTTATCCCCCAGTCTAGCTTCGCCCCCATTCTACAACAAATAATAATCGAGTACGCTGCCATGTAGATAGCAAAATGCATCAAATAGAATTACTCTAATGCAGCAAAGAGTAAACATTTATCAGATATTAGAAGATCGATACTTGGTGAGTACGCTGCCATGTAGATAGCAAAATGCATCAAATAGAATTACTCTAATGCAGCAAAGAGTAAACATTTATCAGATGTTAGAAGATCGATACTTGGTTAGTTCGCAACGAAGAAGGGCAGATCTTAGATGAAATCTCTACAGTCCCACCAAAAAATTATTGAAGCTAGTCATTATGAGCTTACAGAAAGTAATAGGTCTTGGAATTTGCTTTAATCTGTGATGGAGGACTCATGGCCATGAAGTTGAATATATGTCATTTTCCTAAACCCACTTTAAGAATGTACAAACTATAAATTAAGAATGGAAAAAAACCTTCTGTAACCAACAAGAACTTAAATTGCAAGCAGGTATGGCCAGCATTAGTCCAGAATGGAAAAGGGGATGAGAATGAGTTCGTTCATACATGTACATAATTTTTGTTCATAGCATACATACACTGATAGGCATATTTAATAACAAAGTCAAAAACTTGGAGTTTCATCATTGTAAGAACCTTCTGAAACCAACAAGAACTGAAAATTGTAAGCAGATGTGACCAGCATTAGTCCAGAATGGAAAGGGAGATGAGCATGAGTTCATATATCTGCATAATTTTTGTTCCTAACATACAAACACTGATAGGCAATACCATACTAACTCAAAACCCCTATTAAACAAGAAGTTAAAAGGTTGGAGTTGCATCATTGTAAGATACAGATGAGCACCATGATTACAGCTATACATCACCTCGCAAGTTAAAGAATTCCTATTTGTTTTTTGCTGCTTCGTTTCCAGCAGCAGGTTTGCGATTTAGATACCTGATTACTGCATCTTCAATCCTATACAGATCATAAAAGGTAGATATGTCAATGGCCATGAAAATAAGGAAATGCTAGTGCTTAAAACACGCACAGATATCCATTGTATATATGTAAAATCAACCAACCTTAATTATTGTGGAAATAGATAGCTAAAATAGTTTGCAATCTATGCAATTATGTGCATTACAGAAGACAGAGCATAGAAAAAGAAAACTCAGCAAAAAGTAAAAGCATCTGATACAGCAAACACTACACTATCTCACACCACATTTTGCCTCCACGAAATTAAATCCATAATCCATAATCATAGACAATAGATCGGTTGAGCAACCAAAACATCTAATGAGAATTGCATTATACAAATTTTTACAGTATACTACATTGCAAAGACAAAATTGAGGGAGAATTTACCATGGTTGATCATAGAATTCCCCCCGTCGCTCTTTCTCCACATCACGACTGGCATCCGAAGCAGCAACCTTTAAATCCCTGGCTTGGGAAGCGATCAAGGCATTAATGAACTCCGCAGGCGACTGGCTAAACCCAAGAAAGAACGCACGCCTTCGATAATGCTCGTGTATTTTCTTCAGAGCAGATGAAATAGCTTCATCACAAGCATCAACCATCTGATTCTTCTCCAAATTAGCCAAGAAAGTAGACTTATCCTCTATTGACAAGGGAACATCAACAAGAACATCATAACAATTACTTGCGGCTGGATGGGCCCCAGAAAGCTTCACCCTATGCTCCAAATGTATGGGGCCAGGTGGAGTGAGGTGGGGTGTAATCCTCTGAGAAACCATCGAGAATTTCAGTTTCTCTTCCCCAAAAACCTTCCTTAGAGGTAGATCACACATGAAATAGGATGTTTCACCAGGTATTTGCAACTTCTTCATCTTCACGTAATGCCAAAGTGCTAACATGATCCTGGGACGTGTCTCCACTTCAATCCCAAGAACTTCCTGCAGTAATGGAGACAGCCTAAATTTCTCTGGGGCGTAGTTCATTTCCAATCTTATAATTGCAGTGAACTCCTTATCCCCCTTTCTCTTCAACTCGAAACCCTCGTGAAGCAGTGGCGATCGAGAACTCTCCCACAGGATCACATGATTATCAGGATACAGACTCTGATCCAAGTAAATGGTAACTTTCTTGAAGAAGGACGACAATTTTGGGTAAGAATACTTTGTAGTTCGCATCAATCCTTCAGCAACAGGATCCTTGCCATCTTCCAAGATTCGTCCCATTATCCTAAGACACCACGAAGGTGGTTCAACATTCCCCTGCTCCTCTGTAGTCTGATTGGCATAGGTGTTGAACACGTATATCCGAAGAACCTTCTGCACTCGAATAGGGTTTCTCAGGGCTTCCATCATGTCAACCTTCTTCCTAAACAGGGCAGCATCCACACGAGACTCGAATTCAAGCAATTGAGTATAAAGCGCACATTCCGGAAATATCGCGGCCACTTTTTCTGGAATCACGTTCTCAGGAAGCTTCCGCTTGGGTCGACGGACAGCAGGGGTGAGCTCCATTGTCTTCATGGGCGAGCCAGCAGCTCCGCCGGAAGGCCTAGACGGGGGCTTATGTACGCGCTTAGCAGCTGCGGATGCTCCGGAACCCGGTGTGACCATGGAAGGGGATGAGAATCCAGCGTTGGAATTAGGCTGAGGGGCCAATTGCGGCACCTTGTAGAATCCCAGATTTTGATGGTCTGAGAGCTGGAAATGGCCCGGGAAATAGGGCCTCCCAGGAGGTTGTGACTGAGACTGCTGCTGATTAGGGTTCATCTATAATTGTTGCTTCTGGTTATGGTTCATCGGTTTGAGAAGCCGATTCGAGAATTACGGACCTCCAATTCTCGAACCTTCCGAAATGCCCGGTGACTTCCGGTGAGAAAGCGGCGGCGGTGCAGCTGCTGAAAAATAATGCGGTGGAGCGGCTTGAGGAAGACGAAGAGTAGAAGAGGGTGTGAATTTGAAAAAAAGAAAATGATATTAGGGTTGGAATTCTGAATACAGAAAAACAGATGTCGAAAATGGGGCCTGGTCAGTAGTGGGCCTTAAATGTGCCATTTTTTTTTTAAAGTAAAATAAATATATTAAAAAGCTGGAATCAGCCAGCACTGATTGTCAAGAAAAAGTCAGGAGGAGCGTATCGGGTGTACAGTGTACTCACTCTCTGATCTGTGTTTTGCAAAAAAAAGCAAATTCAAGAGCTACAATATTGTTGGAAAGACCTTCCTGTAGAGCTAAGAGCTCAGCACTTTCTGCATGGGTAACACCGGGGAAATTTTTAGATAATCCAAGATGGAAATTGTTGTCTTTATCAGTAATGTAGATCCCATATCTTGCACATGAAAAACGAGTAGAAATAGCTCCATCAAAAAAGATACGAAATGCGCTGGTTGGAGGAGATAGCCATGGAGACTTAAGAAGGGCATCTGGCAGTCTTTCAGGCCATAGATTTGCAGTGTGAAAGTCTGCGAGCAATTTTACAGCGGAGGCAATCAGAGATCTTTCATCTGGTTCTATCTCATCCCAAATTTTTCTGTTGTGATGGTACCATATCAAATAACAAAGAGTTCCAAAAAAGCCAACTGTAGAAGGATCTCCCAAAAGAATAATATCCTGAAACCAGTACATAGCGTGATCTTGGGAATAAGAGTAGATGGCTTCAAATAGTCCGGTCTTTCTCCAAATAGACTTGACAAACTCACATTCAAAAAAGAGATGATGGAATGAACCATTGCTTGAAGAGCAAGGATGACAAATAGATGTAATAATGATACCTCGACGAGCAAGATTTTTTGCAAATGGAATAGAGTCATTGCAGCATCGCCATAGAAAATGGATAATCCGTGGTGGAAGCTTGAGTTTCCAAAGTCTTTTTCATGTCTGATTTGGACCAATATTAGAAGTAGGAAGAGGGTTGATTACATAACTTCTAAGTGCATGATATGCAGATTTTACCGTAAACGAGCCAGATTTTGTATAACTCCAACTCAATTTATCAAGCATGTAAGTGTGTTGGATAGGGATGGAAAGAATGAGAGAGGCATCCTCAGGAGTGAAATGTGTAGCAATGAAGTTAGACCTCCAATGATGAGAAACATGATCAATTAAAGTTGAGACGAGAGAATCACGATCTAAAGTAGATACAAATGAGGCACTTCTGTTCAAAGTTCCAGGTAGCCATCTATCCAAAAAGATGTGTGTATTTGTTTCTGACCCAATAAGTCTTTTACAACCTGCTTGAAGTACATTTCTCCCTTCTAAGATGCTTCTCCATGTCCAAGAGGGCTTATGGCCTAGTTGTGCATCAAAGAAAGAATCATTAGGAAAATATTTTGCCTTTAAAACACAAGTAAGAAGAGAATGAGAGGATTGTTCAGAATTCTCCATCCTTGTTTTGAAAGCAGTGCCAAGTTGAAAGCTTTCAAATCTCTAAATCCAAGTCCTCCCGCTTCTTTTCTGATCGTCATCTTCGACCATGAGATCCAATTGATCTTTTTTGCTTCTGTTTTCGAGCCCCACCAAAATTTTCGCATCATTGAGTTAATCTCATCGAGCACACCATCGGGGATCCTAAAACATGACATGGTAAAAGTTGAAATAGCTTAGATGACTAATTTGATCAAAACCTCTTTCCTGGCCCGAGATAGAGATTTTTCATTCCATCCTGATATACGCTTCCAGATTCTATCTTTGATATCATTGAAGATCTCCTTTTTGTTTTTACCCACAATAGATGGCAACCCTAAATATTTACCATGAGAGCCCACTTGGTTCACTCTCAAAATTTAACAAATGGAGAAAATTAGTTCTTGGCTTGTATTTGGACTGAAGAGAATGCCTGACTTATCATAGTTGATGCGTTGTCCAAATACTTTTTCATACAAGTCAATAGCAAACTTGAAGAAATGAGCTTCATCAACAGTGGCAGAACCGAACAGTAGAGTGTCATCAGCAAAGAAAAGATGTGAGTTACTCGGGGCAGATCTGGACACCTTTATACCGTGGATTTTTTGGCAGTTTTGAAGATCCTGCAAAAAACAAGAGAAAACCTCTGAGCAAATGATGAATAAGTAGGGCGATAGGGGATCGCCTTGTCGGAGGCCCCGCTGAGGCACAAGGTTGCCAAAAGAGCATCCATTAAGCATGAAAGAGAGAGTAGAGGTAGAGATGCATCTAAGAATCAACGAAACAATGTGGCTTGGAAAATTTAGAGCAAGTAAGACAGCTTTCAAAAAATTTCATTCAATTTTATCAAATGCTTTACTCATGTCCAATTTTACCGACATCAAGGCATTGGGGCCAGATTTGCGATTTTTCAGGAAATGGTGGGACTCATAAGCAATAAGAATATTATCTGTGATCAACCTTCCAGGAACAAAAGCAGACTGAGACTCAGAGATAATAGATGGTAGCACACTGCGAATACGATTAGCAATGCATTTTGATGCTAGTTTATAAACAATATTGCAAAGACTAATCGGACAAAAATGTGAGACTGATTTGGGATCTTTTATCTTTAGGATGAGAACAATAAAAGTTCTATTAATGCAAGGATCAATAGAGCAAGAATTGAGAAAATTAAGCACAAAAGAAGTAACCTCAATACCAACAACATGCCAAAATTTTTGAAAAAAAATAGGACTCATACCATCTGGACCTGGGGATTTGAAAGGATGCACAGACCTCAAAGCTTTTCTGACTTCATCACCAGTGAACTGTTGTTGGAGAAAGGTCTTTTTTTCAGAATCAACCTTATTCCTCAATCTGAGAATGACCTGTTGGATATCAGAATCAAGAGGCTGGGAAGAGGTGAAAATATCTCCAAAGTAATTCAGGATAATATTCTCCATGTCTTTTTTAGATTCCTTTAAGACTCCATTTTCATCAAGACGTTTTCTGGCAAATGAATGAAAAAATCCAATGTTTCTATCTCCTTCTTTGTGCCAATACTGCTTTGCTCTTTGCTTCCAACTTATACTTTCTTGTTTAACGTAAAAATCAAGTTGAAAGTGTAAATCAACTAACTGATTCTTAACTTCATCAGCAATAATCCCCGATTTGAGTCGTGAGATATCTCTACATACATCTGCAATCTTCACTTTTAACTTTTTAAAATCAGTGCCACCTCAAGAGGGCAAGCCAATGGAACATTTATCAATTTTCTCAGGTAGGGGTAATGAATTCGAGTTCCAACTGTCCTTTATGATTTTCTCACATTCCGCTTTTTTCACCCAAAGAACCTCAAATCTAAATGGCCTACCCCCATGCCATTCTGATGTAGTTGGGTGTCTTGTACCAAACTGGATATAAAGACAAGCATGGTCAGAAAAAAGTCTGGATATGAGTGATTTTTTACCAGGTGAAATGGTTTCGCCAATGCTCATTAGAAGTGAATCTATCAAGTCGAGCTCTTTGGGTATAAGGATGAACTGATAGACGCTCCCAAGTAAACTTACAGCCCGTAAATCCCAAATCAGATAGTCCACAGAAGTCAAGAGCTTCTCTAAAAGAAGACATTTGCCAATTTGCTCGAGAGTTTCGACTGTCGAATTCGTCTTGAGTAAGGACTTCATTGAAGTCACCAAAACAGAGCCAGGGAATGGTAGGATCAATGTTGAGATTTTTAACCAAGCATTACACCTTTGTGAGACATCTGGTTCTCCATAAATCCCAGTAATTCGAAAAGAGACTCCCAAGATAGAGAAGTCAGCATTAATAAATCTGTTAGAAAAACCACGGAGGGAGACAACGACATCCTTCTTCCAAAGGAGAGCTAAGCTTCCCGATCGGCCCAAAACAGGAACATCAACACCAAAAAGATTGAACATTTGTTTTATTTTTTCTAAATATTTAGAATCACACTTTGTTTCACATAAGATCATATGGGGGCACTTTTTGCGAACAATATCGCATAGCTCTTGAATTGTACGATGGTTCCCAAGCCCTCGATAGTTCCAGTTAAGAAGACTCATGGCGTTCGGCGGGACTGGGAAAGATCACCAGTCTCCGCCATTAAAGAAAGATCCTTGTTAACCATGCAAGTATCACAATCTACAGAAACCTCTGGCTTGCTTGATTTGTGACGTTTAGGAGAAGAACTTCCATCATCAAAATCAGCATCATCATCAATAAGTTTCCTTTTTGAGAGTTTGAAATCCATAGGGGTTGGTGAGGCAGTTTGAATTATTTTATCTTTGGTGCGCATGAATTTTTTGATTAATTTCTTGGCAGATAGAGTATCTTTAACTTGAATGTTGACAAGAAAGGCATCAAGTGGAGTATCTGTAGTGGAGAAAGAAGGTGAAGGATGTATATTTTTATGGGCTTGAAAAATTTGGTGAGGAGAGTGGATTGGAGTGACGCAATCATGAGCTAGCGAAAGATGAGAGAAAGCATTCGGTGGGGAATGAGTAGATTGTAGAGGTGTAGTGATTAGAAGAGCAAGATCTTGTTCAATGATAGGTGTTTTGGGGGTAGCTGGGCTTGGCTGAGATTGGATCGAAGGGAGCTTTTGAGTAGCAGTTTCATCATCCAATGTAGAAGAGGCAATATTACTGTATGGTATGAGATCATGTGGAGAATTGGGAGTAGGTTGAGTCTGAGAAGAGATCTTGGAAGTGACATTAGCGGAATTTAGTTGAATGGGAGAGGAATGAGAGTTATGCATTAAGGAAGAATGAGATGGAGTGAGAGGTTGAGTGGTAGGAATGTGAGTATGCAGGACTAGAGAACTTGTAGAATGGCTGAGAGGGATTGAAGAAGGTTGAGTAGGGAAATGTTGAAGGTGGTTGGTTTGGCTGTGAGGGAATGGGTTAGGAGGAATGGTGGCTAGGGAATTTGTGGCAGAGGGAGTGAAATTATCCCCAGGAGAAGCAGCTGAAGTGGGACGGGAATTATGTTCGGGGTGAGGGGTGTTTGATGTAGTTTTTGCATAGGAGATAAAATTGTGGGATTGGAAAGGATTTGCAGCAGATGCACGGACCCAGTTACCATAAGAGAAGATATGAGAATTTATAGTCATTAAGGAGTTTCTTCTCACAATCTTTATCAACATGGCCTATACGACCACAAAAATAACAGAAGAGCGGAAGCCTTTCATATTTCAAAGCACACATAATGTCCATACCTTTGTGGTTAACATTGAGAACTCAACGAAGAGGCTTTGAAATATCGATAGTTCGGATGCGGAGAAAACGGCCAATGAGACTACCATCTTTATCCGAGTCAACTTCACTGAAGGAGCCCAATTGATTTCCAGCCATCTGTGCAAATTCCATATTCAAAAGTCCAATAGGGAGACCATGTATTTGAATCCAGAAAGGGCATGATTTTGGCATGATTTTAGCCGGGATAGACTTCGCATCAACTGGCATAAGAACCAAGAGGTATCTATCAAACAACCATGGGGAGCCCTTTTGAGTACGAAGGAATTCAGCCTCTGAATCAAAAGAGAAGAGAACTGTGATGTCTTCAATTGACTTACATTTCATCGATTTTTTTGGAGCCCAAAGTCTTCGAAAAAGAGATTCAATCTCAAAGGGGGATATCACTCGAGGGGCCATGAGTTTTCCTATTAGGCAGTACAATCCATCAAAGGATGTTTCAACATTATCAGCAATTTTGAGTGGGGATTCTTCATCTTCACATAAGGAGAGAGTTGCATAAAGTGACTATAGAGGATCATCCATGGAAGGGGGAATCAAGCAAACCCAGCAAAGAGGAAAAAGGAGGAGAAATCCAAGACCAAACTCTAAAAACTTCACTGGATCAGAACCTGAAAAACAAAGAGAGGAAAGAGATTAAAGGAAAAATTAAAATAAAATAAAAGATCAAAACCCTAGAAGCAGGACAGGAGCGCTAAAGAATTGACTCCAGAGGGAGAAACCCCATAGGACTAGCCAGTAGGGGTGCCTTAAATGTGCCATTAAACAATCATAAAAAGTATTTTCGATCTAAAAGAAAAAATACGATTCAATTAAGAGCTTTACCTATAATCATAAAATCATTTAAAATAATTCAAGGGAAAAGGGTCAAATGAACCGTCTAACTTATATCAAGGGTACAAATATACCCTTCAACTAAATTTTTGTTCAATTAAGCATTCTTCTTTTTCATGTGGAACAACTAAGCCCTCCAATTTCTAAAAGTAAAATTTATATACACTTATGTCAAAGTCAAGACAAACACTGTTAGTGTGCGCATTCTCCACTGAAGAAATTAATCTCACTCCACAGGTTAGTCAATAAGAAACTTGCCCCCAGGGCATAACTCAAGTGGTAGAGGGGAGGGTAGAAAGGCCTTCCAACTGAACTTGGTTGCTGCAGGGTGGGGGTTTGAATTCTGCCTTTGACATGGATTTGACCCCATGCAAGAACAAGTTTAACAGTGAGCCCTCTCTATAAGTCACTTGAGGCACATCCTGTGATTTATCTCCTCCACCAATCCCCAGGGCAGGGGCGGTGGGGGCCCCTAATGGTGGGGTACACCATTTCCAATAAAGAAACTTGGCCTTTGGGATTTCATCAAATTTCACCTCCAAAGCAAGTTTTCCCAATTTCATCAAATCTCACCTCCAAAGCAAGTTTACTGCAATATAACAATATGTTTTCATTGAAATTGTTCTCATCCATCCCCATCGCTTCTTGCCGAGGAAGACCAACCAATCACCGCCTTCAAAAGCTCTTCCCTCTGATTTTTCTCATACACTTTGAACTCGTCTGAGGCCCTTACGGCGAGGAAGCCGCCGTTGGCACTGCGGGCCCTCTGTTAGGATTCTTGATCTTCCCATTTATTTGGAGCATCCCGAAAGGCCTCATGATGGCGTAAATCGCCTCCACTCATAACATACTTTATACTTTATTTATTATCTAAAAATACCACATCACCATAGTCAATAAAATTAGCCAAAAATTAATTTTTCCCCAATATTCGTGTTACAGTAAAGGTGAACAATATTTAGGGACGGAGGGAGTATATTTTTTTCAGCACTTATTGTAATTTGAGAGTAATAATATAGTATTACAGAAAATAAATATAATGTGAATTTACAATAACTTAATGTATCTAAATAATGTGATATTAGGATTTAACATTTATTTACATATATGAAGTACATTTTTAATTCTTTAATATTGTGACCAAGAAATTCACTTTCATGTAGAAAATTAATATAAAATATAATACCAATAAATTTATTGAAATGGATGTTTATAGTAACCCGGCCAAAGAGGTGCATTTATTTTTTGCACGTAGATTAAGGAGTATTATTATTTTATATAAAATGGGTAGGTGTATTAGAGAGATGTGATGAGTAGTGGTGGGCAATTTTTACTAAAAGAGAAAATTGTGCAATTTGGATGAGACGCCCAATATAGTAAAATTGTATTATTTGGGTGGGACGGAGGGAGTATTCATTATAGATAAAGAGGGACTCTCTTGTGAGACGGGTCAACCAGTTGTTAAAATATAGTTATTATTTAAATAAAGTATTCTTATTAGTAATTAAAGTATATTTGTAGTGAATCATATTATAACACTTTAAAAATATATACTTTAATTCATTATTCATTATGCTTTAAAAAGACATACTTTAACTATAAACTAACATATTTTACCTTTATAACAAGCATACTTTAACAATGGGTCGACCAGTCTCACAACCCGTCTTACGTAATTACCGTTTCAAAAAAACTTTGTCATAGATATATAAACTTTTTTAATTACACTAATTTGAATATAATTTTCATGGCATCGTAGTAAAATTTAATAAATAATCTTGAAATTTTATACAATTAAAAGAATTGTGTCCATCACAAAGTTTAACTAAAAAATTATATTAATTCCTAAATAAACATAAATCCTCATTATTAAAAAAATCAAATAGTAAATGGATTTCAATCATAGATAACCTGATTTTGGGGCAAAAACTGTAAATAGTAGTTGATGTCTCAAACATTTGCACTTATTGGTGATAACATATTGACCCATTGTGATTATTTTACACAAAATCAGAAACGAACATACAACATATGAAATGATCAAATGCAATAGAAAACTATTACTGAAATATGAGGGAAAAACATAGATTAGTATATTTAAAGTTAAGAAAATGAAAATATATAACGTTAATTGCAGCTAAAGTCACCACCTTCAGTTTGATTGCGAAATAGTCTAAACGTTTGGGATTTTACAAAAAAAGTACACCACCTTCTTATGGTTTTGCAATCTAAAATATCGGCCAGCATTCCGCTGACGTGTCAAACCTCACACCCATTAACCACTCATTAGTTGGTAAAAATGACGTCGTTTGTGCTGCAACTCATCTTCAACTTTTTCCTCCAATTCTTCCTTCAACAACTCAGATCCATAAAGATTCCAGGGCATTCACGGCGAAGGCTGCCCAGTTACTTTACACGGAGATTTACATATATAGATGAAGTCTCCGTAAAGGAAATAGTTGTTTCTTGAACATATATGCCCAGTTGTAGCAGGCACTATTGTCACCTCCCCTAGGTTTGTAGGAGTGACGATCCTTTGGCCATGAAAATTTACAATTTGAGTACGCGACGCTGCATTGTTGTGACTTAATTCTGAAATTTTTAAGAGACATGTCTACGACGCCTTTTTTGACTATCGCCGCTGCGGCTGAGAAATTCATTATCGCCGACAAGGAATCCAGCCTAACCCACTGGTTCGACCCCGATCCAAATCAATAAATTTGCGTACGGATCAATTGGTTATCATTATAATATCGAATCCACTGATACTAACCTGATTTTGGTCGGACTGCAGAATATAGAATGTTGAGTGGGTGAAGATTTCGAGGATTGAGTGAAAATAGTTTGAATGTGAGGAGATCGGAGAAATGCCTTTGGAATATGTAGAGAAGTTGAGGAATTTTAAGAAGTGTTCCATCAATACTTTGGTAATGAAGAATATCGTCTACACGTATAACAACATGGAGGAGGAGGATGTGGCAGTAGCGTGTGTTGAGAGTGGAATTTCACGTATTTTAGGTCTCATATTACATCGTTTTTTATAGAATGTGGTTATGATTTTGTGTAGAATGGCTTGATTTTCATATCTTGCATACTTAAGATGCTACTAAGGTGTTTTGTTGAGTTTTGAAGGGTAAAACATGATCAAAAGTTCAAAGTTGGAATGAAGAGTGAAAGTGTTAAGAAATGTTAAAAAACACACGTCCACATTGCATAATTTTTCTGTATTCGTGTAGAAGTCCAAATTGATCATGTGATATATGGTTGGAAAGCCACGGAAGATAGGATCGTTTTGGTACAAAATCACTCAAATCGGAGTCCGTATGAGCAAGTTATGCTCGAAACATTAAGATCGTGCAGCGTAATCTCTGCAGCTCGGTGGACAGCTCGGCTCGAGCTGTACCTAGCTTGTGAAAGTTTTTAACCAAGTTGGGGTCCCACAGAGCCTACATGACGTCCTCTTTTTACCCATATGTGGCTCGGCTACCGCTCGACAATGTCCACACCCAGCTCGGCTCGAGCTGAGTGCTGAGCGGGGTGTTTTTGGGCCCAATCGTGGCCTGTTCGATTCTGCAGTGTATTTGTTACGTCCAGATCGTGTTTTGGCTTGATTTCGATGCGAAAAAGCCCTGTTAGGTGTCCAAGATATAAAATGGAGCTCAATACATAAATTGAGGGGAACCCACTCCATACCCATCGAATTCACTCCAAAATTTTTCACACATCAGATTCAAATCTGACTTTCATTATCCATCTATCTTCAAGGGGGTTCCAAGTGCTAATTGCGGGAGATCGGACGATCGGAGAGACGGAGAAGGAATAAAAACTTACGCTTATGATAGGGTTTTGTGTTTCTCATCTTTTTCTTCCTTTTATCTTGATTTTGATATGAATTTTATAACCATGAGCAGTGATTAGAAAATCATACCGGAGAACGAACCGGTGTCCTCAACGTAGAGGTTCAACTGGTTCAACCGGTCCAACCGGGAGGTTCAACCGGAAAAATTAAATTAATATATTTTTAATTATATTTTAAAATAATCATTAAATTAGATATAATAAATAAATTATTTAATAAGTATTTATAATTTATTGAACTAACCCAGTAGCCCAAGCCCATTAGGAAAAACGTAGAGCTTCATTTTGAAGCCCACAACAATAATTGTTATTATATTATTTTTCAATAAATAAATAACTAGTACAAGTACCCATACAATTAGGGCAGCGCTGCTTCTCGCTCAACGTCTCCATCCTCTCACTCTATTTTTCGTCTCTCACTCTTCTCTCTCTTTTCTATATATTTTAACTTAAATAAATGCTTCACAATACCAAGTTTGCAGCAGATTCGTAGTGGCCCACAAGTTTGCAACAGATTCGTGGAGGCTGTATTTTGGCTTATGAGATCCGATTAGATCTGTCATCTGTGTATTTCCTTAAAATTTTCAATGTTACTTTTTAGATCTGTTTGATTTCGTGGAGGCTGTATTTTGGTTTATGAGATTCTATGTATTTCTTCGATTAGATCTATCATATGTGTATTTCCTCTAGATCAGTCTCAAAAAAAGGAATTTCAATGTTTCTTTTTAGATTTTTTAGATCTGTTTGATTTCTTGGTGATTTAAATTAATGGTCATCCTTTTTTTTATTTGTATGGATGTGATGCAATTTAAATAAAAACTGATGATTTTCCAGTTTCATCGGCTTTATCAATTTTTCGGTTCTGACCAGTTCTGATTGAGTTTTTCCGATTCAATAGTAAAACGATTCTATAGGTAGTTTTGGACCGATTTTGGCACCGGTTCTCTGTTGAACCGGCCGGTCCGATCCGGTTTTCTATTCACTAGCCATGAGTGTTATTTGTAACCTCATGGGATAATTTCTTATACAGTTCTAGGGCTTGATGGTTAGATTGAATTGATTTGGGAACCTAGACCAAAATTGAAATTTTATGCAGTTGATATTCTGATTTTATTTATTTTATTCAGACTTGCTTAACTGTTTCGTAACGTCTTCATAATATTTTCATGACATCCGCTATAATGCTTGATTTATTATGTTAGCTTGTGTGCGTTCATGATTGGTATTGTCTATCTGTTAGGAGTTGAAGTAGTTCCGCTATAAACACTTTAATTCCATAAACCGGTACATCAAATACTTGAATTGTGTGGAACAATGCAATTAGACATTCAAGTAAGAAGTGAATAAAACCTTGTACTAATTTCAGAGAATATCTTGTTAGTCGAACTTACCATCCGGAGGTATTGTTGTTTGCTTTGATTAGTATCTAGGAATGAGGTATGGTAATATTCGCGCACCTTAGGGAATAAATCAGAATATACTGTTAGCTTAAAATCAGATGAAATCTGGTGGGTTAATAGGATTAAGTGGTGTATTTTCATTGATACTGCATGAATGAACAATTGGAAGTCTAAAAACCCAAATTAATTGATCTATATCTGATCCCTTAGAACTGCTCTTTATCTCTTGATTAAAACTTGAATTTATATTATTGCTTTTAATTATTCAGTCATTATTTATTTCAGTAATTTAGATAATTCATTCAAAAACTATAGATATTTGTTACTCAATTCTGATTAGTTAGTAAATTAGAATAAATAGATAATTAACTGTCTCAGTGGGATCGATAATTTAACTTGGGTACTTGTCACTATAACTGACATCCTTACACTTGAGGATTTAATTGGAGTGCACAAAATACGCTTATCAACGTGTGAGTTACACGGTACAGATGGTGGCGCGTGCAAAACATGGTGGCACATGAGGGGTTGGAGGATAGAATGGTTCTCATGTGCGCTGTGGTGGGGATTGATAATTTACTGAGTGGGGGGGAATTGAGATATTTGAGGTGATTGATGAATGAAGAAGATTACACTCCTCCAAACCTGGAAGAATTGGAGGATGAAGAGAAGAAGATGAGTTCAACCCAAAAGATTGATGTCTTTTTTTACCACCTAGGATTGGTCATTGGGTGTGATGTTTGACACGTCAGCGGCGGGCAGCATTACTGCTGACTGATGGTTCTGATTGCAAAACCCTATTAAGGTGGTGTATTTTTTTGTAAAATTCCAAAGGTTTAGACTAATGCACAATCAAACCAAATGTGGTGACTTTTACTGCAGTTAATATATATATATATATATATATATATATATATATATATATATATATATATATATATATATATATATATATATATATATATATATATATATGATTTTATGTTTATACATTTCATTACTAAAACAATTTAAAAAAGAATAGGTCATAAATTACTCCATTTTAAATTTGATCTTTAAATTGTTATTAAGTGCCTCCATTAAACAAATTCATTATGATTGACAATTGCTATTAATTGCAGTAATTAAATGAAATACTAATAGTTAAGGCATAAAAAATGATTTAAATAAAAATAAACAAATAAAAAATATAAAAATTTGTAGGAATGACACATAAGCCTTAAAACACTCTTAAACCGCCACATTATCAAGGAGAAACTCTATTTTAGTTTACTAGGAGATAGTGGGAACACCTTACGAAATAAGGTAAACGTTTATCTAAAGAGTCATATACTAACATCATGGAAACCATAGAGTCCAATGAGTTGGGCTTCCTGAGTGGATCTCTCATCAAACCAAATCAATTGGTGAAAGTTGAATTATGCATCAATTGGGCAATTAGAGAAAGTATTAAAGCCAATATCCAATAAACTTGGGCTTTACTCTAACCCAAATCACCGACGTAAACAAACCCTATATATATAACTACCCAAATCTTCGCCAACTTGTCATCTTCATTATATCCAAACCCAAGAGTGATTAAACATAAGCTCACGCCCACTGGATATATACGTATATTTTCTATGTGTACATCTGTGTTCGTGTGTGTTTGGTGTTTTCTCTAGGGATTTCCTTATGAGATTTCGTTCTGCCCCCAATGTGGCTGTTTCTGGATGCAATTCAATTTTTTTTATGGATAACTAATTTTTCTGTATTGGAATTCAAGATTTTATTTATCCAAAATTGAGTAATGTTGAACTCTTTAAGGCCTGTTTATTGAATTCCGTTCCCCTTATTGTTTTGCGTGACTTTTCAAATTGCAATTATATGTTGAATTATTCTAATTGTATTTGTTGTTTGATTATGTTGTTTATGTCAGTCCGGATCTCCTTACAAACATGCTAAGTTGTATGTGAATTTTAAAGTTTTGGCTTAAAAAATAGATCTTGACTTTGTGTAGATACAACAAGCATTCTCATGTCTCACATTTCTCTTTTTTCCGGTTATTATTACATCTATTTAGTGTTGTGGTATTTTTATTGGGATTATCCAATTTTGTGTCTCATGAAGTTCTTTCAGTATCGTGAAAATTGGAGTAAAAACTAAAATAATTTTGTGTTCACAAAATTTATGATCTGCTGTTGTCTCTTGTATGCTGTGTTTATTCCTACTGTTGATTGGACCATTTATTTGGTGAACCAAGTTAAAGTTTAGGAACAGTTCTATACTTTAAGTGGCAGTTCTAGTATAAGAATACGGGAGAAGAATTGATCCGCTCTCTAGTATCACTATTTCCTAATATTGTAACGAGCAAAACCCTATCTGCATTTGCCCATGGAAAGTTTTAATTAATCTCTAATTTACAAAAGAATTTGAATTTAGTTTCGGTGTGTAACCGGCCAAGTGTTTAATTTTTGTGAAACTCAAGTAAACAAAGTGTAAAATATGTCATTTAACAAACAATTCTATATAGATTGGATGAGGATAACTCATAAAAATAGCTGATAAACTTTCTTTGCCATTGTTTCCACCATCCAAGCTCTTCTAATCGTGCTTGGATCACTCTTTAATAACTAAATCTTACTATACGACTAGAAATATAGAGGGAGGTGTCTTCATCTTTATTCTGATAAGATTGTACTTCTTACTATACAGATACGGTTACATACACGTGCAGGCCAATTTTTAACAACATGATATAATTTGTTCTGATAACAATATCAGGTCCCTAGTATTTTATGTTACCAACGTACAATCCCTGAGATTTGGTGTCTGGAGATAATGTACACTTAAGAACAATTCCAATGTTCACAATGTTAATGATAATTATTATTTGCAATTTTTTATCTCTAAATCTAGTATACATTACTTGACATTCAACACACAGTTTACAATTAGCATTGTCAATGTTAATATCAGTTGATAATTTCAAACAATACTTTAATATAGATAATGTGTTTCACCCATATAACAAAGACATAAAATTCGAGCTTTTAGTGTGCTAGTACATGTATAAACCACACCGATAAAATACAATTAGCTAATGCATTAAAATCGCATGTAAAGGAGAAAATTATCCAAAAGTAGTGAATAAATGATGCAAAGTCAACAATAATAAAACTAACAATATCATGGCTTTGATACTAATGAACGTGAAACCCATCTCTAATCCAATATTGCTACCAAATACTACTGCAAAAACCATGGATCTTTAGTCATTTTCCATACTCAATAAGTTTCAAAAGCCCATAATGAAAACATACCACACCACATAAACTATCATTTCATTATGCTACTTTCAGATTCTGGTATACCAAACTTAGATTCAAAAAACGTTCTTTCTATACTAATTGACTCTGATGTATATATGCAAAGGAATTCTCAATATACAGAACTTGATATCGATCTTATGATTGGAAAATTGAATAATTATTTGATAGAGCAGCTATCTTGCTCTATTACAGGGTAATGCAAGACATATGCTGAAAGAAAACAGAGAGTAAATTTTGGTCCCTTTTTGCACTATAAATTTTAGAAAGTAAAGAACCATCATTGAATTGCTTCAAATGAATGTATGAAGCACAAAATAAAAGAATGCACATTCGCGTCACTTAGACCAGTGCAACATTGCAATATTAAATATCCTCCAAATATATTACGATCTTAATTCAAGGTTGATTCATCAAACAACTCCCCAGCTTTAAGAGGTGACCCTGGATATCTCATTGAGATAATTACATAAACATGGCAAGATGACAATGCACCTACCCAACTAATAGCCAAGTAACATCATTTTACTTAAAGAAATAGAGCCAACACAGTGAAAAATCAGATCCTACACAGCTAAACATTCCATTATCCAAGCATTGAGATCTATGCAAAGTTGTAAACTCAATCCAAAGAGGCCTTCAAGTCTACATCATAACTATTTCACAGCTAAACATACCATTATCTATGCATTGAGATCTATGCAAAGTTGCAAACTCAATCCAAAGAGGCCTCCAAGTCTACATCATAACTCATTCGCAAGCGTGATTAAAAAATCAACTTATCAATTTGATTGGAATATCAAAGCAGACACAGGACAATACTATACAACTATAACAATCGAGAATTCTGAACAATTCACTACAATTACACCACTTTATTCATCCACAGGGTTTATAGTGTGAGTTAATATGAGTTAAATCAATTAATTCACCTAAAAAGAGATGTGAATAAAAAATCTGATAAAGAACGAACAAAGGGAACAGCGCACTGGATATTAAGAAGCACCGACGATGATATTATTGATGGGAATGAAAAGTAGCTTTACAAAAAATCCGACGAAATCCGATTGCAGTATGAGTTGCGACCTTAGTGAATTCTACTAAACACAAACAACATCATTAAAAAAATATAGCGAAACTAGATTGAACCAATAAGCATCGATCTCTCTGTAAGAGAGGCTTTGCGTAGATGTACCTTTGTGATCAAGATTGTGGCAACGCATGGCAAGGCGAACACTATCCTCGAAGAAATCTCTAAGCAGATCGAAAACTGAATCCAAAGCATCCATTTCTATGTTTCAAAATTAATTCCTCTCCTCTCCGTTTCTTTAGATCTGGAATTTGAGATCCGAGAAATTGAGGTAGGGAGATATGATTTTTATATCGTATGTGCAACATATCGTTGAATTCTTAGAAAAGTTAATTTGGGTGATGAGGACACATAAAATACCGGAAGTAGCCCTGATGTACGGTCATGACTCATGACTCATGTTAAAAGCCCTTTTTCGGTTCTGTTAAAAATACTTAAATAGTAAATAAAACGAGGAAAAAATAATGTTATACTCCACAGTAAAAATTACTACTTCCATCCATTGTTAATGTATCCATTTATTTTTTGCACGTAGATTAAGGAATATTATTATTTTATGTGTAATAGGTAGTTGTATTAGTAGAGTGTGTGGGTCTTATATTTTAATTGTATTAGTGATATGTGTGGGTCTTATGTGTCTAAAAGGGGAAATGGATACATTAAGAGTGGACGACACAAAATAGTAAAATGGATACATTGAGGATGGACAGAGGGAGTAAAATTCATTTTAGGATAAATTATCAAAACCCCCCTCGAGATTTGTCCAAACTATAAAATTAGTTTCGTGGTTTGAAAAATTACAAATTACTCCCTTTGACTTATATTCAATTTGAATTTTGAACATTGATAAAAATACTACTTTTTTAACATAAAGAGAGATAGAAATGACATCAATACCCATGTATTTAACATTATTTTTTAATTTAATTATTTTTTATTTTTTTAAATATAGAAAACTAGGATTAGATCCATTTTTTTATTTCTTACATGTTAAAAAAATATTAAAAACCCTAATTCCCTAGGTATTGAAATTTTAAAAAATAATGTTAAATAAAATAGTGAAATTAAAAATACAATGTTACATATATGGGTATTTATGTCATTTTCATATTAAAAAAATCCCTCTAATCCCATTTTTTTACGTTTAATTTTTTTTAAAAAAATACAATGTTAAATACATAGGTATTGATGTCATTTCTATCTCTCTTTATTTAAAAAGGAATATTTTTATCAATGTTCAAATTAAATACAAGTCAAATGGGGTAATTGGTAGTTTTTCAAACCATATGGTTTATTTGGTAGTTTGGACAAACCTTGAAGGGGTTTTGGAAATTTACTATTCTCTTTATGTTAAACTAGTAATTGAATACCACGAAATAAATTTAGAGTATATATAAGTTTACCTCTTACTATATGCATTCATTAACAAATCATAATCACAAACTCTCATGCACAACTCCAAACCTTATAAACATTATAGCTTATAATGTTTGAAACTTGCTTATACTATTATGATATGGGATTTATATAACAATCCAACTGAAGTTCCTTTCTTCATTTAAGATCAAGCAACTTATAAAATTGGAGCCTAAACTTTTAATTTTGACATCAACACAAGACATATGAAATGGACTACTTTGGATAAATATTACTAGTAAAGGTGTTAAACTAGGTTGGTGTGTTGGGTTGACCCACAACATATGAAAAAGGATTATCAAAATGAATTAATTGACGAGCATTGACAAAATAATCATAAAATTAATTATTTTTTGGAATTTAATTTTGTGGGTTATTAGTGGAGCGGGTCATACACGGAGCTGATCACTTGCAGGTTGCGCTATTGGTGGGACGTGTATTAGGTGGGTTTGGTAAGGTGGGGAGGTTTGCCTACATGGGCCTAGCCCATATTGACACCTCTAAATATTGGGGCATTTGCGTCAAGTTTTTGATGTATAGGAGATGAAAATTAGTCTCATATAGAATTTATTACCCTCCAAATCAATAGTTAGTTGACTATGAGAAAGAATATAATCCAATGCTTTATATATTTTTTTATATTAAACTTATAGCGCCAAATCAAGATCAAAATATTACTTCTTTATATTGGGAAATCCACAATGAAAAATAAACTTTTGGTCTACAACCTTTATATTTGGAAATCAACCATGAAAAATTAACATTTGGTCTAAACCTTAAGCTTAGGACTGAAACTATTTTGAGGACATGGTTAATCCGTATGAACAAAGTAAAAATATATCCCATTTTCTTAAAGACAAGAAGCCAACTAAGCAGATAATAAAACTGTTTATGTTTTTTTCTTTCATTTTCTTTGTTATAAAAATATTTCATACCTAAAATACATTAATATAAGTTTAAAATGATACCACATTTAAACAAGAAAAAAACGAAGAAGACAAAAACTGGTATTGGATATTGCGATTTGAATTTGCAAATGACTTTTTAATAGATCAGTACTATAACTGAACAGAAATTCATATATACACAAAAAATAAACAAAGTAGAACCTAAATTTTTCCTATTAATATGGTCTTTTACCCTTTGTGAGAGCACATTAAGCAATTTAGCGGCATTTATGTAATATCCCAAAAAAAAGATAATATTATCAATAAAATAAAAGTGCACACATGCGCGCGCGCCCACACACTTAAAAATATAATAATTGGATTCTTTATCTTTTACACAGATCTAATATTTAGTTTCTCGTTTATCCCAATTTTGCTTCCACTTCATTTTCTGAAAGTATTTTTACGATAGAATTACATTGATAGCTACTCTATTATTTGTGCCCTTTATTTAATTAATCGAAGACATACTTTTAATTACATAAGTAATCAAACATAGAAACACAAGTGGAACAGTTTCATTTTTACGGATGCCGAAATGCAATAGAAAGGCTCTCTAAAATTTTGTGGAAAATAATTTTGTTAGTTTTTCAACATCACATTCATCCATCTAATTTTTTATTTATTCCATTAATTTCAATTTCCATATATTAAACATCAGAAAATCACAACTGCATATTTCACTCTATTAAACTCCATTTGTGAAAGGGGAAGATGACATATTTCCCGTCACTGTTAATTTATCATTTTATACCAGTGATTTCAAAATCGGACCGGATCGGCTGGTTCGACCGATTTAACTGGGAACTGGAGCCGACACTGGTCCGGAACAACCTTTAAACCATTTTTTCAATTTAATCGGAAAGAACTGGTTAGGACCGATAAACCGATCAAACCAGATAGTGCCAGTTTCGTTTCTAATTATTCACTGTATTCAAATTTAAAACATAAAACATTTCTTTTTTTGTTTATTTCGACAACAATAACTGAAATTTAAAATATAAAAACGCAGTACATGTATGCATCATGTATACATAAACAATTTTTTTAACATAAATGTTAGGGAGAATAATAGAAGAAGAAATAAAGAAACAAAAAAAAATCTCTTTCATATCCAGAGCGAAGCGAACGCCAACCTACCGATTTAATGTCAAGAATCTCTGGATTAAAATGCTTGAAATTAAGAATGAGAAGATTAATTCACAAAAATAATAGAGAGAGAGAAAGGGAGCGAATCAAGAATTTGAAGAGAGAGAGAGGTTGTTGTTTGCAAAGAGAGAGAGAGAAAGAGTGCAGCGACGCTGCTAATGATATTAAGGGAGTATTTGGTATGTTAGAAGGAATCGGAATATGAATTATAGTGATAGTAATGAGGAATGTTAATGAGTTTGTATTTTATAATTATATTGTTTGGTTGATGGTCGGAAATGACTATCATAGTTAATAATGTTGTTTGGTATGTAAAAAATTTCTTTAATAATAAAGTCAAATTTAATTTTTTTATAATAATTTTTTAAGAAATTAATATTAGTTGATGACTTTTTTGTACATATAAATTTTTTTAAAAAATTACAGAATTAATTTTTATTTAAAAATAATTAATAGAAAAGAACATTTAAATTAGGGAATGGAATGAATGTCATTCCACCCAATTTCATGAGGAATGGATGATTTCATTATTTTTGGGTATTAAATTACTGTAGCATCAATTATTCCCATGATACAAACATCTAAAATTGATTCCAATCTCATTCCATCCATCCACACCTTCTAAACAAACACCCCCTAAATGTCAACCCTACTTGTTTTTATATTTTATTTGGAATTAATTTATTTTTTATAAAATTTATATGTGAATGTTCTTTAGTGGGCTTTACTTTTGTGGGCTGAGATGCTTAGCCCCCATATTAAAAATTGGGCTCAAATATTATGTTTTATTAAATAATTTCATTTATAGTATTTTTTATATAATTATTATAAATATAATTAAATATATAAATTTAATTTTTCTGGTTGAACCGTCGGTCCGACTGGTTGAACCCCGAACCGATGTCTCCACCGGTCCGATTATAAAAATACTGTTTTAAACCATGGGTCCACACTATTAATAGTGTTAATATTTTCCGTTGAAAATATTTCATTTTATTCTGCTAATAAAATATAAAGGGCATATCTGAATATTGAATAAAAGAAAAAGTGCTCAGATGATAAAAAATAGAGGAAATCCCACATGTTGCCCAATTTGAATTTTAGATAATAAAAAATGCTCACTTTGACTACAAATAATCAAATCGTCCCACTTTTCATATAAATGTACTATCATACCCCTTTGAAAATGTAAATCGAATTTTAGAGGAAAAAAAGATTCTATTCGATTTTTGTGAGTTATTCTATTTAGACTTTGTAATTTTTATTTTAATTGGACTTTGTGTTTTCTATTCTATTCGAACTTTGTGTTTTTTGTTCTATTCAGGCTTTGTAAACTAGGGTTTTGTATATTTATTCTATTCAAACTTTGTATTTTTGTTATGTTCTGACTTTGTGAACTCAGGCTTTGTATTTTTGTTATATTCGGACATTGTATTTTTGTTCTATTCGAACTTTTGATTTTTTTCTATATCACTTTGTAATTTTTGTTTTATTCGGACAATGTTATAATTGACAGACTAGCAGAATTTTTTAAAAATGGTATGTCAAAGTATTTTTTGGTCAAATTGTATTAAAAGTATGCAGATTTGATTTTTTTTTAAAAGTAAGTGGGCATTTTTTATTTTTTAATAATGGCAGTGGGTATTTCTGATTTTGCCCCTAAAAAATATAGATAGAGATTTATTTGATCCTTAGAAATAAGGATAGGGCAGCAAGTGAACCTTTGCCTTAAAAATTGAGGAATAAATCAAGAAAGAGTTACATGAGTAGGTCTTGCAAGGGAAGAAGAGAGAGGAGAAAGGGGTAACAGAGAAGAAATTGCACCAACGGCCAACGTCTCCGGATGTTGAGCATCTGGAACAACTACAGGAATGGTATCACTACTGCACACCTTCTGAAATTCAGTGTCAATGAGCGGAGTCGGAGCTGAGGGAGGCAAATCACTTCCGACAAGTGGCGGAAAAGCACTGAAGTGTTCGAAGGTGATTCTAGCGGCGTTGTTTTGGGCCTCCTTAATGGACCTGTAGTCCTTTGAGGTCTGGAATAGCTGACTTTGTACAGAAGCAGTGGCATTTAAGCGAGTCTTGTGGTCGGGTCCATCTTTGATGGTGGCGTATTCCGGCAACGGCCAACCACTTTTTCGGCACAAATTCCTGCAATCTTTGTACATTGCTGATTGTAGGGGAATGGTGTTCTGGGGGCAACTCCAATGGGGTTGTGTCCTCAAATCACCAAATTTGGTGATATCTCCCTCTAACGGTTTTCCTCAAATTTGATGATTAAAAGAATATTCTTAAATTGATTATTTTATTAATTTTAAAAGTTATATTATTTATTTAGATAATTATTAATGCTTTTAATTTTATAATTAATATTTAAATTATATTATTTTAATTAATACTCCATCCGTCCCGCAAATGTTCGCATGCCTTTTCCAGCACGAAGATTAAGAAAATTGATAGTTTTTAGAGGTATTATGATATTTTTTTGTAATAAATAAATAATAAAGTATGTTAGGTGGATCAGGTAAATGTGATTTTTTGTAAATAAAGTGTATGGGGAAGAGTGATTGTATTTGACTTTTTGCTTATTTAGGAAGGTGCAAACTTTATTGGACAACCCAAAATAGAAAGTGTGTCATCTGAAATGAGACAGAGGGAGTAATTAATAATAAAATTAGGCATAATTTATATTAATTATTTTTTATTTTTATATAAATAATAGAAAATAACATAAATATTAATATTAATTTAATTTTAAATAGCTTTAAGCACAACACATCATTAATTAATAATCAAACATTACAATAAAGTCACTCATTTAAAAATATGCATCCTAAACTTTTTAAATATTAATTCTCAGATGAAGAATGCAGTTCCCAAATATGCTCAATTAGTGCATGTCGTAGTTCAAAATGCACATCTTGATTTTTTATTTTTTTGAAACGAGCAAGAAATTCTTGGAGTTGAGAATCGTTATTATCTGTCATTTCAACGTCTGCAGCTGGAAATTCCATGTTCTCAATAATTGGTGCACCAAGATTACGTTCATCTTCAACTATCATATTGTGCATAATTATATATGCACGCGGTCATTATAGCACCCAAAACTTCTTTTCTCCAAAAATGGGATTTGTCACTATAGCAAATCGATTTTGGAGAACTCCAAATGCGCGTTCCACATCTTTTCTACAAGCTTCTTGCTATTGTGCAAAAAGTTTTTTCTTTGGACCACATGGTTCATGGATAGTTTACACAATAGTTGCTCATTTTGGGTAAATACGTACTGTCAGCTAAATAATACTCTATATCATATTCTTAACCTCGAATGACATAGTGTGCCTGCGGAGTAATACCTTTAGAAAGATTAGAGAAAATACTAGAAGTATCTAATACATTGATATCATTATTAGATCTTAGCATCCTTAAATATGCATGGCATATTCAAAGGTCATAGTCAGCAACGACTTTAAGAATAATACTTGGGTATCCACTGGGGCCTGCATATTGTCCGGCCAATGTTGTTGGACAATTTTTCCACTTTCAATGCATACAATCAAAGACTACCTAGCATAATGGGAAAATCACGTTGCTTACCAACATATAGTAGTCTAGCAACGTCATTTGCAGTATGAGCTCTTAAATAATGCTCCCCGAAGATTTGATAACAGCACGACAAAATCTTTTCACACATTCATTGATGTTGATTATCCAATCTTGATATATTCATCAGTTATATCAGTTGAAACTGCATATGATAATATTCGAAAGGTAACTGTTATTTTTTTAAATGTAGGCAACCCCTGTTTTCCAACTGTATCCATTCGCTACAAAAGATAATCATCATGATTTTTAACTGCATCAGCAATATGAATGAACAAATTTCGTGACATTCAAAATCTTTGACAAAATATTATTTCATCAAATGTTGAATTTTCAGTATAGTCATTATACAGTCAATATAGGTTGTTGCCTCTCCATCACGATTGATCACTCTATGACCAAAGACCGAACCACCAATTCTGGGATTACTATTTTTGTTTTACCATTCACCAAGCATCCAAATATTGCCGTTTTCAAGTACTTGAACTATTATTTTTTGTTGAGCGTTGATAGTACAAAAAGGGCTTCAAACTCATCATCGTTAGAGGATTCTGATGAGGAAGGTAAAATATGTGATGGACCAACTGAATTTCGTGGGTTCATGTTGGAAAGTTTTTTTAGTGATTATGGAAAGTAAGTTTTTTAAAATGATAAGAATTAGATAAAATGTGGCGTAGGATTGATCAACATATGATTGGTGGGTTTTGATCTCAACCCTTGATCTTGTTAAGAATGGTAGGTGGGATTTGATCGCAACCTTCAATTTTTGGTAAGTGGGTTTTGATCTCAACCCTTGAATGGTAGTGAGATTTGATCACAACTTTCAATTTTTGGTAAGTGGGTTTTGATCTCAATCTTTGATTTTGGTTGTTGACTTTTGACCTCAATCGTCCATCTATTATCCTGTAAGAAAATTTTATCTTTTAATCTCAACCTTTCATATTAGATTGTGTAGATCATGATCATTTATTTCTTATCTTAATCATGGTACTTGTTATTATATTTCACTCACTTTTATTCTATAAATAGGACTTATATTATTTAGATCCACATCTTGCTATCCCAACACATTATTTGCTCACCCTACTAAAATGTCATGCAAGACTTTTGGCTCGGGTTTTATTCATGATAAAGATATTCACATTTGTTATTATTTTCTTGAGGCATCCCAAGATCCAATTATCGGTATAAATTAAGCTGGAAAAGCATTTTGGGAGTGCATCCTTCATGAGTATCACAAATTAGTCCCTGTGAAACGAACATGAAAATCACTTTCAAACCGCATATCCCTCATCCAAGTCAATGTCTCAAAATTGGTTGGATGTATAAGTCAAATTGAAATATTGAACTAAGTGGTGCTTCTGAACATGATATTGTAAGTTACATGCATAAGATTGTTTGCATTATATTATACTAGCGTTTTAACCTGTACGATGCACGGGGATACGTTATGACAAAAATAATGTATTTGTTTGTAATTTATAAAAAAGTTTAAAAGAATGAACTTTAGTTATTGAAAATTATATTAAAGTTATTTAATTGCATTTAAGGTAAGAAATTGCGAGTGCAATCCCATATATTATTTTTGATTTAATTTTTAATGTATTAAGACTAATATGATGAATCTCTTATTAATATAATATAATAACATGTATACAAAAGATGTTTAGGTGTACAATAATAAAATTTGAAATTGAAATTTTGTTATATTATGAAAAATGAAAATGAAGACTTTAAAAAAGAATTGGTTAGTTAATCTAAAGTCGAAGTTTTAATGTAGCATTGACATAATTTTTATAAAAATTAATAAGTTAAATATAAATATTTACAAATAATATAATTAAATCAACATAATATATTTTTGTGCTTAACAAAGAAATTAAATCAACAAAGCTTTAAAAACTTAACTAATTAAACTTCTATAAAAATAAACAATAAATTTTAAAAAAAGTATAACAACTCTCATTGAAAGATATATGAGTTGAGATATTTTTATGCTTGTGATGCTATATAAGGGCATCAACATTATTAAACACCTTAGTAATAAATTTAAAGCAGCATTAAACATTATGCAATTTCAGTACATAACTAATTAAGAAAAATATGGTATGTTAATTTTTATATAATTTAAAGCAGTATTAAAATACGATCTCCCCACGTTATGTAAAGCTGTACTTAATTAACATTATTTTAATTTTTCAACTCACATATCTTTATGTTTATAAATTAAACAATAGGTATGTACCAATTTTTATTTTTATAACATCTATTTTTTACTTAGAATGAACAAATTTAAGAAACAATATGAGCAACTATTGAACTTATTTATAAACTTCACATTCATATTTCTTTCGCATTATCAAGATTTGAAACAATCACGTGTATCATTCTTATTAACTGGAGGACATTGGTTTATCAATCTCCAGGGATGGTCCACAAATGTTGATCTCATGAATAAATATTTCGATTCAAGTATCTCCTGACTAATATTAGATAGCATATACCTCCCAACCATTGCAGACCTTATATTCTGATTGTCCAAAGAGTTCTGTCTCAACTTTTCTTCCTTGATTCTCAGCGGCAGTTTCAGTTAGATTTTCCTGACGTTAGATAAATAGAACATATAATCCTTAGAGTTATTTAGGCAACATATCCAGCCATTAAATCTCATCTAATGTTGACTTAGAGAGGAAATCTGGTATTTCCTTTAAAGCATTACAATCAAATCATGAGGAATCAACAAATATAACATCACATGCTTTCAGAAAGATACATTTCTAATTTCTATTCAAAATATAGAGGTCAAGCAACAGCTCCTCTTAGCTCTTAGTACCAACTCTTTTCCTATTTTTAAATATATTAACATCATAGATATATGTTAACATATATGTTTCTATGTGTTGACGTTCGATCGTTTGGTTAACGTGAACCGTTAGGGTTCCATACGTTTCTAACAAGCAGCGGAAGCAAGTAAACAAGAAACGTATTATCTTTCACCAGGGTATGTTGAAAACGATGAATTCTCACCACCAGCCTGCGCAGCGTCACCGTTTTAGGCATAACTCCCTCATGCGATGTCGGTTTTGAGTGATCTATGCGCCAAAATAATTCTCTCTTCTGTGGCTTTCCATCAGTATATCCCACGTCCTGTTATGAGGTCTGTACGATTTTATAAAAATCGTATAAGGTAGCAGACAGCAGCAGCAAATAACCTTTCAGTCTTCTGCTGTATTCCCAAGTCCAATCTCGACATCGTGTGGGCGACGATCATCGAGATCTTCTCAATCTGCTATTCCCTCACCCTCCTCATAGTGTTAGGCATGATTAATCTCATAGATTAGGGTTTTCGGACAGCTGAGATGACTTATATATGGGCTACAGCAGGGACCAGGAGGAGAAATTAGAGTTGGACCTCCATTTGGGCTTAAGTAACCAAGCTTAGCCTAAAGCTTATACTTAAGTCCAATAATAATAATATATACCGCTAAAATATTATTACTGCACTACCGTTCTAATACCATAATTATGTTATGGGATCCTTCTTATTATGAGCCCGTTAGACTCCCCATGTTTAAGATATACAATGACCATTAATTAATTAAGTTACTGATAACTCCATTAATTAATTAATCTCATCCAAGAGCAGTACCACTCAACCTCATTATCATGCTGGAATAAATCCACCTGCAGATTTTACTTGATAATCCTTATGAGCTCCTCAAGGGGACATCATCAACATATGACGGACACGGATTCCTTCTACAATCAACAGCACACCATAGAGACAGCACTACTCCCAACTCACTGAGTTTGTTGATTTAATTACATGTAAATCTCACTCATTGATGAATCAAAGAAATACATAATGCCCTACGTGTCGAGGTTATTGTATAGGGATTAAGAGCACGAACATCCATAATAACAGAGATCAAGTTCTTCTATAAGTCAGTATAAGACGAACGATCTCAGGCGGTCCTACTCAATACACACAAAGTGCACTAATGTGATTCTATAGCCAAGACAAGCTAATACCAAACCACACTACAACCATCACGATAGAGAGTCTCCGTCTATCTCGATTGTGAGCATCTGTTTATACTTTACAAGAAAACCAATAATATGATCTTCCGCGTGTTGTCGCACAACATATTATCTACAGTATAAAGTAAGTGGACTATTGCATCGAACATATAAATAAATTATAAGACGCAACCATTTGATCATATGATTCTCATTTCAAATTAATTGTTATAACATTGTTCATACAAAAAGCTAGACTTTTAGTATACAATCCAACAATCTCACACTTATACTAAAAGACTATGATGTCATATCTTCTGTCATACATCTGATTCTCACTCCCACTACACGACCATCAAAAGTTCTCGCCTTAAGGACCTTGTAAATGAATTTACTAGGTCATCATCCGATGCAATCTAAGCGACAACAACCTTCCCCTCATCATACGATTTCTCGTAACAGGTGATACTCGCGCTCCATGTGTTTAATTGTCTTATGGGCTTGTGATTCTTCAAGTTTGCAACTGCACCATTATTATAAAAATAAATTGTGATAACCTTGGGCAAACTTAGAATCACTTCGAAGTCCATCAAGAAGTTTCTAGAGTCATACAGATACTTTGGCTGCCTCATAGGCTCCAATTTATCATCTTTCCATGATGGAGTCCGGAGTCTGAAAAATATCTCTATATAACACTCCTCCATATTATGACTCAACTTCCTAAAATTAAACACATAACCTTTGAGGTGGATTTACTGTCGTCCCTATCTGATTTGAAAAATCTGAATCTATGTAATCCCTAAGAAGCAGTGAATCTGTCCGGTAAGCCCACATATAGTTTCTATTCTTTTTCATGTACTTCAAAATTATGTGTTACCACAGTTCAACATTCTTATTTCGGGTTACCTTGATACCCACTGTCTATGCGTTCAGCAAAACAGATATCTATACTCGTGCATAGCATTCCTTAGATTAAGCTTCCTTATTCGCCGAAGCATAAGGAACCGCTTTCATCACCTTTATCTTCTTTTTGTGTCTTAAGACACATTTCCTTAGATAAAGTCACATGCTAAAACGAGTAAGGATCGTATCATCTCATGAAGCTTGAGATAAGCATAACATCCTTTCTTATGATCTGTATTACCGTGATCATAAGGATATATTTTACTTTTCTTAAGTCGTTCATTTCATACTGCTTTATCCACCATACTCATACGCCCGACAATATTTTTTCATTGTCTCCAATGAGCAATATATCATCTACGTAAAATATAAGAAATACCACCACGTTTTCGTCACTCTTTTCAATACACAAGACACATCCGCGCATTGATTAAATCTATATGCTTGGATTTTCTCATCAAAACGGATGTTTCATGATCTTGAATCTTACTTTAGTCCATCGATGGACACTTTTAAGCTTACTATCACAATGCTCTTAGTCCTTTGCAATGAATCACTCTGGTTGCTTCATATAGATGTTTTCCTCAAGACTTCTAATCAGGAAAGCTGTCTTGACATCTATTTGCTATCCCTCATATTTCATATGAGTAGCAACATATAAAAGAGTCCGGATCAACATAGGCATAGCTACCGACAAACATGTTTTCTCATAATCGAAGCCTTTCTTTCTGAATATACCTTTTCGCAACAAGCTTTGCTTCCAAAGTTTTCACCTTATCTTATGATCCTCTTTTATTTTACAGAGCCACTTCCAATGGCTTTCACATCATCCGTAGTTCTACGAGCACCCAGAATTGATTTAGAATCCATCGATTCTATTTCAGAAATCATTGCATTTTGCTAAGATTCACATTTCAATCTTGTAGTGCTTCATCGTATCCATGGGTCAACTCCATGTTTACTAGGGACCAAGTCTCACGACTTTCTCAAAACATATGTTTACTAGGGACCAAGTCTCACGACTTTCCCAAAATATATGTTTACTAGGGACCAAGTCTCACGACTTTCCCAAAACATATATCTTACAGGTTGTTGAACAACTCTCCTACTACGACAAGGCACTGCACGCAATTGTGTATCAGGCGTGACACGCATTGCAGTTTACCTTGTGGTATATCCTCTTGTACACTTGGTACTAATACTTTGTGTTATCTCTCTCACTTCCTTTAGAACAATTTATACATGGGTTTATGATTTAATACATAGTCCTTTTCCAAAAATATAGTGTTTGTGCTAACAATCACCCTTCGATCTTTTGGACTAAATAAATCATCACCCTTCATTTTTCTAGGATATCCCACAAACAAACAAATGTTATACGACATGTTGTTTCAAGGGCATACCCATAAAATGAATTTAGTAATTCCAAATAATTCATCATCAGTCTATTCATTTCCATAAGAGTCTTTCTCTTATTAGGATTAGAAGATGTGTTATTAATTACTATTTGTTGCATCCGTGGGATAAACATGATTTAAGAGTATATAAATTGTCCACCAACGTACAACAACAGATTACAATTCTATCCTTCATTATAATGACTATGTCATTTAAATGCAGTAGAGTATCCATCCATAAATACATAGAAGCTGAAATTAAATTCTTTCTATGAAAAACGTACATAAAGACAATTTCTCAAAATCAAATGTTTATCCCTACTATAATCTCACCATCACTTAGTTACACGCACTTAGTGATTCTGGTATCTACCCAACATGTGTCAGCAGATGTCATCACTAATCATGCTTCAATGACTAGTGAATGAGATACTTTCTTTGTTCACATCATGATGAAAATGACTTTCCTTCATCACATGTTTTGTCAAAAGTTCCCCACCATATACTGCCTCTCGTATTTCAGGTAGAACTTGCTCAAAACATCCAGGCAAATTATGAAAATTAAATTGATCTAGGTTTCCCTTTCAATTTCTATTCCAAGCATTCCCAATTCATTCATCAACTTATCCATGACCTCTTGCCTTTCTTACTTTCTCAAGTATCTGAAGAGTCGCATGAGACCATCATATTTCTATGAACCTCTCACCTCTCCACTAGAGACTTTAATAGGCATCATATAAACATCCTTAGTGAGAACACATTTTATTTTTCTAAGCAGTAAAATTCAAAACCAAAATTCTTTTCTAATCATCTAATTTTGGACCAGTAAATATAATTTCTTTCAGTAAACAATAAGTGAGATAAAACCATTTGAAAATCAAAGAATCACAAATAAATACACTGATCAAATCTTCGAATTTTATCCATTTATATTGATTCTCTCAAAACAATATAAAATTAAAATTCACCGACATCTCAAGCACCGTGAGTCTGCAAGCCACGTTAGTGTGGACATTTACAAACTCGAACATTTACAAGAGAAGGTTTTACCCATTAATTTGATTTGTCAACCTAACCTCATGATAAAATAATTAACAGTCGGTTCATCTTTAGCCATGCAAATAATAGCAGTGACTACATTGGGGAGGATACTAATTATTTACACCTAAGTGTACACTATTATTTGATCTCAAATTCATTACGCGAGCTTATATGCCTTACAGTTGGAGAAGTACACACGTGCTTGGATAACTTCTTACAATTATCAATTATATGTTTGTACCAGTGAACCGCACATAAACTCATCCGTTAGGTAGGAAGGTCTATGGCAACACGCAAGTTCATGTGCCACATTACAAACAATAATTATTTAATGAAGTCTGTACCAGTGATCCGTGAATAAACTCATCCGTTAGGGAGGAAGGCCTATTGCCAACACGCAAGTTTACTCACATCACTTACAAACCAATAATGGAGGCCGCGGGAATTAATTAATCAATTCTCTATCCCACTTAGTAATTTAACACCGAGGGTTTTATATGCATATAATATTCCAAATAAAATACACATATAAACATGCTATTATTACGGAAAATAAGGCAGTAAATCAAATAGCACTTAATTCCAAATATATAACAATAATTGCAAATAAAATAATTATAACAATATATATAATGAATAAAAAAATTGTCAAATAAAAGGGGTTGACTCGGTCAACTTATCAAGCAATTACTTGCAAAAGAAGTTGGATGAACTTGTGCTCCAAGAAAACCAACCCTCACGGACCCACAGCAACCTAAAACTGCTCCACACGCGAAGACTCCCACCGAAAAATCTAGACAACCACCGAGCAGGGGGCACACCAATTTTTCGACGTAAGTACCGACCCCCGGCGTGTCTAGTCACCGTCGACTATTGGCCATCACAAGTTCTGCCAAACAACCGTCGCTGCAGTTCATCGCGACAACGCCAAGAAAATATGTGATCAGCCGAAAAACGCGCTGTCGGCGTTAACCACCGAACGCACTACCCTTCGCCGAAAAATATACCGAAAAACCATGGCAGCCTGTCATGCAGCTTTACTTCCAGCCATGGTGTCCGGTGCTGTCGTCCTCAACAACTGGTCAGACGGCTGAGCGGTCCGCTTCCCAGCCATACTGGTGATCTCCGCCAGTTTCCACGCTAGCCACCGCCTGCAAGCCGACAGCACGTCCACCTGCATGTCGGTGAACATGCCAGCAAACCCAGAAAGTCGATCGTTTGCTACTAGCTTGCCCAGAAATATGCTTCCAGACCAGGCTTTAAACTTGTCGTTGTTTGAACCACCGGCTACGCTCACCCACAACCATGCACAATTCGCCGTCGTCCTGTTCAAAATAAGATTCAATCGGAACTTTGCAAGACCCGATCAAAACCTTGGTAAGACTCGATCGAAACTACACTATGGCCGCTAGGAAAGTCGCTAGGCTTCATCGCGACCACGTTAGGCCTGGCCTGCACCACTGCCGGGAACACATCTCAAGCCACCGGGACTCCATGCCTGTCTTCACCGTGTCACACGCGATTCACGGACTCGCTAAAAAAAGTTTGACTCACCCCGGAACTCCACATGACTAGCCCAACCTCCTGCTGTTGCCGTGGACTGCCGTCTATCCAGCATGGAGTCAGTGGCACCCATCAGCGGCTGACGCGGACTTCCGGCATTCACACCGTCAGCAACAGCCACCGAATTGCATACCACTGCACGCCGAGTCAGCCTTTCTCAACTGCAAACCATCACATATCCAGCGAACCCATTGCCTATCAGGTTGGCTCAGCGCCGATCACGCCACAGTCCCTGTCATCGTGCCTCCGTCTTGACTCGCATCGATCAGCATCGCTGCCTTCCAACATCACAACTTTCTTGCTATACAGGACAACCCTGACTCTCTTCGATCATTGCCATCAATAAAGAGCCCAACAATTACCTCCGTCAGCTTTGGCTTGCTCCACAAGCCATCCCTTCGATCACTGTTGTTCACTGGAAACCCCTCGAACAAGTCTCCCGGTCATGCCTGAGTCCCGGCCACCATGTGGAGTCCCTCCAGCCGCAACCTTACTGATCGGGTCGCCGCTTTCAACGCTTTCACCACTTCATCAAGCGCGCGGCCTGACCCGTCGATCATAAGCCACCATCGCCGTCCTCGTACTTCTTCCCGACGCTCACCACCGTGCTAGCACGCAACGATGTATGTGTGCCATCGTGTACAGGATAGGGTGTTCAACAAGAAACAAAATTCTAAACCCTAATATCACATATGGCACAACAAACCCTAGCCTAACGTTACACGCTTCACCACGAAATCGAAGCTCTGATACCAATTGTTGGCATTTGATCGTTTAGTTAACGTGAACCGTTAGGGTTCCATACATTTCTAACAAGCAGCATAAGCAAGTAAACAATAAACGTATTACCTTTCATCAGGGTATGTTGAAGAAGATGAATTCTCGCCACCAGCCTATGCAACGTCACTGTTTTGGGCATAACTCTCTCATTCGATGTCAGATTTGAGTGATCTATGCGCCAAAACGATCCTCTCTTCCGTGGCTTTCCGTTAGTGCTTTCCGTCAGTATATCACATGTCTTGTTCTAAAGTATATAAAATTTTATAAAAATCGTAGAAGGTAGCAGACAGCAGCAGCAAACAACCTTCCAGTCTTCTGCTGTATTCCCAAGTCCAATCTCGACGTCGTGTGGGCAATGATCCTCGAGATCTTCTCAATCTGTTGTTCCATCACCCTCCTCATATTGTTAGGCATGATTAATCTCATAGATTAGGATTTCCTGACAGCTAGGATGACTTATATATGGGCTACAGCAGGGACCAAGAGGAGAAATTAGAGTTGGGCCTCCATTAACCAAGCTTAGCCCAAAACTTATACTTAAGTCTAATAATAATAATATATACCATTAAAATATTATTACTGCAATAACGTTCTAATCCCATAATTACGTTATGGGCTCCTTCTTATTATGAGCCCGTTAGACTCCCCATGTTTAAGATATACAATGTCCATTAATTAATTAAGTTACTGACAACTCCATTAATTAATATCTCATCCAAGAGTAGTACCACTCAACTTCATTATCTTGCCGGAATAAATCCGCCTGCAGAGTTTACATGATAATCCTTATGAGCTCCTCAAGGGGACATCATCAACCTATGACGGACACGGATTCCTTCTACAATCAACAGCATACCATAGAGACAGCACTACTTCTCAATTCACCGAGTTTGTTGATTTAATTATATGTAAATCTCACCAATTGATGAATCAAAGAAATACATATTGTCCTACGTGTCGAGTTTATTGTATAGGGATTAAGAGCACGAACATCCATAATAACAGAGATCAAGTTCTTCTATAAGTCAGTATAAGTCAAACGATCTCAGGCGGTCTTGATCAATACACACAAAGTGCACTAATGTGATTCTATAGCCAAGACAAGCTAATATCAAACCACACTACAACCATCCTGATAGAAAGTCCCCGTCTATCTCGGTTGTGAGCATCTGTTTATACTTTACAAGGAAACCGATAATATGATCTTCCGCGTGTTATCGCACAATATATTATCTACAGTATAAAGTAAGTGAACTAATGTATCGAACATATAAAAAAATATAAGACGCAATCATTTGATCATATGATTTTCATTTCAAATTAATTGTTATAACATTGTCCATACAAAAAGCTAGACTTTTAGTATACAATCCAACACTATGTACTTCATGCATATGAGATCTTTTGACTAAAATACAATTTCCCATCATATGCATTAGAGTGTGCTATTGCAATTAACATAATAATAGATGTCATTAATACTGAAGTGGTAACTTTTCAAAATTCATATTTATCAAACGTTAAAAAACCCCTACAGGTTTCATGCATCTAACATTACTACCCTTTGTGTAATAAATATAAAGATCCTTCTCCTGTGTATATATATATATATGTATGCTACTTCCTACTTCGAGCTCTATATTTAAACATAAAAGGACAAAAGAAAAATAGGGATGCTCATAGACTAAAACATGTAGTTTCATCATTTTCCTATAAAAGAAAAACAGAGATGCTCATCGACTAAAACGTGTAGTTTCATCCTTTTCCTTCTTGTTTAAGAAGAACACTGCAATTCTCAAGCTCAAAGATGAGGAAAAATAATAAACCTCGATAAGTAATAACAAATTATAAAAATTACATTTTAATGAAACCAAGTCTATTCAGATTACAATATTTTTCCTATCATGATGCACAATTAATTGATTTAGTACTCCCTCCGTCCCGATCAAACTGCATTGTTTGACTGCATAAAGCTCTCACAAAAGTTATAGTAAAAGATGCAATATGGGCAGGACGGAGGGAGTATATATTAAATAACAAATTCAAAGCATCAATATTGAAGCTCATTTCATCAGACAAAGTATATCTGATTATCAAATATACCGAAGTTATTTTTACCCTTTTAATTGCACTACAGAATTTAGTGTCCATGAAAGTGAGTAAGGGGGTAATACAGGTGAACTAAATACAACAGATGAAGCAGTCCAGGCACATTGGGTTCCACTTTCGCAACCTAAGTAAATTTTTATTTTCAAATCTTGTGAAGGTATATCTACTCATATTTGTCCAACAATAGTCAGAAATCAAATCTCTATACATAAACAACTCTAAATTCACGAATTAATGTAATTACTCTGCAATATCCTACATCATTAGTAAGGGCTTTAGAACACCTCCCTCTCCAAAATCTTTGCTCGGATGACAGCAAAAGGAGCTGGAGTGTGTCATAGAATAATATCACAAAGGAAACTGGTCTTAAATAACTGCCTTGAATTTTTAAAAAAATCATATAAGTTGGAGTGCACAATTTAATAGATATTTTTACTTTTTTTCCAATTAATTAATCAATTCTTGCTTCCAAACTACCACAAAATATCTGCTAAATACATTAAAAAATTAAAAAAAAAACTTTTAAATCACTACAAACTATATGTATTGGTATATATCCTCATATTCACATGTGGGCATGAGTTGGGTTATTATTAAGGAAATGCGTTGAATTTTTAAAAAAATTATATAAGTTGGAGTGCACAATGTAATAGACATTCTTACTTTTTTTCAAGTAATTAATCCAATCTTGCTTCCAAACGACCACAAAATATCTACTAAATACATTTTTTAAAAAACTTTTAAATCGCTACAAACTATATGTATTCGTATATATCCTTATATTCACATGTGGGCATGAGTTGGATTTTTATTAAGGAAATGTGGAAGTGGAAGTGGAAGTGGAAGTAGCAAAGTTCTAAAAAATTTTCAAAAAAACCATGACAATGGAAGAATTACCTAAGCTCCATTAGTCAAGCAATCAAGAGTCTCATTCATGTGCTCTCAATAGATTTCACCTCTTCTTTATAAAGGATTACTTTCCCTGCAATATTTATGCTTTATGAGAAGGAACTATATCTATACAGAAATGAATTAAGCATAAACTTTCCAAAATCATAACAATATGAATCTGGAGGCTTTAACCAAGATGTTTTTAACAGTAAATAACACTCTAATTAACATACAAAATACACTTATTAAATAAAGACCTTTATTTACTACTACTATAACACTCTAACTCCCTAACTCAAATACAAGACATACACATAGAAACTGCCTACTGGCTGTGCTTAATTTAGCAAAGACCTAAAGTTAATATATGATATTACCTTTTCCTTAATCTGATCACTACAATATTCAGTTAAAGTAACAACATTTCTAGTGTCATGCATAAAACAAACGGGGAGAGATACAGAGAGAACGAAAGAGAGAGATGAAGGCTGACAAAGCTATTGTGAGATCATTGAAAAACCTTTAAGAATTCTCAAATAAAAAAGAAACGACTTAAATCACAAAATCAGGGTTGCTCTAATCTTGAAGTAGTTGCAGCTAACTAAACAGAGCATAAAAAAACCATTCAACCATTATTCAGTAAAAAGAGAAAACATAGTATCATTATCAAAACTCAATCTATAAAAATAAAAACAAATCAAAATTATTAACAATTCACACTACACATTCTCAAACAAATCAGTTAAAATTAATTCACCAAGATTAAATAAGCACTTACAAATTTGTATCTGTTAGAAATTCAGATCATCTAATAATAAATAATAAAATTGACTACCTCTAAAAACATTAAATGAAGATGATGTTTATCAATAAAAATTATACCACGCAATAAAGATCGCGCGAATAAAAAATATAAAAGATTGGGTTTAACAATACAGTAAAAAGTCTAGCAGTCGTAAAGGTAAAAAAAACCTTCATGAAAATCATATGCAAAGAGTTCCAAATAATGCTATCGTGTATTCCATAAAAAGCCAACATTTTAATAGGGGCAACTCATTGAAGACATTATTAAGTTTCCAAATACAGTTGACAATAATCCAAAGGACTGTAGCAGAAGCCTTACAATAAGAAAAAATATTTGAATTCCAAAAATGTAAAGCAGAAAAACAGACCTAATCAAATCGACAAAATAAGAATTGTTCATTGTTTCAACAAAATTATTTATTTTTAATAGCGAAATATAAACTGCCACCAAATAAAGCGAAAAGCTATCATGTATCTAATCAAAATGAACAGAGCATAAGTGTTAATGGCCACCAAACAAAAATTTCATACAATAAGCCAAATAAATCATCAATTCATCATTGAAGATACCACACAGGCTCATAGGCCCAATCAAAATGACTAATAATCACATAGGAGAGAATTGAAATCATGCACAACAAAAACCTAAGTTATGATACAGGCTCACCACTCTAATCAAAATAAAAATTAATAAAAAATTACGAACAAATGAATTCGAATCGTGCACAGCAAGACCCAAGATATGATACAGGCTCACAGGCCCAACCAAAATAATAAACCACTCTAGAGGAAAAAACTCGATTTATGCACAGCAAAACCCAAGATACTACAGGTTCACAACTCTTATTAAAATTATGAATAAGTGTAGAAGAGAAAACTCGAAAAATGCACAACCAAAAGAAAAATACTGCAAAAGGAAAAACTCAATTCATGCACAACAAAACCTAAGATACAATACTGGTCACAGTTCTAATTAAAATAACAAATAAGTGCAGGGGAGTAAACTTGAAAAATGAAAAGTGAAACCTAATATACGACACAGGCTCACAGGCCCAATCAAAATAACAAATAATTGTAGAGGATCGAGAAAACTCCCATCATGCACATCAAAACTCAAGATACGATACAGGTTCAAGGGCTCAATCAAAGTAACAAACCACTATAGAGGAAAAAAAATCGGCTCATGCACAACAAAACCCAAAATAGAATACATACTCACTGGCCACGTCAAAATAACAATTAATTGCAGAGGAAATAAACTCGAATCATGCAAAGCTAAACATAAGATACGATACAGGCACACTGACCCAATCAAAATAACAAACCACAAAATTCAGAAAAAAAGTCGACTCATGCATAGCAAAACCCACGTAATTGAACCAACAGTTGTATAATATACAAATATCTTGGATGTAAAAAGTTGTGGCATTTATAATTGACATTCGTTCTTTAGATATACCATTGAGAGGGATTCATGATCTAACATTCTTAAAGTGCAAATGATACTGTAAACTTCCATTTGCTACAAGATAACCCTGAAGAGCATAATGACCCTTTATATATTGTGTTAATGATAAATAAATAATTAAATAACACGCTGCTACTAAAATAAATAATTAAATTCAATATAAGTTTTTTAAATAACAATACCAAGATTTAAAATAATAGAATGGCCTATTAAGAATTATTTAGCAGTATACCTGAAGAGTACAATAAATCCATATTCCTTAACAATCATCCCAATGATAGACCATTCGATTATGACAAAGAAGAAGCCAGTACCAAAAGAAATCATCCCCTGCAATCAACATTACAAAGTTAAAATTAGTCATATGCCCACAAATGAATGTATCATCACATAAGGAATTTCCAATACTAAACGAAAACATAACACAAAGGGTTGATATCATTAAAGGAAATAAGAATTAATAATTTTCATTAACCAAAGTTACATATTGGAACAACCCTTGTGGATATTCAAATCAGATTCGCTTTCAAAATTTCCTTCATCAATCTGTAAGAAGAATAATATAGACTTTTAAAATATGCTTCTTATTGCACAAGTAAAATCTATAAGAAGTAATAAGGGACTTTTTATAATAGACAAATTTTAATCTAGAAAAATTATGCTTTATAAATATATCCATTTTTATCTCTCTTTTTTAATTTCAAAATAATGGATCTTAAATAGAGGTACAAAAATTAAAAAATAAATTGTACGTCAATTAGCACTATAGTATAATACTAAAAATGCATATCCTAGATGTAGGTTACATGAGCAAGAAAATCTTTATTCCATATACAATTTTCTCTCAGATATTTCAAGATAAACTAAACAAAAAAATGCAGAAAGTTTGTTACCTTCACAATTCTTTACTCAATCTAAAGCCAATGTTCCATCATAAGAGGTCGTAAAGATTTGTCCACACTGCACATCTAATTAGTTTTACTTCATATATCAATAAAAAAATGACAATAATTAAGTAATTGGCTGATGCAATAAGTCAGTTTCAATAAGTTCAAAGACACTATCAGCAATCCCAAGTTAACCAAGTAAAAAGTTTTCTTGCTTCAAATCTCCATGATCAAAGTATTACGTACCATAGTAAAAAAAACGTATTAAATGAGAAAACATCACAAACAGAAAGTGTGAAATTTAACTTGACACGGAATGAATATAATTTATAATAAAATTGTTTTAAATTGTATAGAATATAGATGATTATAGGTAAATGTGTTTTTTTAGCAATGGATGAAAGGATAATATAATACTTTGGACTAATCAATGTACTCAATAATATTTAATTACTATTCTTAAAGCATAGCTTTTGCAAAATGCTTTGTATGATTTCAATTTTTATCTAGTAAGATCTTTATACTATTTTTGCTCAATGGGTTTGTACATAGTAACATATCAGTGGTTATGATGTAAAAACTCTTTTTGAAAATAACACCAATGTTACGGTTATTGACAAACACCCTTTTTTTATAATCATTGCATCAGAAATAATTATCAAAAAACACATGTAAATGGACAATCTGCATCCTAGGTGTAATTTATTGACAAACACCTTTTTTTTATAATCATTGCATCATAAAATTCTTAAGCCAATCTGCATTTATAGACAGATGAATGGAAAATCAACAGATATACAAAGTTAACTTGCAATTGTACTTATATTCACACATGAACGTATATAAACGGATCAAAGAAGAATAATATTATGGAGGTACCTCCATGCTCATAATCTACCCTGGAGAACTAACACTATAAATTCCACAACGTCCTCCCTGATATCATAACCAGGTGAGAGATTAAATGATTATATTACCAAGTATATAAAATGCAAGTTGACATGCACGCAGGGCAAAACAATTAACAAAATATGGGTAACTTAGAGAAAAAGTAAAAGATATCAGCATCAACTGACAACGTAATTGAGCGGAGCAAATATAAATATTAGCAATTACTTGAAGCCATGACAAATTGTACCTAACTTCATTAATAATAGTAGCAGTAAAAGGTCTATAGTAAAGATAAACAGGTTTCTCAAGTCTCTTCTACTTTGTAATTCAACTTGTGGTAAAAGCGTCAATTGCATTATCATATAAAATTGCTGCTATCTATGCTTCGGCATCACTACCTCTTCCAAAAAACACGAACTACACAGGCCTCAGAAAAATAACATTCTTCAGCCAATCAAATACTTTTGTAGTAACCATATCAGACTCAATAGTTAAATCACCAGCTTGAAACCATTTTCTAATTCTTATTGGAAAGTTTCCTAAATATACGATCATTTTGGTGAATTTGGGATCAGTTGGTGTCAATAAAACATATCCATGGTTGAGATTAGCTTGATGTTAATTTATTCTTCCTCGAGTTATTTTTTCTGTGTTCTCTACTTTACATCCACTCCTTCACACATATAAAACCAACAATACTTTCATATTTAACAAACCTTTTGATAATAGACACAACTATAGGAGTGCACCTGTGCAACTCTTTCAGATTCTGCATCTAGTGCACTTGCTGCCTCGTCTTAAAGTAAGATTCTTCTGGGCTCTTTCAACCTTGCTCTGGCTATGGAAACTCTTTATTTCTGCCCACCAGAGAGCTGAGTTCCATGCTCACCAACTATTGTATCAACTCCCTGTTGGTTCATTAAGAAAGTAGCAGATTAAGTAGAAGTAAATAAAAATGAGATCATGCTATCTGATGTAGTTGACCAATGAATTTAACAGCAGTTGAGAACTGCACTGCGCCCAAAATAAGGAAAAATTTTGAAGGAAAAAAAGTAGCAGTCGTCAACCTCATCTCTAAATATAATCATATCATAAATCAATAATTCACTAAAATTGATTCATCGGTAAAACAACCAAACTCATCACCCAATCTAGTGCAATCTAGAGTTGTATTCCATCATCGCGTCTCACCTATATTTCTCCCAAACGGGAACAAATCATCATCACATGAGATGAAAACTTCAAGAAAATTATAGAAATAGAGCAAGTTAAGACATAGTAAACCAAATACACGCATCACCAACATATGAAAGGGGTGATTAACAAAGATTACTCTCCAAAGACGTTGTCCATGTGAAAAAGTAGCCAAACTAATCCTAAAAGTTTGAAATTTTAGTACATGCATAGAAAATTATCTAAACTCTGCCAAGTAGAGAAATATATACAGAAATATCAAAAGCTAGAGAATTACAATCTCCTCCTCAACTGCTAACACTTTCAAATTCATTATTCAATCACATTCAAAGATATTATTTGTATACTTACCATCCTCAACTATACTTAATAGCTAAAGTAAAACAATCGGACTCAAAATTACCATTTTTATCAACTAAACCCACACACCAATAATGCAAATTTTAAGGTTTTATCTCAACCCACATACAAAGAGAGAGAAGTAAACGGAAAAAAAATCTATTAAAAATTCACAAAACATCACTACAACCTTACCTAGGTTGATTTGCAAGAACTTTATTCGAAAAAATTACTACAAATATCCAAAATAAATAAATAAATTATTATTAACTCTATTTACCAAAATTAATAAAAATTTGACGTAACAAATAAAAAATATAAAAAGAGTTCAACCTTTGCAGATGTACCCTCAGCATTAGGCCAACCTAATAAATATAAAATAAGTAAGAGTTTATATAAGCTATATAAATATGAATATCTCACAAAAAAATATAATAATGATGTATATAACCAATGTTTTTATCATTCAAGAGGTACATAGATATAACAATGTCATTAAGACAACAAATTCTTAAAGGTAAACTATAGAAGTTGTGTCCCATGTCAGATAAAATAATGTTAACTCAAACTCTCCTCTTTTATTGATCACATGATTATAAAATTTAAATTAATTAAAATATTATAATAAACAAACTTTTCCTAAATATATGACACTCATCCTTTAGGATATAAATATAACCACAAGCTAAAAATAAAAGTGGGGCATCTTAAGGTAATTTAAATGAACAATTTCAAACTTACTTCAATTAATGTAAATTCTTCAAAGTAATCTCGACCCTAGGATGATATCTCTTATATGGGTCACATGATAACTTATCACTATTATAACTTATAAGGCCAAGGAGTATGAAAAAAACCTATAAACCAGACTCATAATAACTTCATCACAACATTATTAGAATATTATTATATATTATGTAAATCTATGCATTAAATTGAGCAAGTTTTCAATGTAGTTCGTATAGGTTAGGTCTCATTACCAAAATTTTGAAGCATACTGGGATTTTATAAAATCAATTTATATAAATCTAATGTACATATTCACTTGTAAAATTTATAATGATTCTAATGCTTATTATAGTAATGAATTGAATACATATATTTCTATATATAACAAAAAGATCACTGATTAGCATAAACTAATCCATAATAATATCAGAACAGATAATTGATAGGAATAAATAAATAAATCCATAATAATATCATAACAGATCCACAATATGCATCATAATATCTGAGCACCCACGTATTATTGAACGAAAAAAATCGATTAAGTTCTCTCACTATTACCTGATCCACTGTGAGCATTTTCTAATTAGAGGACCAACAAAAAAAACCATCATTCAATTGCTCCTTTAAATTCTTAACCCTAATAGTCCTTCCAAATCTACCAAATTTACGACTTAATTTTAAAGATTTTTTTCTCATTTAACTTACGTGTCAAGTGTTCACTAAGTTCTTTAGCATCATTTTCTATAATAAAATTATATTATCCACCAGCACATATTGACTCAACTTGTGACTTTTATGTATGTAAAAACAGTAGTTTTTGTTTTATGTATATAAGAATTTTGAATAGACAGATTAAATTGAAGTTTGAGTTTGGACTCTCAGTTGCAAAGAGATTAATATACATGTTTACGAAGAGATTCGAAGTGGAAGAGCCGAGTTCATTGAGAAACAAAAACTAACATAATATTAGAAAAATACATAACTATTTATAAAACTGAATTAATCCCTTTGATTCATTGATGAAAGGAGGAGTGATGGTCATTTGATTTTCAGTGAAATATAAAATTGCAAAACTAACTTTTGTCGTGGATAAACTGAACAAACACGATTCACTAATGTCCAGCGCTAAAAAAATAGAAAAATAATTAATTACTACAAAACAAAATTATAATCATGTATTCGAGTTCACCGCCTAAGTATATTTTTATTTTCGAATCTTATGAAAGTAGGAAATAGGTAATTAATACATCAAGACAAAAAATAATCATAAGGCCGAGGCAAACTATATTTCACAATTACAAAACATTCCTATGGGACATATGGAACAGGAAATGTACAAAAGGAGATTAAACTATGGAACCTAATGTTAGAAAGATATATTTAACATTAAAAAATACATAGACCCACAATCTTTAAAATTTAAATATCACAGCATAAGGCAATGAAAATGAAAACGATAAAAATTAAAAGAAACAATTACCTTCAAGTGGGCAGCAGCCTTATACTTGTCCATGAAGACTCCACAATAAACTTAGCAGCAACTTTAGCCCATGGAATCTCCTCGAGATTTCTTAAGAACATAAGTAGAAGATAAATTAAAAAACAACATAGACTCCACATACAATTAGAATAATTCAATCCCGTGAGTAAGCCAATTGGTTTTGGTGATAATGTGAATGATGACTACATGAATAATGACAATAAATGAATAAATGATTAGTAGTGCTATAAAAAGTCCTAGCACTTAAACAAAATTGCACATCAAACACGAAATGCATTAGGCTCTCAGTTCAAGATTAAAATATGAGTGTCATATTTACAGCTAATTGAAAACTTAGAAACCAAACATTCAAAATGTACAAATAAAATGTGAAATTTGCAAGAAGAAATTGGACTCCATTATGTCTGCATATACAATATATACAATGCACATATACATTCACGTATACACACCATTGGAATGAGTACCCATGAGAAAAGAAAAAATTAGAATGATGGTATACACTCATGATCATTAAAAGTTGAAAAATATATATTATTTTAATATGGGCTAAGGCATCAAACATATCCATCGCTTTACATATAAATTTTGAATAAAAAAGAGAAATTATCAAACCATATAATTCATATTTATTAATAAATATAATCTTCATTGAAGAGGTCAAATTCATACTAATTGAATGGAAATGGCATAATAGCATATCAAACATAGAGAAATTATCAAACCATTCCTTAAATATAAGTGACTTCCATTTCAACTACATAAACCTATAGTACCGACTACTTTTTTCATCAAACCAGAAAGATTAATATGCAAGCTAACTTCATGTAATATCTTTATCGTAGTATCTTTTGTGAAATAATTTGTTTAAAAAATAGCTTCAATCCCAGAAGATAAATACTTCAACTTCATGTAATCACAACATCAACATTAGCCTTTTGGCATGTAAGATTGATCCTCAAAATTATTTCAATTAACACAGTAAAAAAATAAAGACTTTTATAGATATGTCGACTCAAGCACTCACAAGATAGTCTAGGACCCACCATCTTTTTTACCATTGAAAAATAGATCAAATAAAGAGCAATACTACCTAGAAAGAAACATGAAGATTCAAATAACTATCACTTCCTAAACATAACCTCATAACCTGTTACAAAATTTTAAATTCAAATATTATTTAGTTTCAAGATCTCAATACTTAACCAAGTTTTCCTGCTCCATAAATGATTACTCCATAAATATTATTTATTTGGGGAAGGAATGTACACTACATACATGTTTGCAAAACACTCCTGAACTAAACATACAAAATCAGCATTAGAGCCTAAAAGATAAGACATGCATCCTCAACCATTCTAAAAATAATTCTAGGTATTGGGTTAATATGTGAAAAACACATCTAAGGTGCGGAATATTTATTTAACAAAAATATAAAATTTTACTAAAGTACATTACAGAACCTCTTCCCAGCAACATAAGCTACAATTTTTTGCAAAGAAGATATTCTTTATTTAGAATATGTTTAGTAAAGATGACATAATAAAACTTTATGAAATCCTCTCCATAACTCTCCGAGTCAGATATACCATACCATATAAATAAAAACTTTAGAAAAATATCACTTATGACATTGTTACGCAACATATAATTCATCCTCACACAAGTTGGAGGTGGACAAAAGAAAGTTTACCTTACAAAGGATTTGCCAATGTTATGTGTGCAATTAAGACGAAACTTTTCTTAGTTGGACATGAACAAAGTCCAAAAAGAAACAATATCATTATGCAAAAAAGGTGGAGTCGCCCATCCAAGCGCCCCTGCACGCGAGAAAAAAAAAAGATAAAGAATCTGTTTAAAGGCTGCAACATATTTTAAATTATCAATCAATTCAAATGATCTAACAAAGTATACCTTCAATGAATAAAGAATAAACACCATGAGAACTCAAATTAAACGAATTGTAAATCTCTCAACAACACAAATGAAATAGAAAATGGGAAAAATTTAAGGTCAATCATCTCTTTTGGTGAAATTAAAGACAACGGATAAAATGCTTCATAAACTATCAATTGATTACCTAATACTTCAATGTTTAAACACCTTATCAACGTCAACTGCTTATATGGAAAAATAATGCATTAAAAATCAAACGAATGTCACAAATAACACAATAATGGATAAATATGAGACCCACATTTTGTGCACCATCATCGTCTAATCATCTAAACCACAAAAATAGTTTTTCATTAAACAAATTCTTAATGCTTTAAAGCAAAAACGCAAAACCTAAACTGGATAAAGAAGAATAACATCCGAGAATCGATTGATTCACAATTGCATCCTATGTAGCCTCAATAATTTCATGATCTTTTTGGAATGAATGTCTTCAGATGGGATATATTCTAATTGAAGAGTTCGAATAAAATTCTTCAGCCCCTCACATCTGAATGGTATATTCAAAATTATGCCAGAAATAGGGAAAAATAATATAGGATATAAACAGACAAAAAGAAAAAAAAATCTTCACCCAACTAATCCCAAATATTGCCCTCATCATTATAACCATTTACTTACATACATACCTGATAAATCACTCATATTTTGCAAAGCACTACCAAAACCAAAAATTTTTTTACCCCTCGCAACTCTGCAGAAATTAATTCAATGGATCAAACCAAAATATCAATCAGATATTCGGAACGGAGCACACAACAACGAATCTTTTACATCTTAGATAACAAAAATATAAATCATAGAAAATGATAACGGAATAATGAGTGAAAATTATGTGCAATTGTAAAATTAAATACATGTCTGTTATTAGACCCTATAATTTTTTACTCATCATTCTCTAAAGAATAAGCTTTTTACCTGAGAGATTTCTTATCTTTAACCTTCTTATTTGTTTTGGAATCCCTTTTCCTTGTTTTTCATTGAAGGGTTCTTCAAGAGTTGAAAGGGAGAAGCACATTCCCTAAAAATCAATCACAAGGTACAATTCTTTAAGAATAAATTCACATTCAATCATAAGCAGAAAACACATCAGATATTAATATTTACTTCATTGCCTTAAATTCAACTATAAACGATACATTTGCACTAAAACACACTTAAAAAATGTTAAAGATTAAAAATAATCTTAATATAGAAGTAAAATGAGCATAATAAAAAGAAATAGGAGCATATAACAGATGGTAAAAGCCCCACCAATATATTCCTTCGGCACATAAATCTCTAACAATACCTGACACATACGCCGCTTGTCGATAAGACGACGCCTCTTGGCAGCGACACGATTGTAGATTTTTTTTGTTTATTCCCATGTATGTCATAAAACGTAATCTTTGAACATTCATGCGAGAGAATTTCTTTCATCGAATCCTTCTGGAACATTTATCTTCGTCAGAACAATTAGCCCAAAAGATTAAAAAAATCTCCCAAAACAAAATTTAAAAGAAAACAAAATTGGGTTTATATTATGTGAAAAGGAGAGACCGACCTTCTTTTCCATATCTTTCTTATCAGTCGAGAATTTCTTTACCAACTCGCATCTTCTTTGCCATTATTCTTCTCCGTGCTGTAAAGATCAAAAAAAGTTGTTTCCCATATTAGTCGTTTGCCCATAAGATAAGTAATAGATCGAAGAAGATGGTGAATGATTGTCTTACCTCCTACAAAGATTATCTACGATAAACAGTTTATGAACTGAACATACTGTTCAAAATTAAATCGATTAGGGTTTTCGCATTGTTCAAAAACACAATCTTTGAAGAGTTGATTACATCGATTTGTGGCAAAATAATAAATGTGTGAGAGATATATTAATGGTGGAGATTTAATTGAAAAAAGTAAATGGGGTAGATTAAAGCACAAAAGTTAACATAGGTGAATATTATTTAATCTAAAATGATAAAATTGGTTTTGGGGGGAAACATTTTATCTTGCACCCATGGTAAATTTGGTGCTATTAAATATATAAAGATAATGCTATTTTTTTAAACATTTTAATTATATTATATAATCTCATTGTTTTAATGTTTTTTCCCGTGAACTTATAGATGGTTCAAGCAAAAACACTATTTAAGGAAGATTCGAACTACAAAAATAGTTTTAAGTTCGATCATGTTTGGGAAAAGATGAAAGGTTTAGCAATGATACAAGATTCTCTTCAAAATGATGCATCCATCAATACTTCTCTCTCTAGTATCTCATATTCTTCTTAGTCTTCAACATTTTCATCTTTTAATTTAAACTTATCTAGTGATGAAGGTTGATGTAGTTCTCCTTCGTACCAACCAGATGGAGTATAAAAATCTAAACTTAAAAGAAAACTAAAAGACAACGAAGCACGAAGAGATAAAATATTTGAAGAAGCAAACAAAAAATGCATGATACAATCATTGTATCAAACACCCATCAACAAAAAACGTTGGATGAAATAGAGAGGAAAAGGAAATAACAGTAACAAAAAAGAGATGATCAAATTATGATGATGGTTTTGAAAAGTATTACTGATCTTGTTCGACATGAATATTTTTGAATTGAACCACATAAAATTATGCAGAGGATAAATGAAGAATTCATGTGATCCACTAATTAATCTAATATTTATGGAAATTATTTTCTTGGTGCATTGCACGGATTAATTACCAGTAAATTTTAAAAATAATGGTTCAATGTGCAACTTAAGGTGAAATTACTAATTAGTGTAAGTAGCAATTCATGGGTGCAATTATTAAGTTTGATGATTAGCAGTAAGTACCGTTTCGAAGATATTTAGACCTACCCTAACGAGAGGTTTTTTTGCCAGGTGGCAAGTGAAAAAACCTCAAGGACAGGTTTATTGCATTGAAAATGAAGAGAGTTGGAGAGGAGAGAGTGGGGAGCAGCGTTGAACATCCGGAGGTGTGGCCCTCACGCACGCTTGGCGTGGAGCCCGCGCTGCAGGATGTCACATTCTCTTTAATTTCTTTCTTTTTTTTCCTTCTCTACATGGAAAATACGTCACTTGTTTATTATTTTTTTATTTGTAATACATACATTATATATATATATATATACACATTATATATATATACATATATATGTGTGTAGTTTTGAATACAAAGTATCTGACGGTTTTTTTTATGACCGTTTTATTATGACTGTTTTTTTATATTACCGTTGTAATTTTTTATTAATTTTTTTAAATAAATTCTCACTATAAATATATCTTCCATTTCATTTTTTTCCTATATTATCTTCTATTCTAAATCTCAACTTTAAATTTCATAACTCAAAATATTTTCTTCTTATCCCAAAAATGGATAAAGATCCATGGATGTATTTCGGGATCAATTATTCGAACTCATGAGAAAATTCAACGCCTTCAAATATGAATTTTCATCCACGTGCCAACTTCCATCCTCAAAATCTTTCCTACTAATCTTTCAAAAAATTTCCAAATAATTTTCTTACCCAAAATATTTCTACTAATATCTCAAATTTTCCAAAAGGTAGTTTTTCTTACCCCAATTCTTTTAATTCATTTGGTGCACCATTCTTTATGTATCTAAATCCCTACACGGCTCCTCATCCACAATATGGATTTCGTCCGACCATCGATACAAGTTCACCGAATACAGACAGAGACACTGCATCTCCAAACTCTCAGCATTCGTCTTTTTCATCTAAATTCTATCCAACAGGACTTTATGGGGTTAATCTCGCTGCCGACTTGCCACTGAAGTTCCACCAACGGCTCTTGCTACTAAAAAAATCCTTACTCTTTTGATGAAAATATTCTTCTCGCGAGTTGTTGGCTCGATATCAGCATGGACTGCATTGTCGAAAACGATCAATGCATTGTCGAAAACGATCAAAAGTCTGAGCAGATGCGGGTTTGAATTGTCGAGGCTTACAACATTAACTGTTTAGATGACATGGTATATAGGTATGTCGTTAAATTGAAGTCACATTATTACACACTACAATAACATGCGAAATGGTTCAATTGTTGACAATCAGGAGAAGAAGGCTTGGGGGAGTGGTTGTAGTGATGCTGATATAGAAGACAAAGCAAAGGTTCAATTTAAGGTGAAATGTGATTTCCATTTTTGACAAATAAAAGTTTGGAAAGTATTAAAAGACAATCTAAAATTCGCCGATCCAGATTATGATGAGAGCGGATCAAAAAATGAGAGTATGTGATATCTTCAAATACTGACTCAGAAACTGGAGATAAAGTCAAGGGAGAACCACCTCGTCCAATGGGAAAGAACGCAGCAAGGCGAATCGGAAAGGGTAAAGCAAAAACAACCACGTCTGCAGGAGAAAGTGAGGACGATTTTCAGAAAATGCTTCATAACTTGGAAGAACTGAATAAGAAGAAGATCAAAGGAATTGCTAGCCTCGCCCGAGCTAAAAATTATAAGATGCGCATGAAAGATACCTCGCAGATGACAGGGATCAACTACATATCCATCTCCACATTGTAAAATTAAAGAATTAATCGTTGTATTTTTCATCGTTGTATTTTTCACCGTTGTAATATTAGTTATTGTATTTCATTTCGTATGAGAACATCTATCACTGTATTTCTTTTCGTTTTGAAAACTAGCTGTTAAAAAACTATCCGTTGTGAAACTAGTCGTTATAAAGTATCCGTTGTGAAACTAACCGTTGTAAAACTAGTCATTTTGGAACTCTATTCTATTTGAAGGATGTATTCGGATTGTTGGAATTCCTACCTAAGAACATTACACTCTTGAAAACTCTTTATCCTTCAATTTCATTCATTCTCTCAAACATGTTTTCTTCTTCTCACTCATCATCTTTCGAAAGTGATAATCTTCTTGAGTACGTGCTTCATGACACGATGGAGAAAGAAATACACTTGTTGCTTAAAAACAATAAGAATACGTTGCGATGCTGGGACTTCTGCTGGAGGTGCCAGAAAGAACGTATGTGGACCGAAATCGTGAGGCGAGACATGCAAGACTCTACCTCGATTGCTACTCTAAAGATCTGATATATGGAAGCGAGACGTTTCGCCGCTATTTTCATATGTCAAGAGAGTCTCATGATGAGTATTTTCAGGGAATGGTAGATGCAACTAGGAAAAAAAGGGTTCTCTCCACTTCAAAAGTACACGGTGGCCATCCGCCAATTGACATATAGTAGACCTGTCGACCATTGGGATGAGTATCTACGTATTGCTGAAACAACTGCCATAGAATGCCTCTCTAAGTTTTGTTGGTGTGTGATCGAACTATTTGGCGGATACTACTTGAGAAAGTCTAATGCCATGGATTGTCAATAGTTGTTACAACTGCACAAACAAAGACATGGATTTTTCGAAATGTTGTGCAGCCTTGATTGCATGTATTGGGAATGAAGAAATTATCCCACGGGCAAGCGGTGACCATGGCGTTCCAACAATCATGCGTGAAGTGGTTGCCTCTGTAAATTTATGGATGGCATATCTATTTTGGAGTAGCAGGATCCAACAACGATATAAATGTGCTCAATTAGTCGCCATTATTTATGAATACTCTGCAAAGAACCGCGCTCCATCGGTTAATTTTACGATCAATGGTAAACAATATAATCAAGGATATTATCTTACTGATTAAATTTATCAAGAGTTGGCTGCTTTTGTGATACACTTCTCATGTCCTCAAGATCCGAAGAGACAACATTCAAACAACTGCAAGAGTCTACTAGGAAGGATATCGAACGAGCCTCTGGAGTGTTTCAAGCTCGTTGATCAATTATTAGCAGTCTAACTCATTTCTGGTACATGAATAACTTGAAGGATATAATGCTAACTTGCATTATATTGTACAACATGATAATCGAAAATGAGGAAATGCAGCGATCGATTGGTATAACGATCCAAATGTGGCCATTTCGCCTCCACAAGTTAAGGATCAGTCGGAGCATTCAATGATTATGTCAGGAATGGTATTCAACTACGAGATAATCATAAACATCTACAGGTTTGACATGATTTAATCGAGCATGTTTGGAGGTTTTACCTTATTGTTATTGATTTAATCGAGCATGTTTGCACATTAAATTGGCCGGATCGAAATTTACCTTATTGTTTTTGGAGGTTTACTTTTATTTTTCAATGTGTGTTCTTTAAATTTGTATTTTTATGTTGTATGTAATGAAAAAATATATATATATATATATATTCAAAATTTTATAAAATAAAAATAATCAGAATATATAATTATTTACTCCCTCGACCCATCACTAACGTATCTATTTTGTCATTTTGGGTCATCCACTCTTAAAGTATTCATTTTCTATTTTTAGTAAAAGGGTCCTGATCGGTGTGAAATTCAGCTAGATTTTAAGTGGATTTTTGTGGCTTTAATTCAATAATTAAGTATGATTTTAATGAAAATACTATTAATTGCTTAATTAGTTTGAGAAATGTATTTTTGTTATTTTTGCAGAAAATAGGGTGATTTTGATAAAAATGGATTCTACAAGTGAAGAGGAAGATGTGGGAGAAAACGGAGTTCGCTTTGGAGTTAAAACGAGTAAGAACGGGCCAAAGAAAAATTTGCTATAAATCTCATTTTTTATCTCATGAGCAAATTATCCCACATTGATTACCTACCACAAATTCCTCTCACTCTACTACTACATGAACTCACTTGTCCTACTTTGGAAACTCACTCAAATTTCTCTCACCCTTACTACTATAAATACCCTCTTTCATGAAAGCCTCCATTGAACAATTCTTTACCCATTTTAAATTCTATTAAATTGAATAATTTCCAAGATTCAATAGTTGAGAGGGCTTTTAAGTAAGACCTCCATAGTTGAGATCCCTCCCCTTTCGGGGCGAGGGATCCGTAGTTTTAAATGTTTTTCTAGATTATGATTTCATTTGCTTTCCAAGAAGGTGGGAACACTAATGAAAGGATGAGCTTGGTGGATGTAAAAACTTTATTCGGTTAAATCTAATCCTACTTATTATTTTTTATTTTCTATGTTTTGAATGTTTAAGTGATGTTTAGATTATAGATTAATTTGTGATATTATTTAAATTGTGATCCGACTTTGATTAGTTTCATTTATGGATGCTTAATTGCTTAATTTATATGTTTGATTTGTGTGGTTAATTATCTATTGCATGTGGTTAGAACGAGAGTTCAATTATTTGTCTTAGGAATTAATTGAATCATTTCATCATGTGGGTTATGTGGATTAATGTGGGAAGAGTTGGAGACGACCTCTCATGATTAGAACTATATAAGTGGACACTAGAGAGGTTAGATCGAGAGGTCAATTAATCTAGTGAGGGGAACCCAACCTTAGTGAATTCATAGTACCTAGAAAGGGAATATTACTTATGATTTAGTACCTTCTAGGGAACTCGTACATGTAATTAGTATCTATTGGGAGGTGTTCGCTATGTTATCGATCTTATGTGTTATTTTGGGTTCTTTGTAAGGACTTACATCCTCTTCATCTCGAGAGAGAGTTTAACTGGAATTTGTGAACGCTCTTACTATGATAGCTTAAATTGGGAGACAATTAGATATGTTACATGATTGATTCATTTGGTGTGCATCATGAAAACTTCATTTGCATTGAAAATTCCAAAAATATTGTAATTAGTTTCTTTTCTTGTTTCTATTATCCTCCTTTCTCAGTCGTTCCAAACTAATACGAGACTATAACTTGAAGGCCACGAATCCTAAATTTCCCGTGGTTCGATAAATTCTTTAATTGGTAATCCCGACTATAAACGACCAATCAGGTCCACGTATAGCCCATCACTTTCAACCACTCTCCACTAATACAACTATACACTTTATATAAAATAATAATACTCTTTAATTCACGTGCAAAAAACAAACGAACGCGTTTGCGATGAACGGAATGAGTATAATTTACTTAGAAATTATATAAATATAATTGATCAATTAAATGAAAAAAAATTTAGATAAATTCCAAAAAAAATTCCTATATTTTGAGTTTATTGCGCTGGAAGAGTTATTTTGTAGCGAGAGATTTCTTATTTTGAGGTGACAACATTGTTATTGTTTTTTCTTTTTTGGTTTAAGATTAGTGAGATCCGTGGGACACGGACTCACATAATTCTTTGCTTAAGACTCCAATTACAACACGCCACATCAGCAAATGACCCACATATATTAACACACCTTCTAAATTTATCACACTATGCAAGGGAATTTACGTCAAACCAACTTCTCTGGCGGCCAAATTACATTTCATATCCCACTTTGAGTGACCGCAGCCCTCTAGTATTCCTAACATACGCCGCCGCTCACTGTTCTTCTGCAACCGTCGACAGTGGCGGCCGCTTCTTCTACCACCGCTTCATCCGCCTTCTCAAAAAATCCGACTCCATTGATCAACTCCAAGTATCTTCCCCAATCTACGCTTCTATTCCCTTACAACCCACAGAAACCAACCACAGCATCCATCTCCCACCGACGTCCCCTGCAAATCTCAAACGTTCTCTCTTCTCCCAGAAATCCGGTAGACGAGGTGGAGGCGTTCGTTTCCCGATTCGCCCCGGACGAGCCTCGAAAAGGCTGCGACGTCCTCGTGGAGGCGCTGGAGCGCGAAGGTGTCACCGACGTATTTGCCTACCCTGGTGGCACGTAGATGGACCAGGCTCTCACGCGCTCCAACATCATCCGCAACGTCCTGCCCCGCCACGAACAGGGTGGGATCTTCGCCGCCGAGGGTTACGCACGCGCCTCCGGCAAACCTGGCGTCTGCATTGCCACCTCCGGTCCCGGCGCTACCAATTTGGTCTCCGGCCTCGCCGACGCCCGTCTTGATAGCGTCCCGGTAGTGGCGATCACCGGCCAAGTCCCCCGCCGCATGATCGGAACCGATGCTTTCCAGGAAACCCCCATCGTTGAGGTGAGTAGATCGATTACAAAGCATAATTATCTCGTACTAGATGTTGAGGATATCCCTAGAATCGTGAAGGAAGCTTTCTTCATCGCCAGTTCGGGTCGGCCTGGCCCGGTTCTGATGATGTCCCGAAAGACATCCAGCAACAGATGGTGGTTCCTAATTGGGACCAACCCATTCGATTATCTGGTTATATCTCTCGATTGCCCAAACCCCCCTGTGAGAAGTTGTTAGATCAGATAGTTAGGCTGATTTCAGAGTCTAGAAAACCAGTTCTATATGTGGGAGGTGGGTGTTTGAATTCGAGTGTGGAGTTGAGGCGATTTGTGGAGCTATCCGGGATTCCCGTGGCAAGCACTTTGATAGGTCTCGGATCTTATCCGGGTTCGGATGAGGATCATGCTCTGCAAATGCTGGGAATGCATGGAACTGTGTATGCTAACTATGCAATTGATAAGAGTGATCTGTTGCTCGCATTTGGGGTTAGGTTTGATGATCGTGTGACCGGTAAATTAGAGGCGTTCGCTAGTCGAGCGAAGATCGTTCACATAGACATTGATTCAGCTGAAATTGGAAAGAACAAGCAGCCCCATGTGTCCATCTGTGCTGATATCAAGTTAGCTTTGGAGGGTTTGAACTCAATATTGGAGGAGAAAGTGAGGGCTGGTAAGGCGAAGTTCGATTTTTCGCCTTGGAGGGAGGAGCTCAAGGAGCAAAGGATGAAGTTCCCCTTGAGTTTTAAGACCTTTGGTGATGCCATTCCTCCTCAGTATGCAATCCAGATGCTAGACGAATTGACTAATGGGAACGCGATCATCAGCACGGGCGTTGGGCAGCATCAGATGTGGGCAGCTCAGTTCTACAAGTACAATAGGCCGAGGCAGTGGTTGACATCCGGTGGTTTAGGCGCAATGGGGTTCGGATTGCCTGCAGCGATTGGAGCTGCTGTGGCTAGACCCAATGCTGTTGTGGTTGATATTGATGGCGATGGGAGTTTTATAATGAATGTGCAGGAGTTGGCTACGGTGAGGGTGTAGAATCTGCCGTAAAGATTATGTTGTTGAATAACCAACACTTGGGCATGGTGGTTCAGTGGGAAGACCGTTTCTACAAGGCGAACCGTGCCCATACCTATCTCGGGAACCCTTCTGTTGAGTCGAAGATTTTTCCGGACATGCTCAAGTTTGCGGAGGCTTGTGGCATACCTGCAGCTCGGGTGTCGAAGGTAGAAGAGTTGAGAGAGGCGATTCGGACGACGATGGTGGAAACGCCGGGGCAGTATTTGTTGGATGTGATTGTTCCGCATCAGGAGCATGTGTTGCCTATGATACCGAGTGGTAGGGTGTTTAAGGATGTAATCACAGAAGGTGATGGGAGAACTAAGTACTGATTTGATTTATATGGTGCAGTCAATGTTAGAAGAGGGAGGTGTATTTAGGACCTTAGGTTAGTGAGTTGTGTCTCGTGTTTCTTCATCAGATCTCTTTTTTTTTTTTCGTCTTTGAACTAGTGTAGTGTTCAACACAGGTTGAATTGCTTCTAATGGTCTCATTCGGTCATTCCCACTTGGCAAATTTTAAATTTATCACCTAAAAAAAAAATTGAAATAATAATAATAATGAAAGAGAATTTAAAAAATAATCAAATTTTACTTTTCAAAATCTTTATGTGAAACCAACAACGTTTATATACTCCCTCCGTCCCAGACTAAAGGGGTCATTTTACAATTTTCGTTGTCCCACTTAAAGGGGGTTGTTTCTATTTTAAAAATGTGAACACTTCATAACAATATTTTATACTTTCAAAAGACAAAAATACCCCATTATAATTAATGAATTAATTAGGTGGAAGTGTAGAAAGGTAATTCACAAATTCCACATACACATTAAATAATAATATTTCTTAATCTACATACACAAAAGCATTTGACTCTCTTAGTCTGGGACGGTGGGAGTAAATTTTATCTACTTTTTAAATTTTAATGCCTTTTTAAATGTTGGTTTCCAAGTTGGTGTATATACCCTTAAAAATATTTTTTTATACCATTTTGATAATTTTGATAAAAAAAATTACTTTCTCTATCCCGTTAAAAACTTTTGTGTTTGTACAGGTATTAAGGAATATAATACTCATTCTAATGCTTCCTCCGTCCATCATTAATCTAATACTACAATTTTGGGTCGTCCATCCTTAATCTATCCATTTTCCCTTTTAAATATATGAGACTCACACCCTCCACTAATACAAATAAAATATGAAATTTACACCCTCCATTATTACAACTACTCACTACACATAAAATAATAATATTTCTTATTCCACGCGCGCAAATGGATACATTGATGTTGTACTGAAGAGGTATAATATTTTAATTTATAGTAAGTTGTTGTATGAGTATAGTGTGAGTCACATGAAAATATTTAAATGTTTTGTGAGGGTTTCATTTATTCCCATTTTGTCCCACACAAAGTGTCTTTTACTTTTTGCACGTGAATTAAAAAGTATTAATATGATTTAATGTGTAGTAGACAATTATATTAATGGGAGTGTTAGACCCTATATTTTAATTGTATTAGTAGACATGAGTAGATCCTATGTGTGAGAAAGAAATAAGACCCTTTAACTGAGACAGCCAAAATGAAAAAAGAAAATGATCTCTTTAAAAGGGATGAATGAATTATTATAAAGAGAAATATAAACATTTTTAAAGAACACCAAAAATGAAAATATGTAAACGATATTGTGAGACTGAGGGAGTAGGTGATATGGCAATAATAATTGACAATTTATAGTGTGCACCCGGGTGCACCTAAAGATAGAGTCCACTCATATACAAATATAAACAAAAACATATACAAATAAGAGTAAAGATGTATACAATTTAATTGTTAATTTTTTAATAAAAAATTGTATATAATATTCAATAAAAAAGTTATACACATATGAATGTTAGTTTTTTTTAATAAAAACTTAATGTAAAAAAAGTATACAATTATTACAAAACACGTATACAAAATAGAATAATATATATACAAAATAGAATAAAAAGACATACACATATGGGTGCACCATTGCACCCAATATACACTCATAATAATTTTTAACATGTCTATTTTTAACATTTGTGTATATATTGGCACTAATTAATATTAATAATAACTAAATAAAACAAAATAAATATAAAATAATAATAATAATAATAAACTAGAATGTTACATGCATTCCCAAAACACAGAGTTAGCCCTTACATTAGCGCACAATTAAAAGAGATACAAATTGGGATTGAAATTATGCAGCTAAATGGGGTGAGATGGGATTTAAAAGGAGATTAGATGATGATCAGCTCATGTGTTTAAATGCCAAAATACAGTTGAAATAACAAGAAGAAACAAGTTTTATACAAATTTTTAATGCCGATTACCCATGGATCTTTGCCAAGAATTCCATTCATAGACAAAAACCACATTTCCATGGAGCATCAGCGAGTGACCATCCTTTGCGCCACTCTCTATTCTCATAATACTAACTTCTTCCAGCTGTAACAGAGAACGAGAGACATGTCAGCATGAACAAACTACGTTGGACAGGAAAAACACCAATAAATGGAGGAGGAGGCCACATAACAAAATACAAACAAATTTTTAATCGATGCACATAACATATAACACAGCCTGCATCAGCTAGTAGTTAAGCACAAGATATTCGTTAACATGGGTGCACATAAAAGACTGTAAAAGTAATCCATTTGTCATAAATTTAATAGGAAAAAGAGCTGGTCCAACTCGCAAATCAGAGTCGACAGACAATGTGAACAAGGCCTCAACAAATTTTGGTAGCCAAGGAAATATCGTTCAGATATTGCAAATAGGATGAAAGTCACATTTACAAAGAAACATTATGGATTACTCCATTTAAAGGATCTTCTCTCCCACTTTTTGATCATTTTGTTACTAGCTTCTTAATAAAAGGATAACTAGTAACTTTCCAAATTCCATCTTAGTTTGAGATCCCTATTCTTTATCCTTGTCAGTTGTCATTAGTACCATCTGTTACCAATTGCTCAGAATCCTTTTCACAAGGACCATCTTGAGTTTTGGTGTTGTCCTGCAACAAATAATTGCCTGTTACAAAAGTCTTGTCACTAGAATTTTCCAGAATTGCTCAAGAAAACCCCACTTATAAGGCATTTCTTTGTAACAGGCAATTAAATTCCATTTGAAGGTCTTTGAGAATGTTCAACATTCTCATACATCAACATGGCAGAACCAAGTGCTGGTCAAAGTCAATTCAAGAAAACACAGTATATAAATCAGTGAAAGCATTTAAATATTGAAAAAAAAAAAAAAAGCTTCTCCAAGCAACTCCATAATATTCCATAAGGTAATTTTCTCGAAGATTTCTTTACACAGAGATCTGCACAGTTATTTTAGTACATGGAAAAATGTATGAGTTAGGATTTAGGAAAATGATTTTTTTTTTTTAAACATACACACTTAACTAAATTTATATATGCAGAGAAAAAGTGAGTTAATTATTAATTTATTCGTTCTTATCAGTCAGATGCTTGCAAGGGTGAGGGAGCAACCGATGAAATGAAATATGAGTTATAATGTAATCCAAGTTGCACAAATACTAAATTATAGATATACTGCCACACTATGAAGATTAATAAAAGTTTTAGCAAGTCTTATGTGAAATCGTTTCACGGAACAAATCTTGTGAGACGGATAAAATGTATTAATAAAAAAAAAATGATATCAAATTATACCCTAAAAAAGAAAAAGTGTTACTTGTCTTCACAAGAGATGGGCTCACACAAATTTTTGCCTTAAAATTTTTGATTGCACATAGCAGAAACAAGCTTTCTCAGATATCAGCTGAGAGAATAAATTAGTTAAGTTAGTTCTGTTGAGATAAAGGAGTTAGATAACTAATAGGTGAACAGGTGTCATCTTCATCAATAACACATACCATGTTAAGCCGGTTCGGATCTCCTGTTACATTTTGGTGTTACATCTCCTGTTATAAACAGTTGGATGATTGACACGTAGGATAAACTATTATATACCCTAACAATCAACCCTAAGGGGAAAGGTTAAGATTTTACTCTCCTCATACGTGTCACTCATCTAACGCGTGTAACAGGAGATGTAACACCAAAATGTAACAGGACATCCAAGATCATGTTAAGCATTTGAAAAATTAGTCTAGTGAATAAAACAGAATATAAGTGTGCATCATTCAAAAATGAGTAAGCAAAGAAGCTACAACACACTATCCCATTACATAATTAATTAGTCAGCACATTTCATCCTTGTCGACAACTATCATGTTATGGATTTAACTATAATGTTGTGTTGCCAAAAACTGGTGAACAGCATTCAAAGAACAGCGAGCAAAGCAACTTTAACTCATTAATCTACCTAACTTAAGTCGGAAATTTTCAAGACAAGTTTTTCCTGAATGAAGTAGAACCTCTAGGAAAGCGAAAGAACATAGGGAATTAAAAGATATCAAGCATACAAAAAGAATTGTTTGGCAATTATAGGGATACAATGTAACTCATCTCAAGTTTACAAGTAAAAAATCAGACGTCATTGAAATCACTCTTATTCATTTAGAGATAATGTCAAGTTATCTATAACAGCGTACAGCATTCAAAAGCAAAGTAGGCAAAGCAGATTCAATACTTGAACACAACTTAATGGAGTTAGAACTATTTTTTCTTGAACGGGATGCATCATGGACATTGTATAAACACAAAACAAACTTCCACATTTCACATAATCAAGCAGAATTGATTGGGGAAACAGAACATTGAGGAACACTATCATCAAGATAGGTCAAAATGTTAGAACAGAATCACTGCAAAAAGTCCTCCAATGTCACCAGATCTGAAGCCGAAAAAAGGGATAAAAATTACATTACCGAATCACCCTTGTCCATCGAGGTTCCCCTGTCCGCCGCCACCCACGCCACTCCCATACGACCCATCCTCAGCCCCCGGCTGCCACACTGACTGCCACGCTTGCGACGGCGGCGGAGTCGCCTGCCCGTAAACACATGGATCCACCCCAGGCATGGCGGGGCGCCCCATCATTGGCTGCCCCATAGGTGGGTAATAGAAGGGCACCCCTGTCACCCCACCCCCACCCGCGGGTGGGCCCACAATCCCACCCAACGCCGCCGCCTCATCCTTAATCTCATCCCGCGGCACAATGTCCACCAGAAAATCAAATATGTCCGTTCTCGTAATCGCCGCCGCGATGTCGTTCTTCTGGAGCGTCCGGCGCTTGTTCTCCTCGGCGTGGAGCCACGATCGGATCGTGAGCTCCAGAATGAACAGCTCACACGCCTTCGCGAACAGAATCGGCGCCTCCGCGGATATCATGCGCACATCTTCATCGGCCTTCATGATCTTCTTAATCCGAGCCAATGGGAGTTGATGGTTCTTGAAATCGTTCACCTGCTCGATTTCCTGGCGCTGAAAAGTCCAGAACATCTGAAGCTGTTGCTGCTGCTGCTGGAGCAGGTGTTGGTACGGTGGCTGTGGCGGATACCCCGCCGCCTGCGGTGGGTACGGCGCCGCCGCGCTCTGCTGGGGGTTGTTTTCCATTTACGGAAGAATTTTGCTATAGTGGGGAAGAAGATGGGATTGAATAATGGTTCTGGTTTGAGAGGAGAGAGAATTTATTTATATATAAACGCTTCGAAGGGCAAGCGAATTTTGATATTGCCAGTGGATTGTACATTGATAGTTGCGTACGGTACAAACGGTGAATGCGAGAAAGGTGTGAAGATAGTGTTTTTGATGAGGAGAGGAGGTTGTAATCGTTGCCCAACTGCCCATGCTGTTCGTACAAATATTCCAAGATATTTGATTGGGAAATACGTTTTTTTTTTTTTTTCCAAGACCAAAACGACTTCGTTTCTTAAATCAGATTAGATTAATGATAACAGGGGTATAACAAAGCCAAGCCTGTTGGGCTACCCAATATAGTGGGCTAAGATAAATAATTAATAGAGCACAAATATTAGTAAATGATGACCTATGAGAATTACTAAGGAATATTTTTTTTAAAACATTGAAAATTAATTATATTAAATAAAATAAATATTTCATTATTAAGATATTTTAGGAAAAATTATTCATAGTACACACTTTGTACCCTAAATTACTAAGAAATATAATGAGTTCAAAAAATTACTCTCACATACAAAATATTAAAGTAAAATACAAAATATAACCTTAATTCATTATAATCTCATACACTTTTAAACTACAAACTCTAAACCCCTCACCCACCCAACTGACACCGTCGGACAACCACCGGACAACCACCGCCGGCCGCTGGACCACCGCCGGCCACCCGAGAGGAGTATATAATTTTTCGCTGTACATGACACTTACGATTCACACTTTTTTGCTACACATAATTTTTGCTGCACACAAACTTTTATGCTACACACACTTTTTTTTATTGCACATAACTTTTGCTGCACACGAACTTTTTTGCTGCACACAAACATTTATGTGCATCATATTGTAAGGGTAATACTGAAATATCACTATATATTTATGTAGTTAGTAGTAATATTTTTATATGTTTTTATTTCATAATAATAATGGAGTTTTTAATGTACTTTATAGTAAGTACCCATATTTTTAATTAAAGTAATATTATACATTAAATTTACTATAATAAATTAATATTTAAATAAAAAAATAAAAAAATTATATTCTAACATATTCCGCATAATATTCGGATTTCATATTAGAATTTGCAAAGATGATTAGAATTGTAATGTTGGTTATAATAACGTAGTCATATTTATCATTACTTGAAAACTGATGTTAATTTGAAGAGAGTGACTAGCCTATAACCGATCCTACCAATTTTTGGTACAACTGGATCCTTTCTTCCTCATCAACGGGTCTGGATTAAATTTGAGAAAGAAATCAATTCTCTCCATTCTGGGATGAACACCACCCCCTTCGTCGAACTTCCATCTCCCTCACGCCGCCAAAATCAAAGTTGTCTTCTTCGTCGGAACTTAGAATCGCTCTCTCAGCCTACCCCACTCGACGTCAGACCTGTTTTGTAGGGTTATAGCAGATCGAATAAGAGTGAACCTTAATTTCCCAATTGGAAAAATGAAGAGAGACGAAATTTCGGCGACAAATGCAGGTGAGTAAGCTACGAACATCCCTAATTTGCTTATCTTTTTTGGATTATTTCCCCCTAATTTGAACATCTTAGAGTACTCCCTGTTCTTTCCCTTTAGCCTCATCAACCCTACATTGTTGCATTGATTCGGGTTTGGAATAGGGTGGGTCATTGCACTCACAATTAATTTTCATTTTATTTTTTAATTTGTTGGTTTTGTATTACATTCATTATTCAAAACTGGAAAAAGTAGATTATTATCTTAGATGTCGTACTGTTCGTGAACAAGAAATCTACTTTTGCGCCAAATGGGATTGTATTTTAATGGTTGTAGTTCTTTTACATTGTTAGATAATAATAATCTTCATTGTCTATTATACTGTTGCATTTTTTTTTGTTATACCTAGTCATCCTTTTTTGATAATGTTAGCCTTCTGTCACTATTACAATGCTGCAAAGTGAGAAGATGGTTGACATTCAAAATGTATGTAAGTTACTTTCATTTAATAAATAGAGTTGGTTTTACTGAGAATAATTTTCTACATACATAGTATGCACATTATTATCATTCTTTAATGGGCACATCTACAGTCCAATTATTTGATGTGACTTGGTTTTTGTTAATTTTGTTCTAATTTCTGGTACTTGAACATGAACATGGAGTAACAACATTTGTAAAAGTCCATTAGTATTAGACCCACTGTAGGTTCTTTTAGTGATAAACAGATGAATTTTTAGGCTTTATTTGCGGTGTTTCTGGCCTTACTCCCTACAAATTGGCACAGAAATCTAAAGAAACGGGAGCTGGAGTCAACACAAATTATTTTTTTGCTGAAACAGAAGCTAACTACATTTGATTATTTGTAATGTGTAGCTGAAGGTGTATGCCTGTGTATGATGTATCATATTTGGGTGGTCAACTACGTGATAGATCTTGACTAGTTTGGGCACCCATTTTGGATAATTGTATCTAGCATATGGTTAGTGAAGTTGATTCTACTTTTTCCTTCTTTAAAAAGTTCTGCCCAACCTTGTTACATTTCTTCATTCTTACAAGAATATTTTTATAGACAGTTAGAGAGATTCGTCACAATATTTTGCCATTTGAGAAGGATTTGCAGATAAAGAATTGTAATTAATCTTGAACTAGATAATTAATTTGTGATTTTTGTTATTAAAGAATAATCTTAACAATATGACATCCTTGATTAATTCCAACTATATGATAAGCTCGTTTAATGATAACTAACTACGAAGCTTCATACAATTTAAAAAGTAATCCAAAAACTTGTTAATAGTAGCCTAAATCATTATAAAGAGTAACCCAATTAATAAAAAAAAATTAACCTAAAAAGATGTTAACCAAACATAATAATATATAAATAAATCAACAAAAAGAGTAATCCAAAAATTTGTTTATAGTAATCCAATTTATTATAAAAAGTAACCTTGTGAATCAACAATAAATTTTTCAGAACAAGACTAAACTAATCTAATAGAGCAAACTAACGAGAAGCAATAATGGCAAGAGATGACTTGGACAAAAAAGTTTCTCTACCCTTGAAGAAACTTCTACCAGAATTAAAAAATCTCTCTATGAAGAAATCTAATTTCCTTTTTATTTTCTTCAAAGACTAACCCAATAAATTATAAAGAGTAACCTAATTAATTTAAAAGAGTAATCTATTTTTTTTAATAGAGTGACCTAACAACGTATTTAATTTCAAATAGTGGTCCAATTTATTCCAAATAGTGATCTAATTAATTCTAAAGAGTAATCTAATTATTTTTATAATGATTTAGCAATGTATAGAGTGTTTATAGTGATTAAGCAACATATAGATTGCATATATTTTAATTATTTCAAAGAGTGATCTAATTAATTTTAAAGAGTGGTCTAATTAATTTCAAAGGATAACCAAATTATTTTATATCGAGTGATCTAACAACGTATAAATTGCATTTAATTAATTTTAAAAAATGATCTAATTTCTGTAATTTTCTCACTCTCTCTCATCACACACAAAAGAACCGTGCTATGGGATTAAAAGGAAATTGTATAGCAATTCTACAAAATCATCCCTAGCGATCTCTCCCTTAATTCAATATTTAATCTGACAATGGAGTCTTGAAGTAAACAACAATTTATCATATCCACAATCTAATACTAAAAAAATTACAAAAATTAGAAAATGGAATGAGTATTTCATTACATTTATTAGCAATTAATCCCAACATTAATTAGCAACTGTGCTTGCTCTTGCTTCCAGCCCCCAACCCCCTCTCAAAACACCCCTCAAGCTGCCGCACTTGCCCGATGCCATTGCCATGGATTCTTGAAACCTGCCAACTTCATTTCCTCACACTTCTAGCAGGGTTGTAGTTTAGAAAATGGATCAATATGGCTTACTAATTTATGTCACTATCAAATAAAGTGATAATCATAATTCTCCTTCTGCGTATGCTTCATCTCATACCATACAACAACCAAATTTCATTCACATTTATAAAAATTCAATCTACTTGGAATTTTTAGTTCAACCTCATGTCAATTTCTCAACGAAATCCAAAATTAGTTTTTACTTAAAATTAAAGAATCGATAAAAGAAGAGAGTCTCATAAAAATGTTTCAAAGAAGTGAACTTACTCTGGCTCTCATTGCCACAGCGCGCCCACGTCCTACTCCAAGTGATGACCCCTTGCCCATCAATATTAAAAGGGGAGTATTTGAGTGATGGAGCCAAAAAGAAGAAATGAGTTTAGAGTAAGAATTAGGTACCTTATTCCTAGCTTCCAGACGCTTAAACATGGGAGCATTTTTAAGCATGTCTAATATCACCATAAACCTGGTAAAATCTGGATTACTAACATTCAATTCAAACTGAATTGGAGATATAATTATATAGGATAAGTGCACACACCTGACTTTGCTGCCCCTAATAAAAACATGCCCTAGTTGTGACACATTTCCATCCTGAAAAAAGTCACTCTAATTAGTCAAGCAACACCCTATGTCCTCATCTATAACCATAACCATATGAGAGAGAAGCATCTAAATTGAGAATATTAAACTCATAGCTAAACCTAAATCATTTGGTGTGGTGTGTAGTATGTAAATCATAAATTCACTCTCCACTCTACCAATTACTAGCAAATACTCCATATACGAAGATCACACCACGTAACACACTAGCCACTTCAATTCTACAACAAGAACAGAAGCAACCCAATCTGAAATTACATAATTGCCACTTAAGAGTTCCTTTAACACCTACTAGGGTTTAACAAGACTAGAACATTTAATTTCGAAAAAAGAATTTTACCTTAGCTATTGCTATTGCTATTGCTAACCCGTATTTTTACGGGTGTGGAATTGAAGGGGGAGGTGGGGGTATACGTACCGGTTCAATTAATGGCGGAGATGGTTCTGGCGACGGAAATGGGAGGGACCCAGATGAGAAGTACCTCCTTCCTCTTCCTTCCAAATCCATGCTCTCCGAGCCTCAAATCCAAGAACCTTCGCTGCTATCGCCTCATTTCCAAGGCTCAAATCACCCTTTGCTGCTCAACTCAAGTGTCAATTCATGGAAAATGAGCTGCTCAAATCCCCAATTCAAGGATAATGACGGGGTGTGAGAACCAAAATTTATTAAAATCCTACCCATTTTATTAAAATGATCCGGTTGTACCATTTAAAAAAAAGAGACTATTGAAATCTTTACCTAATTTTAATATAAAAGATATTAAGCTTATTTAATTTGTTATTGAGTTTATTGAGTTTTTTTTTTTTTTAATTTAAAGAACTACCTCCAAATATATTTTTAAGATTTGGGAATAGATTAGATGTATTGTAATTTAGTTATTAACTTTTTTTTTTGTGTTGTCTTGAAAATGCAAAATTTAACTTACTAAAGTTTAATACATGAATGTTTTTTTCTTTTTATTTTATTAATAAAATCCATAAATATATCACAAATATAACATGAACAAACTGGACAAATAACAATGTTGTCATATTCTTATTTGAAATAAGGGGTTAATTCAATCATACAATGTATTAAATGAATACCTCAAATCTCTATATTATTTCATTTATAAGACTTTAATAACTGATGATTCGAATATAACAATTACACTTGTTGTTGTTGTTTTATTATTATTATTATTATTATTATTATTATTATTATTATAATAAAATAAATCTGTAAATAAGTATTGATTGAAACAAGTTTAGAAAAGCATAAGAATGATTCATTAACACGAGACATTTAAAAATATAAAATACTATATAGATTACTCTATATACTCTTGTGCGGAACCTGAATTAACTAGTTATTAATAAATTATGAATGATATATATAAAGTTTTTAACTTCATGATATTTATTTTGATGTAATTTGTGAAATTTATATAACATTAGAAACTTGAAAATATTTTTTAAATTTATGTATTAATTAAATTAATTATAAAATAAAATTATTAATTTAAAATTAAAAGTATAAATAATTAATTTAGAACATTATAATTATAAAAATAATTACATTGAATAAAATAATAATTTTAATAAAATTCTTAAAAATATTCTTTTTATCAGCGAAATTTGAAAGTCTTACCGTCTCGGTGTATTTCTTAAATTTTCAAATTTTAAATTAATTGAATATCATCCTCAAATTTTTAAATTTAAAAAGAAACTTAAAACAAATTGTATAGATACAACTATACTATAAATTTATCCTATAAACCCTTGGCATACAAGATGCACAATCCCATAATTACTCCAAATTTGTTGTTATCTATTGTTGGAGGTGTTCATTGGTAATTGGGATGGTCCTAAGTAGCTAAATATTGTATTTAAATGGGAAAAGGATCACCCTAACCCTTCAACTTATATCTATTAAGAGCACTTAAACCCTTGAACTTTATTGTTTACATGCACACCATTTACCTTTATAAATAGGGTCAAATAAGCCCTTTTTTAAAAAAAAAAAATAAAACATAGGAGCTCCTTAATATTAAATATTAGTACTATATATAGAGCATGGAACCTACAGTTGATTTTTACTTTTCTATTTACGGAACCTTGTGTTTTTTTATTTTTGTTCTTACAATTTTATATTTAATTTTTATGGTTTAATGTTACTCATTTAATTATTTCTAAAAATAAATACTTATTAATTTATTCTTAGAGTTTCAAATGATTTAATTATAATTTTATTTTGCAGTTTATGAATCATTTTATCCCTAGTAATAAATATTTATTTTAGGTTTAGGATTAATTTTAAAAATATAAGTACCATAGTAATAATAGATAATAAAAAAATTAAAAATGAAGAGGGTTAATTTAACGTATATTAATGTTTCAGTTTTAAAAGACAATGGTTTATATACATCTTATTAATAGTAAAAACTAAAAACAACATGAATGAAAAATAAAATAGATTGGGAGCTTGCATCAAATATTACTTTATTTTTCATTCCATTCAATTTTTTATAATTCTATTCTAAAAATGTACATTAAATTCTAAAAATAAATAAGAAAATTTATGATAAGTAATAAATTATGTTACATATAACACATGAGTAAAATTAAATTATCTACACATGAGTAAAATTAAATTATCTACTTAAAATTAACATTAAATCATAAAATAAATATAAAATTGTAAGAACAAAAAATAAGGTTTGCGTAAATAGAAAAGTAAAATAAATCATAAATTATAGAAAATATTATATATATATATATATATATATATATATATATATATATATATATATATATATATATATATATATATATATATATTAACAAAGTTATACAGGCAAAAGGTCGATTAGGCCCCTCACCTTATATCCCAAGATCAAATTAACCCTCCACCTTTTTTTCTGATCATTCATACCCTTTTCATTTTTTATTTAGATCATTTGAGCCCTCCATTTAATTAAAATAAAATACTAATGTCATTTTGTTAAAAAACCAATCTAACACCGTTAAGAATGTATGGAAAAGCACTTTCCCAATTTTCCCAATCTTGAATCTTCACTCCACTGTACATCCACGCTCATCTTCTTCCTTTCTCTCTCCCACTCGATTTTACCAAATAACTGAATGTCGCCATTGACCGCTACACCTTCAAATCGATGAATTGCAACAAGACCTCACCGCCAACTCTCTTCCCGCCTTTGCACCCGGCGCACTCCAGCCCGGAGCATTCTGGCTGCCCCACCATATCCCCAGTTGGAATCGGATACGATCACCGACACTTTCTCCGCCTCCAGCACCTCCTCCACCTTTTCCGCCGCCTGCGTCGTCGCTTGCTTGAGCGGCTCCTTGAAACGTTTCTCTCTCACACGTGCGATTGGAAATCCACTGGTTCGACAATGCGTCGTCGTCCTCCGTGATGGTGGCTAAGTGAACCATGAACACTGCGAATTCGATGTCTGTTCGATGGGGATTGGAGTTTAACACTTTTTTTTTATTTTATCAGAGATGGGTTTGAATGGTTGCTTCAATTGGATGGGTGACATTGTGTCTATTGTTGTAAGGTGAAATCAAAACGTCAATAACCTATTCCAAATCGCGCACACAGCTACACGACGGAGATCACCAAATCCGACCGAGGAGCTTACATGGACAAATATTGTCGCCGGTAGATGGGAAAGGTGCGCTGCCGGCGTACTCGCTGCATTTTGGGTGTGTGCGACACTTGCTATACTTATGAATTCTTCCTCATCAATAATTGATATGGAAATATTTGTAGAGAATGTCAAATGTTGTATGCTTCAAGCCTTCAACCCATTGAGCTTCAACATTTATTTTATTTTTTCACCGTAGAGTTAGCAGAGAGAATGCATTGGAAGAGACATAACGACGTTATCTTTTCCTTCAACAGAAATGTTGATTTGTTTAACTTTTTGAATCTGAGGGGTATATTTGATCCCATTAAAATAATAAAAGGGTTTGGGTGAAAAAAAAAATAATCAGGAGCTTACGTGATCCTGAGGTATAAGATGAAGGTCTTACCTGACCTTTTTCCCAAGTTATAATTAATAAAAAAAGACAAAAAGAAAAGAAAAATTGAACAGTAAGTTAGATGCTATATTTATAGTAATATTTAATATAAAGGTGCTCTTATGTTTTATTTTTAAAAAATAAAGGGTTCATTTGATCCTATTAATAAAGGTAAGTGGTGCGTATGTACACAAAGAAAGCTTAGGGGCTTAATTGATCTTCACAGATAAATTGAGGGGCTTGGATGATCCTTTTCCCTATTTAAATTTGTTCGTCTAAAAATTTTAAAGAGTACACAATGATACACGACTTTAAAATCGTCTCCATTTCCATACGAGAAGTTAAGAACCTATCTCCTAATCTTTATTATTTGACTTGTAATAATTTTCTTTATTTCGAGTGTCTTTGATTAGAAAAAATTAATATGTAGATTAATAAAATTTAATTTTATTATTATTAATAAGGTGTGAATTTTTTTAATTTTTTTTTGTTAATTTCTATTTTCATATTATAACACATCTCTCCACTAGGTTTTATATTATTGGATCCATTTCTTTTATATGACGAACTTAGTAAATAAAAAAAAATATATATAAATACAGTTATTCTGCAAAATCTCTTATTTTTAGCTAGTTCAAACCAAACACTTAGAAAATATTAGATACAAATATCACATTGGATATTTAATATTTAATTAAAATAAATTAATACCAAATGGTAATATTGCACAAATAGTCGATATGTCCGAGTGGTTAAGGAGACAGACTTGAAATCTGTTGGGCTTCGCCCGCGCAGGTTCGAACCCTGCTGTCGACGTTTTATAGTTATTTTATTTTTTCCAATTATATTTAATTTAATGGAATTCAATTGAATTCTCCCCCCATTGTCCATTTTGTTCTAGAAAGTAACTCAACATTGATCTTTTTTTTTTTTTTTTTTTTTTTTTTTTTTTTTATCATAGCCAGTATTCCACATTTGCATGTTACCTATCAGAGTTTAATGTTAATTCTATGCTATTTATGCCACCCAAATGTTAATTCTACGTTTTTCTTAAAATTATTATTATTATTATTATTGCACCACATAATATCCTAATTTATTTTTAGAATTTTATATTAATTTATTATACTCCCACCATCTCATAAATATTACTCCCTCCGTCCTATATTATTTTTCAATGTTAATGTAGACACGGAGTTTAAAAAAAATTGCTTTTTGACTAGTTTTATTATCTTTATAAGGGTAATGTAATATTTTTGCGCTATAAATAAAGTATAAAATATGTTTTGTGTATTAAGATGTACTTTAGGGCTAGGGATTGATGTGATGATTCCTTTTTTGATTGGTGAACTTTAATGTGAGACGGATAAAAATAGAAAGTGTGAAATTTAACTTGGGATGGAGGGAGTATTACATTTACTGTTTGCACAGAGATAAAGAAATACTCCATCCGTCCAATCCTTATAGTTACGTTTCTTTTCTAAATTACAAAGAGAGCGTAACTATAAGAATGAGATTGAGGGAGTATTTTTTTTTTATTATTTAGTATGTTGAGAGATAAATATTTTAATGAATAGTGAGTAGTTGATTAGTATTTTATATGGGCTCCATAGAGATATATTAATTGTTTTGTATGAGCCACATAAAAAAGAAAGACTTGTATAAGATCGTCTCACGTATAAAAAGTGATAACTTATATAATGAAAAGTGATACTCAATTAATGAAAAGTGATAATGCTTGTGAAAATGAAATGTGATAATATTTTATAATGAAAATGATAATTAGGCTTTCAAACCCAATTTGAACTATTTGTTTACGAGCCCAATTGGGTGAGCCAACAACCCATATAATTTCAAAGTTATTAAATTATGTGATTTTCCCTTTTTTTATCTAATGAGATGTTAATCTCATTTCTTTCAATTTTGTGGATGTTCCGCGTTACTGCGAATTAAGATTCAAAAATCCGACTTTCGAGATATCGAGAGATGGTCACACTCAAATCCTTTCATATTTTATATCACATAAAAAAACTATATTAACTTCCAAAAATAAATAAAATAGATTAAAAAATACTTTCTCCGGCCAATGCAAAAGTATCCGTTTTACCATTTTGGACGTCAAATTCAAAGATATCCATATTCCGCTTTTAGCAAAAAAGTACATCACATGACCCACCACTTCCTTCTAATACAAACAACTACTCACTACGCATAATAATAATACTCCTTACTTAATCTACGCGTAAAAAGCAAATGATTATCTTTGCATTGGCCGGATGAAGTAACTTTTTCATTAGCTTTATACTACATTAAGTGTGACATTGAAACGGAGGGAACACCAAATTACAAATCAACACATATTAAAACCAAGGTTTAAAATATCGATATCGGTACTTCAAATTTATGAATATATCGATGGATATATCGAATATCGATATCGATATCGATATCGGTAAAAATTAAAAAAATCATGAAAACTTGAAAAAATAGAAAATTAATTATTTAACTTTGCAATATATTTTAACTAATTTTAATATATAAATACAATTTAAAATTTCAATAAAACTCATAACATATGATAAGCAAATCAATTACAACATATTTAAATAGTCTAAAGTCATACAATACTTAATAACTAATACCAAAATGATAATCTATGATGTTCAAATGTAAAACATGTGATGTCATTTTGATCTAAAAAATATTGGTATCAATTCTTCAAATTAGAGAAATTCTGAACATAGTTTTGAATACGCAAGTAGTATTGTTATGTGTATCAATAAAATACTCCATCCGTCCCGATTCGATTGAATGTACCAAAATAATTATATTTTTAATTAGAGTATACTATCACACTATGTACTTGAAAGGAAACTCCTCATTTACTTAGTAGTAATAATTTTAATGAAGAGTGATAATATGTGAAAATTAATTAAATAAAATAAAACAGTTTTAATAATTTCATGCAAATGTTGCTCTTTTTTTTAAATTGATCAAATTAATGAAAAATTTTGTATTTAGTTGGTAAAAGTAAATAAAAAATCATTAAAAATTTTATTAAAATATGGATAATTTTTTTTATATTTTCGATATATCCTTGATATTTTATCGATATTTCCTCGATATATCTAGACATCTGAAAAAATTTGAACTGTAGTAAACCGATATCGATATTGTTACCGATATTTCCTGATATATCCTCGATATCAGAAAAGATATATTTTTTTCTCCAATATCGATATCGATACTCTCCAAATACGGATATATCGTGAAAATATCGTGGATATTTCCAAAAATTTTAAACCTTGATTAAAACAAATTTATAAGTTCATAAATACAAATTTATTTCAGAAACTAGTCTATTCATAAATATATAAATCTTTAGGAAGATAGTAGCAATAGTAGCAATGTGGCAAAATGTGATGAAGAGTAGAGAGGTTTAGTTGTTCAGGGAGGATCTAGTGGTGAGTGAAGGCCTCATATCCACAATAGCAGAGGGGTCTGCACCCAACTTGATCGCCTCTTCGCCCGCTCGGAAGAACCTTGACACCGCACCATTTACATATTCGTCCGCCTCCTTCACCTTCATCTTCTTGCCGAAGCTCCTCAGCATATGATCACCATTCAGGACACCAGCCAACTGCACCACTTCATTCTGAAACTCCGACACCAGCCTATGTTCGTCCGCCTCTGTCTTTCTCAGAGGACTCACCTCAGGTAAAAACTCTGCACAAAACACACATTGTGTCAATGATCTTGTAATGCTGATGTGTTGATGTGGTTTTTAAAGGAGTTAGAAGCGATCACCTGGGCAATCGGTTCGTGGGGAAGTTAGCTCCCCGACTACTTGCTCGAACGTGCCGGCCCAAGCGTCTCTATGAGTCAAGAAGTTGGATGAAAGGCTGAACATCTTCTTGATGGTGGCAGGAATTGAGGAGTGTTCAAACTCTGAATTTGGAGTGGGGTATGCCCATTTGGCTTGCTTATGACTACAAAAGAGTGTTCAAAACCTCATGAGTCATGATCATCATGCTAAGATTCTTATCATCTCAAATAGGCAAAATATCAAAAATCGTACTTTAAGAACGTCTGACTTCAATTTTAGAAAAAAAATGATAAAAATCGAACAAAAAAAAAGTGAATAAAATTGATAATTGCAATTAAAAAAAAAAGACTAAAATCGTAATCTATCATCAATCATACTTAAATAACTAATTTTTTATATTATCTTATTTCAAATACACATTAACAGTAGGAGGGATTTAAATGAGATCCCATGTTCCATTTACCTATTTCATCTCCTATTCCATTTTATTAAATGCATACATCATGCCATGCTATATTAAATGCATATATCATGTTATGCTACAATTTATTTCCTAACCGAATTTAATCATCATTTTTTAAAATATAACATGTGAAACATGACATCAGATTAGAGATAGCTGATCAACACACAAGGAATGCATCAAGTTACTAAATCTAAGCTGATTATAAATCAAGAAAACACTTGATATTTCCATGTTGGCAAATCAAGCAAATTGAGTAAGAGCAATGAAATGCTAGAGAAATGAAATACCAGTTCCATTCTTGATCCATGGGGAGACCATAATGGTGGGCACACGAACACCAACCCTATCGAACTTAAAGAAATGCGGGGCAGGACCCGTATTCCCATCCGGGTTAGGAACATCAACATAAGGCGTTTCAACATGATCATAGAATCCACCATGTTCATCATATGTAACAACCAAAAGTGTCTCATTCCACTGAGGGCTAGCCCTCAACGTCTCGTACACTTCCTTCACCAACCTCTGTCCGATTGCCACGTCGTGCGACGGATGATCGTCGTTGGCCGGAAAGCCCTTCAAATCAAAGTATCTAGGCTCTATCACAGTCAAATCAGGCAACTTCCCCTTTCTAGCACCTTTCTTGAACTTCAAATCATACTGATGGAACTTGGAAATGTACTTCAATTTCCTCAAATTTCTATAGAACAATGTTGTCGGAATGTTCTGGAAATACACACCAAAATCCATGTCATTCTCATGCAATGAATCAAATATGGTCTGCTGAGGGAACCCTTTGACTAGAAGCTTCTTATCATGGCTTGTGGATCCATGAGAAGTTGCAGAGTAGACAAATAGCCTGTTTGGTTGTGTGGGCCCAGAGATAGAAGAAAACCATCTATCAAAAACAGCAAATTCTTGAACTAAAGCTGCATAAATTGGGACATTCTCAGGTTTGAATCCTTTCATTACAGTTTCTGTCAGGTTTTGAGACATGGTCAGAGCTTGCTCCACGAAACCGGACATTGTTGGGACTGAACCCGACCTGAATACCTGCCTCTCCACGGCTTCGAAGGAGTGACCCGGATCCGGATCCACGTACTCTGCATCATCAGTGAAGCAGATTGTTCTGTCTTAAACAGAGTTGCATTCTTGTCCAGTGACACCATTGATTGTGGGAAATGAGGACATATGGATGAGACGTCCAATATAGTAAAATGAGACATTTCGATGGGACGGAGGGAGTACTATTTTGCACATAAATTAATAATAATTATTCCCTCCGTCCTAACTTCAACTTCACACTTTTCGTTTTAGTCCATCTCAAATTCAACTTCACACTTTCATAAAAGGAAAAAACAACAAACTAATATCCATCAAACATACTTTAATTTCAAATTTGTCATCACCTTTTTAACACACATAACATACTTTATTATTTATTTATTACCTAAAAATACCATACTACCCTCAAAAGTAAGTCAAAAAGTGACTTTTCTTAAACTCCGTATCTGCAGTAAACGTGAACTTGAATTTGGGACGGAGGGAGTATTATTTTTATATGTATAATAAAACACATTTTAAAAGTCAAAATTGAATCAATTTTTAATCTATACCATTGATTTTTATTATTAAACCTTTTTTAATCTCATCTGTTTATCACATTATTCAATCTCATTCATTCATTACAATTATGATATTAGATTTTGGCCATTGATTTTTTTTCATAATAATGATACCTTATTTAGTTTAAAATGATACCTTTTATGTGTGCTTAATATTATTTTTACATTAAATATAATACATAACTACTACTCAAATTATTATGTTAATTATTCCTAAACAATTTGAATTAATTTTTTAATGTTAATTATTCCTAAATAATTAGAATTAATTTTTAATTATATGGTTTAGAGTTTAGGGTAATATTATTTAATTATTATAATAACTTATAAAATTAATTTAAATAGATTATATTGATTTAGGGTTTAGGGATATGATTTAGGGTTTAGGGTTTATTGTAATATTATTCAATTATTATTATAATAACTTATAAAATTATGGTTTAGGTCATATTTTTGTAATAGAATTATATTATATGTATTTTATATTTAATCAGTAATAGTATAAGTTCATTTAAAATACTCTCTCCGTCCCATAATATTTTTCACACTTTCCTCATTTGTTTGTCCCACAAAACTTTTCACACCCCAAAAAAAGGAAACACCACTTTATCCAACAACCTCAAAAGTTACTTTAATTTCAAATTTGCCACATTTTTTTCACACACATATCATTACTTTATACATTTTTATTACCTAAAAATACTACAATACCCTCCAAAGTCAATAAAGTTGGTCAAAAAGTGTAATTTTCTTAAACAACGTGGAACAGTAAACATGAAAAATTTTCCAGGACAGAGGGAGTATTAATTTTAATCAATAAAAAAATACTTTAAAAATAGTATTAAATGGGTATGGATAATTTACGAGTATTTTTTGATGCACGGGTATTCGATCCATAGACCGACAATCCGGGGGAGGCCAGAACCCACCGTCCACTAAAAGACTTTGGAACGGATACAAATATTGTAATGAATTTTTAAAATATTAATTTTTAAATGATATTTATTCATACATGGGTATGCGTATTACGAAATAAGAAAGTATCTTACATAATTAATAAACACCCTAAAAAACGAGTACGAGTAGTTCCAAAAAAATATCATTAGAATTTGAAATTAAAATAAAAATTATAATATTTCTGTATTCAATATACACTACAATAAACATGCTGATTGATGTCTATTTCACCAGCCAGTGGATGTTGAAGCCACTAATGTTAAAAGTAGGCGCTGATAGACATCGATGTTTAGTCATAAGCATATAAATATATTATAAATATATATTAATAATTATAATTTTCACCGGTAGTTCAAAAAAATATCATTAAAATTTGAATTGTGTACGTGTATGAATCAGGTATCTACAAATATTAAAATTATTCAAAATATTATATATATATATATATATATATATATATATATATATATATATATATATATATATATATATATATATATATATATATATTATATAATATGTTATGAAATAATTATATAATTAATTAATAGTTATAACTTTTATTTGATCATATTAAAAATAATAAAGTTCATAATATTATATTTAATTCATAATTAATTAACAATAATATAATTTTTATTAAAATATTAATTTTAACGCAAAAAATATATTTGTATATAAATTAATTAATACATTAATTTAAACACTAAAAAATATAAATATATTATAAATATATATTACTAATTATAATTTTTATTTAATCATATTTATTTTAAATATAAATATTTTTCTAAAATAAATTAGTATTAAATGAGTATGTGTAATCTACGGGTATTGATAAACGAGTTTGAAACGAGTATGAGTATCATAATATATTTTTTTTAATAAAACGAGTACGAAAATAAGTAGTTTATATTTAAATGGATACGAGTACGTACGGATACCCCTATAGTGGATATCATACCCACTATAATCCCTAACAACTACCGATTATACATTAAAATATTATATCTCTCAAACTAATATATATTACAATAGTATATTCTATAATATTTGATTTGATTACTTGGTTTAACAAATACTTGGTTTGAGAAATTAAACATTGGTTTGATTACAACTAATTTATGAGAGATATATATAAAAGGTTATATGAAGCTCTTTTATAATATAATTAATTGAAATGCCTATAATAAAATTATGACTAGGTTTAAAAGTAGTTTTTAGGAGATTCATAAAAATGTATGAGAGAAGGTTTTCATTTTTTAAAAATATAATAACAATTTTAAGTGAACAATCTATTAATTTTTTATTTTTTCAATTTATGAATAGAATCTATGCAAATAATTTTTTTTTTAGAAATTAAACCGAGAAATAAATATATTACCTGTGAGTAATTCTTTCATCGGTCCTAATATCGATTCGTTTCACACTTAGGTAAACATTAACCAAGCATACGAGATGCAATACAATAATTGTTGGCGTTCGATCATTTGGTTAACTTGAACCGTTAGGATTTCATACGTTTCTAACAGTCAGCGGAAGCAAGAAAATAAGAAACGTATTACCTTTCACCAGTGTATGTTGGAGAAGATGGATCCTCGCCGGCAGCCTGCGTAGCCTCATCGTTTTGGGCATAACCCTCTCATCCGATCTCAGAATTGGGTGATCTATGTGCCAAAATAATCCTCTCTTCTATGAATTTCCGTCAATATATCAAATGCTAAATTATGAGGTCTGCACGAATTTATAAAAATCGTGCAAGTTAGCGGACAGCAGCAGCAAATAACCTTCCGGTCTTCTGCTGTATTCCCAAATCCAATCTCGACGTCGTGTGAGTGACGATCCTCGAGATCTTCTCAATCTGCTGTTACGTCTACCCTCTTTATGTGTTAGGCATGTCTCATCTTAGGGTTAGAACAGTTGAGATGACTTATATGTGGGCTGCAATAGGGACCAGGAGGAGAAATTAGAGTTGGGCCTCCATTGGGCTTAAGTATTCAAGCTTAGCTCAAAGCTTATTCTTAAGTCCAATAATAATAATATATTCTACTAAAATATTATTACTGCACTACCGTTCTAATCTCATAATTATGAGCCCGTTAGTCTTCTCATGTTTAAGATATACAATGTCCATTAATTAATTAAGTTACTGACAACTCCATTAATTAATATCTCATCCAAGAGTAGTACCACTCAACCTCATTATCATGCCGAAATAAATCCACCTGCAGGATTTACATAATAATTCTTATGAGCTCCTCAAGGGGACATCATCAACCTATGTCGGACACGGATTCCTTCTACAATCAACAGCACACCATAGAGACAGTACTACTTCCCAACTCACCGAGTTTGTTGATTTAATACATGTAAATCTCACCCATTGATGAATCAAAGAAATACATACTGCCCTATGTGTCGAGGTTATTGTATATGGATTAAGAGCACAAAAATCCATAATAACTGAGATCAAGTTCTCCTATAAGTCAGTATAAGTCGAACGATCTCAAGCGGTCCTGCTCAATACACACAAAGTGCACTAATATGATTCTATAGCCAAGACAAGCTAATACCAAACCACACTACAACCATCCCAATAGAGAGTCCCCGTCTATCTCGGTTGTGAGCATATGTTTATACTTTATGAGGAAACCGATAATATGATCTTTCGTGTGTTGTCGAACAACATATTATCTACAGTATAAAGTAAGTGGACTATTGCATCGTGTATATAAATAAATTATAAGACGCAATCATTTGATCATATGATTCTCATTTCAAATAAATTGTTTAAATATTGTTCATACAAAAAGCTAGACTTTTAGTATACAATCCAACAATCTCCCACTTATATTAAAAGAGTATGTTGTCATGTCTTCTGCCATACATCTGATTCCCACTCCCACTACACGACCATCAAAAGCTCTCGCCTTAAGGTCCTTGTAAATAGATTTACAAGGTTATCATCCGATGCAATCTAGGCGACAACAACCTTCCCCTCATCATACGATTTCTCGTAACAGACATGTGGTACTCGCGCTCCTTGTGTTTAATTGTCTTATGGGCTCGTGATTCCTTCAAGTTTGCAACTGCACCACTATCATCAAAATAAATTGTAATAACCTTGGGCAAACTTAGAAACACTTCAAAGTCCATCATGAAGTTTCTAGAGTCATACAGATACTTTGGCTGCCTCAAAGGCTCCAATTTATCATCTTTTCATGGTGGAGTCCGGAGTTCGAAATATATTTCTATATATCACTCCTCCATATTATGGCGCTACTTCCTAAAATTAAACCATAACCTTGAGGTGGATTTACTGCCGTCCCTATCTGATTTGAAAAATTCGAATCTACGCAACTCATAAGAAGCAGTGAATTTGTCCGGTAAGCCCACATATAATTTCTAGTCATTTTCAGGTACATAAATATATGTCTTACCACAGTTCAATATTCTTATTTCGGGTTACCTTGATACCCACTGTCCATGCATTTAGCAAAACAGATATCCAATCTCGTGCATAGTAGTCTTTATATTAAGCTTCCTTATTCACCGAAACATAAGGAACCGCTTTCATCAACTTTATCTTCTTTTGTGTCTCAAGAGTCAAGACACATCTCCTTAGATAAAGTCACATGCTAAAACAAGTAAGGATCATATCATCTCATGAAGCTTGAGACAAGCATAACATCCCTTCTTGTGATCCGTATTACCGTGATCAAAAGGATATATTTTGGTTTTCTTAAGTCCTTCATCTCATACTGCTTTATCAACCATACCCATACGCCCGACAATACTCTTTCATTGTCTCCAATGAGCAATATATCATCTATGTACAGTACAAGAAATACCATCATGTTTCGATCACTCTTTTCAATACACAAGACACATCTGCGCATTGAATAAATCCATATGCCTGGATTTCCTTATCAAAATGGATGTTTCATAATCTTGAAGCTTGCTTTAGTCCATTGATGGACACTTTTAAACTTACTATCACAATGCTCTTAGCCATTTTCAATGAATCACTCTGGTTGCTTCACATAGATATTTTCCTCAAGACTTCCAATCAGGAAAGCTGTCTTGACATCTATTTGCTATCCCTCATATTTCATATGAGTAGCAGCAGATAAAAGAGTTCGGATCAACATAGGCATAGCTACCGCGAACAGATTTTCTCAAAATCGAAGCCTTTCTTTCTGAGCATACCTTTTCGCAACAAGCTTTGCTTCCAAGGTTTTCATCTTATCCTATGATCCTCTTTTATTTTACAGAGCCACTTCCAATGGCTTTCACGCCATCCGTGGTTCTACAAGCAACCAGATCTAATTTAGAATTTATCGATTCTATTTCAACATTTATTGCACTTTGCTAAGATTCCGCATTTCTATCTTATAGTGCTTCGTCGTATCCGTGGGTCCATTCCATGTTTATTTGGAACCAAGTCTCTCGACTCTCCCAAAACATATATCTTACGGGTTGTCGAACAACCCTCCCACTACGACAAGGCACTACACGCAATTGTGTATCAGACGTGACACGCAATTGTGTATCAGACTTGACACGCATTGCAGTTTACCTTGTAGTTTATCCTCTTGTACACTTGGTACTAATACTTTGTGTTCTCTCACTTCCTTTAGAACAATTTATACATGGGTTTATGATTTAATACATAGTCCTTTTCCAAAAATCTGGTGTTTGTGTTAACAATCACCCTTCGGTCTTTTGGACTAAATAAATCATCACCCTTCATTTTTTTAGGATATCCCACAAACTGACAAACATTCATACAAATTACTATTTCTAGGGTATACCCATAAAATGAATTTAATAATTTCAAATAACTCATCATCTATCTAACCATTTCCATAAGAGTATTTCTCTTATTAGGATTAGAAGACACATTATTAATTACTATTTATTTCATCCGTGAGATAAACATGATTTAAGAGTACAAATTGTCCACCAACGTACAACAACAGATTATAGCTCCATCCCTCATCACTATGACCTTGTCATTTAAATGAAATAGAGTATCCATCCGTAAATGCATAGAAACTGAAATCAAATTCTTTCTATAAAAACGTACGTAAAGATAATTTCTTAAAACTAAATGTTTATTCATATCGTAAGATAAATAAACAACTCCCACTGCAACAGACACTACTCTCGTAGAATTACCCATGTATATTACAATCTCATCATCACTTAGTTGCAGGCTTTTAGTGACTCCGGTATCAACACACTACGTGTCAGTAAATGCCATCACTAATCATGCTTCAACGACTAGTGAATGTGATACTAACCTTGTTCACATCATGATGAAAATGGCTTTCCTTCGCCAAATGTTTTGTCAGAAGTTTCCTTCCATATACCACATCTCGTATTTCAGGTAGAACTTGTCAAAACATCCAGACAAATTATGAAGAATAAATTGATCTAGGTTTCCCTTTCAATTTCTATTTCAAGCATTCCCAATTCATTCATCATCTTATCCATGACCTCTTGTCTTTCTTACTTACTCAAGTATCTGAAGAGTCGTATGAGACCATCATATTTCTATTAACCTCTCACCTCTCCATTAGAGACTTTAATAGGCATCATATAAACATCCTTAGTGAGAACACATTTTATTTTCCTAAGCAGTAAAATTCGAAACCAAGATTCTTTTCTAATCATCTAATTTTGAACAAGTAAATATGTTTCTTTTAGTAAACAATAAGTGAATTAAAACCATTTTAAAAATTCAGAGAATCATAAATACACCGATCAAATCTTCGAATTTATCCATTTATATTGATTCCCTCAAAAGAATATAAAATTAAAATTCACTGACATCTCAAGCACCGTGAGTCTGCAAGCCACATTAGTATGGACGTTTACAAACCCGAACATTTACAAGAGAAGGTTTTACCCATTAATTTCATTCGTCAACCTAACCTCATGACAAAATAATTAATAGTCGATTCCTCTTTAGCCATGCAAATAATAGCAGTGACTCCGTTGGGGAGGATACTAATTATTTACATCTAAGTGTACACCATTATTTGATCTCAAGTCCGCTGCCCAAGCTTATGTGCCTTACTGTTGGAGAAGTACACATCCATTAGGGAGGAAGTTTGTACCAGTTAACCGCATATAAACTCATCCATTAGGGAGGAAGGCACTATAGCCAACGCGCAAGTCCATATGCATCACATTACAAACAATATTTATTTAAAGAAGTCTGTACTAGTGATCTATGAATAAACTCATCCGTTAGGGAGGAATGCACTATAACCGACCCGCAAGTTTATTCACATCACTTTACAAACCAATAATGGAGGCATCGGGAATTAATTACCAATCCCCTCTCCCACTTAGTTATTTAACACCGAGGGTTTTTACATGCATATAATATTCAAAATAAAATACGCAACTTAACATGCTTCTATATTCAGCAATTTAAAGTAGTAAACCACATAGAATATACATTCATATATAACAATAATCAGATAATTAAATCAAATTATGAACAGTTATATATCAGCGAATTCGATTGTTCGCCACCAAGTACGAATGCGGGCAACGCAGACGGGGATCGACCTCCCTGGTGAGGTCGCATGGATCGACCTGCCTGGTCACGTCGCGGGACTTGGGGCAGCACCCCGAAACCTAATCTGAAAATCAGAAGCTAGTCCTCATGAATTTTCCTCCAGATTCCTTGCCCGGCAACCCGTTCCACCGTATGTTGCTTTAAGGAGAGTGTCTGACCATCATACACCACTGCACGAGTCGTGCTGGGTAACGGCATGACTCGTGCCATGTACAAATCTACTCTCGCATGCCATACTAGCCACACCTGCCTCTTCTTCTTGCCAGCACAACTCGTGCCGGCCATTACCTGAAGTCGTGCCAGTTAATTTCTAGGTCTTGCCGCATGACCACCTGACGAGAGCCTCATCTACCAAGCGCTAAGCGCCACAGTGTGAGAGCTCTGCACGACAATCAGCACGACTGGGCAACCAACGTACGACATTTGCAGGTTGTCGTGCGCCCATCACACGGTAGATTCCCACACTCGTGCGCCAATCCCAGCCCACATGGATGCCAAACGAGCGCCATGCCCGGCTCTTGCTCAAATCGTGCGTGCTGGCAGACGCCAACGCCCTGCCTTCTGCATGCCCGTTCGATGCAAACATGTGCCACCAGCCTGGACACCGTCGTGCTTGACCACTGGCTGTACTACTAGTCAAGTCGCTCGTCTCTTGATCTCCAACAGCGCTCCAATACCAGCCTTCAGCAGACCCGACGTACGAAGCTACTACCAGGCATGCCTCCGTCAGCCATGCTTCCTAGCAGCGTCGTCCATCAACTTCATTCAGCCTTGCAGACCACCCCGCCAGCACGGAGACTCGACCATGCAGACCCGCTCACAAATCAAGGTAGACTCGATCGGAAAATGTGTGACTCGCTCGGAAGTTCAGCAGCGACTCGCTTGGAATTTTAGCAGCATCCGCTCGGAAATCAGCAGTGACTCACTCGAATAGAAGAGAAGCCCGTCCGAAATGCCTGGTCGACTCGCCCGAAAAGGAGAGAGACCCGCTCGGAAAGCTGGTTCATCGTGCCATCTGCTGTCAACTTCACATGTGAGTATCGCCGCCGAGGCTTGCTGACTGAAACCCACGCTGTACGTCTTATTCCACCGCTAGCCACCAGCCTCAAGCCCGACAACCACCATCGTTCAGTCATTCCCCAAAGCCTATCATTCACGCGTCTTTCCATCACCATGCGGCCATGGCTTTCAGTGCCGTTCATCGCCCGCCATGCTTCCTCCGGTTGTGTGGGATCCACAAAACCCTAGCTCCCTGCATTAGTCACGTCGTGGCAGGAAGTATTTGTGCCTTGCGCCAGCGGTTACTCCGCCACGCTTGACATCCAGCGTGCCATGGCAGGCCACACGCACGCCAACGTGTGCTGCCTATCGGCCATCAAACGTGAGTCAAATCTCGTCGCCCGCCATCAGCCATGTACGGTTGCCAACGCCCGTCTTCACTTCACGCTGTGCACGCCAATAGAATACAATCCGCATGCCCCGTATGCGAAAAGTACCATGTCGTGCACACCAAGCTATCCCACAGGCCACCATCGTGCGGCTGTCGCTGCTCATGTCGCGCCGTCGCGTCACTCAACTTAGTCACCCCACCGAGCTGTTGTCTCTGTCATCGACCCATCGTGTGGTGCTCGTATGCCACCTTGTACAATTAGAGTATTCAACAAGAAACTTAATTCTAAACTCTAATTCATGTACACACACATAAACCCTAGCCTAACATTTCACGCTTCAACACGGAACTGAAGCTCTGATACCAATTGTTGGCATTCGATCATTTGGTTAACGTGAACCGTTAGGATTCCATACATTTCTAACTGTCAGCGGAAGTAAGAAAACAAGAAACATATTACCTTTCACCAGGATATGTTGGAGAAGATGGATCCTCGCTGGCAGTCTGTGCATCCTCATCGTTTTGGGCATAACCCTCTCATCCAATCTCGGAATTGTGTGATCTATGGGCCAAAATAATCCTCTCTTCTGTGGCTTTCCGTCAGTATATCACACGTTAAATTACGAGGTCTATACGAATTTATAAAAATCATGCAAGTTGGTGGACAGCAGCAACATATAACCTTCCAGTCTTCTGCTGTATTCCAAAGTCCAATCTCGACGTCCTGTGGGCGATGATTCTCGAGATCTTCTCAATCTGCTATTCCGTCTAGCCTCTTCACGTGTTAGGAGTGTCTCATCTTAGGGTTAGAACAGTTGAGATGACTTATATGTGGGCCAGAACGGGGACCAAGAGGAGAAATTAGAGTTGGACCTCCATTAGGCTTAAATATCCAAGCTTAGCCCAAAGCTTATACTTAAGTCCAATAATAATAATATATTCCACTAAAATATTATTACTGCACTACCGTTCTAATCCCATAATTACGTTATGTGCTCCTTCTTATTATGAGCCTGTTAGTCTCTCCTTGTTTAAGATATACAATGTCCATTAATTAATTAAGTTACTGACAACTCCATTAATTAATATCTCATCCGAGAGTAGTACCACTCAACCTCATTATCATGCCGGAATAAATCCACCTGCAGGGTTTACATGATAATTTTTATGAGCTTCTCAACGGGACATCATCAACCTATGTCGGACACGGATTCCTTCTACAATTAACAGCACACCATAGAGACAACTCTACTTCCCAACTCACCGAGTTTGTTTGTTTAATACATGTAAATCTCACACATTGATGAATCAAAGAAATACATATTGCCCTACGTGTCGAGGTTATTGTATATGAATTAAGAGCACAAACATCCATAATAACTGAGATCAAGTTCTCCTATAAGTCAGTATAAGTCGAACGATCTCAAGCGGTCCTGCTCAATACACACAAAGTGCACTAATGTGATTCTATAGCCAAGACAAGCTAATACCAAACCACACTACAACCATCCCGATAGAGAGTCCCCGTCTATCTCAGTTGTGAGCATCTGTTTATACTTTATAAGGAAACCGATAATATGATCTTCCGCTTATTGTAGCACAACATATTATCTACAGTATAAAGTAAGTGGACTATTGTATCGTGCAATAAATAAATTATAAGGCGCAATCATTTGATCATATGATTCTCATTTCAAATAAATTGTTTAAATATTGTTCATACAAAAAGCTAAACTTTTAGTATACAATCCAACAAATAATAAGTTTGGGATGATATTCTTATGAATTTTTTAAATTAGACATGTCCGATCACGGATGATGAACATTTAAATGGATACGAATTACGAGTACTCCTAACATCGATATTGATTATCTCTAATAATTATATTTCATGTTACCCCATTGATAAATAATTTTGGAGTAGTTACAAATATAGTAATAAATTTTTAAATGACACAGATTTGGGTATGAGCGGTTGATATTTAAATAAATATGGTATGGTATCTTTAAATAATTACGGGTACTTAAATATTACTCCATCCGGCCACTTACAATGTATCCATTTTACCATTTTGGGTGTTCACTTCAAATATATTCATATTCCTTATATAGTAAAAAAGTACACCACATGACCCACCACTTCCCTCTAATACAACTACCCACTACACATATAATAATAATACTTCTTAATTCACGTGCAAAAAGTAAATGATTACCTTCTAAGTGGCCGGAGGGAGTAATTAATAAATACTCCCTCTGTCCACTTTCAAGGGTATTATTTTTTCATTTTGGGCGTCCGCCCCTAAAGGTTCATTTCCTTTTTTATCCACACACACCAACTAATACAACTAAAAAATGGGACCCACACCTCTACTAATACAACTACTCACTACACATTAAATAACAATGCTCCTTAATCTCTGTGCCCAAAAGCAAATAACACCCTTGAATCTGGACGGAGGGACTATACAACTACCTAATATGATATTACATAAAATTGGATATTATATGTAAATAATTAGTGGTATAACTTTAGAATATTTTGATAAACATGTTTGAGACGTGTACGAGTATCAACCAGTGGTTTAGGACATACTGTACCCCGATGATTTAATATTTATCAGCAGTAAAATGACGACTTTACCCCTGTGATTTATGGTATACTTTTTCCAGTGGTTTAGGACATAATATCCCCCAAGGGTTTAATATTTATCGGCAGAGTTTAGTGTTTGTTCCAATTGTAACATTATGACCTTACCCATGTGGTTTATCGTATACTATTATCCAGTAGTTTAGGCATATTGTACCCCTAGGGGTGGTTACCATTTATCGAAATGGAATATTGTTTGTTCAAAGGGTGAAATAAAGATTTTACCCTAGTGGTTTTTGGTATATTGTACCCCAAAAGTCTACATAGCATGTATTATGGAGTGAGTATATTATAAAAAAAATTAAGATACATTTTAGTTAAGTGCTATTTATTTAACAAAATCCCTGACCATGCAACACACGACATTGTTTTTTGATATTCTTACTGCTACATGAGACGGTATTACTAGGCTTCTCTTTTGGGTAGAGATAGAATAATTTATCCAAGAGGCATAATTTAGATTTCTCTTTCGAATTTAAATATCATACTACCTTTGTCTCGTGCAACATACGGGTTCAAACGCTAGTTTTATATGTAATAAATAGTTGTATTATAAAAATATTGTGGGCTATGAATGAAATTACAACCAACGCTCAAAACTGCAAAATGATATTTTTGAGGCGAATAAAAAGAGTACTATACCTTGTGTTACGTAATTTTAAATTAAGATATATTTTGAGTTATAATAATGTGGTTTTTTTTAATTATTATTATAAGCAACATTAGGACGATACAATTTCAACATCAGGACTTTTTATTTTTTCTTAATTAATTAATTATTATTTTTAGTAAAGATTTTTTATTTTAAAAATGATATTATCACTTTTTTATTTATATTACAATTTTTTTAATGAGATAGTTTGAAAAATAGTGACATTTTCATTAAAATGACCTTACTCAAGTTTTTATCTTTATTTTAAATTTTATTGTGAAATGTACGGAACAAAAGAGTAAAATTAGTTACGAGAGGCTGGGGTATATAACAATGAGTTGGTCTCCTGTGCCCTGGAACACACCGTGCCCTCATAAGAACATAAGAGTTTTAAAATTCTTATGTTCTCATGGGGGCACGGTGTATACCCGGGGCACAAAAGTTTTTGCCTATAACAATCTTGTTGGTTTGCGGGCCAAATCTCCTAGTATTATGTTTTGATATTATATACTCCCTCCGTCCGGATTCAATGGTGTCATTTGGGCACTGAGATTAAGGAATATTGTTATTTAATGTGTAGTGGGTAGTTGTATTAGTGGAGGTATGAGTCCATTTTTTAGTTGTATTAGTGGGTGTGTGAGGATAAAAAAGGAAATGAGACCTTTGGGAGCGGACGCCCAAAATGGAAAAATGATGCCATTGAAAGCGGACAGAGGGAGTATCTTTTATGGCAAAAACACCACTCTTGTGTTCCCATGAGAGTACGGTGTATCCTGGAACACAGGAGACTAACTCTATTTTTATGATTGTAAATCGTTGACTAATTTATACGTATAATATAATAAAATCTATAATATCCAAACAAATAAATATCAATTCAAAAGTTGATATTTTACTCTCTGCATACACTATTATTTATTTATTGTATAATATGAGATGTAATATCAAAATGCAACAAAATGTCTAACATTTGTGTAAAGGTGGAGTCGTCCACTCCAGACGCCTCCACACGCCGGCTCGACAGCATGTGAAGGAAAATAATCATTGTAACTCAACCGACAAACAAAGTTAAACCTTTAACCATCATAAAAGGAGCCCCTAATAAGAGATTGCTCCCACACTGCGGGTATGATAGATCCATGGTCATTTATCGCCGACTTTTAAAAAAAATATATCCAACATGATATAATATCTCTACCTTTATCTCTTTAAGTAATTAGGTAAATATATTTAGATTATACGTTAACTAAATCCAAAAAAAAAAAAAAAAAATCTTCTCTCTTTTTTTAAGAGTAACCGTAAACAATCCTGACATTTATTATTATTTATAACGAAATTTTAACAAAATGAAAACGTTGGATTTATTTTAATGTAATATTTGCTTCATGATCCAAATTATGGAATGTTGTAATCATTTTCCATTGAAGTAGACAAAATTAATTTTTGACATGTGGCGAAATGATTATTAGTAACACATTCCTTTTCTAGCGTTTACCTATGTTAATTAGGGTTGTAAACGAGCCGAGTCGAGTCGAACTTTACGAAGATTGAATCCCGTTTATTAAGAAATAAACAGGCTCGAGCTTGGCAGATAAAGCTTGTTTTGTTCGCGAACAAGTTCGCGAACATGTTTGTTAACATGTTCGCGAGCTTTTGTTCGTGAACATATTTGATAATGTGTTCATGAAACTTTTGTTCGTGAACACCTATATAATTTCGTCCGTGAACATAATAAACAAACACACTACTATCCTAAAATAACATAATATTCATCAACTACCAATAAAAAATATATTTTTTTATTATTTCATAAAAATAAGGAAATTTAACATGTAGAAATGCTTTCAATATTTTTATATTATATTTATATTATAAAGAATAATAATAAATTATATATATAAAAACGAACACTAAACGAGCTTATTCATGAGCTTTTAACAAACGAGCTATGCAATGCTCAAACTCTGTTTGTTTACATAACGAGCTTAATTTAACGAACACAAACTGACTCTTAACGAGCCGAGTCACGAGCTGTTCGCCGTACGCCCTGTTCGTTTACACCCCTAATGTTAATATATATGTAAAGCATATTAATTTTTAGTGTATAAAAAATTACTCTTTAAAAACATAAATTATTACCCTTTAAAATTAAAAAATTACTCTTCAAATTCTTGTAAATCCTAACTATTCGATTACTCTTTAGTAAGCGAAAAATTACTCTTTAAAAACATGAATTATTACTCTTCTATATAAAAATTACAAATAATTTTTTACATACTAAAAAGTAATTTAAAAAAAAATAGGGTTTCCATGTAAACTCAATGCGATATACATGAGACCCACCCATTTTACATTTACTTAGTTTCATGCTGTCTAATTTTTTTAATTAATTTTATTAACCTTTTCGGATATTTTTTTAGTGATAAATATAAATAAGTACCGTCAAAAAACAGAGCAGAACATATGCTAAGGAAAAGAAAATACAACCGTTAAAATACATAAAATTATCCGTAAGAAAAAAATAACTTTGAATCGGATATAAAAAAAATGACAGTTACATGAAGAAATTGATTCTATCAATCAATAAAGAGTTTATATATATATATATATATATATATATATATATATATATATATATATATTCCAATATATAAAATTACTCAAAATGAAGAATGAAAAATTAATATCGACCATCATATAACTTAATTATGGTTATTAATTAATCGACACTCTTTGGACTTTATTGTCCTTTGATATATTTCATCAATTCTACCCGGGAGTGGTACACCCCTACCCAACCTACCCTACCTCCACCACCAGGCGGCGGCTCTGGCAATCGTAGCTCCGGCAAAAGTTTCGGCGACAACGTGGCGGCGGCCGCCGGTCACCAGTTGCCGGCGGAGGGGTGGCTGGCGGCAGTGAATGAGTGAGGAGTTTAGGGTTTGTGGTTTAGGGTTTAAGAGTTTGGGGTATATTAGGGTTATGGGTTAATTTTGGAGGGTAATAGTGTCAAAAAATGGTATATTTGATAGAATTGATAATTTCAATTTGTTTTAATTTTGTACTTTAAAATTTGTGTTAATATAATTATATATATATATATATATATATATATATATATATATATATATATATATATATATATATATATATATATATATTATTTCTCCCAAAATGTAATATCAAACTATACTCTATAAACGGAAAATTGTTGTGAAAAAACAGGATGAATAGAAGAAAAAGAAGCCGTTGAAAAAAAAAAAAAGAAAAAAAAAAGTAATCATGTATCCTAACGGTAGGGAAAGAAAGAAATGAGCTTGCATAGTTGATGGTACATTATGGAACATGCTTAGTCGGGGCAGGCGGTAAAGTAGGGTTAAGAGCATAAATTTGAATTTGTGCACTTGAATACATAAAATATTACCATCATAAAGAATCAAATTCATTTTTCGTTCCATAATTATGACAAATTTTACTATCAGTCTCAAATAAGTTAATTTTTTTCAATTTAATCCTATAACTTTTTGATTTCATTGATTTCAACCCACTTTTGCCCGAAATTTCAAATTTTTATCAAAAAATATCACATATGTGACCCTTCAAATTAGGAGAATCCGACGAGCATATCAAACGTGGCATTAGTGCCAAATTAAAATAGGTCAATCAAATTACCACATCATCATTAATTAATTAATTAAAGAATTACATTAAAAAAATTCCAGATCACATGTGACATGGAATTATATAAAAAATATTAACATATTAAATCGAACATGATTTCTAATTTTTTTTTGAACTCAAGAAGAGTTTTATTTAATCACCCAACGTCAATAGAGTCAACATAAACCAAAAGAGACGGCGGGACACCATAATAAAAAAAGTTGGACAACAAATTATTGAAAACATATTGAATTAATTTATGGGCTAAGAAATTAGCCGTACGACGAATCCAGCAGAATGAGCTTTTCTCAAAATATGAAGCTAGAGTGATAATATCTTTAACAATCGAGCCAAAATATGATATATCTGCCTTTGGTTGATTCAATGCATGGTAGAGAACAAGTGAATCCATTTCTAACACAATCTGATTGATATTGTGATCTCGAGCAAGTTGTAATCTACGACGTGCAGCCAGCGCCTCAGCAATTTCAACAGATGGTTCAGTATTTAGATGTTCAAAAAAACTCCAAGACATATTCCCATCTACATTGCGAGCAACACCCCCAATACCAGTTCCCACACCAGTAATAATCGAAGCATCAGTATTTATCTTTATAACATCCCCACTTGGAGGTATCCACAAACATGAGGCTCGGTGATTATCCCTCTTGGGATAAATAGATTTAGCTTTCCAATACTCCTCGAGGAGTCCCAACCCCATAGAGAACAAGTGATGTGAGTTGTGTTCTTTTTTCTCAAAAGCAAAGAGATTGCGAGCAAACCTTATACACCAAAGTAAGACACCAAAATAACAGCTTTGTTTGTGGTCGCTGCTCTTCCAAAAGGTATCCAACCATTCATTCAACGGCTGCAGCTCATCGTTGTTTGAGAGATCAAGATTGAGTGGAGAAAGAAGCCAAAAATTCCTTACCCATGGGCAATCCCGAAATACATGCTCATCTGATTCCACGCCGCTTCCACATCTACTACACATAGGATCAACATCCACAAATCACCCAATCAAATTGCTATTTAAAGGTAGAATACCTTTATAACATCTCCACACGAACATTTGAATTTTAGGTGGGACATCCAAAGATCAAATCCATCTCCAGCGTGAATTCATAGCCATATTCAGATTTACCTCATCTCCTTCAATGTTTTTAAGACCTGTCAAATAGTCTGTTTTAACTGAGTAAATTTTATTTTTTGTGTGCCTCCATGAAAGAACATCAGGTCTGTTTGAGATACTCAAGGGGATAGCAGAAATCTGGCTTTCCTCATTCGGTAAAAACACTTCCGTAATAAGTTGCAAATTCCATCTCTGACCATCATCTGAGAGGAGATCTTTCACTTTTGTTCCAACCAAGTTATCCCTTCTGGAGGATTGAACGCGAAAGTTGTCATTTTCTGGTAGCCAAGGATCATCCCATATCTCAACTGATTTCCCATCTCCTATGACCCAAAAAAGACCCTATGCAAAATTTCCTTTCCAGCCATAATACTTCGCCATGTAAAGCTTGGATTGAAGCCAATGCGAGCATCACGAAAATTCTAAGAAGGAAAGTATCGAGCCCGCAGAGTACGGGCTAAAAGCGATTCTTCGTCTTTAAGTAATCTCCAACATTGTTTAGCAAGCATGGCTTTGTTGAAGCAAAGAATATTCCTCAGTCCCAAACCTCCCTCACATTTTGGTATACACAGTTTCTTCCAAGAAATCCAATGAATTCGCCTTTCATTATTCTTTTGACCCCACCAAAATCGTGTAATTGCTGATTCAATTCGAGCTATGACATTCTGAGGAAGAAGGAAGCAACTCATTATATATGTCGGGATTGCTTGAACCACTGACTTGATTAAAGTAATCTTCCATGCATGAGATAAATGTTTGCTTTTTCAATCTTTAAGTTTTTTCTCCACTCTGTTCACCACTCCCTGAAAGATTGCCCTCTTTGATCTGCCCACAGTAGTTGGAAGTCCAAGGTAAATATGATGTTGATCAACCTTACGTACTCCCAACCTGTCAGCTAGTGTGACTCTTTTGGATTCAGGGGTCCCCTTACTGAAATTAATATCTGACTTCTCCAAATTGATAACTTGCACTGATGCCCTTTCATATATCTCCAAGATATTTTTCACCTTCATAATTTCATTGATGTTCGCTCTCCCAAAAATAATATTGTCGTCTGCAAAAAATAGGTGTGTGACCACTGGAGCTTGTCTGCAGATTCAAATACCATGGAGAGTGCCTATCTTAACATTTCTCCGTATTAGGCCTAACAGAGCCTCTGCACAATAAAGAAATAGGTAAGGCGATAACAGGTCTCCTTGACGGAGTCCCCGTGATGGGCGGAAAGACTGTGAGAGATTCCCATTAATCATAACAGAGAAAGTAACTGAAGAAACACATCTCATAATGGTATCAACGAGGGGTGCATGAACACCAATTTTCAGAAGCATGTTCTCCAAGAAAGCCCATTCAACTCGATCATATGCTTTACTCGTATCAAGTTTAAATGCAAATGATCCTTTGGAAATAGCCTTGTTATGTTTCATGTAGTGGAAAATCTCAAATGCAAGCAAAGCATTATCAGTAATTAATCTACTAGGAACAAACGCAGATTGACAAGTATCAATTGCAGAAGGCAGACAAATCTTGATCCTATTAGCAATGGTCTTGGTAATAATCCTAAGAGAGACATTGCATAGACTAATGGGGTGGAAGTCAGTGGATCTCAAAGGATTTTTAATTTTAGGAATAAGAACGATGTGGGTGTGGTTGAAAGGTTGAGGACTAGTATCATTATTGAGCACATCAAGGGTAGAATGAATAACTTCGGTACCAACAATTTTCCAGAATTTTTGAAAGAAAATAGCAGACATACCGTCAGGCCCTGAGGCTTTTGTTGGATGCATTTGTGAGATGGCTTGGACGACCTCTTCCTCTATGAATGGCTGGGATATTAGATCATGTAGTTCATCAGTGATCCTATGGTTCACAGCTTCGATAGCTTCATCCATATCCAAACTGTCTTTTGATGAGAAGAGAGTGTGAAAGTAGTCTTGGAAAATATTACTAATGTCTTTCTCCTCTTCATGACGTCTCCCATCATTATCCATAATTATATCAATATGGTTTCTCAGTTTACGCCCATTAGCCGTTTTGTGGAAGAAAGAGGTATTCCTGTCTCCATCTCTCATCCAGTTAACTCTCCAGAATGCCTCTTCTTTTCTCATTAGGGCCGCAAGCTTATTCTCCAAAGTTCTAGCTGTTGCGATGTTATCCTGTGTGGCTGGGAGAGAATGAATACATTCAAGATTTTTCTTTCCCCTCTCGATCTCTCTTGGTATATCTCCAAAACATTCTTTATCCCATCTAGATAAAGACTCCCCACATCTCTGAATGTTATCCACTGTTCTCCTCACAATATTATGATCCCCTTCATTCTAATTCTCGTTAACGATGTTTTTACAATGAGGGTCTTGTAGCCACATCACTTCGAATCTGAAAAGTTTCACTGTTTTTTCCCCATGGCTAGATTGACGGCGCTTGATCCAAGAGATTGGAACTGGGCAGTGATCAGATTGGAGTCTTGTAAGGTGAGTGATTCGAAAATCTGGGAATTTAGTTATCCACTCTCCATTTGCAATGGCTCTGTCCACTCTCTCTTGTATGTTATTCTCACCAGCTTGACCATTTGTCCAAGTAAATTTATTTCCTTCGAATCCAAGATCCGTAAGTCTACATCTATTCAAAACATCTCGGAAGTCTTGCATTGACTGAGCTGCACGTGGGCATTGTTAACATTTGTCTTCTACCTCATCTGCAAGCTAATACAAAAGAGAAGGATATCATTGGTGGTCCCCCACTCATTAATGCAAAGATGCTGGGAATCAAAGGACAACATGGTGCAATGCATTGGATGGATTACAAGTGTCATGATCTCCATTGATTACTTGAAATATTTTGTACTGTGCAAAACTTAATTTGACATCTAGCTAGGTTCTTGTTATTGTATACACATAGAAATAGATACATTCGGTGGAAGTCTTTGTATGTATATATGTACACTTTGAAGCAATGAAAAAGTATGCAGAAAATTTATTTTAACATGTTCTTCTTACTGTTGCATTAGTTACACCCACCATTGAAAGCATGGTTGCTTGTTCCATTTCTTTCATGGTATCAGAGCGAGTTTAAACTTGTCTCTGTTCCATTTCCTTCATTTCTTCATTCCTGTTGATCATTTTCAATTATTAGGCCTTTCATCATGTCTAATACTACCTCAGACGTTTCTTCCACCATAAATCCAAACCAAATTGTTGTACCTCTCCCAAACCAGCTTGTTACCACTAAGCTTGATGACAACAACTATTTGATTTGGAAACAACAGATTTTATCTACCGTTCGAGGTTATGGATTGGAGCATTACATTGATGGGAGCGTTGAAGTTCCGAAGAAATTTTTGGAGGGAGAAATCACTGTTAATCCAGATTTTCTCACTTGGAGAAGGCAAGACCAGTTGCTTACTTCATGGATGCTATCATCCTTAACTGAAAGTGTTCTGATTCTAGCCGTTGGTCTGGAATCTGCTTCAGAAATATGGAAAGCCTTGGAGATAAATTTCTCCACTCAATCTCAAGCCAAACTGATGCAATACAAAACGAAGTTGCTTACTCTTAAAAAGGGAAACCTTGCTATGCGGGATTACCTTAACCAAATGAAGTCATGCTTTGATCAACTTGCCTCAGCTGGCCAGAAATTGCAAGAGCAAGATAAAATTCTACATATTATCTCTGGATTGGGTAATGAGTATGATGCAGTGATGATTTCTGTTACATCAAGAGTGGAGCCATGGACCGTTGCTGATTTGCAGTCGCTACTGTTGAGTTACGAGTCAAGATTGGAGTTAACATCTGGAGTTTTGGGAAGCAACGAAGGGTCACAGCCTGCTGCCAACACTGCTTTCATGAATACAAGTGGAAGAAGAGGTGGTCATTTTTTCAACAATGGAAATGGAAGAGGAAGAGGGCAACAATATACCTCTCAAGGCTATAGAGGAAGGTTTTCTAGAGGAGGAAATTTTAGAGGCAGAGGTGGTCGCTTTGGCTCTAATAGGTTTCAATGTCAATTGTGCCAAGGAAACCACACAGCTGATAGATGTTGGCATCGGTTTGATACATCCTTTCAAGGACCAAACGGAGGAAACGCAAGCCAAAACAACTCACCTCAGTCACAAAATCAGTACTTAAGTAGAAATCCTAGCCTACACTTAACTCAAGCTCCATCATTTGCCTTTTCTGATGCAGGAACAGAGTCTTCGTGGTTTCCGGACACGGGAGCAACCAACCATGTGTCAAATGATTTAAGTAATTTGAACATTGCTACTGAGTATTAAGGAAGCAACAGACTGCAAATGGGAAATGGCTCAGGTGTATCCATTGCTCACATAGGTAACTCTACCTTAAGATCTGAATCTGGTTCTAGACATTTCTTTCTTAAAAATCTCTTGCATGTTCCTAGCATAACAAAAAATCTCCTTAGTGTTTCCCAATTTGCAAGAGATAATCATGTCTTTTTTTAATTTCATCCTTATTCTTGTCTCGTGAAGGACATAACCAACAAGCAAGTTCTTCTTCAAGGGAATGTTAAAGATGGTCTTTATCACTTCAATCTCCAGAATTACAAGTCTAGTCTTCATCTTGTTCCACCTTCCAAATCCAATTACAAGAGCTCCTTCAAGAAGTCTAGTTTAGACACTAATCCTGCTTCTTATTTTGTTTCCATTCCAAGAAATTTAGACTTGAATGTTTGGCATAGAAGGCTTGGCCATCCAGCCTTAGACATTGTAAAGAAAGCTTTGTTGAGCTGTAATGTTAGCTATTCTCCCATCGATGAAAATGTCATATGTCATTCTTGTGCTGTTTCAAAAAGTCACATATTGCCTTACAAAAATTCTGAAACAATTTGTGATCATCCATTCTCCCTTGTTCATAGTGACATATGGGGACCTGCACCTACAAAATCTAGAAATGGTTTTCAATACTACATAAGCTTCATTGATCAACACACTAAATTCACATGGATTTATCTCTTGAAATCAAGAGCTGAAGTTCATGGGACTTTTGTTCATTTTAAAACTCTCATTGAAACCCAATTCAAAACCAAAATCCAAGCTTTTCAAACCGATGGTGGTGGTGAATACATAGGTCTGTCCAGTTTTTTTAAAGACAATGGGATTGTCCATAGAATCTCTTGTCCATACACACCTCAACAAAATGGGATGGCGGAAAGAAAACATAGGCATATTGTAGAAATGGGGTTGTCCTTGTTGTCTCAAGCCATGTTACCAGTTAAATTTTGGGATGATGCTTTCATAACTTCAGTCTATTTAATCAATAGGATCCCAACCAAATCACTGGCTTACAAAACACCACATGAATTTCTTTATGGTCATAAGCCTTCTTACACCAATCTAAAGGTTTTTGGTTGCTTGTGTTATCCGCATCTAAGACCTTTTAACTCTCATAAACTTCAATTCAGATCTAATGCTGGTGTGTTTCTAGGATATAGTGGATTATATAAGGGTTACAAAATCTTATTGCCAACAGGAAAAGTAATTATCTCGAGAGATGTTTTATTTGATGAAAATAAATTTCCTTATCCCAATTTGTTTGGCCAAGATATCTCACCACATGTTCAAGTCCATCAATTCTTCCCCATCCCTGATATCCCTGTGGTACCTATTCATTCTGATCCTTCTCTTGCATTAGAAAATTCAAGTTCCTCCAGCATTCCTATCCACTGTTCTCATATTCCTTCCACTCCATCTTCTCATTCTTCTTCAGCTTATGAATCTCAATCCACCAGCCCTACACCACCTAGCCCTGAGTCTCCTATGATATGTGATGAGTCACCTGAGCCCGTTCCACAGATGCAAGAAAATTTTCAGGTTCCTGCAAACATGCCACAAGAGCATAACAACCAGCACCATATGTTGACACGGTTTAAAACTGGAAAATTGAAGCCCAAGATTTTCATGACATCTGTTGCTTCAGATAAAGAACCTCGAACGGCTATTGAAGCTCTCCAATCAAAAGAATGGTTGTCAGCTATGGAACAAGAATTTGAAGCTCTTAACAGAAATAATACTTGGACTCTCACAGAGTTGCCTCCTAACAGAAATTTGATTGGTTGTAAATGGGTTTTCAAGCTGAAAAAGAATGTTGATGGCACCATTAAGAGATACAAAGCTAGGTTGGTAGCCCAAGGTTTTACACAGACAGCTGGTTTTGACTTCACAGATACTTTCAGTCCAGTGGTTAAACCTACGACTATAAGAATCATTCTTACAATTGCAGTTCAAAACATATGGCCCGTGTTTCATTTGGATATTAATAATGCTTTTCTCCATGGTGATTTGGAAGAAACTTTGTACATGCGACAGCCACCAGGTTTTGAGAGGGGGAGTAATATGGTTTGCAAGTTGAATAAAGCCATATATGGGCTTAAACAAGCATCAAGAGCTTGGTTCATTAAAGTGAAGTCTGTGGTTCTTGATTTAGGATATAAGAACTCTGTTGCTGACACTTCTCTTTTCTACAAGAAAACTGGAAATATGGTCACATACTTGATAATCTATGTTGATGACATATTAGTTACTGGAAATTTGGAAAGCGACATAAAATGGACGATTCAGAAACTTGGTGAAGCATTTTCATTGAAGAACCTAGGGCCAGTTCATCATTTCCTTGGAATAGAGATTGATTATAAAGGTTCAAGAATGCATCTTAGACAAACAAAGTACATTAATGATCTTCTTGAGAAAGTCAGCATGATAGAGGCGAAGGGAATTAACACACCGATGATCACATCACCTCCTCTTTCAAAGGTTCAAGGTACACCAATCTCTGATTCTACTTTGTATAGAAGTGTTGTTGGTGCTCTTCAGTATTTGACTATTACAAGGCCTGAGATAGCTTATAGTGTTAATAAAGTTTGTCAATTCATGGCTAATCCATTAGACTTGCATTGGAAAGCAGTGAAAAGAATTCTGAGATATTTGAGTGGAACCAGGGAATATGGGATCATGATCACTAAACAAGAAAATTTCAGTTTGGTTGGATTTTCAGATTCAGATTGGGCTAGTGATGTTGATGACAGGAAATCGGTGACAGGAATGTGTATGTATCTTGGGGGAAACTTGATATCTTGGTGTTCAAAGAAACAGAAGTCGGTATCAAGATCGAGTACTGAGGCTGAGTATAGAAGCCTCGCGCATACTACTGCGGAAGTTATGTGGATCAGTTCATTGATGGATGAATTGGGGATTAAACTTGATAATGTTCCAATCATTTGGGTTGATAACATTAGTGCAATATCGTTGGCTTCTAATCCAGTTCAGCATGCAAGAACAAAACATATTGAATTGGATTTGCATTTCGTTAGAGATCAAGTTTTGAAGAATCAAGTGAAAATTCAGCATGTGCCTACCCTCGATCAAACAGCCGATATTTTTACTAAGCCATTAAGCCATCAATTCTTTGTGAGACTAAGAAATAAACTCAATGTACAACCCTTAGTCCCACACGAATTGAGAGGGGGTGTTAACATTTGTCTTCTACCTCATCTGCAAGCTAATACAAAAGAGAAGGATATCATTGGTGGTCCCCCACTCATTAATGCAAAGATGCTGGGAATCAAAGGACAACATGGTGCAATGCATTGGATGGATTACAAGTGTCATGATCTCCATTGATTACTTGAAATATTTTGTACTGTGCAAAACTTAATTTGACATCTAGCTAGGTTCTTGTTATTGTATACACATAGAAATAGATACATTCGGTGGAAGTCTTTGTATGTATATATGTACACTTTGAAGCAATGAAAAAGTATGCAGAAAATTTATTTTAACATGTTCTTCTTACTGTTGCATTAGTTACACCCACCATTGAAAGCATGGTTGCTTGTTCCATTTCTTTCAGGCATCCCCTTCTTTTCTCATAGTCATACAAAATCTCATTAAAGTCACCCAAACATATCCATGGCCTGTCCATTTCCCTAGTTAGAGCTTCAAGCATATCCCATGTTTTCCACTTCAAATGTGCTTCTGGCCAACCATAAACTCCTGTGAATCACCATCCAATTTCTCTCTCTTCTTCCCCAATTAGAGCATCAATATGGTTTAATGAAGAAGAAAGTATCTGGATATTACAGTCATGTCTCCATAACAAGCCAATGCCACCTCTCCGACCCCCTCCAGTTAAGATACAATCTACACCTGAACATCTATCAAAACCAAACTTTCTAGAAACAACAGTTAACTCCGTTAATAAGAGTTCGTCTCACAAAGAAAGACGAACATGGGAACTTTAGATTTAATTTCATTTTTCAGCGCAAGAACTTTTCGAGGGTTCCCAAGCCCTCGACAGTTCCATCCAATACAACTCATTGGTGTCGGCGGGGTTGCATGGGTGCAACCTCCGCCGCTGGTAATGTCATGTTATCAATTTTTTCCATCAACCAATTCTCAGAGCTTCCCTTCTTCATCCGTTTCAGTTCAGGTGTCGAAGATTCATAAATCATATCAATCTCAGTTATCCGATCCTTGCGCTTTCCTTGTTGTGACTCAGACCTAGGCTCAAGTGCCTCTGAACTCTCATATTTTTGTTTCCGAGCATCTCGTTTCCAGGTGGTTTTCTTTGGATTAGTGGGGGGTTGAGGTAGTAGAGTATTTGGGTTGGGAGTGGATATCTCTTTGCTGATATGAGACTGAGGTTCTGGTGGGTTTAAGCTAGGGTTGGTGCAGTTTGGGCTCCAAGTGGGTTTAAGGGAATATGTGGTTGGAGGAGGAGGGGTAGAATAGGGTAGTTTGTCGAGGGTGATAGTTTCTTCAAGAGACATACTCAAGGTTTTAACTCCTAGAGCATTCGACACATCATCTGATCCTGACAGAGTTCTGTGTATGGTCTCAAAAATATGTTTCGTGGTCACTAAATGAAGGTGGCTATTTTTGGGTGGAGGTGGTGGTTTTCCAAGTCTTATCATGGTTGGAGGGCTACTGGATTGTGAGTGGATGTAAGGGGTGGTTGTATCTGAGGATTGGGGTTATCTGGGTTAGGGGTAGAGAGTTGGTGTGGTTGCATCTGGGGGTTGAGGAGGCTATCTGGGTTGTGGAGTGATTGAGTGGTATGGTTGTGAGAAAAAGGGGATTCATTTGGCATAGTGGTGTGGGAAGTGGGATTTGGGTTATCAGATTGTGGTATAATGGGTTAGTAGGATGGGTATTAGGATTATGGGAGGGGGTGTGAGTAACACTTGTACTCATATGGCCAGGGGTTGTTGGTGTATGTGGGGCCCTAGGGGATGTCTCACTTTGCATGTAATTTGCTCCATAGTTGTTACGTCCACCACTCTCTTTTCCTTTCATGGTAATAGTTTTCTTGATAGGTGACGCTCTCAAGAAGGGACCAAACTGCATCTCAGAAGGTTCTGGGCATTCATTCCTATCATAGCCTTCACAGGATTTGAAGAAGTGACCAATTTTACCACAACAAAAGCAGTATGAAGGTAGGGATTCATACATCAGCGGAATCCACATGCTCGATCCCCCAATGCGTATCGGGATACCCCTTACCAATGGCTTTGAGATGTCGATCGCCACTTTAAATCTTAGAAATTTTCCATGAAAGATTTCTGTTGGGGAATCAAAATTTTCAAGTAAACCAACTCTTTTCGCCAAGCAATTCAACACATCATTGTTGTGACATGACATTGGTAAGTCATAGGCCCTGACCCAGAAAGATGACATTGAAATAGTAACAGTTGAGGGTTGTTCTGTACTAGTAAGAGATCTTATTCCAAAGAGCTGCCCATCGAAATGCCAAGGCTGATTTTTTAGTACCCATTCCCGATCTGCATTATCTTCAAAACAAAATATCACCATCTTACTAACCCACTTCCTCACTTTCATGGGATTCTTTGGTCGGAAAGCCTTTCTCATAACATCCATAAGAGCAAAGGTATTGTAATTTTTATCAGTGAGAAGTTTTCCGGCCAAACAAAATTGAGATCGGGATCGATCTTGCCCTTCAGTATCAAAAATATCTCCCAGATCGAGAACATCAATTTATGGATCCAAGACTTCCATCACACTTAATCAAAGCAAGATCAAAGTCGGATATGAATTACACAAACGAAGCCTGCAAAACACACAGAAAGTAATAATGTAACACATAAAAAACCATACCAACCGTGAACAAAGGAGGAGATTTTGAAAAAAGGACAACAATAGATATAAAATAAGGGTATAGAGAGAGAGAGAAAGGAGTCAAAGATTTGAAAAGAGTAAAAGCAAAGGAGGGCCCAAAGCCTGATGACAACAGCAAGGTGACAAGACCTAACCTTAAACTTCTAGAGAGAAGAACTGTGGACTCCTACCGAGAGGAGAACTTTTCAAAATAAAATGTGACTAAATTTTCACATGATTTCTAATTAAAATATCACTAAACAAATTAAAAAAAAGAGAAATCGAACATAGTTTGGCATCTGTTTTAGGGCATTTGCAAGATTAATTATAATTATCTTGTTTCCTTTTAAACTTCTTTTCTTAGATATAATAATGTCTTTCAAAAATTTAGCATAGTTCGACACGTGTTCTAGGACATTTGCAAAAGGGATATTAATATGGATTTTCATAAAGATGTCTGAGAACTTATGACACTTTTCATTCAATCCTTTCTTCAAATATCACTGTAGAAACGAGATAGGAACTTTCGTCTTTGGAATCCCCAACTGTTAATCTGAATTTCTACTTCTTTTCCTTTCTATGCCTTAGTTCTTACCCACTTTTTCTTAATTTTGTTTACGTCTGGTTCAATATTTTCTCCTTCAACTTGACTAGAGATGTGAGGTTTTAGAAAGACGAACATTTTTTTCTATTGTTGGAGTGTGGCACGAGGCATGCATAGGGATGGCTTGATTGTGCCAAAGATCACTAATGTACATGAGTGGGGAACGATTGTGCTCAAGAGTGGAACAATCGTGCTTGTTCACTTTTTTTTTTACATAAAACATGAAGTACCCTCAAGTGTAAGGGATTAATTGTAACACCATAAAGTTAAATTATAGGACTCACGGAATTAGAGCTAAACAAATTATTACAAAAATATAATCGCATCACTAATAATTAAAAAAGGGTTACTTTTTTTTTTTAATTTGGAATTATTAAAATGACTACGTACACAGGAAATTAAATAGGAAGATTACATAAATAAAATAAAATTTACAAACAATCACAAATGTTTAAGAGAAGAGAATAAAGATAGTTTTAGGAGAATCCATTCTAAATCACTCAAACCAACACATATACAGTGATTCTCCAAACCAATTTGATATTGAAACTCCCTAATATGAAGTATAAGGTTGTTAAATTTGATTGGCTCAATTATTCAAGCCATTTAATTATAATTATTGTTTAAATAAATTAAATTTTAAAACTTATACTACTACTTAAAACTTATACAGCCACTTAAAACTTATACTACTACTTAAAATTGATTCAAAAGATATATTTTTTCAAAAAAAATAAAAATGTATTAGGTTGTGCAACGAATTTCATTATTTTCCACTTAAACAAAAAATTTCAACCTCCTAAAAAAGGAAACTGCAGATTATCCCCCCTTACATTTCTAAGGCCAGCATTACTTTGTTAATTTCCCATTAACAAAATAATCAAATTTACAGGAAGAAGATAATAATAATAATAAAAAAGTGAAAAATAAAGAAACAAGGTCCATTTGAATCACCATTTTCACGATTGATATAGCTTACTCACACCTGGTAAATGCAATTTCGTTGTAATTCATCATTTGTGATCAAATAGGTGGTGTGATTTTGAGGATAATTTGTTGAATAATAAATGATGCATAGGAGGTGGGTTATTGTTAATCGCGTAAATGACGACGAGTCAAGGAGGGCCATCTCGAAGAAGTATGTCGTTGACGCAATCCTCCTCACATGCAAGGAGGAAGGCAGCGGCATCAGCCTCGTCAGAAGCCGGTGGCTCAGTCACCGATTCTCCGTCTCATCGCAGATCTCTCTCCACCTCCCGTTCCATGTACGTACAATGAACTTTCTAGCATGCACATATATGTATTTTGTGTACGTGATGTGAAGTAGTTTTTCCATATGTTTAAAAAAATTGTGTTATATATATGTATGCATGCATGCGTTATATACATGTATACATGATTATGTGAATTGATTAATGATCATATAATGCATGTCTCATTTGAGTTATACAAATTGATCATATGATGCATGTCTCATAAATACTCCATCCGTTCCGCGTTAAAGTTTACGCTTTCAATTTTGATTTGTCCCAAGTTAAGGTTTACATGTTCTTTTATGTCAAGTTGGCAACACAAAACAATTAATTATTCCATGTAGGACCCACACACAACACTAATGCAACTGCTCACTTCACATCAAATATTATTTTTGTCACCTCACTACACATTAAAATATTATACTATCTCTTAATCTACATGCAAAAAACAAACTTCAACATTAACGCGGGACGGTGGGAGTATTTTTTTTTGAAAAAAGGATGCATGTTTTAATGAAGTTATGTTTGGTAAGTCAAAATTTTGGTTTATTGTAAATAGGGGGTTGACAGGAGAACGAACCGTAAAGAGATTGCGTTTATCAAGGGCGTTGACAGTACCTGAAACCACGAGTGTGAAAGATGCTTGTCATCGGATGGGTACGCGTAGAGTTGATGCTTTATTGCTTACTGATTCAAATGCATTATTATGTGGAATACTCACTGATAAGGTACTTATAATAATTTCTTTATTGATTTGGGTTATAAACAAACGTGGTGGGGATGAAACCTTATGGTCGTTTTTTGTGAGTTAAGGATATAGCTACAAGAGTTATTGCACGTGAAGTTAATCTAGAACAGACACCCGTTTCTAAGGTTATGACGAGAAATCCGGTGTTTGTGCTTTCCGACACTCTTGCAGTTGAAGCCTTACAGAAGATGGTTCAAGGTGATGAAAATGAAAATATATATCCAATATAAATGTGAATATTAACATTAACATGATATGCCAACAGGAAAGTTTAGACATCTACCGGTTGTGGAGCATGGAGAGGTCATTGCTCTACTTGACATAACCAAGTGTTTGTACGATGCTATTGCTCGTATGGAAAGGGCAGCTGAGAAGGGAAAGGCCATTGCAGCTGCTGTCGAAGGTGTTGAGAAGCAATGGGGGACTTCAGTATCCGGTTCGTTGAATATTGGAGTACAAAATTAATGATATATTCAATTATATTACAGTGACTTTGTATGTTGCGATATATAGGTCCTAGCACATTCATTGAGACACTACGAGAGAGAATGTTCCGACCCTCCTTGTCTACAATAATTTCTGAGAATTCAAAGTAGGTAATATCTTCACTTGTACTATTAACTATTAAACTAGAAATTGACCATATATAATTTGATCTTATATTGTTAGGATTGTTACAGTTGATCCTAGTGACACTGTTTTAGTAGCTGCAAGAAAGATGCATGAACTACAAACAAGCTCTGCAGTGGTTGTAGTGGACAACAAACCTCGTGGAATTTTAACGTGAGCTGGCTTTGTATATTGTAACAATTAAATCCTTAAACCCAACGTTTACAAAATTTATTTGACATATATATTTGTGTGCTATATTCTCTTATATTTAGTTCAAGAGACATGTTGTTGAGAGTTATAGCTCACAATCTCCCTCCAGAATCCACTCTAGTAGAGAAGGTACATTTTTCATGCATATATTAATACTTTGAGTTTAAAGTGTATGATTTCTCTTGTTGAATCGTTGTTAGGTGATGACTCCGAATCCAGAATGTGCAAATGTGGATTCGCCTATAGTTGATGCTCTTCACATTATGCATGATGGGAAATTTCTTCACCTTCCTGTAGTTGATAGAGGTAGATACATATACCACCATAATTTAGATGAATTATAACATGTTGAACTCATCTCTTTTGGCTATTATGTAGAGGGTATGATTGTAACCGTCATCGATGTCCTTCATATAACTCATGCAGCTGTAGCCACCGTAAGTCATGTTCAACTCATGAAACATATATATGTGGAGTATATGATTAAAAATTGTTGATACAATATCATATGCATATCAAAACTCTTTCATGATAGTGCAAATACTACATTGCTTTAATTATTTTTAATCCTTGTTTTCTATCTCGTTCATTCCATTCCATCGTAATCTGATGCAGGTTGGTAATGGTGGAGGTAATAGTGAAGCTACAAGCTCTATGATCCAAAGCTTTTGGGACTCCGCAATGGCATTGCCTCAGGAAGATGAGGACGACAGTCGAAGGTGCTCACAATTTTATAAGATGACTCTCTTTTAACACTGCAGTGTCTTACATTCTCTATAATGTCACAGTGAGATCTCCTTAAAGATGCAGTCCGAAGCTGGTGAAATTGATCGTAACGCATCCAACGCATTTTCGTTCAAGTTTCAAGACAGGAAAGGGCGAATGCATCGCTTTATCAGTGGTCCTCTGTCAACCAACAATTGCATTCACATCAATATAAACCATAAACTTTGCTACTCCATAAATTAATCTTATGTTTAATTTTCAGACCTACCAAGCATGACTGACCTCATGACGTCAATCCTTCAGAGAGTAGGAGGAGAAATTGATCGTAACAACCTACCTCAAATTCTGGTACATTTCAGTATCAACTCTCCAGTAATTTATGTATTTTGGTGCATTACTCCTAAGCATTTAAACTCACTTGATTTACCACAACCTAAGTTCGATCCCTTGTGATTCTTGATAGGATTAGGGAGATGATTTTTTTTTTCTAAGTACGTAGTGCAAAATTGTCGTGACAAAGAATTTCCTATATCATTTTGGTGTAACATCTCATGTACCATACTATTGAATGGATGACAAGTAGAAAAGAGGAAAAACTATATTCTAAAAAGGAAAGTATCAACACTAGGTGCAATTGTTCCCCAATTATGTGTCAATTATACAATTAGTGTCACAAGAGATGATGCACGAAAATGCCGAAGAAATGATTTAATGTCTTTTTAATGGTATGAGTTGGTGTAAGAAGTAAAAGCAAGAAGAACAAAATGTATTTAAAAAATCAAGTTAATTAAATAATTTATTTATTGTTGTCACAAGTGGTTGATAAGAAAGTTATATTGGTTTAAAATTTCTTGTACTTACGAATGATTGGCATTATGTAGTATGAAGATGAAGAGCATGATAAGATTGTCCTTGCATCAGATAGTGATCTTCAAGCAGCTATATACCATGCAAGGCTAGTTGGTTGGAAGGTATATATTTTATTACTTTTTAATCTTTTTATAATCATGAACATGCAAATTTTTTTTTTGTTTTTTTACTAACTTATTTCTTCTACCTTATCCTTTCCACTTTATATATGATTTTTACAAGGCATCAAAACAACCATCATTTTTAATTATCTTGAATTTTATGTCACCACATTTCAATTTCTCTTAAATTTACATTGATTTAGGAATCTACTCCACTTTTGGAAGTGTTTATTATCACTAAATAACTCACGTAATCCATTGAATACAATCTTAAATATTAATAAAATTGATTGTGAAGAGTATGTTTGATATACTTGAGACTATTTAAAACACAAAGGAAAGAAAAAAATGTTTCTTAAAAAGAAAATATTCTAACAAAGATCAATTTAGCAAGGAATAGAACTACTACATGTAGAGTGTTTAAAAATACAATGCTTACATTATAAAATTTAGCAGGGAATACGACTACATTTAGAGTATGTAAAAACGCCTCCTCATCGTAGAAGAGAATCAAACTCCGGAAGCATAAGATATGTAAAAGCGGAAACGGAAGTGTCGTCGTCTTCTTCCTCCTTGACATACAGCACTGTTGCAGCTGGGGCTGCATTACTTGCTGCTTTAGGGGTGTATGCATTGTTGAAGAGAGCTCGAAATTAATCATTTCATGCACATCATTCCTCATGTAACTTTTTTTTTAAAATGTTTTATTAAAGTTTTATACATATATATGCAATTTATTATTTTTTTCTCCTCATGATACACAAGATTAAAGAGAATGAAATTAGTTAGTCGCATCTATATTATGTTTTTAATTAATCATGTGTCATTTGAGAATTGTGAATCGAATGTCATGTTAATGGTTTGAGATACCCTCTTGTAAGCTGGTATTTGTGAGATGGATCGATCCATTATTAAAGTATGGTTATTAGAAGTATGTTTACTAGTAGTTAAAGTATATTAACGTAGGTATAAATTCCGTCATATTTTCTACATATCATTCATCTAATGGAATAGCATGTAATACCAAGATATCACACGACATTTATAACCTTTTGAACCAAATCTAAGTTGAATTGCCTTTGAATTTGGTTCGAGGAACCAACCGGGTTTAGTCGACTCATTATTGGGTTTTATTGTTAAACAGGTGGGGATTATAACAAAAAAAAAAGCCCCCAAAATGGTTCCAATGATTGGGCCCACAATATAAACCCACAGCCTATAGAATTTGTTTGACAATGGCAAGCCCAATGGCAGGCCTAATGCTCCACAAATGGGCCTGCACATTCGCATTTTAATATATCTTCAGAATTAAATGTGATTTAATATAAAATATTTTTACTCAAGTAGGAGAATTTATTCGCAGCCACAAAGATATTTTATTGTCATTCGAATAGCAATGTCTCCCAGCTTCTAAATCTGAGAGTTTAACCAAGAAAAACCAAGCATAAATTTAAATACGTGAGTATTTTTTATTGATATTAAAGTGTAAATAATGGGGTATTATATTTTAATTTCAAAATTTTTATTTCACTACAAAAAAAATTGCCTTTAGAGACATTCAAAAGTGTGGTTATAGGTAATATATTAACACATTTTACTTATAACCACGTCTATTTTTTGTGTCGTCCATTGTGACGTGGGGATAGTCCATATCTATTACCACAGTTTTAAATGTGAAGAAATATAATTTATTAACACACTTCTACCTATTACCACAGTTTAAAATGAGAAGAAAGATTATTTATTAAAACATTTATAAATGTTGCAATAAATTAATATTAAATAAAATTATCTTTCCTAGACTCGAACATGGTCTCCACTTGATGTCTTGTTCTTATACTTAAGTATTTGAGCCAATTGAACCAAATGAATTTATGATGATAAGTTTTCATCGAATAAAATATATTTAATATACATCATTAAGTTTTAATATTGAAATTCTACAAAATTCATGATTTCGTACATTCTTAAATATTATTTCGTACATTCATAAAATAAAATAAATATTAAAATTCTTTATGAAATATTATTTTATGTTTAACTTTCTTAAATAAATATAAAAAAATAAGAACATAATAATTAATTTAAAATTAAATCCTTTTGGTAAAGTAAATTTTATTAATAAAAAAATTGATTTTTTAATAACATTATAATTTCCTTATAGCTTTAATATTAAAAAATAATATAGGAAATAAAAATTATTTAATCAATATATATTTATCTAATATATACTCTTAATTAAATTAATTAAAATTTATATATTAAAATTAAACTTAAATATGTTTTTTTTGTGTATTTTAAGTTTTTATCCATTACCAAAATTTTTTTTTAGTAGATTATAATTATTAATCAACAAGTGTGGTAATAGACTAGGTAAACCAACATATGACCAAGCGTATCTAAAAATCATATATAAAGACATTAATTTAATAGTGTGTTAAAAAGGGTGTGGTAATAGATCATGTATTAACTCACGTAAAATTAAGCGTATCTAAAAAATACATATTAAGACATTATTTTATAGTGTGTTAAAAGGGGTGTAGTAATAGATTATATTGCTTTGAAGTGTATCAATAGTATATTTATTACCACATTTATTTTAAATTGTCATAAAAAAGGTGTGGTAATAAGTCATTTTTGTTGTAGTGTTTCTTTTCAATGCTTAATATATTTAAACTTTCCTTTTACTTTAAAAAAAATACTTTAACCTTAAAAATATCAGTACAATATATCAAAAAGTGTATTTTGTGTAATTATGTGAAAAAGAAATTGTTCACACCCTACTCGATAACAAACATGGATATGCCCACCGTATGCGCCCTACACTCCGCCCCGATAAAATAGTAGAAATATAAATTAGGGTGACTCAACTAATCAATAAGATTAGACTACTACCTATTGCATAGTAAGAACCCTTCATTTAAAAAGGTTGTTCTCATCCTATTGTAAGTGAGATTCGATTCTTGGTTATTGTGTAAGTTGTCACCCTTCATAATCAATTAAGCTATACATGCACAAATAGGATCACATATTCCATTCTATGTTTCATCTCATATTCCATATATTAGATTCTTGTCATGTGTTGTAATCAATGCCTAATTTTTTGCCACATGTGCAAGGATTTAATAGTCATTAATTAAGATATGCATTTTAATAGGAAATAAGAAATGAAATAGGAAGTGGAATATCATAGTGGAACACGGGATTCGGATCGGTCCATGCGGGCTCGATAATGAATACTCCCTCCGTCCCGTTTCAATGTTTACGTTTGTTTTTTGCACGTTGATTAAAAATTATAGTATTTTAATAGATAGTGGATAGAAAAATATAATATTTAATGTCAAGTGGGTAGTTGTATTAGTGTTGCATGTGGGGATCATGGTAATATACTCCCTCCGTCCCACTATCTATTAAAATACTATATTTCTTAATCAACGCGTAAAAAGCAAACGTAAATATTGAAACGGGACCGAGGGAGTAATTGTTCTAAAGAGCTTGAAAACAATATGTACTACATCTTATATATTCCATCCGTCCCGCAAATATTGTTATATATTACTTCTTTCATCCCGCGTTAAAGTTTACGTATTCCATTTTGATTTGTCTCAAGAAGGTTTATATTTCCTTTTAGTCAATTGAGACCCACACAAAACAATTATTTATTTCAGATGGGCCCACAACACAACACTAATATAACTACCCACTATATATTAAATATTAATTACTCCCTCCGTCCCAGGCTAAGAGGGTCATTTTTCCATTTTGGTCGTCCCACCCAAAGAGTCTCATTTCCTTTTTTAGACATATGAGACCCACACACCCCCTCTAATACAATTAAAATATGGACCCACACTCCCACTAATACAACTACCCACTACACATTAAATAATAATACTTTTTAATCTACGTGCAAAAAAACAAATGACCCTCTTAAGCCGGGACGGAGGGAGTATATTTCTCAACTCACTATCTATTAAAATATTATATCTCTTAATCTCCGTGCAAAAAACAAACGTAAACATTAACGCGGGACGGAGGGAGTATTATATTTTCTTTTTTGTTATATGAGAACACACAAAACAATTAATATACTTATATGGGCCCACACATAACACTAATACAACTATTCACTATACATTAACATATTATGTCTTTCAACACACCACACATTAAAATATCATATTTCTTAATTTTCATATAAATACCAAATATAAGTAGTATCTAGGATGCCAAGATCTGAAGCAATGAAGATCCATTTCCTCCAACAGAAAGAAACAATTTCTTGAAGGAGAAGCAATGTGAAATATATTTAAAAGCAGGATGAAGTGAGAGGGATGATCCATTTGAGATAATTAATTAAAGTGGCAATGTTGGATTGGGGCCCGGTTATAGTCGGGTTGCTCCTGTTCGTGGTTCTGTCACCGGGTCTGCTGTTTCAGATTCCGGGTAATACCCGACATGTGGAATTTGGAAGCTTCACGACCAATGGGAAGGCTGTCATCATCCACACTGTTCTCTTCTTCGCAGTATTTACCATTCTCATCATGGCCCTACACCTTCGCATATACACTGGCTAGTACCTATATATGTGTCTCATCTATTCTTTTGCGTTTATATGTATTTAAAATATAAAATATACTCTAGGAAATAGATTTATACTATATACTTCCTCTACTGTAAGCCAAAGGTCATTATTTATTTTTTAAGTAATTAAGAAATACTATTATTATTTAATATATAATTGTTGTTGTATTAGTGATTTGTGAATATTATATTTATATGTATTGTAAAGGTTGTGTATAGTTTTCATATTTTCAATAAAAAGAAATAAGGAGACTCAGGGACACTGTGCGTCCAGATCCCTTTTAGTATTAAGAACATGTACTCTTTAATTTTTTTTTTTAAAAATAATAATAACGAAAGTTTATACTACCTTTTAGAACAAAATATAATACCCTTATTAATTAAAGTGTATATTCTTTAGAACAAAATGTTACATACCCTTACACACCTTATATACCTGGGAACACAAGAGACTAACTTAAGAAATAATAGTAATGAGAGTTAAGTCTTTAAAAAATTAATAGTATTTTATTTGGGGCTTTCGAATTTACCATCATTCTTTTTTATTGATTCAATATACGATTTATTTAATATTTTTAATTTTATCACGATTTTTTATTTTTGTCAATTCAATTCACGATCTATTTAATAATTTCAATTTTATCGCAATGTTTATTTTGCAATTTAATTCATCACTTATTTCATATTTTTAATTCAATTATTATTTTATTTAACTTAGCTCGGGTCGCGTTGACTGCCGAGCTAGTCGAGTCACTTCCATGACCTTATTGTTTCGAGCATAATTTCTACACTCGAACTTTGATTTGAGTAATTCTTTCGCCAAAACGCTCCTTTCTATAGTGGCTTTCGAACCATATATCACATGACAAGTTTTGACTTCCACACAAATACAAAAAATTATGTAAAGTTAACATACATTTTTATAACATTTCTTCACAGTTTCACTCTTCATTCCAACTATGAACTTTTGATCGTTTTTCTACCTAAAACACAATAAAACACGTCAAATGCACTTTTTTCTCAAATTAATGGAATATAAGAAACTTGTGATAATATATGACAATAATTCTCACAAAAATGTTCTAAATTGGACACTAAAACATGCTAATTTTCATTCTCATCAAATGCTATTTTATCTACCGTTTCAGTTATTAAATGTATGTCTTGTGTTACAATTCGATCCGAATTTCTTGATATATTTTGGTATTATATATTTTTTTGCGAACTGTTGGATAAATGATCATACGAGATAGATAAATGTCAATTCTAAGGGGGAAAAATACAAAATTTTTTCTCCCATATATGTATCATTCATCTAATGCGTGTATCAAGGAATGTAACACTAAAACGTAAAAAGACATTCAACGCATTTACAATCATTCCCTAACCCGTCATGTATGCAAAGGTTTAATGGTCTTTTTTAGGATTTAATGATCCTTTTAGGATATAATATTTTAATTGAAAAATATTTGTGTATCATCCGTCCCATAAAAGTTTTTACATTTTTTATTTTTATCTATTCGATAAAAGCTTTTACATTTCTAAAGTGGTAAAATTGTCAAAACAACTAACTTCATTCATATGCTTTATTTACAAATATATCATCTCTATTTAATACATGCAACATGTTTTATTAATTATTCACTATAAAAAATATTACCAAAATACTTTTAAATGTAATAATTTTTAATCTACATAAAATAAAATTGTGAAATATTTTTTGGACGGAATGAATATTTATTATGGAATATATAATGTAGCAACATCATGAAATAAAAAATTTGGACCCAAATGTTTTTTTGGCTTTCTATGAAAGATGGAGTAGGAAAGAGTACAGATGACAGAGTTAATTCCAACAAACATTAATGGCTTTGCTAGAGCATCGTTGACTAAAATGGACCATTATCTTTGCTCACAAACCAAAGTAATTTGTTTTGAGTTTAAAATTTTACACGAGTATGTTCGTTAATATTGGGTTAATACTATTAATTATAAAGATTTTGAAAATTTGTTAAATTAAAGTAAGATGAGGTAGCTAGTGCCTAGTAGCCTAGTATTCCCATGTCCCACTCCACTTTTTTTTAAGCACATAAATGAAGAAATACTCCCCTGTCCTGCTCAAATGGTGCATATTATTTTTTCACATGAATTAAGAAGTATTATTATTTAATGTGTAGTTAATAATAGTAATGGTGAGAGTGTGGACCTCATATTTTAGTTATATTAGAGGGTGTGTATGAGACTCATGTATATTAAAAAGGAAAGGAAACCCTTTGGGTGAGACGCCCAAAATGAAAAAATGAGATCATTTGAGTTGGACGAAGGGAGTATAATGTTTAATATTTAGTGGGTGTATTTTAGTTGTACTTTTTTTTTCTCAATTTTAATTTGAATTGATGATAAATATATCATATTGTAAAAGCTTTAAGAGTAGTCTAATTTTTAGATATAAAGTCCACACCTACTAAAAAAGAAAATGTAAACTTTTTAGTGAGACGTAAAAATTAATAATGTGTAAACATTATGATGGGATAAAGTGAGTACATAATAACTTTTAGGGAGTATTTGATTCACATTAAGTTAAGTTAATAATACTTCATGAGTCATAAAAAATTACTACAAAATAAGTGTGTCTGTCTATACACTAATTACACTTAACGGGCTTAATTTTCTTTCAAGTCCGTTATTTAAAATCAAGAAGCCCCATATATTATAAGTTAAAGAGGAAGTGAGTTATAATATCATATATGAAACTATTAAATAAATAATTAAAGTGGTTTTCATGTTAATTCCTTATTTATGGTATTTTTAATTTTTATTAACAAATTTTAATTAACCAAACAGTACTTGAGGGTGACTTCATCCACCTACAAGTCCATTATTTGAAAATCAACCGTAAAATGGAATGTAACTTGTCAGTGTATGAACTACAAATAAACTTATGAACTTGTTCACAAATTTTAATTATTAACACATAATATCATATTATTGAGAATCAAATTAACATGTTTCATCAGTGTCAATTTTCAAGAGTAAAAGGTATGCAATCTTCAATAGTATATGTTGCCATCGGAGGAATTAATGAGATGTTGAAATATTTATTGCAAACAATTGTATTCTATCTTAATCAAATGATCTTAATTTATAAATTAATATGATGTATGGAGAACATATACTTATGCATTTATATTTAATCCTATAAAACGTGACAGAAAAAACAATGATGATGAGCATCCACATTGATTATCAGTTCAAACTCAATTTTTATTTTTAATTTTATTTTTTCACGATCCCCATTAAACTCAACTATTTTATACATTCATTTATTAATTTAAATTTATTAAATAAGGCTCCCACCACTTAAATAACTCCACACTCTTTTTAGGAGTGTGTGATACACCTCCCTTTTAAATGGTGTACCCCACCATTAGGGGCCCCCACCGCCCCTGCCCTGGGGATTGGTGGAGGAGGTAAATCGCAGGATGTGCCTCAAGTGGCTTATAGAGAGGGCTCACTGTTAAACTTGTGCTTGCAAGGGGCCAAATCCATGCCAAAGGCAGGATTCGAACCCCCACCCTGCAGCAACCAAGCTCAGCTGGAAGGCCTTTCCACCCTCCCCTCTACCACTTGAGCTATGCCCTCCCTTTTAAATGAATGAGGTGTTGTACAAACTCAAAAAATTTATGCACGTTACTTTCTCTCTCTCCCATTTAAACTCAGTTCATAGTCATGAACTGAACCCCCTTCTTGAGTTTAAACTAATTACTTGTATTGATTGGTTTAATGCATTTTTCAGTTTAAACTCGTTTTTGTCCAAAAGTTGCGGATGCTCTATCATGTCTGTCTAAACAAGAATTCCAAAAGGTGTCAAGTACACCAAAACGTGTCGATCACCAAGCTCAACTATTTTTATTTTTAAAAGACAGAATTTCATAGAATCAGATTTTAAATTACTTCTTCCGTTCAAATAACATCATTTTACTATATTGGGGCTCTCATTCAAATTGGATAATTTTCCTCTTTTAGTAAAAAGGGTCCACCACTATACATCACATATCTCTAATACACCTACCCACTTTACATAAAATAATAATACTCCTTAATCTACGTGCAAAAAGCAATTGCACTTCTTTGCCCGGGACAGAAGGAGTATTTTTATGCATGATACTCCCTCCGACCAATGCAAAGGTAATCGTTTACTTTTTACGCGTAGATTAAAGAGTATTATTATTATATGTGTAGTAGGTAGTTGTATTATAGAGAAGTGGTGAGCTATGTGATGTACTTTTTTGCTAAAAATGGAATATGCATACCTTTAAATTAGACGCTTAAGATGGTAAAATAGATACATTTGCATTGGCCGGAGGGAGTATATTGTTTTCTATATGCATAATAAACTGTTGGGTAATTTTGGGTACACTTATTGCACCGGTGCATCCTAAGGTTTAATGGTTTAATTTAAAGTATAGTAGTAATTACATAATTTAAAAAGTTAGTTATGAATTAAAATTTAAAGGTGGGGATTCATTCTTATAAATTTTAATGATTTAGAGATGCACCGGTGCACCAGTTGCACCCTAGTAAAACTCTAAACGGTTATCCTACCATGTATTAGAAAATTTAACTCAAAGCTTATTTATCCGGATTTTGGTTTGTAATTCAAAAATATACTCCCTCCGTCCCCTTCAAAGAGGTTTTTTTTTTGCGTCTCACTCAAAGAGTTCCCTTTTCTTTTTTACACACATGAGACTCATGCTCACCAACTAATACAATTAAAATATGGGCCCCACAATTTCACTAATACAACTACCCTACATATTAAATAATAATATTTTTTAATCCACGTGCAAAAAGTAAAAGACCCTCTTCAGTAATCTCTCCGTTCCCGCCCAAATGACACCATTTTACTATATTAGGCGTCTCATCCAAATTACACCATTTTTCTCTTTTAATAAAAATGACTCACTACTACCTATCACATCTCTCTAATATACCTATCCATTTTACATAAATAAAATAATAATACTCCTTAATCTATGTGTAAAAAGCAAATGCATCTCTTTACCCAGGACGGAGAGACTATTTATTTTGATAAAATTTCTCTTTTACCATATCATACATATAACACCTACTCATTAATATAAGATAAATTTTTAATTCAAAAATACATTAGCACTTATAGTAATCTCTTCGTTCCACGTATTTTTATCCACTTTTTATTTTAGGGTGTCCTACGTATTTTTATCTATTCCATTTTTGTAAGAATACATAATATTTTATTACCTACTTTTTACAATCTTAACAACTTTTATTACTTTTTTACACTTTATTCATCATTTCCAACAATTTTATTTACTTTTTCCTTTTAAATTACTAATTTATCCTAATTTTTTCTTACATTATATATTAAAAAAATAACACGTCTTAATTTCCGTGCCCGTATAAATGGGTGAAAATACCCGGGATAGAGGGAGTACATTTCTTTCCTGTCTTTTTTTTAATCTTTTTTTACATGTTTCTTTCTCTTACTTTTAAATTATTACCGAATAATATAGTATTACACCATCATCATCTTTTTAACATCCTACTCTATTATAACTCCACATGCCTTATACTACCTCCGTCTCACATTTGTCATTTACTTTTTGTACGTAAAATATGAAATATTACTATTTTATATGTAATGGAAAATTATATTAGTAATGATCAGTGACTGGTGAGTCTTATGCAGGGTCTTTTTACTAAAAAGAGAAAATGAGGATCTTTGAAGAGGACACTCAATACAGTAAAATTGAGAACTTTCAATGAGACTGAGGGTAAGTCAAAAAATATTTTATTCAAAATGAAAGTAAGTAAAAAATATATATATATATTCTTTTTTAAAATTACGTATTATGAACTTTGTTATGCGATAGAGAGTAAAAAAAAAAATTGCATTGCACGATAACATTACTTGTAATTAATGATAAAAATTCTTTTAAAAATAATATAATAAACCCTAAATATAAGTAATGGATCATAAGCAATTTAGGGCAAGTATAGTGTGAGATCGTCTCATGTGTGTTCTTACGTGAGACGGATAAAAAGTGATAACATTATTAATGAAAAGTAATACTCAATCGATAGAAAGTGATAACAGTGCACTGAATTATTTGATGAAGAATTTGTAGTATAAATAAAAACTGCTAATATTTTATAACAAAAGTAATAACATTTTATGGCAAAAGTGATAATGATATTATCACTTTTTATCCGTCTCAGTTAAAGACTTACGTGAGACGGTCTCATACAAGTCTTTACCAACAAAGGTTTGACGTACTCCCTCCGTCCCACTGAAATGTCCCAATTTTACTATATTGGGCGTCTCATTCAAATGTCTCTATTTTTCTCTTTTAGTAAAAAGGTCCCATGTATGGTTCACTACTCACTACTAATAGAACTACTCACTACTCATAAAATAATAATACTTCTTGATTTACACACAAAAAATAAATGGAGACATTTTCTCGGGATGGAGGGAATAATACATTTAAACCTTTTAAATAAAAAAAATGCAGTAAACCCTAGATATAATAAGGGGGTTAATGTTAAACAGGAATAGGGAGTATTGATTGCACGAAATTATAATCCGTATAGACTCCTTCCGTCTTTAGGTAAGAGTCTCATTTTACCATTTTGATTGTCCCACTCAAAAGATTCCATTTTCTTTTTTTGGATATATGGGACCCACCCACACCCACTAATACAATTAAAACATGTGACTCATATACCCAATAATACAACTACCCACTACACATTAAATAATAATACTTCTTAATTCACGTGTCCAAAATCAAATGGGACTCTTACCAAGGAACGGAGGGAGTATATAATTGTTCATGCACCAGTTATACAAATCTTACTTTTGTACAATTGATCCATTATTATTTTAGCTTTGTGGTTTGGATTTATCTTTTATGAGGTCGTTTACTTGTGGGTATGAGATATAAAGATATTGTGTATAATGAGATTTGTTTGACTTGTGATTAATTGTATTGTTATTTGGCATGATGGAAAAATGAGATTTCTGATAACTAGGTATTAGTTTTTTTATCTTTGTTATTTAGTATTAACCAATGAGATAATAAGTAAAATGACATATTTACCCTTATTGTTTTTGTTGTTGTTGTTATTATTATTATTATTATTATAAAGTATTATTTTTATTATTAATTATTAATTTTAATTATCAATATATATTATTAATTATTATTATTAATATTATTAATTATTATTACTATTTTTATTAATAATAATGATATTAGTAAAAATTATTATTATTTATAATAATAATAATTATTATTTATTATAATTATTAATTATTATTATTTATAATTATTATTACTATTATTATTATGTATTATTAATACTTTTAATTAATAATAATAATTATTATTATTAATTGTTATTATTTTTAATTATTAATTATTATTATTAATATAATAATAATAATTATTATTGGATAAGGGTATAATGATAAAATTACATTTAATACCTAGGTATTAAATGTTGGTATTGTGCATCCTACCTATTGAGGTGAGATACACAGTACTAAAGGAATAATATTATTAATATATGGAGATTTTAATACCTTTGACCAAGTATTATTAATATATCGAGACAAAAGTAGTATTACGAGGTATATTATATCAATCACACCTTAATTATGGCAAGCACACGACCCCTATTTGTATATTGATTCATTGAATTTTCTTTTAAGAAATTTTATTATCATCAAAATAAGTACACCATGGTGCACGAAATTATAAGTCGGGAATTCACGCACATAATTTTTAGGAGTAATCTTTATTTAAAAATTGAATCAAGCTCATAGACTCTGATCAATAAGGTGGTATTCTGTATCATAACCAAGAATCGAATCACACCTCTTATATAAGAAGGCTTCTTGTGTAATAGGTACAGTCTAACCCTGTTGTTCGATTGAATTATCATAATTTATCTCTCCATAAATTGTCGGGCCAGGAGTGTTCCTTGTGTAGTTGCTTAATAGAATTACCATGATTTTCCCCTCCACAAGATGTCAAATTGGGAGTGTAGGGGCGCCTGGAATCCAAGATTCCACTTTTTTTTAAAGCTAAAACTTACGTGCCCCAAATGAATTTTTCTGAATGTATACCCTTTAGTATTAAATTATATACTCTTTAGTATAAGAAGGTATATCCTTTATTTTTTTTAATCAAATATTTATACTATTCATATTTCAACCGATCTTTTCAATGAAAAAATATATCATTATTAATTAAAGTGTATACTCTTTAGAACAAAATATTTTTACACTACTTATGCACTAGGACTAACATGTAAATACAAAATTAAAAATAAATAATAAGGCTTAAGATATAGTAATAGAATATAAATCAATTAAGTGAGAGATCCATGTCCGATTTTCATTGGGAACGAATTAGGAGAAGTGATATAAAGAGGTTTGGAGAAGAGGAAGTAAGAATGCTTGGTGTATACCAACTACTAACTGGACTAACCAGTAACATTTATCTATGAAAAAAATGTAAAGTCAGTTTAAAAAATCTGAATTCATCTAAAAAGTGAAAGTGAAAGTGATTTCCTGAAATGACCCAGGGCATAGCTCAAGTGGTAGAGGGAAGGGTGGAAAGGTCTTCCAACTGAGCTTGGTTGCTGCAGGGTGGGGGTTCGAATCCTGCCTTTGGCATGAATTTGGCCTCTTGCAAGCACAAGTTTAACAGTGAGCCCTCTCTATAAGCCATTTGAGACACATCCTGCGATTTACCTCCTCCACTAATCCCCAGATCAGGGGCAGTAGAGACTCCTAATGGTGGGGTACACCATTTTTTTTAAAATAAAATTTCGATCCATTCATAAAGTCATAATTCCACATTATTCATTATTAATATGGAGTGAGTTTTGTAAGTGGAACCCCATGTACCAATCTTTGTCTCATCCCATCAATCAATCTCACAAAATCATGTGGGTGGGGTTGGGGGACACGTGTTGACATTTCCTCGAGGCCTCTTCTTTTCTTTGTGTATACGTTTCGTCTTCCTATTGCACGATTCCCTCGTAGGAATGCCCTTCTTTATCAATTGTTTAGTGAAAATGACAAAAAGTAGCACTATTATTTAAAAGTAAATTTAAGTAGTTATATGTGTTATATATAATTTATTTTAGTCATTTTTATTGGAATTGGTCAAAATACTATTGATAGAGACCACTGTTCACGTGTTTGAGGAATCAGATTCCTCACTTTTTTGACCAAAAGTACCAAAAGTACAGTACAAGAATCTGATTCCTCTCTATTTCTGTAAAAAGTGTCAAAATACAATACCTAGTACTATGTAGGCATGTGCTCCCTCATATGGCTACAAAAAAAAAAATATATATATATATCGTGCTGCATCATACACATATATTCATTTCATTTTTCAAGTAATTGTTCGAGGTTTCTTCGCATTTGGGGAGCAACAATTTTTTCTAGTTCTTTAGAGGTGTGAGAATATGGGGAGCAATAAGATATATTTTTAAACTTGTTTTAAAAGCTATGATGCATTAATTTGATTATTTTTACATGTCTCAGGAGTGTATATTATTTATTTAACGTTTTATAATAGAAATAATAGATTCCCGAATAGAGTAAGTGAGAGTATAAAATGTTTCCACGTTAAATTTTTTCATATTTTTAAATAAGAAATAAGTAGGCCGAATAGAACAGGATTTGTAGGCTGAATAGAACAACTATGTAGGCCTAATATCAGATACGTTGGCCCAATAGGCAAAAAAAATTATCTCTTATTTTTAAAAAAATAAGTAGGCTGAATAGAACAACATTTGTAGGCCGAATAGACAAACTTTCATGGCCGAATAGAAGAGACGTCGGCCGAATAAGAGAAATGTATCCAAATGAAATTTTGTCATTTTTTGAAAAAAGTATAAGTAGGCCGAATAGAACAAGTATTGTAGGGCGAATAGAACAATCATATTGGCCGAATAGAAGAAACGTAGGCAGAATAAAAGATCTAAAATTTTTCACATTAAATTTTTATATTTAAGAAACCTGTAGGCCGAATAGAATAATATTGTTAGGCCGAATAGAATAACCTCATAGGCCGAATACAATAATTCGTTGGCCAAATAGAGTAATTGTAATTAATTTTCTAATATTTTAACATTTTCTTGAAAAAATGTGCAGATGAGCTATAAAACAGCTGGGATGAGTTGGGGTGGATATTGAGATGGGTTACTATACAAAGGTGGACAGGTTCGGTGGTTATACTTGTGGGAGGACAATCTGTATTATACTAGTTTGCTATTAGAAATTCAGAACATAGTACAAGCTGATTTGGATTGTTGGGGTTATGAAGTTCATTCTCTGGTCGAGTACAATGGCCGTATGTCTAAATATAAGATAAAGAATGATGCACGTGTGGCAGAAGTTTTCAACTGTGTTGATGTAGGAATGGTGTACGTGACACTCCTTCTTGTCGCTGGCAATGCATTCCTTCATCATTCTGCACAAGGTTCAAGGCATAATTTGGATTTAGAGTTGGGTTTAGGGTTTAGTGCAAGTCCGAGCAATGATCCATGTACGAGGGCACAGTCTAGTGGTAGGCATGATTTTGATTTGAATGTGGAGTACAGTCCGGCCTCAGAGATGCAGCGGTTTGGTTTTAGAGAATCTGTAGATGATGAAACTGATGACAACGCTGGTGAGGATGAGGATGATGTACATGCTTATAATGATGACGTTGAGCAAGAGAATAGGACTGTCGAAGAAGAATATGAAAACAACGAAGATGATATACAACAGGATTGTAATCAGTCTTCTAGCGAAAGTAATGATGATGATTAGGAGAGAAGAATCCAAATGCATGAAGAAGTCTGTGATTACATACGTCAGAGAGGCGGCCCTAGCTTTCTTGAACCGATTAGTCGCGACTTGTCCCGTCCTGAATTGCAGCTACAAGATTTTCAAAGTATACGGCCCACCACCCGTCCTTGGTTGATTCCAGGTATGAATACTATGTTTATTTAGAATAGAACTAAAGTAAATTTCTACTTTAAACTAATGCACCTGATACGGTTATAGGCATTCCGGTTGAAGCTGACATAGAAGATCAGATGATTGTCCCTGAGTTTGATGCGTCTGGCGTTCTTCACGAGAAAAGTGTATTTGATACAAAAAAGAAGTTGCAGATAGGTGTAGGGATGTATAACTTGCGGAACGGAGTAGAGACCATTGTTGAAGTTCTAGCTCATCCAGCGTAATGCTAGGCAATTTGATAAGATTACTGGGCTCCGACCCCAGACGATGAGAGAAGAGATTTTGAAGGATTTCGGGTTCGATATTAGCTACAACGTGGCGTTAAAGGCCAAACACCTGGCTGTTGGACACACGTACAGGAATCACGACAGCTCATTTGATATGCTCCCTGCGTACATGTATCAATTGGAGTTGGCAAATCTCGATACGCACACCTGTATCTCCGTTGATGAAGAGGACCGTTTAAGGTTTTCATTTTTTGCACTTGGAGCATCTAGGCGGGGATTTTTAGAGTTTGGTCGTCCAGTCATTGTGTTCATCGCAGTTATGAATGATCCAAACCGTCAGATATTTCCACTCGCCTTAGGGGTTGGCGACGTCGAGAGAAACATGTCATGGACATGGTTTTTAGAAAGGGTCCAAGAGGCATACGGATGTCCACGAGATCTTTTGATAGTGTCAGACGGTCATCGCAGTATCGCACATGCTATTTCTACTGTCTATCCTGAAGCACATCATGGTTTGTGTGGTTATCATTTAAAGAATAGGTTGGCAGGTTATGGAAAGAACGTTTTGTATAGATTTCAGAGTGCGATGGATGCATACATATCGAGAGATTTTGATAGGTTAGTCTTCCAACATCCACTTCGTCGTAATTTCACATTTACGAATGTCATCCATTCAATGAATTTTTTACTAATGTTCCCCTTTCATATTTGTTATTTTCAGCTGCATGAACTTGTTGAGGGGCCACCGGTTGTCGAACTAGTTAATGAAATTAGTTGGGTTGTAGGGATATTAGAAATGGTCAAGGGTCCACTGTCTTGTGAAACGGTACGAGTTTATGAACTCTACATCAGCTGAGTCGTATAACAATAACAAATTACAATAAGTTCATTGCAGCAACTGAACATATATTGGCACACTCAATCATTTGGTCTATTCGACCTACTTTTCCTTCTATTCGGCCTACACACTGTTCTATTCGGCCTACAGAAATTGCTCTATTCGGCCAAGGTCAGTGCTATCACATTATTCCCACTTCACTTTGCTCTATTTGGCCTAAACTTGATCTATTCGGCCTACACTATTGCTCTATTCGGCCTACCAAATATGCTCTATTCGTCCATGGTAAGTGCTATCACATTATTCAAACTACAATTTGTTCTATTCGGCCTACACTTGTTCTATTCGGCCAACACATTTGTTCTATTCGGTCTACAAAAAAGCTCTATTCGGCCAACCAACATTTCCAAATATTCAAAAAAATACACTCCTACACTTTGTTTTATTTGGCCTACACTTGCTCTATTCGGCCTACAGAGTTGTTCTATTCGGTCTACAAAAAAACTCTATTCGGCCAACCAACATTTCCAAAAAATTCAAAAAAAACTCCTAAACTTCGTTTTATTCGGCCTACACTTTTTCTATTCGGCCTACATATTTGTTTTATTAGGTCTACCACAAAGTCTTTTCGTCCAGCCAACATTTCCAAAAAATTAAAAAAAAAACACCCCCACTGCGGTCCTACATTCTAAACATGATGTATACACAATTAAGTCACATTCAACACATTACATTTCCAAACCACAATATGTACGAAACATTATATACAATGAATTCACATTTTACACAAATGAACAAAACCACACAAAATGTACGATGTATCCTCGAAAATGAGTACAACAAACTCAATGTAGGAAACATTATAAACAAATAACTCACAATTTAAAAATATAAATAAAACTGCTTTTATACATACCAGAAAATTTATCATTTTGAAAATTCATCAGAATCCACCTCGTCGAGAAACACCTATTCTGGTAGATGAAAAAGAGAGACTGAAAGTGATGGGGACGGCAAATGGGTGGTACTGCTCTGTGTGCTTTAGGACTAAAGGGAGAGAGGAAGAGAGAGGATGTTGGACGAAAGATGAGAGAGAAGAAAGAAATTTGGAACGAAAATGACGTTAATGATATACCCCACCAACGCACATCCAAAATTTTAATTTGAAAAATTTTAAAACTTTAAATGTGGTCCACCAACCCACTAAGTACAATTTTAAATGTGGTCCACCCACCCCATTTACTGCAGTCAAAACTGACATGATGATGTCCCCTTTATTTTCGTCATTTATCTGACAGTTATGAGGTAATTTGGGGAGTCCACTAAATAGTGACTAGTAAAAATTGTTCTTAACAGATGTGGCTATTTAAAATTATACTTAGTCAATAGTGGCTATTAAAAAATTGCTCCGTTAATTTTAAATGGTTACTGCTCAGATCCCCTGTCTCCAGACTCCAAGTATTTTTTTAAATTTACAAAAATGCCACTCTAAATACATTATTGAAAATTGCCAATCACCATAAAATGTTTGGAAGAATGTAACTCTTAGTAAATTTTCTAAGACATAAGTATATACTCCCTCCGTCCCTCACTAAGAGGGTCTTTTACTTTTTGGCACGTAAATTAAGGAGTATTATTATTTAACGTGAAGTTGGTAGTTGTATTAGTGAGAGTGTGAGTCTCATATTTTAATTGTATTAGTGGGTGTGTGTGGGTCCCATGTGTGTAAAAAAAAGGGACTCTTTGAGTGAGACGTTTAAAATAGAAAAAGACCCTCTTTGAAAGGGACAGAGGGAGTACCCTTTAACTCAAAATTAGAATGCAACACTCTTTTCACTCATTTTTTGATGGGAGAAATCAATACAATTATATGATTCTCTTTTCTCCTTTTGTTTCCATAAAAGTAATCTACAACGACACAACACAACCCACAACATTAATCTAGATTATTAAACTTTACAATTTGTTTTTCCTAGGATTTTGTCAAAATTAAAATGTGACTTCTAAAATTTGTTGATTGATATTATTTTGGTGTTTTATTAGATTAATAAGAGTTTATACATCACTTGATTTGTTTAAAATACTCCTTCCGTTCAAGGATATTATTTTTTCATTTTGGGTGTCTGTCCCCAAGGTTTTCATTTCCTTTTTTATACATATGAGACCCACACACACACACTAATACACCTAAAAAAGGGACTCACACCTCCACTAATACAACTACTCACTACACATTAAATAATACTCCTTAATCCACGTGCAAAAAGCAAATGACACCCTTAAAGGCGGACGGAGGGAGTATTGATTAACAAACATATCATGAATATTTTGGTAAAACTCAAAAGAGAGAGGTATATAATTCGCAATTTACGCAGAGTTGCGTGCATGGTCGCACGCACTAATGAGAGTGGAAATAAATGTGTTTTAATATCTAATTTAACACCTTATTGATAAGAACTGTTATAATAAATTAGCACAAGTATCTTATATTCAATATATTCACGCATATATTTTCTTTCCTTATTTCATTCGCTCCCCCCCCCCCACACACACACACACATATATATATATATATATATATATATTTGGGAGACTGGCCAAAATAACCCATTTTTTCCCTCAAAATCATTGTCAACCATGAACTTTAATTTATAACAAGTATACCCAAATGCCCAATTTTAGACATAAATATCCCCAACTCCTCCACCCTTATTTTCGAAAAAATAAACTACCTCCCACCCCTCCTCACCCCAACCGAGCCACCACCATCGCCGCCCCTCTGCTAACCAGCGAACCACCGCCGTCCCAACACAGTGTACTACCACCACCGTCGCTCTTCCGCCACCCAACAACCCACCACCGCCGCCGCCGCCCCTCCTTCACCCAATAACCCACCACAACCGTCGCCGCCCCTCCCCTACCGAGCAAACCACCACCGCTGTTGTCCCCCACCTAGTAACCTTCCAACTGAGCTAACTACCACCGTGCTGCTCCCACCCAGCGAGAATCACCGCCGTCGCTGTCATCCCCAACTTAGTGACCCCCCCTCCTTCTCCCTCTTCCTCTCTCAACCACCTTCCAAACCTAGCGAACTGCCACCACCCCCAACTCAATGACCCCCTTCCTCTCCCCCTCTCAATCCTCTCCCGAACCCAATGAACCACCACCACCGTACAACCGCTGCCCCCGCCGCCGTTACCTCCACCTAACGACCCATCGCTTCCTGCCCCCACCCAGTGAATTACCACCACCGCCGCCAAAATTAACAGAGAAGATGAAGTTGACATAGTCAAACTTAATAGAGAAGTCGATGAAGAAGAAGGAGTAGGGGTGGGTGGTTATTTAATACCATTTTTTTTCTTTTTTTTTGGTTGGGGTATTTTGGTCTAATTTTAGTCAATTGGGTATGGAAATCAATAAATACATTTGATGGATGACAATAATTTTTTGCATTTGATTTTGGATACTTTTGAACAATTGGTTTTATATATTTCACATCATCATTCATGTGAGACAATCATCCTACACCACCCCACAAGGGGGATCACTCCTCACACCATACAACATCATCCACATCCATCACTTCCTCCATCCATCCATCACTATGAAGATTCGTATTTGGAATCAAGAGGGAGAACCAAGAGGATTTGAAAAGACGGAAGAAAGAAGGAAGGAGATTGCTACACCAAAGGTTTTCTTAATTCTTTTCTTCTATTTTCTAATTTTCCAGACTATGGGTTAGATCTATCCAACCCTCATGTTTGTTCTTTGCAACATCATGGGCTAGAACCGTTTTGGTAGTCCAGTGTTTTGAGGTCTTATGAATTAATTAAACTCTCATGTGTTTCCTCTGACAACACTACTTGTAGATTTATTTTATATATGATTGTACATTTTTATCTCATATTCACGATCGTTTTATACATATTCAACTGTTATTTAGAGTCTGAATATATATCTGGTTGTTGATTGAGTGCGTTCACTGCTGAACAGGGTTTTATGTTATGATTCTAAGTGAGGGGACTCTGAAGCTTCATTAGAACTGTCATATATGAATGTTTATTAAATGAATTAAATTCGGGTTAGTAAGCAGGATAAAGATGGTAATTTTATAGTACCTATAAAGGGAGTTCATATCGGATTAGAGTACCAGACGCTCGGGAAAATACTTGATATTGATAGTACCTAGAAAGGGGTGAAATTGCATCTCTTACTCCGAGGTTATTCACACGTGTTACACGCATGTTTACTTGTGTGTATAGAGTATATTTGCATGGTTTCTCTTGCTCCGAGGTTATTCACACGTGTTACACGCATGTTTACTTGTGTCTATAGAGTAGATTTGCATGGTTTAGTGATGCGTACATAGTCCACAAGGCAAAGTCGGCCAGCACACGTGAGAGCGAAGTTAAGTAATAAAACTAGATTACCCTAGAACTACCTATTCTCCATTCTTGAGACACTTTCGTATTCTTCCAATGCTATTTTATTTTAATTATTATTTAATAATTTTGCTTAGTAGTTTAATTAATACTCAAACTTTATTGTCTTATCTTAATTAATTTAGTAAATAATTAAATTGATAATACGTCGTCCTTTGGGTTCGATATTTAACTTGGTCACTTGTCTAAGTTGCAATTGATATCCTTAATACTTGGGGATTAATTTTGCGTGCAAAGAAAATGCTCATCACGCACCTTCAATAAGTATTCACCTGCAAGTAGCACGAATATTTGCGTAAGTAGTCGCTTGTGGCGAGCAAGATTCAACCAACCACCATCAACAGCGTAAGCTTCACTTAATCCTCCTCATCCTCGCAATCAGAAAAGGCTTTCCGCAATGTTTCCAATGAAAAGACTTTTGCCCCTCTGAAAATTCTACCATGCAATCCTCCCTTGATATCTAGTCTCGGATATGACCCGAAGCAAAGACCGATAACTAGAGAGAACTTCAAAGATCCAAACTCCAACTCCAGTGAACTAAAGTGAAACTTCAACCTTTCCACTAGGGGTGTGCAAAATTTGGTTAAAATCGAACAAACCGACCAAATCAAATCAAAATATTAATTTGGTTCGGTTTTTTAAAATTCGGTTCGATTTTCGGTTTTGCAAATCTAAATTTTAAAATTTCAGTTCGGTTTTCGATTTTGAAATTTAAAATTTTGGTTAACTGAAAACAGAACTGAACTTTTAATTTATTATTATTTTATATATATATTAATATATTCACTTTATTATTTTATTATATATATATTCAATAATATTTTTTTTCATCCTAAACAAAATTACTTAATTAACTAGATTTAATTTTCAATGTCAAAATTTAATTAAAACTTAAAATAATTTCATCTATTCAATATATATATATATATATATATATATATATATTTAATTGTATTAATTTATACTATGAAAAAAAGTGAATTATATATTTATTATGACCATGTAGGTATATATATAGTATTATATATAGAGATATATAATATAAAATTATATATATTATAGTGTATGTTATATTAAAATATTTTTTTAAGTAATGAAAATATAATAAAATGATATAAAAAATTATTTATTTTTTAAAAATTTTATAAATTTAAGTTTGGTTAACCGAAATAATTCGATTTGGTTAATACCAATTTTGTAAAAGTTCGGTTCGGTTTTGGTTTTATAAAAAAGTTCGGTTCGGTTTTTAGTTTTGAAAGTTTAGTTTTCAGTTAACCGACCGATGCATACCCCTACTTTCCACTGAATCAGAGCAATCATATGCAAATAAAAGATGAAGATAGATCTGCGCTTGAAACTACATTTTTGACATCCTAAGGAGGTGACCTACAGAGGTTCTTGATGAGAGTGATAATTCACGTATTTTGATCTCTGATTTATGTGAAAATTGAGTACGATTTGGTCTATTCTCAAGGCAAATCGGGATGTTTATGGAAAAGTTGTGAATCAGATGCTACTGAGGCTATTTGAGAATATTTATACAGGAAAACATGTCAGAAGTGCTCAAAATTAGAAAACATGATTTTTGAGGTGTCGCTCAACCTCAGGAGGAGCCGCTCGACCAAGACCATTTGGTCGAGCGACGGTAGGAATGGTCGAGCGAGACCATGTATAGAGTTTCAGAGAACAGGGAGTCCGCTCGACCACCGCTCGACCAAGGTCGAGCCCGCTCGACCAAAACTATCCTGGTCGAGCGGGGACACGCGAGTCTATTTTTGGTAATTTCAAAACCTCCAGTGCATGTCTGTGCGTATTTTCCATAAAAATCCCAATAAAAGTCCATAAAGAGAGTTTACAAGTATAAAAAGGGATGCATATCACATTAGAAAGATGGTTAGATTCCACATCCATCCTACACCACATCCAAACCCTAGCTACATCCTCCGGAGCTGTAGAGAGATTCTTGCAGCGAATCAAGTGAGAACCAAGTGAAGATTCAAGACGGATCGAGAAGCGACGGCGCCCACATTTAGGGTTTATTTTGTAACTTAATCTTTTTTATAATTTTCTAAACTATGGGTATCCAAATACCATGAGCGTTCTTCGAAGCGTCATGGGCTAGAACCGCTTTGATAGTTCTATGGTTTATGAAGGTTTTACTAATTAATTGAATTTTCGTGTGTATACTCCATACAACACTACTTGTGGATTTATTTTATATAAGACTATATATTTTTAATTCATACTCAGAGTTGTTTGTGCATCATTAACTGTTATATAGATTCTGAATATATATCTTGATTATTGATTGAGTGTGTTCACTACTGAGCATGATTTCATGTTATGATTCTAAGTGAGGGGACTCCGAAACTTCATTAGAACTATCTTATATAAATACTTATTAATTGAATTGAATTCGGGTTAGTAAATATGATGAAGAGGATAATTTCATAGTACCTATAAAAGGATATCATATCAGGTTAGAGTACTTATTGCACGGGAAATAATTGATACTGATTGTACCTAAAAGGGGTGAAATTATGTTCTTGCTCCAAGGTAATTCACACGTGTTACATGCTTATCTGCTTGTGTCTATAGAGTAGATTTGCACGGCTTAGTGATGTGTCCATATTCCACAAGGTAGAATTGGACATTGATACACGGAAGGAAAATTAATTAGTAAAAGTTGATGGCCCGAAGAGCTACCTATCTTCTCACTTGTTCAACTCCCGATTATTCTCTATTGTCTCTAATTTATTTGTTCATTAGTTATTCTATTTATTAGTTTAATAATAATATCCCTCCAATTAAATTGCCAAACAATAGTTTTAATTGATTTAGTTAATAGTAAATTGATAACCAACTATCATTTGGGTTCGATATATAACTTGGTCACTTATCTAAGCTACAATCACATCCTTCATACGTGGGGATTAATTGTGTGTTGAGAAAACGTCCATCGTGCTCTAAAAAATTTGTAGGCTATCAGGGCTCAACTTTCCTTTTATTTCGCTTAAAACATTCAGGTCTGCCCTCTTACCAACACTGCAACGGAAATGAACTGCATGGGACCTTTGCCATGTATGCAACTATTATTCCTGAATGCACATACAAACATATCACTCAGAAGTAATCAGAATTATGAAATGAATAAGCTACAGAATTGTAAAAACAATCTCACAAATTTAAACTCACATTTCACTAACAACACTCATTTCAAAGGCTACACCTTTCCACAGCCATAAAGCTATTATATGAGAATTATAGCTCGTTCAATTTCAAGTATCATATTAAAAGCCTTAAAAGTCCCTATGTATGAGGCTGACATATTATTGTCCATGGATTATACAGATTTAAAAGTTACTGATAGTTGCTATTTCATAAAAAAAATGTCAGCACTTTATCATTCTCATTACATCTTTTACACCAGCTAACAAATTGACTACATTTCAGTATAATTAGTATATGGAACCTAGCACAGTAGTAGTCAATTATGGTATATTATTTTTCAACTTTTCACTGGGCCATTTCATCAAACATATCACTTGCTTTTTCCTAACTGTGATAAATCTACAATAGAATCAGATAAGATCATGACACATTGAAATATTTCACCACTTTTCTGGATTGCTACTACGAATTACCTTCATCATAATAAAAGTTGTAAATCTTACATACAGAGTTTTAAATGCGTATAAGTACCCTGCTAAACTTCATTTTTAAGTATTATATTACTAACCCAAATCAATATCACATCAACAACAGCCTTTGCCCATTAAATCAATATAATATCAAGCATTACATACAAATCAACAGTCATATGAATGAATGATTTACCTTACTATAAAAACTCAAAATTACAGCATCAATTGGATCCATAAACAAGGATATTATTGAACTTGGTTTCAATTTTGGTTTAAATTGATTAGAGCAAGCGTACTCTATCGCGTAGTAAACCGTAGTGACCAAGTGCAAAATTTATAAGATCGAACCCAAGGTAGAACATGTATGTATCCATATTCGAAAGATGTTTTACTCTAAAAGGACTAATCAATAAATGTTGGGGTTGAATTAACTACAAATTAACTAAGAAAGCAATTAAAGATAATGATGGGTTGCCTCCCATCAAGCGCTAAGTTCAACGTCTTCAAGTCAGACGAAATATGGAAAACTCATCGGAATGGCTAAGGATATCTTTTGTTCTTGCCCTCAAATCTTAATCTTTGTGCCTCTTTCTCTATTGGCCATTTGTGGCAAGTAAGGACCTCCGTAGCATCCTTCGAGATTGGCTTTAGATATTCGACTCTTTTGAGATTACATTCCATTAACCTCTCATTTCATGACCACCACTTATTCTTCTTTATCAAATAGACTCCCAACATCTCTTCAAGTTTTCTTTTGTACCTAAGACATTGAGAAGAATCAATAGGTAAGACAAAGTCAGTATAAACAATATTATGAATTTCAATGCAACTTGAAGAGTTAAAAGGTTTAGAAATTCTCATTTCACTCTCAAACTCCTCAACAAGTGCTTATAGACTTTGTCCCTCTTCATCAAATCCATACACCTCTTTTGATTCTTCATCTTCGCTTAAGCTTTCTTCATCTAAACTTTCTTCTACCTTGTCTTCCTTAGCCTCAATATGCTCTTCATCGCTTGAGTCTTCATCCCCCGAACACTCTTCTACCTCTGACTTTTCATCAACCTTACTTTCCTTATCATTATCATCATCTACAAGATCTTCAATTTCCTGAAGAGTGTTCCAATCACTTGCCATTTGACATCATGATGTTCTAGGGCCTCAAATCTCCTTTCATTTTCCTCATATTCTTTCTTTCTTTCTTATCTCATTTCTCTTCTTTCTTCTCTCATCTCTATCAGCATTTCCATAAGTTGTCCAACTTGATCTTTTATGGATGGCTTTGCTTCTTCACTCGATGGATCCCATCTTTGGTCTAGGAGATAGTTTCCTTGATCATTATTTGAAAACTACATCTTGCATGTAAGAAATATCCTCCACTTGAGGACTAGACATAATGCACTCTTGTTGCACTGTAGGATAGGAAGTTGATATACTTTAAAGATATTGAGACCTATAACTTGGAAGACTTGGTTGAAAACTTTTCCTTGCATCACTTCCATAAGCATATCTTCTATACTACTCAATTAAGACACTATTTTCGGATAAAGGAGTAACCGTAGGAACGTTGTTGTTGGAACTTGGTAGAGAATAAGTGCATTCTTGATGAGGTTGGAATGTAATTCTATTGTAAGAACTTTTCCATCCCTCATAACTTCCATTGTTGTAGCCATGATCCATTTTTATGCTCTTGATCTTCTCAAAATCTACTACAATTCTTTTTCACTTACTATTTTTGGTTGCTCCATCCTCTCTTCTATCAAGGTTAATGTACCTATCAAGAAGAAAAAGTTAGAACAATATTTTCCAAAACAAATATAGATGCAAAAATAAGAAAAATATCCTAAGTAGAGCTAACAAATTCAAACACGTTACACCGGAGCCTTTCTCCCCGGCAACGACGTCATGAACTTGGTTTCAATTTTGGTTTAAATTGATTAGAGTAAGCGTACTCTATCACGTAGTAGACCATAGTAACCAAGTACAAAATTTATAAGATCGAACCCAAGGAAGAAAGTGTATGTATACGTATTAGAAATATGTTTTACTCTAGAAGGACTAATCAATAAAGGTTGGGGTTGAATTAACTACAAATTAACTAAGAAAGCAATCAAAGATAGAATGGAAAGATACATATGAGATGGGTGATAGATGAAGGTGAGATGGATGAAGTAACAATCTAAAGAGGAGCAAGACTAACCACATTCAAGATTAAGGACACAACATAGATATGTTAGATTTAAATTGTAAACATCAATGATAATGGAATAGAAGCAATCATATATATTCCCCTAATCCCTTTGGCCAAAGTGATTAAGTTTTCAACTCATTATAAGTTTCAAGCACATAAGATTGTATCTCACCCTCGATTCCCTTAGAATGTACTATGATCATAAGAATAGTCTTCTCACTCAATTAATCAACCAAATATGACAAATCAATTAAGTGTTCTAACATGAATGTTCTAAGCACAATAAGGTTATGACTTAACTCCCTTACACTAACATGCTTAATTTAAATCATAATGTGATTCACTCAAAACACTAATCATAACATTATAATGGTCATCCTAATATCATGACAAGAGAATTTAAACACACACATCATAATTTGAATCAAGTAAATCATAGATCATGAAAGAAATTCCAAAATCACATCAATAAAATCATTAAAAATCCAACAAATTCATAAATCCCTAATCCATCATGTGTCTAGCCTCACAAGAGATCTAGCCAACAACAAATATCATGAAAACATCATTGCAATGCTTACAAATATCCATTGTGGCAATCAAAATAAAAAAAATACAAAATAAAGATAAATTTCTTCCCTAATTGGATTTGGGTTGAATCTTTCCTTCAAAATGTAATTCCCACTCCTCAAGCCTCAATCCTCCATAGATGTGTGATGGGTAGATGGTAAGTTTGAAGATCCATGGAATTTGAAGAGAGATTGAGTGAAAATTGGATGGAAAATAGATTGGAGATGATAGTGTGTGAGAAAATGGTGAATGAGTGTGTGTTTAACGAATTTGGGTCTCTCCCAACTCTCCCTCAATCAAACTTAGGGAAAAAGTTGCCAAAATGGGAATTAAAACTGATTTTCTGGACATGTGGCATATTTCACAAAAATTTGATCGAATTTATGTTGACATCGAATTTTTATGCAAATCTGCATAAAAATTCGATCGAATTTTCATGCACTACATCGAATTTTTTGCCAGTGTGAGCATCCGATGCTCTGTTTTGCCCCTGTTTTTCACAAACAGCTTCGCGCTGCTTCAATGTTTTGGCTCGTTCTCCTTCGTTTTAACTCCGAATTGAGATCTATTTTTTCCTACATCTTCCTCTTCGCTTTAGAATTCATTTATCTTGAACACACAAATTCTACCAAAGTACAAATTCTCCAAATATTTATAAATATGGAGGAACATGGGGCACTTAAACACTTAAACCAAGCATAATTATATGGAACCATGCTATAAATGGACCCTAAATTCACGAAATTTCTACACTTATCAACATGAACAGTGGTTACCTTGACTGAAAAGTGTGGTTTCGACCGTGCGTTGGCCGCCTTCTATTCTGCTGATTTCAGCGAGCCCATAGCCTACTAAACAAACTATTTGGGTATAATAATGAGATTCAACGGTGATTCACAATGAAAAAACTAAAGCTCAAAATTTTAGCATAAACTAGAACAATAAGCAAGGGTATATATTATAAACAGTGGATACCTTGAAATGATACTGGGCTTTCTAGTGCCTGCAACCTACTGAACAATTGATTTGGGTATGATGAGATTCACCCATGATTCAAAAAGAAAAACTACTGCGATTACAGTACGCAAAACAATGACAAATTTCGAATAGAAGGGAAATGAATTGCAGATGTTGTTTGAGGATGAAATTCAGGTGATTCGCTTCTTTCCAGCTCTAGACATCGCCATTTGAAAAGGGTTGGTTTTAGATTTTGTGGCTTACGGGCAACCGCTTGTTCAGATGGCTGGCAAGAGGGTATTTTGGTCGTTAATTATAAAGTTGGCTATTTTTGTAAGTAAATTCATTCCCATGCTGACATTGTTATTTGCATTTAGATGTTAGATCACTTTTGGATATTGGCTGTATTAATTATGCACCTTTTGTGAAATGTAATTATTGTACATACAATATTAACATCATCATCATTTAAAATACAGTATGAAAAGTATACTACATCTGATCACTTGTAAAGTAATCATTTTTTTTCTACATCTATTAAGGAGTGTTATTATTCTATATGCAGTGAGTAGTTGTATTAAATGTATTGGTAGGGCCATGTATGACGTGTGAGACTCTTTTTTCAAAAAGAGAAAATAAATACCTTTATGATGGACGTCTTAAATGATAAGATGAATATCTTATAGATGGATAGCGAAAGTATATACTAATCTTAAAATATTTTGTTCATTGTGTTTGTCATGTATTGTTACATTAATTACTATATACTCACCTCGTCTCATTTAAATATTTACATTTGTTTTTTTAATGGATAAATTAAAATATAGTTTTTCAATATGTAGTGGCTTAATGGATAGATTTTAATTATATTTTTAATTTTTTGCTCCTAACTTTAATTTAAATTGATGATAGGTACTTAAATAATATTATAAAACTTTAACGCTTTTTCAATTTTGAAATTCAGTTTTTTATTTTCAAAATCCACTGCTATATTTTCAAAATCACCCCTACAAACTCTATTAACCCCTAATCCACCCATCTTTTATACATTCATTCTTCTCTATTGTTACTCATCTCTCCTATCTCTTTCCTCTCTCCAATCTTCTCTCACATAAATTTATAAAATTATACACGTCTCTTACACATTAACTAGATATAATGTTAAAACTTACTTTACAAAAAATTCCTAAAACAAACATATACTTCCTCTATCTAATGTTTACGTTTATTATTTTATTCGAAAATTAAGAAATATAATATTTCAATGTATAGTGGGTTGAGATATATAATATTTTAATTTTAATGTGAGTGAATAGTTGTATTAGTATAGATTTGTATAGTGTGTGACTCTCATTAAGATATATTAATTGTTTTGTGTGAGACTCATTTACTAAAAAGGGAAATGTAAAGATTGAAATTGGACACCTAAATTAAAATTTTGTAAAAATTGAAATGAAACTTTTAATATCATCCTTACACTTTTCGATATCATGTGTTCCATGAATAATTTCATAAAAAAAATAATAAAAAAAAAATAAACATCATACCCATTCAAGACATTCAATAATCTTGAAGTACACTTTTAAATCCAAAAATATTATTTCCACCTACAATTACATAACATGCTTTATATTTTATTATGACAAAAATTTATGTGAGACTATTTTATGGAAATACTCTCGTGAGACAGATAAAAAGTGATAATATTTTAATAAAAAAAGTGATATTTGAATTAATTAATAAAAAGTGATAGTGGTAATTATTTCATAAACAATTTATATATAAATAAAATTGATAATATTTAAAAAAAAATTAAAAGCGGTCTCATACAAGTCTGCCCCTTATTTATTACTCCATCCATCCGATTCTAAGGTATCCACTTGCTTTTTACACTTGGATTAAGAAGCATTATTATTATATGTAAAGTGGGTAGTTGTATTAGAGGGAAGTGGTGGACCATATTGTGTACTTTTTTACTAAATAGGAGAAATTGATACATTTGAAGCGGATGCCAAAAATAGTAAAATGAATACCTTAGAAGCGGACGGAAGGAGTATTATCTAAGAATACTATTTCATCAATCCCTGGTATTTATGCATACCTTTTGTTTTGAGTCATCTCAAGTATTTATGCATGTTCCATTATAGTAAAAATACACTATATATTTTAAATATTTTTTATACTTTATTCATCGTATTCTCAATAATTTTATTCACATTTTTACACTTTATTCATCATTTGTGATAATTTTATTTTTTTTTCTCTTTAAATTCTCAAATTACTCCTAATTTTTTTACTCTACACCTAAAAAACCATACTACTTCTTAATTTGCATGTCAATATAATATATTAATTTGGAACCAAGGGAGTACAATGTATTTAAAAAGTCGATAAAATTAGTTAGAAATAGTATTTTTTTTAAAGACTAAATATATACGTGAAGATTTTTTTTTAAAGAAAAAATTAAAATTTAATATGATTTTCTATTACTAACATAATACTCCCATGCGTATGTTCAATTTTATTCTGTTATTGTTTCCATTTAGACTCTGATTTTTAAATAAACTTCTCTAGAAAGGTCTTATTTTCACTCCATGAATTTTTAGATATCAAAATCTCTATTCTACTCATATTAAAATTTAAAATATTACTTCTAACCATTATGTTATATTTAGATTTAAGACTTATTTAGATTTGAGACTTATTTAACTTAGATTTAAGACTTATATACGTGAAGATGCCCTTCATCGCTAATTTATACACATGTTAGACTTTTTTTTTAAAAAGGATTTTCATATGTATTTATAAAAGGATTCATTTTAGGAGGAAAATACAACTTACAGTATGTTATTATAATTGTAACTTGTAAATTTGTTAATTATGTACGTTATATATTTAGAGAAAAAGTCAAACATTAATTTATAAAAGAAAGAGTATTGAATAAGATTATTTTATTGCGTAATTAGTTATCTTTTTTTTATTAAAAATATTATTACTTTTCTTTTAATATTATTACTTTTTATTAATACTATAAATTGTTCAAAAAATAGTTCAAAGAATCATCATCACTTTAATAATTTGGTTATCATATTTAATTAAAAATGTTATCACCTTTTATCCATCTTATTTAAAGTTATTCCTTAAGACGATTCACACAAGTTTTTGTCTTTATAAGAAGAAGAAATTTTTAGTTTATGCATATTATTACATTGACAGATATAATATGATCACTACAAGAAATTTGGGTTTTACCCGCTCATCGTATATGTGGGTAAAATTTATTTTTGTGTGGACATTGCTTTTTACTCACACATAAAATAAGTGTAACCATGTGTCTACTATAATTATGTAGCTAAAAGTTTTTACTTACACATATTAAATTGTGTTAGTAAATCTTTAACTTTTATCCACACAAGATGTGTGGGTAAAATCTATTTTTGTGTGGACATTGCTTTTTACCCACATATAAAATAAGTGTAACCACGTGTTTACTATACAAAATTATGTAGCTAAAAATTTTTACTTACACATATTAAATTGTGTTAGTAAATCTTTAACTTTTATCCACACATGTATGTGAAGGGAAATATTTACTTTATATGTGAAGAGAATATAAAAAATATTTATTTCAATTTGTGGTTGGTCATTTCATTTAACATGTAAATTTTATTTATTTTTTTGGTCCTTGCAATATTCGAACTCGCGCCTGCGAACGCATGAAAGGAAGCTTTAATCATTAAGCTATATAGATATTTCACTTAATTCTTTGATAATTATATTTATGTATAGATGGGATATGTTTTCAAAATAAGCTATTTTATCTAAATATTATTATATTTTAATAATACTTTATTAGTAATATAGTTTTTAATTTGTATTTTCTATTAATTAATTATTTTTGTCAAATAAACTATCATATCATCACATGTGATTTTTTTTTAGCCACACATAAATTTTATGTGTAGCTAAATAATTTATTATTAGTCACACAATTATAATATCTATACTCATGTGTAGAAATTCTTGATATAAAAAATAATAAGAAAAATAAAAATGTTATTATTGATTTTTGTGACACATTTTAAATGTCACAATTAAATATTTTAAATTTATTACATTACCCACACATAAAAATATTATGTGTCACAATTTAGTCACACATTTTATATGTGGGCATTTTATATGTAGGTATTGGTTAAATTTCATGAGAAGGTAAAAATTGGGTGAAACCGTTTCACAAATTCTAATTCATTCTATGAATTGTTGTGAAAAAAAAAGTTATAAAGTTTTATGAATGGAGAGAGTATAATTTATGATTTTATATTTAAAATTAGAGTTTGACTATACCGGTACACCTGAACAATCTCAATCGTTAAATTAATTTTTAATTCAATCTCAACTATTAAATAAAATAATTAATTTTTTGGGTTTATTAATTATAGGTAAGTATATTTACAACCTAATTTTTAATAAATACATTAATCTAATATAATTACTGCAGGATACATAACTATTTTTTTTCTCAACATTACCTTTGTTCACAAGGTTTAATGTTCAACGTTTATACAGAACAGTAATTTCGTTGAATACTAATGTACACTACATCAAAACTAATATTCAACGTTTAATATTAGTGTACACTAATGTACACTAATATTCAGCGTTTAATATTCAACATTTATACAGAACTAACCTTTCTTTTGTCAATGTACACCGATGTACACTATTATTATATTTATCACTCGAGATTTTAGGAGAGGGAATTTAGGAAAAAATTATTTTCATAATTCTCTCTGCGGTCACTTTCTTTTATTCCTCCCTCTAAATGCACGTTGATGTACAAATTTTGAAAGAAATAATTTAGGAAAAAATCATTTTTCTAATTATCTCTGCGGTCTCTTTCTTTATTCATCTCTCTAAATGCACGTTGATGTACAGATTTTGAAAGAAATAATTTAGAAAAAATCATTTTACTAATTCTCTCTGCGGTCACTTTCTATTATTTCTCTCTATAAATGCACGCAATATACATATTTGTCTCCGTTCTTCTAATTGTGACTTCATTCTTCATTTTGTGACAAGTTTCTAATTAATTAATCAAAGTTCAAATTGATTAAGTACATTGTGCACACGTGTGTATAAATTAAGGTTGTATTCAATGACTCTATCTTCGATAATTATTTATCTCACCTTAATGTACACTGATGTATATTCATATAAATAGTTTATTCATTTTTTTCTCTCCAAAAATTATTTATCTCAAATGAGTGTTATCTCAAATGAATGCATAGTGATGTATATACATATAAATACTTAATCGTATTTTTTTAATTTGTTTCACACGATGCACACTGATTTCAGTAAGTCTGGGTAATATGGGAAAAATTAAATTAAATTTTGTATCTGTGCGTAATTTTATATAGCGAATGCATGAATTAGTAATATCTAAATACGTTTTGTACCAAATATTTATTGACCCTAATTTTTTTAAAAAGAAAAACTACCCCACTACCCATTTTACCTATAAATTTGGGGATGCACCAGGTACACTCTAAAATCACTCTTAAAATTAAGGTATACTGCTATTAAAACAGTTAAAAACTGAGGTGAAACGAATGATCATTTTGTGAGACAACTATTCTTTAAAGTGTAGTTTTGGGGTGCACCCCTAGATTAAGTTTTTGTGTAGGGTATACTAATAATTACTTAACTAAAAAAAAGTTAGTTATTAATTAAAATTTAAGAAGAAGATTGTTTTTTTTTTAAATTTAATGGATTAGATTTTATAGGTGCACCGACTACGAGGTGCCCTGGAACTACTCTTCTTTTATTGATCTTGTATAATTTTTTATTTATTTAAAATGCATTAATTTTTATCCATGTTATAGAATTATTCTGTCATGGTTCATGTAAGAAATAATTTTATAAGACATGTAATATTTTTTGTTAATATTATACTCTCTCCGTGCCGCTATATATTTAATCATTTTGATTTATCTCAGTATAAACTAATTAATTAATGTTCACCTTATAAGTAAATGATGCTCATGCAGGAAAAACTAATATATATATATATATATATATATATATATATATATATATATATATATATATATATATATATATATATATATATATATATATAAGTTTTATTCCTTCCGTCTTATTAAAGTTTTCACTTATAGAATTTAAAAAATTGATTTTTCAACTAATTTTATTAACTTTTAAAGGTAATATAGTCTTTTTAAATAATAAATAAATGATAAAGTAAGTTAGTGTGATATTAAAAGTGAAAATTTTAAAATATATAATCCCTCTGTCCCACGGCAATGGTAGTTTTTGCTTTTTGACACGTGGATTAAGGAGTATTATTATTTAATGTGTAGTAGGTAGTTGTATTAGTGGGAACATGGCCCCATCTTTTAATTGTATTAGAGGGGATGAGTGAGTCCCATGTGTGTAAAAAAGGAAAGAGGATCCTTTGGGTGAGACGATCAAAATGGAAAAAAGAGACCATTGCCGTGGGACGGAGTATAATGTATTAAGAGTTTTTTTTAACTTTTACTACTATATTTGAAGGGTGAATTGTATTATAATAGAAAAAAAAAATGAGGTTAGTAAAGAGCGTAATTAGAAGAAGAGAATATAATAATATGTCATAAAATCAAATTAAAGTGAAGAGCAAAAAGGTAAAAGTATAATTAAAACTTATCATAATAATAAGTAAAATATTATATCTTTTAATGTACGTAAAGAAATAAATCAGATACTTGTGCAAGACCCTTTTAAAAGAGTTTCATAAAATCGTCTCATGAAAGAAATTTCGTAAGATGAATAAAAAGTGATATATAAATTAATAAAAAAATAATAATAATACATAGAATTGTGTAATAAACGATTTGTATTATAAATAAATATAGTAATAATACTAAAAAGTAAGTGTTAGTGATTTAGCAATTTGTATGGATATCTCATGGGGATCCTAGTTAAATTAACATCTTTTGGTTTTGTTTTTGGGGGCCCAATGGGATATACTTTGTTTGTAACGAGACAAAAGTTTCTGTGCCCCGGGGAATATACCGTGTCTTTATGAAAGCACAATCCTCCCCTCTATATTCTATTTAAATCTATATATTGCTAAGAATTTAAATTGTAAAGAGACACAAAAATTCTAAAGAAATACGGTATTCTCATACCCAATAACCTCACTCTTGTAACAATACAGACGAGTTGTTCGTTTCTACTACTTTCTAGTACTCTATATTTGAATCGTCAACTTAAAAGACTGACACATATTTGGTGGTTGGATTCCAATTTGGGGACACCAATTATGACATTTCACAGATTATGCTTCTTTACTGCTGCTTATAACATTTGGATTTTACTACTTTATAATAATATAATAAAAAAAAGACAAAATAATAAACAACCACTACAAAAAAAAATTATTTTTTACCAACGAAATATTTCATTAAAGCTTTAATTTAATTGTTAAATTAGCTTACCAACGGATTAGCAACGAAATTCATTGGTAAAATTCCATTGGTAAAGTGGTGGTTGGTAAATTTTTAGCAATGAAAAATCAATTCCGTTGGTAAATAATTCCGTTGGTAGTCCGTTGCTAATAATTCCGTTGGTAATTTATATAATGATTCCCTTAGTAATCCGTTGGTAATTACCAACGAATTGAATTTCGTTACTAAAATAGAGAATAAATCCATTGGTATTCTGTTGCTAAAATGAAAATATCATTTTTATTGCTAATCCATTGATAATTACCAACATATTGAATTTTGTTGGTAAATTCAATTGCTAAAAAATATTATTTTAGTGTTAACCCTATGCCCAAAAAATTTGAAGAAACATTTTTTAATCCCAAATTTAATTGGGATTATTTAAATGTCCCAAATTAAGTAAAAGTTCTTGATTAGATAGTTACTCGATTACATGCTTATAAATAAACCCAGTATACCGATCCAATTAGAGAAAAAAAAACTCAATTTTTGGCTTAATGAGTTGATTATAAACACGGGTAACTCAAATATGGAACACAAATATATGAATCAAATAGAAATGAATCTAGCTATAACTCACTTGAATTATCAGTGAATCGATTGGAATTTGACTCGATTATTAGCTTATATTTATATGAGTCAGTCTAGGCATTTAGAGAGTTATTTCAAAATTATGGGATAAAAAATTAATTAACACGAAGAGTACAATCCATCATCTCTCCTTTATTTTAATGAGATTATTATAAAGTTAAAATTTAAATTCACCGTATCATACTCCATCTCTTGAAAGGTAACTATTTTTTTACGTGAGTTAAGAAGGATAATAGTAATTTACTTTGTAGTGAATTGAGGAATATAAATATTTAATGAGTAGTAGAAGAGAGGGCGACTTGTGACGACGAGGGAAAGAGGGTGGATGGCGATCACGACAACAGATGGAGGACAGATCTGACGGCGACAGAGAGAGCACGCGGATGAAAGAGAGCTAAATGAAAATTAGGCTTAAAAATGAATTTGGGTTGAATTTCATTTAAATATAATGGGTTATGGGTTTGGGTCAGCTTGGTTGGTAGTATCCAAGTTGTATAAAACTCCCTGCGTCTCAAATTCAATTTCACATTTACTGTAGACACGGAGTTTAAGAAATATCACTTTTTTACTTACTTTTGGGGGTAGTATGGTATTTTTGGGTAATAAATAAATAATAAAGTATGTTATGTGTGTTGAAAAGATGATGACAAATTTGAAATTAAAGTATGCTAGAGGGATATTAGTTAGTTGTTTTTTCCTTTTATGAAAGTGTGAAATTGAATTTGGAACGGACTAAAACGGAAATTGTGAAATTGAAGTTGAGACGGAAGGAGTAGTAATTTACTATTATTAATAGATTTATAGAATATTCCCTCTGTCTCGTTTTAAAGTTTATGTTTGTTTTTTTATCAAAAATTAAGAAATATAATATTTTAATGCGTTGTAAGATGAGATAAATAATATTTTAATATAAAGTGGATATTTGTATTAGTGTGATGTGTGGCCCATGGAGAGAGCCATCTACCAAAAAGAAAAATGTAAAAATTGAAATGACATAACCAAAATAAAAATATATAAAGATTGAAATGAAACTAATAAAGTATTTTTTATTACTGACAACTACTACAAAATTATTTAAAGAAAAGTTACACTTACCCCTATCCCTATATACATCAACTATAAATGATAAAAAAAAAAAAGAGAGAGAAATTCAAGTTTCCATATTTTTCTCCACACAACACACACCGAAGTTAGATGAACACCCATATATTATCATACTCAATTTATATATGTTTTACCCATATATTATTATATTCTTTAATTTATGTATGAAAAACAAATGGTTACCTTTAGAAGATGGATGGATCATATTTTTATTCATGTATAAGTGGTATTCGAATTTGAATTATGAACCTTAATGCATAGGAGATTTTGCTTTTTCAAAATATTATTCAAAAAAAAAAAAGAAATAAAAAAAATCATACTTTCCCACCAGCCCAAAAGCGTATCATTTTTTACATTTTTGGAAGTTTTTTCAAAGAGTTTTTTTTTTTTTTTTTTTGATAAAAACGCCTCAGATGACCCACAACTTTCCACATAATACAACTAGCTAGCAACTACTTCTAAAATATTTATACTTCTTAATATATTTGCAAAGAACAAATGATATTTTTACGGAGTGTCACGATTTATTAGGAGAAAATTGTGTAATTTTATAATACTTCTAAAATAATATACTCCATTTGTTACGTCACAAGAATTACAGTTTCACCCAAAAGAGTTATACCTTCTTTTTTTATAAATGAGATCCACACAAAATAATTATTATTATATTTTAATGGAGCCACACACAATTGACAATACTATTAAAACTACTAACTATATATTAAAATATTATATTACTTAATTTTCGTGTAAACAATAAACGTAACTTCTTAAATGGACTGGAATATATATATATATATATATATATATATATATATTTATTTATTTATTGTAAAAGGAATATAGAATACTTATTTTTATATTATACACTCCAATACTTTTATTTTACAAATACTTCTTTAAATTTGAAGAGTATATTATGGACGCTGATCTAATAATTAATTAAAATGCGTTATATTACTGCCATTTTTCCCCCTTTTTTAAAATCATTATAGTTTGGACAATTATTTACCACTAATGCGGTTTGAAGCACGAACTATATAGAGGTGGCATGCACTTAAACAACCACTTACACAGAAGGTAAAATAATCTATTCAATGAATAATTATCTTCAGAAAATGATGTTAATTATACATATACACACTCCTTACATCCTTTGTCCACTTTAAATAGTCGCTAGTATTTTCCACGTGTGATTAAAGAGTAGTATATAACTGATAATATTATCCTAGCTAGTACAAAAAACCCTCTATATACGTCAGGAATGAAAATTTTAAAAATATATATTTCTAGTAAATATTTAAAAATAAAGAGAAATTTAAAAAATATATATTATACTTATTAATAAAGAAAAATAAAAAAAGTGAATTTTAAAGCTAAAAGAATGATTAAAAAATTAAAAGAAAATTTAATAAATTAATTATTTGTATTAATAAGAAAAATAAAACATTATAATAAAATTTATTATATACATAATTAATCAATCATATAAAAAAACAAATTTAATACTCCGTATCTTAATAAAAAGAATATAACATTCAATTTAAAACACTCAATATATTTCAAAAGAGAAATTCTCTTGTGAGACGTTACTTATAAGACGGTTTGTAAGACGTGTTAAAGTTTATCTGTTATATAGATAAAATATGCTTAATAGTTGTTAAAGTATGTTTTATAAAGTATGATGAATAATGAATTAAAGTATGATTTTATGGTGTTATATTATGATTTATTATTGACATAGTGTAACTACAAATAAACATATTTTACTTATATAATAAGCATACTTTAGTAATGGTTCGACACATCTCACAATAGAGTGTCTCGTTTCAAAATAGTCATTTGATCACATCTAATTAATTAACACACATAACATGTTTAATTAATAATTTATGTATTACTCAAATTAAAAATCCTAACCCGCTCTGTTAGACATTGAATGTTAAGTTACATTTTAATGTTATATTTATTGTTAGTATTAATTAGATGAGTGATATGAATATTTGAAGAAAAGCAAATCATTCCTCTTAAAATTAATATTTTCCTTTAGTTAAAAATTTTGCTTATATTCTAAGTTTTATTAATTTGTGATAAAAGATGTAACACAATATTCCTTCCGTCCCACTCAAATAGTATCATTTTACTATATTGGGCGTCCCGTCCAAATTGCATCATTTTCCTCTTTTAGTAAAAAAGATCCACCAATGATCCACCACTACCCATCACATCTCTCTAATACACCTACCCACTTTACATAAAATAATAATACTCCTTAGTCTATACGTAAAAAGTAAACGGTGCAGTTTGACCGAGATAGAGGGAGTACATCCTAAAATAGTTAAAAAAAACAAAATTTTCATAAACTTGGAATCTCCCACAATTAAATTTTATCATACGAGGTTAAATTGTGGGTCAAGTGTAGTTAATCTTTTTCTTTATCTGCGGTAAAAAGTAGCGAGAGCTAGTGATATTAATGGCATTTGAATACACGTTGCATGCAGTGATAGAATGAGAGAGAGAAGGTGAAATAGGCACACCCCAAAAGGGAAAAAGAAGCCTGTCTCTCTCTCAGTTCTTATATCCCAAGATAAGATCAAAAGGGCTCCTTTAGCTCATCTATACGGTTTAAAAGTAAATTACTCCCTGTACAAATTCACTTTATTCAATTAGTCTTAAAAATCTTTTAATTTTTTGAAATAATTCCATAATTTTTAAATTCTTACTAATATAGTTATTTTTATTTAAAAATATTCTATAGGATATGACCCGATCAATGCTTAGACAAAGTCGTGGAATAAAGTTAATAAGAAAATATTGTTTTTGGACGAAATCGAAACAAAATTGATAAATTTAAAATGAAAATGAATGTTCGAACTATTTTGAGATCTTTTCATATAAAGTAAAAAACTACAACACGGTTTATGTTTTAAACTCTCTATATAAATTGCATGAACTCATAGCTCTACCCTCCAACAACCTTTGGAACATGCTCTCTCTTTTCACTTGCCTTCAACTGCTTTCAGTCAGGGTTCTTGAACACTTCTCCTGAACTATTGTATCAGATCAAACTCTGTAAAACTATTGAATAGAAGAGAGAGAGAGATGGGGAGAGGGAAAGTGGAGTTGAAGAGGATTGAGAATCCCACCAATAGACAGGTGACATTCTCAAAGAGGAGAAATGGGTTGCTTAAGAAAGCTTTTGAACTATCTGTGCTGTGTGATGCTGAGGTTGCTATCCTTATTTTCTCACCCTCTGGAAAGGCTTACCAATTCTCTAGTCATGAGTATGTTATTTATTCTTCTCTCTACACTATTTATCTTTCTAATTAAATTAATCTTTTATAATATTCCACTACACTGTTTTCAAATGATGTTAACTAATCTGCAGCTTCAATCCCCTACTCCATCTGGTATTTCAATATAGTAGATCATTGATACTCAGCATTTTTAAACTTGCATAAAAGAAAGAAAGAAAAAAAGTGATCATCGACAACCTTAAAACACCAAATATTAGATTACTAGATGGAGAAGGGAATTTGAAGTATAATTTTTATTTTTTAGATCAATTTTTTATATATGTACAGATTAAATTAAATCCATAAAATACTATCTCTAAGTCAATTCATAAACTTTAAACGTGTGTATTGTCAATTCGATAAAAAGAACCTTAATATTGTACTTATTAGTATATATATATATATATATAAAAGATGTATTGTTTTGATATTTAGTCATAGTTTTTAAAATCTAATTTTGAAAATTTAGAGGAATTTGGAAATCATGTAATAGTGTACAATTGCATATATTTTGCAATTTCAAGTCATATGAGTTTTAATTTGGTGTCAAAATAATGTGAACATGATATATAGATGTATATTATATGGTTGGGATGTAATGAGTTTTTTTCAAAAATCCAATTATAACTTTTAAATCTAAATCCAATTTCTAAGAACCAAATTAAATGAAACATATTGCTTGGTTTTATAAAGGGAAAATTTCACATTTGGTCCCATAAGAATTTTTTCAATTCAATTATAGTCCTGTAGGAATATACTGGTCTCATAACTAGCGGTTTTGGTCCCATAAGAATATTATAATAAAAAATTTTCATCTCAAATTAACTTATATTATTATAAACTACCAGATTTATATTATTTTCTGTGTTTCAAAATAGATATAGTCCGTTTTGATCTCATTAATGGTTCAGAATATTTCGTCAACTATTAACAATTTACATAAAAAATTCCTATAGGACTAAATCTGCCAGTGTTGGGACATTTTTGGCATTGAGCAATTCTTACGGAACTAAATATGAAATTATCCCGTTTTATAAATTAATATTGTCTTGTTTGGTCAATTGCATAATCTTATTGTAAAGATGAAGCCATTAACTTAGACATTGAATATTTTGAAGTCAATTAATACAAAGATGGATAAAATATTTTTAATTAAATGAATTATGAATAGTGTGGAATCTTGTGTACTATCTTATATATATATATATAGATATATATATATATATATATATATATATATAGATATATATATATATATATATATATATATATATATATATATAGATAGGATGAGTGTAAAAAGAAGTAGGAGTAATAATTTGTCATATAAAAAATAATATAATATATTAACTGTATATATAAAAGAATAAATGTCTATTATACAGGTAACCTCTATCTTATAACCAAAGAATAAAAGGGTTTCCTGATATAACGTACGTTGGAAGGAAGGAACACACAACTTTATGCCTTTGAATGAACACAATATAGGATTTATACTCCTTGTCATAAAATACATGTACACTTCTATTTCAGTGTTTCAAAAATATTTACACACCTTAAAAATGTAAACAATATATAATATCAATAACTTTATAATATTATAATATTACAAAAAATATCACTTTTTTTACCTATAATCTAGTCAAAATCAACTGTATCATTCACTTTATTATATTCAATTCAATTACTTTAAATACTACTTCTATTTCTTACATCATTTTAATAAAAAGTTACTTTTCTTAAACTCATATCACTAAATATACGCATGTATTTTCTTTGGATCGAAAGGGTATGAATTGTTAGAATTCTGTCACGAAATACTCAATGAGAAATCAAACATCGGCTTCTATCTTACACAGTTCCGAATAATTATTAAAATTAATTGATTAATTAAGGATTTAGACTCATATAATAGTGCTTTAATAACACTATATATTTGATCTGTTATTCAATTTTCTAAAGCATAAAACTATATATGTGTTCAAAATAATTTAACGTAAATGTTAAACGACCACCTCATCTAAAAGTTTAAGCTTGTAGAGAGTTGAATCGTTTAATAATTAATCAGGGTATACTCTAACAGTAAAAACTAACATGAAATCGACTCCACGATAGAACTAGGATTGTTCTTTGTAATTACAATGGAATGTAAAAACTAATATAAAACCGACTCCACGATAGAACTATGATTGTTCTTTATAATTATAATGGAAAGTTACCCCACATGTAATATAAGAGACAATTATTTTTATGTACTAAGTGTTGTTAATGAATTCATCCAAGTAGAATAACCATATATATTTTAAAGAGTAACTTTCTATATTTCAAAAAATAATTCTTCTCAAAATGGTGCGTTATACATTAGTTACACAATAATAACTCTCTTAATTTAGTTTGGGCTTTGAATTGCAGCATGAATAGGACTATTACAAGGTACAAAATAGAAGTGGGACAATCCAAATCAGACGAACAAGGCATTACATCCATGGAAGTATGTCACTCTCTAATTTTTGCAAATTAATTTGCATATTGTTGCCATTGCTGGTCCTTCCATGTCGTGAGACAAAAGTTCCTAAATACTTGGGACCATTTTTTAAAAAAAATAAAATTATATATATATATATATATATATATATATATATTATAAACGTACGTTTATAAATTATTTCTGATATTGGATAAATTATTCAAATTCAAATCTTGATCATATTTTTGAATTTATCATTTTATTTTGGGTAGGTCTTGCGTGAGACCATTTTACGTGAGACCATTTTTTACTTTTTAAAATAGTTATCACTTTCGATATAAAATGTCATCACTTTTTATTTATATTATAAATTTTTCATGAAATAACACTGTCACTTTTTATTAATTTATATCACTTTTCTTTATAAAAGATCAATTTCTGACCATTTTATTTAAGGGCTTATGTGAGATAGTCTCACATAAGTCTTTTCCTTTTATTTTTTGTCATTAAATTTTTTTTTTACTCTCTTCATATTATTTTATTAAAATTGTTTTTTCTTATCTAATTTACAATGAGTTGGTATCTTATGCTCCCAAGTGAATAAGAGTATAAGGGTATGACAGTTTATTTTAGGATTTGGAATTGGATTAGAATTAAGGATGGACTTAATTAGAACACACTATTCTTTCAATGATTGAACTTCCAATCCTATAGTTTAACCTATGACAAGTTTTTAGTATTTTGTTGGAGACACATCTACTTATTCTTTTTGTTTTCTTGTATGGGAGTACCTCTTGTTCTCATGTTTATTGGTTGTTTAAAAAAAAAAAGTACTCCATCCGTCTGCTTTTAAGATGTCCATTTTATATTTTTGACGTCTGATTTAAAGGTAACTATTTCTCATATTTAGTAAAAAAGTACAAAATATGACCCACCACTTCCCTCTAATACAAAACCCACTTTACATATAATAATAATACTCCTTAATTCATGTGCAAAAAGCAAACGGACACTTTAAACCTAACGGAGGGAGTATAATTTTTTTTATTGAAAAGGTCGGTTGAAATATGAAGAATATAAATGTTTAATTAAAAAATTATACTTTTTTTTCTCAAAAAATTGTGGCATAAGTTTTTATACTAAATGTTACAATTTTTTAAAAGCATCAAATTTGGAGGCATGATATCCTCGGAAACACACAAGACTTTGCCATTTATATCATTCTTATTTATTTTTATTTTATATCATTCAAATTTCAAAATTAAATTTAACAATTATTACTACGCAAAATATTATTAAAAATAAAAGAAAATGAAAAAGGGAATAAAGGATAAAGATTTGGGGAATGGCAAAGCCAAATAAAAAGCCAAACACGCGGCTCAAAATAGAAAGCCGTAGCAAGAGATAATATTCTTTTTTTTTTTTGACAAAAAATTATTTATGATTTTTTTCATTGAAATTTTAAATGTAATAACTAAAAATGAAAAAAAAAAGTCAATACATCTTTCGTAAATTACCATTTGAATGATATTTTATCAGTCAAAAGTAGTCTATTATTGTCAATTTAATTATATTAAAAATAAAACATATTTGTCGTATTAAGTTAAGTTTAAAACTATTTTTAGTAACTTAATGTGATTTCATATAATTAAAAAAAAATTAAGGTTTTCATTTAGAAGTTTGACTCATCTAAATAATTAAATAGAATAGACTTAATTGTTTGTATATATATGCTACTTATAATTTTTTTTTAAAATTTTGTATTGACTAAAATACTTGTTAGATATCATGAATGTAGCCCATTTATTATGCAGGTTTGGAGAAATGAAATTGAGGAATTGAGCAGAACAATTGAAGCCCTGGAAGCAAAAGAAAAGTATACGTGATCGTAATTAAGGGCCTGGAAAATTAAATAACTTTTAAATGATAAAATTTCAATAAGTACCACGGCTGATTAATTATCCACTAAGGGCATGAAAATTTTTTACTCTTGAATGGTGTACCCACCATTAGGGCCCCACAGCCCCTACCCTGGGGATTGGTAGAGGAGGTAAATCGCAGTATGTGTCTCAAGTGACTTATAGAGAGGACTCACTGTTAAACTTATGCTTGAAGGGGTCAAATCTATGCCAAAGGCAGGATTCGAACCCCCACCCTGCAGCAACCAAGCTCAGTTGGAAGGCCTTTCCACCCTCCCCTCTACCACTTGAGCTATGCCCTGGGGGCATTTCAGGAAATCACTTTCACTTTCACTTTTTAGATGAATTCAGATTTTTTAAACTGACTTTACATTTTTTTTCATAGATAAATGTTACTGGTTAGTCCAGTTAGTAGTTAGTATACACCAAGAACTCTTACTTTCCCTTCTCCAAACCTCCTTATATCACCTCTCCTAATTCGTTCCCAATGGGAATCGAACATGGGGCTCTCACTTAAGAGTCGGTGTCGTACTATTGATTCACCTGAAATTATAAAATTGTTTAAAATTATTTAATACATGTACACCCTGGGTTTACCGGTTTACATAAGTTTATACGTAAAATTTGTTTTCATATATTACACTTTAATGTATGAAAAATTACCCTTTTCAAATATAAATTATTACTCATTTAAATAAAAAAATAACTCTTTAAATTCTTATACACTCTGATTTATCGAAATTTTTAATACATGAAAAATTATTCTTTAGATACATGAATTATTATTCTTATAAATTATTACTCTTTAAAAAATAATTTTTAAAAATCGAATTTATATATAAACCCGTTATAAAAAAGGCTAACTCTATTTAATAGTAATAATCATAAACTTTTGTCTTGTAATATACTCCTGAAATAATATAGAAGTTTTTTTTTTATTATAAAAAAAGAGAGAGAGAATGCTGGTTAGATATATGAAAATTTAATGTATTTCAGTTAAATTATTTTATAGTACAATTTTATAATTTTAGATTTAAATTAATAGTTATATATTTTAAGATAAAAAAAATCTTTCAAAGTCCTCGATAGTTTACATATATTCAAATAATTTTGAAAAACGTTCACTTGAAAATTATATATGTCAAACACTTACATTATATTCTCACACGAAATGAATTCTGTGAGATGAAAGAGAAGTTATAATATTTTAATAAAAAGTAATAACGGTTCAATGTTCATACATACACTCAGCATTATATTATCTCAAGGATGAGTTATGTGAGATGGAAAAAAAATGAAAATGTTTCAATAAAAAAAAGTGATAACTGTTCAAGTATTAAACTATTTTATGAACTATTATTACCATACTTAACATTTATGTTAATATTGGTGCAGGAATTTCGCAGGAGAAAATCTGTGCGGACTAGGCATGAAAGAATTGAAACAATTAGAGAAGCAATTAAGGGTTGGGGTCGAACGCATTCGTTCTAAAAAGGTACTTTCATTTTTTAATTCTAAAAAAAATTAATACTATTATATTTTTTGTTTTCGAGCTTTTCTTTAAGAATAAATATTCCGTGTACTACTTGAACACAATTTGTATTAATTTTAATTTGATGATATATATATATATATATATATATATATATATATATATATATATATATTAATGAATGCATTAATTTTTTAATACATACAATGGTTTATTAAAAAATTGAAACAAAGTCTTTTATGAAATAGTGATTATATGAGAAGGTTATTTTAGACTTGTTAAGGTATAATTATATTAATTAGTAGTTAAAGTATGTATTTTTAAAATATAAAGAAGGAATAGTAAAATATGCAATTATTATGATTCATAATTATTACATACTAATAAGTACTCCCTCCTCATTTACTTGATAAATTGACTCTTCTCACAATAAATTGTTAAAAATCCACTAACAAACTATATAAATTATAATTATTCATTAACATATATTTTTATTAATAAAGATGGAGTATCTAAATTGAAACTCATGCACGAACTTGCTAACATGATAACATACGTGTATGCTGAACTAAATGATATTTTGTCTTTTTTCACCTTTTCTATTTGGTATACAATATAATTCCTAGTTTTTACCACTCACTTTTTTAAATTATCAATTAGTTTTAGTGACATGGAAACTGAGTTACTCCCTCCGTTCCACGTATTTTTACTCATTTTTTATTTGGGGTGTCCCACGTATTTTTACCCATTTTATTTTTGACAAAAATACATAATATTTTATTACATACTTTTTACAATCCCAACAACTTTAATTACTTTTTTACACTTTATTTATCATTCACAATAGCTTTATTCACATTTTCTTTTTAAATTACTAATTTATTCATACTTTCTATTACATTATATATTAAAAAAATAAAACGTCTTAATCTCCGTGCCCATACAAACGGATAAAAATACCCGAGACGGAGGGAGTATTATTATTACTCCCAACCTCCATCCTTAATCTATTCATTTGCCGTCCACTTTTATTCTATGCATTTTCCGTTTTAGATATATGGAACCCATACTTTCCACTAATACAACTAAAATATGAAACATACACTCTCCATTAATACAACTACCCACTACACATAAAATAATAATACTCATTAATCTATATGTAAAAAGTAAATGGATAGATTGACGTTGGCCGGAAGGAGTATTATTTTTTACAAAAGCACTGTGAAAAGCAAAAATATCAACTCCTTTAAATAAATAAATAAATAAATATATATATATATATATATATATATATATATATATATATATATATATATATATATATATATATATATATATATATATATATATATATATATGCCCACTTTTAATTAATTTAACAATAATACTCTTTGATCTACAGTTTTTTTAGTCAAAAATTTCTCTCAATCTTTATAATAAAGCAAATCTACCCACCTTTAATTAATTTGATAATAATACCCTTTACATACATTTTTTTATTAATTTTTTTTTCAATCTTTAAAATGAAATACTTTGAAAAAAAAATCCATGATTGATTCTATCAATTAGATGATTGATCGAATAGAATAAAAATAAGTGACAGAAAATATTGACCGTATTGAATTAAAATAATATTAATCGAATAGAACAAAAAGACATTGACTCGATATAAAAAAAAATTGACAGAATCCACAAAATATTGATAGAAAATTGAAAATACATATTAATCGAATAGAACAAAAAAAACATTGATCAAATAGAAAAAAAAGATTAATAGAATTGACCGAATAGAATAAAATAGATATTGAACGAATAAAATTAATTTACATTGACAGAAAATAAAAAATATATGTAAAGGGTATTTCAGTAAATTTAAAAGAAAATTAGGCAGATATACTAAATTATTGTAAAAGTGGGCAATTCTTTCCTTATATAAATTTGATTTTGAGCTTTTTTCTGGTAAGTTCGTATCTTAGGCACTGAATATTTATTACATTTTGATATTAAATCGGTTATTACATTAATAAGTGAGTGATACGTAGTTGTAATATTATTATTATTATTATTATTATTATTATTATTATTATTATTATTATTATTATTATTATTATTATTATTATTATTATTATTATTATTATTATTATTATTATTATTATTATGGTTGATGTTTTTCTTTCAGGTTATATTTTGTCTCACTGCCGTGTGATTTAGCACTATTCACAATAATAGATTAAATATAATTAAAGTATAACCAGAAATGCTAAGATTTTTTTACACCTCATCTTTCATTCATTATAAAAAAATGTTAGTAATTTTTAAATGTCACTATTTAAACAGTATGAACCTAGATAGTTCAAATTTATTTTTAAAATAAAGATTTCAAAAATCACCCAGCATATAACTACAAATTTTATTAATCTATTATGAATTTATTTTTCTTACATTTTTTGTCATTACTTGATAAACTTTCTCTATTTCTCTCATATCTTCATCTTTTCCCTCAACAACCTTAACTCATTTAAAATTCCCTCTTGAACCTCTTAAAAATTAATTTAATAGGAGTATAAAATTAAAATCTAATTTTTTAAAATCCATAATTTTGAACATTAAATTTTTGAAAACTATAACTATTTAAGGCAAAAATTTGTGTGTCCTCGAGACACACCGTGCGCCTATAAAGTTCAAAACATACATAAATCATAAGCAAAACATGTCTTTAAAGTATGAGACGATTGAAGAATGTATTTATGTTATACTCTTTTTAGTTTGACTCATTCAATAGCCAGCCAACACCCCCCCCCCCCCCCAAAAAAAAAAAAAAAAAAAAAAAAAAAAAAAAAAAAATATATATATATATATATATATATATATATATATATATATATATATATATATATATATATATATATAAAACTAACATATTTTATCAATTACTTATTACCTAAAAAATACTCATTATCCTTAAAATTAGTAAAAAAGTGATTTATCTTAACATGCATACAGTAAATGAGAAAATAAAAATAATATAAAGAGAGTAATACATTTATATTAAAGTACATTATTGAATTAAAATTAATATAATTATTTGTGAAGAAAAAAAAAACTGAATGCATAAATTATATTCATGCTTGATGCACGAAATATAAACTTATTTATATATCACAGTTCCATTGCAATTTTCATTAGTGAACCTTGTTCACTTTAAGTTACGTTCAGACTATAATATATACTTCCTCTATCTCAAATTTGATTGTACTTTTTTTTTACATAGACTAAGAAAGTTATTATTCATTTTTGTAATTTTTAATAATAAATAAAAAATAAAATATGTTAAGCGATATTTCTATAAATAAAATATAAGAAAAACTAGTTGTTTAGATTTTTTTTTCAATCATTTTAAGAAGGTGATTTTTTTATACGAATAAAAATTGAAAAATGAAAACTACTTGGAACAAAGAGTGTAAATATTACTTACTCATTTCCTTAATTTTCTTCTTCGACAGAGGCGAATCATCATGGAACATATGAATTATCTTAAAAAGAAGGTATATTTCTTTAAACATTCTTTTATCCGAATTCTCTATTTCATGATTATATTTAATTTCATATTTCATAACTTGTTTTTCATTAAAATAATACTATCTTAATAAATGATCATTAAATCCTTACACACGTAGCAATATTTTAGACATTAATTATAATACGTAGCAAATTTTTAATAGATGAAATATGAGATGAAGCACGTACTTAAATTGACTAGGTGATGTAATTGATATTCCAACCGTTCGACTTAATCATCATGCAATTTGTACGGTAACAATTAAATACATATAAATGATGTAGCCATTGTATACCTAAAATTAGTTATTGTATATAAACCTATGTTTATAGGTAAATGTATATGTGAATCTTTATTCATTTTCAGCTTAATTTTATCAAAATTATTATTATAATATAAAAATAATTAATTAAAATAATGAATTTTTAATAGTTTTTTTTTTTAAATATTTTTTGGGTCAATTTAAGAATCAATTACTCGACTATCCGTATAATTGGTGAAGTATCACTCACTTTTCTGTGATCAAATTATGAACTTATTTATTTGTTAGTCACTGATCTACTCGACCCAAAAATAAGTAGTACCTTTATTTACTTGAATTAAATATTCCCTCCACTGATAATGTGTTCATTTTATTATTTTGGGTCGTCCACTCTTAATGAATCAATTTTTCTTTTTAGATAGTACATGAGACCCACACATATCACTAATACAACTAAAATATGAAACCTACACCACTCACTAATACGCATACTCACTACACATAAAATAATAATACTTCTTAATCCACGTGCAAAAAACAAATGTACACATTAATAGTGGATGGAGGGAGTACTATAATAAACAAAATCTCTTGTGAGACGGATTATTTGTGAGACGGGTCGATCCATCACTAAAGTATGATTATTGTATACATTAAGTATATTTAATGGTTGTTAAAGTATGTTTTCTAAAATATGTTGGATTATACATTAAAGTACGATTTTAGCGTGTTATAATATTATTTATTATTAACATACTTTATCTATACAATAAGCATACTTTAGTAATGTGTCGACCCATCTCACACTCATCTCACAAGAAAGTCTCTCAACAAAATATATCAAAATTGAGAATTGCAAATAAAAAATGATTAAAATTAAAAACAATTATATTTATGGAGCAATTGTGATATTATTTTCAATTACTCATAAAATTTCAACATAATTAAATTAAAAAATGAAATAATATGTGTATATATGACTATAAAGTCTAGCAACAAGCTGAAGTATTTTATTTATTTATTTTTGAGGAAACAAACTAGAGTATTAGATAACTAAATAGTGCATAAATGAATTAATTAAATATGGGATTAATGTGCAGCATAAAGATCTTCAAGAAGAGAACGCTTGTCTCCAGAAGAAGGTGACTAATTTAAGATTAAAAATAGAAAGAATAGTTTCTTAATTAGTTTTTAATTTCTAAAATTTGTTTATTAATTAAATTAAAGCTACATGGGCTTCAAGAAGCGACAACAAGTTCAATCATTATTGAATCAGATGCAGCTACGATATTCCAAAGGTACACTTGTCTATCTCTAGCCGTTTGCATTAATTTAGATTAATTTACATTAAACTAGACTTTATACATTAATTTATTTCCAACTATTTGCACTATTTTTCACACTAAAATTAAGCATATATTTCTATATTTTACTTAGCTTATTTTGCAATAAAAAATATAAATAATACATTTGGAAAAAATTATCATAAGTATACGTATAAATACATGTCACTATTATTATTATTAAATAAATAGAAAAAATGCAGCTGGTACCAGTGTATTGTACTAAAATGCAATAAGATATCCAATAATGCTGCTCATGAATTTGTACTGCACTCCATTCTCTATTCTTTTTAGTTATGAATTAAAAGTTAAATATATTCTAGAAGTTTAGAAAAAGGTATGTTTGTTTATCGTTGTGAAAATTGATTTTAAATTTGGATATTTATGCTCCATCGATGAATGGAAAAAGTATTCAAATACTTTTTACACGTAGATTAATTAATATAATTATTTTTTATAAAATGATTAATTTAGTAGTGGTGAATCGTGGATCATGAGGCTTTTATTAAAAGAAAAAAAAATGATATCTTTATATTGAATGATTAAAATGATAAAATAGATATATTATCAGCAGACGGAAAACGAGAGAGTATTTATTTTATTTATTTTCAAACATCAATTCATATTCTTTTATATATACTTCACATATATATTGATTTGACGTAAAATTAAATCTATCCATACCAAAATACTTCACAAAATAAACATAGATTATTATCATTCATAATTTTAAAACTCCATGACAATCCAAAATAAGCAAAACTTAAGAGTATGTTTGTTTAAGGTTTAAATGAGTTTTGACCATCATATATAATAATAAACAATATATATTTGATTTGGATTTTGGTAGAACATGTTTTTAACTTCATGTTAAATTAATAGATTATAGATAAGTGATGATGGGTAAATAAAATATTAATTGATGTGAAGTAACGAAGAATGAGAGAGAAAAACAAAAAAAATTGTTAATTGAAAAGAGAGAATGTATAAAATGTTAGTAGATTAATAATTAATATATTTATAGATGTATATAAGAGTGATTTCTTAAAATTAGGTGTGCCTTTTAAAAATTAAAATTAAAATGTCAAAACCTAAACCAAATAAAGGGTGATTACCAGATGCACTTGATACACCTTAAGATTGATAGGTTTAAAATGGAATATACTGGATAATTATTTTTTTAAATTTTAATTATTGTATTTTATTTAACAGATTAAATTAAAATTAAAAATGAATTTAATGATTAAAATTATCAAGACATTGGTGCTTACTTCAAATATAAAGTAAAGGGTAAATAACATATCCTTGGTGTGTAAATATAGTATCAACTATGAACGAGAAGAGTGTAAGAACAAGCGATTGCACAAAAATCACTGCCTTTATTTAATGATTAGTTTACATAATTAAGATTAATATTTGTCAAAGAAAATATGTAGAAACAACATCAGACATGAATTTGATGAATATGTTTATCACCAAAAACAGACAGCTCTATTCTATTAATTGAATCTTTTTATTTTGTTTTCTTAAATAGGATCGATTGAATGAAAAGGTTATCAAGAATATCATCAGATGGGTAGGCCTGCTGTGTATTTCACTTTTTTTTTCTTAATTATTACTTTTTGTACTTTTCATGAATTATTGTGTAAACATTAGCAGTTAAGTCCGCAGGATTGTAAGATATTTCCATGATGTCGATATGTTTGTACATATTAACATAGTATTGTGCATGGATGTACATTTCACTGTACAAATAAGTTTAAGTCGACGTACATTCTATTTTGTTAAAAACATAGACCACTGTGCAGTTGAATATATGAGATGCTTAATTTAATGATATTATATTTTATTGTAAAGTATACAGATTTTAATTACAATGATTATTATTATTTTTTATTGAAAATAGTCGATTGTAATATGAGGATATTAACATTTGACTATTTTAAAATTTTTTTATATACATTTGAAAAATAATACAAATTTTTCTCCTAGATGCTTTGTGCCCAAGCCCATTCAAGATTTTGTCTATTTTGGGAAATTCATCTTCTCTAAAACTAAGTTGGGTTGTTGGGCCTAAAAACCTCTGAAGAGTTCTGAATTTTACCTATTTAGGCTTATGGAATTTAAAAAAAAAAATCCTGATTCATTTCTAGAATCAAAGTTAAGTTTGGCTGAATCATAGGTCGATAATTGGATCTATTTCCACCCATAAGAAGTATTCCTTCGGTGATTTGTCATTTTAATTCGAATCAATACAATAGACCAACAAAAAATAATTAATATGGAGTATATTTTCATAGAACACACAATACTAATATGAATATCTATTATACGTTAAAATATTACTTACTCCATCTTTTTTCAGATTGCACAGTTTCCCTTTAGGGTTTGCACTTCACTTAAAAAAACAAAAAGTCAACACAATTATCTTTCCTCGTACACTTTATTTACAAAAAAAAAAAACTTTCTCTACCTAACACATTTAATATACTTTATCATTTATTTATCACAAAAAATGTCATACCCCTACAAGTTATCAATTTTCTTAATCTTGATGCCGGATTGAGGGTGCAAACTAAAGTGGGATGGAGGGAGTATATTTTTCTCCTAATCTACACGTTAAATATTACATCTCTTAATTAATGTGAAAATAAAAAAATTTATGTGAAAATAAAAAATGCCCCTCTTTCAAGGAGATGAATGTAGTGTTAGAGTGAATGCTTAAGTATTAAACGATTCTTCTCACTGTCAATTTAAACTTTTAGATAAGGTGATCATATAACATGGTACAATCATGACCTAACAAAGTTTAGAATATATATATATATATATATATATATATATACTAGTATGAAACCCGCGTACAACGCGGGATCATTAAATTACTACTCTTATTTTTATAATTAAATAATCTGTGTTAACAACATTAATTAAGGAGATTTTTTTTCTTGTTGCTAGACAATTTCTTCATCAAAGTAAAGAATTTGCAACAAATTATAACATTTAACATTTAATAAAGTAACGTATAACTAAATCTTGAAAGTTAATATATACGTACATGTATAATCTAATTATTTGAAAAAAATCCTGACTTGTATTTTTTTTAAAATTTTACTTTATAATATAATTCATTTGAAAACTATTTATTACTCTCCCTTTCTCTCTAAAAAAATGTGCAACTAAATAGGGGCAATTTTGTCTCTTGCTATATATTTATATAGTTGTTAATATTTAATTTTTTGATTGTATTTAAGTGAATTTTGATCAAAGTATGTAATTCTTAGTAATAAATCTATTTGTCTAAAATAAATATTAATTATATATAAAAAAATCTCAATTTATTCTTTTTTTCTCTACATGATTTGATTTGATTTGATAGTAATTAATTTATTTGTATCGAATGATTTATTTATTAATTGCAACAATTACTGATACTAAAGTAAAAGTCCTAATAAGTGTATAGGAAAAATAAATAAATAGTAAGACTATTAATTATTATTTTTAAAAAACTAATATATATATATATATATATAATATAAATAAAATTAATTTATATGTAGTATTCTTTTAAATATTCATAAATTTGTAGTGAATTTATTAATTTATTTTTTATTTAATTTTATTAATTTCAAATTATATAAACAACTAAAGAAAACAAATTTATAATTCATATGTCATATTGAATAATTAATATATATGTAAATAAATAAATATTATTATACTAAATTTAAAAAATTAACAAATATTTAGAAACTCAATTTTAATGTTATTTGATATATGAAATAATGATTTAACTTAAAGAACTTAAACTTTCGGTTCTATATATGAATTAGTTTTTCAACCTCTTATTCTTTAGAGGTAAATCGATTTAAGAGTACTTGAATCGTCGATCCTCTTGAAGAGTACTTTAATCAAACTTTAGAGGTAGATCTTAAAGAATACTTGAATCTATTCTTAAGAGGTAATACTTGAATCAAATTTTTTTGCTCTTGAAGAATCGATTCTTAAGATGTACGTAAATCGATTCAAATATACTTGAATCGATCCTCTTACTCTTGAAAAATCAATTTTTAAGATGTAAATCTATTCTACAATACTTGAAGAGAATCATCGATTCTTAAAATGTAAATCGATACTTGAATCTTACTCTTGAAGAATCAATTCTTAAGAGGTAAATCTATTCAAGAATACTTGAATCGATTCTCTTCCTCTTGAAGAATCGATTCTTAAGAGGTAAATCGATTTAAGAATACTTGAATCGGTTCTCTTCCTCTTGAAGAATTCTTGAATCGATTTTTTTAGAGTTAGATCGAATCTCTACTTGATTGGCTCTATCAAAATAAAATTTTATACTTTCATAAATCAAGTCTGCAGAGGAACTTGAAGAAAACTCTTATTCATCTTGAAGAATCGAATATGTGTATTTAGAATGAATAACGAGAGAATATTATATGAAATATTCTTTTTTCCATTTATATATATGATTTAATTTGATATTAATTAATTTATTGTATTAAAAGATATAGTAATTAATTAATTAATAATACCCAAATAAATAAATAAAATATTAAAATTTAAGAATTTATTACTCCTAAATACATGATTTGGAGGATATTTACGCTACAATACAAAGGATAAAAAGAAATACTTTCGGGTACACAAATTAGTACTGCAGAGACCAAATTAACCTTTCATGACCTTCCCCTTTTTCTGTCGGCCGCGCCTATCGTCTGCTACCCACGATCTATATGCCGTCGGAGATCCCGTCTCCTTTCTGCCGATGAGATACTGTTTCCTCCTCCTTTGCAAGGCGCCCTTATTTTACGCCTTCTTACCGTTGGGACTCCTGCAAAAGCAGCACCGCCTAGGGATTGTCTTTCTGTCGACCGCGCAGACACCACTCTGGGCTGCCTCCGACGCGCCCAATTCCGCTGCCTAGGGCAGCCTTCCGCCGCCGCCAAGTGTCTATCAGGACTATTTTAGCGGAGGTTACCCTCCGCCGCCTCAGATCGGCCACCACTAAGACCATCACCATCATCACATTCCTGTGGCGGTTGCACATCCTTTATCAAAGGCTGGTACGTTGATTTTTTCGAAATTTATTATTTGATGATTCGGATAAGAAGTATTATTATAATGGAATACGTGTTCTTCATTTCGTTTGAATTTGATTGAGTACAGATATCTTTGTTGCTGTAGTGTTGCAAATAATCTCTATCATAGATGTATGAAATAGAATTATAACATCAAAACTTGTTATGCAAATAGATTTAAGCTTGCCCTGATTTCTGTATGAGCTTCTTAGATCAACCATGTCTCAGTCAATTGATGCTTAATGAGATGAACTCATTTAAATCAATAGAATTATAAAACAAGCAAGGCTCTGTTAGTTAACCTAATTAATTAATCACTTTTGATATGTTAGTCAATCAATTACTATTGGTTGTATAAGTAGCTAATGCTGTCAATTCAGATTTTTTTTGAATTAGATCCACAGATTGTTTGGCTACCTGCTAGTCTCTGCCACAATTTCTTAATTATGATGGTTCATAAATAATCGTGCTGCTTTGACCTCAATATGTGCTATATTTCTGTTCATGATTTTATTATTTTTTACTAATATTTGTTCATTTTCCTTATGGTCACCATGTTGTTTCTAAACAAAAATTTCAGAGCACAAACTGTTTGTTGGCATGCTTCCAAAAACTATTTCTGATGCTGATGTCTCTGATCTATTTTCAAAATACGGAACCATACTGGACTTGCAAGTTATTGGAGGTTCTCTTCAAGCTAGTAAAGATTACTGATCTACGTGCTATCTATTCATGTCCTCTTTGACTTGGTATTCTTGCTTGGTTTTCCATGATTGAAGCAATGAGATCTGATTTCATCTGCTTTAATTTTAATCTAACAAAAAACTTTGCTCTTATAGGTTGTACTTTAATTAAATATGAGACTAAGAAACAAGCGCTTGCTGCAATAGAAGCCCTCAATGGAAAGCATAAGATGGAGGTGAGTGCCAGTTTCACAGGTTTTGTTCTCTATATGTGCAATAGAGGAAAAGATCACCATGCTACAAGTGTAGAAGCCAATCAAACTGCTAAAAATTTAATTTTCTTGATATGAATCTACTATTCCCTTGGTGGTCAAGTGGGCTGATTCGGAGAAGGAACGACAGGCTCGTAAGGTTAAAAGAGCTTTTTTGGAAATGTTCAAAGCTCAATCTAATGCTCTACCTCTTGGTTATGTTCCATTTAATGGATGTGGTTATCAGGTTTGTTGAATTTCACCTACTTGAAGAGTCTCGATCTATTTAAAGTCTTTACATTGTATATTGCATTTTTGTACTCGCTCGTTGATTCTGTGCTTGCCTTTGTAGACAAATGGGACTTACAAACCCATCAGTTATTGCCTACAACAACTGCAGAATCAACTTTCTTTCTCCTCCTTGGTTCCACCGATAAAAAATGGCACCTCTGATCTTTCATCTAAAAATGCAAGCAATTATGCATTGCCACCTACAAGTTATGCAGGGTCTTATATAACTGTGCAATATCCTCAAGCTGGTCCATTATCACCTACCACTGCAAATAGCCAATCCACAACATCTCTAACTTCAGGAAGCCAGATTGAAGGTTGTTGAATAATTAGTCCTCTATCATTCATGAGTGTGTGTTCATGTATTCTCTGTGCTTGAATTGTATGTGATATATATATGCCACTATAGCTTTGTAATATCTTATTTGCGGGCAAACCTTAGAGAGCAGGTCCACCGGGATCTAATCTATTTATTTCCACATCGCCAAAGAATTTGGTGATGAAGATCTTTTGAATGCCTTTAAGAAGATTGGGAAAATTTTGAGCGCAAAGGTTTTTGTCGACAAAGCAACTGGCATCAGCAAGTGTTTTGGTATGAATTTTCTTTGATTGCATTTGGATTGAAGGTTTTCTTTGATGGATTTGCTATTATGTATATGCCAAACCAAGTTTGTATTGATGTGATGGATGCATTATATGCAGGATTTGTTAGTTTTGAATCACCAAAAGATGCAGAGAAGGCAATAAAAAAGATGAATGGGCATCAATTAGGTGGTAGAAAGCTGAAGGTTCAACTTAAACGAGACGATAAGCAGAAAACGAAACAGCCGAAAGTAGGAGCATGAAAGCCCATACGAGGAAGTGGGAGTTGAGAGAAGTGAGGTTGATTAATCCATTATTGAACACCCATCCTCCTGAGATTTCAGTACTAGCACGTTGTTGTTTGCACATTCATTTTATATATTGAAATGGTTTTTTTGTAAAACTGAATACCCTACCAGACCAAATAATTAAAATCTGAGGGTGACTGGGTGAACGCTTTACGCTCCTCGCAATCGCATCCCTAGAATCCATTCCTATAGAAAAATTTTATTAAACATATTTAACGTGAAGCTAATTCAAAATGATGGAGCAATTTTTTTATTACTTTTAAAGAGTTTGTAATATAAAGTGTCGATTCATTTTGATTAACTAAAGCAAAATTTGAAAAAAAAAGTGCAAAACAAAATGTGCAAACAAAAAAAAAATTACAAAACAAATTGTGCAAAAATAAAATTGTGCAAAATAAAATGTGCAAACAAAAAAAATTACAAAACAAATTTGTGCAAAATAAATTGTGCAAAATAAAATTGTGCATACCAAATTGTGCAAAACAAATTTGTGCAAACACATAGGGGTATTTATAATATCACAATCATAATTGTGTAGTTATGAGTATTAGTGCTTTGAGTCATGTAGTTTATAGCAATTATGCATTATTTTATGTATCCAATAGTAAGTGACCCGAAATTTAATCATTATTAAAAATAAGAAACACATTATTTAAAAAGGAAAAATATTAAATAAGGAAGTTAATTAAAAGTAAATAAGGAAAATATTAAAAGAGTATTAAAAAATCCAAAAAATTAAGAAAATTACACGTTACATCAGAGCGCTCTGTAGACGACACGTCAGCAATAAAAGTTTCTTTATACTTAATATATATATATATATATACTTCCTCCGTCCGCTTGAAAGGTACTCGTTTGCTGTTTGCACGTGGACGGTTCTAAGGTCTTTATTTGCTTTTTGCACGTAAATTAAGGAGTATTATTATTATAGATAAGGTGGGTAATTGTATTAGAGGGAAGTGGTGAGTTATATTGTGTATTTTCTTTATTAAATAGCGGAAATTGATGCTTTTGAAACGGATGTCAAGAATAGTAAAATTGATACCTTTTGAAGGGGACGAAGGAAGTATATAAAATTGACTTATCCGAGCATATAATTAATTAAGTACTTTTCATTTTTAATATTTAATCTTTAATTAAAGGAGCTATTATTATTTTGGTACGTAGACAATCCATTATTGGACCTTTTCCAACTACCGATCAGACGCTCCAATTACCACTTTACAAGTAACAGAGTAGGTCTTATTTTTATATTAATAATTACTATATTCCTAATCAAATGTTATAATTTAAATTAATAACAGTAACAACCTACACAATCTTGTGCTCGTGCAATTGACATTTTCCCTAACCATTAATGCATTTAAAAACTATATTCCCCTTTTATTTTTTTATGTGTTATATATAATTGATATTCTGCACTCGTTACAATTTTATGCACCTAACATTTTTATAATAAAATGTAATTCATCTGTTTCGTCCTAATAGTTAGGCTTCTTCCTTCATCTCATCCTAATAGTTTACAAATAAAGTGTAACAATTAGGATGGGATGAAGAGAATAGGATTAATTTTAAGAATAATTAATTGAGGGCGGTTATTCGCACCCCGAATATACTAAACGTACCCCATAAATCATTAAATTAAATTAATAAAGACATAAATATCCTTTAATTATTTCTAATGCAATTAATAGTACATTGTCTTCTTCGTTCCTCACTTAATGAACCCCTCGACAACGGCGAGGTGCCCCTCCCGGAATAGATTGGGCACTCCCCTCGTATCTGACCAAAATATCGGTTGATTAAGTCGGTTACCATGATTAGGTTTCAGGCGAGGAAGGAATTTGTGTGACACTGTTTTCTAGGATGAGGCCGCCGAGTCGGAACTTGGATTTGGTAGGATTAACATTGTAGTTGTAGTTCTGCAGAGCCTCCGTGGGAGTGACGTAGAACACCAATTGATCTTAAAATTGGTTGAGGACTATGATGATGAATCCGACGATGCAGTTGAAGGTTATGGCATAAATCCAGAGGCGGCGGGCTTGGAATTGGCGGGCACGGGCTCCGATATCGGGCTTTTTCAGACGGGTCGAGCGGGCGGAGCGAGTTGATCGAAGGCGGAGGAAGGGTTGTTGGGGTGGTTGAAGATGGGAGATCGATAAGAATTGAAGAAAGTCAGCCTTGAAGGAAGGGGTTTGGGGAGGTCTATGGCGGTGGTGAAGTGGTGGCAGGTGATGGGTTGACAATGATGGCGGCACAGTAAGCCCGATAATACTCTGGAAGCTGCAAGAATGAAAAACTAGAGCATGTACTATTAGATTAATTAATTAATTATTAAAGAGTATTTATGTCTTTATTAATTTAAATTAATTTAATTTGATGGTTTTTGGGGTACGTTTAGTATATTCGGGGGTACGAATAGCCGTCTCCTAATTAATTTCTTATACATCTGAGTATAAAAGATATAAAAGGGCATAACATCTTGTTTTAAAGGATATACATTTCAGCTAATAATTGTATATTTTTTACATTTAAAAGGTTATTTGAAATAGGAAGTGAATCAACGCATAACTAAAATTTTCCCCTATATGAATTTTTATAATAAAGGGTATAACATTCCAGAGTGGAGTATCACATCAGATTTGGAGCGCGAATTTATCTCCTTGCGCCCGATTGCACAGAAGACTTTGTCTAGTTTTAATTCACTAATGTATACTCCCTTCGTTCCATATATGTTCCTACATTTACCTTTTGCAAGAAAATTAAGAAATATAATACTTTAATATATGCTTCCTCCGTCCTGCGTTTAGGTTAACGTTTTCCATTTTGGTTTATCCCAAGTTAAGGTTTACATTTTCTTTTTTGTCAAGTTGGGTCCACACAAAACAATTAATATTTTCATGTAGGGTTCATATACAACACTAATACAACTATCAACTTCACATTAAATATTATTTTTCTCACCTTACCACACATTAAAATATTATACTATCTTTTAAACTAAGTGCAAAAAGTAGACGTAAACGTTTTGTATAATGAGCAGTTGTATTAGTGTTGTATGTGGGCTCCATGAAGATATATTAATTGTTTTGTGTAAGTTTGATCTACCAAAAAGGAAAATATAACAATAATTGTGGGACGTTCTAATTAGAAACATGTAACAATATTTGAGGGACGGAGGAAGTATAAGTTTTTTAATTAATGTATTATTTTTTATATTCAAATACTCCCTCCATTCTATTTTGATGATTATGTTGCTTTCCAGGCGGAGATTAAGGAATATAATATTTTAATGAGATAAAAATAAAATATTTAATTTAAAGTGAGTAGTTGTATTAGTGTTGTATGTGGTTCCCATAAAATATGGAGTATTAATTATTTTGTGTGGTCCATATCTACCAAAAATGAAAATGTAAAAATTGAAATGGGATGCCCAAATTAAAAATATGTAAAGATTGAAATGGGAGGATGACTTATATAATTAAATTTTCATTAAAATCACTCTATCACCACTAGAAAATTAAGCTTTTATGACATTGATTGATAAATTCAATGTAAAGATTATTAATATATGTATCATGAAATTTTCATAGAAAAGTCATTTGAGCCATAGTAGTATGTACTCGAGGTCGGGTCAAGTAGTTATTAGGTCGAGATCAAGCTCAACTCGATAAGAAAATGAGTTTAAGAATGAGCTCGACTCTACTAAAAAAATTATTCAAAAGAACTCGAACTTGATATGCAAAGCAAATCTAACTTAACAAGCCTTATTGAATCAAATTTTAATTAATATATTTTTTTTATTATTTATTTTAATAATTATTGTATTAATTTTATATAAAATTCGATTTAAATAATATTAATTATTAATATTAATAATAATTTAATTTTTAATAATGATGCCTATGATCTGGAGGGATTTTAATAACATAAGCGATTGGGATACCATCTAATTGTCCCACCAGAACTTGATGTTAAAATTGTGTCTAACAATCCACAACTCATCCTCCATAAGACGATAATGGTGACTAATACATCCGGGATGAATGTAGGAAGTAATTTGATTTGGATTAAGAATACGGTCTTTCATCCATCTACGACGAATAACATCCAAAGAGTTGGGGCCTTTTATCCAATTGATCCCAAGCCCTCCTCAGAGGTAGAAGCGCAAATTCTTTGCCAACTCAATGTGAAGTGGTTCATTAGAAGCATTTGCGCTTCAGATAAAGTTCCTACAGGTTAATTTTAGACGTTTGATATGATAACGAGGCCAATTATAAATCATCATGGCATGGACAATTGAGGAACTTTAAATTAAACTTTAATAATGGCGTGAAATAATTAACCTTTTTAATAATAGTTATCAAAATAATTTAATTGAATGATCATCATCTTTTAATGATTATACATTACTTTTTAGTTAAAGATGTTATGATTTCTTATTTGTGTGAAACTCATTTCTTGAAATAGTTAAACAAAGTTTTGCCTATATTGGTGCAGTTATATATTCCCAATCCTATATATTACTACTAAATTTAATAATTAAAACAATGGGGCGAGCGTGTGCATATATAAATATATATATACACATATTTATTTATTGAATAAAATTCCAGATATTATGATGCCCTTGTGGGGCAAAAGGGACAACAAATAAATGCACGAAATAATAATTAAATAGGATGAAGGGAATCTATGTTTTCTTCTTGTCTTCAAATGTGGATTGGCCAACCACTATGGCATTCCGAAGGAACATCTCACCAGAAAATTATTCACCAAACACCCCCTTATTAATCATCTTAATATTTTTTTAATTTATTTATTTCTTGACTACATATTAAATAAATTAATGAAGCAGTAGTCATTCATTTTATTAGAGCCAATTGGGACTTTAATAGTGAAATTTGGATTGGTCATGGCCAAAATTGCGAATAACAATGATGCAGTCGTGTGCTCTAAATTTAAATGCATAAATGATAATTTCGATATTAAAACTTAATAAAAAAAATCTAAAACTCTAATATATGGTAGTATTATTTACATGATTAATTGTATCGTTATTCATGACTACTAGAAATACTCATTTCCCATTTTTTAGTAAAAAGATCTCACATATAACTCACCACTCATTATCAATGCAACTATCCACTATATATAAAATAATTATCCACTACACATAAAATAATAATACTTTTTAATGCACGTAAAAAAATAAATTACCACATTTGGAGTTGATGAAGGGAATAATATTTTTTAATAAATATAATAAATTTTGAAAAAATATAAAACAATTTTATCGTGAAAACGGTTTCACGTGAGTACTGCAATTAAAATAATACTAGAAATTAAACATACGTCTCACATTGTTGTTAGGATGTTACATGAGTGGATTGCAAACGGTCGATTCCCAAATTTCTTAAATAATATACTCCCTCCGTCTCATAATTGTTGTCGTAGTTACTGTAGACACGAAGTTTAAGAAAAATTATTTTTTGACCAACTTTATTGACTTTTTAGGAGTATTGTGGTATTTTTAAGTAATAAATAAATTATAAAGTATATTATGTGTGTTAGATGAGAGTGATATTTTTAAAATTAAGATAACTTTTGAAGTTGTTGATTAATGTAAAATTTTTATTTTTGGGGTATGACAGTTATTGTGGGATGGACGAAAATGAAAAGTAAGACAGTTATTGTGGGACGGAGGGAGTATATATATATATATATATATATATATATATATATATATATATATATAGAAAGAGTCATGAACCCTAATTCAATCAATGAGTGGCATTGCAGAGATGTTGTTCGGTGATTTAGCATATAGAAAATTTCTTGTATGGCGGCTAAATTATTATACTTGTAAAATATGATTATTGGTAATTAAAATATGTTTTTCTAAAATATAATGAATATTGCATTAAAATATTATTTTAAATGTTATAATATGATTCATTATAAAAATATTTTAATTATCAATAAACATATTAGGGGTAATTGCATGACTACATCTCACGATGAGATCATTTTACATTTTTTAATTAATTAACATTTTTTATTAAAGAAGTTATCACTTTTCTTTAAAAATGTTGTCACTTTTTATTTATACGACTATAAATTATTCATGAAATAATTCACTGCACCATTATTACGTATTGATTAAGTATCATTATCATTTTTTATCCTTATGACGTAAGCCCTTACTTGAGACGATCTCACTTATCTTTGCCAATATATTTTACCTATAATAAACATACTTTAATAATGGGTCAAGTCATCTTATATCTACCTGACTATCCGTCTCACAAAAAAATACCCCTAAACAAATAAATGATTAAAATTGATTACGTAAATAAATAAATGATTAGTGTCAAAATAAACATATAAATGAATAAAATTTGATGGATTAATTACTTTTTTAACTTAGTTTTCACTTTTATTAAAATGTTATTACATTCTTTTAAAAAATATTATCACTTTTTATTTGTACTATAAAATATTTATGAAATAATTTACTACACTATTATCACTCTTCATCAATTAAATATTACTTATTTATTGAAATATTATTACTTTTTATCCGCCATTTATACTTTTGCCAAATTTGATTGTAGTGGGATACTCCAAATTTTTGTATCACTTGCGTGATACTTGCAATTTTTTAGACTTTTTTTTTTTTGTCTAAAAGATAAAAAAAAGGAATGTGATAATGTGAATTTAAAAGGACGAAAGTTTGATTCGAACGTAGTTACAGAAGTAAAATATGAAAATTTCTCTATGCTCAACAAATTGGACCCGATCCTCTTGCGTAACTGAATTTACATAATTCTCATAGGGGAGAGGATCTCTCACTATTCCATGCTACACTCGGCGATCCACTAATAATACCATTTTACATTATTTCACAACACCGTTATCACATTTTATTAATTAAATATATTACTTATTAATTAAATAAATTACTTTTTATTTTAAAGATGAGTTAGTTTCTTGTAAATTGAGTTTACATTCTAAATTCTTGTAAACTATGAGTCTCCCTTAATTTAAACACGGTGAACCCAATTTACACAAATATTTATGTATAAAGATTATGTACCATCTCTTATCTTCTCGCGTGAATTATTCCTTGAATGAATCCACACAAGTCTGTTGCCATAATTATTTAAATTCCTTAAATTTCCTTTTCTCAAAATGTCTATGAGATCCTTTCCTTGACTCCAAAACCTTAGAAGTCGACTCTAAACAGAATAAACAGTAACACGTGTCATAACAGACGTAATATGATAATGAATGTATTATTCTTAGACAACCATTGCATCCAAGCTCCTTTGTATAATTAATTAATCTTGTAATCCATGACATAATGATGATGCCAATGATGATTAATCTTTGGTATCAAATTAGGTTTTCCAAGCTGGCAAAATCAACTAATTAAAGTAGTCAATTGGGGTTCCAACTTGAAAATTTTTGGAGAAAGTGACCCCCCTTTTTGGTCATTCATCAAGAAATGTCATCAACTACTATATATGTCTTCATTTGAAGACCTTTTGAGAAACCCTCTTCCCTTTCTGTGTTACTTCTTCCATCAACATCTCTCTCTCATCTTCTCTCTCTCATCTAATTGCAAGAGTTTTAGTTTGATCAATATTAGGGTTTTAGTATTACATAGATTTTGCCTTGGCAGGGAAGGGGTTGTAAGAACCATCTGTTGTTTAATATAATCCCTTTCATCAAGATTAGCAGTTTTGCTCATCATGAGGTAAATAAAGTTAATTTTAATTACTAAGATTAATTTGAGTAATTTAAGTTATGTTTGTGTGTTGGTGGGTAATCATGATGTTGGAACGACTCAATCAAATCAAATCTCCCAAGAATTGGGTCCTTTAGTTTGATTGAGCCGTGCCAATATCATGTCAATTTTGCCATGCTCAGTTCCTATTGAAATTAAAAGTAAGACTCTAATAATTATGTTTTCTAATTAATTTCACTTATAATTATCATATTGGATATAACTAGGTAATAGAAAATCAAAACAAACTAATGCTGTCCATGAGAAAAATCCAAGAAGGTGATGGGTCGATTACGAAATTGAAGTGCCCATTTATATTTTATTTTTTCTTTAATATTTGCAATACTTGGAAACTAAGCCACCTGATGAGCTATACATATATATGTAGGCAGTTTGGTTGATATCGTTTTGTGAGACAATTTTATATATTTTTAATTAGTTATAACTTTTTGTTAAATATGTTATCCTTTTTCTTTAAAGATATGTCATTTTTTATTTATATTATAAATTGTTTATGAAATAATATTATTACTTTTCATCAATTGAGTATCACTTTTTATTAAAATATTATCACTTCTTAAACGTCTCATAAAAACCATTCCGTGAAGTCTTTGCCCATTTATATAATCAGTTCTCCATTTATTAGTATGAGGCATTCTTCCCTATTGTGATACAATTCATGATCCGCCTAGAATATATTTTTAAAATTTACATTACTCTTCAATTAACAATGATTGATTGCAACTTATTCATTATTTGGCCTAAAAACTTTGCAATTTATTAGGCCTTTATACTTGTAGAAACAGGAATGAATAGTCACGTACATAACTTTTAAAAAAAAAACAACACTAATTTTTATTAAAAGCATTCTATTAGTAAATGTTTTAATTTCATTGCTAAGTGATTTATTACACCACAAGAAATTTGCTGAGTTTCTGGAAAAAAATTGTTGAAATATTCAAAAATAGCGTTGGAATTCATGATTTCAACGGATATTCTAATGAATTCTTTACGTTGGAAAATGGGCAGTTAGAATATCATTTTTCTAAAAAAATTTCAAACGGATTTTAAAATTTAACGTAAATTTAATGACATTTTTTGTGTTGGATTTTTTTTATCCAAATTAAAAGTGATTCAAACATTTTTTTCAACATAATTTTATTTTGGAATTATCGTTAGAATATATTTCAATTGATCTTCAAACTATTGAAGTTCGTTGGAAATTTTCAATAAAATCCATCACATAATCCAGCGCAATTTATCGTTGGTAAAGTAGTGGTTGATAATTTTTACTTTGAAAAATCCAATTTCACTGGTAAATATTTTCATTGTTAATTTGTTGCTAATTATTCCGGTGGCAATTTACATAATAATTCTTCTGGTAATCCAGTGGTAAATAACAATTGATTGTTGGCAAGTTATCGTTGGTGAAGAGGTGGCCATGGGAGTGGAAATTATTCACATGTTGTATAGTCATACATTTCACTGTTTTTGCTAGAATATGCTCATTTTATTCACAAATTGTGTATTTTCTATTACTTACGTGATAAAGGTGCTACTAAGGTGTTTTATTGAGTTTAGATAAAATAGGGATAAATAGAGTAGAATAAAAAGAGCGAAAGAATGGTAAAAATGGTCCAATTCGTCTCGAGCACTCAACTGGAGCTGGGTTGGATAGGGAAAAGCAACTCGAGGTTCGACTCGAGGCCAGCACGAAGCCAGGATCCAGTTCAACTCGTTGAGCAACTCATCATCGGAATGGTTGTACTTAAGCTAAGTTACGTGGCCAAGTTGCCGAGCCGAGAGATGGGTTGCATGTTTTTCACCCAAATTCGGAATTTTGCATCTTCCAGTGTGTGTAAGTGCATTTTTGGTGTGAAAGGACCCAAAAGGACTAATTAGAAGAGGCTACACATATAAAAAAGGGCTTCTATTAAAGAGAGAAAGGCATCTATCGTTCATCATCTTCATCATCGTAGAAAACACACACCACAGTCGTCTACTACCTTCATCCACATCCATCACCATTAATCTGCCACACCACTCTTGGAGATCAGAAGTGTTTGGTTATTTGAAGAAGAGAACCAAGAAGATTAAAAGAAACAGAGAAGAGAATAGAGAAGATCACTACACCTAGGGTTTATCCAATTCTTTTCTTTTACTTTTCAATTTTGCAGACTATAGGTTAGATCATACTTATAGCCATGGGAGTTGTCTGTAACCCCATGGGCTAGGTTTCTATTTGACAGTTATAAAGATTTGATGGTTTAAATTTAGTTTATCTGACGATCAAGACTAGAATATGAATTCGCGCAGAAATGAATGTTTATTCCTTCTTTGAAGATTGGATTTTGAGACTTGTATATTTTTTTGTTCGTAACATCTTTGATTGTTTCATATTATTGATTGATGAATGATCATTATTGTTGCTTGTGTGCATTCCAGAAATTTTAGGTCATCAGTATGAATTAAGGGGAATAACCCATATATCTTCATTTCATTAGAACTATTAAATTAGATGTTTGATTTATCTTTACATGATCTGAATCTAGATTATTAAGCAAGAAATTAGGGGGTGATCCTATATTACCTATAGTGGGGATAATCTGCATCTAGATTGTTAAGAAAGAAAATCAGGTCCACATGAATCACGTGCCATAGCTTTTGATAGAAAACCACACCAAATCCATCTGGACCAGGAGAGCTGTTCGAGGAAAGATCAAAGACTGCCTGCTTAATCTTATCTGCATGAGGGGCATGACCAAGGATAGCATTTTGCTCCACTGAAATGAAAAGCTGAAAGAAATCCAACAAATTGAAGTTATTTGCGTTGGTAGGTGCTTTAAAAAGCACATCATAATACTTCTTGATATGTTCCGCAACATGTTCTTGCCCTGTATAAAGAGTACCCTCAATCATTAGAGTCTTAATGATATTCTTAGACCTCTGAATTTTGTGTGCTCTGTGAAAAAAGACAGTATTATGATCCCTATCTTTAAGCCAGGATGCTCTATTCTTTTGAGCAAAAAAAGTGTGCTTATGAAGCAAATTTTGATTAAGATCAAGGTGAGCATCCACTTCCTCCGCAAACAAAACCTCATTCTCACCCTCCGTATCAATGTGTTCCTGAATATCTTTGATGGATTGCTGTTTGAAATTTAAGGTGAATGGAAAAGTCACCTTAAAATTGTGTTTAATAAATAGAAGTGTGTCTATGAAGAGATGACTAAATATAAGGGTATGATTCAAAATTAGATCATGTCATTTCATTAAAAGATATTTTAATTTAAATTCGAAAATCATTCCCAAAGGTGCGTCAATTTATGAAAAGACTCCTTGAAATCTATAAATAGACCCCCCCATTCCATAATCCAACACACTAAAATCATACTTGAACACACTAACATACACTTTCGATCACTTATATTATTTAAATACACTCATACATATTTAAAAAACACACATGCCGTGGATGTCTAATAAGGTCGAGTGAAGTCGAGTTGTCCAAACAATTCGTAGTGTATTCCTAAGTCATCCTACTCCTAAGGTGAGTTCATAATATACTTTGGTTCGCCGTTTCTTGTGATATGTAGTGCTACTATCACAAGATGTGAGTTGTTGTATCTTGAAGATAATTGCTATCGAACCATAAGCACCAGAGTGAGAAAATTGAGTCTTAAGAAGAAAGAGTGCAACTCTTGCCTCGACTCAATTTATTCATATAATTTTCTGTCATATTTTTCTAATCAATATACATTAACGAAACCCAAATATACCCAATACTTGCATGGCCACAGAAACACCGTCAAAGACATTTACAAAATAGCATTACAAAAAAGTTGCTCGAGAGTAATGGACTTTTGTAATGACAAATTTACTGTCACAATTGTTATGAACTTTTTGACAAGAATTTCGAAAATAGCGACGAAAAATAGGTGGCGGTTTAAAATCTTGTCATCAGCTGACATTTGTGAAGGGATATATTGTGACAGACATTTTTCGTCACAAAAATATATATTTTTTATTTTTTTAAATTAGTGACGGGTTTGTGACAGACAAAACCCCATCAAAAAGCATGTAGTAAAATCTCGACTTCTTTAGTTTCTTCCCTGTTTCCTTTTTCTTTCCCTAATCCATTCTCCTTGTGAAAGTTCTCCAGTGGAATCAAATATAAAAGAGGAGCAAAGGAGTCATGAAGGTCATTAAGGTACGCATTACATTCTCTTTTCAAAGGCTTTCAAAGGTCATGAGGTTAAAAAGAAAAGAATCTCTCATTCTCCTGAATCCAGCGTTCTCTACGGCTAGTTTTGTCAAAACTGGACCGGCCAATTCAATCGGTTCAATCGGGAACCGATGCCGAAACTAGTCTGAAACACCCCTAAGAACTGTTTATTTAATCAAATTGGAAGAAACCGATCAAAATTGGCATAACCGGCTTGGACCGGCCAATCGAAAATTCCCTATTTTTGTTTTTTCCAAGTATCTCGCATCCGGATTGCATGCGGGTAAAGGTTGGATGAGAATTTTTATCCATGGATGGTCCTTGCATAGATTGAAGAAAGCTGCTAGAATGTTCACCGGAAGGCCATAGGCAGCCGACATGATCAGGCGGAGAAATTTAGAGAGAGTGTAGAGATAATTCTAGTGAGAGAAGTGTTGTACGTGACTGATAGCGGACGGCAGCTGAAACCAGACCTAAATGGATGGAGGCCCTTGTCGTCTTTCTCCATCGCCATGCTGAAAAAATCTATGATCTTCCATTCTGCTCCTTGCTGAGGATGAGAACGAAGCAGCGACGCTGACTTATTAAAAGATTAAGTTCATTAGGGCTGCGAATTTATATTTATATATAGTTGGAAGGCTTATTACAAGGTGAGGTAGGTTGACGGCCTATAAAAATTAGCCCATTAGCATAAATTAATTAAAGCCCAATTGTATAAAATTAATTAAAATCTATTTTTTATTGTAATATAATAAAATATTATTAAAAATGCATATTATTATTTTTTCGGTTGAACCATCGATTCAACCAGTCCAACCGTGAATTGTTGGGGTCACCGGCTCGATTATGACAACACTATCTGTTGCAACCCTCACATCGATTTCGACAATCACCCTCGTTCTCCGGCGTTCCCCTTGTTTTATAGGTACCATTTTTTCTCAGTGAATCCTTTCCCGTAATATGATTGCACGACATATTTTGACCCCACCACACTCCACCAGTTGATTTCTAGGGTTGCCGACGTCTTTAATATTAAGCCAAAATATAATCAATTATTGCTGTCAAAATTGATCAATATTCTACTAATTAACTGTCCATATCCTTTTTCTTAATGATTGTTGTTGAATCCTTCTTCGTAAATTTAATGTTTCTTGTAAAAAGGTCTAGAAGAAAATAGCCTTAACATAGTGGTATTTTTCATTTTCATTCTTTAATCATTGCACCTCAACCATAGATTTCCTAATATTTGTGCTATAGAGTCATCCCTATTCATGCTTCTCCTCTCCAACAATAATCTTTTTTTATCGAATACTACCATAATTGGATTCTCCACGATGAAGAGATACGAGGTCTAGAGCATTATAAAAATGGTAAGAACACTGGTTTAATCTCATTCTGACCAGGAGAGCCGTTCGGAAAAGATCAAAGACTGCCTGCTTATTCTCATTTGCATGAGGGGCACGACCTAGGATAGCATTTTCCTCTGCTGAAATGAAAGACAATGAAATCCAAAAAATTGAAGTTTTGTGCGTCTGTAGGTGCTTTAAAAGGAACCTTGTAATACTTCTTGATATGGTCCGCAATACTTCATGTGCTTTATGAAGAGTACCCTCAGTCATTAGAGTCTTAATGGTATTCTTAGACCTCTGAATTTTGTGTGCTCGGTGAAAAAAGACAGTATTATATTCCTCATCTGTAAGCCATGATGCTCTATTCTTTTTAGCAAAGATAGTGTGCTTATAAAGAAACTTTTGATTGAGATCAAGGTGAGCATCCATTTCCTCCGCAAACAAAACCTCGTTGTCGCCCTCCGTATCAATGCATTCCTGGACATCTTTGATGGCTTGCTGTTGGAAATTTAAGGTGAATGGAAAAGTCACTTTAAAATGGTGTTTAGTAAATAGAAGTATGTCTATGAAGAGAAGAGTAAAGGGTGTGATTCAAAATTAGATTATGTCTTTTCATAAAAAGACATTTTAATTTAAATTTGAAAATTATTCCAAAACGTTCATCAATTTTTGAAAAGACGCCTTGAAATTTGTAAATAGACCCTCCAATTCCATAATCCAACACAATTAAAACATACTTGAACACACTAACATACACTTTCGAACACTTGAATCACTTAAATACACTCATACATATATAATCAAACACACATATCATGGATTTCCAATAAAGTCGAGTGAAGTTGAGTTGACCAAACAATTAGTAGTGTATTCCTAAGTCGTCCTACTCCTAATTAAGGTGAGTTCATATTACAGTTTAGTTCGTCGTTTCTTGTGATTTGTAGTGCTACTATCATAAGATGTGAGTTGTTGTATCTTGGAGATGATTGCTATTGAACTGTAAGCACCAGAATGAGATAATTTCGTCTTAAGGAGAAAGAGTTTAGTAACTCTTGCCTCGACTCAAATTTATTCATATAATTTTCTATCATATTTTTCTAGTCGATATATTATAACGAAATCGAAATATACCGAACACTTGCATGGCTGTAGAAATACCATTAAAGACATTTACAAAATAGCACTACAAAAAAGTTGCTCGAAAATGATGGACTTTTGTGAAGGTAAATTTACCGTCACAATTATGACGGACTTTTTGATGGTATTTTGATAATAATGACGGAAAATAGGTGGTGGTTTAAAATCTCGTCATCTGCCGATATTTGTGACTGGGATATATTGTGACAGATATTTTCCATCACAAAATATTTTTTATTTTTTTAACTCAGTGATGGGTTTGTAACAGACAAACTATTAGAAAGCATGTGATAAAATCTCGACTTCTTTAGTTATTTTCCCATTTTCTCTTTTCTTTCCCTAATCATTTCTCTCCGCGATAGTTTTTCGGCGGAATCAAACATCAAAGAGGAGCAAAAGAGTCACGAAGGTCATTAAGGTACAATTACATTCTCATTTCAGAGGCTTTGGAAGGCCATTAGGTTAAAAAGAAAAGAATCTATCCTCCTCCTGAATCCAGCGTAATTCTGTCGCAACCCTTACAGTTCTTTGTATCATTTTTTTCCCTATAAAGTTGAGTTATCCAATAATTATCCCTATCACGAGATGGTGATGGATGCTGCCGAACCAAGTGTTATGGAAGATGTGATACAAGAACACAACCCAAAAGCTAAAAGTTCTATGACTTTCTCAGCGCTGCAGACCATGAGTTATATCCAGAAACCTTATTCATACAATTATCAATGAACGCTCTTCTAATAAGTATTAAAGTGGAGAACATTATATCTGAGAGGGGATACAGTCAGATTGCAAGTTTATGCAGTGAATTATGTCTGTCGGGACATAAAGTTCTATAGACATACGAAAGTAAGAAACTAATGGGTGGTATGAGACTACCAGTGGAGATTATTCACTGTTGCATTCATGGTTGTATGATCTGTCGGGGAGAAGACTTGTTACGGTAATAATTTAAAGTTTGCTCATTCCCACGCTACAAAGACAATAGTGGTAAAAAAATGAAAAGTAACAACATAATAAGATGTAGTACTTTCCTCTTACTCCAAGTTTTAAACTGTTGTCTGCCACATTAGCCACTGCAAAAGATAAGGCATTGCATACAAATTGTAAAGGAAATGAGACTACTGATCAAAGTCACCCCACAAACTCCTTGGATTGGAAACGACTGGATTAGAGATACTCTGACTTTGCAGATGAGGCAAGGAATATAGGGTTGGGCTTGAGCGCAGATGGATTCAACCCCTTTGGCTCATTGGGCCAACAATACTAAATATGGCCTGTGGTGGTCACACGTTACAACATGCCACCCTAGATATGCATAAAAGAGCAATACTTATTTTTAACGGTGTTGGTTCCAGGGCCAAAAAACCCAAAAAAAACTCGATATATATCTGCAACCTTTAATAGTCGAGTTGCTCACATTGTGGGAAATTGGGGTACATGTGTATGATTGTCATGAGAAGTAAATTTTCATAATGAGAGCTGCACTCCGGTGAATAATTTCAAAATTTTCAATCTAAGCAATGTTTTTCGATTGGAAAACATCTGATTTGCAAGCCTGCTTGTGGTGCATGGATGGCATAGATACTTTCTATTTGAGGAAAAGTCACAAATGTTCATGGCAGCGTTGTCGAAACTGGACTGGACCAGCCGGTTCTATCAGTTGAATCGAGAAACGGTCCGGACCAACTGGTTCGACTGGTGGAATTGAGAACCGGTCCGTTCAACCCCTAAAAACTGGATTTAAGGTATAATCGGGAGAAATCGGTTCGGATTGCTCTAAATCAAAAAAACTTGATGGACTGGCTGAACCAAAAATCATCGGTTATTAATTTTTTAATTGCCCAATTGACCGACTTTTACTCTTTAGGGCTTAGGCTTTGACCATTTTTAATTTCCCCCAAATTCACAAAGTGGGGGCGTGAGGAGATTAGGGCTTAGGCAATTCTTTTTCTTCAAGTTTCAACTTTTGATTCTTGTTGGCTCTTCCAAGCTACATGGTGCAGCCGATAGTGTTTAATCACACACTATTAAAATTTATCAACGCTTGGGTTTTTTCTTTCAACCTAAGTTCCAGCTTCAAATTACTACACAAAAGAGGTATGTGAATTTTGAAGGTTTGTTTATTTAGAATACATATTTAGATAGTTTGTATTTTGTAATTTTTGTTGTTGTTTCAAGTTTCAACTTTTACATATTTATTAACAAGTTAATATGTTGTTTTTGAAGTGATGAGTTTACGGGTTATTAAATAAAAATAAATTAATTGTTTGAGCTTCATAATTTTTCATGCCTACAAGGTGTTTGATAGAATGTCTCTGCCAAAAATTTTCTACTTCTTATCCAAAATTTCATTGAAGATTTCAGAGAGTTGAAACTTATTAGATATTATAAATATAAAAAATAAATTGGAAAACTAGTATAATTATATTTTGTTGTACTAGGAGTATTAGAAAAGTTGGTATAACCATATAAGACAGTACATAATCAAACTTTTAATTTTGTATTTACAAGTGGAGAGGCACCACTGTTAGTAATCTTTGCAAGTGTAGTATATTTAAAAATATATGGAGTAGTATACTGTGATAAGTAGGATCTTGAAATATAATTAAAACTAACGTGCTATGTTGTATTGGAAATTTGGAATGAGTTGAAGGTGCTATGCTGATGTTGTCTTTGTGAATGTAAAGTGTTAAGACATTAATTTGTGTGGTGTTTGATATGCTATTGTTGTCTTTGTGATTGTAAAGGTGTGAAGATGTTAATTTGTGTAGTGTTGTTTCAATTGGCATGTGAGAGAAACAAGAAAGAGAAGAGTTATATTGTAGAAACTAATACAGATATACCCCCTTCAAATTTTATTTATACATTTTGTTTATGCATATTTGTAATACTATTTTTTTAAATTATTTTTTCATCATATGGACTCCTCATCAAGTGGCCAAAAATCTAACACCATTCTACTCAATCAACCATCTGATCTAAAATGGATCCAACTTTGGGTCATATTAAAGAGAATGTTATTGATGGAAAGAAAAGTTGGACTTGCTTGCATTGCAACAATACTTGGAAATGAAAGGGAATAAATAGAATGAAGAAATATTTAGCTAGTTGAAAGTGGGATATTTCTTCTTGCAAAAAAGTACCTTTGGATATAAGATACCAAATGAAGCAGTCATTGAAGAAGATAGAATATAAAAAGGAAGGCTAACGTTCAAAATCTGGGAGAGAAGATAATTTCTACAATGCAGATAATGTTGAGAAAGAAATGAATATGTTGGAACTAAATGCACCAACTCAAAAAAACATTCCAACATCGTCAGGAAAGAGAAAGCGAGATTAGAAGCTCCCATTAGACTTCGCTTCAAGAACCACACCCGGTGCTTAACCTTTTATCAAAAGTATACTTGTAAGTAAATAACCTTTACATAATGCTGACACGGCTGTTGCTAGATTTGTTTACAATGATTGTTTCCCGATGAACATCGTAAATTCTCCATACTTTCAAAAGATGTTGGATGTTGTTGTTATAGGCCCTGATTATAAGTTACCAAAATATAATCAAGTACGAACAAAGTTAATGGGGAATGTGAAAAAGGAAGTTGAGTTATTTCTTGATAATTATCGAATAGTTTGGGAAGATAGTGCTTGCACTATTATGGCTGATGGTTGGCAAGATAGGTCTAATAGACAACACATAAACTTTATGGTTTATTGCAAGAAATGAACTATATTTGTGAAATCAGTTAATGCTTCTAATATTGTGAAAAATGCCACCACACTTTGTAATTATTTATTGAGTAGGTTGATTAGGTTGGAGCTAGTAATATTGTTTATTTTGTGACCGATAATGGAGCTAACTGTAAAGCTGATGATGTCTTATTGAGTGATTAGTATTCTTCCATCAAGTGTTCACCTTATGCTGCACATTGTTTAAATATGGTACTTGGAGATATTGGTAAAATAAAATTTGTTTGTGATCTTGGAAAAAAAGCATCTTTAATAACCAAGTTTGTTTATGATCATGCTTTTTTGCTTGCTTGGTTGAGAAAAAGGAAAGGATGGACTGAAATTATACGTTCGGGACAAACTCATTTTGCTACAACATTCATTGGATTGAAGAGCATTCTTAAACATCGACATGATTTGCAAGGCTTTTTTACTAGTATGACATTCAGAGATTCTAGATACTTCAAAGATAAAAAAGGAAGTGCAGTCCTAGCAGTGGTTCTTGATTCAAAATTTTGGAGAAATTTTGTTGTTGTTGTAAGTGTTGTTGCACCACTAATATGCATCTTGCGCATAATGGATACTGATAGAAGGCCTTCTATCGGTTATATTTATTATGGAATGTATTGTGCAAAGTAGGCAATAAAGGAAGACTTTAAGAAGAAAAAAATATTGTACAAGCCTTTTACGTGTATTATCAAGGCAAGGTGGGACAACCAGCTTAGACGAGAAATTCATGCTGCAGCTTATCATTTGAACCCTACTTTTGCATATGAAAATGAAAACATATGCAATAAGAAAGAAATAATGGATGGTTTTATTGAGATTGTCACTACCCTTACTAGAGACGAGACTATTCAGAGGAAGTGTGTATTAATGAAGTGAGCATATTTCATGAAAGATTAGGAAGTTTCAGTAGCCCAATAGTTCTTAAACCATCAAAGACAATGCAACCCGGTAAATGTTTATAATTATATATGTTGAATTTGCATTCTTAATTTTTACTTTGATTAGCAATAATATATTTTGTTACTAATTCTTTTTTTGTATTCTTTTGTAGATGAATGGTGGAAATTCTTTGGATGTGATGCTCCAAATTTACAAAATCTTGCCATTAAGATTTTAAGCCAAACTTCTTCTTCTTCGGGATGTGAAAGGAATTGGCCTATTTTTGGAATACATACTACGTAGAGAAATAAATTGGAACATCCAAGATTGAACGACATTGTCTTTATTCATTACAACTTAAATTTGCAAGAAATGTACTACTTCTTTAGATCTAATATTTTATTCTTTGAGATTTAGATCCTAACTTATAAGTTTTATTTTGTTTTTTGTTTATCTTTTTACTATATGTAAGGCTTGAGCTAAAAAGGATTTTCAATTATCTCATTGATTATGAAAACATTGATGAAATAGACTCTTTGGCATAGTTGTTAAAAGCGAGAGGCGCACAAAGGCGCAAGACCCCTAGGCGCACCTGAGGTATATAATGCCAAAACTGAATTTACAATATATATACACAAATATATCCTACTTACAATCATATTAACTCACTAAACAAAGGTAAAAATCACATAACATCACATAATGATACATAATAACTCATAATAACACTATAATATATAAAATATAAACACAAATAAATTCAAAATTAAAATCTTCCACACAAATAAATAGTAAGTTAATGAAAGTTTCAATTGATAAGCTACTAGTAAACTAATCCTCTTCCTCCTCCTCCTTCTCCTCAAATTGATCATCTTTCTCATTAAATTCTTCCTTTTCATTCACATCACACTCAAGATCAACTTCAATATCTTCATCATCATCTTCATCTACAAGCCTTAAAGATGAGGCTCTAACCCTCTTTCCTTTATCCATTTGATCCTTTCTCTATCCTTTATCCATTGGATCATTTCTTTTAGTACTTGTTGGTGTAACACTTGAAGTTGATGCAGTAGCGGTTTTGGACTTTTTCTTTCTAGTGTTATATACAGGTTCTTCAATTCCAATTTCTTTCTCAACCACATCCCATGTTAAAGTATCATCTTTAAAGACCAACTCATCACCCGCATCCTTATCGACTATGCCAGTTAACCATTCATTACAATCGTTGATATCCTTTAATGAGAAGGGGTCAATGGTGTCATGGTTGTGATATCGGCGTGGCAATGCACGATTGTATTTCACATAAACCAAATCATTCATCCATTGTTGCTCGATCTTATTTCTTCGTTTTGAATGAACCTGCAAATTTTAAAAATATATAATATATTTTGCAACATAACTACGAAAAGATCATAAATATGATAATATATATGACAAAAATTTTACAGTCTCGAAGATGCTCAAATTGTACTCACAACCGGATGAGCTACGTGTAAGACTCAAAACTTTAATGGCAAACTTTGGAAGATTTGGAGTGGATGATTCATATGTGTGCCACCAAGCGATTGAAGACACTGTTGCCCTTTGTTTTATTGCCAAATTGCTTCCAAAAGCATTCGTTGCTCTTCAATATGAATCAAGTTCCATTGTAGCTCGCATTTGATTCTCCTCACCTCGAACCAATCACTCTACTGTAGCAACAAAATCATCACCTATTTCTCCAAACCCTGAACCTCTTCTTTCATAAAAAAATTGTGGATTCAACATATAAGCCTTGATGGAGTTGACAATTCCATCTTTCATTAATGATTTAAAAAATCTCTTATATCGTTCTTCATGATTTGGAAAAGCCTTGATGATCGACTCCTTTTCCCTATCCATGACCTTGTATATATAATTCGTAGCCGTATTTTTTTCACCATCCACCAATCTCATTACTTAGACTAGAAGGCTATATATCTTGACACTGTAGAGAACATTGTTCCAAAATCTATTAAACAAAATTATCTTGAAAACTTTTTTACCTTCACTCTCCTTTGACTATTTACTTTCAGCCCACTTTTTTGAAGCAAACATAGATCTCAATTTTGACTTTAGACTATAAATCCTCTATAGAGTTGGGAAAGCAGTAGCAAACTTTGTTACTCTGGCCCTACAAAGTTCTATATTTCCGGTGAATTGCCTCAACATATTCACAACTCCAGGGCGTACGTAGATAAATGAGGTAACACTACTTGCTTTCTTCAGCGCAGACTTGAATTCAGACAATTTTTCAAAAGTTGTCCTACAATTATTTTATACATATATAAGTGCAAATCAAGCTCAATAAATCAAATTCAACATAATATATACATTAATATGATATATATAATATATTCCTTACTAGCCAACTTCATGTTACTTGCATTGTCAGTGATAATTTGGACCACATTTTCCTTGTCTATACGATCAACGAACTTGTCCATCAACTCAAACATCCTTTGTCCCGTCTTTGCATAATCAGATGCATCCACAGACTGACAGACCCATTGGGCAAATTCACCAAAAAATTAATCAAGGTTCTTTGTCTTCTGTCGGTCCATCCATCCATCCATCATAAGTGAGCAACCATATTGTACACACTCTTCCCGACGCATCTTCACATATTCGTTCTCAACATCATCAACAACTTTTTTAAATAAGGTACTCGAATCTCATGATATGTAAAGGTCTTCAATGCTAGACCATGTAGAGATATATCATTTATTATTTATTGAAAACTAGGATAGTTCACGACATTAAATGGTATGGCTGCATCATACATCTATTTGGCTATGCTCTTGCAAGATTGCTCCCGCATTTCTTTCTTGTATGCTTCATTTATAGTAGTATGTCACTCTTTTCCTTTGTGTGGTGCCTGATCCTTCGTTTGAACAAATTTATCAATTAAACCTTAGCCTTGCCTTTTTCTTTTGTTTTCTTTAGATGATGAAACAAAAGAATGTATGGATGTTGAATCCTTTGGCACTGAAGCTCTGCCTTCCACATCATTTATTTCAAAATCATCAAACACTCCTTTAGTACTCTCAACCTATTCCAACTTCTTCTTGCTCATAAAGTTTTGGATTTCTCTCTTACGTGAATAGGAACTATTTTGCAAGCAAGTGCATTCCGATGCCCCTAGCAAGGTGTTGTTTGCTTGGTACACTCCTCCTCTAAAAGCATTTGAGCAAAAGTTGCATTTCATATCATTCTTATTACTAGGATTCACTAATATGAAGTACTTCCACGCTGGGTCTTTTGATAAATTTATTGTTGATCCACTACCACTTTCATCCATCTCTAATTGTTACTTATATTATGTAGTATAAATTATTAAATTTATTTAAAAAATAATCAAAAAATAACCGAAAAAGGAAAAAAATAATAAATTAAATTTTATTGGTGAATAAAGAAAAAAAAAGTAAGTTACTCAATAGTCAAAACATAACAGAAAAAAAAGAAGTAGACTAAATTAGAAACAAATAACATAAAGAAAACATAAAAAAATAATAATTAAAAAATAACTACTCAAATAATATATAAGTATAGGTGTTTCTAGGTGATAATAACTTAAAAAATACAACATATATATTTCATATAAAATGATATAATTCTTAGAAAAATAGAAAAAATATATAAGAAAAATATAAAAAAATAAAAAAAACCTCTACTTTTTGGCGGCTAGGCAGCGGTGTTGTGTCCAGGCGGTGGCGGCGGCAGATGGTGTGGTGGAGGTGAAGGCAGCCCACAGTTGTCTTTTGTTTTGAAAGTTCAACTTCAATACTAAAACCCTAATCCTAATTCTCTATTTATATCACATTTTATAAGTGGGCTGCCCATTTTCATCATAAAAAAGTGTTAACACTTTAATATAAAAGTAACAACTTAAAAATAAATTAAAAAGAAAAAAATAGGATGTTGTAGATGCGCGACTTTTAGGTCCCGAAAAGGCGCACCTAGGCGCGCGCCTTCGATACACACGCCTTGGATAGCAAAAAATCGGTCAATCTAGACGCAGCCCTATGAGCCTGAGCGCCATAGGCGCGCCTTGTGCGTGCCTTCAACAACTATGCTTTTGGGTTGTGAAAGTAAAGAAAGAAAATCCTTCACCTACATTAAATATTGATGAGTTGAATAACATTCTTTATGGTAAAGATGGCATTCCAATAATTGCTCCCGAAGAAGGTATTTCTTTATGTTTTTGCTAACATGTTTAACAAGCTAAAACCTATGGTCATGTTTTTTTTCTTCATTTCTTGACTTAGTAGTTAAATACATTTTAATGATGAAATTGCTTTTATCTTCTAAAATTATTTCCTCTTTTTATGGAGTTGGACAAAGTTGGAGATGAAGTGTAACTAATGAATCCATTAGAAGATTTTCATGAAAATGATGATGGTGGTCTTGTGGCAAGAATGACTCAAGAGTTGAATAATGAACATGGTGGAGATGAAAGATGTGAAGGGATATGATCAATGATCTCTTTATTTTGTCAATTTAGAACTTGATATTAAAATTTAGGACTTAATCATGAACTATGATGTTGTTTTAGACTTTTGGGATCAGTCATTGGTGATTTATTTTTATTGTTTTATATTATGCATTGGTTGGTGGATGCTATTCAGTATTTTGTTGTTTGCTGTCTATATCTTAATGATTACAGTTGGCTGCTACTCATATATGATGTACTTTTGTTGATTGATTGTGCATGTGCTATTGGTATTGAATGTAGATGATGATTTTTTAGGTGATGAATTTCATATACATTAAAATATTACTCCCTCCATCCATCCTCAATGTATCAATTTGCTTTTTGCACGTGGACTAAATAATATTATTATTTTATTTGTAATAGGTAGTTGTATTAGTAGAGGGTGTATGTCCTATATTTTATTTGTATTAGTGGAGGGTGTTTGTCTCATAGTCCAAAAAGAGATATGGATAGATTAAGGATGGACGACCCAAAATAGTAAAATTGATAGATTGACAGTGGACGGAGGTAGTAAATAATAAAAATATTAATTTAAAAAGTAAAATTATATATAAAATAATAAAATATTATTAAAAATAGGTAATTTTGATTTTTTTTTGAATCGCCGATCCGACTGTGAGCCGTTGGGCTCACTGGTTTGATCTTTGGTCCGGTTATAAAAATACTAGTTCTTAGTTTGATTGTATTCGTAGATTCCTCCCAGATGATCAACTAGATTGGCGGGATGAAGATCAATCATTTAAGGCGGGTGTCACAGTAAGCAAAGGTCGACCGCACGAATACACTGAGGAGTTGTTACATGAAATTCGTGATTTTGGGCTTACAAAAGTGACAGACGAGTATTATGAAGAAGCTCAAGTGATCGGTGTCATTTTCACCTAAAATTTAGTGTCTTTTTACTATGTATCTTCGTGTGCTTTTATTCATTTATATATCATTTGGTGGTGTTATATGAAGATATGGAGATTTGTGCTTTGAAATGATAAATGTGTGATTTTCATGATTAAGTGCCTTAAA